>CM068369.1:211329145-212769262 GCA_034769895.1 Magicicada septendecula | reverse complement strand
AATTACCCTTGATAAAAAACCGTTGCAGGTAAACTACCCCTTTCCCTTAACCGATCTTCACCAAAAACGATAGGTCTTGAGACCTCTACAATTCAGAGCTGTATGCAAAATATTATATGATTTTGTTTGAATTTGCGGCTGTTATCGTTTGCCATACAAAATACCCTTGATAAAACAAAAAACGTGGCCGGTAAACTACCCCTTTCCCTTAAACGATCTTCACCAAAAACAATATGTCTTTGGTACTCAAGAAATCAGGGCTGTATGCAAAAACGTATTTGATTCTGTTTAAATTTGCGGCTCTTATCGTTTGCCATAGAAAATACCCTTTTAAAACATAAAACATTGCAGGTAAACTACCCCTTTCCCTTAACCGATCTTCACCATAAACAAAAGTTCTTGAGAACTCTACAATTCAGGGCTGTATGCGAAACATTATTTGATTCTGTTTGAATTTGCGGCTGTTATCGTTTACTATGGAAAAAAATTACCCTTGAAAAAAACCGTTGCTGGTAAACTGCCCCTTTCCTTTAACCGATCTTCACCAAAAATTACAGGTCTTGGGTACTCTACAATTCAGGCTTGTATGCAAACAATTATTTGATTCTGTTTGAATTTGCGGCTGTTATCATTTGCCATAGAAAACACCCTTGATAAAACATAAAACGTGGAGGTAGGTGGAAATTATGGTAATTTGGTAATTAATAATTTTAATTCATTAAAGAATATAACAACTTTACATATTTGAGTATGTTATTTCTGTTTGGAATATGTTTTCCTTGAATACACTATTAATTTTCTTCCGTATATTTGCTTTGTCATTCTGAGTAAGGATGCTGTCAGTTCCAGTTAGCATTAATGGTATATGTGTTATTCATACTTAAACAGTTACCGATCCCTAACAGAATCATTGAGAAGGGCTATCTCATACACTCATAAACAAGATAGTTTGAGAGTGCTTGCAAACAGCTATAATTATTTAGTAAGTCAATATTCATTTAAAATGTACAGATTTGATTTGATTATATAACAAACATATTTTGAGTACCATAAACATCACATAATCATTTTGTCTGCCTGCCAATATCAGAGGATTACAGAAACTTAATTTGTCAAAACACAAATGTATTTTTAAAAGTGTAACACATTATGTTCAGATTTTAATAGCCTCAAAGCATAATTGATTAAAAACAAATTTTAAAAAATAATTCATTTTGTACCATCTTTACAGATAAAATCATTCACAGAAGCAAAACAGTTACTCGACATTCCCCACTTCCAATTATCACTACACAGCCATACAACACAAAGGATTATAGAAATCTGTATATTCCTCGTTCCACATTTTTTTATAATCTTGTTCATGAATACTGCAAGAAAGTACGTTACATGGACTGAAATATTTAGAAAATAAGGAACTTCAGTATGGTGAAAGGTAAGGCTAAGATATTTTCTTACACCATCTTTATTAAGAGTACATACATTTAATCAATTGGCACAATGATTATTTCATTTGTTTCTCCAATCCTTGATGGCTTATGTAGCCCCTTCCCTTCAATTAATCAAAAGTATAGCCATCAAGTAATCTTTTCTCTCTTGGTGTATACTCAAACATATGTTTTAATGACCTGTGATTCACCATATGATCTACTATGTATTTTCTTTGTTTTTCTAAAAGAAAAACTGAAAACATGCATCATGATCTATTATAATTTCCCTATGGTTACCTTTCTGTATAATATTATCTTGTTAAAATTTTTCTCAAGAAGAGCAAATAAATAGAATTATGGGGCTTTCATGCCAAAAAATGAAGACATTATTCTACTATTTCAAATTTACTTAATTCATTTGGAACGTGGCTTACAATATTCAGTATTTTAAAATTTTTAAATATTTCATTATGATTTTTAAATTTATGCATTAAATCTCATTTTAAATCTCTGTTAACAGATTTATTAATAGAATTCCATATATTATAATCAGAAGTAAGCTGGACTAAGGATGTTCATGGATCTATGTTTATTGTCATCGTTATCATTGGAAGCAACTTGGTTGTACTTATTCTTTTCTAAATCAATCTCAATTCTGCCCATAGTCTCTTTTCTCACTGTTTATTTGGGTTTATCCTCACTGTGCTTATAAAACTGTCATTGGGGGATGTGCAGAATTATGAAGTTCATTGTGAGATGCTTTGAAGTTGTTAACGTCTATGTTTAAATCCTTGACTTCTTTTGACAAAAAGAAGTTTCAACTGGCAGTGAGAGATGGAATTTTCTGACTGCACTTGTTTGACCTGCCACAATCATTTTGTGGTATGACTTGTTAGAGGTGAAGTACTTAGAATTTCGTATGCCTTCTATTTTTCTTTTTACTTAATATAATAAATCCCTCAGATTAATGTCCTTTCAAGTGTGAAATACTAAGGTTCTATCAACTGTTCCATCATACTTGTCCCCTGTTCTTCTACTGGTGTCCTTCGATCCCAGTTGGTGGATCGGCAAGCTGTAGGGGTGTGTGGAGCCCTGCACAAAAATGAACAAATTAATGTATTACTGTCAGAAACATAATACATAAGCAAAACTCACTTAGAACGTACATTCCATTTATTTGGTAGCATGAATGTACAAACAACTTGTGAACAAAAATACTGTAATACATATCATATGTCAGGACCTTACTGATGAAGTGGATTAAGAGTTAAGGGACAGTGAACCATCATCACCATCCACTCAACTCAGCCCACCACCACTTGCAACAACTAATACTGCAATTTAAAAGCATTGTCAAAGAAAGTGTCTTATCAAATCCTGAGGAAATGACAGAAAATTGGATTCTGAATTTTGGAATAAATGAAAATGGACAAAATCACTTATTCATTTTCTTGAACACAATAACTTTTATTTTTTATAATTAAATACAGTTTATTATAGGAATAGTATTTTTAAGAATAGTTTTTGTCAACACAGTATATACTATGTTTGAATTTACTACATAGTACCATGTTGTATAGAAACTGTACTTATTAAATCTGGCTAATAAGTGAAAATGGCAAAAATCCATGTAGTTAATTGATAGCCAGTGTCAGCTATATTATAACATCATTACTGTTGTTGTTGTTTTACAGAATATTTTGTATTATACTAGTTTTTTTTTAGTCAAAACATTATAAAGCAAAGTTGCAATGATGAAAATGTATCAGCCATAAGGTAAACAATGTTGCCAATTTTTTGTACATAGAAAAATCACTTTTATAAATTGTTTTGAAGCTTCATCACTATCAGTTTTAGTGGAATACAGTTGCATGGTTTAAAATAGTTTTTAAGATACCAATCCTTTGAAGGAAATATTAAGTCTAAATGATTTTACCACTGTTTAAAGTTGTCAGATTTATACACAACTGAAAGAATTATACATTCCTAATTTATAGCAATACAAATAAGATAATTACCGTAAGGCTACAAAACTCTTAGATCTGTATTCAAAAACTTGTTATTTCTATAAATCAAATAACTATAAATGAATTTCTTAAAAACAGCCACATCTTTAATTAAATTAAGAATTTTAAGTATACATTTTCCTCAATAAATAAATAACATTTTTTATAGATTTTTTTGGCTCATTGTGTTTTTGATGAGTCTGATAAGCAGTGTTATTGGGATTCTTGGAGTATGGAATTTTTGGTCAACACGCCCTTTTGTATTAGTCTACAATGATAAACCTACGTATATCAGTGACATTCCATTTCCTTCTGTAGGTGTGTGTTCATACTTTGCTGTCAAGAAAAGTTATGTTGATCTAACTGAAACCACTGACAAGTAAGTTTGAAACATTTATAACGTCTCCTACATTATAATATTGGGAACCTGTGGTTAATTGGTTCAGGTCAATTAAACAGGCTGCCATAGTTTTAACCAACTTCTAATTAAACACTTCTAAAAATAAGCATTTGGGAGTATATATTTAATATTGGGTCCTATAATTGAGGAACATTGACAGGGGTTTCTGCAGATTTATTCACTCAGTTTTGTTGTTTTGTACCATGACATCTCTTTATTACACAATAACATTAATTGTTCTACTTAAAGTTCTCAACAGATATGGTTCAACAGTTTACAGTTTACAAGATGATTATATATTTTATTCTTTCAGAAGGCCCCTCAAAATAAAGATGTACATCGGTTTAACTTTTCCACGGATCCGGGATTGAATATAGTATGTTAGTAATTGTCACTTCCCCATATACTATCTTGAAATTGTGCCATTAGAAGAATGGACTTTATTTACCTTTTAAAACAATAATGCTTTACAGTTTAAACTTTTACTCTTTTACTACAAATAGTTTTATCAGTTTACAGACTACATCTTACATATAATGTCTGTTCTTAAAAGTCTTAAAGTGTGAGTTAAATTGTCTTTTGTTGGTTATAATTTTAGTATCTCATAACCACGGAAGACAAGCCTCCATGTCACCTGTTGTATCCTGTAGTTGATGCAGATTCGGCTCCTCGGTCCTCGGTGTGTTTCCTGAAGGTCTGTCGTTATCTTAGTATCCGGTGACGGTGAAGTTCTTGACGTGTGTTAGATCATTCTGGGTCTGGTGCTCTCCTCTTAGATGACTGGTAGTAATATTCGTTATTAGAATAATTAATGCAAAAGTCTGTTTCACTGGTATTCACTTTACATGATTATTTATTAGTTGAATTTCACCTTAGGGTCCTAGTACTGTATTAATTACATAATTTTCTTATTTAAGATTTGGTAGAGATGTCATCGGCGCACAATTTAGTTATTCTTTTACTAGCTTTCAACATATTTATCTCTGCTTCGCGATCCAACTATTTAACGATACATTTCGGTTAAGAGTGTACAGAGTGCATATATATATATACATCCTGCTATCAACTAGGCTTCCGTACATGATTGTGGTATCATGGCATCCCCCTGAAGGAATAATAATTTGTCCTATCCAACTGCGAATATTTCATTTATTTGTAAGGCAGAAAAATTAATGCCACTCACAATTTAAATCCAATACTTATTAAAAATATACACTTCACAACAAAGTGTGTATACTCTGTCTTCAATGTAGAATCCATTCATACTGAGTTAAGTGACTTCCGCGCATATATCAAGATACATTTCACCGCGTATGTAGCCTCCAGTTGAATATTCAAGTACATTCGATCGCTGAAGTGACCTCTGCGACGTTGCCAATTTAACATGGAGTAAAAACGTGTATTAGGTGTGCATGGACAAGTGGTAGCCAACCTGTCGGACGTGTTCCAGTTAACGCCTATTTATGCTACAACGGGGCGGATACGGCACGAGTGTCGTACGAGACACGTCGATGTTTTATCTCACTGATTTCATAGAGGGCATTTATGTTACGGGGACGTGTGCCGTACGGTACATGTTGGCCGCCCGTCGCTAACGATATTTTTCTGTCCCCGTCACCTCCTCACCGTCACGTTGTCGCCACGTCCCGTTGTAACATAAACGAACCAACGTGTAGTTCACAGTTCATTGCTACACTTGGTGAGTTGTGTACGTAGCGTTTTGGATTACGAGATATTCATCTCATACTTGGATAATAATACAAAAGCATCACTTTGGAAGAAAATATCGGATGAAATGAACGAATCAGGTCAGTAGAAACTTTGTATTTATTCTTCATAGTATTCATATACAAAACTTATGAATTTTATAAAATGATAGATTTTGTTAGTGTCTATTTTGTATAATATGTTTACACGTTAATATCTAAAGGCACAATCCTGCCAACAGGTGACGAGAAATAATCTTTAAATACTTCTCTGACGGCAAAGGCAGTATCTGTTCCTCTTCCTCCTTGAGGCGGTAAACTAAGTAAAATTTGGGATGTACTCAAGACCTCATCAATACGTGTACTAACTTTGTTTGCTGAACTGTTCATTTGTTTTATAAAATTATGTAATACACATGCAGCCGTAAAAATGTAGTCCGCGTTTTCAGGAGACGACTTGATAGTCTTAAAAAAATTCTAAATTTTTGAGTCAAAATACCAAAAGTATTTTCTACCACATGTCGAGCACGGGATAGCCGATAATTAAAATTTGTAATATGTTCATTTCCGCTAGACTGACGCCCAGGGTATGGTTTCATAAATAAATTTTGAAAGGGAAGGCTTCATCAGCGATTATAACAAATGGCGCATCTATATTGGTCCCGGGTAAAGACTTTACTGTCGGTATATTAAGACTACCATTTTCTAAACGTTTTCCCAATGCCGAATGAGAAAATACACCACCATCACTGCTTCTCCCAATAGAACCGGCATCAATCATAATGAAATTGTAATTAGCATCTACTAACTCAAGTAATACAACAGAGAAAGTTCTCTTATAATTGAAATACACAGAGCCACTGATGGCAGGTGCGTCGATATTAACGTGTTTACCATCTAGTGCCCCTAAACAATTAGGGAAATTCCAAATGTTCCAAAAGCTTTCGGCGATAGCCAACCATTCTTCTTCAGATGGTTCCGGTATCACTTCTTTCATGAGCGTTTCAACTATTGCTCGGCATGTCTCATGTACTATTTGGAATACAGTTGCGTGACCCAATCTATAACTGTAGGATATAGTTTTTAAAGAATCTCCTGTTGCCAAGTATCTGAAAAAAGTACATGTTCTACTTGAATACTAAGCGGTTTACTAATAGTTTCATATGTACAACTAATTTCTATGTTATGCACATCTTTTAAACCTGGAATCCACAGTATAGTATAAGACGTTTCATTCGCACATCCAAGTCTTATATCTATAACAGATCTATTGCCAGATCTTGTATCTGTTATAGTGCTTCGTGTCTAAACGGTTAGACCAAGTAGTTAAAAAAAAAACATGTCAACTACAAAAACGCGCGCAGACAATATCTGAAAATTTACTGAAGTCAGCTTTATTATTGTTACAGATGTTTCATGCAAAAGGCGGTGGATAAACATTCGCGATCAATTTAAAAAGTCCCTCAACAAACGAAAAACCAAGAGTGGACAAGAGGCTGACACGACTGTAAAAAAATATAAATATGAAGATGTTTTACAGTTTTTGTTGCCTCACATAAATGAAAGATCAACTATTTCAAACATAACCTCAGGACAACCTCATAATAGTTCCGATACAGTAAATATTCAGATTGCAGATTGTGATAATGAGACCAACGAAAAAATCGCAAACACTAGCAGTGACAATGACGCCCTCCAAGTTGAACGGCCAAGAAAGAAAAGAAAAAACATACCAGAGAGCGCTTCTGCTACTCTCATGAAATATGTACTACAAAATATTCAAAAACAAAATCAAAATGGCAAACATCCTATAGATGCATTCCTAGAAGGTTTGTCCCCTACTCTGAAGAAACTTCCTCCTTATTACCAGCACTTAGCGAAAAGAAGAATATTTACAGTGGTGCAAGAATTAGAAGGCCAAGCATTTTTCGCTTCCCAGTTTCAGCGTAATTCACCACAATCTGGTACATCTAGTAGCTCATGGGACAGTCTGTCGTTATAAGCACAAAGTTTAGAGGAACCAACTACAAGCCCACCTCCAGTTCTGCAGTCTACCGACATTAGGCCTCGTTCAGGCGGTACGATTTATCGCAATGCGCCGTGTCCGGTGCGACACCGTGGTTCTTGATTCAACATTGTTTTATATGTAACCTTTCAGAAGTTCAACTACAACTTTTTGAGCACCACGGCCCATCCTCAACCCACCGTTGCCGCAAATGGAGCTTTTCACACTGCACTGCGCGGTGCCGTGACATCTCCACTTTCAGACCATTTACACACTCAGTCCAGTTACTGACTGTGAGTTAGACTTATGTATTTAACAGGAGGATTAGGCCTAAATTTGTAATTTGTCGTATGTAATCTGATAGTTATATTTATCATCCTAGATAAATTTATGACTTTATTGCTGTATGTAAATTGAAAATAATGTGTATACATAAATAATAATCTTGTGTTACTATAATTTTACACAGTAGAGTTTATTATTTCAGTAGAGATAGATACTATCTATTAATTAGTTTACGTCTGTAAAATAAAAGTACAAAATTACTACATAACTACACTAATGTATTGCGTACCAGGGAATATACTCTATTAAGTTAAGAAAGTAGGCTTACTTTTGAATTCATAATTAATTAATTTTGAAGTTACCTCTGATGATAATATTGATATTCATGTAATAAATGTGAATAACAAAATTATGTAGTCATTTTAACTCATTTAATTTTTAAATTAGTTAAACTACAATATAAAATAGAAAACAGAAAAATTTCAAATGTCCGTTGAAATTTATGAACGTTAAAAATAAGTTTAAAGCAAGCAAGAAAAATCGAATACAGATTATCTTAAAATCGCTGAGAAATAACTTTTACACCTAAAAACTTCTAAGAATAGTTATCACGTGTAAAATTGCATATTTATATATCGATAAAAGTTTTTCAAAAAGAGATCATCAGGTCATTTCGACACCTCAGATCATTTCAAACGTCAACAACATATTTTTATAAGTAGTATGAAAACTTTCAAGTTTTAACGCTTTTATAAATTTGCTGCGCATACAGTTGTAGAAATTGCTGAGCCAGAAAAATTCTTGGCGAGTAGATTGGACAGTAAGTCAGTAAGTCTTCAAAATTCTAAAATTGTGTTTATAATTCCATTTGACACATTCAGCACTCTACTGTGTTTAACTACATTGTGAAATAATCGTGCTCTAGATAAATAAAGAACGGAGAATAAACAACGAAGTAATTTTTAAAACCACTTATTTTAGAGTTACGGCGAGTCTTTCAGTTAGTGAAATAACATCTCTCATATTGGTATTATTTCTGAGAAATTGTCCCTCTACTTTATTCAACAGTTCATAAATTGAATAAAGCTGTGTTAGTGGTTATAATAGCAAACAGAAATAACACTGTTGCACAACAATATAGGCAATGTTTTCCGATTAGCGCGTTCAAGCTTATGAGAAAGAAATTTATTCCAATTGCTGCTAGGAAGAGATTTATTGTTGCACAGAGGCTACTATGTCAATTATAAAGAAAGAAATTCTTAGACTCACTTGCTACGAACCATGTGGGTAGCCGAAAATTTCCAGCCCCTTGCGGTGAATGGTAATTGCCTGCGGCAACGGTACCTCTCTTGTTATGCCTCTCACTGCTACTGTTGTAAATATATAGTAGTCTGACATGTTTATGATGTGCAAATTCCAGGGTCTTTTTGAAGTCGATGCGACTCTCTCTGTGTGTGTGTGTGTGTGTGTGTGTGTGTGTGTGTGTGTGTGTGTGTGTGTGTGTGTGTGTGTGTGTGTGTGTTACCGCAGTGGTATGATTTTGTGCAGTTATGTCTGTGGTCAACGACTCTACAGACTCTATACGCTTTGTATTTTAGTGTACAGTGTTTTGTACGTGTGTTTCAGCGTGTGATTATATGATTTCAACGTCTGTTTTTACTGTTTACTATGCTTGCTTGATATCTGTTGTCGTAAGCTTTTAAAAAATAATTTTTCCAGTGAGTGATAAAGAATCTCTCAATATTTCTGACATTTCTTTATGTCTGTTGATGTTAGTGGGGATGATACATCTGAATATAGTTTGTCAGTAGACAGCCCAAGTGAAGAGAGTGACACTGGTGATGCTGCCGTGTGCGATGCCCGTGTTTGGTGTAGGGTTGATCCACAAAATCATCCCCTATCACCTTCACGCTTCTCATTTATTGGGGAATGCTAAAATAAATTCTGGAATAGACAAAGGTAGAAACACTTCATTAGACTTTTTAAAATTAATTTTTGATGACAGTCTTCTTCAGTTGATCACAAATGAAACAAATAAATATTATGGCAGACAAAAAAATCCAAAGTGTAAGTGTAAATGAAATGAGAGTATTCTTATATATCATTATTTTGAAGAGCATTGTAAAAAAAATCTGGTTTATATTTCTATTGGACAAAAAATCCGCTTATATTAGTCGATTCTTCTCCAAAACAATTTCTTACAATAGCTTTTTAGCAATAAAAAATACATCCATTTTTCATTTGACGCTACAATTCATCAAAACTCAAAACTACATAAAATTTACCCAGTTGTTGTTGTATACCCGTTCAAAAATTTCAACTTTTTGTTACTCTAAGGAGAGATAACAATTGATGAGAGTCTTCTTTTGTACAAAGGCCAACTCAGCTGGATTCTATATAGGTTGTGATGTCTCATATTGATTGGGTTCTAACCTAACAAAATTTAGACGCATCTGTGAAAAGATTCATAGGTTTCTGGAAAATAAAACAGGAAAGGATAATCGAATTAAATTTGTCGCAGAAAGTGCGGTGTGACATGGAGCGTTATCATGATGAAGCATCCAAGAGTCAACAGTCTCCGGCCGGACATGAATGGCCTTTTTTCTGAGCCTCTCTCAAGAATCTGACGATAGTAAGTTTGGTTGACTTTCTATCCGTAAGAAAGAAATTTCTTATGGACAATACCTTGAATGTTGAAAAAGTAATGAGCATTGACTTGATCTTGGATTTGGTCTTTCTAGCTTTTTTTGGGTGTGGCGAGTGGTGAGTCTTTCGAGTGTCACGTTTCACTTTACCGTTTTGTTTCTCGATTATACTAAAAAATCCACGATTCATCACGTGTTATGACATTAAAAAAAAATCTGTGTCACTTTCAATGCCCCAAAAAGGTCAACACACACATTTTTTTGGTTGTCCTTCTGTTCCTGAGTGAGATTTTTTGGAACCATTTTTGCGCAGATTTTGCGCATTTTGAAATCATCCGTCAGAATTTCCTGAACTGTCTGGTGATTTAAATTTAGTTTATAAGCAATCATTCTCACCATCAAACGACGATCAGACTTGATGAGATCTCTCACTTTTAACACATTTTCGTCAGTTCGTGTTGTGCTTGGTCGTCCAGAAGGGTGTTTCATGGCCATCCAAAAATGCTTTCTGCCACCTAAAAATCTAAGCCCAGGACATGGCTTCATCTCTGTAAGCTTGGTATGACTTGTTAAATGTTTCTGTTGGACTATCTTGGAGTCTTAAACAAAATTTGATTGCATAACGCTGTTTTAATATTACTAAGCTCCATTTTTGTGACATGAGAGAAAAAGAACACTTACAAAAACTATGTCACAGCCAAATCTGTTAAAGTTCTTAACATTTTTAAATACGTAGGATTTGTTGACGTACCAATTAGGAGCATCGGGATTTTATGACTTCCGCCTGCATTATGATAAATTACCAGAGTGATCCGTTCCTTATTCATTTTATACTCTGTGGCCAAATATTCGTTCAGATGCCAACGTGTTAGATGGTACAAAGTTCCTAAACAGTACCCGCTTCGTCCGCATTGAACACAAGGTCTAAATCGTATGTATCTGTTTTAAAGAATTTCTGCGAAATTGTTGACGAAAGAGTAATTTTTCGATATGCACTTTCGTCCCCACTGTGCCTACTGTCTACATTGTATGCAAATTGCATCAATGACTCGGAATTCTTATTTGTGCCTGAAATGATGAAGATTCATTTGCCGTACCGCTTACCTAAAAGACGAGCGGATTTGTCCATTTTATTACAATTTGTCCAGCTGAAGACTTTACAATATCCAGTTTATTTTTAAAAGAGGCACAACTTACTTTCTTTTTGGTATTCTCAAGACAAAATGTCAAACGCGTGAAACCAGACAGACCAAGTCAAAAAATGGACGACCTAATGTGCAAAAAACGACACGTTTCCTGTACACTGAGACGTTTAGAGGCCCGGATTTAGGTGTCTTGCCGCCCCTAGGCACTATTGTTAGCCCCCCCCCCCAAGAAGTAACTTTTATATATTCAATTCTCCTTGACTGCTGAAAATAGTTATTTCAACTATATCTATTGCGAATATCCCATTTGATCTTAAATCTAAAAGGTAAATGTGATGGAATTGTGAAAAAGACTACATTTTATTAACTTTCATTAACATTTATTTACGTGTACACTTTAGGACAAGAATTTCAATGGAGTGTCCAGACCTGTATACACGACCGTGCTACACTCCGACCACCGCTATTCATAGGCCCAGTGTCAATACCATGTTATTCAATGATATAATTAAAGGTTATTTCAAAAACATTTTCTTCAATTTGGCCATAATGCTAGTGTCCAATACAAATACTGAATTAAAAACCGAAAACATGAAATTTTAACAAATAATTGTTCACCTCGTGCCGCCCCCCTGAGCCTGCCAACCCTAGGCACGTGGCTAGTGTGCCTAGAGGGAAATCCGGGCTGGACGTTTATGATAAGCACTTGAGGAAAGCGAAGGAGAGATTGATCAACTGAATGTGATAGACCATTGCTGTTACTAATGTTGTGATCACAAGCTGATAGCCGCAGTTGTTTGTCGGAACAAAATATAAATAAACATTTCTTATCGGGAAGGTTTGCAAGTATAAAGAGACAACAGATAAAAAGCAACTGTAAAGATAAATGTAGCTCAACAATATCTCTACATTATCTTGGAAATCGAAACAAAAGCTAATTTTGGCACTGCTAAGCCCTGATAGTGGTGTGACAATGCCGACAATAAAATACATATAATAATTTTATAAACATTATATAACTTCAAAATGCCTGCTGATATGAACTTGGCATCTTTATTGACGAATAGTCAACGAGCGTTGGCATTCCCATTCAGCATAAACGACAGCGGCGGCTCTCATGATATGACAAAGATTAAGAGTAATACAGGGTCAGTATCGTCTATGATACTCCCCGTTTAAAAAGAATGACAGTAGGCTTTAAAGCAACTGTTATTATGGAAAATAAATTTTTTCTGGCATTTGTGTAGTCACACTGTTACGAAGTTTCTGCACATCAATTGATCCGTTCCACTGAAACTGATAAGTTGCGATTGATGGATACTAACTTACTGTGGACTTGAAACAGTAATCTCACCTTACTAACGCCGGAACCGATTAGTGCACAGTGTCAGGTTCGAAAACTGCTACACAATTAAGAGCTCATTGTGACATCAAATGCTTCCGAATATTAGGCTAACATTCTGACTGAACGAGTTGTGTGTGCGTGCGCGTGCGTGTGTTTGTGTGTATCTACATCGTTTTTTATGAGTAACGTTTTAAACATTCTTTCGTTCGTTCCATTTAACTATATAATCTTTTCGGCGTAGTTTTCAATGTATTGTACTTTCAAAAACCTTCCCTCTTTCTTTCAGTAATTATAACACAAAAATAACATATACAAACACCCTCTCATCAAGACCTATCACTGTCTATGGACACGCGCACTCACCCTTCTCAGTTCATTACCCTTATTTCAAAAACATTGCTTGTGCGTGACCTTGACAATAGTCGATGTTAGGACTGGATGAAAGGGTGTTTTCACATAACGTTAAAATTATTAAACCGAAAGGGGAAGGTTTTGACATCATAATACATAGAAAATTATGCCTAAAAGCATCCTATAGTTAAAGTAAAGATTGAAAGAGATTTTAAAACGTTACATATAGGAAAGAATTTTCACACACACACACACAATGTACACACAATGTGAAAATACCTACATGCTTGAATGAACCGCCAGTTACTAAACAGCCACAAAGGGCATTTAGTAGGGTTACCTCAGTAGGACTGGTTGAAAGGGTGTTTTCACATGTTTATATTAGCATTATTGAAAGAAAAAGGAAAGGTTTTGACAATGTATTGCATACCAAACTACGCCGAAAGGGATCGTATAGTTACAGCAATGAATAAAATATGTTTTAAAATGTTACGTAGAGGAAAGTATTTTCACACACACACACACACACACACACACACACACACACACACACACACACACACACACACACACACACACACACACACACACACACACACACACACACACACACACACACACACACACACACACACACACACACACACACACACACACACACACATTGTACTAGGACAGAAGTGTGAAAATACTGACACGGTTGACTGAACCCGCCAGTTGCTTAATAACCAGACAGAGCATTTACCTTTAAGCTGTTTGCGAAAACGAGTAGGCCCTGCTCGGTTTGTTGGGTTTGAAAGATGTGTCATTTCATTATTGTGTATTTCCGATTTGAGTATAAGCTGTGAAGCTTGACGTAGGTTGTGTAGAGTTTCTATAGTGTTATTTCTGTTTGTGATTATAACGACTAACACACCTTTATTCATTACAAAAAGATACACTCAAAAATATTGACATAACCTGTACCTATTACTATACATTTTCACCTACCAAAAAGTTATCAAAGGTCGTTTGGCCTAAACACCTCTCACATCTTGACATTGAATCATATGCCGACTGGAAATCCACAAAGAGATGGTGAGTGGCCACTCCATATTTTAACGTATTTTCCAGGATTTGCTTTAGTGTAAATATTTGGTCTGTTGTTGACCTATTCCTAGTGAATCCACATTGTTGTTCTTTTATGTTTTCCTCAGCGTAGGTAACCAGCCTAGAAAATATGATTTTGGACAATACCTTATATGCTGTATTAAGTAGAGAGATGCCCCTATAATTTTTACATATGAGCGGATCACCCTTCTTATGCATTAAACGCACCACCCCATTGTTCCACTCATCAGGCATTACCTCCTCCAGCCATATTCGCTCTATGAGATGGGCAAATTCCTTTATGAAATCTCCTCCTGTGCTCTTTAATAGTTCCCCTGGTAAACCATCGGAACCTGCTGCCTTGTTATTTTTAAGCTTTTCTAGAGCTTCATACACCTCGTCATAGAATGGCACCAACTCCTCTCTATCATCCTCGAATTCTCCTGCTTCCTCTTCATCCTCAGGTGCCTCCATCGAAGCCTCCCCAACTGAGCCTAGCAACTCTTCGAAGTGTTCTGTCCATCTCCTGATTACACCAGCAGTATCACTCACAAGCCCACTATTACTATCCCTACAGGCATTTGTTCTAGGCTGAAATTCCTGTCTCATATCATTCACCTTCCTATACATATCTCGGCTCAGCCTTTTACTCTTATATTCCTCTATCTTTTTCATCTGTCTCATCATATACTCCCTCTTTTTTCCTCTATGAATCTTCTTTTCCATCCGCCTGGCCATCCTGTATTCCTCTTGAACAGCCCTGGTGTATTTCCTTTGGATCATTAATTTATATGTCTTATTTTTGAATTCACCTTGCCTCTTCACACTCCTTATCAAACACTCATCTCGCCCATGTCTCTTCTTCAAACCAACGATTTCTTCTCCCGTGGTCACTAATATGTTTTTTAGACTAAGCCAGTGGTTTTCTGTATCTTGTTCCTCTCAGCATTTAATTCTCCACTGTCTAATTTTTTCATTAGTAACTACCTCGAACCTCTGTTTTATTTCTTCTTCCTTCAGTATTTCTGTATTGTATCTAACAGTCTTTACTCCTTTTTCATATCTATTATTGGAGATTCTAGCTCTCAGTTTTGCAACTACGAGATAGTGATCGCTATCCATGTTGGCACTCTTGTAAACTCTAACATCTTGTAAGTCTGACTTATAGCGGCCATCCAATAGAACATGATCTATTTGATTGACCGTTCTCCCGTCTGGAGAGATACATGTGCCCTTATGTATGTCTTTGTGATCGAAGAAAGTCCCTCCTATGATCATATTTTGACCAACTGCTAAGTTCAACAGTCTGAAACCATTGTCTGAGTGTTCAGAGTGGTAGACTATACTTTCCTATATTACTGTAAGCATGGCTGCTTCCCACTTTGGCATTTAAGTCACCTATGATTATTTTTATGTCATGTCTAGGGCTTCTGGCATACGCATTCTCTAGCAAGTCATAAAAATCATCTTTCTCCTCCTCACGCTTATCATCAGTTGGGGCATGTACGTTTATTATAGTATAATTAAAGAAGATTCCCCTAAGTCTTATTTTACACATTCTAGGTGTAAGGGGTTTTAAATCAATGATGTTTTCTTTCATTCTGCGGCTTACCGAGAAGCCAGTTCCAAGCACATGGTCCCGGTTCTGACAGCTGTAATACACGAGTAGTCCCTTCGATCCATGATTCCAGCACCAGTCCACCTCATCTCCTGCATAGCCAAAACATCTATCTTATATTTGAGAACCTCTCCTGTTAATATCTTCAAGGCTCCAGGTATGTATAAGGAACGCAAGCTCCACGTCCCAAGTTTAAAATCTTTGTCCCTTTTCCACGATCCAGTCCCAATTCTATTAATCCGTCCGGCTTTTCCTTTTTCTCTTGGTTTCATAACAATATTTTTTTATGGGGTGGGTTGTTAACCCTACGCCCAACCCCCAACCTGGAGGATCAGGGGTTTTGTGTTTAGAGTTCCCGTCTCTTAGATGAGTTGCCTTCACTGAGCTAACGAGTCTCATCCACCCGTCCGCAGTAGACCATACTCACTAGATCTATGGGCAAGTATAAAGAGACAACAGATAAAAAGCAATATAGAGATAAATGTAGCTCAACAATATCTCTACATTTTCTTGGAAATCGAATCAAAGGTTAATGTTGACACTGCTAGGCGCTGATAATGGTGGGACAATGAGGACAGTAAAATACATACAATAATTTCATAAACATAATATAACTTCAAAGTGTCTGCTGATATGAACTTGGCATCTTTATTGAAAAATAGTCAACGAACGTTGGCGTTGCCATTCAGCATAAACGACAGCGGCGGCTCTAATGATGTGACAATGATTAACAGTAATATCGGGTCAGTACCATCTATGACACTCCCCATTTAAAAAGAATTAAGTCGTCATTAAAGCAACTGTTATTATGGTAAATAATTTTTTATCTGGCATCAGTGTATAAAATTGTTGAGTTACGTTGTTGACACGTTTCTGCATATAGATTGGTCCGTTCCATTGAAACCGATAAGTTGCGATTGATTGATAATAACTGTGGACTTGAAACAGTAATCTCATATTACTAACGCCGGCATCCGATTAGTGCACAGTGGCAGGTTCGAAAACTGCTACACAATTAAGAGCACATTGTGACATCAAATGTTTTTGAATATTAGGCTAACATTCTGACTGAACGAGTTTTGTGGTGTGTGTGTGTGTGTGCATCATTTCTTATACGTAACGTTTTAAAACCTCTTACATTCATTCCTTTTAATTATACGATCCTTTTCGGCGTAGTTTCGTATGCATTGTATTTTCAAAACCTTCCCTCTTTCTTTCAATAATTATAACGCAAACAATAATATATAAACACCCTCTCATGAAGACCTATCACCGTCTACGGGCACGGGGACTCACTCTTTTCAGTTCATAACCCTTATTTCAAAACATTCCTTATGCGTGACCGCGACCATAGTCGGTGATAGGATTGGACGGAAAGGTGTTTTCACATGTTGTTGTTTACGTTAGAATTATTAAACGGAAAAGGGAAGGTTTTGACAATATAATGGATAGCAGACTATACCTAAAAGAATCATATAGTTAAAGTAATTAATGAAAGATGTTTTAAAACTTTACACATAGGAAAGGATTTTCACACACACGCGCGCGCGCGCGCGCGTATATTGTACTAAACATCAACTGCTTCTGACTAAGTGATTTGTGTGATTTTCGTGCAATTTGTGGAATAACGTAATTATCATATAATAAAATATTTGCGCGGGAAAGCCATTATTTTAAAAAAACTGACACACACACACACACACGCACTCACATGCACAATCTCTGTCTGTCTGTCTCTCCCCCCTCTCTCACACACACTCTCTCTTACTCTCTCCAGACTTACTGCAAGTTATTAAAGATTCTAATACTAAAAGAGTATTCCTTATTGATGAAATTGGACTAAAGTAGGGACATGATGTCATGATGCCCCCCCCTACCGTTGTAATTTAAATCCCATCAAGCTGGTACGGGCGCGCTTAAGAGGAAAGCTGAGATAACAAAAATAAGACTGCAGAAATTGAGACTGATAACGTTTCCTTTAAATGACGCTGTCTGCTGTTTTACCGAGGCGACTACTCGAATATCTGTTTTATCTTGATCCTGTTGACTCACTGTCTCACACTGCAGCCTTTTATCACAATGGAGTCCAGAGATTATGCATCTCATTGATGTACGTCATTAATTACTGTACATTGTAAACAATGGCTGTTTGCTCTACCTCCTAGAACACTTGGGCTGTATTAAACAGCAGTCTTATAAAAAAATTGTTATGAAAGAAATTCTCTATAAACACCTTGCTTTTTAAAGTTTCGCCCTGTCCACTAGGTTCCAACTTACACCCTATCTCTGAATTTACGAAAAACTGGTGTAACAATTTTTTGTTTTTAACCACTCGAAAGTAACTAGTTAGCTGATGGCATTTGTGGTTTCTCGAGTGTTGGGTAGCAATGAACTTAGCGTTGGATGTTTCTTTTGCCTGATGTACAATTCACTAATAGTATAATTAGTCACAAGCTTGCCAAAGGCGTCTACCCTTAAACCGCGTCCACACCGGCCGCGCTGCGCTGCGCCGAACCAAACAAATTGGGGCAGCGCGGCCTGTTCTGACGCAACTTCGAGCACCAACGAAAGCAATCCAGATAGTGTCGGTACATCAAAGGAAACTGTTCGTTCGTGACCGTTCTATTTGGACAGTGTTTCTCATTTACTGAATCTGAGCTGTAGAGACTGTTTTTAGTTGACTGTGATTTTAGTATTTTTTACTCTTACTTTTACAAAAATTGTTTTTTACTCTTAGTGTATAATATGAAAAAATCATTTAAATATTTTTAATTAATCTATATTTAAATCTAAAATATGTAAAAATATTATTTTTGCACCAGCTCAACTTAATACTTTCTAATCAATTTTTACAAAATATGGCAATATAACCATTAAAATATGGCAATTTTACAATAAATAATGGCAACTTTAACCCACCTTACACTGGTAGACGGTCAACAAAATACAAATACAAATTTTAATAATGTCCTGTGGATTTACTTTTCATAAATGTGTTACAGATATTATAAAATTATAACTTCTAATTTCACTATTTCTTAGAAAATAATAGGTATAAATAGAAAAAAAAAATATTCTGTACAGTTTTCACAAGGAATTACAAAACCAGATTATTGACAACAGTGTTAATACAAAAAAATCATCTTCTTCGTCGCAGCCAACACTCTTCGTGTGCCACTTAAGGCATTCAGGCATTGTTTCCATTCGTCGTTCGACTGTCATTTTTAATATATTACACTACAATAAAAGCAATCTGAGCCATTATCTTCATCTTTCTCAGGGTCCTCCACAAAAAGCTTCCGCTTAGAACTGACAGGAGGTTTGTTAGATATATGAAATTCTCCCTTTTTAGGGTTTAGGTTTTATTCTTGTTGATATCATACTTTGGCTTCCTTGAGCTTGTATTTTTCTTTTTATTTTGTTTTCTGGCTCCTTTTTATACTTTTTCTTTCAAAAGTTCGTCCTTGTAAGGCCTGGATTTGTAACTGCCGCTTTGCCTTTCTTGCGATTACCTTGACGTTTCATTAAACACGTATTTAATTCTGCAAAGGGATAATTTTTTACACCGATATCCACACCAACCGCGCAGCTTAGGTCGCATAACAATGCTCGGCACAGCTCGGTGCAGAATCATGCAAAACTGCGCAGAGCAGTGCAGAACGGAGCTTGGTGTTTGTGGAAGAGCAGCAGGTTCCACTGTGAGCGCGTGGACAATTGAATATGAAGCATGAAAATTTAAAATTTGCAAGAGCTACTTTTATAGTTATTTATCTACTCTTGAATGACAAACAAAGAAAAATTTCTAGAAAACATTGTGTTACATTGGGTGACACGTACTGAAAAGTCGGGAATTATATAGTGAAAATAATTTTTTAGTGAATTGCTTATTGTCAATAATGGACAGTTTGAAAATTTTTGTCGTATGTCGTCGGAAGACTTTCAACATCTGCTTTTATGATTTTTATAAACATGTTTTTTTATTTTTTTATGTAATAATTATTTACTTTTGGATCCCCCAATTCCGGTTTCTCTCGGTACAGATCAATTACTTTTCCATCTCTTGATGGCTCCACTCGAAACTCATTTTTAACTTAAATCAAGATGAATATACTAACATCACAGTCAACTAAAATCAGTCAGTACCCCTCAGATTCAGTAAACGAGAAACATTGTCCAAACAGAACGCGCACGAACAAATAGTTGCCTTTGATGTACCGACACTGTCTGAATCGCGTTTGTTAGTGCACGAAGTTGCAAGGTATGGCGCGGCCGGTGGTGGACGCGGCTTTATGTTTAAACTAAGCTAGGAACTCGTTTATTTTGCCCTATTAAACTTCTCTTTAATTCTTCTCCCTCTTCCGCGATAGACGATAGTGTTCGGCTCGATATTCCAGCTACTGCGGAAACACTTTCAAAACAAGTTTACTGGAATTTTGATTCTTTAGCTGCTTCATTTTCCTAAATTCTAAAACACTTAACGTTATTTTCCGTTACACACACTAGGGAAAATATTTCTACCCTTCGTAATTGAGCATTCAATGGGAAATAAGTCATTTTAACTGTACAATGTCTACTTGTACCAAGACAATTTTGTATTACTTATTTTAAACATAACCACAAAAATTAAAATAAGAATAGACAGGAATTATTAACTATAAAATTAAATAAACATTAAAATGTATTTAGATATAAATATACAAAACGTACATAGTTAAAATAAATATACAGTTAATTAATAATGGAATCGATTGCGCTAGAGTAAGATAATATCAAAAGCACAAGTAACAAGTTAACTAGCAATGAAAGTATATCGACGCACTTATGTTGGTATAATCTGCATAACACTGAGTAATTCCTCTTATCATTTAACATTTTAGAATACACTTGTCCGTGATAAACTCTGATCTGCGCACATGTTGTTAACTTTTAATGTTACTGTATACAAGAATTCCGGAATAGATGGGGTGTGGGATTTGGCTTCAGGCACAAAGTAGTTTCGTGACACTAATCAAAATAGGTTCATGATTAAAGTTCTTCGGCTAAAGACAAGCACGTAGGTTCTACTAGCATTCGGAATGGAAATATAAAATTAAACGGACCTCTCTAACTACATCACAGCAGCTATTATTTACCAAAACTTTAGAGACAAAAATTAAAGGTACACCTGTCAATATTTATAAATAATATCTGACTTCGGATTTTATACGTGTTGGCACCTAAAGAATAGTTTTAAACATTTTACATTTAAATAAAAAAAATAGAATGTCTTTAAATAGGTACATTTGTATAGAAGCAAATTGTATTACTAAGATTTTTATGTTTACAATTATTGATATTATTGTGCCCTTCAGTCTTTCTACTAGTTTGAACCCTCCCCGCATATACCCGTGGTGCGTGAGTTACGGAGTCTCTCACATGTATATGGGACCTACAGTTTAACGCCGGATCCGAACGGCATAGTTGGGGAGGGCTTATACTAGGCGGGATAACTCTCACTGGTTTGCCATCGTCTCGCGAGGGGGAACGGTCGTATGTAAATCAGATGGCCCCGGCGATAATCAAACCCGCGCCGACAGCGTCGTAGCGCCACACGCTAGCCACTACGCCATGACCTTTACAATATAATGGTCAATTATACCAAAATTTTGGAACATGCTCACAACTTCCCGAAACGACATTCTTTAAAGTTACGGAAAGGCAGCAGATGGGAATAAACAGTTGAAACTGTTCGAAGGAAATTTGCCTGTTTTTCATCAGGAACTGGCTGTCACTCACTGGCTTATCAATTAAGTAAAATGTTTCTGACCGCCGCCGCCTAGCACACGTAAGAAAAGTAAAATTTATTTTTCTTTCAACACCTTTTGTTTTAATTGACCTGTTGAATTTTAATGATTTACAGAATATGACTTTATCTTTTCTTACCACGGGGAAAGTCAGTAAGGCAGAAAAAGTTTAATTGACAAGGATAATTTATAAATAATATTACTTATAACAATAGAAGAAATAGTGTAAATATGCTTACCTTTATTAGAAGAGCATTTTTCTATTGCAGCTTTAACCATCAAACGGGTTCTTTGTTTGATGTTACCAATCATTGTAAACGACGACGATCACTCAAAACAAAATACAGTCAAATTTACATTTTACACATAGCGACGTGCTAGGAAAGTAACAATAGGCAGGCAACCGAACATACTCCCCGCAGTGCTGCCAGATCTCACGGAAGTCACTTACGCGAAAGTATGGAAATAAATATACACTGCTCTGATATACTCCACGTTTAGAGCGCACCTAGTGGCAATTTGGTTCAACTACTGATATTCGTGACACATTCATTCCACCTCCATTCTGACTTCTGACAAAAAAATTGAAAACACTCCAATGGATCTTTGAAACAAGATGGCGGTCAAACAAGGGGATTGTAATCTGACTTCCGTATATGGATGCCATGATGCGGTGGAAGCCACATTCAATGCAATTTTTCAATGATCGGATGCCGGGTTGGTAGTGATATAAATATATATATATATATATATATATTTCATTCACTTTCTGCTACAGTCCGTTTCTTGATGTATATAATACTATAATACTTATAACTATTTTACCTCAAGATGTATTTTTTCTTTAGGGACATGTTTCGGGAGATCCTGTTCTCCCATCTTCAACCTTCGCCATCTTGCTTCTGGTGCAGTATTTGTGTGTTGGCTTCTGGATGTTATTATGGTGGTTTGTTGGTCTTTGGTCCTTCAATGTTGCATTATTGTGTGTGGTTGTGGTATCTGTTTTTGTATTTTGTGTATTTTCGATGTTGAGTGCTTTGAATATTGTGTCATGTTTTGTATTGATTTGTATTTGTTCTGGTATTAATTTGTTTTGTGTTTTATGTTTGTAAATCTGTAAATTTTCCCAAATGTTCATTATGGTGCCTTTGTGTGGTATATGTTTTATTAGTGTTACATTGGTTATGTCTGGGAATTCATGTCCTGTGTTTATTGCATGTGTGGCTAAATTGGATTTATATATGTTTGGTTTTTTGTATGCATTTAGGTGTTCAAAATAACGTTTTTTCAGCTGTTTTTTTGTTTGTCCTATATAACATTTATTGCAATCTTGGCATTCAATTTTGTATATACCGTTGGTTGTCGTATTATCTTTGTTGTGTGAGTTATTTATATTTTGCAATTTATTTTTATTAGTTTTGTATGCTATTTTTATATCTGTGTTTTTAAATAGTTTTGTTAGTTTTGACATTTTATTATTTATATATGTGAATGTGGCCCATTTTTTGTTGTTGTTATTATTTACTGAACAACTGAACAACACATAAATAATAACAACAACAAAACCAGGTTCATTTTGTGCGCATAACAATGCACAAATAAGGCATGTTTGTGTGTAACTTTAACAATAGCTTGTAACCCACCATTATCTCCCGACATAACTGCAGCACCATCATAGGTTTGTGCCACCAATTTTTCCTCACACTGGTATGCATCTAAAGTTTTGAAAACAGTTCAGCTAATGCCTTTGCCCTGCAATCATTGCTCAAATCAGCAAATCCAAGAAACCGTTCATGAATATCACCCAGCTTATTAACGTATCTTAACACCATGGAAACTTGACACTTATTAGTTATGTCCGTAGTTTCGTCCATTATGAGGGCTACAAACGATGCTTCCTTAATTTCTAATTTTATTTCTGATAAAACAGTCTCTGAAACGCAATCAATTCAATCATTTTGAATGTCGCTGGATAATCCACAAAATTCTGTTGAACGTTCAAGATGGGAATTTAGTTTATCATCATATCCTCTAAGTAAATTTATCACTCCTATGTAGTTTCCGCGGTTACTGCAATCTTCAGATTCATTGTGTCCGCGAAACGGAAGTTCATGTTCAGCTAAAAAGCAAGTAACATCAATTAAATGACCTACAATATGCCTGTTAATTTTAACTTGCTCATTGTGTTTCTCTATGTTAATTCTGTGCTGCTTGCTTAAAGAAAACTCAAATCTAGTTGTTTTTCAAAACGTTTTTAGAGCTACTTGGGAAGCAATATGGCTTTGTGACAATTCATGGCTTTTTCCTACATTGTGCAGGTTACTTAAGTCGGTAAATCCAGACTTAGTCCAAATGGTAGACCTTTCTGTCGAGAAAAGAAGACATGACCAACAGTACAATTTTGTCAGTTTTTTATAACCGCACAGCCACATGAACGAAACGTAATTCTGTTGTTTCAAATGCTGAGTGAAATTTTTGGCTTTGGATTTTAAATTAGGCATCAATGGTGTAGGACTACATTTCGACACTATGGTCAGTTTGTCTGTAAAAGATCTAGCACTGAATGGCTTTACTAATAATTCTTCAATAATACAATTACACTCACTCACGCATGAGAAAGAAGTTCCTGCAACTGAATCACAAGGAGCAGTAGAAGCAGACATCGCAGAAACAAACACTACAACGGTTTTAACACAACTAACAAATACTAACAGCGAACACGCGACTACTATTGTAGCGTATTAGCGAGTGTGTGGAAGCAAGCTTCCCCCTCCACCAGTATCACTCGGCTGTCTATGCAGGGCAGTGGCTGGGAGCAATGACCGCCATAGCAGCCAACATGTGGCAGAGTCAGCAGCGTATATGGACAACGAATATACACACTAGAATCGCCGCTTACATAAAACGCGCTTTGCATCCGCTATATTTACCTCATTTTGTTCATACAGGAAGCTCTCGGATTTAACATTTATTATAGAGAAGTCCGTGGTTTTAGCAAAAAAAGTTTATTTTTATCAACTATTTTCAAATTGTAAGCGCCGCTTACATAGCGTATATGGACGCTTCGCCACTGGTGTGTATAAATCTACTATTATATGTAAGCAAATTTAAACTGTGCATGTATTAGGGTGAAAATAAGCAATGTGGTGAAAATAATCATACAAGCAATGTGGTTGAAAACAGATGTACAGTTTATATCTCTTTGATTAAAGTAAGGACACGTCTTCTTTCTTTCGTTTATCTACTCCATTAACTACTTTATAAATTTCATTATCTGTAAGATCGGCATCTAATCTGCCTTTCCTTAAATCTGTCAATGACATTTCCTCCAGTTGACACTGCATCAAGTTAATTCTATCTCCCTGAACATTGGGCAGTGCAACAGATTACAAGAAGTGTTAGACTGACAAGCACTGGATTAATACAAGTGTACTGTATGTTTGAACCACTTTAAATTTCAACATAAGATAATTTTTTTTTTTTTTTAAATGTGAATAAACAAGTAAACCCATTACAAATGGACAGCATGACTTGGCTCAGTGTGGCATAGCATGGTCCCATAGGTAACCCATTATGAACAGTCAGCTCAGTACAGCTGTACCGAATGTTTTGAGGCACATGCTGTATTTCCAGTTGCAATGGAGAGTTCATTAGGAAAGATTGACCAATACAGTTGCAATACCTAGAAGAGATTGACCAAATTATTCTTGTACTTTCCTACGTCTCAAAATAAATTAAATAAATTGATATGCTTGGTTCCATTTTTAACAAAGTAATAGTAATTTTGATATGGTGTCAGTAATGAGAGGAGATAGTTAAGTAAGTAAATTAATGTCTTTTGCTGTCAGAATTATCCTTGATAACAGAAGTTGACATAATGGTTATAAACATTCAAAACATTTGGTACTTTCCCAATATCCCTACCCACACTATATTTTTGATTTTTTGAATATGCCATAGTATCAATATACCATGATGTGAAAAAGAAGAAACAAATTGTTAATTATTCTTTTTCTTAACATCAAGTGAAAATAGGTCTACATAATGTTTTCATTTATGAGGTTAAATAATGTTTTTTGGTTTACTGAATATAGAAATAAAAACCATAGTTAGGAAAATATAACATTTTATGTGTATATACAATGCTTATAACAGAGTAACATTTAAAATAAAGAATGTAATAACAACAGAAAATGTAAAATTAAAACAAAAATAAAGTATTAACAAATGAAAACAAGATTTTGTATTCGTTAGCAGCCAATATTCTTTTAGGTTGTTCAGTAAAATCTTGAAAACTTCACTGGGAGCGAATTTTGTGCGAGACACACAAAAAAGGGAGGCATGTATAGCACTCCGCATTACTTCGAGTTGGTTGCTTTTCGGTGCACAAAAACCGAGTATTAGTGAGAAAACGATATTGTTAGAAAACAAGTTCTGCCACAAAAGAGGAGACATGTATAATAACAGGCCCTTGGGCCCTTACTTCTAGTTGATTTTTTTACGTAGTTTTCACAAAAAGTGTGTATTCTATATTGGTTTAAAGGCATATTGGTTTCCATGTGTACTTTTAGTTTGCATGTTAACCAAACAACGTCAACTTTGGCGTCACAGGCACAGATCAGATCTATATTATTGGTAGAAACATTTTTTGTAAAAAAGATGACAATGACAAATGATTGCAATCATCAACAAACTATTTTATATTATACACAAATCAATTTTCATGATTTCTATTATAAAACAAACACGGCCGCGAGGTTTTAGGGGCATAGAATATGTACCGCATGATAGGTATTGTCGTGTTGTATAGGCCTACTATATTTTCAATATTGCATATTATATTAAGTGTTATGGTGATTGGTATTATTAACATTATTTGTCATCAGAATACATAGCTATGTTACTCAAATGTATTCACATTATCTACAGTTGATGTATAACGTGTGTAAACTATATTGATACACACTATTTATACTTTACAGAGATACTATTTGCAGAATCCACTTGAATGTTCTGTGATAATAGTACTATACATTTGTAGATAAACATAGTTTATTCTACCAGATTATCGAATAACACGCCTAGAACTTACTAGTTACTATATGATTCTTGTGACATATCGTGAAAAGTACCAAAAAAATTTGGTGGAACAACTACCTAATGTCAGTAATGTGAAGAATATTATAGAGAAGAGTATTTTGAAGTTATAGACGCAGCTGTAGCAGAATTTCAAAATTGAATTTTCCGTTAGCCTGGTGCAAAGGAACAGGTTTTGCTAGAAAACATTACTTTGCAAAAGGGAGTATGTACAGTATTAGTCCTTTATCTAGAAATTGATACATCATCATTTAAAATAGAAATAAAATTTTTACTACAACGGTACAAGCGGACATGTTTACATGATGTGAGGATAGCCTTGATCTCGTAAGTAAAGAGGTCAGAGATCTTTTCAGTAATGTAGAAAATTTGATTTGTCTTCTGTTTGGTTGCCCAGCATCTACCAGTATTTGAGAGGCAGAAAGAAGTTTCAATGCTATTAAAACTGCAGACTTCAACTATACCCTGACAAGCCTCAACCATATAGCCCTATTCTGTGTCCATAAAAAGGTGTTGGACAACTTTGACAATAAAATAAAAGATAGTCAAAGTATATTTATTACTAATGTTGATGCTAGGAGAAATGTGTTCGGAACTTTTAATGATTAATAGGTGCTAAGAATATTTTGAATTGTCGAACTGTTCAATGGTTTTACTATAGATAACAGAAAATTTAGTAATGTAATGTTTAATACTTATTATAAGTAAATATTGGTAAATAAATAAATATTGGATTTCTCTATTTGAGTCATCTTAATTTCTACACCTAATCTTAATCTAGGGAATTAGTACAGTCTTTAAATTATGATAATGTAAAATTAAATTATACAGTATATATTCTTCAACTTTATAACAATGATATTAGTAATATTAAAAGACTAAAACTTATAAAAATAGAAAAGAATGAACTTAGTCTTTCAGAAATTTGACCATACACCAAATACTCAATATTACCATAATGCTCCATCCCCCCTCCAATAATTGGGCACTGGTGATGCCCATTAATTTACACAGTCGTTTATCAAGATAGACTCCCTACTTTTCAAAGGACTGTCACCATCTTCCCAGAAGCCTATGTATTGCTTGGAAAAAAAATTTGTCTGGTAGAGGGCGCACTGCTCTTGAACATCTTTGATGACTTCTTCGTTGGAACAATTTTTTTACCCTCTTAGAACTCTCTTAAGGATCCAAACAACTGATAGTCAGAGGGGCAAGTTCTGGAGTATATGGTGGATGAGGAAGAAGAGTCTGGTTCAGTTTTCGAATTGTAGCCATTGTATGAGTAGTGACATGATGACATGCATTATCCTGTTAGAAACAGATAGAATGCTGTGTTTTTACACTCATTTCAAAGTACTGTTTTGAGTAATACTTACTGTTATAGTCTCCTCTTCTGTTAGGAAATCAATGTGTATGATCCCTCAATGTGTATGGCTTATATCCCAAAAGAATGAAGCTATCATTTTTCCTACTGAAAAAGCTGTTTTCCCTTATTTTGGTTTTGAAGATGAAGGATGCTGTTGCTGCATTGATGCTCTTCTGGTTTCTGGCATAATAAAATGGTATACCCTGGTTTCATCAGTAGCGACAACAGACTATTAAAAAAATGCAGTACACATTGTGCTAATAGTGGATGAGCCACCTGCATACGTGTCTGCTTGTGTACATCTGTTAACATTTTCTATGTTTAACATGCACATACTTTCCAAAAATGCAGCTGATTTATAATAGAGCTGTCTGCATTACCAGGACTGATAGTTAATGTAGAACAATATACTGCACCATGATTCGACGACCATTTTGAACAAGTGTCTGTTGATCCTGTCAGCCATCTTCACTGTTGCTGATGTTTTTTGGTGTCATAGGTGCTGGTTTATTCTCAACACCTTCTCAGCCTTTTTTGAAAGCTTTACTCTATTTATATATGCGTGTGTCTTACGTTTCTTCACCAAACTGTCTTTTAAGACATTTTGTTCATGTTTTCTTTAGTATAATAAAATTTAATGGTAATGCGTTGTTCCACGCATTAATGCACATCTACTTCACTCACATTTGCAAAATGAATAACAATGCATACTGGTTGCTGAACAACTAAAGAGAGATCAGAATTTGTTCCCTTGCATCAATCAGTGCTACCATCCACAGCATTTGTTTCTTCTATTTGAAGCTCTAGAATAACAGAATGTCCAACACTGACATGTTTGATCTACTTTAAACTCCAGTATTAGAAAACTTATGTTTTTCTTTATAAAAATATTAAATCAGTATTTAATATACAGCCAATCAATCATTACCCAAAGTTTATACAATGGGTAATGGAGGCAAGATAAAACAAAGAATGGCCATCTGAAAATAACTACATTCATAACCTACTTGATATGTACACACAAATAGTTTAGGCCTACTTGTGCATTGTGGTGTGTGTGTGTGTGTGTGTGTGTGTGTGTGTGTGATTTCATATTTTAATTTATTCATGAAAAAGTTATTACAAATAATTTTTGTTTTCCACTAGTCTGTACTAGTGGCGTATCTACAATTTGGTCTGGTCGGGGGGAGGTCTGGTGGGGTCAGCTTCATACAAAAGAAAAAACAAGTGATATTTAATCAACATTATTATCATTGAAGTGGTTGAAAAATGTATGATAATATATTAAAATCAATCCTATTAAAATAAATGGTAATAACACAGTAAAAATACTTGTTATTGAAACATTGTTTAAAATATACTTATTGACTGAACTGATTTTTCTATATTTCATATTTCAAACATTTAAGCAAATGCTGTGTAATATACCTTTTTGTATATTTTAAAAAAGAGTTACTACAATATTAGCATACACTGCTGAAAAATATAGTCTAATAATAAAATAGTCTAAAAATTAAGGTGATTAACAAAATTAGTCAATTTTTTTTTTACCATCTGGGAGGGATCTGGTACCAGTCCCCCCCCCCCTAATATGCCTCTGGTCTGTACAGTTCAGTTACAGGATGTTTGACCATTGATCATTACAATAACGACACTAATTTCTTCTTTCTTTTTTAGGAAAATTCTTCACTATTCAAAATTTGTCTGCCCTAAGACTTTTATGAGTTATGATGATTATCACCAGGATCCGTCTTGAATGATTTTTATGAATTTCTTATTAATGTAAGCAAGATATCATAAATATTTATTTACTGTTCAGTATAACATTTAATAGAAACTTTCAGGGCAATTACTTATTTGCTTATGTACATTTTGTTGAATGGTTCATTAACATAATATATAACAAAACATATAACTCTGTGAGTGTTAAAAATGTTTCAACAAAATGAGTACAAGCAAACAAACATATAAGACAAATACTTGCTTGAAAATTTTTATTAAAATAAAAGTATTAATTCCTGGACAGTGTTAACATACATTTGAAATGCTTTAAATAAGTTATTATTTAAATTATGTGTAATGGGATCTAAAGTAAAACCTCAGATACTTCAGATATATTAACCAATTATATCAGTTACAAAATTCCTATCAGTTAATGATGTTTCAAGTCAACTAAGTCATTTACATAACAATGATCTTATATATTTTTAGAGTTTGAAACACTTCTGTCTTCATGTTTGTCATTGTAAAACAAACAATCCAAACTAATCTAAGTTTTTCTAGTCTGCTATTGGTTGTTATTTATACTTGTACTGCTTTTTTATTTTTATTGCTGTTACCTGTACTTGGGGTAGGTAATTATGAATAGATGTAGAAATGCAACACGACTTGTTAGGACTATTACTCTTTTTGGCTAGAGCTATGAGCAGTGATATATTCTTCAATTGTTAGACGTAATAATTTCACCCTAAATCAAATTGTCAGATAGCTTAAGGAAAGTTGTTCTTATTCTAGAAGACTAGAACAAGTTGTCCACAGCTGACAGAGGCAGCCATTTTATCAAATTAGTTAAAATGTTTAATAAGCCGTTTCATACGTTTTGAGCAATATAAACAACTGTGGGAAGCTAAACAAGTAGTACATCTAAGGAAACACATATTTAAACAGTAATAAGAGGTAGTATCATGGAGTTAGGTTTAACTCCATACAAGTACTTGCATTAAAACAGCTATTCTCTACACAACACTAGGTAGTTAGACTTCACTTTGTTCATGAACGTGATAAATGGACTATCAATTATTGGAACCAAGTTCTGTTCACTGACAAAACTAGAATATTATTAATATTTTTGGATGGACATGAAATGGCATGGAAAAGATCAGAAGGAAAGTTTGTAAGTTTTGATAATGGTTTCCAAGTTCTGTTTGGAGAAGGGTACAAATCTTTTTAGATAGTGACCTTGAATGTTGACTGGTGCAAGTCAGGCACACCCCATGGAGGTGGCTCTCCTATTCTTAGCTTGTTACTCCAGTGTCTACCAAAAGCAGACAGACCAGAATCAGATCGAGTTGCCTCAGCTCTGCTATTGTTCTTAACACAGGAAACCACAAGGCGTGCATGTGCCTCCTTGCAGAAACCATTCATCTGACATGGTATCCGGCTGATGCCTCATGACAGCCATGCCTATTGCCCATGGCTTCAACTCCTGTGGGTCAAACTTTAACACGTTCTCTGCCAGGATATTTAACCTATTCCGTCCCCCTAGGCAAATTTTTTTTTCATCATTTTAGTGTCTACTAGGGTACTAAATTGAGATTGGTAAGTGTCATCATACCCACAACGGAAATTCAGCAAAAAAATGGACTAAGTACCATAAAACCTAAAGTCGTTATTGACTACAACAAAGGAAAATCTTCAGTAGACCTTTCTGACAAAATTGCATCACATTCATCACCCCTCAGGAAAACCGTGAAGTGGTACAGAAAATTGTCTGTAGTTACTTACGTCAACATCCATGGTCAATGCCCACATTCTGTACAAAGAATACCATTGGCATAATCGACCTTCAGAACAAAGCTATCTGACATTTGACTTCAGCCAAGGAAGAAAACAGGGAAGTACAAGTTGCCACAATAATAGAAGAAAAACGATGAAGAAGGGTCAAAAGGGAAGGAAGAAAGTGGATGTGAGGAAGCACTGTAAAGGATGTTATGAAAAAGCTGTACGAGAACGAAAAAAGCCTTGAGTAAAAAACAGAAAAGTTCTGCTTTGCTTAGGGTGGGGTGTACAAAAGAGTCTTTGCTCTGCTTAAAATGTTTTAATACTTTACATAGAATAATTTAAATATTTGTAATTTTTACTTCCATGTTCCTTAAGGAAATGGAAGTATGGTGATGGCAAAAAAAATCGTGTTCGAGATTATTGCAGATTCTGATTGTACTACACCCAAACATGAAAAAAGTCATTTTTCGAAAAGTGTGTGTGTGTGTGTGTCTGTCTGTCTGTCTGTAGATTTTTTTTGGCAAACGATAACAGCCGCAAATTCAAACAGAATCAAATAATATTTTCCATACAGCCCTGATTTGTAGAGTACTCAAGACCTATTGTTTTTGGTGAAGATCGGTTAAGGGAAAGGGGTAGTTTACCTGCAACGTTTTTTTTTTTAAATCAAGGGTAATTTTTACTCCCATGTTCCTTAAGGAAATGGAAGTATGGTGATGGCAAAAAAAATCGTGTTCGAGATTATTGCAGATTCTGATTGTACTACACTCAAAACATGAAAAAAAGTCATTTTTCGAAAAGTGTCTGTGTGTGTGTCTGTCTGTGTGTCTATCTGTAATTTTTTTCTATGGCAAACGATAACAGGCGCAAATTCAAACAGAATCAAATAATTTTTTTTGCATACAGGCCTGATTTGTAGAGTACTCAAGACCTATTGTTTTTGGTGAAGATGGTGAAGATCGGTTAAGGGAAAGGGGTAGTTTACCTGCAACGGTTTTTTTTAATCAAGGGTAATTTTTTTCTATGCCAACGATAACAGCCGCAAATTAAAACAGAATCAACTACTCTTTTGCACACAACCCAGAATTGTAGAGTTCTCAAGATCTATTGTTTTTGGTGAAGATTGGTTAAGGGAAAGGGGTAGTTTACCTGCAACGTTTTATGTTTTAACAAGGGTATTTTCTATGGCAAACGATAACAGCCGCAAATACAAACAGAATCAAATGATTATTTGCATACAGCCCTAAATTGTAGAGTTCTCAAGACCTTATGTTTTTGGTGAAGATCGGTTAAGGGAAAGGGGTAGTATACCTGCAACATTTTATGTTTTAACAACGGTATTTTCTATGGCAAACGATAACAGCTGCAAATTCAAACAGAATCAAATAATTTTTTGCATACAGCCCTGATTTGTAGAGTTCTCAATGCCTGTTGTTGTTTGTGAAGATCGGTTAAGGGAAAGGGGTAGTTTACCTGCAACATTTTATGTTTTAACAAGGGTAATTTTTTATATGACGAACGATAACTGCCATAAATTCAAACAGAATCAACTACGTTTTTGCATACCTTTTTGAACTAAAGAGAACTCAAGGTCTGTTGATTTTGTTGAAGATCGGTTAATTTTCTATGGCAAACGATAACAGCCGCAAATTCAAACAGAATCAACTACTCTTTCGCATACAGCCCTGATTTGTAGAGTACTCAAGACATATTGTTTTTGGTGAAGATCGGTTTAGGGAAAGGGGTAGTTTACCGGCAACATTTTTTTATCAAGCGTAATTTTTTATATGGTAAACGATAACAGCCGCAAATTCAAACAGAATCAAATAATGTTTTGCATACAGCCCTGAATTGTTGAGTTCTCAAAACCTGTTGGTTTTGGTGAAGATCGGTTAAGGGAATAGGGTAGTTTACCTGCAAAATTTTATGTTTTATCAAGGGTAATTTTTTCTATGACGAATGATAACTCCCGGACATTAAAACAGAATCAACTACTCTTTTGCATACCTTTTTGAATTATACAGATCTCGAGGTCTGTTGATTTTGTTGAAGATCGGTTAAGGGAAAGGAGTAGTTTACCTGCAACATTTTATATTTTAACAAGGGTATTTTCTAAGGCAAACGATAAGAGCCGCAAATGCAAACAGAATCAAATAATTTTTTGCATACATCCCTGAATTGTAGAGTACTCAAGACTTATTGTTTTTGGTGAAGATCAGTTAAGGGAAAGGGGTAGTTTACCTGCAACGTTTTTTTATCAGGGGTAATTTTTTTCTATGGCATACGATAACAGCTGCAAATTCAAACAGAATCAAATAATGTTTTGCATACAGCCCGAAATAGTAGAGTTCTCAAGATCTGTTGATTTTGGTGAAGATCGGTTAAGGGAAAGGGGTAGTTTACCTGCAACATTTTATGTTTTAACAAGAGAAATGTTTCCATGACGAATGATAACTGCCGCACATTCAAACAGAATCAAATATTTTTTTGCATGCATCCCTGCATTGTAGAGGACTGAAGTTCTATTGATTTTGGTGAAGATCGGTGTAGAGGAAGGGGTAGTTTACCTGGAACGTTTTATGTTTTAACAAGATTAAAGTACTTAATTTTGATAAATAAAGTATCCTGATAAGTAGCTCATAATAATCCACTGTAGAAACGTAGATGAAATATCTATAAATGAAGAGTTTAGGTGAACGAGGTGGGGGTAATTTTCTATTAATGAAAATTATAGTTGAAGGGAGAGGGGAGAATTTGTTATATATGTACAACGTTATCGGCAACAAAGAAGTAGTTCTTTGTTAAAATTCCTTCCCAGGCTGTTTAGCCGTAGTCCAATGTTTTCTGCAAAACCAGACTTTTCGGCAGTGCCATCGACTGCCATCATCAGTGAAAATCGAGTGCAAAAACGTGAGGTGGTATACGTTAGTGACCACAGTACTGTGGTTAAGGCTGAAGCAATAAGTAGAAAGGCGTAGTTTCTATGGAAATATTTCATTTCGAATATGATTTTAAATATAAATCTTAGAACATGGAAGTCATGTATGGCTCTCCATACCGATATTTTACTATAGCAAACGATAACAGCCGCAAATTCAAACAGTATCAACTACTCTTTTGGATACAGTCCTGAATTATAGAGTTCAATTGGCCGTTACTTTTGAAGCATTCCTTATATTTAATAGTAGAGGATTAAAGATAATTAAGACTACAAGGAATGGATGAGGGCACCTATGGGAAACAGGTATATTAAAAGGTTTTACTATATATTAAATATAAGACATATTGACAACACCCAGTGAGGGATTGTAAACCCCTGTATCCTTGGCTGTACCACTATTCTTAGTTTGTCCATAGGACATATGTCAAGAAAAGCAGACAAAAATTTTCAAGACTGCATATCACAAATTCTTGTTTAAAGAGATTGTTCATTGGCAAATTTAAGTTCTCTGTGTACTTATTAAAGGCATTTAATAACTATTCAAATTGTTGTAACTGATAAATAATCTAAAAAAATTCAGTTTTATTTAATAGTGTTAGCTTTTACTTTTACAAATCAGGTTATAAATTCTAGTGAACTAGAACGGAATGCTATTTCTCTACACATTTAAAACAATAAAAAATTCTTAAACATGAAAATGCTGTCTATTAATCATATTTTTAAATGTTGTGTATGGCATGTGGTACATATAGCAATATGATGTTACAGGCATCATTATCATGCCCTGAAATGCTAAAACATTGCACTTGGCAGAACAAAGAAGTAGACTGCTGCTCAGTATTTCAACCCATTATTACTGACTTTGGAGTCTTCTACATATTTAATACATTACCACATGAAGTACTGTACAGAAACCATACGTAAGTTACATTACAATATCATATAAAATAATGTTCATGTGTTCTGTAACCTGTTCTAACTTTGATAAGAATGTGTGTGTGCGTGTGTATGTGTGTGTGTATGGGGGGGGGGGGTAATGATTATACTACAAATGATTAGTCAAGTAGTGAAAATATGAAAATATATTTTATGGTTTTTATAATATGAAATATATAATAACAAAAGTATTATTCTTAGATTTCGTTGTCCATGACGTGTCCGTTACTTAACTAAATACAACTATTATATTAACGACTCGGAACACAAAGTTTTTTATAAGTAAAAACATAAAGTTTTACCTCAGTCAACAAAGCCAAACACATAATGATACACAAACAAAAGCCCTACATGAAACAATCCGACCATCAGCCCCTACCCTCCAAGCGCTTCCCAAAATCCATAAAGAAGATATTCCGATCCACCCCATTATCAACTACCGTAATGCCCCTGCACACAAACTCGCAAAACATCTAGACAAAATTATCAGACAACACACACAACTAGACAACAACATTGCAGTAAAAAACAGACCTAGTAACAAAAATAAAAGACATACACATCCCCCATAATGCCACATTAGCCTCCTTTGACATTAAAAACCTGTACACAAACATACCCATCTCTGAAACAATCACCATCCTACAAAACAAACTCAAACAGAACAATACACCAGACGAACTTTCAACGAAATAACAGAAACTCTGAACATTATCACATAACAAAACTACTTTACTTATAACAATAAATACTACACACAGAACGATCACTTACCCATGGGCTTCCCCATATCCAGCATTCTAGCAGAAGTCTTCCTCCAACACTTAGAAAAAACAAAAATGCTCACAAACAATGACAGGCACTCACATAAAATACTATATTGGCACAGATACGTTGACGACATTCTAATAGTATACAGGGGAAACAAAAGACAATGTGAACAGTTACTAACGCACATAAACAAAATACATAAAAACGTAACCTTTACTGCCGAATACGAACACAACAATACCATAAACTTCTTAGACCTCTCCATCACAAAACTTGAACACAGGCACAAATTCAGTATATACAGAAAACCAACTACAACTGACACACTAATACACAACTCCTCCAATCACCCAATACAACACAAACTAGCTGCCTTCAGAATCATGATACATAGACTTAACAACATCCCCTTAGATGAAAAAGACTACAAAGACGAACTAAACATGATAAAATATCTAGCTGAATCTAACGGATATGACAGAACAATAGTCAGTAAACTCTTACACAAAACACAAAACAAACAACAGACAAAGACAGAAAACAACAAATTCATAACACTAACATACATCAACAAACAAACTGAAAAAATAGCCCACAAATTCAAAAAAGCAGGATACAGAATCGCTTACAAAACTACTAACAAAACAGAACACACACACAAAACACAAAACAAATTTGATCTACCCGGTGTTTACAAACTAAATTGCTCAAATTGCAACAAATTCTACATAGGCCAGACAGGACGTAGCTTCAAACAGAGATACATTGAACACACAGAGGCACTCCACTCCACTACAGAATCCACCTTTGCAAACCACCTCATCGAGGCAAACCACACACACAAAAACATCGACAATAACATCAACATTCTACACGTACACACAAAAGGCCGAAGACTAGACACTCTAGAACAATTGGAAATATACAAACACACGAAAACAAATAAAAAACGACATCCTAAACGAACAGACACAATTCAAATCGCACGCATTATTCGAACACATCTCACCCCACACACACAACATCGATCTTTCGAATTTCGATTCCGTCGCCCACAACAGGACGGACACCGCTACCAGCGGCAACCTCTGAAGAAGCCTTTTACAGGTGAAAACCAGTTCAGGTTGTAAGGTAAAACTTTATGTTTTTACTTATAAAAAACTTTGTGTTCTGAGTCGTTAATATAATAGTTGTATTTAGTTAAAAAGTATTATTGTACTTTTGTTTTGAAATCAATATGTGATGAATATAATTATTTATATATAATCTATTATTTGGTTGTCAACTATTTTATAAAAATTTGGGGTGTATGCAGAGTAGACAAACCACATAACATCCTTGTAAATGGTACACTGTGAGAAAGCTATTAGTAGAAAATAAATATGTACTTTGTGTACATAACGTTACATTAAATTATGTGTCACCAAGGTAACTAAACCATGAGGATGCCATGCTGCCATCTACAAACCGCCTTGTGTGTTCTTGTTATTCTTGTTAAAATATCCAAAGAGTTATCATATACTGGTCCTGAGGATCCATTCAGCATGTTCTATGCAGCCACAATTGAAAACAGTGAAGTTACAATTAATATCAGTTATGTAAAAGGTATTTGAGGAATACAGTCATCGTAGACTCCTTGAGTGTACTACTGAACAGAAAATGATATGCACTATAAAAGAGTTTTCTGAATGGAAATACCCATCTTCACGTCTAGAAGAAAAATATGTATGGGAACAAAAATTTCAATTTACAAATCAATGGAATTTACCTGTGTTGACAGTGGAAGAACTGGCTCTTAGTAGGCAATAGAGGGGGAGAGGGGGAGAAAAATATTTAGAGAGAGATATACAGACAGATGGACAGAATATAACCAGTCATATTGAAATATCTCAGACAAGTCACGAGTCATGTATGTGAGGCAGATTGACAAAATAAGAAATGATGATATATAAATATGTTCAAACTCCTAGTACAAATAATGGAAAATGATAGGCAAGAGAATAATATAAGGGTGTAAGACCAATATGATAGAATACAAGAGGAACACTGGGAAATAAATCTCACCATACAAGAGTAAAAGAGCACTGGATTATATATGCATGTATTAATTTTTAAGCTGCAGTAGTAACAAACACAACTGTAAAAGAGAAATTATTAATATTGTAACAGTACCAAAAATATGGTAGTTACATAATATAAACGAATGTAACGTCAAATATGAGAAAAAACATGGGAATATATCTAGATAAACAAAGCTAAGTGTATATAAGTGTGTATCTACAAAAATATTAATAAAAAAATCCAACAATGAAGAAGAGAATGCGAATATATCAACATTAGTTACAAAATGAAGAAAGAAAATGCCAGAAGCCCAAAACAAAATATCAATAAATAGACCCAATAGGATCCAACAGTGAGGGGAATCAACGAAACAAGGATCAACAAGCTCCAACAACAATGGAGAAAAATAAAAACAGCAACTACGAGGAAAATATAGAATAAAGAAGAAAGAAGAAGGACCAGGAAAAGCACCAAGAAGAATAAAGAAGATGGACAGAAGAGATAAGGACTCAATATGAACCACATGTACTAAAAACAGTGTAAGTGACAAAAGAAATGATTATAAGTGTGACAAGAAAACCAGTGTGAAACATTTAAGGAAACACAAACAATTACAGTGTGTACTTAATACAAATGTGAAACCTGTGAATAACTAACTATTTCAACTGAATAAACCACACAAACAATTACAGTGATGAAGTTTACAGTGTGAAAAATATGTTAATTTCATGATGAAGCAACAAAAATTAAAAATAGTCAAATAAACACAAACAATGAGTGTGACTGATTTAATAAAGTTGTAACCAACACACATAATCATAAGACCACCAGATTAGAACAATGATATTATTGTTCATAAAGAACTGACAACAAATAAAAGACATTTGTTAAGTATCAAACATAATAGGAATTAAATTCCACCATTGACCAGAAAAACATTGTAAATAATACAAGAAAGATTTGTGTTAGTGTATAAGAAGGAATTGTATAAACATGTGTAACAAATTAGTTAAGGTATTATGTTAATATACCATAATGAAGTCAGTTTAGTAGTAGAAAAATGCTGCACTAAAACAGATGGTACATTGTTACACAACCCACAAGGAAGAGACCTATTATAACAGAAAATGATACATATTAGTATAAATATCTGATCATCAAATATGTTATCAAATAAGAATTTATTATAAGTAATAATAATAAATATTAAGAAACAATGTAATATAATGCAAAGCAATGTAAATAGAACAAGTCAAACATAATGACACAGGGAAGAACAGAAATGAGAAAAGTATACCAATTTAGTTAAGAAAAGTACAGTACCAAAACCAATGTAAATGTTTATAAGAGTATTACCAGTAGTGAGATAAATATCTGATAATACATTGAGAACAGATTTTGAACATGATAAGAACAGTATTATAACTAAATTATTGTAAACCAATTAACCATGTACATATGACCAAATGTAAGCTAAACCATTGTATAGCAAGTTAGTTAAGAAAAATACTGTATCAAATATTGAGAACAGATTGTTATAATTATTACCAGTAGCAAGAGGAAATCCCAAAGCTACTATGAGAACAGATAATGACCACAAAAGCAGTCATATTATATACAAACATTTGAAAACCAAATGACCATTATAAGGAAAACCAAATGTAAACAAACAATGACCAACCAGCTATTTATGAAAAATATAACATATGAACTTATCTAAAAGTAATTGGAAACATTACCAAAAGTTAGAATGATATCTAATGCTACTTTGGGAATCCAAACCAAATATGACAATAACAATTTAGTTGTTGTATTAGAAAAAATAAATGACTATTATGACATGACACAACATAGACAGAGCCATTACTGAATGATTAGAAAGTTCTGAGCTCATTAAAAGGTAACCATTATATATAGTAGATTAGGTACTATGTATGTACACTAATTATAATCATTAAATGATATGATTTATATGAAGAGACTAAAAAATAAGATGAAAAATTGTATAAGAACCATATGAGAGGTTTGAACTTATGTAAATATTAAATTAACCACAGTCATACATATATATTATAGTGGAAAATTGTGTAAATAAACATTACTAATAATGTTAGATAGTAATATAACCATTTGGGATAAGAAAAATTAGTTATAAGCAGATTTATAAAAAATCTAACATGGACGCTTGATGACGCCATAGCGAGATTTGTGTAGGAAACAGTTTTTCCCAAATTGTAAAGTAAACCGACTGAGATACAGACTCAAAGTGTTTAGATAAGAAGTGTTTTATTATATTTAAATAAAATATGGTGTAACGAACTTATAAAAATAAGATGCACCAAAAAATAAATAATAAAATCGTTATTGTAATAGTAGTAATGAACGAAAAATAAGCGTTTTTGGACTTATTTTGACAAGCAAAACGCCCTGAATTCAATGATATCAACTAATTAACGATAGGACATGAGATAAGAAAGTTATGATAGTTTTAAACTTTCAAGTTAAATATTTGTACCAATGATGACGTAAAAACGCCTCAAACCCAAACTCAATTTTGGCAAAAAATTAAATATTTTAATAAAACGAAGGCTTTCGGGTTAGAGAGTATGACGAATCCAGCCAATGGAATGAATGACTTTCAGCAGACTACCGGGAGACGTCTCAGAGGTACCAAACAGTCTACGAGGAACCACCAAACATACAGGTCACGCCGCTCTAGTCAAGGAAGATATAATTTATATTTAAAACTGTGCGCGCCATGTTACGTCAATTCACAACATACATTAACCTAAATACAACATTCATACATACGAGTGAAAAAGTGCGGAATTGTGTTAATTGAACAAGTAGGTCAGTGTATAATAACGACCATACTTGCGAGTGAAGTTTTAAATAGGAAACAGGGAGTACAGTTTTATTTAAACAATATTTAAACGAAATTAATAATTTTGACTTTCAATACTACGCAAGTCTTACAATGCTGAGTATCGAAACAACAGTAATTAAATTATCAGAATTGAGAAAGGATTTAAATCAACATTATTAAAATATTTGAAAAATATTTTAATTAATTATAATAATTGAAAATAAAATGTTTGAAAATAATTGTTAATAAATACGAGAGTATTTAGTCACTCGTTTGACTAAACGTACTTTTCTCGAGTTTTTCTATGTTTTAAAATCTACTTTACTAATTTTCATACAATCGGAATAAATGTAATTCTGATAATCATATATTAAAAATTATTATGAATAATATGTTTACATGTATAGTATAAGAAATATTAGCTAATAAGGAATACTTATCCTGTGTAACCACACCGATTAATTCTAACCTCAGAAAGTGTGGCGGTAACTTGATAATTTCAACATTACCGATCTGTTCTCAAGTAACAATCAAATGAAATAGAATTGCTAACAAGAGTTTTTTGAGAAATTTTTCTCTTGTGAATAAATGATTTTTGAAGCTAATTATTAAACGAACGTAATACATTTTAAATACTGTACAAGTCAGACAGCTTGACAATAACACTCGAGTATTAGAGATGCGTGCGCATATCCGCGTACGATAATTTTATAAATACCAGACATATGGTACCAATTTTTGATTTTTTATATTTGTTCAATTATTATTCACTATTGTTAATTCAATATAGTTATTTGTATTACATCTTGTAACTGGTATCATGTTACCTCAAAGAACCTAACGAAATATGGTAATTCTCTGAATCAAAGTAACATAACCTATGGAGTTAAATTATTGTACTAACAACAGGTCTACCAGCCTTGAGGAATTAAACAGAGTCTTGTTGAATTTTATTGTAATCAGTAATCAAAAGGTTGTTAATTATTGTTTTTAATTGTAAAAGATTTTATCTCTTATCAAATTGTTAATAAACCTCCAATTTTATTACCACAAAAGGAGTATCATTTCTAGTAAAAGTAAATTCATTTATTTTAATCAGTTCTGACACAGGTGGCGAAAGATTTTAAAAAGTCTTAGAATAATCCAGAATATTCATAAAAAATTGCTTCATTTACTATTGTGTGTAATGATATATTAACTATTCAGTCTGAATATTTTATTGTTGTATTTGAAGTGCCTGTATTTCAGAAGGAACATCACAGAACTGAATTGAAGCATTCAAGTGTGGTAAGTAAGTGAGATACACAACAAAGTGCGCGGATCATATTAATATAAAAAGGAGTGAACTATTACTGCGTACCCACAAAAAACAATACATTAACACCGATAACTTCTACGATTACGATTACACCTTTAGATAAACAACATTATAGTAGACACCGGTGCGTGTCTAAACCACACGAACACACCAAATCACTTACATCTATATCTAATACAATCTAGTATCTATAATTTTACGTTATAGATTGGCTAGCCCAACAGTGTGACTTTAAGGAGAAACACAAGACAGCAGTAATTTTAACATCTATAATTTACATTATATATTGACAAACCCAACGTGGGGCTTGACATAATAAGACCCCGAAGAACGAAACACATCTACAATCTATACTTGTATCTATGTATATCTATAATTTACATTATAATATATGCAGCCTGTATATGCAAAGATGGATTAAAAAGGTTTATAAAGTATGGGTAAATTTTAAGAGAGTAAAATTTAAAATTTACACAACATTTTAAAAATTTCAGAGATTATGATATAATACAAAACCTAAAAAATGTTTTAAGTTTTCAAGAAAAACCAACTTAGTGGAGTGCCATTACTTCTAAAAAATCAAAACTTCAGAACCAAGCCTCTGTTGATGAATTAATATGAAAGCTTTTTCATTGTGTTCTGTAATACCAAGTACAGAAAAGTTAACCTTTTGAAATTTTGCATTTGATGCTATAAACAATAATAGATAGATTGTAAACAACTTAAACAACTTCAAAAATATTATTTCCATTCTCGTGAAAATTTTACACAGGGAGTTTCTGATATCCTCGGTATGAATTTGGCATTAAAGATATATTTAAGTTGGTAAATTCAAAATGACAGGCCAAAAACATACATTTTGTGTAAAAAACCATTTGTAATACAGCAACTGTAAGTATTCATATTTTTAATAGCAGTGAATAGTAAATTAACAATGAAATAAAAAACAACAGAAATAACATTTTTGCACACCACTATAGAAAAATATTTTCCGATTAGCACTTTCAAGCTTCACAGCTCATCATCATATCGCAAATATACAATGATAGAACAAGACAACTTCTTTATACCCCCCCCCCCCACTTGCCCTACAGTTTGTACACATTTTTGTAAACAACCTTTAAGATAAACACCTTCCTTCTGGCTATTAAATTACTGCCAGGTTCAGTCACCCATGTCGGTATTTTTACATTTCTTTCTAGTATATCCCGTGTGCACGCGCGTGTGCGCGTGTGTGTGTGCATCCTTTTCTATACCTAACTTTTTAAAACCTCTCATTCATTACTTTTTAACTGTAAGTTCCTTTTCGGCATAGTTTTGGTATACAATATATTGTCAAAATCTTCCCTCTTTCTTTCAATAATTCTAACACAAACAACAATATAGGTACAAACAACAACACCCATTTCATCCAGTACTATCACCACCTAAGAGCGTGGTCACTCATCTTTCAGTTATTTACCCTTATTTCCAAAACATTCCATGTGTGCTATTTATTTTCTATCCTCAATGTTCTCTATCCACCCACTACCTTTTACTTTTTAATTATATTATAAAATATTTCTTCATTTTCAAAATTAGTTTTAATATTAATTAAATTATGTAACCCTTTCTCTCTTTCTTTCAATATTTTTAACTCCTCTCTAAGTCTTCTTTCATCTATATTATTAACTACTTTTAAAATCTCATAGTTTTCAAGAGGGCTTCTTGTTCTGTTTTACATTTACTAGGTGCAGTGTTGGTGTATTTAAATAAATGTAAGAAAATTTGCAAAACATTTGTAGAAACTGTGTAATTTACATGATTTGAAAATAAATTTTAGGTTTTGGGGTAAAATACTTTATAGATTGTATGCAGCACTGAGGAACATAATTTACATCTTATGTAATAATTTAAATAAGATCTGATTCTGTTATTAAAACTGCAGCTGAAACTATTTGTGTACAGGTTACTTCATTAGCGCACCATTTCAAGAGAGTTTATCTACAAGTGCAGTTGTGTATTGGCAATTATTTATTTTTGGATTTTGTTGTCCATGACATGTCTGTTGATTATAGTATTATAGTATATCTGTTGTTGAATTATAGTATAATACTACTGACTCGGAACACTAAGTTTTTTACCAATAAAAAACTTACTGTTCCAAGTCAGTAGTATTATACTTACAATTAATTACCATCAGAGTGGTATGGAAACAAGATCATAATTTTCTACATTGGTTACAATGAACCAATCACCAGTTACTAACCATTTTCTTTTTAAAACCCCTAAACACTCAACTTTCTGTACATATAAATGAAGTTCAAGGTGAAAATACAATTGTAGATGTTAATTCAATAATTTTTTTTTTTTAACAAGTTGATCAAAAAAGTTCCTTAAAAAAATAATTAAAATTGTTGTTGTGCAAAACTGTTTTGATCATTAGAAATATATATACCACTTATACAAACGATTTAAGGTATTTTTACAAATTATGACCATTAATAGGTTAGAACAAAATGCTCAGCTATTTTGAATCCTCAATTTAGAACTTTTATTTCATTGTTTGTTGCTACTAAAAATATAAATCAATTTCAGAATATATGTTTTCAGAAATTTTGTGAATCTGCCATCTTGGATTTCTAATTTATGATATTTGTAATCCCAGAGACCTCCTATGTAAAACATGGCAATGGAAATATTTTTAAATGTGTTCATTATTTTTTACAGGTGGAAGCAAAAATTACAAGAGCAAAAGTTTGTTGTATTCATTGTCCTTATGGCAGTATATATTTCATATCAATTCACTGAGAAAGGTAAAATGTTAATGTCATCCTATTAACTCAGTTGTATTATTCTACTCATGTCCAATCAGTATCACGGCTCTAAATAATATATTACTGAAGTTAACTAAAAACACTTTACACTATTCAACATACTCTCTGGAAATAATTGTTAACTTTAGAGAGATAAAACAAGAAATATATGTGACATAAGAAACAATCAAAATAATCTACAGAACCTATCAAAATTACAGTGACTAGGATATATCCCCATATTTTAAATCTTATGGGGCTGGCTAATGTGGTTTACACTTAAAATAAGTATAAGTAATACAAATCAGTATAAACTTTATAATATATACTTCATTTGTTACAACATAGGCCTATGGAGAATTTACATTATATATTTCAAAACTTTTCTCGACACAAATTGTTCAACATTTGATATATTTGAGGCCTCTATATACATACGCCTCACGGATCATCAGAGTCTGTTGTATTGTACAGTGGAAAATACATGCACCACGAATTACCTACAATGAAATCACTAATTACCAGCTTTAATCAACATCATCATCCTCAAGGTTTAAACCAAGAATTGTTTGTTCCGGTCTCAAATAGGCAAATATTACAGCTGGTAACTCCAGTGCTTCCTCGGACGTCCCACACCTCTCCGTCCCCTCGGTTTATAGTTCCATAGTTGTTTGGGGATGCGGCAATCATCCACTCGGCAAAGATGTTCCCACCAATTTAGCCGATACTGGGCAATCCTGTCGAGTATATTCATAATATTCAGTTCCTGTTATATATCTGTTTCTTCTATGATCATGGAGAGTATACCCTGCCACGTACTCTTCCCACACTTCTTTATGGATCTGAGAATTGGACTTTAACGAAAGGCCAGGCTAGTCGCATCCAAGCAGCTGAAACGAGATTTCTCAGGCACCAGCTTTAATGAGTCACAAATAACAATTTGAAATCAACGAAGTACTCTCATATGATAATTCTAGTTAAATTTGTCCACATGCAATAATAATGTCAAATATTAGAGTTTGGCACTAATTACAGTATAACACAATAATCACTTTCTACTAATCATAACAAATCACTTGATCCCCACTCTACAATTTTACCAGGTGTAACTAACTAAGGCGGCTGCTGTTGCTTACATATAGCCTGCAGATGTTCCAGAATAATTTTCCATTCTTTTAGCAGTGTGTGCCAGCATAATTTGTGTAGTTTCAAGTACTCAAATAGTCTAAAGAGTACACGGACTACACGGCCTTGACACAGACGTTGCACCTGCTCCACTAACCGAGAAACTTATAGAACTTTTATGTAACTGCACCTGCTTTAAGAATGTTATATAATTAATTGTCATCATAGCACTGCTCCTTCCTTAAGCCTGTTTGAACTGGCAAACCATCTCTGAAGTAATACTTGGCCAGTGATCTAGGTGATCTAGGCAGTTAATCTACTTGCAAAGAATAATTCTGTGGCTCCTCAAATTCAGTCTTGGGTGATCCGAACATCAACTTCCCAGGAATACGAATTTCCCGCTCAACCACTAGTTTTGCTGGTATCATGCTGTCGTGTACTGATGACGTATATGCCATTAGCCAGTCAAAGTCTGTTTGGTTCTCATCAGCAACCTCTTGCACAACTTCTTCTTCAGCAACTTCTCTTCTAGGCAACTTCCATTAACTTAGGAACAAGCAAGAGCCTTTTCTTGACAACCATAGTTGGTTTTTAAATCACTTTTGTTGTTGTTATACATTTTGTACTTCCTTCGCTAGTCCTTCCATTTCCACAGGCAACAGTAAAGATTCCTGTTCTCCGCACCTGATGACTTCTTCTTCGGTTAATGTTACTTGCTTGATTGAATGGTTGGCTGACCTTGTCATTTTAGCCATGCAAAACTTTATCTTCTCTTGGCCAACCTTTAGGACATTCTTTCTTAAGTCCACAATGAATCCATAGGAATTCATAATGTCTGTGCCAAGAATCACTTCATCGACAATGTATGCAATGAGCATTTGTGGCTAAACTCAACAAGACCCAGGCATACACATATATCTACCTGTCCTAAGACTTTGATGGGGCTTCCAGTCACAGTCTGTATGCTACAAGAGCTAAATTGAGGTTGGCTATGGCTAAGTCAGGGCACACAATGAACACTGTTGGGCCCGTGTCAACTGTAAATGATGTTGGTTTACCTTCTGCACAACCATTAATGATCAAGTTTCTGCTAGTCTTATAGAGTGTGGAAAAACTGTGTGCTGTTCTGGAGCTTTCTTTCTCCAAAAGGGTGACCACACCCTCTCTCTCTTTTTTATTATCACACCCAACAATCTGGTTGTAGATAACCACATTTCCCACAGTTGTAACATTTGGTCTTCTTTTCCTTTCCCATTTTATTCAGAGGCGCCAATCGTTAATTCTCTGTTCCCTGTTCTTCTTCTTCATGTCTATGCCATTTCGATCTTTTAGTACATGCACTTTATGATTTGCACAACCAAACTTGGTGGCCTCAAACTGTAAAGCATGTACCAGGGTGTCCACACTATTCTGGTGTCTTGCCATTCATAACACTTGTAGTTCACTATGTCTGACACCATAAGTAAATATCTGCACCACAAACTCATTTGAAAATCCTCTGGTGTTTCAGGATACGCCAGTCTAATTAGTCTGTTGATACTTGCTTCATACTCTTGAAGACTCTCCCTGGAATGCTGTCGCCTTGCTCTCAACTGAATCCAGTGCACATCTTGCAAATGTTTATCACCTTAACGTAATTCTAAAGCTTTAATATTCAGCATAAAACTTATCAATTCAGCATATTAATAATTGATGTCATATCAATAGGCGTTCTGGCTATCAGATGGCACTTTTGTGTAGTAGCTCTGCCGCAGGGTTTTTTTAAAGCAAGAACAAGCGAAATTGCCTTGTCTTTCTCTATCCAATTATTTGATAAGCAGAGGATTCAAATTGCTGATAATATGTCAAACAGTGAGTGCTTGCATCAAAATGTTGGGGCCTTTACATGAACTGCTCCAACTGCAGGTGTGCCGTAACTATGGAATTTCGATACGGCAACATACGAATATTGTTTAAGTCAAATTATGGCAATAGAAGCATTCATTTTGCCGTGTGTGGTCCGTGGTTACGTGATATGTGGACACCCGCACGCCATCTAGTAGCGATGCGTCGCGACTTGAGTTTCACTGCTCTGCTGTGAGGGGCCGGTGCTGGTGGTTGCCTTGTACACGTGTTGTGTTCTCTCCGTTTTCAGCCGTCGAACCGGCGAGGCGTTGCTTGCCCGGCTCCTGAAGAAAGTTTGAATTCTTTTTTAAATACCGGGCGTATGATTTTTATTATGGCCGGCTGAGTAAACATATTTTTTATGTGCCCTGGGGGTGTCTGCGGCCCGTTCTACCGTGACCCGAGTGTCAGAGCAGGATGAAATGTAAGAAGATCAAGGAACTTATACGGGGCTAATGTGTTAATGCCAATCTCCACAGGTATGTCTGAAGAACAATGTTTCTCGTGCGCTGTGGAAGTGAATTTTTGCAAAAAAGAAAATTATTAACTTATTCCTATGTGTGCATTTGGCACTATGTGATTTTCTCATCAAGTGAGGTCCTGGCTAGTTACTTAACACAACAAAAAAACTTTTGCCTTAATTCTTGATGTTTTTTTACTTTACTTAATATCTGGAATACCCAGGTTATTTTAATGATGGCAAAGTCATTTCTGAACTCAAGTTTTTCTTTTAAAATTCTGTTGAACTGGACTGGCATCTGATATTTCTTTTAATTGTGAGGACAGCTTCTTATGCTGTTAGTAAGGGATAGTAATACCGAATATGCTAAAGCTATTTTAAATATATAAAAAAAAGGAAAAAAAAAACTTTAAAAAACAAAATGTGTTTAAGATACTACTGGTGAATTGGTATCTATTTAGACTTTGCTGGGTGAAGGCACTTCCCGGCTTACTAGAGTGAAGCATGCCTAGTTCCTTTATTTTCTCTGAGAAGGTCTCTCAGTATTTATTAGTGTTATCCATGTAACTGTCTTGTGTAAAAAATTGTGAAGTGCATGTAAGTGAAAGAAAATTGTGAAGTCGTATTCCTGAGTGCAACTCCTTGTCAGTACAGGTTGTGAACTGTCCATCACATTGGTTCAAACTATGTTATATCCCTATACGTTTTGGGATTTAGAATTTATTTTAATTCTCTGTGAATTTCAAATCAATGTTAAAATTTTTTTGTATATATATATATATATATTGTAATAAAACAGTGAGTTCGCCTCTTTCTAGCCCCGCGATGTAAGCCAAATTTGTAATAATACTGTTGTTGGTGGTGGTGGGAATAATAAAATATCGATGTATGTTGATTGTGCTCTCCTGTAAGTCCCACTGGTTGTGCTAGCTAATTTTGTAATAAAACGATATTGCAAAATATAGCTTAATTTATAATGTGTGTAGTAACGTAGCTAATATCTTCTTGTCTTCTAAGCTCTCACTGTTGATCTTCGCTTTTGTAATACAACCATACTATAATTGTAATTGTATAGTGTTCTGGTATAATATTACCCAGGATAATTTTTATGGTGTGTATGTATAGTAGTGACGTTCCGCTCTGGGAATCGTCGATTTGGTAAAGTTCCTGGTCTTTGTTATTATCAAATAAACTCAGTGTATTTTGCTGTGTAGCAAATTGAAATAAAATATAAATTTAAAATTTATATTTATAAAAAAAAATAATTTCGGAAAAAATATTTTCAGGGTATTTATGTGCTTAATATTTAGGAATAAATTGAGGTTGTTGATCGTAATTATAATTATAATAGTATGGTGTTTAATTTGGTAATAAATTTCTGTTCGGTAAATTTGTTAAAAAGATAATCCAATTAACTTCAAGTTAGGCGAAAAACGGCTCTCTTCTTCTTACTCTTGAAATGTGGTAGTTTCGCATATACTGCCTTTAAAGATTATATAGTTTTCTTGGTTAATTAATGATTATGTCCTTTTATAAGAGAAATCAACTCCAATTTACCAAAAAACAAACAAAAACGTTTATTAAACACAATAATAAAGTTGGTCGATTAATTAATCGAGGTTACAAAGCCATATCGACTCGCTCAGGGTCTGTCGATATTAGAAGTTTTACAGTTGTATTATTTAAACAGGTTCTTTGAACGGTTATTTATATAAAAAACCAGAGAAGGTCAGGGACATGAAAGTATAACACTTACAATTCAAAAAATGTCTTAAATTTAAACAATATAATGGTAATTATTAATAGTAAAAGTTTATATATAATTTTATTCGAACCAGAAAGCAGTCTACTCGTGTCTTATTGCGGTGACGAAACTGGATCAGAATGGCCGCCTGACGCATGCGCGTTGATAGCTTCTAATGTAAACAAAGTACTTGTTGAGATAATATGGCCTTTCTTCAGTTAAATGTTCTTCGCTATGGTATATGATCTTCTGGGGTATAGTTTATTGTCACTGGTGTATCATGGAATAGTTCACTTTGTGTAAAAATGTTGTTAAATGGGTATATCTACTGGTGTTTATGCGTGTCAGTTAACCTCGAATTTTCACTTAGTGTTTGGTGCGATTTCAGTGTTATTTCATTTAATTAGTTATATGTGATTTCGTTTATAGGTGTTATGTAGTTCATGGGTCAACTTCACCACTTCACTTTCATTAAAATAGTTAAAAAATTTAGTTTTACATAAAATGATTCCGAACTTCGTTATAACGTAACGGCCATTAAAGGTTGGTTCTACCAAATATTCACATGAAGTGCTCTCTTCGAGGTATAATAATGAACTGTCTGTATTTCCTTCGTCTCATGAAAATCTTAGCCTATATAATATATCTCATACATTGTTTCAAATTGCTATAACTTCCGACACACTTTAAAAATGTACATTATGCTCATAAAATAAATTCGTTATTAGTTAACTGTTTGAAATATAAAATACATATTCGTTTTCACTATTCTGTTCTATTTATTTTGATAGTAATTACGTTAGTATTACAAAGTTTTATCTGAAAATTATATTTCTTATAATTTTTGGGAGGTAGGCCTAAAATTATACTTCCTGTATTCTATGTAAATAATAGCCATTTTCCCTAATATAATTATTATTCTATTAAATCTGAAATTTGTATAATTGTCAATTCTCACTTATTTTATTGCAATTTAGTATACTAATGATGGTTTTTTAATATAATTCATTTGTATATGACTCCCCCTAGGATAGTGTCAGTTAATCTATTTCAGTTTTAATGGTATTTTATTAGACAATTAAATAATTTTACTCATATAATGACCATATCTCTAGAAAGCCTTATTTACATAGTATTTAATATGTTGGGTTTATCTTGCCTAAATATTGTCATTTTATCTGGTTTATAAGACTAGGTTTGTTAACGATTCTGCAGTTTAAATTTATTCTTTGGCCTAGATCTGATGTGTGGCTAATTTCCAAATGTTTTATTAATGTAGTTATTTTATATCCTTCTCTGACTGGTATAACATAAATTATTGATTATATAATTAACATATAACATCTCTCTATATCAAAACTGGTGTTCTGAATAACATTGCTTAGTATATTACCTAATAACATAAATAAAAAATATTCTATAACATTGGAATGGTATCTAATTTTAGATATGTCATTCCTAAATTAAAATGAACAATAAAATAACAAATTATAACCCTAACATTTCTTATGGATAATTCTTACTTATCTAATTACTATCTGTAATAGGAATCTGACATCCTGGTTACATATAATGGTTAACATCTTATACTACTCAACATTAACAATTTGTTTTGTAATTCCCCATTTTACAAGATTTATGCCCCCTCTTTAAGTATAACCCTGGCTACCTAAGTTATATTCCATTCTATGGAATGTTCATACAGCTTTAGTAGCTTTTTATTAGTAACATTACTATTTCATTATCAAAGTAGACACTGTTCATAAAACTTAAAGTTTATTGCTTTGTACTGTAACTCATGCACCTTTTTAAAGTTTATTATTTATAATTTGATCACTTGCACTTGTCTATGGTGAATTATCAATATATTTACTAGTCTTTCTCTAGTTTTTAACATGAAATATTCAACCATGGGGGAACTGTGAAGATTTGTTTATACAAACTAAACAATAACTTTTTGAATGCACTAATATTTAATACTACTAACACTTTTAGTTTTTTGTCAGTTTTACAGTGATATGGTTTTTTAGGGTGTTATACTTTCTCTTTGGACATTCATTGATTTTGGGGTTTTTTGGGGTTTCTTTCCCTATGGGGTTTTTGTTTTCTATGGGTCGTCTTAATTATTCTTCTTTCTTCTTTTAGTTTGGTTATTCTTCCTTCTTCTGTAGTTTTGGATTATTCTTCTTTCTTCTTTCTTCTGTAGTAGTAGTTTTAATTAGTCTTCCTTCTTCTATCTTCAGTTGCTTTGATTGTTCTTCTTTCTTCCTTCTTCAGTAGTAGTAGTTTTAATTAGTTCTTCTTTCTTCTCTAGTTTTAATTAGTCTTCTTTCTTCTTTGGTTTTAATTATTCTTCTTTCTTCTGTCTTCAGTAGCTTTGATTGTTCTTCTTTCTTCTTTCTTCTGTAGTTTTAATTAGTCTTCTTTCTTCTTTATTGAGTAATTTTAATTAGTCTTCTTTCTTCTTTAGTTTCAATTATTCTTGTTTCTTGTTTCTTCAGTAGCAGTAGTTTTAATTAGTCTTCTTTCTTCTTTGAGTTTTAATTATTCTTCTTTCTTCTGTCTTCAGTAGCTTTGATTGTTCTTCTTTCTTCATTGTTCAGTAGTAGTAGATTTGGTTGTTCTTCTTTCTTCTCTAGTTTTAATTAGTCTTCTTTCTTCTTTGGTTTTAATTATTCTTCTTTCTTCTGTCTTCAGTAGCTTTGATTGTTCTTCTTTCTTCTTTCTTCTGTAGTTTTAATTAGTCTTCTTTCTTCTTTATTGAGTAATTTTAATTAGTCTTCTTTCTTCTTTAGTTTCAATTATTCTTCTTTTTTCTTTCTTCAGTAGCAGTAGTTTTAATTAGTCTTCTTTCTTCTTTGAGTTTTAATTATTCTTCTTTCTTCTGTCTTCAGTAGCTTTGATTGTTCTTCTTTCTTCATTGTTCAGTAGTAGTAGATTTGGTTGTTCTTCTTTCTTCTCTAGTTTTAATTATTCTTCTTTCTTCTTTGGTTTTAATTATTCTTCTTTCTTCTGTAGTTTTAATTAGTCTTCTTTCTTCTTTATTCAGTAATTTTAATTAGTCTTCTTTCTCCTTTAGTTTCAATTATTCTTCTTTCTTCTTTCTTCAGTAGCAGTAGTTTTAATTAGTCTTCTTTCTTCTTTGAGTTTTAATTATTCTTCTTTCTTCTGTCTTCAGTAGCTTTGATTGTTCTTCTTTCTTCATTGTTCAGTAGTAGTAGATTTGGTTGTTCATCTTTCTTCTCTAGTTTTAATTATTCTTCTTTCTTCTTTCTTCTGTAGTAGTAGTTTTAATTAGTTCTTCTTTCTTCTCTAGTTTTAATTATTCTTCTTTCTTCTTTCTTCAGTAGCTTTGATTGTTCTTCTTTCTTCCTTCTTCAGTAGTAGTAGATTTAATTAGTCTTCTTTCTTCTTTGGTTTTAATTATTCTTCTTTCTTCTGTCTTCAGTAGTTTTTCGCTGTGTATGCCTTTGTTTCTTCTAGTCTGGTTTCCTTGACGGGGTATATTAATTGCCTGCTTCTATCTTACCTGGGTAATTTTGTTATTATCATTTTTAGTCTTCTGGGTTTTTAAATTTGTATTATATTATATTATTTGCAGAATTTTTCTTTATTTAACCTTCCTTGTGAATATATTATTAAATAGTGCATTTTAATTGATTCTCATCTGGATATTCCATATATTAGAGCTTTATTAATGATCATTGAGTAATGTATTTGTGTGGATTATCTGTCACGCTACAATATATACAAATATATATATATATATATATATATTCATAAATCTAATGGAACTTAATAATGTTGGCTCAGTTTAAAACATGTTGAATGACTATATTAATTAATTGTTGAGTGATGAGTATATATAAATAGGGTTATGGATCTAGTCATTCGTATACACATATATGTATGTATAAAACATTTTACATTTTGAGAGACCTGGTTATTTGATGTTTTTTTTTTTAAATAATGGTGTACACTTTGAAATCAGAAAACCATTGAGCTATACAAGTTTAGTAAAAAATTGAGCACACACATTGTGAATGTGCTAAAGAACATAATTACCAAATTATATTTAACATTATACCTTTACTAATTATATTGTTGTTGTTCTTAGTTTTTGATTGGGATTTCAGATGGTGCATGTTGTTTGTGTAAATTAATTAAAATAGTACAACCAGAGGTGTCCTGTAATAAAAAAAAAAAAAAAAAACTTATTGTTATTAGATGTATTAAATTTTGAAAGCCTCTGGATTTATTTTTTTTATTTATTAATGTTAATAATAATTTATTGCCAAAATATTGAAATTATATTTTTTGTAAAGGTTTTAAAATTTACCGTCAAGGTTTTGTTGCATGTTCATTGTTATTTTAAATAAAATACTGCTATATTCTGGCTACTATGAAGTACATGCATTGTACATAAAATTGTAAGGTTTAAAAAAAAAAAATTTAGAGAACCAGTAAATTTGTTGTTTGTTGAGTTTGGAAATTGAGGTCACCTCATTAGTCCAATTGCCTAATGGTTTCCCAGCACGAGGCCTTTCTTCCACTAGGAGGCCCCCTCCTGGTTTTGAACAAGTGAGCCGGTCATCCAGGTAAGCTGTAGAATTTATTTACACATTTATGTACCAGGGTGTCCACACTATTCTGGTGTCTTGCCATTCGTAACACTTGTTGTAGTTCACTATCTCTGACACCATCAGTAAATATCTGCACCACAAACTCATTTGAAAATCCTCTGATGTTTCAGGATAAGCCAGTCTAATTAGTCTGTTGATACTTGCTTCATACTCTTGAAGACTCTCCCTGGAATGCTGTCGCCTTGCTCTCAACTGAATCCAGTGCACATCTTGCAAATGTTTATCACCTTAACGTAATTCTAAAGCTTTAATATTCAGCATAAAACTTATCAATTCAGCATATTAATAATTGATGTCATATCAATAGGCGTTCTGGCTATCAGATGGCACTGTCATATAGTAGCTCTGCCGCAGGGTTTTTTTAAAGCAAGAACAAGCGAAATTGCCTTGTCTTTCTCTATCCAATTATTTGATAAGCAGAGGATTCAAATTGCTGATAATATGTCAAACAGTGAGTGCTTGCATCAAAATGTTGGGGCCTTTACATGAACTGCCCCAACTGCAGGGTAAGTGATTTCTCTATTGTCTTATTTTCTGGATTTTCCTGTCTTTACCATTGTACAGTCTTGTGCTGAAGTGGGCGGCATATTCGAATAGTCGCGCCAAGGTCACAGCCTTCAGTCCCGCTCAGTCGACCTGAGCAATAGCGCACCGCGGTGTGTGTCGTCAAAATTCAGATAGCTGCCTTGTAACAGCTGTTTCAACGTTACCATTCCGTTACCGTTGTGCATTGGTAAAACGCGTGTTCATTTTCCATTTTCTCTTCAGCTACCAAAGTGCTCGCTCGTGGTCTGGCGACTGGAACTGTAATTTATTCTTTCCGACTCTACATGAGTACTTAAACTTTTAAAAAGTCTCAGGTAAGCATTGTTGCAATTTTCGTATTAGGTTAATGGGGATAGATGTTTTATATTTGTGTGTCTGTGTGATCCGTATATGTAAAATTTTTATTTGTAATATATCTGTTTTATTGTAAATTGTACTTGCTTCTGGCACTGTTTGATCTGGTCTCGGCATGTTTGAAAATTTAATTTAGAGTTACTGTGCACCCACAAATAAAAGAGACTAAAATAAATTGAGCTGAAAGAGTTTTAAACAATTATGAATGGAATTTTAACAAAACTGAATTTATAAAATTTATGTACATATATTAAGAAAATGTAAAGATGAATTAACGTAAGTGTGTTACATCCTGCAACCATTAATGAAAATGTAGTGATCAATTTTCGAATGTCTTTTAAGTAATCAGATAATAATAATTTCCAAAGTATTAGACAGTGAGTATGTGGTGTTGCTATTTTGGTGGCGAGAAAGAGTCATAGGTGAATTTAAGTGGTGACAGATATCTAAAAATAAATGACGTTACAGGGTCCTCGGACCGTCGAGGGATGGGAAACAGCTGACATGATGGCACCTACACCAGGCATAACCAGCCATCATCATGGAAATAGATTGACAGTAAATGGCTCCCCACGTCGCCAGCCACAGAGGGAGAACCAGTAGTTCCCGAAGGACAACCATTCAACATGTAACCACTTTCTTCTTCACCTATCGGCACCATCATCATAAACGACCATCATAGAATTCATAGCCACTTTTTATTCTCCAAATCCAGGTGGGAAATTTCCAATTTAAATTTAACTACATCACACAGCATCATTTCATGGAACATGGGACATATATATATAATATTCAAAAATGGTTAAATTTTATAATGATAAAAGAGACATTAGAACTTTCATGGACACATGTTTGTAAATTCAGTGATGAACTTCATTAATAATACTTTGTACAAGAGCAAGGCTGCATTTTATGTATACATATATGTCGTGAGTACAGGTTGGATTCCATTTTCACGAAGAGTCTTCTCCCATACATCGCTTTGGAACTGCACTCCTTTTTCGCTAAGTACCTTCTTCATTTTACCATATGCAGGAATGTATTTCTGCAAGAGTATTTTCAAAACAACTTTAGTTTTGGGTTGCTTAATTGGATACAGATGGACGGCTTTGGAAAATACATCAATACAAACAAGTATGTGTTTCACTCCACGACTTGATCTTGGAAGTGGTCCAAAAAAATCCACTGCAATTAGCTCTCCTTTCTGGTCCTTCTGGATACTCTGCATTTCCACATAGGTATGTAGATTCGGTCCTTTTGCTGTTTGACACTCATAACACTTCTTACTTTCGTTTTTAATCTTCCTGAACATATTGTTGATGGTGAAATCTTCATGTAGGCTTAAGTAACATTTAAGTGCAGCAGCATGTGCTAAACTTTCGTGTGTTGGTCGAATCAATTTATGCAACATATCATTTGTTAATACTACCTTCCAATCTTGCCTCATTAGTTTATATAAGACTCCATTTTGTACTTTGTAATGGTCTGGTAGCTGATCTCGTAGCTTAAATCCTCTCGTAGCATCATCTAAGTCTTGTTGTTGAGCTAGATTCTTCAGCATGTGTTTAACATCATTATCAGCAGTAAATTTAATAGGTAATAGTTGTAACTCATTATGGTTATTTTCGTAGACCTCTTCACACTCTTCTGTGACGTATCGACTCAATGTATCGGCTATAATATTATGTTTCCCTTTACAATATTTTATAGTAAAGGAATACTCACCGATTGCTAGGATCCATCGTAATAATCGAGCGTTGGTTACTTTACATTTTAATAGAAATGATAACGCTTGATGGTCCTTATGTATTTCAAAATGCGTTCCGTAAATATAATATCGAAACTGTTTCAGGGCATATACTATAGCAAGTATCTCCTTCTCAGATGTAGAGTACTGCTTCTCTGCCCCTTTAAATACTCTACTGGCATATGCAATGACACGGTGTTCTCCTGTAGTATCTTTTTGATACAGCACACTTCCACACGCGTAGTCGGTAGCGTCTGCGTAGATAACGAATCTTCCATCTCGCTGTGGATGATGAAGCATTATGTTTTCAATGAATAACTTCTTGACTTGGTCGAAGGCATCTTGATGTTTCTTCTCCCACTTCCATTTGTGATTTTTCTTTGTTAGCTCCAGCAATGGTTGTATTCTTTCTGCATAGTGTTGTGAGAATCTTCTATAGTATCCTGTAAGTCCCAAAAATGCTCGTAACCCTTTAATGTTCTTAGGTGTAGGGAAATCGGTAACACTGGATATCTTTATGGGATCGGGTTGAATACCTGAGAATGAAATAATATGACCTAGGAATTGGATTGAGGATTTTATGAATTCGCACTTGTCTAGGTTAAGGTATATATGGACTTCCCTAACCTTGTAGAATGTAGTGTTAAGATGTTCAATGTGTTCGTTAAGTGTTTTTGATACTACCAAAATATCACCCACGAACACTATGGTGTAAGGCTCCACTTCTGGTCCTAATGCTTTCTCCAGACATTTTACAATCGCAGCCAAACTGTGCTCAAACCAAAGGGAACTACCTTGTGTTGGTAGCATTTATTTTTGTATAGTAAGGCGGTGTATTTTCTATCTTCTCTTCTAATTGGAATTTGCCAAAAACTCGACCGTAAATTCAACTTAGTCAAATAACGTGCTCCTTCACACTTTGCAAATAACTCGTCCGCAGGTGGTGCACAATTGAATTCACGTAGACGCTATTCAAACTCCTCATGTCCAGGCATAAACGTACTTCTCCACTCTTCTTCTTTACTACAACTAGAGGATTTAGGAAGTTGCTGTTCGACCGCTCAATGATGTTATTTTCTATCATCCGTCGTATTTCCAGTTTAACTTCTCACTCATACTTCATGGGTATTGGATATGTTCGTCTGACAAATTTTGTAGGGTCTGATACCATAATAGTGTGTTCGTAGACTGGTCTGCGTCGGTACATCGCTGAATACTTCGTTATACTCTTCTATTAATTTAAATAACTTTGCTTCTTCCTGAGATGACATTCCTTCTTCAGCTGTATTAGCATGCTGAGTAGGTGCATATCATATACGGGGCTTGGATACGACAATAGGTTTTCCACTTACCTCACAATTTTCTTCATTTTCATTCATAACACAGGCCAACAAAAAATTTGTTGTGAAAACTTTTTAAACAAATACAGCTGAATATTATGTATTTTAGGGTGCTGAAACTGTATCTGGCATCAGTTTTTTGTATCACCCACAGTTCTCTCACAATATGGCCACAATTATATTAAAAAAGGGAGCAAATATATAAAAAAATAAAGAAACTTAACTGATACATTTGTTTAATTACAGATTTTATTTATCTTAACACACCATATACAACTTAAATACATATATTTTAAGTGTTTATTTTTTTGTATTTAATTTCTCTCTTCTCTTTGAAGCTTCTTATGTAGCTTTTTCTCCGATGTGATGCATTTTGTAATTCTCAGTGAAGTGACCAACAGTAATCACCCATCATATTGACATTCCACCATCCCTGGTAACGTTTCTCCATCACTTTGATGTCCTGGTGAAACCGCTCCTCCTGCTCTTCACTCACATCACCCAAGTTGTCAGGGAAAAAGTCAAGATGGCTGTGTAAGAAGTGGACTTTTAGGCTCATCAAACATCCCAGCTTTTTGAATTTGTCTATCATATTAGGTACGATAAGCTTATAGTTTGGGTCTTTTACATTGCCCAAAATCTTGGTCACAACTTGCTTAAATGAGGTCCAAGCCTCCTTCTCCTTTGTAGTCATTTTGTTTTCAAAGTTGGAATTGAACATCATTTTATGAATGTCAAGCCCAACGAAAATCCCTTCTTTCAGTTTGGCTTCTGATAAATGAGGAAACTTTTCACATAAATACTTAAAACATTCACCATCTTTAGGCAAGGCTTTTACAAACTGTTTCATCAAACCTAATTTTATGTGAAGAGGTGATAGAAGAATTTTTTTTGGATCTATTAAACTTTTACGCAAGATGTTCTTCTCCCAGGTCTTAAGGTTTTTCTTGCAGGCCAATTTTTTTTTTGACCAGTGTTGATCCCTTGCTTTACTGTCCCACTCACATTTGCCACCACTGCCAACCTAATTTCATTTGGATTTACTGTATTTTGTACTATTACCAAATGCACAAATATTAGATAAAAAAATGCATTCCTTACGTTTTGAATATTCAACTGTGAAAAAATGGTAGGTGATACGACTTTTTTATTATTATTTTCGGACTCAGGACACCCAAAAACATAAGAATCAAGCACAATCATTAAAAAAGTTTTTTTATCGTTGGCCTGTGTAATTAATTCATATAGAACATCCTTATAATTACATAAAATCTTATTGTTATTAATATCAATCCTTGCACTTAAAGTATTTAATAAATCTATATAATTCCATCATATATAAGTTTATTCATTATGATCACAGGATATGTTACTTCTAAGTTCTTACAATTTAAAGTTACGTAAGCTTGCTGTCTAACCTTTTCTCTCTAATTCATGGCTGTAATAACATTTATATTATTGACAGGTAAAATAGCCGTTTGTTTAAAATAGTTTTTATTTTGTTGTACCCACTTATTGTTTAGTACAGTTAATTGGATACCTGTATCGATTAACATTTTAATTCTACATCCATTAATTCGTACATTAATTATAGGACAATTTATTTCTTTTTGATTTGGTGTCACATTCCTGTCAGTGTCTAATAACTCATTTCTAACATCGCACATATATTGTACTGCTGTTAAAATACACCACTGTACATAAGAGTAAAATAATAATTTTAAAAGGAGAAAAGGTATAAATTTAATAGTATGGTGAACATATGTTAGAATTGTAAACAAAAAGACTGAGTTGTGAGTCACGACCAACATAGAGGTATACTCCAGTATTATATAGAACAGCATTAAGAAATATGTGTTGACAATTGTTATATTAAATTGGAAATAAACATTCAAATAAAAGGAAAGATTAATAAATCTAAAGTATAGTAAATATTTAAAGTAAAGTATTAGTAAAGATTAGTAATCTAAAGTATACTAATTATAATAGATAATGTAAAAAGTCAAATAAATGTAATTAATAATAATTAATAAAATTATAAGTTTTTAAGAGTCATATGATGGAAAGATGTGACGAATGTAGTTAGGTATCTAAATGGCAAATTGTAAATTGTTAGATTTGAATTGTATTCAAATGGAAGAAAATTTGTTTAGTCTATTTTTATATTTAATCACATAAACATCTAAGAGTGGTCTTGTAAAAGAGTGTAATTTTGTATTTAATAAAGGAAACCTTTAAAGGAAGGGAGTTAACATTGATATTGAATCTAATAAACATACAAGAGTATAAACCTGTAACATTGAAAGAATTATAATTTTTATACAACTTAATAAACAACAATATTTTAAGAAGTCTGAGTATATCATTTATAGAACGCCGAACTAAAAGAAGAAGCCTGTCCTGGAAAATAGTTTGAGTGTCAATACAATACAATTCGATATTCAGAAGAAGCATCAATTTAGTAATCATAGAAGAAAATATAATTCAACATTTAATCTAATAAGAAATCCCAGAGAAGGAACAAACCACAAAGCCTAACATTACCTTTAAGATGATAAACATCAGCGAGAATTGAACCCGTTGCAGTTGTGAAGAGCTCAGATTCAAACTATTTACATTTATATGGTAGATATTCTTACCTTGTTATTTATTAAAAAATGTATACACTAATGTTATTTGGTATGGATTAAAGAAAAGAATAAATCATACACAGTATTAAATAATATAAATCAACTTAATAATTGTTAACCCTGAGATAGAGTTTTCTTTTCATGTGTGCAGATAGAAAAAAGTAATATCTGTAATGAAATATTTTAATTACAATACTTATAAATAAATTACAGCACATAAAATGTCACCAACAACATGGGGCATATAGAAATACTATATTTGCAATTAAATAACAGTACAATATATATTGTTTATTGTGTAACAGCACGTCCTGTTTCTCCGTCATTGTGTTGTGTCGTGGGAACAGGATGGCTGAACATGCACTTGTCGCTGTCTCTCTTTTATTTCCTCGTCTGCGCTCTCTCTCTTGCTTCCAACACTACAGCTCCCCGCTCTCTTCTCTTTTCTCTGCGTTGTGGATACGGTGCGATCATATGTTTACTAAACTTTTTCTTCAAATTTGGGCAGGCCAAACCCCCTTTTGTATCGTGCACGTTTCTCTCGGAGTGTTGTTCCTTCTGTGCGTCGCATGCATTATTCACAGCTGTGTGTTGCTTTACACTGTGCGTTGGTGGTGTATAATTTCGCCTATAATTATCACGGTTTTGCGTATTGTCACGTTCTCGTGCTTTATCACTAGGCGCCGTCCATATATTACGTCACCACAAAATTCGGCATTTTGGACCCCCTCCCCCCATTGTCACCATTTGTCACACTCGGCGAATCCCCCCCCATAATTTTTTGTCACCACGGTGGGTCAGACCCCCCCCTTATTTTCCCTTCTTTGTTGGAAGTCGGCGATCTTCAATGAAAAATTACGTACCAGCAATTATAAGTTATTTCTTTATTACAACTACTTTTAAACACATTAAATTAAATTAAGTACCGTATTTAATTTAATTAAAACTATTAAACAAATTAAATAGTTATTAAATTTAAATATTATAATTTAAAACACTTTTGAACAAATTACAAACAAATTAAATACAACAAAATCCGCATATTTTCTAATTTAACAGTACAGAAGTTTGAGGACTTACCTTCCAATGTGTCAGAATGACGGGGATGCAGTCGCAAATATAGCCCACTCCGACTTAAATGAAATCCGGCTTTCTCCAAAGCATCTTTTAAATCGTCGAGCGTCTTGCAGCTTCGCACCTGTTCAGATTGTCGTCTTACCTGGGCTCCCCCGCCGAACATCGCGAGATCACAGATTGCCTTTAGAAGGCCTGGTTGTTCCTCTTCGGTACGTGGTCTACCTTAAGCGTCTCTAGATTTTAGCTGTTTTGAAATGTCAGGATGCTCGCGGCAAATTTCGTCCAATTTTTTTTTTTTTTTTTTTTTTTTTTAAGACACGTTTTTTGACGCGCTGCGTTGGACTGCTTCCTTTTTAAAGCATTTTTTTCGCTGTTCAGTTCCTTCTTGAGAGATTCCAACTCTTTAGAAGAGTCGTCGCATGGAAGACCACTATCAATTTCATTACGTACAGTACAAATTTTGGCTTGCAAATTCGCAATCATCGTCTGATATACATCCTGGAAAGGTGTACGCCTTTTTTCATTTTCAGAGTCTCCGATGTCACATTTTTTAGGTGTATCACTAACTGTGAGCTGACTGGTCGGCGCAGCCGGAGCCGTGATTGTTGCAGGTGCATGTGTTGCGGTTTTCACATTCGCGGAATGTATAGTAAAATACGAAAACAAACCCTTGACTTTCTTATTAGTCCCTCTCACCAAAAGCTCTTTCACTTTCGCACTAATCTTAGCGCCAAAAGACGAATCATCCTTGCCGCACTCCTTTTTTGCTTCCGCCCAGAAGGTATTGCAGTCATTTTAGCAGTATAAGTGTGAACCTTATATGTCTTTTAGTAGTTTCCCCAATTTTCGGGCGGTCACGGCTTCACCGAACCCTGACTGTGGATTTATAATATAAATATATTCCAAATTGGTGAACATAGAATTTAACCGGGGGGTAACTCAGGGGAAATTACATAACTATGGAACAGCGGCTATCATCGAAGGTGGTGATAGTGCCGTTTTAAGGGTGTGTGAATCATTTTAGTAGGATTACTGGTGTCCTCGGACATCAGTAATGCCGAATTTTTACATAACGTTGAACCACGAACGGTATAGGCAGCGTCTATACCCTATATAAACTTCAGTTCTTGGGGATGCAAATGGGTGCCACAGTCCACCAGCAGGAAACAATAGTGTGTGTGGAAAAGGAGCTGGCCGTTACAAGCCAGGGGCACAGATAACGCATCTGTGCATAAGGCAAACGCTCGATCCAGTTTATCCGGCGGGTGGTTACCTAATTGTAACTGGGTAAAGGGGGGAATTAAGAAAACGATGTAGTAGTAGTGGTAGCTGAGCAATCAGTGAGAGGGTGACGACATCTGTAAACAGAGGGCGATCAAATTCACTTCCTCTATAGAGAGAGTTGGTGGTTGACAACCCAATTTCCTGTTCAGTAACAGTTGCTATAACTATGACTCGATGATTAGTGATGTATTTCCCTTATGAGAGCAAACAATTTTAAGTACTAGGTTTAATGGTAAGGATTCTAAATCCACCAGAATATTTTATAATGATAACTGTATAATCTTGTGTATGTGTGAGTTATATGAAGTGTGTTGAGAGAAAGGTCATTCACATGACAGCGAGACATCAGCTGACTGCTGGGGTTATATACAGTCTGTAGTATGTCACTTATAAGTGATTTGCAGATTTTTATCAATATAATTAAATGTTTGAATAATAAATTTTCAATGTGTTTAAAATGTTTTAGGTTAAGTGATGAAATTAATTTGAGATAGTTATGAATTTTCAATGGATAAGAAAAAGTTAGAAGTTGGGTGATAACTGTTGTAATAGGACATTTGAATCAGTCCGAGTTAAGGTAAAATGGGTGTTAAACAGAATAAGATTTTTGGGAATAAAAGTAGTATGGAAAACAGTATTAATAGTGACACAGTAGCGATAGGGAGTATATGTAGAGTAATGAGAGGGATGTAATTGGAGAGTAATTAGCTGATGGTGGGATTTTGTAAGGGGGGTGGTATGATACGGAGTCCTCAACGAAAAGCGTTGTGGCGGGAGGTGAACCGTATGTGCGTTGGCGGGGTTACCATGGGGGAGACCAGGAACCAATAAGGGAATGAGCATAGGGAGGGAACACACATCCTAAGTACAAAGAGGGTAAAGGGTATTTTGTTATAAGGGTCGAATGATTCGAAGTGAGTTAGAGTAGCAAGTTAGTGGAGATAAATATTTTGAGGGAGTGGTGTCATACTATGTAAATCTGTTAGAAAGTGTTAGAGTCAGATGGGGGTTGAGGTTATATTTAATCACCCATTTGTAAATCGAATTATTATGAATAACTAAAAATCACCCAAAATAATTGATAATGAAAAGGTTAAAGAGAAAATCATAGTTAAAATGTAATAATAAATGAAACAAGTGAAAATTTTGATAGAATTTGAAAATAAAATAAAGCTGTAAGGTGTGTAAATGATCAAAATTGAATGTGAATTGTTTATTGTAAGGTAATAACCACAAGGTTAATTATGAGTGTTCTATGTTTTATTATGTTGTATTATGTTTGAATGTAAAAATTATAAACATGTGATGTATTTTACCTTGTATAATTTTTGAGATGTATCTAGGGCAAGGTCATTCGCTTCCCAGAGAGATCAGCTGATGACTGATGTTTGATATATAGTATGTTTTTTACAATTGATTCGTAGATTTTATTTGTGTATTCATACTGAAATGATTAAAGAATAAATTTTGTTAACAGAATGATTCTTTTTGGGAATCAAAATTTTTTTTTTTATTATTATTTTTTGCTTGAAGTATAGATTGTGTTTTTGTGTCCAGGATATATTGTTGATTATATGTTAATGTGTTAACTGATTTATATTATTCATATTATATGTGTTTTAAACAAATGTAATGATAAGTGAATTTATGATTTAATACGGTGTTGTTTATTTGTTTTTTATGATTGTTCATAGCTAGTGAAGAAGAATTGTAGATTCATGTAAAAGATTTTGGGGTTTTGATGAAATTAATGGTAATATAACATTTTGATATTGGAATTAATTTCTTTAACAGAATTTAAATGATTTAAGTGGATTTGTTTAATTTATTTTGAGTTGAAACTGTAACGTCTAATCGATAAAATAATAAGAGAAGTAATTGAAGTTCAAGTATGACATATTTTATAAATTTTAAATCAACAAAGTAGTATATAAATATTATATGCAGTAATAATGAGTAAGTGTACGCACCCAGTACTTACTACAGGCAACCCAGTATGCATGTAAGGGGGAACATATCGGTTGAGGATCTGGTATGGTATAAGGCCAGTGTTTTAATTTTTTGGGCGGAATGATAGAAGGTTAGAGGTACTATGGGGAGTATCTGTCCGATTTTATGGTGTTGGGATCTCGAACAGAGAAGTCCAGTAATCTCGTTCAGGTGCAGCCATAGTCGCCGAGCTAGGGGGGTAGTTTACCCATGATGTGTTTAGAAATTAACGGGGGGTTGTTGGCGCCATATCCTGACCAATCCTCTTAGGGGTTAGCAATGAGAGTTTTTATGCTCTAGGGCATAAAACCTCTCATTGGGGGGGTACTGTAATGGGGCAAAAAGGGGAATTTTATTTTTATTAAATTTATTTAATACTTTTAGTTGCAAGTCCCATGTAAACTACGGTCGTATTCGAACAAAGAACAGGAACATAAATTTTTTGGAGGGAGTGTAGCTGAAAAATGCCAGACTCGCTGGTGAATTCAATATTGTCACGTACAGAGATGCACACACACTCGACGGCGCGCCACTTGTACGCCTAAACATTAAAAACGACGCCACGAGAAATGGCGAGGCATAACGTTTGTCAGACCATGTGCTTTCGGATGGCGGAAGTCAAGTGCATGCTCCACCTACAAAAGCCTCCTATATCGTCTACGGGTAACAACACTAGCCACGTGGTCCATAGAAAAGATATACACTGTGAACGACTACGAAAAAATATATAACCTGAAGGCAGTGAGTTCTTGTTTAGCAACGAACAATAGTGAGGGGTCTTTGTGCTCAGTATCAGGGGGTCGATGATTAACATTCATACGTAACGGACGCAAGTAGTGGCGTGCGTCACCGGCCAGGCAAGTTTTTTTAATCAAAATGTGAAAATAATAAACAGCAGTTCGACTAACCACGCTTACCTGGCCGGGTGAACAAAAGAACTCGTGTGCACCAAATATTTCTTTTAACTGTAGACGGTGACAAACAGACATAAATAAGTGAACCGATATCTCAGAATGATTTAAGAGGAGTGAAGAAAGAAAAAATAAAAAATGTGGTGATTTGACAAACTTTGGGAAATACACTCAGTGCGGCACGAGACGGGAAGGAACGCCGATGGTTAAGTAACCCACGACAAATTTCAATGTATTAATAATTGCATTTTAGGGGGCTCTAAACAAGATAAATGGGGGTTTTAAAAGTCTGAATGTGAGAATGAGCAAACTGGGTCGCCTTAATTAATATAAGGAGTAGAATAAGTATACAATGTTGAAATAAATATTTTGTGTTACTCATATGTGAAACAGTAAATTTTAATTTTGAGAGAAAAGATGAATAATCCATAAATTTGAAGGAGTATAAAATGAAATAAAATTTGAGTTGTTTCGCATAAACGAGAGTTGAGTGTGTTACTGATACAACCCTGAAATCACGCTTATATTCACAGTTCGTGTGATGAACCTGGGCTCAATTAAGGTAGGTGATATATATATATATATATATATTGTAACGCAACAGAAATGCTAGCATTCATGTTACATAAAATAAGGTTCACAAAATAATAAACAAGTCGATATTTAACCCCATAATAGAACAGAGATCCAATAATTACAATTATAATCATAGACAAAATTAAATAAGGATGCAAGGTAGTGTTAACTAGAATAAACGAACCTGTAAGATAAATAATAGCTGATGATATATGTTTAATGAAAAGCAAACAAAAAAATGAAACAATGATTTAATTTATGGTAATAACAAATAAGAATTTTAAGTTAAGAAGTATTATTTTATGACAAAAAATGTTATGATAAAGTTTATGTTATGTTATACCAAATATGTGTTGAGTTAATGAAAGATAATGAAACAAGTTGTATTATTCAATGACTGTTGTACAATGAAGTGTGAAGCAGCTAATCAATGTTCATAAATTCGAATTTTATTATATGTGATCAATAGATCAAGATAAAATTGTTATTAGATATAGAAAAATAATTGTTTATATAAGTGTTAATAATTAAGATTTGAAAAAAAAAAAAAAAAATTAAGATTTGATTGTATGTATGAATTTATGTAAAAGGGGCTATAGATGTTTAACAGTTATAAACACAGGTAGATCAGTTTACAATAAAAGGCCTAACAGGCAAAACTACTATATAAACACTCATAATATAAAGGTTAGGTGCATCAATTAATAATAATTAATAAATACGATTTGAAGAGCTAGAAAAAACATTAAATTAATAATGATATATAATAAAATTTATACAAATTATAATAATACTATAATGCCATAATATCGATTGGTAACATATAATATCGAAAGTGGATAATATAATAAAAAAGGAAAAAAAACCGGCTTATATAAAAAAACCAGTAGAATATGTGTATAAAATAATAAACCAACTATCGGTAAAGTTACATTCCGATAGGACAGCAAATTGATAAAGAATAGACAAAAAATATATGAAATAAACACTATATATTCAAAACATGTGGAAGGAAGAAATTGTTATGTGTTGCTAGGGACGACAAAAAGGAGAAGAAGTTGTTGATTTTGACAAGACAAGAATTGCTTTGATGAACTGAATGTGATGAGATTAAAAAACCCAAGAATAATCTATTTAATCGTAATATTATAAATTATCAGATACAATTATAAAATACAAGATTCTAATGACAATATTTACGTCTATCACCAATACAGATTAACCAAATAACACTACAATATGAAATAATAATAGAGAGTAAATAACTGAAGTCTACAAGAAAGAACTTGGACTGTCCCATATCCGAAGGGAATTGATGAGATATTAATCAAATAGAAAGAATTAACAATAACACAATTAATAATATTCACTACACCAGAAATTATAACCTTTCAAATACACGGAACAACACTAATTGCTTCAACCAAAGGAAGAACTTATTTGGACCCTGGCGTTGCAGAAGAAACATCAATCGGGCTGTAAATCAATCCATTAATTAGTCTTCTTTCTTCTTTAGTTTCAATTATTCTTGTTTCTTGTTTCTTCAGTAGCAGTAGTTTTAATTAGTCTTCTTTCTTCTTTGAGTTTTAATTATTCTTCTTTCTTCTGTCTTCAGTAGCTTTGATTGTTCTTCTTTCTTCATTGTTCAGTAGTAGTAGATTTGGTTGTTCTTCTTTCTTCTCTAGTTTTAATTAGTCTTCTTTCTTCTTTGGTTTTAATTATTCTTCTTTCTTCTGTCTTCAGTAGCTTTGATTGTTCTTCTTTCTTCTTTCTTCTGTAGTTTTAATTAGTCTTCTTTCTTCTTTATTGAGTAATTTTAATTAGTCTTCTTTCTTCTTTAGTTTCAATTATTCTTCTTTTTTCTTTCTTCAGTAGCAGTAGTTTTAATTAGTCTTCTTTCTTCTTTGAGTTTTAATTATTCTTCTTTCTTCTGTCTTCAGTAGCTTTGATTGTTCTTCTTTCTTCATTGTTCAGTAGTAGTAGATTTGGTTGTTCTTCTTTCTTCTCTAGTTTTAATTATTATTCTTTCTTCTTTGGTTTTAATTATTCTTCTTTCTTCTGTAGTTTTAATTAGTCTTCTTTCTTCTTTATTCAGTAATTTTAATTAGTCTTCTTTCTCCTTTAGTTTCAATTATTCTTCTTTCTTCTTTCTTCAGTAGCAGTAGTTTTAATTAGTCTTCTTTCTTCTTTGAGTTTTAATTATTCTTCTTTCTTCTGTCTTCAGTAGCTTTGATTGTTCTTCTTTCTTCATTGTTCAGTAGTAGTAGATTTGGTTGTTCATCTTTCTTCTCTAGTTTTAATTATTCTTCTTTCTTCTTTCTTCTGTAGTAGTAGTTTTAATTAGTTCTTCTTTCTTCTCTAGTTTTAATTATTCTTCTTTCTTCTTTCTTCAGTAGCTTTGATTGTTCTTCTTTCTTCCTTCTTCAGTAGTAGTAGATTTAATTAGTCTTCTTTCTTCTTTGGTTTTAATTATTCTTCTTTCTTCTGTCTTCAGTAGTTTTTCGCTGTGTATGCCTTTGTTTCTTCTAGTCTGGTTTCCTTGACGGGGTATATTAATTGCCTGCTTCTATCTTACCTGGGTAATTTTGTTATTATCATTTTTAGTCTTCTGGGTTTTTAAATTTGTATTATATTATATTATTTGCAGAATTTTTCTTTATTTAACCTTCCTTGTGAATATATTATTAAATAGTGCATTTTAATTGATTCTCATCTGGATATTCCATATATTAGAGCTTTATTAATGATCATTGAGTAATGTATTTGTGTGGATTATCTGTCACGCTACAATATATACAAAATATATATATATATATATATATATATATATATTCATAAATCTAATGGAACTTAATAATGTTGGCTCAGTTTAAAACATGTTGAATGACTATATTAATTAATTGTTGAGTGATGAGTATATATAAATAGGGTTATGGATCTAGTCATTCGTATACACATATATGTATGTATAAAACATTTTACATTTTGAGAGACCTGGTTATTTGATGTTTTTTTTTTTAAATAATGGTGTACACTTTGAAATCAGAAAACCATTGAGCTATACAAGTTTAGTAAAAAATTGAGCACACACATTGTGAATGTGCTAAAGAACATAATTACCAAATTATATTTAACATTATACCTTTACTAATTATATTGTTGTTGTTCTTAGTTTTTGATTGGGATTTCAGATGGTGCATGTTGTTTGTGTAAATTAATTAAAATAGTACAACCAGAGGTGTCCTGTAATAAAAAAAAAAAAAAAAAACTTATTGTTATTAGATGTATTAAATTTTGAAAGCCTCTGGATTTATTTTTTTTATTTATTAATGTTAATAATAATTTATTGCCAAAATATTGAAATTATATTTTTTGTAAAGGTTTTAAAATTTACCGTCAAGGTTTTGTTGCATGTTCATTGTTATTTTAAATAAAATACTGCTATATTCTGGCTACTATGAAGTACATGCATTGTACATAAAATTGTAAGGTTTAAAAAAAAAAAATTTAGAGAACCAGTAAATTTGTTGTTTGTTGAGTTTGGAAATTGAGGTCACCTCATTAGTCCAATTGCCTAATGGTTTCCCAGCACGAGGCCTTTCTTCCACTAGGAGGCCCCCTCCTGGTTTTGAACAAGTGAGCCGGTCATCCAGGTAAGCTGTAGAATTTATTTACACATTTATGTACCAGGGTGTCCACACTATTCTGGTGTCTTGCCATTCGTAACACTTGTTGTAGTTCACTATCTCTGACACCATCAGTAAATATCTGCACCACAAACTCATTTGAAAATCCTCTGATGTTTCAGGATAAGCCAGTCTAATTAGTCTGTTGATACTTGCTTCATACTCTTGAAGACTCTCCCTGGAATGCTGTCGCCTTGCTCTCAACTGAATCCAGTGCACATCTTGCAAATGTTTATCACCTTAACGTAATTCTAAAGCTTTAATATTCAGCATAAAACTTATCAATTCAGCATATTAATAATTGATGTCATATCAATAGGCGTTCTGGCTATCAGATGGCACTGTCATATAGTAGCTCTGCCGCAGGGTTTTTTTAAAGCAAGAACAAGCGAAATTGCCTTGTCTTTCTCTATCCAATTATTTGATAAGCAGAGGATTCAAATTGCTGATAATATGTCAAACAGTGAGTGCTTGCATCAAAATGTTGGGGCCTTTACATGAACTGCCCCAACTGCAGGGTAAGTGATTTCTCTATTGTCTTATTTTCTGGATTTTCCTGTCTTTACCATTGTACAGTCTTGTGCTGAAGTGGGCGGCATATTCGAATAGTCGCGCCAAGGTCACAGCCTTCAGTCCCGCTCAGTCGACCTGAGCAATAGCGCACCGCGGTGTGTGTCGTCAAAATTCAGATAGCTGCCTTGTAACAGCTGTTTCAACGTTACCATTCCGTTACCGTTGTGCATTGGTAAAACGCGTGTTCATTTTCCATTTTCTCTTCAGCTACCAAAGTGCTCGCTCGTGGTCTGGCGACTGGAACTGTAATTTATTCTTTCCGACTCTACATGAGTACTTAAACTTTTAAAAAGTCTCAGGTAAGCATTGTTGCAATTTTCGTATTAGGTTAATGGGGATAGATGTTTTATATTTGTGTGTCTGTGTGATCCGTATATGTAAAATTTTTATTTGTAATATATCTGTTTTATTGTAAATTGTACTTGCTTCTGGCACTGTTTGATCTGGTCTCGGCATGTTTGAAAATTTAATTTAGAGTTACTGTGCACCCACAAATAAAAGAGACTAAAATAAATTGAGCTGAAAGAGTTTTAAACAATTATGAATGGAATTTTAACAAAACTGAATTTATAAAATTTATGTACATATATTAAGAAAATGTAAAGATGAATTAACGTAAGTGTGTTACATCCTGCAACCATTAATGAAAATGTAGTGATCAATTTTCGAATGTCTTTTAAGTAATCAGATAATAATAATTTCCAAAGTATTAGACAGTGAGTATGTGGTGTTGCTATTTTGGTGGCGAGAAAGAGTCATAGGTGAATTTAAGTGGTGACAGATATCTAAAAATAAATGACGTTACAGGGTCCTCGGACCGTCGAGGGATGGGAAACAGCTGACATGATGGCACCTACACCAGGCATAACCAGCCATCATCATGGAAATAGATTGACAGTAAATGGCTCCCCACGTCGCCAGCCACAGAGGGAGAACCAGTAGTTCCCGAAGGACAACCATTCAACATGTAACCACTTTCTTCTTCACCTATCGGCACCATCATCATAAACGACCATCATAGAATTCATAGCCACTTTTTATTCTCCAAATCCAGGTGGGAAATTTCCAATTTAAATTTAACTACATCACACAGCATCATTTCATGGAACATGGGACATATATATATAATATTCAAAAATGGTTAAATTTTATAATGATAAAAGAGACATTAGAACTTTCATGGACACATGTTTGTAAATTCAGTGATGAACTTCATTAATAATACTTTGTACAAGAGCAAGGCTGCATTTTATGTATACATATATGTCGTGAGTACAGGTTGGATTCCATTTTCACGAAGAGTCTTCTCCCATACATCGCTTTGGAACTGCACTCCTTTTTCGCTAAGTACCTTCTTCATTTTACCATATGCAGGAATGTATTTCTGCAAGAGTATTTTCAAAACAACTTTAGTTTTGGGTTGCTTAATTGGATACAGATGGACGGCTTTGGAAAATACATCAATACAAACAAGTATGTGTTTCACTCCACGACTTGATCTTGGAAGTGGTCCAAAAAAATCCACTGCAATTAGCTCTCCTTTCTGGTCCTTCTGGATACTCTGCATTTCCACATAGGTATGTAGATTCGGTCCTTTTGCTGTTTGACACTCATAACACTTCTTACTTTCGTTTTTAATCTTCCTGAACATATTGTTGATGGTGAAATCTTCATGTAGGCTTAAGTAACATTTAAGTGCAGCAGCATGTGCTAAACTTTCGTGTGTTGGTCGAATCAATTTATGCAACATATCATTTGTTAATACTACCTTCCAATCTTGCCTCATTAGTTTATATAAGACTCCATTTTGTACTTTGTAATGGTCTGGTAGCTGATCTCGTAGCTTAAATCCTCTCGTAGCATCATCTAAGTCTTGTTGTTGAGCTAGATTCTTCAGCATGTGTTTAACATCATTATCAGCAGTAAATTTAATAGGTAATAGTTGTAACTCATTATGGTTATTTTCGTAGACCTCTTCACACTCTTCTGTGACGTATCGACTCAATGTATCGGCTATAATATTATGTTTCCCTTTACAATATTTTATAGTAAAGGAATACTCACCGATTGCTAGGATCCATCGTAATAATCGAGCGTTGGTTACTTTACATTTTAATAGAAATGATAACGCTTGATGGTCCTTATGTATTTCAAAATGCGTTCCGTAAATATAATATCGAAACTGTTTCAGGGCATATACTATAGCAAGTATCTCCTTCTCAGATGTAGAGTACTGCTTCTCTGCCCCTTTAAATACTCTACTGGCATATGCAATGACACGGTGTTCTCCTGTAGTATCTTTTTGATACAGCACACTTCCACACGCGTAGTCGGTAGCGTCTGCGTAGATAACGAATCTTCCATCTCGCTGTGGATGATGAAGCATTATGTTTTCAATGAATAACTTCTTGACTTGGTCGAAGGCATCTTGATGTTTCTTCTCCCACTTCCATTTGTGATTTTTCTTTGTTAGCTCCAGCAATGGTTGTATTCTTTCTGCATAGTGTTGTGAGAATCTTCTATAGTATCCTGTAAGTCCCAAAAATGCTCGTAACCCTTTAATGTTCTTAGGTGTAGGGAAATCGGTAACACTGGATATCTTTATGGGATCGGGTTGAATACCTGAGAATGAAATAATATGACCTAGGAATTGGATTGAGGATTTTATGAATTCGCACTTGTCTAGGTTAAGGTATATATGGACTTCCCTAACCTTGTAGAATGTAGTGTTAAGATGTTCAATGTGTTCGTTAAGTGTTTTTGATACTACCAAAATATCACCCACGAACACTATGGTGTAAGGCTCCACTTCTGGTCCTAATGCTTTCTCCAGACATTTTACAATCGCAGCCAAACTGTGCTCAAACCAAAGGGAACTACCTTGTGTTGGTAGCATTTATTTTTGTATAGTAAGGCGGTGTATTTTCTATCTTCTCTTCTAATTGGAATTTGCCAAAAACTCGACCGTAAATTCAACTTAGTCAAATAACGTGCTCCTTCACACTTTGCAAATAACTCGTCCGCAGGTGGTGCACAATTGAATTCACGTAGACGCTATTCAAACTCCTCATGTCCAGGCATAAACGTACTTCTCCACTCTTCTTCTTTACTACAACTAGAGGATTTAGGAAGTTGCTGTTCGACCGCTCAATGATGTTATTTTCTATCATCCGTCGTATTTCCAGTTTAACTTCTCACTCATACTTCATGGGTATTGGATATGTTCGTCTGACAAATTTTGTAGGGTCTGATACCATAATAGTGTGTTCGTAGACTGGTCTGCGTCGGTACATCGCTGAATACTTCGTTATACTCTTCTATTAATTTAAATAACTTTGCTTCTTCCTGAGATGACATTCCTTCTTCAGCTGTATTAGCATGCTGAGTAGGTGCATATCGTATACGGGGCTTGGATACGACAATAGGTTTTCCACTTACCTCACAATTTTCTTCATTTTCATTCATAACACAGGCCAACAAAAAATTTGTTGTGAAAACTTTTTAAACAAATACAGCTGAATATTATGTATTTTAGGGTGCTGAAACTGTATCTGGCATCAGTTTTTTGTATCACCCACAGTTCTCTCACAATATGGCCACAATTATATTAAAAAAGGGAGCAAATATATAAAAAAATAAAGAAACTTAACTGATACATTTGTTTAATTACAGATTTTATTTATCTTAACACACCATATACAACTTAAATACATATATTTTAAGTGTTTATTTTTTTGTATTTAATTTCTCTCTTCTCTTTGAAGCTTCTTATGTAGCTTTTTCTCCGATGTGATGCATTTTGTAATTCTCAGTGAAGTGACCAACAGTAATCACCCATCATATTGACATTCCACCATCCCTGGTAACGTTTCTCCATCACTTTGATGTCCTGGTGAAACCGCTCCTCCTGCTCTTCACTCACATCACCCAAGTTGTCAGGGAAAAAGTCAAGATGGCTGTGTAAGAAGTGGACTTTTAGGCTCATCAAACATCCCAGCTTTTTGAATTTGTCTATCATATTAGGTACGATAAGCTTATAGTTTGGGTCTTTTACATTGCCCAAAATCTTGGTCACAACTTGCTTAAATGAGGTCCAAGCCTCCTTCTCCTTTGTAGTCATTTTGTTTTCAAAGTTGGAATTGAACATCATTTTATGAATGTCAAGCCCAACGAAAATCCCTTCTTTCAGTTTGGCTTCTGATAAATGAGGAAACTTTTCACATAAATACTTAAAACATTCACCATCTTTAGGCAAGGCTTTTACAAACTGTTTCATCAAACCTAATTTTATGTGAAGAGGTGATAGAAGAATTTTTTTTGGATCTATTAAACTTTTACGCAAGATGTTCTTCTCCCAGGTCTTAAGGTTTTTCTTGCAGGCCAATTTTTTTTTTGACCAGTGTTGATCCCTTGCTTTACTGTCCCACTCACATTTGCCACCACTGCCAACCTAATTTCATTTGGATTTACTGTATTTTGTACTATTACCAAATGCACAAATATTAGATAAAAAAATGCATTCCTTACGTTTTGAATATTCAACTGTGAAAAAATGGTAGGTGATACGACTTTTTTATTATTATTTTCGGACTCAGGACACCCAAAAACATAAGAATCAAGCACAATCATTAAAAAAGTTTTTTTATCGTTGGCCTGTGTAATTAATTCATATAGAACATCCTTATAATTACATAAAATCTTATTGTTATTAATATCAATCCTTGCACTTAAAGTATTTAATAAATCTATATAATTCCATCATATATAAGTTTATTCATTATGATCACAGGATATGTTACTTCTAAGTTCTTACAATTTAAAGTTACGTAAGCTTGCTGTCTAACCTTTTCTCTCTAATTCATGGCTGTAATAACATTTATATTATTGACAGGTAAAATAGCCGTTTGTTTAAAATAGTTTTTATTTTGTTGTACCCACTTATTGTTTAGTACAGTTAATTGGATACCTGTATCGATTAACATTTTAATTCTACATCCATTAATTCGTACATTAATTATAGGACAATTTATTTCTTTTTGATTTGGTGTCACATTCCTGTCAGTGTCTAATAACTCATTTCTAACATCGCACATATATTGTACTGCTGTTAAAATACACCACTGTACATAAGAGTAAAATAATAATTTTAAAAGGAGAAAAGGTATAAATTTAATAGTATGGTGAACATATGTTAGAATTGTAAACAAAAAGACTGAGTTGTGAGTCACGACCAACATAGAGGTATACTCCAGTATTATATAGAACAGCATTAAGAAATATGTGTTGACAATTGTTATATTAAATTGGAAATAAACATTCAAATAAAAGGAAAGATTAATAAATCTAAAGTATAGTAAATATTTAAAGTAAAGTATTAGTAAAGATTAGTAATCTAAAGTATACTAATTATAATAGATAATGTAAAAAGTCAAATAAATGTAATTAATAATAATTAATAAAATTATAAGTTTTTAAGAGTCATATGATGGAAAGATGTGACGAATGTAGTTAGGTATCTAAATGGCAAATTGTAAATTGTTAGATTTGAATTGTATTCAAATGGAAGAAAATTTGTTTAGTCTATTTTTATATTTAATCACATAAACATCTAAGAGTGGTCTTGTAAAAGAGTGTAATTTTGTATTTAATAAAGGAAACCTTTAAAGGAAGGGAGTTAACATTGATATTGAATCTAATAAACATACAAGAGTATAAACCTGTAACATTGAAAGAATTATAATTTTTATACAACTTAATAAACAACAATATTTTAAGAAGTCTGAGTATATCATTTATAGAACGCCGAACTAAAAGAAGAAGCCTGTCCTGGAAAATAGTTTGAGTGTCAATACAATACAATTCGATATTCAGAAGAAGCATCAATTTAGTAATCATAGAAGAAAATATAATTCAACATTTAATCTAATAAGAAATCCCAGAGAAGGAACAAACCACAAAGCCTAACATTACCTTTAAGATGATAAACATCAGCGAGAATTGAACCCGTTGCAGTTGTGAAGAGCTCAGATTCAAACTATTTACATTTATATGGTAGATATTCTTACCTTGTTATTTATTAAAAAATGTATACACTAATGTTATTTGGTATGGATTAAAGAAAAGAATAAATCATACACAGTATTAAATAATATAAATCAACTTAATAATTGTTAACCCTGAGATAGAGTTTTCTTTTCATGTGTGCAGATAGAAAAAAGTAATATCTGTAATGAAATATTTTAATTACAATACTTATAAATAAATTACAGCACATAAAATGTCACCAACAACATGGGGCATATAGAAATACTATATTTGCAATTAAATAACAGTACAATATATATTGTTTATTGTGTAACAGCACGTCCTGTTTCTCCGTCATTGTGTTGTGTCGTGGGAACAGGATGGCTGAACATGCACTTGTCGCTGTCTCTCTTTTATTTCCTCGTCTGCGCTCTCTCTCTTGCTTCCAACACTACAGCTCCCCGCTCTCTTCTCTTTTCTCTGCGTTGTGGATACGGTGCGATCATATGTTTACTAAACTTTTTCTTCAAATTTGGGCAGGCCAAACCCCCTTTTGTATCGTGCACGTTTCTCTCGGAGTGTTGTTCCTTCTGTGCGTCGCATGCATTATTCACAGCTGTGTGTTGCTTTACACTGTGCGTTGGTGGTGTATAATTTCGCCTATAATTATCACGGTTTTGCGTATTGTCACGTTCTCGTGCTTTATCACTAGGCGCCGTCCATATATTACGTCACCACAAAATTCGGCATTTTGGACCCCCTCCCCCCATTGTCACCATTTGTCACACTCGGCGAATCCCCCCCCATAATATTTTGTCACCACGGTGGGTCAGACCCCCCCCTTATTTTCCCTTCTTTGTTGGAAGTCGGCGATCTTCAATGAAAAATTACGTACCAGCAATTATAAGTTATTTCTTTATTACAACTACTTTTAAACACATTAAATTAAATTAAGTACCGTATTTAATTTAATTAAAACTATTAAACAAATTAAATAGTTATTAAATTTAAATATTATAATTTAAAACACTTTTGAACAAATTACAAACAAATTAAATACAACAAAATCCGCATATTTTCTAATTTAACAGTACAGAAGTTTGAGGACTTACCTTCCAATGTGTCAGAATGACGGGGATGCAGTCGCAAATATAGCCCACTCCGACTTAAATGAAATCCGGCTTTCTCCAAAGCATCTTTTAAATCGTCGAGCGTCTTGCAGCTTCGCACCTGTTCAGATTGTCGTCTTACCTGGGCTCCCCCGCCGAACATCGCGAGATCACAGATTGCCTTTAGAAGGCCTGGTTGTTCCTCTTCGGTACGTGGTCTACCTTAAGCGTCTCTAGATTTTAGCTGTTTTGAAATGTCAGGATGCTCGCGGCAAATTTCGTCCAATTTTTTTTTTTTTTTTTTTTTTTTAAGACACGTTTTTTGACGCGCTGCGTTGGACTGCTTCCTTTTTAAAGCATTTTTTTCGCTGTTCAGTTCCTTCTTGAGAGATTCCAACTCTTTAGAAGAGTCGTCGCATGGAAGACCACTATCAATTTCATTACGTACAGTACAAATTTTGGCTTGCAAATTCGCAATCATCGTCTGATATACATCCTGGAAAGGTGTACGCCTTTTTTCATTTTCAGAGTCTCCGATGTCACATTTTTTAGGTGTATCACTAACTGTGAGCTGACTGGTCGGCGCAGCCGGAGCCGTGATTGTTGCAGGTGCATGTGTTGCGGTTTTCACATTCGCGGAATGTATAGTAAAATACGAAAACAAACCCTTGACTTTCTTATTAGTCCCTCTCACCAAAAGCTCTTTCACTTTCGCACTAATCTTAGCGCCAAAAGACGAATCATCCTTGCCGCACTCCTTTTTTGCTTCCGCCCAGAAGGTATTGCAGTCATTTTGGAGATTCACTTTTGGCCTGTCAGGGTAGGCCTTCTTATACGCGTCGAAAAGAGACTCGTAAAGCTTGCCGCGATTCATGTTACGAACGACCACAATGATGGTATGTATGATGGGAGTGAAGGCGTAGCAAAACGCGCGATAGGAGGACTCGAGACACGAAATCAAGAGAAGACTAAACAAAGAGCGTGCTCACAGCGAAGAACGTATGATGTGAGTAAACACGTGGTGGCCGAATTTGGGGAAATCGAGACACCGACAACACAGTGCTAGCAGCGAAGAATGTATGATGTGAGTAAACACGCGGTAGCCGAGTTCGAGGAAATCGAACTTTTGTGTGCGTGTGTTCTATGCCCCAGTACAAATTAGCGAAGAAAATGTAAATATTTAAATGCCTGTCTGCATAAAAAAGGGTTTTCTTTACAAAACTCATCCTTATAAAACGAAGAATAAAAAAGTGGTTATGTCACAACTGCTGAAACACCCTCCCTCCCCCTTGTCACCATTTGTCACACTTAGCCGAACCCCCCCAAAGTGGTGACGTAATATATGGACGGCGCCCTACGGTCGTAACTAGTGTGATAATTAATGCGTGTTTGTTGATTGTGTGGTGAAGTGTTACTATTGTTAATATTTTGTGATTGAGTGACAAGTATTAAGAATTGTTAGATCATTTTGACACCCCGCGTATATACAGCTAACTGAATATCTCTGTGGAAATGGTAAGACAACTTAGACACTATCTCATACTCAGAAAATTTTAGTTTTAAATGTTTTACGCGTTCAATCTGCGCTATAGTGTACTGCTCAATACTCTGGCGTCCATGCGGATTATATTTACCATACTCCAATTGGTCACATACTTACCTTTGAGTGTGGGTATTCCAGTACCTATTTTCGAATGGTTCTCTGAATTATTGATACATGGTTATATTGTCTTGAATTATGGAATACCATTGACTTGCAGAATCTCTTAAATGTCGGGTGACAAAACTCATTTTCTCCTCGTTGTCACTCATACTTCCAATTTTTCAATTTCTCTCTCGATATTCGCCAAAAATTCCATGCTATTTTCCCCTTTGTTACCTGCAAAGGTTATCTTATTTCTTTCTTCTATGGGTGTAGTGAACATCATTGTCTGCGTCGGCCGTCTACGAAGTTCTTCTCTAATCTGCTTCATCTCACTTTGCATCTCTTCCTTCATATGGGATACTTCTTCAGATCGGTCTTTAGCAGTCTTGGACGTCTCTAAAATTTTCTGTTCTATAACTACTGTGCATGTCTACAGTAGTTAATTTTACCAGTATTAACTTGTACCATATTATTAACAGTTTGAATTTTCTCATCTTGTTCTCGCTAAATAGTAGTTAAATTATCATTTATTTGTTTATGTACTTCTTTGATATCTCTTCTCCACTCGAGATGCAATTCTTTTTGTTTATTTTCAATCCTTACTACTTGTTCATGTAAGGCTTGTTTAAAATTATTTTCACGAACGTCAATACGTGAGTTTGTATCAACAATCTTTTCTGTTAATTGTATATGACTGTCGATTATACTCTGTTTTATTTCAAGATTATCGTTCTTCAGTTCTTCTAACTTTCAGTTATTCCTATAGTGTCTTGTTTAAAATTCCCAAACTGTTGTTCTAATTTAGTATTTACATTTTCAGTTTGTTCTTCTAATTTATTTTTTAATTCGTCTATATTTTGGTTCAATTCCTCTTTCAGTTTTTTTGTTTGCTTATTTATATTTTCTGTCCGTTTTGTGCTTATTTCATCTACCCAGGTACGCATCATAGTTTAAAGTGATTCCATATTCAAGCTTTCTGGTGCTGCCATAGTGAATTATTATTAAAATATTTATTTATAATTTATTATTAGTGAACCGTATGCAAGCTTTTATTTATTTATTGTTTAATTATTATTATTTATTTATTTTTATCTACTCATGTTACAATTACACCTGTTTGTTGGGGCGGGCGCCACTTGCGTTATTACAATACAATACACACAACAAATTTAAAATAACTAACATACAAAAATAATTAAAATATAATATTAATTATATCATATAAATTATCAAACACTGGTAATGATAAAGCATACATTAATTATTAAATGTAAGCGTGTCGTGCTCCACGTAAATGGGCGACAATTTTATATAACGATATCAAGTGTTTAAACAGTTATAACGATACCAGGTGTTTAAACAGTTATAACGATACCAGGTGTTTAAACAGTTATAACGATACCAGGTGTAACTGTAATAAGAGTAGTAAATTTATGAGTAGTTAAAATGTCATGTTTATTGTTTAAAAAGGATTATAAATAATAAAACATTGTTAATAATCTTCGATCAAGATATCACTCATTATTAAGTGTTTATCTCTTAAGCTATATGGTGTTACACACATTTAAAACACTCTTACATCTAGACATGTTAATAATCTTAATCTAGACATTTATTCAAATTAATTTAATAAAAGAAATAAAATTTAAATGTAATTAAGTTTTATTTTAATTGAATTCATTTAAATCAGATCTGACCTCAGCTTGCTCAGTCTATACCAATGTTTTAAAAATAAATTAAAATTATATTAATTACTCTTAGACTGGCATCTGTTTCGTATTTAAATTTTAAATTATTTTTTTCTACAAAATGCAAATATCAAATCATTTCAATTATTTTTCTTTGATAAAAAAAATACTATCTCAAAATTAAACTCTTTTTTTTCTTCTATATTTATCTATATGCGATCGATCATTCTTACAACTAAAACATTTACATAAGACTCTATTACATTATTTACCTAATTATAAACTTTTTTTTCAATTCACTGTCTCTTTATATAGTCTTTATGAGCTCTTTAAAAAAATCATTTATAAATGCATTATGCATGTCACCTTGAGTTTTGATGACCTTACGACTTATTGATGGGGTCCAGCGTTGTCCATAGTTGGGTTACCGTTACTCCTGGCTTGGCGTGGTCCTGGATATGTCCAGACTCCAGCGTCGTTCTCCAGCAGTGTGTGGTCCGTCCCAGAGAATTAATATCGGCTGCGAGGTGGATCTCGTTTGGCTGTTAGGCATCTAAAAAGCATCTCCTAACGTCCAGCATCTCGCGTCGCTCTTTGTAGCTTCTCTGTAGATACTCTTGCTGACTTAAACGGTCCCGGTACTCTACGTTTCCCGTAATAGTGTAAACATAATTACTGAAAACGTCTTTATTCGTTCGTAGATGAGACATATAACAAAATAAAACTGTTCTGCCGACGCACAGCGTGCCCGACTGCAACTGTGTCGTGAAATGAAGAGAAGGGCTTCTAGTCAAACCCTTAATTTATACCCTCTCGAGATTCCGCACCTGTTGGTTCCGAAATTGTCCTGTCGAGACCTGCAGATCACATGATAGCCCCCACTCCCGAACCTTTTCATATACAGTGGAAATCTGTTAACACGAAATGACGGGGACCAGTTATTTTTTTCGTGTAAACCGAATTTCGCGTTAAGCGAACAAAAAGTGAAACAAAATTAGGAAGTGAACAAATAGTGTACTGTAGATTATTTATTGTACTGTCTAGTAAAATGCAACAAATACAACCTTTTATTTATCCTCATGGTTTATTATTGTTAATTTTTCTTAAAATTATTATTAGCTGATCTAAATTTAGTCCTATGATTTAGGTTTTCTTATAGACTACTGTATGTCTTTCAACTTTACCGTAGTTTTCGTGTTTATCTTTATTTAAAATAATCCGTTATTTTCTTTTGCACACAATTTTGCACTATTTTATTTTCAACAAATTGTTCTAATTTATCAACGTGTTCAAACATTTCACCTTCCGAGTTGGCTTCAAAATATCGACGAACACGGCTCAGCAACGAAAGCATATCGGTAGCGGTAGGAACATTTTCAATATCATTTTCCGTGTCAAGTTCGTCGTCACTATCATCACCTTCACAGTTGTCAACTTGCACTGTTTCCACGATATCGGTATCTGTTAATACGGGAGCCGTAGTTACGTTCTCGTCGACAGTCACGTACTCATTTAGAGAAATTGAAACATTTAATACAGATGACACACGATTAAACATTTCAGATAGTGTAGGATCAATTTCATTTTCTTCGGGTTGTTCAGTTTCTGAATTCAAAATGAATCGAGCATGAGCGAAACAATTTTGAATTGTTGTAGGCGTCACGAGGTTCCACGCTGTTCTTAACAAGTTACAAGCATCCAGAACATTTACACAGACATCTTTTTTCCCCTCAATAGTGGCCAAGTATTTCCGCAGAAGTAACTTTCTGTACTGAAATTTTAAATTTTGAATAATACCTTGATCACAAGGTTGTAGGACACTAGTCGTGTTCGGTGGTAGAAAAACAAGTTTAATTGCCATCAATTTTAGGTCACATGGGTGGGCAGGACAGTTGTCAATAATTAACACAATTTTCCTCTTCTGAGAAGTGAAATGTTTGTCTAACGAAACCAGCCATTCGGTAAAAATTTTAGACGTCATCCACGCTCGTTTGTTAGCTTTATATTCTACTGGCATCTTTTTAACATTTTTAAAACAGCGCAGCTTTAAACTTTTTCCTATAACAAGTAACGGAAGTTTTTCTGACCCATCAGCATTGCAACCTACCATCACTGTCACTCTCTCTTTGGACTTTTTACCACCAGAGCACTGCTCCCCTTTGAATGAAAGTGTTTTATCGGGCATACAACGGAAAAATAGTCCTGTTTCATCGGCGTTGAAAATATCCTTACGTGGATAGTCTTTTAAAATTGCAGGCAGCGTAGATTGCAACCACGATGATGTCATTTCTTGTGACACCTGTCCTGATTCGCCACAGATGTTTTTAAAGGTTATGCCTTTCGTTTTTTAAACCTTTCTAGCCAGCCAGGATTTGCAGTGAAATTTAAGTTCATCTGTTCAGCAAAAACGCTTGCTTTCTCCATCAGTAGTGGTCCAGAAATAGGAGCATCTTGTGATCTTGCTTGCTTAAACCAAACAAGAAGAGCAGCCTCTAAGTTTTCGTGGTTTGCCTTACGGAAACGTTTTCTGCCTGGTTCAAACTTGCCCGACTCATACAGTTCTAAAGTTTTATCTCTATTTTTTATAATCGTGGATAACGTCGAGTTTGGTATAGCGAATGTTTTACAGATTTCTGTTTTAGTTCGAATACCCTCATTAACAGCTTGGAGGAGTTCAACTTTTTTTTCTAAAGAGAGGGCACTTTGTTTACGCACTTTCTTCTCCATTTTACTTCCGGACTGCAAAAACGAAATTTACGAAAGCGTAACTTCACTTAACACGTACACGTCACACGCTTAACGTCACTTAACTGGCTGTAAAAGACTAAGAAGTTTGTACAGTAAAAAAGTAAACAGATAATCCTCACAACTGAGTAAATTTTTTACAATAAAATGTTATCGGTACCGTACCGCAAACTTTACCACCGCTGTACACGCACAGAATACAACTGAACTGAACTCACCACACCCTATAGAGTAGGTAGTTAATGTAAGCGATAACGGTTTATTTGCGATCAATGAACAACACATTTGGTGCTGAAGGAGAGGTATGGTTTCTCGTAAACAACGGTACACTGTATACAGTAGTACTGTAAATAGAACTTGGTACTGAAGACAAAACAAAACAGGTAGACAAAACAATCTATGGTCACTACCTGCTCTTTCTCTTTTAGAGATGAAGAATGGATTCCTTTACATCGAAAACAAGCTTTTGGGCGTACTTGTGTGGCTTTATTTTGTATGCAGTTACTTAAAAGCCAGCCAAAAAAAAATTATTTTTAACAAAAATTTTTCGTGTTAACCGATATTTTTCAATCAGAATGATCACAGTTGCACACCACTATATAAAAATTATCCCGATTAGCGCTTTCAAGCCTCACAGCCCATCGTCAGATCGGAATAGGCAGATTGAATTTCTGCCTATTCCGATCTGACGATGGGCTGTGAGGCTTGAAAGCGCTAATCGGGATAATTTTTATATAGTGGTGTGCAACTGTGATCATTCTGATTGTGATTTCAACCACTAACACAAATTTCTTCATTAAACGATATTTTTCAGGTAAACCTTTCGTGTTAACCGTACAAATAATACACTGTTCATAACAAACGGCGATCGGTACCCGAGTGGTATTTCGTGTTAACCGATATTTTGTGGTAACCGTTTTCGCGTTAAACGATTTCCACTGTATTTGCTATTTTCTGCAAATCTGCAAATGGCAATGTTTTGTAAGGAATTGAGATAGCACAAATCATTGATAATTTGATTAAGCACTCACTGTATTAATTTGAGCATCTTAGTGTAATTGGATATTTTTGGCACACTTTATTTCGCACTGACTTCACGTAGTGTGTCCTACTAACGTCATTTTCTTACTGTGGATAACTATAAATTTTACACACACTTTGGTGCCTTTTGTTTGTTTATACACTAATTAGTTTTCACACAGTAAATTAAAATAATTATTTTAGTAATTAATTGGGGAGGGTTGCTGGGATTCCTGTCTGTACATGCATCACTAACACACACAAGATACACACGTAACACACATACAATCGAGCAGGTGTTCCTTGCCTGTTGGAACAGGTTAATTTCTCCCCTAGTGTAACAATGAAACATTTTTACCATCCCAGACATGTCCATTTACCCCAAACGTATAATAATTTTACAAATTTTACATTTATTTAAATCAATGCTTAATACAGCATATGGCTTAAAATTCTAGTTCTACGAATAGAGAAATTTGAAATTCTTAGCACAATACCTTATGCTAAGGTATATATATGAACGTGTTATTCCGTGAAATTTATTAGTGGTTCTGTGGTTCTTTTCCGTTCACTCTCTCTCTCCCTCTTGCCCTCTATTTGAATGATGATTATCTTACCACTCCCAAGTCAGGATATAGAAGATCAGCTACTTCGTATTGCAAGAAAGATACAATACCTTCTACAAGAAAGAAGTCGCTGAACCTTTTAGCTCCAACTGAAAATATGACAAAAAATGTACTTCTGCTACATCCATTTAAACATTCTTAAGTAACATGTGGAAAACTTGGAAACAATATGTTTTATTCCTGATTACATAAAAATTTACCTTTTCTCAAATTGACAATGAAAATTTATACTTTATATTGTACCAGCTGTAATCGAAATACAGATATCATTTATTTAACAACAAATACGGTTTTAACTATATTAAGTATTTGTTATTATACGTTATAGACGAGTACAACATAAAAGTTAAATAACCATTTTACTTTTACATTAAAATTCTATACAAAATATTATTACAACTATAGATGATGTGTTGCAAGAATCAATATTATGTCCGGTTTGTGGAACAGTATGCCATTAATTTTTAACATAAGAATTGGAAAGTCTGCCACGGTTCGCGCTCAAGAGAGACGACACATATCCCTAACATTATAAGTAAGGGACACATATCCCTTCCTTTTAAGTAATGTTTGTTTCTCTCCTATGTCATAAAAATTCCAAAAGCTTTCGAGGAATGTATTTGGTGCTAATAACTAACAGCCGACAGTATCATATTCCACAACACAAACATATTATTAACAAAGTATAATGTTTTTTCAAATCCTAAATATTTATCCAATGTAGAACGTTTTATACACATCGCCATAGGAGGTATTTTCCTATCTAAAGAGAACTGCAAACGGTCTAGAAGGAATTTATAAAATTTGTTTTGTGATTTACCGATTGTTTGGAACCACGAATGTGCTGGCTCATGTACGTCACTCATTAGGTTATGAACTTCATTCAAACACTTAGTTACCCCCTTTTGGTAAGTGCCGCTTGATTCAGAATATAATACCATACCCATCATCGTGAAAGCATCATATGAGCCGAAGTTAGGTCCTGGAGGTATTGTGATCACGTCTGAAAGAAAAAAAGATTTCGATATTATTAATGAATTATTAATATTATTATTGTTAGATTAATAACATTACTCTTTAATTTCTTTCGTTAATTAATCTAGTTAAGTGGATTACTAGCAAATAGTTAGTGACAGATTACTTATGTAATTTTATTTACTAGGCCTGTTGGTAATAGGAGGCAATTGTTTTAAAACCGGAAATTCATCAAGTACGTGTCACAGTGGCATTGTGTACTTCATGATGAAGATTTCTTATATAATTGTTTAATGAAATAATTGTTATGACGTACAATTACGTACAGTGAGACCATATAATTGTTACGACGGTCTTACTGATTGTCGTATGGTACAGTTGAAAACAAAATACAGACACCAATTAAGTCACTAATCACAGCTTTAATTAATCACAAATAAGAATTTGTAATCAACTTGTACAATAATTCCCTTTAAATTTGCCCACACGCAATAATAATGTCAACTAATAGAGTTCAACGGTGTTGAAATCATGTAGGCCTATGCACAGAATATTACAGCCGGATTCCTCTGGGGCATTCGAAAAACACGTAGATTGTTCTGTAATGTTCTAACACTGCCCCATTCTTAAGCCTGTTCGCCCCGAACTGGCAAGTCATCTCTGAAGTAATACTCGGCCAGGCGATCTACAGAGCTGCTCTACTTGAGAAAGATAATTCTCCGGTTCTTCGAATTCAGTCTCGCGTGACCCAAACATCAAGTTCCCAGGAATATGAGTCTTCCGCTCAACTACTAGTTTTCCGGGAATCACTCCAGTTGCTCATGCACTGACGACCTATACGCCATTAGCTGGTCCAAGTCTGTTTGGTTCTCCTCAACAACTTCTTGTGTAAATTCATCTTCAGCAACGTTTCCTCCGGCGCTTCCATTAACTCAGGAACAAGCAAGAGTCTTGTCTCGACACCCATAGTTGGCTTTCCAATTACTTCTTTTATATTTACACATATTGGTACTTCATCTGCTAGTTCTTCTTCCATTTACGCTCGCAATAGGAAAGATTCCTCTTGACAACACCTATTGACTTCTTCTTCGGGCAGTGTCACTCGCCTGGTCGAATGGTTGGTGGACTCTGTCATTTTCCCTGTCCAAAGGGAAAAATATATATTCTCTGTCATTTTATATTCTCTTGGCCAACCTTCAGGACATTCTCTCTTAAGTCTACAATGAATCCGCAGGCATTCATAATGTCCCTGCCAAGAATCACTTCATCGACAATGTCTGCAACGAGGATTTGGTGGCTAAACTCGAGAAGACCCAGACTTACACGTACGTCTACCTTTCCTAACACTTTAACGGGGCTTCCAGTCACAGTCTGTATTGTACAAGAGCTAATTTAAGGTGGTCGGTTGCTGATTAAGTCAGGGTGCACAATGAACACTGTTGCGCCCGTACCAACTGTAAATAATGTTAGTTTACCTCCCGCAAATACATTAACGATAACGTTTTCACTGGTCTTATGTAACGTAGAAACTGTGTACTCTTCTAGAGCTTTATTTCTCTAATTGGTGCGATCACGCTCTTCCCTCGGTATTTGCTTCTCCCAATAGTCTACCTGTAGATGACCACGTTCCCCACAGTTGTAACACTTTGGCCTTCTGTCTTTTCCCCATCATTCAAATCTTTGAGGTGCTTCTAAACTTCTGAATAGTGTGTTCGGTAACATTTTTTTTCCTGCGCTCATAGTATCGGCAATGTGATACTGGGATCTTCTGACTAAAGTGTGATGGCATAAACCCATTAATGTAGCAGGACACTGACTTGACAGATTCAAACTCTGAAACCCCCCTTTTATTTTCTAAGTTTTGTAAATTTTTTTTTTTTTTGAATTTTATTTAATTTTATTTTTATTAAGTTTTTTTTGTAAAAGGGGAGAGACATCATATTTAGAACTAGGTAAAGAGAAACCTAGAGGAAGCAAAAGTGTGCAAGGCCCAAATACAATTACAGACATGTCCCCCCAGGTGAATGACAGGACTTGCAAATGAAAAACTCTTTTAACCAACAAGCGTGTGCTTTATTCGACCTGTAAGATTTTACATAAATAACAAGTTCGTAATTGTGTGAGCACACCATTTAAGGCAGAATTATATATATCTATGTATTTCCATTAATCCATAATGTCACCAAGTAAATGAATTGATATTACTAATTGCAAAATTTCTGCCTGATCGTGTATGAGTCAAAGTTGGTAATAATCTCATTCATTAAGCAATACTAATCTATCAGTGTTGTATAATATCAATTAGGCTAGCCTGTTGTCTCAGCGAGCACATTTATGGTTATTTGATATATATTATTATGATACTCTTGTTTTAAATCAGTTACATATTCCCCAAAAATATATCTATGTATATATATAGTAAAATTACACACACAAACACATATACGACATGAATAACAAAACATCCCTCATTTCAACACTAACCTCCACATAAACCGATTCCCACTACAGTAAATAAATGAAGCCTAATATGTATAGCTAGGTACAAATATAAATAACAACGTAAAATGGAATATCACAGCTCCTAAGCATAGATTTGCTAGTATATTCACAAGCATAGTTCACACCAGAGAATGTAAGTTACCGCCCCGAAACTCAAACAGCCAAACGAACCCTTAGCTTAATCATTAAGCGTTAAGTATGTGTGTGAAAGAAAATCGTTTCTCATCAACAGCATCAGACAACCCCAGCTTCGTTATTAAAACTCAGCCATGACCAGATGACTTGATAGCACGAGATAATTAACTCCCTAATGGTCTTAATTAGATGAAAGTTAGATCTTACAGTAAACTGCGGATGTGTGTGTATGTGTGTAACTTCTTACACATTATACAGTTATAAGATACTTCATTAGGTGTACTGTGGTAATGTTCACACATGCAATAACATGATGATCACACATAATTGAACATGAGAGTTTGTGCTAGAGTCTAATTTTCAGAACTTAACGAGTGAGCTTCTGGCGGCTTCTGTGCATTCACATGTTGTAGAGAGAGAGAAATAGATAAACAGAATTTTCCCACCTGGATAGTCCGGTGCACTTAGTTCGTATAGGCGAGGATCAGTGATGTCACAGTCATATCACCCGTCCCTGGTGCAGCTTAGCGTTGGAAAAGTTCTTGGTTCAGCTTAGCATCGAAAAGTCCTCGACTGACGGCATTGTGGCTAAGATCGTCTCTGCTATTAGGGGGAACAGATGTTCGTTCACCCCTGACACCCATCTCGTCCTTGGTCGAGCACCTGGACATACAATACTTGTAGGAGGTGTCATAAAGAAAATCACGCCACTTCGGCTGTCCACATTAAATACCAACACTAACTTTAAGTAGCTACAGCGCATACACACATCGCCACTAATTCAGATTAAACAGTACTAAGCTCGTCTAGCCATTACTTTCTTAAATGTTTCATTGAGATATTCAAATTGATTTGCTGTGTCTATCGTTGTTATTAATTACATCAAAACAGCTGAGTGCAAGATACATTAACATATTCTCTATAGACATCAACTTGACCCACGACTCTCACATTCATAATTTAATTTTATATAATTTAATTTGATTTTGTAACAGCGTTAATGCCCAGATTAAAAAACTGCTCTATACGCACACACACACACAGGCATAACTCATAATGAAAGCTGAAACGCAAAATATATTTGGGGTTAGAATATTTTCAGAACCCACAGACTTGCACGTACCTGGAGCACGCTTTATCTAGCCTATCATAGTGATAGGTACGGAAGTCCTGGTTAGAAGTTCACCGCCAGCCGAGACCAGATGAACAGCTTGGAGGATGAAACAGAAATGAGAGCGAATCCACGTTTCGCTCCAGCCAAGTAACCTCCAAACAGGAATGTACAGACACACAGCTGGCTGGCAGCGCCAGCAGTATTGCGTGGCCACACAACCTTTTGTGTGTATAACTGACCGGCAACAAACAATCTTAACAGAGTGGCAGTGTGTGACGTCAGCGGCGCTCGTTTTTAAAATACTAATAATCTAATACGTTGCCGAAGCCAGTTCGGCACAACTCGAGGGCGTGAACAAGAGCTTCTGAGCTATTTCGGTGGCTTGCAATTCATAACACTTACTAAAGTTCACAATCTCTTATGCTATCAATATATTTCTGCATCGCAAACCTCATTCGAAAATCTTCTGGTGCTTCAGGACAGGCAAGTCTAATCAGTCTGTCGATGCTTGCTTTAAACTCTTGAAGATTCTCCCCGGAACGTTGCCGCCTTGTTCTCAACTGAATGTTTATCACCATACCGTTATTCTAAAACTTTTATCAATTCGGCATAGGTGTTCTGGTTGTCAAGTGGCACTTTCTGTAGTAGTTCTGCAGCACGTTCAGGTTCTCCAGAGTACTATGAAACTTACATGACCGCGGTTTAGACTGAGGTTCACCTGCTTGAGTAATGAGGGACTCGTGGAAGACGTTCTAGGCTGTTCGATACGGTTTTCGTTACAGTATGTTAAGCTAGATGAGGTTTGGGTCAGTGGTCCGGACGCAGTAGGGTACTGACAACAAGCGTTTGCTGCAGTCATAGGGTAAGGTTAAACCTTACAGTAAACGATATTTATTGAAAGCAATAAATAAATGTATTGTGTGTGTGTGTGTGTTTCTATAGAGTAGGCGTCTGTATGATTTAGCTGTCATACAGTTGGAGTTTTATTATTCATTCTGGGTAATCTGGGTCAGAGAGAAAAAGTGAGTATTTTAGTATTTGTAAGGCCATTCTGACCATATCCAAATACCGATTTCTTTTATTCTGATTTCTTCTTCTTCTTCTTCTTCTTCTGCTTCTTCAGTCATGACATAATAAAAATGTTGCCTGTTCTGCTTCCAAATGTGCTACAGTCATCTCTTGCCGCGGTTTGTCCACAGACCAGTATAACATAGGCTTATACTTCCACATTGCTGTCGATTAGTCTTGAATCTGACATTCTTTCCTTATATTGCCGTTTTCGTATACAGTTCTTTCATCTATCGTTCAAGTTAAAAACTCATAATTCATGTTTTATTTTGTATTTTGTTCGTTCCTGAGTTTAGAGATTCTTTTAACGATTCTTCTTAAGAATCTGACTTATGAAGCCTGAAATTGATTTTCTTTTTTAATTGTCATACACAATATACTCCCACCAAACATACCAAGGAAAAACACTAATCTGTAAAACTATATTTAATCTCTTGACTCGAATTGTTTCTAAAAAAAAAAAACAGTTATTTGTTACACACACACACACGCGCGCGCACGAGCGCGCGCACGCACACACACACGCACATACACATATTATAAGTCAAAAACATATCATAATTAACTCTTATACCATAATCTTTAATATCACCACTATCTTGAATTAGTTAAAATCTCTAGCTTGGTCTATGAATTGATCATTCCATATTATTTTTGTTCTTGCCGATTCATTTCTTTGAATTACCAATTCGATAATTTCTAAAGTAAACATTTTTACATCCTTTTAGTCTCAAAATTATTTAAGTTTAAAAATCTGGGTAATAAGGTTACTCTTTACTCTGGGTAAGCCGTCATTAAACAAAAGTACATTAATGTAGCTGTCTCGTAATGTTTCAAATATGGAGCTCAATAGTTTCTATGTTTCTCACTATTGAGCTCAATTTTGAAAATGATAGATGATATGATGCACTCTTATAGAACATTTTGATTGATTGATTTTTTGTATTCCTATGACTTTTCTTAATAATTATTTCTGTTTGGTCATATAGGTTTTGTACAGTTCGTATAAGTTGTGGGTGTCCTTATTTTTCAGTAGTTGCCACAATATATTTCTTTCGACTCGAAAAACTTTTTAACAGGCAATAAAATACCAACATGCATTGTTCCTCAAACAGACAATGTTTCTCCCTGAGATGAGAGATAAACACACTATCTGTATAGGGACTACCATAAAGATTCTATAACAAAAACTTCAGCAGAGACAACTCAGCATTTAAATAATTCTATAAAACAGGTTAATTACCTTCCGTCACGCTTCTTAAAATCCGAATACAGGATTACTCGAGTTTCAACACATTAAGTGTCATCATCAGATCCTCAATGAATATTGGTAAAACTACATTTGTTGATGTTTGCACATCTCGTCAATCGATAAAAACAACATATACATAGTAACAAAAATATTTAAATAATTTGACACACATTAAAAACAAGACAAAACAGAACGAAACACAATACACGTGGCCGCCGCGGACCTGCGCAGGAACACTGTATCTTTTAAATAATTTGACCCACATTAAAAACAAGACAAAACAGAACGAAACACAATACACGCGGCCGCCGTGGACCGGTCTTGTTTTTAATGTGTGTCAAATTATTTAAATATTTTTGTTACTATGTATATGTTGTTTTTATCGTTTGACGAGATGTGCAAACATCAACAAATGTAGTTTTACCAATATTCATTGAGGATCTGATGATGACACTTAATGTGTTGAAACTTGAGTAATCCTGTATTTGGATTTTAAGAAGCGTGACGGAAGGTAATTAACCTGTTTTATAGTCTTAAACGCTCTTGGAGGCAAATAAAATGTTTAAATAATTCTGCTTTCAACCTATCCTGTGTCATCGATCTACGGTTTTTAGTTCTCTAACGGCTTACTGAAGCCATTAATCATTGTCAGGTCCCCAAACTGAGTGTCAGTATCACTTATTTATATTATAACATTTTTGACATTGATATATAATTTAATGTGTTTAGCCCCAAGTTCAGGGCCAGTTTATATAACAAAACTGGTAAAGTGTACCAATTAATGGAGTTGTAGCGGGGCATTTTGGGGCCTACCTGAGACAATGTAAAGAAATTTATATTTTATTGATAATAAATAACATAATTTGTATTTTTTTTATAAATAAATAATAATAACTTTATCCCTTGTCGAGTGATAGGGACAGAAATTATAGACTTGGGTAAATTTGTTATTTTGAAACGATCGCAACATGGCAGCATTGACTGTGACAATTATTTAATAATGTTGTGTGGACCGTTTTAATAACTGCAACTGTACAAAGGCAATTCAAGGACAACAAAATCTGTCAACAAATTATATAACCAGCATCAGGCGAGCGTTACGTTACGTCAGCGCATTACATAACATGAATGCAGGGTGTGTCACGCCAGCAACATTGTGACACAACAGAACAAGAGTCAGTCGGAAATCAACGTCTCAGCAGACCAGACGCAAAAAACAACTGTCGCGTCTGCCCGGCTCTCGCCGGTTTTCGGGCGAAGTTATTGTGTTCGCCGATGCGCCCGCAACTCTTTACCAAATGTGAATAAAATAGTTAAATATGCGTTAACAGCTGAAATTAATAACAAAAATGTGATTAACAGTTTATCTATAATAACAGTTCGGAAATAGGAAGTGAAAGTTTAAAAACAATCGATGCAGTGCGGGTGGAGCGAAATGACGTCGTTTGGCAGATAAGTAGTACATCAGAACCCAAATAAAACAAACTTTCAAAATTTTCAGTTATTCAAAATGTCATTTAAAATTTCAATATTAAAATATTTAACATTTCTTTTTTATTTCAAAGCTATGAGATCTCACGGGGTATAAATTCATTGTGTGTGTGTGGGGAGTACATGAGTGAGTGAAACTAAATAAATTAAGAAGGCTGGTTTGTGTTGTTAGGTCATAATGTATATGTTAGTTATGTTTAATTTTATAAAAGTATAGTTGCAATTTATATACTATGTTTCAATTACCATTATATACTAAATAAATTTCATTAATCTGAATTGATAGTAGAGATGTCAGGAGGTAGTGTGTTAGCAGTAATAAAATGTCAATAAAAATCTATTAAGGGGAAACAAAGTAAAGTTTTCTTTATTTCGAATAACCATGTTCTGTTCTCCTAGTTCGCTGAAACGAACCTTGGTAATGTTTTCCTTTACAGTTGGCAATAAAGATGGCGCCTGAAGAAATTATTAGGAAGTTTGAGTCAACAGTGAATCCCTTAGGTATTTGTATTTTGTATTTATATATTTTGTTTAAAAAGTAGCTTCACATTTGGCTTCCGAACGGAGGGACCATTTATATAATAATATTATATAAATATAGGCCTACGGGGGGAACAGATCAGTTGGGGATATGGTGTTGTATAAGGCCACTATTTGATGTTTTGATTTGTTGTTTCAGTGTTTGGTGGTGCTGTGGCGGCGGACCTGAGCTGGCCTGCGCGTCAGGGCAGGGGCGTTGAGTATCTGTCTGACTCTACGGTGTTGGGATCTCGAGAGAGAAGTCCAGTATTGTCATGCAGATGCGGTCACAGTCACCGGACCAAGGGTGAGTTGATTATGATTTTTTTTTGTAAACCATAAAGGGGGTTGTGGCGACATATCCTGGCTGATCCCTCTAGCAAGTATGAATGGGTCAATGAGATTTTTTATGCTTCGGCATAAAATATCTCATTGAGGGGGTATTGTAGCGGGGCATTTTGGGGCCTACCTGAGACAATGTAAAGAAATTTATATTTTATTGATAATAAATAACATAATTTGTATTTTTTTTATAAATAAATAATAATAACTTTATCCCTTGTCGAGTGATAGGGACAGAAATTATAGACTTGGGTAAATTTGTTATTTTGAAACGATCGCAACGTGGCAGCATTGACTGTGACAATTATTTAATAATGTTGTGTGGACCGTTTTAATAACTGCAACTGTACAAAGGCAATTCAAGGACAACAAAATCTGTCAACAAATTATATAACCAGCATCAGGCGAGCGTTACGTTACGTCAGCGCATTACATAACATGAATGCAGGGTGTGTCACGCCAGCAACATTGTGACACAACAGAACAAGAGTCAGTCGGAAATCAACGTCTCAGCAGACCAGACGCAAAAAACAACTGTCGCGTCTGCCCGGCTCTCGCCGGTTTTCGGGCGAAGTTATTGTGTTCGCCGATGCGCCCGCAACTCTTTACCAAATGTGAATAAAATAGTTAAATATGCGTTAACAGCTGAAATTAATAACAAAAATGTGATTAACAGTTTATCTATAATAACAGTTCGGAAATAGGAAGTGAAAGTTTAAAAACAATCGATGCAGTGCGGGTGGAGCGAAATGACGTCGTTTGGCAGATAAGTAGTACATCAGAACCCAAATAAAACAAACTTTCAAAATTTTCAGTTATTCAAAATGTCATTTAAAATTTCAATATTAAAATATTTAACATTTCTTTTTTATTTCAAAGCTATGAGATCTCACGGGGTATAAATTCATTGTGTGTGTGTGGGGAGTACATGAGTGAGTGAAACTAAATAAATTAAGAAGGCTGGTTTGTGTTGTTAGGTCATAATGTATATGTTAGTTATGTTTAATTTTATAAAAGTATAGTTGCAATTTATATACTATGTTTCAATTACCATTATATACTAAATAAATTTCATTAATCTGAATTGATAGTAGAGATGTCAGGAGGTAGTGTGTTAGCAGTAATAAAATGTCAATAAAAATCTATTAAGGGGAAACAAAGTAAAGTTTTCTTTATTTCGAATAACCATGTTCTGTTCTCCTAGTTCGCTGAAACGAACCTTGGTAATGTTTTCCTTTACAGTTGGCAATAAAGATGGCGCCTGAAGAAATTATTAGGAAGTTTGAGTCAACAGTGAATCCCTTAGGTATTTGTATTTTGTATTTATATATTTTGTTTAAAAAGTAGCTTCACAGAGTTTGGGTGTAATGGTAATAAGAGTAGTCATTGATTTGATTGCAACGAGTTTTCATAATTTTATATATAAAACACAAGCGTGTTTAAATATCTCAACTACTTCACAATAAATATTCATTATTGTTCGCTTGAAACGTTCAAATGTTGCAGTACATTTTGAGCCGCTCATCATTGACATCACAACACATTAATCATACAGAATTTAGAATTTTAACTTTCTTAAAATGTGTAACTAAATTCAACAGCTTACCTGGATGACCGGCTCACTTGTTCAAAACCAGGAGGAGGCCTCCTAGTGGAAGAAAGGCCTCGTGCTGGGGAACCATTAGGCAATTTAATTAATGCGGTGACCTCAATTTCCAAACTCAACAAACAACAAATTTATTGGTTCTTTAAATCCTTTTAAAAGCCTTACAATTTTATGTACAATACGTGTACTTCATAGTACCCAGAATATAGAAGTATTTTATTTAAAATAACAATCATCATGCAACAAAACCTCGACGGTAAATTTTAAAAACATTTACAAAAATATAATTTCGATATTTTGGCAATAACTATTATTAACATTAATAAATAAAAAAAATAAATCTAGAGGTTTTCAAAATTTAATACATCTAATAACAATAAGTTTTTTTTTCTCTGGTTGTACTATTTTAATGTGCTTTTTTTTTTAAGTTAATTTACACAAACAACATGCACCATCTGAAATCCCAATCAAAAAAACTGAGAATGATAACAATATAATTAGTAAAAACATAATATTAAATATAATTTGGTAGTTAGGTTCTTTAGTATAAAATGTACAATGTGTGTGCTCATGTGCGCAATAGTAATAATAACATTGAGTTAACATGGTGCGAGAATTCTTTTTTTTTTTTTTTCTGTATGTGCTCAATTTTTACTAAGCTTTGTATAGTTCAATGGTTTTCTGATTTCAAAATGTATACCATTGTTAAAGAAAATATCAGATAAACAGGTCTCTCAAAATGTAGAATGTTTTATACATACACATTTGTGTATACTAATGACTAGATCCATAACACTATCTATATACTATATACTCATCACTCAACCATTAATTAATATAGTCATTCAACATATTTTAAACTGAGCAAACATTATTAAGTTCCATTAGCTTTATAAATATATATATATATACACACACAAAAATTTAACATTGATTTTAAATTCATAGAGAATTAAAATAAATCCTGAATCCCAAAACGTGTAGGGATATAACATAGTTTGTACCAAAGTGATGGACAGTTCACTACCTGTCATGACAAGGAGTTGCACTCAATACATATGACTTCATAATTTTCTTTTAACTTACATGCACTTCACAAATTTCACACAAGACAGTTACATGGATAACACTGATAAATACTGAGAGACTTTCTCAGAGAAAATAAAGGAACCAGGTATGCTTCACTCTAGTAACACTGGGAAGTGCCTTCACACTGCAAAGTTTAGGCAGATAACAATTCACCAGTTGTAGCTTAACACATTTTGTTTTTCATGTCTTTTTTTTTATAGCTTTTGCATATAAGGTACTACTATCACTTACTAACAGCGTAAGAAGCTGTCCTCACAATTAAAAGAAATATCAGATGCCAGTACAGTTCAACTGAATTTTGAAAGAAAAAAACTATAGTTCAGAAATGAATTTGCTATCATTAAAATAACCTGGGTATTCCGGATATTATGTAATGTAAAGAAGCATCAAGAATTAAAGCAAAAGTCTCTTTTTTTTGTTGCGTTAAGATAACTAGCCAGGACATCACTTGACGAGAGAATCAAGTGTTGCCAAATGCACACCTACGAATTAAGTTAATTTTTTTTTGCAAAAGTTCACTTACACAGCACACCAGAAACATTGTTCCGAGACATACCTGTCGAGATTGGCCTTAGCACATTAGCTACTTATAAGTTCCTTCATTTTCTTACATTCCATCTTGGCCTGACAATCGGGTCACGGTTGAACGGGCCGTAGACACCCCAGGGCACACCTCGGTACTCAGCCAGCCATAATAAAAATCATACGCCCGGCATTAAAGAAAACAATTAAAACTTTCTTCAGGAGCCGGACAAGAAAAGTCTCGCTGCATTGAAGGCACAAGCGAGAGAGACAGATCCACACGAGTCTAGGCCACAAAACCAACAACGCCCCCACACAGCGAAACAGTGAAAATCAAATCGCGCCATGTCCCTACTAGATAGCGCATGAGTGTCCAACACGGCAATAATATATAATTAATTCTAATTGCCGTATTTTGGCTTAATCCAAATTAGTATGTTGCCGTAACGAAATTCCTTAGTTACGGCACAATTTAACATTAAGTAAATCTTATATTCTACAGTAACAAATTTATATTCTAAATACTTATTTGTCAATATTAAAACTCAACTGCTCAGTCTGATTTATTGGTTTTTTTAATAAACTTCCAACTACGTTAATTTATGTATTGCATACTTGGTAAGCATTGATTGTTTTACAAACTTTAAAATAAAATTGAAATTGACTAAATTAATCGTTAAACATAAAAAAAATATTTTAATAAATTAAAATCAAATTCTCTGAACCTCTTTATCTACATTTTACATAAAACTCTTATTCATGTTTAAATTTCAAAATGTCTTTGGTCTCTCATTTAAAATTTATAAATTGATTATCTGTCACCTCGATTTTGTAGCTTATACTCATGTCCTCCGTTGATCCGTATGTCCTCTTCTGATCGGAGTTCCCTGCACGTCTCCAGGTTCCACTCGTCGTCCTCCAGTTACTCGTCTATTATGGACCCATCTGGTTGATGTAGGATACTGTGAGAGGTTGCTCTGCAGCAGCTGCTGTCGTTCTAGCAGACGCCTCTACTGTTTAGCATAGAATTCCTCTGCATGATGTAAGATAGTAACGTGTCTTGACTAACGGACCTAACGTACATTCGTATTCAGTAACAGATTAAGAGTTACTATTTTGCACTTATGACAAACATATCGTCCGTCCGAGTCTACTGTTCGATTAACAAAAATTAGAAACTCGCGTCGCCAACGGACAGAGCATCCCGCCGTGACTGAAGACTGATTGAGAAGAAGGGCTGGCTTCTCTCGTGCCCTATTTATAATCGAGCATCGTACAGCACCTGTTGAGACAGAATTCTGCCAGTTTGAAATTGCTCGGTGGCGTTAGTTCTCCCACTCTCGTCCAATTTCAAATTTTTGCACATTTCTGCCAATGGCAGTCTGATGTGAACTACAGGGTGCTCTAACGACGGATGATTTAATTACACATGTCCAAGGTAATTTCCATCGTAATAGAATAATCCATCTAATTACTACGCACATAAAACCACTGAATTCGCAGTGCGTGTCCTTTTCACGCCGTTTTCTCACTACATGTGCGTATTAATTTTATACACATTTTGGAGTCTTTGAATTTTTCCTATCATCTATGGTTTTCTTATAATTAAATAAAAACTGTAATTTGACACTTATTCAGGGTGAGATTGCAAACTTTCATGCTCGAACTGGCCTCACTCACACACATCACTTACTACTGTACACACTCTCAGCGACAGTCGTGTGAGTGTTCAGGTCAGTTCCTGTCTGTCTAAATTCCGTATTTTTAACATAAACTCAGCTTTCAATCTCACAACTGCTTATTTATTAAATATTTATAAATAATTTAAATATTTATTTTATCTATTAAATGCACCGTACAGCATATGATTGTACTGTCGCAATATATTACTGCGGTCTCATTATTGTTGCACCAGAGAGCTTACAACAATCAATTCACTTATGTCCTGAAACAATATTTACCTTTACTATATGCTTTCCTTTGATATTGCTGTCAATGATGTTTCTGATAATTTATATTTAGCATATTATTTCTGACTAAGAAACATTAATTTTTAGATAAAACATTTAACAAACTCTGTTCAACATGCACACCTCACACATAGTAAAATTCTGAGAAGCATTTCAAGCTAAGATACTACTTCCATTCCCTTCTAAAAGCCGCATCTGATGAAGCTCAAATTAAGGAAAAACTGGTTTAGGGAAAGGTAAAAATATTGTCTAAATTTTTACTAAGTATTGCTTGTTGTTTGTCACAAACGGTGAAATCTGTATTATATCTTTTATTTTTACTCGTGTGTTGCAGCATTTTAGAAGCACTTTCATGCGTTTCAGGTTATATAAGGTGTCAACCATTTATAACATTATATTATCCGTATAATATTATAATATACTATATAATCCCCAACACGTTATATTATATCATTCTATAAATTGACTTCACGATTCACCGTGTATCTGTTTAATATGTTCTCATCATGAAATCTAATTTTTTTCTTTGTATATTTTACTAGTTTTTTTTATTGAAGTGCATGGATAATCTCTTTTTTCTCTTGTATCACTTCAGGCATTTCATCATTTTATAGCTTAAGACACTGAATACACTGCCTACGTAATATCACCTCTTTTGCTGTTTCTTTACCATAAACGCTTATATTTTAGCTTTATATGGCCATCTTATCTACATTCCCACTTTCTATATCTATCGTCATGGCTGAGGCTTAAGAGATTTTTAGAAAGGCTGTTAGTAAGTCGTCCTGCTGTCTGTATATCTCAACTACTTCCTTATTCAATTTGATAGGGGTTTCCTTTTGCCTTCATTGAAAAAACATGACACTTTTAATAATCAAGAGGTAATGATCGGAATATATATCTCTATTGCTTTATCTGGATATTGTTGGCTAATTGATTCATTATGGCTAATAAAATATAACAAATTATATGTTTTATATTTTCTGTAGTGTTTGAAACATAGTTATTACCGTACTTATTTCTGAAAAGCATATTTAATTTCAAGTTATTATTAATAGAATATTCATAATTTCTAACATAACATAATTTTTATGTTAGTTTTTAACTACATTATTGCCAATAAAATTCCATATTTCCCGACTACAACAAACCAACCCCCACTCATAATTAAAACGTCTTATTATATTTCATTCGTTTGTTTCTTTCTATAGTATTATATGGACCTCAAATTATTACTTTCTATTTTTCTTATTTCTACTTCACTGTTTGGAGTAGGAACGATCATTTCATTTCTTGTTGAAGTGAGGCAAATGATTAATGTAACAGTTTCAGAGCATTTGATGTCTTCCTTGAATCAATCTACTGGCCTAATAGCCGGATCAATTCTTTTTGTAGAAATTTATGTTCCGTCTGAAAACATGGATGATAATCGAAATTTGCAATAAGGTTACTATAAGTATGTTATTACATGATGGACGGATGAGAAGGTGCAAATTAGGTTAGAATATTTGCCTAATACAAAATGATTTAGGCCTACGTACTACTGCTTTCAAATTTTAAAATACCGCTGTAATAAAATTTAGTCTGTTGTAGAGGTAGTTTACAAATTAAGAAGGTGACAGAAAAAGAGAAGTTAGCGTTAAGTAAGGAAAAATAACATTTGTATACAAACGTTAATAGACGCTTGAATCGTTGCCCTCACAGTCCAATTTAATAATTGCTTGTTAATTTTTAATATGGCATAAGATTTTAATCTGGGTTTCTACATACTGGATTGTTGTTATTTGTGTTTGTCTCTATCGAAAAAACATGACACTCTTAACAATTAACAGGTAATGATTGGAATAGATGTATGTATTTGTACAATAATGTTGGTATTTGTAATGTGGGAATTATATTAATGGAAGGTTGGCTACTCTGATTCATAATCTAATTCTGCTTGCTACTACAAAATGACACAGTGCTCTGAGCGTTCAAATACAACAGACGTTAGTTATGCTTGTTGCGTTCGCCTGTCGGCTTAATTATTTTCATGTCGCGACATATTATGTAGGCCTTAGGCCTAAATTATTTCATGTATTTTTCAAGTGTTGCATAATTGCGTTTCATTTCTAAAATGTAAATTTTCTTTTGTAATGTGATTTTTCTCAGACGTCATAATGCCTGAAGGCTTAGCTAACCTTCATGAAAAATAAATTCATTGTACCATTTACGTACAATAAATGTATTAAATTACAGTCTGCTTACCTACAATTATTTTCATGTTCCTGGCCAATTTAACTCCAGCAAGTTATTGAAATGAGTAACCGAGGAATCTACACCTCAAAATTATTAGTTCAACATTTATATTAATCAGTCACAATTCTTAACATTTTTTGGTCCTCCGGGCCGGATTTATCATTCAACCTTCTTTTACAACTTTATACCTTACCAAGCGGCTTCTCACCTAATCATTTTTTTTACTCCAATTTCTGGCCATCACGGGCGATTCAGTATGTTCACTGATCCGACCGTGTCGGTATTTATTTCAACACTTCTTTCGTCGCTGAGATTGGACTTCATAGACAGCACCACAGTACATAAAAAATCCACGTGTTAACGCCTACATGCCAGGTTTTGAGCAGTTTCAAGTTGAGAGTAGTCATCCATCCAGTCCGTGCGTGTCTACCATCTGCTGCACGGCCTCAACGCTGCAAGACATCTCACCGAAGACACGACATCAACACCATAGTAAAAGGTGCGTAAAAAATGACGGAAGAAAGTTTAAGAGTGTTAGTTAAAAAGAGAGGCGGCTTAAAGTCTGCCATAGTGAAAATTAATTCCGCAGTAGTTAACTTTGATAAAAATAGCAATACCAAGCATTTTCTAAGTGTGAGACTTGAAAGTTTAAAAAGTTTGTCAATAAAATACGATGAGGTCCAGTCTGAGATCGAACTAATTTCTAGAGACATAAATATTGCCCAAGAGGACAGAGTCGAGGTTGAAGAGCTTTTGTATTCAACCGAGGCTAAGATTTTACAACTATTAGACACTTTCAACATCCAGACTGAATCTCAGGCATTAAGCAGTAACATTCAATTAAAACCTATCAAGCTTCCCTGCTTCACAGGTAACATTCTCGAATGGCAGCACTTGTATTCGATATTTTTAGACTTGGTACATGCTACATCAGACTTAACCTCAGTGCAAAAATTACACTACTTATATTCATCTCTCAAAAATGAACCACTAGATTTAATCAAGGCTTTTCCTATTTGTAACGAAAATTATTCAATAGCGTTAAGTTTGCTGTCCGCTAGATATGACAATAAATTCATATTAGCCAAATACTATATTCAAAATTTATTAGAAGTAAAATCTACAACTAAGGACTCTGTACAGAGCTTAGCAGAATTTACAAATACCATAACGTCTTCTGTCAATTCTCTGACAGCCATGCAATTGTCAGTGGATTCATTTGAACTTATTGTCATACAGCTATTGTCAACAAAACTTGATCATTCCGCCTTTAAACTATGGAAAGAATCTATAGATTCTGAAAATCTTCCCAATTTTCAGAATTTTGTACAATTTCTAAATGCCCGTAGGCAACTATTAGAAAACACGTTACCACTGGAAGCTGGACAGCAGCTTAACAAACCAATTCTAAAATTTAACCACAAGTCTGAAAAATCTAAGTTACGAAACTCTGCTGGCAGCACTGTATTTAAAAGCTATCATTCTACTTCAAATAATTATTCATGCCTATACTGCAAGGCAAGTCACCCAATTTATATGTGTGACAAATTTCGCGATTTGAGCGTATCGGAACGAGGGCAATTTATACTAAAGCATAAATGCTGCACTAATTGTTTGAGACCAGATCATTTTTCTCCTAATTGTAAGGGCAAGCAGTCGTGTAAGGTCTGTTCCAGACGGCACCATACACTACTTCATATAAATGAGGAGTTAAAACACAGTCCTGCCAGCAGTAGTAATTACTGCTCATTTAAACTGCAATCAGCGAACAATGTTATCTTATTTACAGGTGTCGTATTTGTTATCGACCGCGCTGGTAACAAGCAACTTGCGCAAATCTTGCTAGATGCAGGATCGCAAGTTAATTTTTGTACTGCATCATTTGCAAAAAAATTGCAACTCAATTTAACCAAATCTAATATAACAATCTCAGGTATTAATAATGCAACATGTTGCGCTACTAATTTGGTATCAGTTTGTATTGTTTCCCGTTATCAAAATTTTACTTTTAATGCTCAATGCGCAGTGTTATCTACTTTGACCCATAAACTTCCAACACAATCTTTTGACGTAAAACATTTTAATATCCCAGATAATATTTTCCTTGCTGACCCAAATTTTAATGTATCAGCTGACCTAGACATATTGTTGCGAGCGCAGTTTTATTTAGACTTGATTCAAGCTAACAAATATATTCGTGGTCCTAACTTTCCTGTCATACAAGAAACTAAGTTAGGCTATATTCTAGCAGGCAATTTGCCTAAGCATTGTCATTTAAAGGGTCCTGCTGTTTTGTTTTTGGCAAGAAACGACGATGAGCAAATTCTAGCGTCTCTTGAGAGGCTTTGGGAGACTGAAACTGTTCTTGATAATGCACCCATTGTTAACGACTCAGTTTGCGAAGAACATTTTGTTAAATCTACTAATCGTAATAATGAAGGCAGATTTGTCGTTTCACTGTCATTTGTTTCTGATAATGCCCAGCTGGGTGATTCATATGCTACCGCTGAAGCGAGATTTTTAAGTTTAGAACGCAGGTTCAAGCGTGATGCTGAGCTTGCCCGTGAATATGCAAATTTCATGCAGGAATATAAGGATCTTGGCCACATGACGCTGGTTGAAGATTGTTCTGTTGATTCCAAGATTTTAAATACCTACTATTTGCCTCATCATGCCGTTTTTAAACATTCTAGTTCCACGACGAAGCTTCGCGTCGTTTTTGATGGTTCTGCTAAAACTAGCAATGGTCTATCTCTCAATGATATTTTGTTAGTGGGCCCAAATGTCCAGCAAGATCTTTTCTCCATTCTTTTGCGATTTCGTACACACAATTATGTTCTAATCGCTGACATCGAGAAGATGTATCGGCAAATTCTAGTTTCTGATAACGATTGTCATTACCAACGTATTCTATGGCGTGATTCTTCACTTGAACAATTTAAACATTTCGTGCTGCGAACTGTAACATACGGTACTGCCAGCGCTTCATTCTTGGCAACTCGCTGCCTCATTCAGATTGGTAAGGATAGTGAAGCTTCATTTCCTGACGCTGCTTCAGCTATAATTAATGATTTTTATGTCGATGATTTGTTGACCGGTGCAGACACCATTTATAATTTGATCAAATTAAAATCTGACTTAAGTACGTTGTTGAGTCAATATGGCTTTACTCTACATAAATGGGCCTCAAATGAACCAAATGTAGTCACTGATCATAGTAATTTATTACTTCCGTTAAACAAACAAGGCAATGTGCGCACGTTGGGCATTCTTTGGAACAACTCTGCAGATTCAAGTCATTTCCAGTTGATTCAAGTATTTCTAAGAGAAGAATCCTGTCAATTATAGCGGGTATCTACGACCCATTGGGACTTATTGGTCCAATTGTTTTCCTTTACAAACAGTTTATGCAGCAACTGTGGTTGTGCAGTCTTGGTTGGGATGAGCCAATTTCGGAGCAATTATATTCGTATTGGCGTTCATTATGCGACAAGTTGTATTTAATTGGTGAAATTATTGTTCCACGCTCCATACGCAGCAAGTCTGAGCCCAAGTTAATTGAATTACATGGATTCGCGGATGCCTCTGAAAAGGGTTATGGATGTTGCATTTACATTAGAGTTATTTATCAAGATTTATTGGCCTCTTGTCACCTTTTATGTTCTAAATCTCGTGTGGCTCCACTTCGACAGATGTCATTACCCCGCAATGAGCTCTGTGCTCGTTTGTTGTTATCGCAACTTCTATTCAAGGTCACTTCTGCTCTCCGTTCCTTTGTCAGTAGCGTACACCTCTACTCCGATTCCATGGTATCTCTTTATTGGATTCATGCTCAGTCTTCTAGGTAGAAGACCTACGTCGCTAATCGTGTTGCTGAGATTCAGCGTCTTACTGAAATCCACACATGGCATCATATTGATTCGCAACATAATCCTGCGGACATTATTTCTAGAGAATATATTATGTAGGCCTTAGGCCTAAATTATTTCATGTATTTTTCAAGTGTTGCATAATTGCGTTTCATTTCTAAAATGTAAATTTTCTTTTGTAATGTGATTTTTCTCAGACGTCATAATGCCTGAAGGCTTAGCTAACCTACTTGAAAAATAAATTCATTGTACCATTTACGTACAATAAATGTATTAAATTACAGTCCGCTTATCTACAATTATTTTCATGTTCCTGGCCAATTTAACTCCACCACATTATTGAAATGAGTAACCGAGGAATCTACACCTCAAAATTATTAGTTCAACATTTATATTAATCAATCACAATTCTTAACAGTATTTTTAGATCTCAAAATTGTTGGCTGATTAATTCATTATGGCTAATAGTATACGACAAATGTATACATAATGGATTGTTGTTATTTGTGTTTTTCATTGTCAATTATTGTTTGCTGTTATTCTTAGGCCTGAGTTATTATTTAGGACATTCTTTATTTCTCTAAATCAGCTACATTACTCTACAGTTTACAGGAGAAGACAGGTTTACTAATGGTGTGCATACCTTCACTACAGCAGACCAGTTCTTTTTGTATCGTGTTCCATATGAAAGTGTGTATAATGGCATTTTTCTGCCTGTCTATAATTGTGTGTCGTAAGTTTTACCTGTCTGTACTAGTGTGGCTTACTTTTACTAACAATTTTCTAATTCTTTCATCCAGTCAGACAGACGAATTGTGAGTTCGGCGTTGGGCAGACAAGCCATATGTAGCGTGTTTAAATTACATGTTTAAATCCCGCGTTCTTTAGACATATTAAAATTCCAAACAAACCTATAAAAGGCAACGCCTATCTGATGTCTGCTATATATATTCTTTAAACATTAACATTTTTCAGTTAAAACATGATTGTTAATTTTTATCTTCTGTTTCACGTCCCCAGCAATAAGAAGTGCAGAGTAAACAGGTGTCCCAACTGTAACCTGTATTCCAGTTGACAACAAATTGTCTCTTTCTCAGGCCAAGTCCTAAAGGAATCCTCTGCCATTCTCTCTACATCTTCTTCACAAACAAAGAAGTACTTAACTTATTAATGGATAGTCGCTTACTCTCAAATAAGAAATTTCAATCGACTTTTGAAACTTGTAAGAGGACTGATTTAATACTGTGTAAACTTAAAATAAATTTGGTATGTATATATAATTTTTTTATACAAATTCAGGATAATTAATTTGTTTAAATCTTAATTTATAAGTTTTTACCTTATCGTAATTTCATATTTTGTGTTTGTATTGAATGTTTGTACATTGTATTGTATCTGGTGATTGAATGAACTTCAACCATACAGTAAACATGTAACTTTAGGGAATAATTTTAGAATTTGCGATAATAGGTAGGCCTAGTAATTTGATATTTTTGAAAATGCGTAGCACGTCCTGCTTATGGTAAAACTAAAGTTAAATCTTAAGAAGTCTATAAATATTTGGAGTGTGTTAGCAACATATACTTGTTAAACAATAAAGCCTGAATTTACGGAATCAACAGCGAAATCAGATATGTACTTTTGCTAGACCTAGAAATCAGATATGTACAGATATTCCCATAGAATGTTTCAACAAACCAAACTTCCCGGCAAACTTGCTCTGCACAAAATTCTGAGGTTTTGTCAGATGTCAATAATATCAACAAAATACTCAAAACTTACCAAACTTTTTCAGTGGTACAGCGAAATGGAAATATGAGGTATAAAATTGGAAAGCGTAGACAGTTGAATCCAAATTACGTTGAAGGAACTTTATTATATCAGTTCTACCATACACTGTTACTGCTATGCCTTGCTTGGTGTATTTACTGGGTAGGCTATCCAGATAGCTTCCCATAAATTCTGTTGCAAACTTTGTTATAGGTGTCTTTGCAAATGTTGTTGTTGTCAAGCCAACACTCGGTGAATCCGTTATTACTGTCTGAAAAACACATTAAAGTACAAACTGTTATCTAATTTTACTATAAGTGTCTGCAAACATTACCGTTATCCAGTTATTTACAGAAATGGTAAATTACACTTTTGGAAAACTCTTAAAAAACTTAATGATAAATGAATATTTATATCCTGGTGGCGGAGAACAAGTGTGCAGACATACACTTAAAAGAGAAATAGTATATTTTTCAATTGTTAAAATTTCTTGTTCTACTGTATTATCTTCAAAGACTATTATATAAAAATAAAAATATATACTGTATTTTGATCTAGACATCTATGCTTTAAACATATATGTGTAATATTATAAGTAATCTTTAATAATTTTTTCGTGATATTTGTCTCCCTGTATCTCATGGATACTGTGTCTTTGGATCTTATTTTCCTAATTCAACTCAGCTTTCAAGTCCAAGTTTTAACAGCCGATATTGTTTTAGAATAAAATTCAAACACATCTATTTATTTATTACTTACAAACTTAAGCATGCGTTTAGAGTTTATGTTGTGCATGACAACAATTTCGTATTTTATTCTGCTTGCAGTACTATGCAGAAACATTCTGCAATGCTCCATTACTCTTCAATTCAGATTAATGTTTTTAAATATTGTAACGCGAAGATATGGGAAGCCCAAATGTGGCAATAAGCCTAAATAATAAAAGCCCAAAATAACAATAATAAAACATTTAACTTGAAAAGAAAAAAAAACCTCAATAAATAAAACATTAAACAAAAATAAAGAAGTACAATACAGTAGGGTAGAATAGATAAAAATGCTGTACATTAGACTATAAGAAAGAAACTGTAAAAAAAGCGTATAAGTGAAAATAGTGGTATACATTGATCATACAGAAAAGACTGTGAAGTTCAATGATTAAATCAGTGGACTTAAGTGTAAACATATAAAAGAAAAAGAACCAAATAAGGAAATAAACCAATAGAGTTATGAAAACACTAAACAGTGATGGTCAAAATAAATGTTGATGTTAAGGAAATAATTGTAAGATTTAATATTAGTTGTTGAAAGTTCTAGGCCTTTTAACTCTTGTTGTTTATTTCATTTAAAAAAGAAAAGGCTACCAGTAGATTTGATAATAAACAGTAGTAAAGGTTTTAATCTTATAATGAAATGTTGATGAAGGGTTCAACATTGTGTAATTGTTTTTATTTGATGTACATTTTAGTATTTTGTGTTATTAATGAACCTATTATAAGGGACTAGCAATGTATTAAGCCTGTAGGCAAACTGGAAGGTGGAGTTTAGAAAATAGTACAAAATAATACGTAAAATAGGCCTAGATAAACAAGTTATTGTTAGTCAACTAACAGTCCTTGATAGACAGGGTAAAGAGTTGATAATTTTGTATGTTAAACAATTTTTTTTGTTAGTGAGTTAATAATAATTGTAATATCAGACAGGAAGGCAAACCATTGGGTTGACATGTTTTCAGATTTAGTGTAAATGGAGCCATATTGTTAGTATTTAATAAGAATTTGCGTCCCATGTAATGACATCCAAGTAGTCGTTATTTTTAAAGTTAGTAGACAACCTTTGTTAGAATAAATTAGTGAATTAAGAAATGTGTTAGTAAATGTTAAAAAACTGTATGAAGGCCTATAAACAGAATTTTTGTAAAGATGATAACAGTAACCAACAATTGGATATTAGATTAGATTACTGTTTGTTTAATTAATTAAAATAACATTATATTTAGTAATTTAAATTGTAATACTGTATAAATTAAGTTCTCTCATACTATAATTTGCTCGCTTTCTTAAAGATAATTTGAAGATGTAAACAAACTATCATAAGTCTTCACATAAAAAATGATACATACATACACACGCACACACTCACATCACCAACACGTTCACCCAAATATTTGTTTCGTTATGTTTGATATTTCTATTGTATTTCATACACAGGTCGTGAAGATGACAATAAATATTGTCGAAACGTCGACGCAAAATAACTAAAAGTTGTATTATTGACCGATCCTCACTAACTATCCACTAAAACATTCACTGATTGACGGTCACTAAAAATTTAAGGATTTAATATTCAATACTTAAAAGTTGGTTAGGTTACATTATTTAATCTAAACAACTTCACAGCAGCTGTAACAAAGTTATTTATAAAATAATTATCTGCTGTATTTTTTCCTTTACAAGTGGATATTAAACAAAAAACCGATATCATATTCTTATACCATAGGAAGTAATATAATCACGTTATGTTCATGATGAGTTCTATTTCGTGTGTATAGTGTGTTTCAGTGTTTGCATTAAACAAAACATTTTTAAATCAGTGTTGAACACTTGCCAAGTAGTGTGCCTGATATTTTCCAACAAATTCGTATACTGTATGAGAGTAGACTATTGATGTATACTACTTTACACATCAGAAGTATAATGATATATTTACAAATTACTTTATTCTATATTCTTATGTTATTTCTTGGATTTCGTTGTCCATGATGTGTCCGTTACTTAACTAAATATCACTATTACATTAACGACTCGGAACACTATTTTTTTTATAAGTAAAAGCGTAAAGTTTTACCTTACAGCCTGAACCGGTTTTCTCCTTTAAAAGGCTTCTTCAGAGGCTGCCGCTGGTAGCGCTGTCCGTCTTGTTGTGGGTGACGAAATCGAATTTTGAAAGATCGATGCTGTGTGTGTGGGGTGAGATATGTTCGAATAATGCGTGCGATTTGAATTGTGTCTGTTCGTTTAGGATGTCGTTTTTATTTGTTTTTGTGTGTTTGTATATTTCCAATTGTTCTAGAGTGTCTAGTTTTCGGCCTTTTGTGTGTACGTGTAGAATGTTCATGTTATTGTCGATGTTTTTATATGTGTGGTTTGCTTCAATGAGGTGGTTTGCAAAGGTGGATTCTGTAGTGGAGTGGAGTGCCTTTGTGTGTTCAATGTATCTCTGTTTGAAGCTACGTCCTGTCTGGCCTATGTAGAATTTATTGCAATTTGAGCAATTTAGCTTGTAAACACCGGGTAGATCGAATTCGAATTTGTTTTGTGCTTTGTGTGTGTGTTTTGATAGTGTGTGTTCTGTTTTGTTAGTAGTTTTGTAAGCGATTCTGTATCCTGCTTTTTTAAATTTGAGGGCTATTTTTTCAATTTGTTTGTTGATGTATGTTAGTGTTATGAATTTGTTGTTTTCTGTCTTTGTCTGTTGTTTGTTTTGTGTTTTGTGTAGGAGTTTACTGACTATTGTTCTGTCATATCCATTAGATTCTGCTAGATATTTTATCGTGTTTAGTTCGTCTTTGTAGTCTTTTTCATCTAAGGGGATGTTGTTAAGTCTATGTATCATGGCTCTGAAGGCAGCTAGTTTGTAACATTCTGTAACAATGACATTCAGTATTTACTCCCACTGAAGAAGAGGCACATCACCTTGAAACGTATGGGAAAGTGATAACCAAAGTAAGTTCATATCTGAAAGTTTATATATATATATATATATATATATATAATAATAAGAGTAAAGTACTTAATTTAGATATAAAGTATCCTGATAAGAAGATCTTAATAATCCACTGTAGAAACGTAGATGAAATATCTATAAATGAAGAGGCTAGTTGAACGGGGTGGGGGTAATTTTCTATAAATGAAAATTACAGTTGAAGGGGGAGGGGATAATTTTTATATGTGTACTACGTTATCGGCAACAAAGTAGTAGTTTGTTGTTAAAATTCCTTCCCGGGCTGTTTGGCCGTAGTCCAATGTTTTCTGCAAAACCAGACGTTTCCGCAGTGCCGTCGACTGCCATCATCAGTGAAAATCGAGTGCGATAACGTGTGGTGGTATACGTTAGTGACTACAGCACTGTGGTTAAGGCTGAAGCAATAAGTGGAAAGAAGTAGTTTCTATGGAAACATTTCATTTCGTAAATGATTTTAAATATAAATCTTAGAACATGGAAGTGACGTATGGTTCTCCACACCGATATTTGGTTAAGTGATCAAAATACCAGGTAAAGTGGTAAGTAAACAGCCATTCCAATCTCCTCAGCCTACACATAGATATTATTGCCTGTCTTCTTTATTTACAGTGTGGAACAGTAGATCCTGTTACAGTATACTGGATTTAGTACTGGGTTGAGGCACAGATACTTCTTAAATAATACGTCTACTCTACATGAGTGTTGTGGTTGGTTAGGTAATGATAGTACATTATTGTGTGTAATGATAGTACATTGGGTTTGACGTTTCTTTACAAACCCAATTGACTCTGTAGTGCTCAATTCTATGTCGTTTGACCTCACTGTAACTGTTTATTCTCCGTTTCTTCCAGCAATTGTTCTTGTAACCTGTCTTGTATGTTACTGTACTAATTTTTAAAATAAACATGTATCTTGTAGCATAAGCTATTAACCGTAGTGCATACTCCTTCTTTATCTAAAAAGTGGTAGATATGTAATACTAACCTATTAAAACTGTGTATTTAATAATACTAACTTATTAACCATAATGCATGTTCCGTTGAATATTGTTTTTACAGAAACACCAGCTAGCCACAGGTGGTCGTGAGTGGTAAGGAGGTGACTCTATACGCTTCTCGATACATCACCTGGAATGATATTCTGGACCTCTGCGGACCTCCACATGTACTCACTTAAATAGGAATCTAAGTGTTCCCTTCTCGTACCACATTCAATCATGTTTCGGCGTTTACAGGACCGCCACATGCTTTCTACGCCTTGTGTATGCGCTCCCGTTTCAGGTCCACAAAGTTATAACTATGGTTTACAGTCAAATGACTGTACTGTTGTGGCAAATTAACAATTTGACGGTACGAACGCCACTCATCTGACATTATAGTAGACCCTGGTTCAGTATTTGCCACTATGAGAGGTAGGAGGGTAGCTGCTGATCTATCTTCCACACTACACAAAAAGCATTCCTTCGTTTCTCGGCAGTATCCATCGAATACCCATTGTTGTGGATACACCCGGCCAACATTATTTTTTCTCTTGGCAAACACACTCTCGTCAATTTCAACTGTTAAATTCGGTCCTCCAATTTTCCGTGGGTTTCTAATGACGTTACGGCACAGATATGTCTTAAGTAAGCCGTCCATTCTGTGTGTGTGTTGATGCCGATTTGCAGTTGATTTTTACTGTTTTTCACACTACTACGGCCTTCACACCAGAAATAAATAAATTTTATTGTTTTTCCCAGCAGTAATTTGGACCCCTGTAAAAATGTGCCCTTGCGAACTACCTTATACTCACGGCAAGTCGTCTTACTGGAACACCAACGCTGTTGCTGCCCAAGGGCTAATACCATGTCGTGTCCTTGTTCACATTGACGAGGATTGTGAACCAAACCTTTTTCTTGAAGAAAAGAAACTGCAGCATCCTCTTATGTACTAATAACACTCAACCATCGTAGCTACTTACAACACAACACTAATTAAAAATGTAATAAAACTGGAACAAGCTGTAACAACACCAATAAATTAGCAAATTCATAAGTGTGTTTTATTTTGGTTTCCACTGTACTATGTGACGATCGGTGAGACCGTCGTAACAATTTAACGAAACATCCCAATTAATTCAATATTATACGTTGAGGATTATAATTTTACATATACACTAATGTAAAATATAAAACATTATTGTTATCTGATTTCAAGCTTGCAGAGTCAATCCAAATAAATTATGTCTGAATGTATGTACACACATAACAGGCAAAATACAAGTGTTCTGTTTTGTCTGCTGTCATAGAAAATATATTCTGTATTTCTTTACGGTTGCAACTTCATTCATGTGAGTGAAAATTAATTTATATAAATCTCAAATCATCACCGGAATCTACACTGTTGACTGTAAACAAATACAATAAATTCCTTTTGTGATCACTTTGGGCCAATATGAATTTAATAGCACTAGCCGAATAATAACAATAACTGATATCAAGATTATGCAAGATTTGCCATTACTTTCCTATACCTGTGATTACAGGCATATTGATATACCTGTTACTATGTATAGAGGAGTTACTATATATATTGTATGTTAAAACTGTGAGGTGTATTTTATAATCTGGAACATTTTATACCAAATGATTTAATCACAAAAGATTATGTAAAACACAAAATTACAACAAACACACCAAAAGTATCTATAGAAATTAAAACAAAAAAAAAATTATATAAATGACAAATTATTCAATAAATGATTAAATATGTACCATAATTTATTAGATACTGCAATTATTTTTTATAGAAACAAACATCCACTAGCAGCTACAAAACCAATTTTCCCTATAATGTACCTAGCAAGATCCTGATCTATTCGATACATTGTTGGATTGTTAATGCTAGCATTTTTTTATTCTTTTCCCTAAACATTTTGAAACCATAATTTCAAAGCGATACTACCTGAGATGCCTTTCCATTGTGTTTCCTTTTGCTCCAAAAAAAAATATTTTGTGGTATTGATGTCTTTATTCTTTAGAATTTTGTGTGAGGGAGATTGCAAAATTTTTAACTGAACTGTAGCATTTCATTGTCTCAGTTTTTTGTCATTTTTTGTGCTATTGTAAAGTGTTCACTTTTTATTTACACCTAAGTCATGCCGTTTTTATTTTACATTTTTACACTTTCTGTCAAGCTACTGTAAAGCTACATTAAAATATACAATTTTATTTTAAAAAAATGATCAAATCAAGCACTTGTCTGTAATGAACAGAACACTGTGTAATAACTGAAATATATGAGAGTTTTATTTAAGGTTATTGCTGGCTCTCACATCCTACCTTCCAGTATTTGCGTATCATCCGTCAGAACAGTGAATAACTCAACAGGATACTAAGTCATTCTTACTACTGTTCAGATGCATTTAGCATATACACCAGAGGCAGATTTATGCATAGGCAAAGTAGGCTACTGCCTACGGGCGGCAAATTTTGTAAAGGTTGTTATGTTGTTTTTATACCTAAGAGATGTTTCAAATGCCGCTCCATTTCATCTCAATATGATAAGAAGCTGTTAAAAATACAGTATATGTTGTTTAGTAACAAGGCTTATTACATAAAGAGAATAGTTCATCATTTACTTCTGATCTGTATATGAAGTAGGCCCTACATCGTTTTTTCACAATTACATTTACATACATTATATATGTGATACTTCCATTATATTAATTATTTAACTATTAATTTGTTTACATTCAAATTTCGAACATTCTTTACCGACTCTGTAATTTGACATGAGTGAATGTCAATAGATGCCACTAGCTGCTAACAGACAGACTATGAGCATAGTATAATTTCATACCCAACTCTAGTGCCAGTTGAGCTTCAACCTGCCGAGGAGGGAAATAAGAGGTCTACACATAGTACGTGTCCGTTAAACACCTGTTGTATTTTACATAAATCGTAAAATATATATTCATCAAATAAATTGATAGGCAAAAAGTGATAAGTGAAAGGATGATTATGTCAAAAGATGTGTATATAATGTATTTTCATTTATTATGTTAGGGTAATATTAGTGGAATGATAATATTCTACCACTACTGTATTACAGTATACAAATGTAGTGATATATCTTGGCACAATACTATATAATAAATCTGGATAAAAGGCTCATTTCAAATAGAAAGGATAGCTGGTGTGATCAGACATAACAAATTTGTATTAGTTTTTTGAGAATGTATTCTTATCAAACTGCAATAAGCATATTTTCAAACCTTTATGGATGTGTGTCATGGAATTTACAGATTGCACCAAAAGAAACAGTTAAAATATATCTTCAATTAAACAAAAATTGGTCTTGTAATATGAGTCAGTAATACAGCAGGAACTAATCAGTTAATTGCTATTACAAAATGCCTTATTCCTTTTTCATGATGATCAGATTTTGCTATACGCCTGCATAAATAAAAATTAGGTAAATTGCTTAACTCTCAACACAAAGTATTTAAACTAATTAACATGAAAAGTTCATCATGTCACATATTCTAGTAACAAGGTAAGTTTTTGGAATAGTGTTTTAGCTGAATTTATACACTAGGAGGACACTCAGCATTTAGTTTGTGTGTGTAACTCTGGTTAATCAAAGAGAATTATTTGTGTAAATTCAAATTTAGTAATACAAATCTACTACCATAAAGGCCTGGAATGCTATGCGTTAAAGAATTTTAATTAACTTTATATGGGGAAATCTGGTTTACATACACTATTTCTGAAAATAATAATCCGGAAATGTAATCAGTACTTATATCAAGTTAAGTTCAATAATTAAATAGATTCTTCAACTTGCACGTTGCAAACTTCAGGTGCTAATCCTTTACATTATTTTTAATTCAACATCAATTTATGTTCGGCAATGTTAAAAAGAACATGTTATGGCCTCTGAGAAAGTACACAGTGAGTGGAAGCTGGCTTAAATGAAGGTAAATATTTTATCTAATAATTAGTGTCCCGTGTTAGAAAACGTGTGCAATACATATTATAAAAAGAAGGATATTGTTTTTACTTCCATGTTCCATAAGGACATGGATGGCAAAAAAAATCGTGTTCGAGATAAGGGCTGATTCTGATTTTACTACCCTCAAAACATAAAGAAGTAATTTTTTGAAAGATGTCTGTGTGTAGAATTTTGTCTATGGCGAATGATAACTGCCGCAAATTCAAATATTTTTTGCATATTGTAGAGGACTCAAGGTCTGTTGATTTTGGTGAAGATCGGTTAACGAGAAGGGGTAGTTTACCTGCAACGTTTTATGTTTTAACAAGAGTAAAGTACTTAATTTTGATAAATAAAGTATCCTGAAAAGGTCATAATAATCCACTCTAGAAAGGTACATGAAATATCCATAAATGAAAAGGGGTAGGGGGATAATTTTCTATAATTTAAAATGATAGGTGAAGTGGAGGGGATAATTTTTTATATGTGTACTACGTTATCAGCAACGATGAAGTAGTTTGTTGATAAAATTCCTTTCCAGGCTGTTTGGCCGTGGTCCAATGTTTTCTGCAAAACCAGACGTTTCGGATGTGCCATCATCAGTAAAAATCAAGTGCGCTAACGTGAGGTGGTATATGTTAGTGACCACGATTCTGTGGTTGAGGCTGAAGATAGAAGTAGTTTCTGTAGAAATATTTCATTTCTAAAACGATTTTAAATATACATCTTAAAACATGGAAGTCATGTATGATTCTCCACACCGATATTTTAATTATTTGCACAAATAGTATTATTGTTTAATACACGTTCTATCCAGATCAAATTATGTGTATACAGTTCTGGAAAAATTAGACTGGCATACAATTTTTTTTGTTTATTGTAAACTGTATTATGTTTTGAAGTATCCCAAAGTAAATTTAACATTAATCATGTCAATCAATGAGGCCAGTCCAGTTTTTTAAGGCTAGGAGAATCCTTGAAATGTTTGGAGCATCACTAGGTCATCATGATGGATCTAATCATCAAACTTCAGTTTCTGTGAAAAACTGGCAGATTTGAGTAGCCACTTGATAAAGGATGGTATTGTAAAAGCAACAATTCTTTCAGAATTATTTTATAACCCTGTCAGTCTGCAAATAACTATCACTCCTTTAGATCATCAGCAGATTTAAACTTTTCTTATTCGTGCTAGGAATGTATCATGTAAAACTGCTGGAAGTATGGAATACAAGAACAAATCAAACATTGTACATTGTTTGAGCCAAGAAATTAAAAAAAAAAAAACTTGTAAACTCTGAAAACATTTGTTCTAATACAGAATTCAAATTAAATAAAGAAAAAAAGGAATTGTGTGCGTGCTAGTGGATTGTGTGTGTGTTTTAATGGAGACATCTTCCCCCTTGCTCCTCAACCACTTTCCGAAAATGAACAGACAGAACAATGCCTGACCTGCAAATGGTCTTGAAACATACTTGTGATCTTGCAAAAGAAGATCAGTCCTCTGTGTGTTTTATTGATAATTAGTTAATCAATGGACATGTCATGGACAACAAAATCCAAGAATTTGCAAACGAATAATGAAAACAGAGATTAAAAACTAATAAGAAATCATTAAATAAACATAAAGAAACAAATTAGTAAAATTTATTAATTAATCAAAGGAATTCAGAAATTCAACTGATAATCACACATTAGTACATAGTGTTACTAATTTCACAAGTCCACAAAATTTTTAATTATTAAATTCCAGTCTAACCCATTATTAATACTTAATCATTTGCATGTTAACAGAAACTGCACATTGCTTTCTATTGCATTATGTTGACAAAAGGATTTTAATGTACTTGTTTGGTTATAGGCCTACGTTAGATTGTACTGTGTTCTAAATTGGAAGTAGGTTTTAATTCCGGTACTTCAAATAAATACAGCCTTTTATCCATACAATAAATACAGCCTTTGAATGTACACTAAGTAAGGAAATGTTTGTTAAGTCTAATTAATTTTAAAAATCTAAAAGGTTAAGTTAGATAATTAAACGTTGACACAACCTCCCAAAATCGTCTCTGTACCGTAATTATGTGCGATAAATGGAAACTAATTTCTGTACTTCCAATAAATACACCCTTTTAACAAAATATGTACCAATAAACTCCAATAAAATATGTACGAATAACGTAGCCTACTAGGTTATACATTCTAAATTGGAAGTACGGATAGGTTTTAATTCGAATAAATACAGCCTTTAATATATATACAGCCTTTTATCCATACAATAAATGCAGCCTTTGAATGTACACTAGCAAAGGAAATTTTTGTTAAATATTAATTAATTTTAAAAATCTAAAAGATTAAGTTACATTGTTAAACGTAGACACAACCTCCAAAAATTGTCTGTGTACCGTAATTATGTGCAGTAAATGGAAACTAAATCTGTACTTCCAATAAATACACCCTTTTAATAAAATATGTGCCAATACTCTGAATTCAAATTAAATAAAGAAAAAAGGAATTGTGTGTGTGTGCGTGTGTGTGTGTTTTCTGTGGTTGAGGCTGAAGATAGAAGTAGTTTCTGTAGAAATATTTCATTTCTAAAACGATTTTAAATATAAATCTTAAAACATGGAAGTCATGTATAGTTCTCCACACGGATATTTTCATTATTTGCATCAAATAGTATTATTGTTTAATACACGATCTATCCAGATCAAATTATGTGTATACAGTTCTGGAAAAATTAGAAATAAAATTTTGTTTTGTTTATTTTAAACTGTATTATGTTTGGAAGTATCCCAAAGTAAATTTAACATTAATCATGTCAATCAATGAGGCCAGTCAAGTTTTTTAAGGCTAGGAGAATCCTTGAAATGTTTGGAGCATCACTAGGTCATGAGGATCAAATCATCAAACTTCAGTTTCTGTGAAAAACTGGCAGATTTGAGTAGTCGGGTGATAAAGGATGGTATTGTAAAAGCAACAATTCTTTCAGAATTATTTTATAACCCTGTCAGTCTGCAAATAACTATCACTCCTTTAGATCATCAGCAGATTTAAACTTTTCTTATTTGTGCTAGGAATGTATCATGTAAAACTGCTGGAAGTATGGTATACAAAGTTTCTATTATCCTTTTCCAGGTTGATGACCAAAACAAAAAGTACTACTTATAATTCATCATTGTAGCAGTTACACAGCAGTGTACTAAACATCTCTTGGTTAATACCTGTACTCTGGTCAGGTAGCACACAATGAATCATTCAAAACAAGTACAATTCAGTGTCAATGTCTAGTGTTTATGTGTCACTGCTACCCATAGTGAATCATTTGTATTGTACATAACAAATAGTATTCTGACTGTACACGTTTTTCATCTGACAAGAATTTTATACTTAGGCAAACTCATTTAATGGTGTAACCTTCTGTAATATGTGCCAAACAAGTATTCATAAAATTAATATATTTGTGTCAAATTGTGTTTTCTTTATTTCCAACAAAATCTGTTTTGTGGACATAACTTTATGTCCAATACAATTATTATGTTATTTCTTTTTAGTATCCCTTATAGATTTGTGTGATTAAAACTTTTAATACTAAAACTTTTTTTCAGCTGATAACCATGCTTTGTTGAGATTATTAACGAAAAGTTTTGCTCATTCAGTGATGTGGCATCTTCAGTGATAAAGTTGAGTCTCATCGTGGTAAAACTACTGAAGACTTCATAGAATTGGAAAATTAATGAAAATAATATTCTTACAACCAGTGACAAGAATTATGAACTTAAAACAGTGGAATGAATTATTGAATACCAGATACTCTCAATTGCTAAAACAAACACACTTATATTACAACAGTTCTCTTTATATAATTATCCAGGACACATTGTATAGCCTACAAACAGTAATAAAAAAATCACAATAGTTTACAACACAAATAAACAATTGATCATTTGTCACTTTCATTAAAAACTTGTAACGAGCAGAAAATTTTAAAAATTTTAAAATTCCACCTCGGCAGAATACGTTCACACGAGGCAAGTGTCAACGACTTATGGTGGGGCAATAAATAAGGAGTAATGAGAAGGTGTCAGTGAAGCGTTGCTGACTTGACAATAGAAACACATTAAGTTCAATCCAACTATAGAATTTGGTGGCGTAAGATGACAGGGAAAGTTTCGTCCAGAATTATTGCTCTCCGCAGCTGTAACAAAGTAAGTAAGGACATTCACACCCGTACCGAGAAATGTAGCAGCTGTTGGCCATATTACGTCAGTAGACGATAAGCAACAAAAACGAGTGAGACTCCATACTACAATGAAACGGATGCGCTGCACCTTAAGAAAACAATACTGGAAGATAGGCTGACAAAGACTACAGTCATGTTACACAGCTGGAGGTATCGTCTAATTGACAGACAAGAATTTACGAAGGGAAAGTTGGGGTGACTTCAACGACCAGCAGATGTTCGAAATTAGTAATAGCCAGAAAAAAGGGGTTAGAGCATAGAACAATACGCCAGGAAGACTGTAAGTACAGATAATGGGAATCTATAGAAACGCAGAGTTTACTCAGACAATAGGCTGATAGACAAGTGTTTAATAGCCGTAGTTTCTTCGAAGCGGGTCAATGATCGTCAGGGCAGAAAGCAGGGAGACCTAAGGACCTATCAGAGGCCTTCAGCCAGCGAGAAATTTGATGGTGAGGGATGTTTCCATAGCAACTGAAATGAAGAACCTATCGGAAGAACTATGACGTAGAATTTTGACATAGTGGGACAGTATTTTCCGAGAAAATCAAAAACTGACCAATCTCGAAAAGAAGTAGGCGTGAAGCGCGCCAGAGACAAAATTTTGAGTAGGGACGAATTAATAAAACCAGCTGTCCAGGAAGATGGAGAGGCAGTGATACTCAAATTTTTAGTCAGTGATACTCAATTTTTAGACAGGCAGTCAACACTCAAATTTTGCATAGTTATACTAAAGTTTACAGTTAGAATTTTCAGACAGTTTACATTTAAAATATCAAGTAGTTTAACTTCAAGTGCGAGAGACGGTATATCATCAACTTTCCATTGTTTACTCAAGTCATTCGGAAGTTAGATAAGTAACAAGGAACTTAAAAGACTTAATAATACATTCATATCGCGGTAGTGAAACTTTACCGGTGTGCGCAGTAACGGACTTAGTAAAAATTATACCAAATGAACAATTAGACCGTTACACCAACAGACAGCATCACTTAACGATATACAAATTAATTGAACTTAATATTGTGTATCAACAACATAATGAACACGAAACATTAAACAAACTAATAAATTATAGGAACGTTTGTTGAAGCAGCGACTAATGAAACTAGACATGTATATTGACTTTAAAACGAACTCACAGCGTACACAGTAAGATGAAACACTAATTGAACGCTGAACTTCAATTACTCACACATATGCAAACGCCTCCGCGAGTGATCGGGAGAATAAAGTGATAAGTGGTAGTGATAAAACAACTTACGACGGAATGTATCTACGAGCCATCTACATCACCAGAACAAGACTTCGTCAACAACTACTGGATATTCAATAACCAAGTAACCATTATTATAATTATTTCTAATTAATAACTTCTACTGACCTGGTTTCTTTCAAAGAATTCACACCTGAGAAAATTGTTAAGAAAAGTAATGAATAAATCTGAATAGAGTAGTTAATGAACGTATAAACAAAAGCTTATTTGGGATTTAATGAACGCATTAAATAAGTAGAATATTGAATGGTAACATCATTTGATTTATATATGTATGTATGTTTTTCTTTGTTTTTCAGCATATATTAAGATATGTCTTGTTTATTATAAAATATGTATGTATTTCAGGTACAGCGACGTAACCTATGTACTATTATAATATGTCATAAATGATAATTAAACTAGTATCTTAGTTGATCAGAAACATGCGTTCATTATTACCAATGCAACCCAAATATTAACCTAAAGTTTGAAGGAATGCAAATAGATTTTAAGAGTTTCTTATTTTCAATTAAATAAATGATATCACGTATGTGTTGATGAACATAGATCGTTAGAATTATCAATCAGATTAAAATATACACATACATGTCAGAGATCGATAATTTTATATCTTTAATAATTAATTTATTGTGCAATCAATACACATATAAAATGATATTTATAATGGTATCCAACTTAAGGGCTAGATACATTTGAGAAATTATTAAATTTACACATTAATTAATTCAATCACAGTTAGCATAATAAATAACCCCCATTGGTAGTTATAAATGGCGCCCATCCGCACGGCATGATACGTATTAACAAAGATTGTTAACACGTACAGCTTAGGTAAAGAACAGGCAGTAGAAGTAGTAGAAAAAGTAGTGTCATAGAAGTAGAAGTAAGATAAGTGTTATTAGTGTAAGTCAGTTTGAATGATTACGAGTAGGAGAGCAAAATGGTGAGTAGTTCCGAAAGCATAGAATTCAACGATAATAACCAATTAGGCGCAGTAAATACAGAGGACAATACTACACCTAGTGAACCAAGTAGCGTGGTAGAGAGTCCAGAAGATAGGGCGCGAGGACAGACATTAAAACTAGATAATGGAAGTCTACAAGTTTTGATGGATTTCATCCGTCAACAGTACGAAGAACGTGACAAATTAATTATTGAAAATTTAAAAAAAAGTTATCAATCCATCCATGAGAATTTAGATAAACAATTAGAAAAACATAACAAATCAATTTGTGAGAAATTAGATAACTATACAAAAGAAATTACGCAACATAGGAAGGAACAGTTCACGCTGTTACGCACAGAGATACGTGGATACACGAATACCTTGAAAGCGGATAAAAGCGAAGTCCAGAAGAAGCAGGAAGAAGAGGTGAATGAGAATTACGAAGATATGAAGAAAGTACAAGATACTGATAACACTGTCGATCTTACAGATGTATCAGATATCAAGAAATTATCAACTGTGGGATCTAATGCGAATGTCATTAGCAAACCAAGGAAGAAGTGGATTAAGAAGAGAAATGACTTTGTTTCTCGGTATCTGGCGGTATCGGAGGATGATCCAGACATGGATAGAGATTATAAAAATCTATTACTACTACCAAGTAGAAGGCATAAAAAGCACAAATTAATTAACACGGGAAGAGGTACTGCATCAGCGAATCCTATGATGAAGTATCCAGCCTGTAAAATAAGCATGGGTCGGCGAAGTAGTCGAGCTGCACCAATAAGAAGCATGGAGGGAAAGTTTAAAGTTGAAACGAATACCACATGTTATAAAGCTGAAAACCAGTTTACGCCAACCATGGATGACATAAAGCGGAAGGACATACGAGATCCGTATGCATATTCATCATGGACAAGGAACGTTATGAGGAAAAGGAGAGGAAAGAATTTCAACAAACTACTTAAAAATGTTGTAAAGAATCGTGATAGTACTGAGAGGAGAGTACGAGCACTCGAGGTAAGACTTCTTAGAAACGTAAGAAATAAAACTTTGTTATGTAAGTATACGAGGGCTGAACCAGTTGTCGAACAACATTGTTGCACGCAGGCCTGGAAACGACGGCAAAAGCAGACCGGTGCGTGTTTACTTAGAGAAAGTTATTGGAGAAAACGACAAAAAATACTCAACGTATACGTAAACAATGGTAGTGCCATTGAGGAGAGTTGTCTAAGGCGCGGCAAGCAATTTAACGCACATTTATCCGCGAGGGGTCGACGCAAGGAAAGGTACGACACATTTCTCACTCACTTACATAGAAAGAGACAGAGAAGGGTCGTAAATCTTCAAAGTGCAAGTACGACACATCGTCTCAGCATAACGGGAACGTCCGACCGGATATTAGGAAGACATGTGACGCGAACCCCTAGGTCAAACACCTTACTGTTGACAAACAAAACCACGTGCGTTAGTGACAGCACAATACGGGTGGGACATATGAATATGTCATCATAAAAATAACTTGAGAATGAATAAATGAAAAGGTATTAAGAAGGCGAACTTCAGAATATTTGAAAATGTAATGATTAAATTTGAAAACATTGAATAAAATACATTAAATACATTGGTTATATGAAAATGCATAAACCAAAGATGGTAATTAGTGATGAATATTGATGAATGAAGAGTGGGAGATTAATGGATAAAATAAAACGAAGCTACATGTGTACTTGTTGATTGCAATGATATAGTAATAAATTAAGTCTGTGGAAAATTTAATGCCAGACAATTGAAAAAATACTATGAATCAGAGAGTTGAAGATGAAGGAAGAGGAAGAAATTGAAGAAGATGTCTTAAGAAGCTAGCAGATGCTGATGAATCAACTGCGTTAGAGTAAATGACGCGGTGATATCATTCAAGCTGGCTTATCCAAGAAAGTTATGTACTTTAATTGTTGAAACATAACATAAAAATGTATTTAGTCAATTAAATGTTAGATAATAAGATAAATTAACATTTCGTGTGACATTTTATAAAAACATTGCAGTGAATGCAAAGGACATTTAATTGCTATTATCTGATTTATATAGTAATAAGTTAAAAGGACAAAGTGAAAAATGGACACTTAAAATCAGATAAGTGATAATATTCAACGAACTAGATAGTGAATGAACTTTTTTAATGTGAGTGTATGTAATTAGTAGGCTAGGTTGTAAATGATGCTATCATGAAGTAGGTAAATCATTGAAACTAAATGTAATACGTGTATGTAAATTATTAAGATAATTACAATTAACATAGCGACTGTGTCAAATAACAATCTAATTTTAAAATAACAGTTTATAAGATTTTATTGGCATGATCATTAGTAATGCACAAAGGTGTATATGTATAGGAGATTTTTTTTTGATATCATGTAAAGGTTACATTGAACCGCTTAACTGTTTGATAATATCTTGTGAGTATGATATTTTAGAAGGTAAAATTTTATTCAATTGATGAAATTATTTTATTGCTTATGGAATTTATGATTTGTCTTATAATTATAAAGATAAGGTATTTATATGTAAATTCGACAATGCGAAATGCGTTCAGCTATCCCAAATAGCTAGCAATAAATTCAGAGAACCGATTAAAACCAAAAGGGGGTGTACCACTGGTAATATAAGCTTTTGAAAGTAGGTTATTGTGTATACCTTCCCCTGAAGAAGATGGACACGGCGAGGCGACGTACAGGGCGCAGAATTTAGATTTGAGTTGTTCTCAGAGGTCACATCGTCAAATCGAAATTGAGGACACTGTAACGAGCAGAAAATTTAAAAAATTTTAAAATTCCACCTCGGCAGAGTACGTTCACACGAGGCAAGTGTCAACGACTTATGGTGGGGCAATAAATAAGGAGTAATGAGAAGGTGTCAGTGAAGCGTTGCTGACTTGACAATAGAAACACATTAAGTTCAATCCAACTATAGAATTTGGTGGCGTAAGATGACAGGGAAAGTTTCGTCCAGAATTATTGCTCTCCGCAGCTGTAACAAAGTAAGTAAGGACATTCACACCCGTACCGAGAAATGTAGCAGCTGTTGGCCATATTACGTCAGTAGACGATAAGCGACAAAAACGAGTGAGACTCCATACTACAATGAAACGGATGCGCTGCACCTTAAGAAAACAATACTGGAAGATAGGCTGACAAAGACTACAGTCATGTTACACAGCTGGAGGTATCGTCTAATTGACAGACAAGAATTTACGAAGGGAAAGTTGGGGTGACTTCAACGACCAGCAGATGTTCGAAATTAGTAATAGCCAGAAAAAAGGGGTTAGAGCATAGAACAATACGCCAGGAAGACTGTAAGTACAGATAATGGGAATCTATAGAAACGCAGAGTTTACTCAGACAATAGGCTGATAGACAAGTGTTTAATAGCCGTAGTTTCTTCGAAGCGGGTCAATGATTGTCAGGGCAGAAAGCAGGGAGACCTAAGGACCTATCAGAGGCCTTCAGCCAGCGAGAAATTTGATGGTGAGGGATGTTTCCATAGCAACTGAAACGAAGAACCTATCGGAAGAACTATGACGTAGAATTTTGACATAGTGGGACAGTATTTTCCGAGAAAATCAAAAACTGACCAATCTCGAAAAGAAGTAGGCGTGAAGCGCGCCAGAGACAAAATTTTGAGTAGGGACGAATTAATAAAACCAGCTGTCCAGGAAGATGGAGAGGCAGTGATACTCAAATTTTTAGTCAGTGATACTCAATTTTTAGACAGGCAGTCAACACTCAAATTTTGCATAGTTATACTAAAGTTTACAGTTAGAATTTTCAGACAGTTTACATTTAAAATATCAAGTAGTTTAACTTCAAGTGCGAGAGACGGTATATCATCAACTTTCCATTGTTTACTCAAGTCATTCGGAAGTTAGATAAGTAACAAGGAACTTAAAAGACTTAATAATACATTCATATCGCGGTAGTGAAACTTTACCGGTGTGCGCAGTAACGGACTTAGTAAAAATTACACCAAATGAACAATTAGACCGTTACACCAACAGACAGCATCACTTAACGATATACAAATTAATTGAACTTAATATTGTGTATCAACAACATAATGAACACGAAACATTAAACAAACTAATAAATTATAGGAACGTTTGTTGAAGCAGCGACTAATGAAACTAGACATGTATATTGACTTTAAAACGAACTCACAGCGTACACAGTAAGATGAAACACTAATTGAACGCTGAACTTCAATTACTCACACATATGCAAACGCCTCCGCGAGTGATCGGGAGAATAAAGTGATAAGTGGTAGTGATAAAACAACTTACGACGGAATGTATCTACGAGCCATCTACATCACCAGAACAAGACTTCGTCAACAACTACTGGATATTCAATAACCAAGTAACCATTATTATAATTATTTCTAATTAATAACTTCTACTGACCTGGTTTCTTTCAAAGAATTCACACCTGAGAAAATTGTTAAGAAAAGTAATGAATAAATCTGAATAGAGTAGTTAATGAACGTATAAACAAAAGCTTATTTGGGATTTAATGAACGCATTAAATAAGTAGAATATTGAATGGTAACATCATTTGATTTATATATGTATGTATGTTTTTCTTTGTTTTTCAGCATATATTAAGATATGTCTTGTTTATTATAAAATATGTATGTATTTCAGGTACAGCGACGAACCTATGTACTATTATAATATGTCATAAATGATAATTAAACTAGTATCTTAGTTGATCAGAAACATGCGTTCATTATTACCAATGCAACCCAAATATTAACCTAAAGTTTGAAGGAATGCAAATAGATTTTAAGAGTTTCTTATGTTCAATTAAATAAATGATAGCACGTATGTGTTGATGAACATAGATCGTTAGAATTATCAATCAGATTAAATTATACACATACATGTCAGAGATCGATAATTTTATATCTTTAATAATTAATTTATTGTGCAATCAATACACATATAAAATGATATTTATAATGGTATCCAACTTAAGGGCTAGATACATTTGAGAAATTATTAAATTTACACATTAATTAATTCAATCACAGTTAGCATAATAAATAACCCCCATTGGTAGTTGTAAACTGCTGTCTAATATCATCCTATATGAATGCACAACCTATTACACCAACTTTCTAAAACTCAGCTGGTTCCAGATGAATGCCAAGAGTGTGGCTCTAGAATATTCTGCAGTGCTGCTGATTAACAGTATGTGATCAGCATCACATAGAGTACTACACATATAAGCTATCTAATTGACTTGGTATTACAATATTAGTAAAATGTGCTTGTTAACCAAATAGTGTGTTGTTACTCCTGAAAATCCCATTTCACTAAGAGCATTTTAGAAGTCTGGGTTATCTTTTATGTTTCACTCCACAAACATGTCTTTAGTTCAGCATTTCTTAACCTATTGGGCATGAGCCACTGCTGGGTCCCGAGAGGGCATTTGGAGGGTTGCAAAGTCAGGTTCGGAAATTTATTTACTGTGTCTTAAAAAGCTACTACATGTAAATAACTAAGATATATCATTTTAACAATTTAAATTCAACCTGTTTTGTACATAGTCTAAACTGTACATTTTTGTTATTCATGCTCTACCATTGCTTTTTACCAGCTCTGATGTTTAACTCTCTATAACCAGATTGAAAGTTGCTTCCCAGAGGGATACAGTGAATTCAATTGGATTCAAGACCCATTCTTGTATTTTGAAAGTTCTAACATGTTCTCAGTAAAACTAAATGAGCAATTGTGTGATATCATCTGTGATGCTGGGATTAAAACTAAATTTTTAGTAAATTATTTTGTATAGTTAGTGATAACATGAAACATGTCATGGACAACAAAATCCATAAACTTTTAGATCCTGACTTAACAAAGTTCTGGATATCTTTAAGAGATGAATATCCTAAACTTTCGGAGTTGCTCATCCCATTCCCCACCTCATTCTTGAGTGAAGTGGGATTTTCATCTCAAGTGAAAAGCAAGCACAGAAATAGACTTGACGCACACTCAGATTTATGACTTAATTTAACCACTTTTGAATCCAACATACCCCAGCTTTTGCAGAAAAAGCAGCCCCAACTGTCACATTAGTAACTAATGATTAGTTAGGCAAGTAAAAACTCTTTTGTTTTCAACTTCAGCATGTGTTTATTAGAGCAAATTAGTCTTTTGAATTACATATTTGCTTTTTGCTTTTCTATAATTAAGTGTATATATAATTTGTTTAAGCATAAAAGAAGGCTTAAAGTTCTCAGTGTTACCAAAAATATGATTATAAAGTGGGTGCACACCCCTACAAGTAGTTCTGCCATGCACACCCCTACAAGTCTAATTAATTTTAAAAATCTAAAAGGTTAAGTTAGATAATTAAACGTTGACACAACCTCCCAAAATCGTCTCTGTACTGTAATTATGTGCGATACATGGAAACTAATTTCTGTACTTCCAATAAATACACCCTTTTAATAAAATAGGTGCCAATAAACCCCAATAAAATATGCATCAATAACGAAGCCTACTATCTAAGTTAGATAATTAAACGTAGACACAACCTCCCAAAATCGTCTCTGTACCGTAATTATGTGCGATAAATGGAAACTAATTTCTGTACTTCCAATAAATACACCCTTTTAACAAAATATGTACCAATAAACTCCAATAAAATATGTACGAATAACTTCTTGGATTTCGTTGTCCATGACGTGTCCGTTACTTAACTAAATATCACTATAATATTGACGACTCGGAACACTAAGTTTTTTATAAGTAAAAACGTAAAGTTTTACCTTACAGCCTAAACCGGCTTTCACCTATAGAAGGCTTCATCAGAGGCTGTCGTTAGTAGCGCTGCTCGTCTTGTTGTTGGCGACGAGAAAGTGTTTCGAAAGATTGAAGCTGTGTGTGTGTGGTGAGATGTGTTCGAATAATGCGTGCGATTTGAATTGTGTCTGTTCATCGACATCCTAAACGAACAGACACAATTCAAATCGCACGCATTATTCGAACACATCTCACCACACACACACAGCTTCAATCTTTCGAAACACTTTCTCGTCGCCAACAACAAGACGAGCAGCGCTACTAACGACAGCCTCTGATGAAGCCTTCTATAGGTGAAAGCCGGTTTAGGCTGTAAGGTAAAACTTTACGTTTTTACTTATAAAAAACTTAGTGTTCCGAGTCGTCAATATTATAGTGATATTTAGTACGAATAACGTAGCCTACTAGGTTATACGTTCTAAATTGGAAGTACGGATAGGTTTTAATTCGAATAAATACAGCCTTTAATATATATACAGCCTTTTATCCATACAATAAATGCAGCCTTTGAATGTACACTAACAAAGGAAATTTTTGTTAAATATTAATTAATTTTAAAAATCTAAAAGATTAAGTTACATTGTTAAACGTAGACACAACCTCCAAAAATCGTCTGTGTACCGTAATTATGTGCGATAAATGGAAACTAATTTCTGTACTTCCAATAAATACACCCTTTTAATAAAATATGTGCCAATAAACCCCAATAAAATATGCAAATAGGTTATAGGTCTACGTTCTAAATTGGAACTAGGTTTTAATTCCGGTACTTCGAATAAATACAGCCTTTAATGTTATGTACAGCAGCCTTGTATCCATACAATAATTTAATGTACACTAACAAAGGAAATTTTTGTTAAATCTAATTAATTTTAAAAATCTAAAAGGTTAAGTTGCATTGTTAAACGTAGACACAACCTCCAAAAATCGTCTGTGTACCGTAATTATGTGCGATATATGGAAAATAATTTCTGTACTTCCAGTAAATACACCCTTTTATTGTACACTAACAAAGTAAATTTTATTTAAGTTACATTGTCATACATAACCTGGCATTAGTTACTTGTGAAGAAAACAGTTCTAGTACACATCGAACACGGAAAAATCATACAAACGTGGAGACGGAAGTTGTCTTTGGCCGCAGGCTATAGTGAAAGACCCCAATACAGGTCAGTTCTGTACAGCACATAACCAAAGGTATCACAGGGGATCAGATCCGAGTTTAGAAAAAAAGAAATCAAAAATATACTAGAAAGCAGTAAAACCATTTGAAAGTGAAGAAGAATGAATTAATTCTACTGGACTGATGAAGAAGAAATGGGTCTTTCACTAAATCCTGCGGCAACATTAACTTCCGTCTCCGCGTTTGTACTTTGTTTCCGTGTCCGATGTGTACTAGAACTGTTTTATTCACAAGTAACTAATGCCAGGTTATGGAGGTTATGTACGACAATGTAACTTAAATAAAATTTACTTTGTTACTGAACAATAAATGGGTGTATTTATGGGAAGTACATAAATTAGTTTCCATTTATCGCACATAATTACGGTACACAGACGATTTTTGGAGGTTGTGTCTACGTTTAACAATGCAACTTAACCTTTTAGATTTTTAAAATTAATTAATTTAACAAAAATTTCCTTTGTTAGTGTACATAAAATTATTGTAAGGATAAAAGGCTGTACATAACATTAAAGGCTGTATTTATTCGAAGTACCGGAATTAAAACCTACTTCCAATTTAGAACGTAGGCATATAACCTAGTAGGCTACGTTCTTGGTGCATATTTTATTGGGGTTTATTGGCACATATTTTATTAAAAGGGTGTATTTATTGGAAGTACAGAAATTAGTTTCCATTTATCGCACATAATTACGGTACAGAGACGATTTTGGGAGGTTGTGTCTACGTTTTATTGACGACTCGGAACACTAAGTTTTTTATAAGTAAAATCTTATTTTACTTATAAAAAACTTAGTGTTCCGAGTCGTCAATACAATAGTGATATTTAGTTAAGTAACGGACACGCCATTGAAAACGAAATCCAAGAATTTAACCTTTAGATTTTTAAAATTAATTAGATTTAACAAAAATTTCCTTTGTTAGTGTACATTAAATTATTGTATGGGTAAAAGGCTGTACATAACATTAAAGGCTGTATTTATTCGAAGTACCGGAATTAAAACCTACTTCCAATTTAGAACGTAGGCATATAACCTAGTAGGCTACGTTATTGGTGCATATTTTATTGGGGTTTATTGGCACATATTTTATTAAAAGGGTGTATTTATTGGAAGTACAGACATTAGTTTCCATTTATCGCACATAATTACGGTACAGAGACGATTTTGTGAGGTTGGGTCTACGTTTAATTATCTAACTAAACCTTTTAGATTTTTAAAATTAATTAGACTTGACAAACATTTCCTTACTTAGTGTATATTCAGAGGCTGTATTTATTGTATGGATAAAAGGCTGCATATACATTAAAGGCTGTATTTATTCGAAGTACCGGAATTAAAACCTACTTCCAATTTAGAACACAGTACAATCAAACGTAGGTCTATAACCAAACAAGTACATTAAAACCTTTTTTCAACATAGTGCAATAAAAAGCAATGTGCAGTTTCTGTTAACACGCAAATGATTAAGTATTAATAACGGGTTAGAGTGGAATTTAATGTTACTATGGTCTAAATTTAAGACAAAAAATAAACATAATCTGTGTTTATCAACACATAAGTGATACATAAGTCAATTGTTACAAAGATAAACAAAAATATGTCTAAGATCACAACCAATTATAAGTGAGAATCCTGCTTCTAAAACGGCTTAAGTAGTGCAAAGTTTTTTCTTGCTTTCATTTGGGCAAACTGGACAATAACATCTGACTGATAAATTAATACTGTTAGCCAATTCATATTTAATAGCTAAAATTGCAAAATTATTAAGCCTTTCTTGGTAGGTAGTGCTTCTCTGCCAAGTTTTCAGTGAATTCGCTAACCTGCTGACAGATTTTTCAGGAGACGAAACTGTAACTGGAATAGTACAGAAAAGCCTTTAGGCAAGACAAAAGTTCACAAATACAGCTTGAAGGTTTTTGTCATAAGGTTTTTGGAGTAGGCTTAGTGGATTCTTTTCTGATTCAAACTCTGTTTTATAAATGTTCTTCAAGTGTAATATTTCTTCAAATAGATCCATTACCAATTCCTTTTTAAACTTGCTAATGAGAACTTTTACTTTCAATTCTAATTCATCATTTTCCATGTCCGTAAAGTTCAATACTGGTGGAAACAAGTCATGAATTGTACTAATTGCAGTGAATCGTGTTTTTATGTTGCCCATTACAAACTCTAATACTGGGTACATGACTGAGGTTTTAAATTTATTTTCTTGATCTTTGTTTACTGAAAAATCGCTATTGGATTGATCTGTACTTTTTTTCCACCTTTTAAGAGATTCAGGAGGAACTTTTATTAGTTCTTTTGCAATTTAAATTTGGTTCTTCAATTATACTGTCTGGATTATCACGCAACAATTTCAATTCTGTCAGCAAATCTTCCACTAGAGTTATTTCAACATTGAGTGTGATTCCTTTGCTTTGAATAACAACATTTTTTTAGTCAATATAAGAAAGCACTTTGAACCAAAAAGATGCCAACATTAAGCTCTTTGTGGAATTGAAATATTTCTTAAGCCCTAATATGATGTAGGCAGAGGGAGTTAGACTAGAAGACATCTCTTCTAAAATATATCCAACAATTTAAGTACTCCTGGGTAGTGCTTAACTATCGGTTTGACAGCTTGTATCCTCTCACTTCATCTTGTTTCAGGGAAGCTCTGCAGTGATGAAGGAATGTGCTTTTTCAAAACCTCCCAACATTTTTCTCTAGGGCTGCTAGAGAAAAATGAGTAAAGACTTGCAACATGCCCGAAAAATGTCATCACATCTGCATTGAGTGTTGCAGTATTAACACCCACATGTTTCAAGGAATGCGCCCCACATGGTAAAAATATTATGGATTCGTTCTTTTCAAGAATTCTACTTCCAATTTAGAACCCAGTACAATCTAACATATAACCAAACAAGTACATTAAAACCTTTTTTCAACATAGTGCAATAAAAAGCAATGTGCAGTTTCTGTTAACACGCAAATGATTAAGTATTAATAACGGGTTAGAGTGGAATTTAATGTTACTATGGTCTAAATTTAAGACAAAAAATAAACATAATCTGTGTTTATCAACACATAAGTGATACATAAGTCAATTGTTACAAAGATAAACAAAAATATGTCTAAGATCACAACCAATTATAAGTGAGAATCCTGCTTCTAAAACGGCTTAAGTAGTGCAAAGTTTTTTCTTGCTTTCATTTGGGCAAACTGGTCAATAACATCTGACTGATAAATTAATACTGTTAGCCAATTCATATTTAATAGCTAAAATTGCAAAATTACTAAGCCTTTCTTGGTAGGTAGTGCTTCTCTGCCAAGTTTTCAGTGAATTCGCTAACCTGCTGACAGATTTTTCAGGAGACGAAACTGTAACTGGAATAGTACAGAAAAGCCTATAGGCAAGACAAAAGTTCACAAATACAGCTTGAAGGTTTTTGTCATAAGGTTTTTGGAGTAGGCTTAGTGGATTCTTTTCTGATTCAAACTCTGTTTTATAAATGTTCTTCAAGTGTAATATTTCTTCAAATAGATCCATTACCAATTCCTTTTTAAACTTGCTAATGAGAACTTTTACTTTCAATTCTAATTCATCATTTTCCATGTCCGTAAAGTTCAATACTGGTGGAAACAAGTCATGAATTGTACTAATTGCAGTGAATCGTGTTTTTATGTTGCCCATTACAAACTCTAATACTGGGTACATGACTGAGGTTTTAAATTTATTTTCTTGATCTTTGTTTACTGAAAAATCGCTATTGGATTGATCTGTACTTTTTTTCCACCTTTTAAGAGATTCAGGAGGAACTTTTATTAGTTCTTTTGCAATTTAAATTTGGTTCTTCAATTATACTGTCTGGATTATCACGCAACAATTTCAATTCTGTCAGCAAATCTTCCACTAGAGTTATTTCAACATTGAGTGTGATTCCTTTGCTTTGAATAACAACATTTTTTTAGTCAATATAAGAAAGCACTTTGAACCAAAAAGATGCCAACATTAAGCTCTTTGTGGAATTGAAATATTTCTTAAGCCCTAATATGATGTAGGCAGAGGGAGTTAGACTAGAAGACATCTCTTCTAAAATATATCCAACAATTTAAGTACTCCTGGGTAGTGCTTAACTATCGGTTTGACAGCTTGGATCCTCTCACTTCATCTTGTTTCAGGGAAGCTCTGCAGTGATGAAGGAATGTGCTTTTTCAAAACCTCCCAACATTTTTCTCTAGGGCTGCTAGAGAAAAATGAGTAAAGACTTGCAACATGCCCGAAAAATGTCATCACATCTGCATTGAGTGTTGCAGTATTAACACCCACATGTTTCAAGGAATGCGCCCCACATGGTAAAAATATTATGGATTCGTTCTTTTCAAGAATTCTACTTCCAATTTAGAACCCAGTACAATCTAACATATAACCAAACAAGTACATTAAAATCCTTTTGTCAACATAATGCAATAAAAAGCAATGTGCAGTTTCTGTTAACATGCAAATGATTAAGTATTAATAATGGGTTAGAGTGGAATTTAATAATTACAAATTTTGTGGACTTGTGAAATTAGTAACACTATGTACTAATGTGTGATTATCAGTTGAATTTCTGAATTCCTTTGATTCATTAATAAATTTTACTAATTTGTTTCTTTATGTCTATTTAATGATTTCTTATTAGTTTTTAATCTTTGTGTTTTCATTATTCATTTGTAAATTCTTGGATTTTGTTGTCCATGACTTGTCCATTGATTAACTAATTATCATTAAAACACACAGAGGACTGATCTTTTGCAAGATCACAAGTATGTTTCAAGACCATTTGCAGGTCAGGCATTGTTCTGTCTGTTCACTTTCTGAAAGTGGTTGAGGAGCAAGGGGGAAGATGTCTCCATTAACACACACACACACACACACACACACACACACACACACACACACACACACACACACACACACACACACACACACACACACACACACACACACACACACACACACACACACACACACACACACACACACACACACACACACACACACACACACACACACACACACACACACACACACACACACACACACACACACACACACACACACACACAATTCATTTTTTCTTTATTTAATTTGAATTCTGTATTAGAACAAATGTTTTCAGAGTTTACAAGTTTTTTTTTTTAGTTTCTTGGATCAAACAATGTATAATGTTTGATTTGTTCTTGTATTCCATACTTCCAGCAGTTTTACATGATACATTCCTAGCACGAATAAGAAAAGTTTAAATCTGCTGATGATCGAAAGGAGTGATAGTTATTTGCAGACTGACAGGGTTATAAAATAATTCTGAAAGAATTGTTGCTTTTACAATACCATCCTTTGTCAAGTGACTACTCAAATCTGCCAGTTTTTCACAGAGACTGAAGTTTTATGTTTAGATCCATCATGACCTAGTGATGCTCCAAACATTTCAAGGATTCTCCTAGCCTTAAAAAACTGGACTGGCCTCATTGATTGAGATGATTAATGTTAAATTTACTTTGGTATACTTCCAAACATAATAGAGTTTACAATAAACAAAAAAAATTTTATGCCTGTCTAATTTTTCCAGAACTGTATACACATAATTTGATCTGGATAGAACGTGTATTAAACAATAATACTATTTGATGCAAATAATTAAAATATCGGTGTGGAGAACCGTACATGACTTCCATGTTTTAAGATTTATATTTAAAATCATTTTAGAAATGAAATATTTCTACAGAAACTACTTCTATCTTCAGTCTCAACCACAGAATTGTGGTCACTAACATATACCACCTCACGTTAGCGCACTTGATTTTCACTGATGATGGCAGTCAATGACACTTCCGAAACGTCTGGTTTTACAGAAAACATTGGACCACGGCCAAACAGCCTGGGAAGGAATTTTATCAACAAACTACTTCATTGTTGCTGATAACGTAGTACACATATAAAAAATTATCCCTTCAAAGAATATTCTCAATTTGAGGTGAATAAGCAAGTGCTTGACTCTTTAAGTAATTGTTCGACAGTTGGAGAACTATCCGGAAAACCTTTAAGCAATTGCTTAGTATAGATGTTACTTGTTTCTCTATTTTGAAGCAATTGCTTCAATCGTGTCCGGTTTGAACTGATGACTAACGACTTCTCACGGGACATGTCGCTGTACCTCCCCTTCCCCCATTCCATTCCGGTAGCGGGCAGTTGATAACTCGCATTTGTGTGTGCAACTGAAGCGTTTGACTGTCTTTTATTTGTGATATACGACGTCTTCAGGTGAGGATGATGTTACGGAAGGAACTGGAGAAAAGAGGTTTGATAGATCACTGTTCGTTCGGATTTTGAAAGACTATAAGGAGGTGTTTGAAAAGTCTAAACTTCCCTCTTTAATTAGCAGATGAATATGCTAATACTTCTGGGCAGAAAAATAATAATCCTGAAATGTAATCAGTACTTATATCAAGTTAAGTGCAATAATTAAATAGATTCTTCAACTTCCACGTTGCAAACTTCAGGTCCTAAGCCTTTACTTTATTTTTAATTCAACATCAATTTATGTTCGGCAACGTTAAAAAGAACATGTTATGGCCTCTGAGAAAGTACACAGTGAGTGGAAGCTGGCTTAAATGAAGATAAATATTTTATCTAATAATTAGTGTCCCGTGTTAGAAAACATGTGCAATACATATTATAAAAAGAAGGATATTGTTTTTACTTCCATGTTTCATAAGGAAATGGATGGCAAAAAAAATCGTGTTCGAGATAAGGGCTGATTCTGATTGTACTACCCTCAAAACATAAAGAAGTCATTTTTCGAAAGATGTCTGTATGTAGAATTTTGTCTATGGCGAATGATAACTGCCGCAAATTCAAATAATTTTTTGCATATTGTAGAGGACTCAAGGTCTATTGATTTTGGTGAAGATCGGTTAAGGAGAAGGGGTAGTTTACCTGCAACGTTTTATGTTTTAACAAGAGTAAAGTACTTAATTTTGATAAATAAAGTATCCTGAAAAGGTCATAATAATCCACTGTAGAAAAGTAGATGAAATATCTATAAATGAAAAGGAGTAGGGGGAAGTTTAAGGGGGAGGGGATAATTTTCTATAAATGAAAATGATAGGTGAAGGGGAGGGGATAATTTTTTATATGTGTACTACGTTATCAGCAACAATGAAGTAGTTTGTTGATAAAATTCCTTCCCAGGCTGTTTGGCCGTGGTCCAATGTTTTCTGCAAAACCAGACATTTTGGAAGTACCATCGACTGCCATCATCAGTGAAAATCAAGTGAGCTAACGTGAGGTGGTATATGTTGGTGGCCACAATTCTGTGGTTGAGGCTGAAGATAGAAGTAGTTTCTGTAGAAATATTTCATTTCTAAAATGATTTTAAATATAAATCTTAAAACATGGAAATCATGTATGGTTCTCCACACCGATATTTTAATTATTTGCATCAAATAGTATTATTGTTTAATAAATGTTCTATCCAGATCAAATTATGTGTATACAGTTCTGGAATAATTAGACAGGCATAACATTTTTTTTGTTTATTGTAAACTGTATTATGTTTGGAAGTATCCCAAAGTAAATTTAACATTAATCATGTCAATCAATGAGGCCAGTTCAGTTTTTTAAGGCTAGGAGAATTCTTGAAATGTTTGGAGCATCACTAGGTCATGATGGATCTAATCATAAAACTTCAGTCTCTGTGAAAAACTGGCAGATTTGAGTACTCACTTGACAAAGGATGGTATTGTAAAAGCAACAATTCTTTCAGAATTATTTTATATAACCCTGTCAGTCTGCAAATAACTATCACTCCTTTAGATCATCAGCAGATTTAAACTTTTCTTATTCGTGCTAGGAATGTATCATGTAAAACTGCTGGAAGTATGGAATACAAGAACAAATCAAACATTGTACATTGTTTGATCCTAGAAATTAAAAAAAAAAACTTGTAAACTCTGAAAACTTTTCTTCTAATACAGAATTCAAATTAAATAAAGAAAAAAAGGAATTGTGTGCGTTTTAGTGCAATTATGCTAATTATTATGAATTATTAAATTATCCAATTATAAATTAATGACTTGGGTCTAATTAAATTCGTATGTCATTTATGTTTAACTGAATGGGGTTGTAATTGACATTTGTAGAGCCCCACTTTCCTTGGGTATCATTTATATTTAATATACATATAGAAAAGTAAATTATATTTGTCGGATTTGACTCAATATAGTTATCAAATCAATATGATTTACATGAGCATGTTAATCTGACATTTCAATGGTCGATTTGGGTGTGTCCATTGATAATTAGCATAACTCTGAGACTCTTTGTAAGTTACAAAGTAAATCACTTGAAACGTGATAAATTAATTATCAAGGTTTATAACATCTTAACTTGTGTTATAACTTAGGGAACCTGCAATAATTGGTTCTGCCAATTATACAGGCTGCCATAGTTGTGACGAGCTGAAAATGAATCACAACAACCAAACAATTAATATAAAAGGATTCTGGGAAGGGGAGACTGTTGATTTATGCACTCAGTTTAGTCGGTACTACTGATGACATCTCTTTATTACATATGGTATTAATTGCTCTACTTAAAGTTCTCGACATATATGGTTCAACAGCTTACAGTTTACAAGATGATTATATTTTATTCTTTTACAAGGGCCCTCAAAATAAGATGTACATCAATTTAATTAATTCCACGGATCCGGGATTGAATGTAGTATGTTAATAATGGTCACCTCGCCATATACAATCTTTAAAATTGTGCCATTTGAAGAATGGACTTTATTAATCTTTTTAAAACAATAAAGCTTTCAGTTTAAACTTTTACTCTTTTACTACAAATAAGAATACAATTACTGTCAGTACTTAAAATGTCTTAATGTTTTTAATTTAATTGTCTTTGGTTGGATATAATATTTAGTATTTCATAACCACGGAAGGCTTGCCTCCGTGTCACCTTTTGGATGTCCTCCAGCTCCTCGTTGTTCCAGTCCTCAGTCCTCGGTTGCAGCATGTTTGATGTAGGTCAGGTATCTCTCATTATCTTTGTATCTGGGGATGGTGTAGTCCTGAAGTCTTTTAGATCATTGTGGGTCCTGTTTCTCTGCTCTTGGCTAACGGGTGGTAATAGCTCGTTGATTTGAATGATTAACACAAAAGTTTCATTCACCTGTATCTACTTCACATGATTGTTTATTTGTTGCACTTCACTTTATGGTCTTACCACGGTTTTAATTACATAAGTTTTATATTTTAAGATTTTTGTAGAGATGTCATCGGCGCTAAATTTTCATTATTCTTTCTTACTGGTTTACAACATATTTATATCAATCGCGGTTCAACTACATTAACGCAACACATTGTTTAATAGTATAAAGAATGCCTCTATGTCTTAACTGACGGATTAATCACTTTAGGAAACAAACTATTTTTAACGTTCCACATATCTGCTGTGCGCAGCTTACGGGTTGACCGCTCCATTTCAAGTGGGTGAAAATAGTTTAGGGGTGAGAGTAGTAATCTCGCGACATTTACCAATCAACATAAAAGTAGTTCCATGTTTCTTCTTTATTTAAAGGATTAAAGTTTGACTATTTAATTAAGCAGAGATATTCTTAGTTACAGACGTTATTAAAATACATTACAGTGGTCTTGTTTAATTATTTAAATAATGTCAAAATTTACAAGTATATTTAGTTTGTTAAGGGGTCGGAAAACAAGTTAATTCTGGTTAGTGCCTGTCTATGCAGGATTAATTAACAAGCTTTACCCTTTCTGTACAATCGTATTCCTTTTATTTTATTATTAGACTTTTTATTAAATATTATTATTATTAATGATAGCAATAAGATTTAGTTTAAATGTGCGATTTTATTAAAAATTTAAAATTTCTCAGCCTACACATTACCAATTTATTAATTACCATACTTTTATTAATGAAATCGTCACATACTCCGCCGCTTAAGAAACACAGACTCCGGATAATTTGGTCAGCAATGTACCGGGAGTATGCTTGGGGATTTCCCGTGTGAAATTTCTCTCACCCGTTTTTCTCTGTATGTAATTACGAGCTGCATAAGTCACTCTCGACTTGCTTATTCTTACTATCTATATATATATATACTTCATACTTTACAGACTAATTCTAATACTACATAAAATTCACACATTATAAAACATATTGTAAATATTCTAAATTTTTCTTAACTCTACTACTTATGACTACTACCGGATTTTTCTTTAGTTGTGAGTTATTCTAGTTCTAGAATTACTCTTTAAGTAATTTGTTACTTAATTATTCCTCATATTTGATGTCAGCTGACTTCTTACTTTGCTCTACTTTCGATGAATAGGATTCAAGGTTGATCAGGCCTCGTACCTATTTATACGATTAGGTAGCCAAATGTTACTCAAGTATTCTTTTGCAGTTGAGTACAAAACATATACCTTTTTTTTTTTACATTTATTTAACTTGCACTCTACCATTTCCTTCTTTGTGATAACGTTTTATCTGCGAAATATGTGTTCTTCGTACATATTTTTGAGTAGAGGGTTCGTACAGGGCTACAGTTACTGGAGTTAAGTATTTGTGAATTTGATAAGGACCGCACCATCGGTATGATAGCTTGGAAGTTGTCTTATCGATTGCACTACTCGTAGGGTGTGTTTTATACATAACTAAGTCACCGATTTGGTACTTTACTTCATTATGATTATTATTTCGCTCGTGATATTTCCTTGATTTCGCTAAGTTTGCTCGTAAATTAGCGCGCGCTTCATTCCATATTTTCTTAATATTTTTATCCCTAATTTCAAGGGGTAACAACTCATGTATTTTCCACTTAGTGGATAATGGGTGGTTAGGTTTATACTTGAACAATAATTCGAATGGGGTAGACTTATGTCCTTCATGATATGCTGAATTAAAGGCGAATTGTATCCAGGATAGGTTCTGGTCCCAAGACGTATGATCGTTAGCATGGTAGGCTATTAAAGCAGATTTTAGGTTTCGCAAATACCTTTCAGCTATATTTCCTTGCGGACGATACTCTGTAGTGGTAATGTGGTCTATTCCTAGTTTGAAACACATGTTCCTGAATTCCTTGGACTTAAACTGTGGTCCGTTATCCGACACTAGATGGACAGGAATACCGAATTCTTTAAATAATCTATGCTGTAAAATACTTACTGTGGTAGAAGCTAAGGCTCGCCGCATGGGGTACATCCAGACGAATTTGCTAAAAGAATCTACGCAAATTAGTAACATTGTATTTCCTGATTTAGAACGCGGGTAGGGTCCTGAAAAGTCTAAATAAATTTTGGAGAACGGGGTAGCAGGAATCTCTGAGATTAATTGACTTATTTGGCTGTTTCTCGCTGGTTTGCTGAGTGCACACAACTTACACCTTTTCACGAAATTAGCGATCTCACTGTTCATATTTTCCCAGTGATATTCTTTACGAATTCGATGTATGGTTTTATTTATTCCCATATGTGCTCCAATGGTGGAAGAGTGATAGTATTCCATCAGCATAGGTTTAATAATATCAGGGGCAATTATTCGTAAATATTTTCCGTTCGCTATTCTACAACATAACACTCTCTTACTTATTTTTCTGACTTATTTCCTTTATCGAGTTGTTCAGTAATTGGTCTCAAACGTGGGTCTTGTTGTTGATACTGGGCTAAGTCCGTAAACGCAAGAGGAAATTCGGTAATTAAAGTATTGATTATCGGCTTTTCTCTACTCTTGTTTTCGTAAGTATTACTACTCGGCTGGAACATACGTGACAGTGTATCGGCAACTATGTTTTGGGTGCCTCTAATATGTTGTACTTTGAATTTAAAACAATTTAATCTTAATACCCATCTTCCGATACGACCTAACTGTTTTGGGTGATTTAGTAGCCAAGATAATGCTTGATTATCTGTTTCTAACAAAAACTCTTTATGTTCTAAAAAGGGTTTGAACTTCTCAAAAGCGAAAACGATAGCTAAACATTCTAATTCGTATGCGGAGTATTTCTTTTCTTGGTCTGTCAGGGTGCGTGAAGCGTAACTAATAGGTAATCTAGAGTTATCTACTTCCTGATATATTACTGCACCTAGGGCTACACTTGAACTGTCTGTCTGCACTACAAACGGTTTTGTAAAATCGGCTAATTGTATTACGGGGGTGATATGATGCTTTCTTTTAATTTCTCGAATGCTGTTTGGTGTTGCTCATTCCACTCAAATTTAACTCCCTTCTTTCTTAAGGTATTTAGCGGTGCTGCAATTTCGGCTAGATGTGGGATATACTTGTGGAAATAATTTATCATTCCTAAAAATCGGGCTATTCCTTTCGCATCCCGCGGTGGTAAAAATTCTCTGATAGCACGGGTTCGCTCGGGGTCTATGCTTACCTTTCCGTTGGCTTTTACGATGTGACCTAAAAATGAGAATTGTGTCACAGCAAAATTTACTTTACTGGGGTTTACGGTTAATCCAGCTTTCTCCAATCGGGATAGTACTTCACGTAGATGTTTAAGATGTTGCTCAATTGACTCGCTGTAGATAACAATGTCATCTAAGTAGTGATACACATATTTAAATTTTATGTCATGAAATAATTTTTCTAATAATCTGCTACATACAGAACTACCTTGGGAAATACCAAAGGGTACCCTCGTAAATTGGTACAGGTTGAAAGGGACGGCAAATGCGGTTAGACGTTTCGATTCTTCCGAAAGGGGTATTTGATGAAATGCCTGATTTAAATCCATAATGGTAAAAATTTTTCTTTCGTAAAATAATGAAAAGCACTGTGGATGTCGGGAAGCGGAATAGATTCAAATTCTATCCGTTTATTTAGTTGTCTGTAGTCCACAACTAATCTATGTTTGTCGTTACTTTTGGGTACTAAAAACGCGGGTGATGAATAAGATGACGTAGAGGGTTCGATGACTCCTTGTTCTAACAATTTATTAATTTGGTTCCTCATTACTTCCATTTTTGGAGGTGATAACTTGTATGGGGTTTAAACGTATTACTTTATTGTCGCTCAAATTTATTTTATACTCTATCAGGTCCGTCAGTCCTAACTTTGGGGTGAGGACGTTGGAGAATTGTTTTATTAAAGTCTGTATGTTCCGTCTATCTTTACTTTCCAGATGACCTAATTCACATTCGTGATGCTTTAGATGTGTAGAAGTGGTGCTCGTACTTTCTCTGTTTTTTACATTATCATCCAAGTTATATTTTCGTGAACGATCGAATCCAAAGTAAAATATCTTATCGTGAATATCTAGAATTATTCCTGTTTTACTGATAAAATCAGCTCCCAATATTAACTCGGGTCCTAACTCGTCACATACCAACATTGGAAAATACCACGTTAGATTTTTAATTTTTACTTTAAACGTGATGATAAGTTTTATCATTAAGTTTTGTTTATTAGCTGTAGCGCATCTAATATTTACTGATTGACTGCGTTTAACTAAATTGTGTTTAAATAATTTATTGGCTAGCTCTTGACTAATTAAACTTCGCGTTGATCCGGAATCAATTAATCCGAGGGTGGATGTAACACCAAGGTCAACTTGTATATACGGTAATTGACACTTATTGAAATCACATTTAATAATAGCGTTACATTTATCTATAAATTTTCTAACATAGGGGTCTAATTTTCTTTTGTTATTAGTATTTTGTTTTAATTTGTTGTCTCTCAGGGGTTTACCTGTTTTCACGATGCTGCGGAAGACACAGGGTTTCGGATCTCCCTGCCTTACATGTTTTTTTGGATTATGAGTTTTCTGATTGTACTGTTTGCGTTTACAGTTTCTACTGAGGTGTCCAGGTTTTCCGCAGTTATAGCATACATATTCTTTACGTGGGGTCTCACTGGTTTCCTGTCGAGGTTGAGGTTCCTTGGACTTACCATGGCCATGAACATAGGTCGGTCGCCGAAGTGGTCGTCTTTCTCGTAGACTTCTTGCATCTGAGACTAGGGCTTGCGTTTCCTTTCTATGTGGTGTAGTGGATACCGGTGCATGTCTGTGCTGATCTGCGTACCACACATTTGACGAGTGAACACTACATTGTTCAAGGTCAGCGAAAGTGAGGGGTCTACTTATTAGTGCTAAACGGGATCGTTCTTCAGGAGATAAGCCTACTAGAATAGTATCGACCAATTGTTTTTCACTCCAGTCGACTTGCAGTAGACGTGAAGATTCTCTGATGTCTGCAATATAGTGGGCCAGTCTTTGATGGGCTCCTTGTACTCGAAGTACGGTATTTCTTTTGATCTCCTCATAAATTCCCGTGGGGATAAAATATTTGATTATAGTAGTATGAAGTTCTTCTACTGGAAGAGTCGAGTGTAATGATTCTAGTACACGATCTCGTAAAGGTGGTTTACACTTGGGTAGGATTACCTGCAGTATTTGCCAATCGTTCAATTGTTGTAGATCTTTTATTTGCAGTAGGTATCTGATAAAAGTCAACAGTATCGTGATACTTAAGCCATCGGTGTAAGGAATTTCATTAATTATTTTCTCTACTGGGTGGGAAATCTTTCCGTAGAGGTCTACATTAAAATTTACGTTTGGTATATTTTCGAAGGATTGGTGGTTGCATTAGGATTTGTAATCGCATATTGACTAGTGCGAGTATGGTGACCATTAGGCGGTAGGGGTTCTGATATAGTTAGGGTATTTAATTCTCTACTAGGTAACTGTTCATGAGTCGGTTGTATCTTCGATACGGTGGGTGATTCTTGGTTCGAGGTGGAGGGAGGGTGTTCTAAAGTAGGGGATTGAACTGGGGAAATATATAATTTTTGTAAGTAGTGCTCAATTTCCTCCATTCTAGATGAGTCTGACTTTCGTCGTAAGTCGTTGATAATTATGGGTAATTGGCGTAATGCCTCATCAGCAAATTTCTGCACATCGGCGGGGATTACGGTGACGTCGGGCCAACTTAATAAATTGTTCAACCGGCGGGTTAAATGTTCTATTCGTTGCGTGACGCGCAATATTACAGTAGGTGATTTTTCGTCCTGAAGGTTCTGAGATAATACCGTCAGTTCCCTATATTTCGCATAACAGGTTTCTCGTTCGCTGTCATAATCGAGTTCACGCAATCTATCTAACTGCGAGGGTATATCTGATCCGGTTTGGCGTAATGATTTTCGTAATTCAGACACGGTTACATTCACGTGTTTTAGACCTCGTAAAATTGCTTCGTAGCACAGCTCATCTTTTAATAATAGATCAGGGTTAAATTCAGCCATTTTCGTAATGTGAGTGGCTATAAATAATTATTCTACTATTTGCATTAAATTCTATACAATGCTTTTTTTTTATACACAAGAAAAATTAAAAATATAAATCAATCGTATTCTTACCCTTTTTTTTTTTACAAATAAACAATTAAAATGTGATGACAACCTTTATCATTTTACGTTGGTAGAGAGAGAGAAATCTCACACAGGCTTGAATATACGTTCGACAAAAGGGGGAATCTTCGGTTACTAAACACAGGAAAAGACACGCTTCTTATAACAATAGAACTAACAAAGAGGGTGGCGTATTGTCTAACTCAACTTGCGGGAGGGTAACTATGACAGTTTCACACAGGCACGGACAAGAATTCAACCGGTCAGATTTTGTTTACAAACCGACATGTTGATGAATGAAATTTTTGACAAGCACGTACCTGATGTTATTTCGTATTCTTGAGGCGTCTTAAGTTAACATTATGTACATTCCCATATCTAAATCATAATTCAAATTACTTATTTACTATACTATTATAATAATAATTATCGTTTTATTTTATTTCAGATTTTAGACACATTTTAGAGTAAATGAGTGAATAAATCAACAGGGTGTGTGTGGAATATTGGGACACAATTACTTCTTAAACAACAACCGACACAACTTTTTTTTTTACAAAGGAGTAGCAAAATTTAAACAAATTGACAGAGTGGCGTAATTTATTACATCTTAACTTGTGTTATAACTTAGGGAACCCGCAATAATTGGTTCTGCCAATTATACAGGCTGCCTTAGTTGTGACGAGCTGAAAATGAATCACAACAACCAAACAATTAATATAAAAGGATTCTGGGAAGGGGAGACTGTTGATTTATGCACTCAGTTTAGTCGGTACTACTGATGACATCTCTTTATTACATATGGTATTAATTGCTCTACTTGAAATTCTCGACATATATGGTTCAACAGCTTACAGTTTACAAGATGATTATATTTTATTCTTTTACAAGGGCCCTCAAAATAAGATGTACATCAATTTAATTAATTCCACGGATCCGGGATTGAATATAGTATGTTAATAATGGTCACCTCGCCATATACAATCTTTAAAATTGTGCCATTTGAAGAATGGACTTTATTAATCTTTTTAAAACAATAAAGCTTTCAGTTTAAACTTTTACTCTTTTAAAATGATCAATATTGCACACCACTATATAAAAATTATTCCGATTAGCGCTTTCAAGCTTCACAGCTTATCGTCAGATCAGGAATAGGCAGAAAATATGTAATACCCAACCCTTCACCCCTCTCCCCACCCTGCTCACCCACAACAAACTAAAAATTAATGACCCTTCCCCACCCCCTAAACTCTGTCTCACCATCTGTACAGTTACATATTTTTCTAGTAAATTCCTTGTGTTTCAGTGTGTGTGTGTGTGTGTGTGTGTGTGTGTGTGTGTGTGCATCCATTTAAACTACCCTCTTCCTCTCCACACACGTGGGTCAGTCACACTCCCTTATTTTAAAACAACCAATTAGTACTATGAAATATAATTCTTAATCTTATCTATCTGCCCTCTCTCATTTACTTCTTAATCATGTTATAAAATATTTCTTCATTATCAAATTTAATTTTAATATTAATTAAATTGTCTAACCCTTTTTCTCTTTCTTTCAATATTTCTAACTCCTCTCTAAGCTTCCTTTCAACTGTGTTATTTACTACTTTTACAATTTCGTATTCTTCCAAAGGATTAACAAACTTGTGGTTGTCTTCTATGAAATGTCTTGCATATAACGAATTGGTTGTTCTATTACCTTCTCCACGTTTGTGGTCAGACAACCTGCATGCGAATTTTCGTCCTGTCTCCCCTAGGTACACTTTGTTGCAGTCTTTACATTTTAATTTATAAATTCCGCTTTTCTGTAATACTGGAATTTTTTCTATATTCTTATTCATTATCTTATCAAATACCGTTTCACATTTTTTAATAGCTATATCTAATCCATATTTATTAAAACATTTTATAATTTTTCTAGTATGTGAACCTATGTATGTCAATGACCCTGCATAATTCTTTTGTTCTGGTTCTATTTTAGCTTTTTGTATGTTGACCCTTTTCATAACTTTATCCACTATGTTGGTGCTATAATTATTATTCCTTACAATTCCCTTTATCGTTTTTAACTCCCTATCTTTTGATTCGGTCTCTTTTAAACACTTCTGAGCTCTGTAACAAAAGGAATTGATTGCCGCCATTTTATATCTGTATGGGTGGTACGACTCTCTTGGTATAATTATATCAGAATACGACTCTTTCCTAAATATCCCAAACTGTAGTTTCTCATTAATTTCTATGTTTAAATCTAAGTAATTTATTTGCTTACCTCCTATCTCTTCCTTAAATTGTAAGTTTTTATCCTTATTATTTACCTCCTTTATAAACTGATGCACTTCTTCTATGCTTCCTTCCCAAACTACTAATACATCATCAACGTATCTAGACCATAATTTTATATTGTCTTTATACTTAGTGAAAGTTATTAATTGCTTTTCAAAATCATTCATGTATATTTCAGCAAGAATAGGGGATAATGAAGACCCCATAGGTAAACCTTTTTTCTGTATATAAAACTTGTTATTAAACCTAAAATAGTTCTGATTTACACATTCTTTAATTACTTTCATCAACTGCTTTTTATACCTGTATTCTCCCATATTATTATCGTTTATTAACTTAATAACTTTATTTACTGTGATATTAGTAAACATGTCCTTAACATCCAGTGATATCAATTTTGTATTTACATTAATGCTAATATTTTCTAATTTTTCTATCAATTTTATATTATTCTCTATGTTGTATTTTGTCCCAAATTCATATTTCTCTTTCAGTACTCTGCTAACTTCCTTTGATAGTTTATAAATAGGTGCATTAATAAAAGAAACAATCGGTCTAACTGGTTTTCCTTCTTTATGTATCTTAACCTGACTTTTAAAAGTTGGTGCTGTTGGATTACTATCCAATAAATACTTTTTCTTATTTTCTTCTATAAATGTTATCTGTTTCATCATTTGTTTTATCCTTGACTGGTACTTACTTGTATAATCATACTTTATTTCCTCGTATGGACCTTCCCTTATAAATTCTTCCGTTTTCTTTATGTATTCTTCCTTTCTCATTAGTACCATTGTATTTCCTTTATCCGCCTTCGTAACTATAATATAATTCTTCTTTATTTTATTCTTTAGTTTAGTTACAGTTGCTTTGATTTTTTGTTCATTCTTTGAATTATACAAACTTTTCTTAAATATTGTATCTACTACATTCCCTACTTCCCACCTTATTCTTTTTTTATCATTTTCATTTCCTAGTTTTTGTATTATGCTTTCGCATTCAATAATCGTTTTTTCTTGATTTAATTCTGGTGGCGGTGCGTATTTTAAGCCTTTCGCTAACATTTCTTTTCCTTCCGTATTGAAATTTACCTCTGTAAGGTTTATTACTCTTTTTTCATAGTTATTCTTAGAGAGGTGTTCCTTTTTTACTTCGTTCTTTCTTATTAATTTATTTAACTTATCTACCATTTTTTTATTTTTCTTTTCCAATTTCTTTTCTATGTACCCCAAACCAAAATTATATAATATTTCTTCTAACTCTACATACGAGTATATTCTTAATAATTCTATGTGTCTGTCATATAATTCCCTATTATATCTATTGATTAAGCCGTAGAGTGACCGTATTTCCAGTTTTATCCACAACTTCTCGCTTTGTTCTTTTACTTTTTTGGCTACACTGTTCTTATTTTTAATTTTAACTTGAGCGTACTTTGGGATGACATTATTATTCAGACATTGTTTATTAAACCATATTTTACTTAAAACCCTCTTCAATTTAACTTTTAACTTAAGATATTTAAAAACTTTACTTACCTTATTGTTGTCGTTTATTACCTCATTGTTGTTGTCAAATAACTATAGTCGATTGCACATCTTAACAGACGTTTAATGAATAAATTTGTGTTAGTGGTTGAAATCACAATCAAAATGATCAATATTGCACACCACTATATAAAAATTATTCCGATTAGCGCTTTCAAGCTTCACAGCTCATCGTCAGATCAGGAATAGGCAGAAAATATGTAATACCCAACCCTTCACCCATCTCCACCACCCTGCTCACCCACAACAAACTAAAAATTAATGACCCTTCCCCACCCCCTAAACTCTGTCTCACCATCTGTACAGTTACATATTTTTCTAGTAAATTCCTTGTGTTTCAGTGTGTGTGTGTGTGTGTGTGTGTGTGTGTGTGTGTGTGTGTGTGTGTGTGCATCCATTTAAACTACCCTCTTCCTCTCCACACACGTGGGTCAGTCACACTCCCTTATTTTAAAACAACCAATTAGTACTATGAAATATAATTCTTAATCTTATCTATCTGCCCTCTCTCATTTACTTCTTAATCATGTTATAAAATATTTCTTCATTATCAAATTTAATTTTAATATTAATTAAATTGTCTAACCCTTTTTCTCTTTCTTTCAATATTTCTAACTCCCCTCTAAGCTTCCTTTCAACTGTGTTATTTACTACTTTTACAATTTCGTATTCTTCCAAAGGATTAACAAACTTGTGGTTGTCTTCTATGAAATGTCTTGCATATAACGAATTGGTTGTTCTATTACCTTCTCCACGTTTGTGGTCAGACAACCTGCATGCGAATTTTCGTCCTGTCTCCCCTAGGTACACTTTGTTGCAGTCTTTACCTTTTAATTTATAAATTCCGCTTTTCTGTAATACTGGAATTTTTTCTATATTCTAATTCCTTATCTTATCAAATAGCGTTTCACATTTTTTAATAGCTATATCTACTCCACATTTATTAAAACATTTTATAATTTTTCTAGTATGTGAACCTATGTATGTCAATGACCCTGCATAATTCTTTTGTTCTGGTTCTATTTTAGCTTTTTGTATGTTGACCCTTTTCATAACTTTATCCACTATGTTGGTGCTATAATTATTATGCCTTACAATTCCCTTTATCGTTTTTAACTCCCTATCTTTTGATTCGGTCTCTTTTAAACACTTCTGAGCTCTGTAACAAAAGGAATTGATTGCCGCCATTTTATATATGTATGGGTGGTACGACTCTCTTGGTATAATTATATCAGAATACGACTCTTTCCTAAATATCCCAAACTGTAGTTTCTCATTATGTTTAATTTCTATGTTTAAATCTAAGTAATTTATTTGCTTACCTCCTATCTCTTCCTTAAATTGTAAGTTTTTATCCTTATTATTTACCTCCTTTATAAACTGATGCACTTCTTCTATGCTTCCTTCCCAAACTACTAATACATCATCAACGTATCTAGACCATAATTTTATATTGTCTTTATACTTAGTGGAAGTTATTAATTGCTTTTCAAAATCATTCATGTATATTTCAGCAAGAATAGGGGATAATGAAGACCCCATAGGTAAACCTTTTTTCTGTATATAAAACTTGTTATTAAACCTAAAATAGTTCTGATTTACACATTCTTTAATTACTTTCATCAACTGCTTTTTAAACCTGTATTCTCCCATATTATTATCGTTTATTAACTTAATAACTTTATTTACTGTGATATTAGTAAACATTTCCTTAACATCCAGTGATATCAATTTTGTATTTACATTAATGCTAATATTTTCTCATTTTTCTATCAATTTTATATTATTCTCTATGTTGTATTTTGTCCCAAATTCATATTTCTCTTTCAGTACTCTGCTAACTTCCTTTGATAGTTTATAAATAGGTGCATTAATAAAAGAAACAATCGGTCTAATTGGTTTTCCTTCTTTATGTATCTTAACCTGACTTTTAAAAGTTGGTGCTGTTGGATTACTTTCCAATAAATACTTTTTCTTATTTTCTTCTATAAATGTTATCTGTTTCATCATTTGTTTTATCCCTGACTGGAACTTACTTGTATAATCATACTTTATTTCCTCGTATGGTCCTTCCCTTATAAATTCTTCCGTTTTCTTTATGTATTCTTCCTTTCTAATTAGTACCATTGTATTTCATTTATCCGCCTTCGTAACTGTAATATAATTCTTCTTTATTTTATTCTTTAGTTTAGTTACAGTTGCTTTTATTTTTTGTTCATTCTTTGAATTATACAAACTTTTCTTAAATATTTTATCTACTACACTCCCTACTTCCCACCTTATTCTTTTTTTATCATTTTCATTTCCTAGTTTTTGTATTATGGTTTCGCATTCAATAATCGTTTTTTCTTGATTTAATTCTGGTGGCGGTGCGTATTTTAAGCCTTTCGCTAACATTTCTTTTTCTTCCGTATTGAAATTTACCTCTGTAAGGTTTATTACTCTTTTTTCATAGTTATTCTTAGAGAGGTGTTCCTTTTTTACTTCGTTCTTTCTTATTAATTTATTTAAATTATCTACCATTTTTTTATTTTTATTTTCCAATTTATTTTCTATGTACCCCAAACCAAAATTATATAATATTTCTTCTAACTCTACATACGAGTATATTCTTAATAATTCTATGTGTCTGTCATATAATTCCCTATTATATCTATTGATTAAGCCGTAGAGTGACCTTATTTCCAGTTTTATCCACAACTTCTCGCTTTGTTCTTTTACTTTTTTGGCTACACTGTTCTTATTTTTAATTTTAACTTGAGCGTACTTTGGGATGACATTATTAGCCAGACATTGTTTATTAAACCATATTTTACTTAAAACCCTCTTCAATTTAACTTTTAACTTAAGATATTTAAAAACTTTACTTACCTTATTGTTGTCGTTTATTACCTCATTGTTGTTGTCCATTACCTGTAGTCGATTGCACATCTTAACAGACGTTTAATGAAGAAATTTGTGTTAGTGGTTGAAATCACATTCAAAATGATCAATATTGCACACCACTATATAAAAATTATTCCGATTAGCGCTTTCAAGCTTCACAGCTCATCGTCAGATCAGGAATAGGCAGAAAATATGTAATACCCAACCCTTCACCCCTCTCCACCACCCTGCTCACCCACAACAAACTAAAAATTAATGACCCTTCCCCACCCCCTAAACTCTGTCTCACCATCAGTACAGTTACATATTTTTCTAGTAAATTCCTTGTGTTTCAGTGTGTGTGTGTGTGTGTGTGTGTGTGTGTGTGTGTGTGTGTGTGTGTGTGTGTGTGTGCATCCCTTTAAACTACCCTCTTCCTCTCCACACACGTGGTCAGTCACACTCCCTTATTTTAAAACAACCAATTAGTACTATGAAATATAATTCTTAATCTTATCTATCTGCCCTCTCTCATTTACTTCTTAATCATGTTATAAAATATTTCTTCATTATCAAATTTAATTTTAATATTAATTAAATTGTCTAACCCTTTTTCTCTTTCTTTCAATATTTCTAACTCCTCTCTAAGCTTCCTTTCAACTGTGTTATTTACTACTTTTACAATTTCGTATTCTTCCAAAGGATTAACAAACTTGTGGTTGTCTTCTATGAAATGTCTTGCATATAACGAATTGGTTGTTCTATTACCTTCTCCACGTTTGTGGTCAGACAACCTGCATGCGAATTTTCGTCCTGTCTCCCCTAGGTACACTTTGTTGCAGTCTTTACATTTTAATTTATAAATTCCGCTTTTCTGTAATACTGGAATTTTTTCTATATTCTTATTCATTATCTTATCAAATACCGTTTCACATTTTTTAATAGCTATATCTAATCCATATTTATTAAAACATTTTATAATTTTTCTAGTATGTGAACCTATGTATGTCAATGACCCTGCATAATTCTTTTGTTCTGGTTCTATTTTAGCTTTTTGTATGTTGACCCTTTTCATAACTTTATCCACTATGTTGGTGCTATAATTATTATTCCTTACAATTCCCTTTATCGTTTTTAACTCCCTATCTTTTGATTCGGTCTCTTTTAAACACTTCTGAGCTCTGTAACAAAAGGAATTGATTGCCGCCATTTTATATCTGTATGGGTGGTACGACTCTCTTGGTATAATTATATCAGAATACGACTCTTTCCTAAATATCCCAAACTGTAGTTTCTCATTATGTTTAATTTCTATGTTTAAATCTAAGTAATTTATTTGCTTACCTCCTATCTCTTCCTTAAATTGTAAGTTCTTATCCTTATTATTTACCTCCTTTATAAACTGATGCACTTCTTCTATGCTTCCTTCCCAAACTACTAATACATCATCAACGTATCTAGACCATAATTTTATATTGTCTTTATACTTAGTGAAAGTTATTAATTGCTTTTCAAAATCATTCATGTATATTTCAGCAAGAATAGGGGATAATGAAGACCCCATAGGTAAACCTTTTTTCTGTATATAAAACTTGTTATTAAACCTAAAATAGTTCTGATTTACACATTCTTTAATTACTTTCATCAACTGCTTTTTATACCTGTATTCTCCCATATTATTATCGTTTATTAACTTAATAACTTTATTTACTGTGATATTAGTAAACATGTCCTTAACATCCAGTGATATCAATTTTGTATTTACATTAATGCTAATATTTTCTAATTTTTCTATCAATTTTATATTATTCTCTATGTTGTATTTTGTCCCAAATTCATATTTCTCTTTCAGTACTCTGCTAACTTCCTTTGATAGTTTATAAATAGGTGCATTAATAAAAGAAACAATCGGTCTAACTGGTTTTCCTTCTTTATGTATCTTAACCTGACTTTTAAAAGTTGGTGCTGTTGGATTACTATCCAATAAATACTTTTTCTTATTTTCTTCTATAAATGTTATCTGTTTCATCATTTGTTTTATCCTTGACTGGTACTTACTTGTATAATCATACTTTATTTCCTCGTATGGACCTTCCCTTATAAATTCTTCCGTTTTCTTTATGTATTCTTCCTTTCTCATTAGTACCATTGTATTTCCTTTATCCGCCTTCGTAACTATAATATAATTCTTCTTTATTTTATTCTTTAGTTTAGTTACAGTTGCTTTGATTTTTTGTTCATTCTTTGAATTATACAAACTTTTCTTAAATATTGTATCTACTACATTCCCTACTTCCCACCTTATTCTTTTTTTATCATTTTCATTTCCTAGTTTTTGTATTATGCTTTCGCATTCAATAATCGTTTTTTCTTGATTTAATTCTGGTGGCGGTGCGTATTTTAAGCCTTTCGCTAACATTTCTTTTCCTTCCGTATTGAAATTTACCTCTGTAAGGTTTATTACTCTTTTTTCATAGTTATTCTTAGAGAGGTGTTCCTTTTTTACTTCGTTCTTTCTTATTAATTTATTTAACTTATCTACCATTTTTTTATTTTTCTTTTCCAATTTCTTTTCTATGTACCCCAAACCAAAATTATATAATATTTCTTCTAACTCTACATACGAGTATATTCTTAATAATTCTATGTGTCTGTCATATAATTCCCTATTATATCTATTGATTAAGCCGTAGAGTGACCGTATTTCCAGTTTTATCCACAACTTCTCGCTTTGTTCTTTTACTTTTTTGGCTACACTGTTCTTATTTTTAATTTTAACTTGAGCGTACTTTGGGATGACATTATTATTCAGACATTGTTTATTAAACCATATTTTACTTAAAACCCTCTTCAATTTAACTTTTAACTTAAGATATTTAAAAACTTTACTTACCTTATTGTTGTCGTTTATTACCTCATTGTTGTTGTCAAATAACTATAGTCGATTGCACATCTTAACAGACGTTTAATGAATAAATTTGTGTTAGTGGTTGAAATCACAATCAAAATGATCAATATTGCACACCACTATATAAAAATTATTCCGATTAGCGCTTTCAAGCTTCACAGCTCATCGTCAGATCAGGAATAGGCAGAAAATATGTAATACCCAACCCTTCACCCATCTCCACCACCCTGCTCACCCACAACAAACTAAAAATTAATGACCCTTCCCCACCTCCTAAACTCTGTCTCACCATCTGTACAGTTACATATTTTTCTAGTAAATTCCTTGTGTTTCAGTGTGTGTGTGTGTGTGTGTGTGTGTGTGTGTGTGTGTGTGTGTGTGCATCCATTTAAACTACCCTCTTCCTCTCCACACACGTGGGTCAGTCACACTCCCTTATTTTAAAACAACCAATTAGTACTATGAAATATAATTCTTAATCTTATCTATCTGCCCTCTCTCATTTACTTCTTAATCATGTTATAAAATATTTCTTCATTATCAAATTTAATTTTAATATTAATTAAATTGTCTAACCCTTTTTCTCTTTCTTTCAATATTTCTAACTCCCCTCTAAGCTTCCTTTCAACTGTGTTATTTACTACTTTTACAATTTCGTATTCTTCCAAAGGATTAACAAACTTGTGGTTGTCTTCTATGAAATGTCTTGCATATAACGAATTGGTTGTTCTATTACCTTCTCCACGTTTGTGGTCAGACAACCTGCATGCGAATTTTCGTCCTGTCTCCCCTAGGTACACTTTGTTGCAGTCTTTACCTTTTAATTTATAAATTCCGCTTTTCTGTAATACTGGAATTTTTTCTATATTCTAATTCCTTATCTTATCAAATAGCGTTTCACATTTTTTAATAGCTATATCTACTCCACATTTATTAAAACATTTTATAATTTTTCTAGTATGTGAACCTATGTATGTCAATGACCCTGCATAATTCTTTTGTTCTGGTTCTATTTTAGCTTTTTGTATGTTGACCCTTTTCATAACTTTATCCACTATGTTGGTGCTATAATTATTATGCCTTACAATTCCCTTTATCGTTTTTAACTCCCTATCTTTTGATTCGGTCTCTTTTAAACACTTCTGAGCTCTGTAACAAAAGGAATTGATTGCCGCCATTTTATATATGTATGGGTGGTACGACTCTCTTGGTATAATTATATCAGAATACGACTCTTTCCTAAATATCCCAAACTGTAGTTTCTCATTATGTTTAATTTCTATGTTTAAATCTAAGTAATTTATTTGCTTACCTCCTATCTCTTCCTTAAATTGTAAGTTCTTATCCTTATTATTTACCTCCTTTATAAACTGATGCACTTCTTCTATGCTTCCTTCCCAAACTACTAATACATCATCAACGTATCTAGACCATAATTTTATATTGTCTTTATACTTAGTGGAAGTTATTAATTGCTTTTCAAAATCATTCATGTATATTTCAGCAAGAATAGGGGATAATGAAGACCCCATAGGTAAACCTTTTTTCTGTATATAAAACTTGTTATTAAACCTAAAATAGTTCTGATTTACACATTCTTTAATTACTTTCATCAACTGCTTTTTAAACCTGTATTCTCCCATATTATTATCGTTTATTAACTTAATAACTTTATTTACTGTGATATTAGTAAACATTTCCTTAACATCCAGTGATATCAATTTTGTATTTACATTAATGCTAATATTTTCTCATTTTCTATCAATTTTATATTATTCTCTATGTTGTATTTTGTCCCAAATTCATATTTCTCTTTCAGTACTCTGCTAACTTCCTTTGATAGTTTATAAATAGGTGCATTAATAAAAGAAACAATCGGTCTAATTGGTTTTCCTTCTTTATGTATCTTAACCTGACTTTTAAAAGTTGGTGCTGTTGGATTACTTTCCAATAAATACTTTTTCTTATTTTCTTCTATAAATGTTATCTGTTTCATCATTTGTTTTATCCCTGACTGGAACTTACTTGTATAATCATACTTTATTTCCTCGTATGGTCCTTCCCTTATAAATTCTTCCGTTTTCTTTATGTATTCTTCCTTTCTAATTAGTACCATTGTATTTCATTTATCCGCCTTCGTAACTGTAATATAATTCTTCTTTATTTTATTCTTTAGTTTAGTTACAGTTGCTTTTATTTTTTGTTCATTCTTTGAATTATACAAACTTTTCTTAAATATTTTATCTACTACACTCCCTACTTCCCACCTTATTCTTTTTTTATCATTTTCATTTCCTAGTTTTTGTATTATGGTTTCGCATTCAATAATCGTTTTTTCTTGATTTAATTCTGGTGGCGGTGCGTATTTTAAGCCTTTCGCTAACATTTCTTTTTCTTCCGTATTGAAATTTACCTCTGTAAGGTTTATTACTCTTTTTTCATAGTTATTCTTAGAGAGGTGTTCCTTTTTTACTTCGTTCTTTCTTATTAATTTATTTAAATTATCTACCATTTTTTTATTTTTATTTTCCAATTTATTTTCTATGTACCCCAAACCAAAATTATATAATATTTCTTCTAACTCTACATACGAGTATATTCTTAATAATTCTATGTGTCTGTCATATAATTCCCTATTATATCTATTGATTAAGCCGTAGAGTGACCTTATTTCCAGTTTTATCCACAACTTCTCGCTTTGTTCTTTTACTTTTTTGGCTACACTGTTCTTATTTTTAATTTTAACTTGAGCGTACTTTGGGATGACATTATTAGCCAGACATTGTTTATTAAACCATATTTTACTTAAAACCCTCTTCAATTTAACTTTTAACTTAAGATATTTAAAAACTTTACTTACCTTATTGTTGTCGTTTATTACCTCATTGTTGTTGTCCATTACCTGTAGTCGATTGCACATCTTAACAGACGTTTAATGAAGAAATTTGTGTTAGTGGTTGAAATCACATTCAAAATGATCAATATTGCACACCACTATATACAAATTATTCCGATTAGCGCTTTCAAGCTTCACAGCTCATCGTCAGATCAGGAATAGGCAGAAAATATGTAATACCCAACCCTTCACCCCTCTCCACCACCCTGCTCACCCACAACAAACTAAAAATTAATGACCCTTCCCCACCCCCTAAACTCTGTCTCACCATCAGTACAGTTACATATTTTTCTAGTAAATTCCTTGTGTTTCAGTGTGTGTGTGTGTGTGTGTGTGTGTGTGTGTGTGTGTGTGTGTGTGTGCATCCCTTTAAACTACCCTCTTCCTCTCCACACACGTGGGTCAGTCACACACCCTTATTTTAAAACAACCAATTAGTACTATGAAATATAATTCTTAATCTTATCTATCTGCCCTCTCTCATTTACTTCTTAATCATGTTATAAAATATTTCTTCATTATCAAATTTAATTTTAATATTAATTAAATTGTCTAACCCTTTTTCTCTTTCTTTCAATATTTCTATCTCCTCTCTAAGCTTCCTTTCAACTGTGTTATTTACTACTTTTACAATTTCGTATTCTTCCAAAGGATTAACAAACTTGTGGTTGTCTTCTATGAAATGTCTTGCATATAACGAATTGTTTGTTCTATTACCTTCTCCACGTTTGTGGTCAGACAACCTGCATGCGAATTTTCGTCCTGTCTCCCCTAGGTACACTTTGTTGCAGTCTTTACATTTTAATTTATAAATTCCGCTTTTCTGTAATACTGGAATTTTTTCTATATTCTTATTCCTTATCTTATCAAATAGCGTTTCACATTTTTTAATAGCTATATCTACTCCATATTTATTAAAACATTTTATAATTTTTCTAGTATGTGAACCTATGTATGTCAATGACCCTGCATAATTCTTTTGTTCTGGTTCTATTTTAGCTTTTTGTATGTTGACCCTTTTCATAACTTTATCCACTATGTTGGTGCTATAATTATTATTCCTTACAATTCCCTTTATCGTTTTTAACTCCCTATCTTTTGATTCGGTCTCTTTTAAACGCTTCTGAGCTCTGTAACAAAAGGAATTGATTGCCGCCATTTTATATCTGTATGGGTGGTACGACTCTCTTGGTATAATTATATCAGAATACGACTCTTTCCTAAATATCCCAAACTGTAGTTTCTCATTATGTTTAATTTCTATGTTTAAGTCTAAGTAATTTATTTGCTTACCTCCTATCTCTTCCTTAAATTGTAAGTTTTTATCCTTATTATTTACCTCCTTTATAAACTGATGCACTTCTTCTATGCTTCCTTCCCAAACTACTAATACATCATCAACGTATCTAGACCATAATTTTATATTGTCTTTATACTTAGTGGAAGTTATTAATTGCTTTTCAAAATCATTCATGTATATTTCAGCAAGAATAGGGGATAATGAAGACCCCATAGGTAAACCTTTTTTCTGTATATAAAACTTGTTATTAAACCTAAAATAGTTCTGATTTACACATTCTTTAATTACTTTCATCAACTGCTTTTTAAACCTGTATTCTCCCATATTATTATCGTTTATTAACTTAATAACTTTATTTACTGTGATATTAGTAAACATTTCCTTAACATCCAGTGATATCAATTTTGTATTTACATTAATGCTAATATTTTCTCATTTTTCTATCAATTTTATATTATTCTCTATGTTGTATTTTGTCCCAAATTCATATTTCTCTTTCAGTACTCTGCTAACTTCCTTTGATAGTTTATAAATAGGTGCATTAATAAAAGAAACAATCGGTCTAATTGGTTTTCCTTCTTTATGTATCTTAACCTGACTTTTAAAAGTTGGTGCTGTTGGATTACTTTCCAATAAATACTTTTTCTTATTTTCTTCTATAAATGTTATCTGTTTCATCATTTGTTTTATCCCTGACTGGAACTTACTTGTATAATCATACTTTATTTCCTCGTATGGTCCTTCCCTTATAAATTCTTCCGTTTTCTTTATGTATTCTTCCTTTCTAATTAGTACCATTGTATTTCATTTATCCGCCTTCGTAACTGTAATATAATTCTTCTTTATTTTATTCTTTAGTTTAGTTACAGTTGCTTTTATTTTTTGTTCATTCTTTGAATTATACAAACTTTTCTTAAATATTTTATCTACTACACTCCCTACTTCCCACCTTATTCTTTTTTTATCATTTTCATTTCCTAGTTTTTGTATTATGGTTTCGCATTCAATAATCGTTTTTTCTTGATTTAATTCTGGTGGCGGTGCGTATTTTAAGCCTTTCGCTAACATTTCTTTTTCTTCCGTATTGAAATTTACCTCTGTAAGGTTTATTACTCTTTTTTCATAGTTATTCTTAGAGAGGTGTTCCTTTTTTACTTCGTTCTTTCTTATTAATTTATTTAAATTATCTACCATTTTTTTATTTTTATTTTCCAATTTATTTTCTATGTACCCCAAACCAAAATTATATAATATTTCTTCTAACTCTACATACGAGTATATTCTTAATAATTCTATGTGTCTGTCATATAATTCCCTATTATATCTATTGATTAAGCCGTAGAGTGACCTTATTTCCAGTTTTATCCACAACTTCTCGCTTTGTTCTTTTACTTTTTTGGCTACACTGTTCTTATTTTTAATTTTAACTTGAGCGTACTTTGGGATGACATTATTAGCCAGACATTGTTTATTAAACCATATTTTACTTAAAACCCTCTTCAATTTAACTTTTAACTTAAGATATTTAAAAACTTTACTTACCTTATTGTTGTCGTTTATTACCTCATTGTTGTTGTCCATTACCTGTAGTCGATTGCACATCTTAACAGACGTTTAATGAAGAAATTTTTGTTAGTGGTTGAAATCACATTCAAAATGATCAATATTGCACACCACTATATACAAATTATTCCGATTAGCGCTTTCAAGCTTCACAGCTCATCGTCAGATCAGGAATAGGCAGAAAATATGTAATACCCAACCCTTCACCCCTCTCCACCACCCTGCTCACCCACAACAAACTAAAAATTAATGACCCTTCCCCACCCCCTAAACTCTGTCTCACCATCAGTACAGTTACATATTTTTCTAGTAAATTCCTTGTGTTTCAGTGTGTGTGTGTGTGTGTGTGTGTGTGTGTGTGTGTGTGCATCCCTTTAAACTACCCTCTTCCTCTCCACACACGTGGGTCAGTCACACACCCTTATTTTAAAACAACCAATTAGTACTATGAAATATAATTCTTAATCTTATCTATCTGCCCTCTCTCATTTACTTCTTAATCATGTTATAAAATATTTCTTCATTATCAAATTTAATTTTAATATTAATTAAATTGTCTAACCCTTTTTCTCTTTCTTTCAATATTTCTATCTCCTCTCTAAGCTTCCTTTCAACTGTGTTATTTACTACTTTTACAATTTCGTATTCTTCCAAAGGATTAACAAACTTGTGGTTGTCTTCTATGAAATGTCTTGCATATAACGAATTGGTTGTTCTATTACCTTCTCCACGTTTGTGGTCAGACAACCTGCATGCGAATTTTCGTCCTGTCTCCCCTAGGTACACTTTGTTGCAGTCTTTACATTTTAATTTATAAATTCCGCTTTTCTGTAATACTGGAATTTTTTCTATATTCTTATTCCTTATCTTATCAAATAGCGTTTCACATTTTTTAATAGCTATATCTACTCCATATTTATTAAAACATTTTATAATTTTTCTAGTATGTGAACCTATGTATGTCAATGACCCTGCATAATTCTTTTGTTCTGGTTCTATTTTAGCTTTTTGTATGTTGACCCTTTTCATAACTTTATCCACTATGTTGGTGCTATAATTATTATTCCTTACAATTCCCTTTATCGTTTTTAACTCCCTATCTTTTGATTCGGTCTCTTTTAAACGCTTCTGAGCTCTGTAACAAAAGGAATTGATTGCCGCCATTTTATATCTGTATGGGTGGTACGACTCTCTTGGTATAATTATATCAGAATACGACTCTTTCCTAAATATCCCAAACTGTAGTTTCTCATTATGTTTAATTTCTATGTTTAAGTCTAAGTAATTTATTTGCTTACCTCCTATCTCTTCCTTAAATTGTAAGTTTTTATCCTTATTATTTACCTCCTTTATAAACTGATGCACTTCTTCTATGCTTCCTTCCCAAACTACTAATACATCATCAACGTATCTAGACCATAATTTTATATTGTCTTTATACTTAGTGGAAGTTATTAATTGCTTTTCAAAATCATTCATGTATATTTCAGCAAGAATAGGGGATAATGAAGACCCCATAGGTAAACCTTTTTTCTGTATATAAAACTTGTTATTAAACCTAAAATAGTTCTGATTTACACATTCTTTAATTACTTTCATCAACTGCTTTTTAAACCTGTATTCTCCCATATTATTATCGTTTATTAACTTAATAACTTTATTTACTGTGATATTAGTAAACATTTCCTTAACATCCAGTGATATCAATTTTGTATTTACATTAATGCTAATATTTTCTCATTTTTCTATCAATTTTATATTATTCTCTATGTTGTATTTTGTCCCAAATTCATATTTCTCTTTCAGTACTCTGCTAACTTCCTTTGATAGTTTATAAATAGGTGCATTAATAAAAGAAACAATCGGTCTAATTGGTTTTCCTTCTTTATGTATCTTAACCTGACTTTTAAAAGTTGGTGCTGTTGGATTACTTTCCAATAAATACTTTTTCTTATTTTCTTCTATAAATGTTATCTGTTTCATCATTTGTTTTATCCCTGACTGGAACTTACTTGTATAATCATACTTTATTTCCTCGTATGGTCCTTCCCTTATAAATTCTTCCGTTTTCTTTATGTATTCTTCCTTTCTAATTAGTACCATTGTATTTCATTTATCCGCCTTCGTAACTGTAATATAATTCTTCTTTATTTTATTCTTTAGTTTAGTTACAGTTGCTTTTATTTTTTGTTCATTCTTTGAATTATACAAACTTTTCTTAAATATTTTATCTACTACACTCCCTACTTCCCACCTTATTCTTTTTTTATCATTTTCATTTCCTAGTTTTTGTATTATGGTTTCGCATTCAATAATCGTTTTTTCTTGATTTAATTCTGGTGGCGGTGCGTATTTTAAGCCTTTCGCTAACATTTCTTTTTCTTCCGTATTGAAATTTACCTCTGTAAGGTTTATTACTCTTTTTTCATAGTTATTCTTAGAGAGGTGTTCCTTTTTTACTTCGTTCTTTCTTATTAATTTATTTAAATTATCTACCATTTTTTTATTTTTATTTTCCAATTTATTTTCTATGTACCCCAAACCAAAATTATATAATATTTCTTCTAACTCTACATACGAGTATATTCTTAATAATTCTATGTGTCTGTCATATAATTCCCTATTATATCTATTGATTAAGCCGTAGAGTGACCTTATTTCCAGTTTTATCCACAACTTCTCGCTTTGTTCTTTTACTTTTTTGGCTACACTGTTCTTATTTTTAATTTTAACTTGAGCGTACTTTGGGATGACATTATTAGCCAGACATTGTTTATTAAACCATATTTTACTTAAAACCCTCTTCAATTTAACTTTTAACTTAAGATATTTAAAAACTTTACTTACCTTATTGTTGTCGTTTATTACCTCATTGTTGTTGTCCATTACCTGTAGTCGATTGCACATCTTAACAGACGTTTAATGAAGAAATTTTTGTTAGTGGTTGAAATCACATTCAAAATGATCAATATTGCACACCACTATATACAAATTATTCCGATTAGCGCTTTCAAGCTTCACAGCTCATCGTCAGATCAGGAATAGGCAGAAAATATGTAATACCCAACCCTTCACCCCTCTCCACCACCCTGCTCACCCACAACAAACTAAAAATTAATGACCCTTCCCCACCCCCTAAACTCTGTCTCACCATCAGTACAGTTACATATTTTTCTAGTAAATTCCTTGTGTTTCAGTGTGTGTGTGTGTGTGTGTGTGTGTGTGTGTGTGTGCATCCCTTTAAACTACCCTCTTCCTCTCCACACACGTGGGTCAGTCACACACCCTTATTTTAAAACAACCAATTAGTACTATGAAATATAATTCTTAATCTTATCTATCTGCCCTCTCTCATTTACTTCTTAATCATGTTATAAAATATTTCTTCATTATCAAATTTAATTTTAATATTAATTAAATTGTCTAACCCTTTTTCTCTTTCTTTCAATATTTCTATCTCCTCTCTAAGCTTCCTTTCAACTGTGTTATTTACTACTTTTACAATTTCGTATTCTTCCAAAGGATTAACAAACTTGTGGTTGTCTTCTATGAAATGTCTTGCATATAACGAATTGGTTGTTCTATTACCTTCTCCACGTTTGTGGTCAGACAACCTGCATGCGAATTTTCGTCCTGTCTCCCCTAGGTACACTTTGTTGCAGTCTTTACATTTTAATTTATAAATTCCGCTTTTCTGTAATACTGGAATTTTTTCTATATTCTTATTCCTTATCTTATCAAATAGCGTTTCACATTTTTTAATAGCTATATCTACTCCATATTTATTAAAACATTTTATAATTTTTCTAGTATGTGAACCTATGTATGTCAATGACCCTGCATAATTCTTTTGTTCTGGTTCTATTTTAGCTTTTTGTATGTTGACCCTTTTCATAACTTTATCCACTATGTTGGTGCTATAATTATTATTCCTTACAATTCCCTTTATCGTTTTTAACTCCCTATCTTTTGATTCGGTCTCTTTTAAACGCTTCTGAGCTCTGTAACAAAAGGAATTGATTGCCGCCATTTTATATCTGTATGGGTGGTACGACTCTCTTGGTATAATTATATCAGAATACGACTCTTTCCTAAATATCCCAAACTGTAGTTTCTCATTATGTTTAATTTCTATGTTTAAATCTAAGTAATTTATTTGCTTACCTCCTATCTCTTCCTTAAATTGTAAGTTTTTATCCTTATTATTTACCTCCTTTATAAACTGATGCACTTCTTCTATGCTTCCTTCCCAAACTACTACAACGTATCCCAAACATCATCAACGTATCTAGACCATAATTTTATATTGTCTTTATACTTAGTGGAAGTTATTAATTGCTTTTCAAAATCATTCATGTATATTTCAGCAAGAATAGGGGATAATGAAGACCCCATAGGTAAACCTTTTTTCTGTATATAAAACTTGTTATTAAACCTAAAATAGTTCTGATTTACACATTCTTTAATTACTTTCATCAACTGCTTTTTATACCTGTATTCTCCCATATTATTATCGTTTATTAACTTAATAACTTTATTTACTGTGATATTAGTAAACATGTCCTTAACATCCAGTGATATCAATTTTGTATTTACATTAATGCTAATATTTTCTCATTTTTCTATCAATTTTATATTATTCTCTATGTTGTATTTTGTCCCAAATTCATATTTCTCTTTCAGTACTCTGCTAACTTCCTTTGATAGTTTATAAATAGGTGCATTAATAAAAGAAACAATCGGTCTAATTGGTTTTCCTTCTTTATGTATCTTAACCTGACTTTTAAAAGTTGGTGCTGTTGGATTACTTTCCAATAAATACTTTTTCTTATTTTCTTCTATAAATGTTATCTGTTTCATCATTTGTTTTATCCTTGACTGGTACTTACTTGTATAATCATACTTTATTTCCTCGTATGGTCCTTCCCTTATAAATTCTTCCGTTTTCTTTATGTATTCTTCCTTTCTAATTAGTACCATTGTATTTCATTTATCCGCCTTCGTAACTGTAATATAATTCTTCTTTATTTTATTCTTTAGTTTAGTTACAGTTGCTTTGATTTTTTGTTCATTCTTTGAATTATACAAACTTTTCTTAAATATTTTATCTACTACACTCCCTACTTCCCACCTTATTCTTTTTTTATCATTTTCATTTCCTAGTTTTTGTATTATGGTTTCGCATTCAATAATCGTTTTTTATTGATTTAATTCTGGTGGCGGTGCGTATTTTAAGCCTTTCGCTAACATTTCTTTTTCTTCCGTATTGAAATTTACCTCTGTAACGTTTATTACTCTTTTTTCATAGTTATTCTTAGAGAGGTGTTCCTTTTTTACTTCGTTCTTTCTTATTAATTTATTTAACTTATCTACCATTTTTTTATTTTTATTTTCCAATTTCTTTTCTATGTACCCCAAACCAAAATTATATAATATTTCTTCTAACTCTACATACGAGTATATTCTTAATAATTCTATGTGTCTGTCATATAATTCCCTATTATATCTATTGATTAAGCCGTAGAGTGACCTTATTTCCAGTTTTATCCACAACTTCTCGCTTTGTTCTTTTACTTTTTTGGCTACAGTGTTCTTATTTTTAATTTTAACTTGAGCGTACTTTGGGATGACATTATTAGCCAGACATTGTTTATTAAACCATATTTTACTTAAAACCCTCTTCAATTTAACTTTTAACTTAAGATATTTAAAAACTTTACTTACCTTATTGTTGTCGTTTATTACCTCATTGTTGTTGTCCATTACCTGTAGTCGATTGCACATCTTAACAGACGTTTAATGAAGAAATTTTTGTTAGTGGTTGAAATCACATTCAAAATGATCAATATTGCACACCACTATATAAAAATTATTCCGATTAGCGCTTTCAAGCTTCACAGCTCATCGTCAGATCAGGAATAGGCAGAAAATATGTAATACCCAACCCTTCACCCCTCTCCACCACCCTGCTCACCCACAACAAACTAAAAATTAATGACCCTTCCCCACCCCCTAAACTCTGTCTCACCATCTGTACAGTTACATATTTTTCTAGTAAATTCCTTGTGTTTCAGTGTGTGTGTGTGTGTGTGTGTGTGTGTGCATCCCATTAAACTACCCTCTTCCTCTCCACACACGTGGGTCAGTCACACACCCTTATTTTAAAACAACCAATTAGTACTATGAAATATAATTCTTAATCTTATCTATCTGCCCTCTCTCATTTACTTCTTAATCAAGTTATAAAATATTTCTTCATTATCAAATTTAATTTTAATATTAATTAAATTGTCTAACCCTTTTTCTCTTTCTTTCAATATTTCTATGTCCTCTCTAAGCTTCCTTTCAACTGTGTTATTTACTACTTTTACAATTTCGTATTCTTCCAAAGGATTAACAAACTTGTGGTTGTCTTCTATGAAATGTGTTGCATATAACGAATTGGTTGTTCTATTACCTTCTCCACGTTTGTGGTCAGACAACCTGCATGCGAATTTTCGTCCTGTCTCCCCTAGGTACACTTTGTTGCAGTCTTTACATTTTAATTTATAAATTCCGCTTTTCTGTAATACTGGAATTTTTTCTATATTCTTATTCCTTATCTTATCAAATAGCGTTTCACATTTTTTAATAGCTATATCTAATCCATATTTATTAAAACATTTTATAATTTTTCTAGTATGTGAACCTATGTATGTCAATGACCCTGCATAATTCTTTTGTTCTGGTTCTATTTTAGCTTTTTGTATGTTGACCCTTTTCATAACTTTATCCACTATGTTGGTGCTATAATTATTATTCCTTACAATTCCCTTTATCGTTTTTAACTCCCTATCTTTTGATTCGGTCTCTTTTAAACACTTCTGAGCTCTGTAACAAAAGGAATTGATTGCCGCCATTTTATATCTGTATGGGTGGTACGACTCTCTTGGTATAATTATATCAGAATACGACTCTTTCCTAAATATCCCAAACTGTAGTTTCTCATTATGTTTAATTTCTATGTTTAAATCTAAGTAATTTATTTGCTTACCTCCTATCTCTTCCTTAAATTGTAAGTTTTTATCCTTATTATTTACCTCCTTTATAAACTGATGCACTTCTTCTATGCTTCCTTCCCAAACTACTAATACATCATCAACGTATCTAGACCATAATTTTATATTGTCTTTATACTTAGTGGAAGTTATTAATTGCTTTTCAAAATCATTCATGTATATTTCAGCAAGAATAGGGGATAATGAAGACCCCATAGGTAAACCTTTTTTCTGTATATAAAACTTGTTATTAAACCTAAAATAGTTCTGATTTACACATTCTTTAATTACTTTCATCAACTGCTTTTTAAACCTGTATTCTCCCATATTATTATCGTTTATTAACTTAATAACTTTATTTACTGTGATATTAGTAAACATTTCCTTAACATCCAGTGATATCAATTTTGTATTTACATTAATGCTAATATTTTCTCATTTTTCTATCAATTTTATATTATTCTCTATGTTGTATTTTGTCCCAAATTCATATTTCTCTTTCAGTACTCTGCTAACTTCCTTTGATAGTTTATAAATAGGTGCATTAATAAAAGAAACAATCGGTCTAATTGGTTTTCCTTCTTTATGTATCTTAACCTGACTTTTAAAAGTTGGTGCTGTTGGATTACTTTCCAATAAATACTTTTTCTTATTTTCTTCTATAAATGTTATCTGTTTCATCATTTGTTTTATCCCTGACTGGAACTTACTTGTATAATCATACTTTATTTCCTCGTATGGTCCTTCCCTTATAAATTCTTCCGTTTTCTTTATGTATTCTTCCTTTCTAATTAGTACCATTGTATTTCATTTATCCGCCTTCGTAACTGTAATATAATTCTTCTTTATTTTATTCTTTAGTTTAGTTACAGTTGCTTTTATTTTTTGTTCATTCTTTGAATTATACAAACTTTTCTTAAATATTTTATCTACTACACTCCCTACTTCCCACCTTATTCTTTTTTTATCATTTTCATTTCCTAGTTTTTGTATTATGGTTTCGCATTCAATAATCGTTTTTTCTTGATTTAATTCTGGTGGCGGTGCGTATTTTAAGCCTTTCGCTAACATTTCTTTTTCTTCCGTATTGAAATTTACCTCTGTAAGGTTTATTACTCTTTTTTCATAGTTATTCTTAGAGAGGTGTTCCTTTTTTACTTCGTTCTTTCTTATTAATTTATTTAAATTATCTACCATTTTTTTATTTTTATTTTCCAATTTATTTTCTATGTACCCCAAACCAAAATTATATAATATTTCTTCTAACTCTACATACGAGTATATTCTTAATAATTCTATGTGTCTGTCATATAATTCCCTATTATATCTATTGATTAAGCCGTAGAGTGACCTTATTTCCAGTTTTATCCACAACTTCTCGCTTTGTTCTTTTACTTTTTTGGCTATACTGTTCTTATTTTTAATTTTAACTTGAGCGTACTTTGGGATGACATTATTAGCCAGACATTGTTTATTAAACCATATTTTACTTAAAACCCTCTTCAATTTAACTTTTAACTTAAGATATTTAAAAACTTTACTTACCTTATTGTTGTCGTTTATTACCTCATTGTTGTTGTCCATTACCTGTAGTCGATTGCACATCTTAACAGACGTTTAATGAAGAAATTTTTGTTAGTGGTTGAAATCACATTCAAAATGATCAATATTGCACACCACTATATACAAATTATTCCGATTAGCGCTTTCAAGCTTCACAGCTCATCGTCAGATCAGGAATAGGCAGAAAATATGTAATACCCAACCCTTCACCCCTCTCCACCACCCTGCTCACCCACAACAAACTAAAAATTAATGACCCTTCCCCACCCCCTAAACTCTGTCTCACCATCAGTACAGTTACATATTTTTCTAGTAAATTCCTTGTGTTTCAGTGTGTGTGTGTGTGTGTGTGTGTGTGTGTGTGTGTGTGTGCATCCCTTTAAACTACCCTCTTCCTCTCCACACACGTGGGTCAGTCACACACCCTTATTTTAAAACAACCAATTAGTACTATGAAATATAATTCTTAATCTTATCTATCTGCCCTCTCTCATTTACTTCTTAATCATGTTATAAAATATTTCTTCATTATCAAATTTAATTTTAATATTAATTAAATTGTCTAACCCTTTTTCTCTTTCTTTCAATATTTCTATCTCCTCTCTAAGCTTCCTTTCAACTGTGTTATTTACTACTTTTACAATTTCGTATTCTTCCAAAGGATTAACAAACTTGTGGTTGTCTTCTATGAAATGTCTTGCATATAACGAATTGGTTGTTCTATTACCTTCTCCACGTTTGTGGTCAGACAACCTGCATGCGAATTTTCGTCCTGTCTCCCCTAGGTACACTTTGTTGCAGTCTTTACATTTTAATTTATAAATTCCGCTTTTCTGTAATACTGGAATTTTTTCTATATTCTTATTCCTTATCTTATCAAATAGCGTTTCACATTTTTTAATAGCTATATCTACTCCATATTTATTAAAACATTTTATAATTTTTCTAGTATGTGAACCTATGTATGTCAATGACCCTGCATAATTCTTTTGTTCTGGTTCTATTTTAGCTTTTTGTATGTTGACCCTTTTCATAACTTTATCCACTATGTTGGTGCTATAATTATTATTCCTTACAATTCCCTTTATCGTTTTTAACTCCCTATCTTTTGATTCGGTCTCTTTTAAACGCTTCTGAGCTCTGTAACAAAAGGAATTGATTGCCGCCATTTTATATCTGTATGGGTGGTACGACTCTCTTGGTATAATTATATCAGAATACGACTCTTTCCTAAATATCCCAAACTGTAGTTTCTCATTATGTTTAATTTCTATGTTTAAATCTAAGTAATTTATTTGCTTACCTCCTATCTCTTCCTTAAATTGTAAGTTTTTATCCTTATTATTTACCTCCTTTATAAACTGATGCACTTCTTCTATGCTTCCTTCCCAAACTACTACAACGTATCCCAAACATCATCAACGTATCTAGACCATAATTTTATATTGTCTTTATACTTAGTGGAAGTTATTAATTGCTTTTCAAAATCATTCATGTATATTTCAGCAAGAATAGGGGATAATGAAGACCCCATAGGTAAACCTTTTTTCTGTATATAAAACTTGTTATTAAACCTAAAATAGTTCTGATTTACACATTCTTTAATTACTTTCATCAACTGCTTTTTATACCTGTATTCTCCCATATTATTATCGTTTATTAACTTAATAACTTTATTTACTGTGATATTAGTAAACATGTCCTTAACATCCAGTGATATCAATTTTGTATTTACATTAATGCTAATATTTTCTCATTTTTCTATCAATTTTATATTATTCTCTATGTTGTATTTTGTCCCAAATTCATATTTCTCTTTCAGTACTCTGCTAACTTCCTTTGATAGTTTATAAATAGGTGCATTAATAAAAGAAACAATCGGTCTAATTGGTTTTCCTTCTTTATGTATCTTAACCTGACTTTTAAAAGTTGGTGCTGTTGGATTACTTTCCAATAAATACTTTTTCTTATTTTCTTCTATAAATGTTATCTGTTTCATCATTTGTTTTATCCTTGACTGGTACTTACTTGTATAATCATACTTTATTTCCTCGTATGGTCCTTCCCTTATAAATTCTTCCGTTTTCTTTATGTATTCTTCCTTTCTAATTAGTACCATTGTATTTCATTTATCCGCCTTCGTAACTGTAATATAATTCTTCTTTATTTTATTCTTTAGTTTAGTTACAGTTGCTTTGATTTTTTGTTCATTCTTTGAATTATACAAACTTTTCTTAAATATTTTATCTACTACACTCCCTACTTCCCACCTTATTCTTTTTTTATCATTTTCATTTCCTAGTTTTTGTATTATGGTTTCGCATTCAATAATCGTTTTTTATTGATTTAATTCTGGTGGCGGTGCGTATTTTAAGCCTTTCGCTAACATTTCTTTTTCTTCCGTATTGAAATTTACCTCTGTAACGTTTATTACTCTTTTTTCATAGTTATTCTTAGAGAGGTGTTCCTTTTTTACTTCGTTCTTTCTTATTAATTTATTTAACTTATCTACCATTTTTTTATTTTTATTTTCCAATTTCTTTTCTATGTACCCCAAACCAAAATTATATAATATTTCTTCTAACTCTACATACGAGTATATTCTTAATAATTCTATGTGTCTGTCATATAATTCCCTATTATATCTATTGATTAAGCCGTAGAGTGACCTTATTTCCAGTTTTATCCACAACTTCTCGCTTTGTTCTTTTACTTTTTTGGCTACAGTGTTCTTATTTTTAATTTTAACTTGAGCGTACTTTGGGATGACATTATTAGCCAGACATTGTTTATTAAACCATATTTTACTTAAAACCCTCTTCAATTTAACTTTTAACTTAAGATATTTAAAAACTTTACTTACCTTATTGTTGTCGTTTATTACCTAATTGTTGTTGTCCATTACCTGTAGTCGATTGCACATCTTAACAGACGTTTAATGAAGAAATTTTTGTTAGTGGTTGAAATCACATTCAAAATGATCAATATTGCACACCACTATATAAAAATTATTCCGATTAGCGCTTTCAAGCTTCACAGCTCATCGTCAGATCAGGAATAGGCAGAAAATATGTAATACCCAACCCTTCACCCCTCTCCACCACCCTGCTCACCCACAACAAACTAAAAATTAATGACCCTTCCCCACCCCCTAAACTCTGTCTCACCATCTGTACAGTTACATATTTTTCTAGTAAATTCCTTGTGTTTCAGTGTGTGTGTGTGTGTGTGTGTGTGTGTGTGTGTGCATCCCATTAAACTACCCTCTTCCTCTCCACACACGTGGGTCAGTCACACTCCCTTATTTTAAAACAACCAATTAGTACTATGAAATATAATTCTTAATCTTATCTATCTGCCCTCTCTCATTTACTTCTTAATCATGTTATAAAATATTTCTTCATTATCAAATTTAATTTTAATATTAATTAAATTGTCTAACCCTTTTTCTCTTTCTTTCAATATTTCTATCTCCTCTCTAAGCTTCCTTTCAACTGTGTTATTTACTACTTTTACAATTTCGTATTCTTCCAAAGGATTAACAAACTTGTGGTTGTCTTCTATGAAATGTCTTGCATATAACGAATTGGTTGTTCTATTACCTTCTCCACGTTTGTGGTCAGACAACCTGCATGCGAATTTTCGTCCTGTCTCCCCTAGGTACACTTTGTTGCAGTCTTTACATTTTAATTTATAAATTCCGCTTTTCTGTAATACTGGAATTTTTTCTATATTCTTATTCCTTATCTTATCAAATAGCGTTTCACATTTTTTAATAGCTATATCTACTCCATATTTATTAAAACATTTTATAATTTTTCTAGTATGTGAACCTATGTATGTCAATGACCCTGCATAATTCTTTTGTTCTGGTTCTATTTTAGCTTTTTGTATGTTGACCCTTTTCATAACTTTATCCACTATGTTGGTGCTATAATTATTATTCCTTACAATTCCCTTTATCGTTTTTAACTCCCTATCTTTTGATTCGGTCTCTTTTAAACGCTTCTGAGCTCTGTAACAAAAGGAATTGATTGCCGCCATTTTATATCTGTATGGGTGGTACGACTCTCTTGGTATAATTATATCAGAATACGACTCTTTCCTAAATATCCCAAACTGTAGTTTCTCATTATGTTTAATTTCTATGTTTAAATCTAAGTAATTTATTTGCTTACCTCCTATCTCTTCCTTAAATTGTAAGTTTTTATCCTTATTATTTACCTCCTTTATAAACTGATGCACTTCTTCTATGCTTCCTTCCCAAACTACTACAACGTATCCCAAACATCATCAACGTATCTAGACCATAATTTTATATTGTCTTTATACTTAGTGGAAGTTATTAATTGCTTTTCAAAATCATTCATGTATATTTCAGCAAGAATAGGGGATAATGAAGACCCCATAGGTAAACCTTTTTTCTGTATATAAAACTTGTTATTAAACCTAAAATAGTTCTGATTTACACATTCTTTAATTACTTTCATCAACTGCTTTTTATACCTGTATTCTCCCATATTATTATCGTTTATTAACTTAATAACTTTATTTACTGTGATATTAGTAAACATGTCCTTAACATCCAGTGATATCAATTTTGTATTTACATTAATGCTAATATTTTCTCATTTTTCTATCAATTTTATATTATTCTCTATGTTGTATTTTGTCCCAAATTCATATTTCTCTTTCAGTACTCTGCTAACTTCCTTTGATAGTTTATAAATAGGTGCATTAATAAAAGAAACAATCGGTCTAATTGGTTTTCCTTCTTTATGTATCTTAACCTGACTTTTAAAAGTTGGTGCTGTTGGATTACTTTCCAATAAATACTTTTTCTTATTTTCTTCTATAAATGTTATCTGTTTCATCATTTGTTTTATCCTTGACTGGTACTTACTTGTATAATCATACTTTATTTCCTCGTATGGTCCTTCCCTTATAAATTCTTCCGTTTTCTTTATGTATTCTTCCTTTCTAATTAGTACCATTGTATTTCATTTATCCGCCTTCGTAACTGTAATATAATTCTTCTTTATTTTATTCTTTAGTTTAGTTACAGTTGCTTTGATTTTTTGTTCATTCTTTGAATTATACAAACTTTTCTTAAATATTTTATCTACTACACTCCCTACTTCCCACCTTATTCTTTTTTTATCATTTTCATTTCCTAGTTTTTGTATTATGGTTTCGCATTCAATAATCGTTTTTTATTGATTTAATTCTGGTGGCGGTGCGTATTTTAAGCCTTTCGCTAACATTTCTTTTTCTTCCGTATTGAAATTTACCTCTGTAACGTTTATTACTCTTTTTTCATAGTTATTCTTAGAGAGGTGTTCCTTTTTTACTTCGTTCTTTCTTATTAATTTATTTAACTTATCTACCATTTTTTTATTTTTATTTTCCAATTTCTTTTCTATGTACCCCAAACCAAAATTATATAATATTTCTTCTAACTCTACATACGAGTATATTCTTAATAATTCTATGTGTCTGTCATATAATTCCCTATTATATCTATTGATTAAGCCGTAGAGTGACCTTATTTCCAGTTTTATCCACAACTTCTCGCTTTGTTCTTTTACTTTTTTGGCTACAGTGTTCTTATTTTTAATTTTAACTTGAGCGTACTTTGGGATGACATTATTAGCCAGACATTGTTTATTAAACCATATTTTACTTAAAACCCTCTTCAATTTAACTTTTAACTTAAGATATTTAAAAACTTTACTTACCTTATTGTTGTCGTTTATTACCTCATTGTTGTTGTCCATTACCTGTAGTCGATTGCACATCTTAACAGACGTTTAATGAAGAAATTTTTGTTAGTGGTTGAAATCACATTCAAAATGATCAATATTGCACACCACTATATAAAAATTATTCCGATTAGCGCTTTCAAGCTTCACAGCTCATCGTCAGATCAGGAATAGGCAGAAAATATGTAATACCCAACCCTTCACCCCTCTCCAACACCCTGCTCACCCACAACAAACTAAAAATTAATGACCCTTCCCCACCCCCTAAACTCTGTCTCACCATCTGTACAGTTACATATTTTTCTAGTAAATTCCTTGTGTTTCAGTGTGTGTGTGTGTGTGTGTGTGTGTGTGTGTGCATCCCATTAAACTACCCTCTTCCTCTCCACACACGTGGGTCAGTCACACTCCCTTATTTTAAAACAACCAATTAGTACTATGAAATATAATTCTTAATCTTATCTATCTGCCCTCTCTCATTTACTTCTTAATCATGTTATAAAATATTTCTTCATTATCAAATTTAATTTTAATATTAATTAAATTGTCTAACCCTTTTTCTCTTTCTTTCAATATTTCTATCTCCTCTCTAAGCTTCCTTTCAACTGTGTTATTTACTACTTTTACAATTTCGTATTCTTCCAAAGGATTAACAAACTTGTGGTTGTCTTCTATGAAATGTGTTGCATATAACGAATTGGTTGTTCTATTACCTTCTCCACGTTTGTGGTCAGACAACCTGCATGCGAATTTTCGTCCTGTCTCCCCTAGGTACACTTTGTTGCAGTCTTTACATTTTAATTTATAAATTCCGCTTTTCTGTAATACTGGAATTTTTTCTATATTCTTATTCCTTATCTTATCAAATAGCGTTTCACATTTTTTAATAGCTATATCTAATCCATATTTATTAAAACATTTTATAATTTTTCTAGTATGTGAACCTATGTATGTCAATGACCCTGCATAATTCTTTTGTTCTGGTTCTATTTTAGCTTTTTGTATGTTGACCCTTTTCATAACTTTATCCACTATGTTGGTGCTATAATTATTATTCCTTACAATTCCCTTTATCGTTTTTAACTCCCTATCTTTTGATTCGGTCTCTTTTAAACACTTCTGAGCTCTGTAACAAAAGGAATTGATTGCCGCCATTTTATATCTGTATGGGTGGTACGACTCTCTTGGTATAATTATATCAGAATACGACTCTTTCCTAAATATCCCAAACTGTAGTTTCTCATTATGTTTAATTTCTATGTTTAAATCTAAGTAATTTATTTGCTTACCTCCTATCTCTTCCTTAAATTGTAAGTTTTTATCCTTATTATTTACCTCCTTTATAAACTGATGCACTTCTTCTATGCTTCCTTCCCAAACTAGTAATACATCATCAACGTATCTAGACCATAATTTTATATTGTCTTTATACTTAGTGGAAGTTATTAATTGCTTTTCAAAATCATTCATGTATATTTCAGCAAGAATAGGGGATAATGAAGACCCCATAGGTAAACCTTTTTTCTGTATATAAAACTTGTTATTAAACCTAAAATAGTTCTGATTTACACATTCTTTAATTACTTTCATCAACTGCTTTTTATACCTGTATTCTCCCATATTATTATCGTTTATTAACTTAATAACTTTATTTACTGTGATATTAGTAAACATGTCCTTAACATCCAGTGATATCAATTTTGTATTTACATTAATGCTAATATTTTCTCATTTTTCTATCAATTTTATATTATTCTCTATGTGGTATTTTGTCCCAAATTCATATTTCTCTTTCAGTACTCTGCTAACTTCCTTTGATAGTTTATAAATAGGTGCATTAATAAAAGAAACAATCGGTCTAATTGGTTTTCCTTCTTTATGTATCTTAACCTGACTTTTAAAAGTTGGTGCTGTTGGATTACTTTCCAATAAATACTTTTTCTTATTTTCTTCTATAAATGTTATCTTTTTCATCATTTGTTTTATCCTTGACTGGTACTTACTTGTATAATCATACTTTATTTCCTCGTATGGTCCTTCCCTTATAAATTCTTCCGTTTTCTTTATGTATTCTTCCTTTCTAATTAGTACCATTGTATTTCATTTATCCGCCTTCGTAACTGTAATATAATTCTTCTTTATTTTATTCTTTAGTTTAGTTACAGTTGCTTTGATTTTTTGTTCATTCTTTGAATTATACAAACTTTTCTTAAATATTTTATCTACTACACTCCCTACTTCCCACCTTATTCTTTTTTTATCATTTTCATTTCCTAGTTTTTGTATTATGGTTTCGCATTCAATAATCGTTTTTTCTTGATTTAATTCTGGTGGCGGTGCGTATTTTAAGCCTTTCGCTAACATTTCTTTTTCTTCCGTATTGAAATTTACCTCTGTAAGGTTTATTACTCTTTTTTCATAGTTATTCTTAGAGAGGTGTTCCTTTTTTACTTCGTTCTTTCTTATTAATTTATTTAACTTATCTACCATTTTTTTATTTTTATTTTCCAATTTCTTTTCTATGTACCCCAAACCAAAATTATATAATATTTCTTCTAACTCTACATACGAGTATATTCTTAATAATTCTATGTGTCTGTCATATAATTCCCTATTATATCTATTGATTAAGCCGTAGAGTGACCGTATTTCCAGTTTTATCCACAACTTCTCGCTTTGTTCTTTTTTTTTTTTGGCTACAGTGTTCTTATTTTTAATTTTAACTTGAGCGTACTTTGGGATGACATTATTAGCCAGACATTGTTTATTAAACCATATTTTACTTAAAACCCTCTTCAATTTTACTTTTAACTTAAGATATTTAAAAACTTTACTTACCTTATTGTTGTCGTTTATTACCTCATTGTTGTTGTCCATTAACTGTAGTCGATTGCACATCTTAACAGACGTTTAATGAATAAATTTGTGTTAGTGGTTGAAATCACAATCAAAATGATCAATATTGCACACCACTATATAAAAATTATTCCGATTAGCGCTTTCAAGCTTCACAGCTCATCGTCAGATCAGGAATAGGCAGAAAATATGTAATACCCAACCCTTCACCCCTCTCCCCACCCTGCTCACCCACAACAAACTAAAAATTAATGACCCTTCCCCACCCCCTAAACTCTGTCTCACCATCTGTACAGTTACATATTTTTCTAGTAAATTCCTTGTGTTTCAGTGTGTGTGTGTGTGTGTGTGTGTGTGTGTGTGTGTGTGTGTGCATCCCTTTAAACTACCCTCTTCCTCTCCACACACGTGGGTCAGTCACACACCCTTATTTTAAAACAACCAATTAGTACTATGAAATATAATTCTTAATCTTATCTATCTGCCCTCTCTCATTTATTTCTTAATCATATTATAAAATATTTCTTCATTATCAAATTTAATTTTAATATTAATTAAATTGTCTAACCCTTTTTCTCTTTCTTTCAATATTTCTAACTCCTCTCTAAGCTTCCTTTCAACTGTGTTATTTACTACTTTTACAATTTCGTATTCTTCCAAAGGATTAACAAACTTGTGGTTGTCTTCTATGAAATGTCTTGCATATAACGAATTGGTTGTTCTATTACCTTCTCCACGTTTGTGGTCAGACAACCGGCATGCGAATTTTCGTCCTGTCTCCCCTAGGTACACTTTTTTGCAGTCTTTACCTTTTAATTTATAAATTCCGCTTTTCTGTAATACTGGAATTTTTTCTATATTCTTATTCCTTATCTTATCAAATACCGTTTCACATTTTTTAATAGCTATATCTACTCCATATTTATTAAAACATTTTATAATTTATCTAGTATGTGAACCTATGTATGTCAATGACCCTGCATAATTCTTTTGTTCTGGTTCTATTTTAGCTTTTTGTATGTTGACCCTTTTCATAACTTTATCCACTATGTTGGTGCTATAATTATTATTCCTTACAATTCCCTTTATCGTTTTTAACTCCCTATCTTTTGATTCGGTCTCTTTTAAACACTTCTGAGCTCTGTAACAAAAGGAATTGATTGCCGCCATTTTATATCTGTATGGGTGGTACGACTCTCTTGGTATAATTATATCAGAATACGACTCTTTCCTAAATATCCCAAACTGTAGTTTCTCATTATGTTTAATTTCTATGTTTAAATCTAAGTAATTTATTTGCTTACCTCCTATCTCTTCCTTAAATTGTAAGTTTTTATCCTTATTATTTACCTCCTTTATAAACTGATGCACTTCTTCTATGCTTGCTTCCCAAACTACTAATACATCATCAACGTATCTAGACCATAATTTTATATTGTCTTTATACTTAGTGGAAGTTATTAATTGCTTTTCAAAATCATTCATGTATATTTCAGCAAGAATAGGGGATAATGAAGACCCCATAGGTAAACCTTTTTTCTGTATATAAAACTTGTTATTAAACCTAAAATAGTTCTGATTTACACATTCTTTAATTACTTTCATCAACTGCTTTTTATACCTGTATTCTCCCATATTATTATCGTTTATTAACTTAATAACTTTATTTACTGTGATATTAGTAAACATTTCCTTAACATCCAGTGATATCAATTTTGTATTTACATTAATGCTAATATTTTCTATTTTTTCTATCAATTTTATATTATTCTCTATGTTGTATTTTGTCCCAAATTCATATTTCTCTTTCAGTACTCTGCTAACTTCCTTTGATAGTTTATAAATAGGTGCATTAATAAAAGAAACAATCGGTCTAATTGGTTTTCCTTCTTTACGTATCTTAACCTGACTTTTAAAAGTTGGTGCTGTTGGATTACTTTCCAATAAATACTTTTTCTTATTTTCTTCTATAAATGTTATCTGTTTCATCATTTGTTTTATCCTTGACTGGTACTTACTTGTATAATCATACTTTATTTCCTCGTATGGTCCTTCCCTTATAAATTCTTCCGTTTTCTTTATGTATTCTTCCTTTCTCATTAGTACCATTGTATTTCATTTATCCGCCTTCGTAACTGTAATATAATTCTTCTTTATTTTATTCTTTAGTTTAGTTACTGTTGCTTTGATTTTTTGTTCATTCTTTGAATTATACAAACTTTTCTTAAATATTTTATCTACTACACTCCCTACTTCCCACCTTATTCTTTTTTTATCATTTTCATTTCCTAGTTTTTGTATTATGGTTTCGCATTCAATAATCGTTTTTTCTTGATTTAATTCTGGTGGCGGTGCGTATTTTAAGCCTTTCGCTAACATTTCTTTTTCTTCCGTATTGAAATTTACCTCTGTAAGGTTTATTACTCTTTTTTCATAGTTATTCTTAGAGAGGTGTTCCTTTTTTACTTCGTTCTTTCTTATTAATTTATTTAACTTATCTACCATTTTTTTATTTTTATTTTCCAATTTCTTTTCTATGTACCCCAAACCAAAATTATATAATATTTCTTCTAACTCTACATACGAGTATATTCTTAATAATTCTATGTGTCTGTCATATAATTCCCTATTATATCTATTGATTAAGCCGTAGAGTGACCGTATTTCCAGTTTTATCCACAACTTCTCGCTTTGTTCTTTTCCTTTTTTGGCTACAGTGTTCTTATTTTTAATTTTAACTTGAGCGTGGTTTGGAATGACATTATTAGCCAGACATTGTTTATTAAACCATATTTTACTTAAAACCCTCTTCAATTTAACTTTTAACTTAAGATATTTAAAAACTTTACTTACCTTATTGTTGTCGTTTATTACCTCATTGTTGTTGTCCATTAACTGTAGTCGATTGCACATCTTAACAGACGTTTAATGAATAAATTTGTGTTAGTGGTTGAAATCACAATCAAAATGATCAATATTGCACACCACTATATAAAAATTATTCCGATTAGCGCTTTCAAGCTTCACAGCTCATCGTCAGATCAGGAATAGGCAGAAAATATGTAATACCCAACCCTTCACCCCTCTCCCCACCCTGCTCACCCACAACAAACTAAAAATTAATGACCCTTCCCCACCCCCTAAACTCTGTCTCACCATCTGTACAGTTACATATTTTTCTAGTAAATTCCTTGTGTTTCAGTGTGTGTGTGTGTGTGTGTGTGCATCCCTTTAAACTACCCTCTTCCTCTCCACACACGTGGGTCAGTCACACACCCTTATTTTAAAACAACCAATTAGTACTATGAAATATAATTCTTAATCTTATCTATCTGCCCTCTCTCATTTATTTCTTAATCATATTATAAAATATTTCTTCATTATCAAATTTAATTTTAATATTAATTAAATTGTCTAACCCTTTTTCTCTTTCTTTCAATATTTCTAACTCCTCTCTAAGCTTCCTTTCAACTGTGTTATTTACTACTTTTACAATTTCGTATTCTTCCAAAGGATTAACAAACTTGTGGTTGTCTTCTATGAAATGTCTTGCATATAACGAATTGGTTGTTCTATTACCTTCTCCACGTTTGTGGTCAGACAACCGGCATGCGAATTTTCGTCCTGTCTCCCCTAGGTACACTTTGTTGCAGTCTTTACCTTTTAATTTATAAATTCCGCTTTTCTGTAATACTGGAATTTTTTCTATATTCTTATTCCTTATCTTATCAAATACCGTTTCACATTTTTTAATAGCTATATCTACTCCATATTTATTAAAACATTTTATAATTTTTCTAGTATGTGAACCTATGTATGTCAATGACCCTGCATAATTCTTTTGTTCTGGTTCTATTTTAGCTTTTTGTATGTTGACCCTTTTCATAACTTTATCCATGTTGGTGCTATAATTATTTTTCCTTACAATTCCCTTTATCGTTTTTAACTCCCTATCTTTTGATTCGGTCTCTTTTAAACACTTCTGAGCTCTGTAACAAAAGGAATTGATTGCCGCCATTTTATATCTGTATGGGTGGTACGACTCTCTTGGTATAATTATATCAGAATACGACTCTTTCCTAAATATCCCAAACTGTAGTTTCTCATTATGTTTAATTTCTATGTTTAAATCTAAGTAATTTATTTGCTTACCTCCTATCTCTTCCTTAAATTGTAAGTTTTTATCCTTATTATTTACCTCCTTTATAAACTGATGCACTTCTTCTATGCTTCCTTCCCAAACTACTAATACATCATCAACGTATCTAGACCATAATTTTATATTGTCTTTATACTTAGTGGAAGTTATTAATTGCTTTTCAAAATCATTCATGTATATTTCAGCAAGAATAGGGGATAATGAAGACCCCATAGGTAAACCTTTTTTCTGTATATAAAACTTGTTATTAAACCTAAAATAGTTCTGATTTACACATTCTTTAATTACTTTCATCAACTGCTTTTTATACCTGTATTCTCCCATATTATTATCGTTTATTAACTTAATAACTTTATTTACTGTGATATTAGTAAACATGTCCTTAACATCCAGTGATATCAATTTTGTATTTACATTAATGCTAATATTTTCTCATTTTTCTATCAATTTTATATTATTCTCTATGTTGTATTTTGTCCCAAATTCATATTTCTCTTTCAGTACTCTGCTAACTTCCTTTGATAGTTTATAAATAGGTGCATTAATAAAAGAAACAATCGGTCTAATTGGTTTTCCTTCTTTATGTATCTTAACCTGACTTTTAAAAGTTGGTGCTGTTGGATTACTTTCCAATAAATACTTTTTCTTATTTTCTTCTATAAATGTTATCTGTTTCATCATTTGTTTTATCCTTGACTGGTACTTACTTGTATAATCATACTTTATTTCCTCGTATGGTCCTTCCCTTATAAATTCTTCCGTTTTCTTTATGTATTCTTCCTTTCTAATTAGTACCATTGTATTTCATTTATCCGCCTTCGTAACTGTAATATAATTCTTCTTTATTTTATTCTTTAGTTTAGTTACAGTTGCTTTGATTTTTTGTTCATTCTTTGAATTATACAAACTTTTCTTAAATATTTTATCTACTACACTCCCTACTTCCCACCTTATTCTTTTTTTATCATTTTCATTTCCTAGTTTTTGTATTATGGTTTCGCATTCAATAATCGTTTTTTCTTGATTTAATTCTGGTGGCGGTGCGTATTTTAAGCCTTTCGCTAACATTTCTTTTTCTTCCGTATTGAAATTTACCTCTGTAAGGTTTATTACTCTTTTTTCATAGTTATTCTTAGAGAGGTGTTCCTTTTTTACTTCGTCCTTTCTTATTAATTTATTTAACTTATCTACCATTTTTTTATTTTTATTTTCCAATTTCTTTTCTATGTACCCCAAACCAAAATTATATAATATTTCTTCTAACTCTACATACGAGTATATTCTTAATAATTCTATGTGTCTGTCATATAATTCCCTATTATATCTATTGATTAAGCCGTAGAGTGACCGTATTTCCAGTTTTATCCACAACTTCTCGCTTTGTTCTTTTCCTTTTTTGGCTACAGTGTTCTTATTTTTAATTTTAACTTGAGCGTACTTTGGGATGACATTATTAGCCAGACATTGTTTATTAAACCATATTTTACTTAAAACCCTCTTCAATTTAACTTTTAACTTAAGATATTTAAAAACTTTACTTACCTTATTGTTGTCGTTTATTACCTCATTGTTGTTGTCCATTAACTGTAGTCGATTGCACATCTTAACAGACGTTTAATGAATAAATTTGTGTTAGTGGTTGAAATCACAATCAAAATGATCAATATTGCACACCACTATATAAAAATTATTCCGATTAGCGCTTTCAAGCTTCACAGCTCATCGTCAGATCAGGAATAGGCAGAAAATATGTAATACCCAACACTTCACCCCTCTCCCCACCCTGCTCACCCACAACAAACTAAAAATTAATGACCCTTCCCCACCCCCTAAACTCTGTCTCACCATCTGTACAGTTACATATTTTTCTAGTAAATTCCTTGTGTTTCAGTGTGTGTGTGTGCATCCATTTAAACTACCCTCTTCCTCTCCACACACGTGGGTCAGTCACACTCCCTTATTTTAAAACAACCAATTAGTACTATGAAATATAATTCTTAATCTTATCTATCTGCCCTCTCTCATTTACTTCTTAATCATGTTATAAAATATTTCTTCATTATCAAATTTAATTTTAATATTAATTAAATTGTCTAACCCTTTTTCTCTTTCTTTCAATATTTCTAACTCCTCTCTAAGCTTCCTTTCAACTGTGTTATTTACTACTTTTACAATTTCGTATTCTTCCAAAGGATTAACAAACTTGTGGTTGTCTTCTATGAAATGTCTTGCATATAACGAATTGGTTGTTCTATTACCTTCTCCACGTTTGTGGTCAGACAACCTGCATGCGAATTTTCGTCCTGTCTCCCCTAGGTACACTCTGTTGCAGTCTTTACCTTTTAATTTATAAATTCCTCTTTTCTGTAATACTGGAATTTTTTCTATATTCTAATTCCTTATCTTATCAAATAGCGTTTCACATTTTTTAATAGCTATATCTACTCCATATTTATTAAAACATTTTATAATTTTTCTAGTATGTGAACCTATGTATGTCAATGACCCTGCATAATTCTTTTGTTCTGGTTCTATTTTAGCTTTTTGTATGTTGACCCTTTTCATAACTTTATCCACTATGTTGGTGCTATAATTATTATGCCTTACAATTCCCTTTATCGTTTTTAACTCCCTATCTTTTGATTCGGTCTCTTTTAAACACTTCTGAGCTCTGTAACAAAAGGAATTGATTGCCGCCATTTTATATCTGTATGGGTGGTACGACTCTCTTGGTATAATTATATCAGAATACGACTCTTTCCTAAATATCCCAAACTGTAGTTTCTCATTATGTTTAATTTCTATGTTTAAATCTAAGTAATATATTTGCTTACCTCCTATCTCTTCCTTAAATTGTAAGTTTTTATCCTTATTATTTACCTCCTTTATAAACTGATGCACTTCTTCTATGCTTCCTTCCCAAACTACTAATACATCATCAACGTATCTAGACCATAATTTTATATTGTCTTTATACTTAGTGGAAGTTATTAATTGCTTTTCAAAATCATTCATGTATATTTCAGCAAGAATAGGGGATAATGAAGACCCCATAGGTAAACCTTTTTTCTGTATATAAAACTTGTTATTAAACCTAAAATAGTTCTGATTTACACATTCTTTAATTACTTTCATCAACTGCTTTTTAAACCTGTATTCTCCCATATTATTATCGTTTATTAACTTAATAACTTTATTTACTGTGATATTAGTAAACATTTCCTTAACATCCAGTGATATCAATTTTGTATTTACATTAATGCTAATATTTTCTCATTTTTCTATCAATTTTATATTATTCTCTATGTGGTATTTTGTCCCAAATTCATATTTCTCTTTCAGTACTCTGCTAACTTCCTTTGATAGTTTATAAATAGGTGCATTAATAAAAGAAACAATCGGTCTAATTGGTTTTCCTTCTTTATGTATCTTAACCTGACTTTTAAAAGTTGGTGCTGTTGGATTACTTTCCAATAAATACTTTTTCTTATTTTCTTCTATAAATGTTATCTGTTTCATCATTTGTTTTATCCCTGACTGGAACTTACTTGTATAATCATACTTTATTTCCTCGTATGGTCCTTCCCTTATAAATTCTTCCGTTTTCTTTATGTATTCTTCCTTTCTAATTAGTACCATTGTATTTCATTTATCCGCCTTCGTAACTGTAATATAATTCTTCTTTATTTTATTCTTTAGTTTAGTTACAGTTGCTTTGATTTTTTGTTCATTCTTTGAATTATACAAACTTTTCTTAAATATTTTATCTACTACACTCCCTACTTCCCACCTTATTCTTTTTTTATCATTTTCATTTCCTAGTTTTTGTATTATGGTTTCGCATTCAATAATCGTTTTTTCTTGATTTAATTCTGGTGGCGGTGCGTATTTTAAGCCTTTCGCTAACATTTCTTTTTCTTCCGTATTGAAATTTACCTCTGTAAGGTTTATTACTCTTTTTTCATAGTTATTCTTAGAGAGGTGTTCCTTTTTTACTTCGTTCTTTCTTATTAATTTATTTAAATTATCTACCATTTTTTTATTTTTATTTTCCAATTTCTTTTCTATGTACCCCAAACCAAAATTATATAATATTTCTTCTAACTCTACATACGAGTATATTCTTAATAATTCTATGTGTCTGTCATATAATTCCCTATTATATCTATTGATTAAGCCGTAGAGTGACCTTATTTCCAGTTTTATCCACAACTTCTCGCTTTGTTCTTTTACTTTTTTGGCTACACTGTTCTTATTTTTAATTTTAACTTGAGCGTACTTTGGGATGACATTATTAGCCAGACATTGTTTATTAAACCATATTTTACTTAAAACCCTCTTCAATTTAACTTTTAACTTAAGATATTTAAAAACTTTACTTACCTTATTGTTGTCGTTTATTACCTCATTGTTGTTGTCCATTACCTGTAGTCGATTGCACATCTTAACAGACGTTTAATGAAGAAATTTGTGTTAGTGGTTGAAATCACATTCAAAATGATCAATATTGCACACCACTATATAAAAATTATTCCGATTAGCGCTTTCAAGCTTCACAGCTCATCGTCAGATCAGGAATAGGCAGAAAATATGTAATACCCAACCCTTCACCCCTCTCCACCACCCTGCTCACCCACAACAAACTAAAAATTAATGACCCTTCCCCACCCCCTAAACTCTGTCTCACCATCAGTACAGTTACATATTTTTCTAGTAAATTCCTTGTGTTTCAGTGTGTGTGTGTGTGTGTGTGTGTGTGTGTGTGTGTGTGTGTGTGTGTGCATCCCTTTAAACTACCCTCTTCCTCTCCACACACGTGGGTCAGTCACACACCCTTATTTTAAAACAACCAATTAGTACTATGAAATATAATTCTTAATCTTATCTATCTGCCCTCTCTCATTTACTTCTTAATCATGTTATAAAATATTTCTTCATTATCAAATTTAATTTTAATATTAATTAAATTGTCTAACCCTTTTTCTCTTTCTTTCAATATTTCTATCTCCTCTCTAAGCTTCCTTTCAACTGTGTTATTTACTACTTTTACAATTTCGTATTCTTCCAAAGGATTAACAAACTTGTGGTTGTCTTCTATGAAATGTCTTGCATATAACGAATTGGTTGTTCTATTACCTTCTCCACGTTTGTGGTCAGACAACCTGCATGCGAATTTTCGTCCTGTCTCCCCTAGGTACACTTTGTTGCAGTCTTTACATTTTAATTTATAAATTCCGCTTTTCTGTAATACTGGAATTTTTTCTATATTCTTATTCCTTATCTTATCAAATAGCGTTTCACATTTTTTAATAGCTATATCTAATCCATATTTATTAAAACATTTTATAATTTTTCTAGTATGTGAACCTATGTATGTCAATGACCCTGCATAATTCTTTTGTTCTGGTTCTATTTTAGCTTTTTGTATGTTGACCCTTTTCATAACTTTATCCACTATGTTGGTGCTATAATTATTATTCCTTACAATTCCCTTTATCGTTTTTAACTCCCTATCTTTTGATTCGGTCTCTTTTAAACGCTTCTGAGCTCTGTAACAAAAGGAATTGATTGCCGCCATTTTATATCTGTATGGGTGGTACGACTCTCTTGGTATAATTATATCAGAATACGACTCTTTCCTAAATATCCCAAACTGTAGTTTCTCATTATGTTTAATTTCTATGTTTAAATCTAAGTAATATATTTGCTTACCTCCTATCTCTTCCTTAAATTGTAAGTTTTTATCCTTATTATTTACCTCCTTTATAAACTGATGCACTTCTTCTATGCTTCCTTCCCAAACTACTACAACGTATCCCAAACATCATCAACGTATCTAGACCATAATTTTATATTGTCTTTATACTTAGTGGAAGTTATTAATTGCTTTTCAAAATCATTCATGTATATTTCAGCAAGAATAGGGGATAATGAAGACCCCATAGGTAAACCTTTTTTCTGTATATAAAACTTGTTATTAAACCTAAAATAGTTCTGATTTACACATTCTTTAATTACTTTCATCAACTGCTTTTTATACCTGTATTCTCCCATATTATTATCGTTTATTAACTTAATAACTTTATTTACTGTGATATTAGTAAACATGTCCTTCACATCCAGTGATATCAATTTTGTATTTACATTAATGCTAATATTTTCTCATTTTTCTATCAATTTTATATTATTCTCTATGTTGTATTTTGTCCCAAATTCATATTTCTCTTTCAGTACTCTGCTAACTTCCTTTGATAGTTTATAAATAGGTGCATTAATAAAAGAAACAATCGGTCTAATTGGTTTTCCTTCTTTATGTATCTTAACCTGACTTTTAAAAGTTGGTGCTGTTGGATTACTTTCCAATAAATACTTTTTCTTATTTTCTTCTATAAATGTTATCTGTTTCATCATTTGTTTTATCCTTGACTGGTACTTACTTGTATAATCATACTTTATTTCCTCGTATGGTCCTTCCCTTATAAATTCTTCCGTTTTCTTTATGTATTCTTCCTTTCTAATTAGTACCATTGTATTTCATTTATCCGCCTTCGTAACTGTAATATAATTCTTCTTTATTTTATTCTTTAGTTTAGTTACAGTTGCTTTGATTTTTTGTTCATTCTTTGAATTATACAAACTTTTCTTAAATATTTTATCTACTACACTCCCTACTTCCCACCTTATTCTTTTTTTATCATTTTCATTTCCTAGTTTTTGTATTATGGTTTCGCATTCAATAATCGTTTTTTATTGATTTAATTCTGGTGGCGGTGCGTATTTTAAGCCTTTCGCTAACATTTCTTTTTCTTCCGTATTGAAATTTACCTCTGTAACGTTTATTACTCTTTTTTCATAGTTATTCTTAGAGAGGTGTTCCTTTTTTACTTCGTTCTTTCTTATTAATTTATTTAACTTATCTACCATTTTTTTATTTTTATTTTCCAATTTCTTTTCTATGTACCCCAAACCAAAATTATATAATATTTCTTCTAACTCTACATACGAGTATATTCTTAATAATTCTATGTGTCTGTCATATAATTCCCTATTATATCTATTGATTAAGCCGTAGAGTGACCTTATTTCCAGTTTTATCCACAACTTCTCGCTTTGTTCTTTTACTTTTTTGGCTACAGTGTTCTTATTTTTAATTTTAACTTGAGCGTACTTTGGGATGACATTATTAGCCAGACATTGTTTATTAAACCATATTTTACTTAAAACCCTCTTCAATTTAACTTTTAACTTAAGATATTTAAAAACTTTACTTACCTTATTGTTGTCGTTTATTACCTAATTGTTGTTGTCCATTACCTGTAGTCGATTGCACATCTTAACAGACGTTTAATGAAGAAATTTTTGTTAGTGGTTGAAATCACATTCAAAATGATCAATATTGCACACCACTATATAAAAATTATTCCGATTAGCGCTTTCAAGCTTCACAGCTCATCGTCAGATCAGGAATAGGCAGAAAATATGTAATACCCAACCCTTCACCCCTCTCCACCACCCTGCTCACCCACAACAAACTAAAAATTAATGACCCTTCCCCACCCCCTAAACTCTGTCTCACCATCTGTAGAGTTACATATTTTTCTAGTAAATTCCTTGTGTTTCAGTGTGTGTGTGTGTGTGTGTGTGTGTGTGTGCATCCCATTAAACTACCCTCTTCCTCTCCACACACGTGGGTCAGTCACACACCCTTATTTTAAAACAACCAATTAGTACTATGAAATATAATTCTTAATCTTATCTATCTGCCCTCTCTCATTTACTTCTTAATCATGTTATAAAATATTTCTTCATTATCAAATTTAATTTTAATATTAATTAAATTGTCTAACCCTTTTTCTCTTTCTTTCAATATTTCTATCTCCTCTCTAAGCTTCCTTTCAACTGTGTTATTTACTACTTTTACAATTTCGTATTCTTCCAAAGGATTAACAAACTTGTGGTTGTCTTCTATGAAATGTGTTGCATATAACGAATTGGTTGTTCTATTACCTTCTCCACGTTTGTGGTCAGACAACCTGCATGCGAATTTTCGTCCTGTCTCCCCTAGGTACACTTTGTTGCAGTCTTTACATTTTAATTTATAAATTCCGCTTTTCTGTAATACTGGAATTTTTTCTATATTCTTATTCCTTATCTTATCAAATAGCGTTTCACATTTTTAATAGCTATATCTAATCCATATTTATTAAAACATTTTATAATTTTTCTAGTATGTGAACCTATGTATGTCAATGACCCTGCATAATTCTTTTGTTCTGGTTCTATTTTAGCTTTTTGTATGTTGACCCTTTTCATAACTTTATCCACTATGTTGGTGCTATAATTATTATTCCTTACAATTCCCTTTATCGTTTTTAACTCCCTATCTTTTGATTCGGTCTCTTTTAAACACTTCTGAGCTCTGTAACAAAAGGAATTGATTGCCGCCATTTTATATCTGTATGGGTGGTACGACTCTCTTGGTATAATTATATCAGAATACGACTCTTTCCTAAATATCCCAAACTGTAGTTTCTCATTATGTTTAATTTCTATGTTTAAATCTAAGTAATTTATTTGCTTACCTCCTATCTCTTCCTTAAATTGTAAGTTTTTATCCTTATTATTTACCTCCTTTATAAACTGATGCACTTCTTCTATGCTTCCTTCCCAAACTAGTAATACATCATCAACGTATCTAGACCATAATTTTATATTGTCTTTATACTTAGTGGAAGTTATTAATTGCTTTTCAAAATCATTCATGTATATTTCAGCAAGAATAGGGGATAATGAAGACCCCATAGGTAAACCTTTTTTCTGTATATAAAACTTGTTATTAAACCTAAAATAGTTCTGATTTACACATTCTTTAATTACTTTCATCAACTGCTTTTTATACCTGTATTCTCCCATATTATTATCGTTTATTAACTTAATAACTTTATTTACTGTGATATTAGTAAACATGTCCTTAACATCCAGTGATATCAATTTTGTATTTACATTAATGCTAATATTTTCTCATTTTTCTATCAATTTTATATTATTCTCTATGTGGTATTTTGTCCCAAATTCATATTTCTCTTTCAGTACTCTGCTAACTTCCTTTGATAGTTTATAAATAGGTGCATTAATAAAAGAAACAATCGGTCTAATTGGTTTTCCTTCTTTATGTATCTTAACCTGACTTTTAAAAGTTGGTGCTGTTGGATTACTTTCCAATAAATACTTTTTCTTATTTTCTTCTATAAATGTTATCTGTTTCATCATTTGTTTTATCCTTGACTGGTACTTACTTGTATAATCATACTTTATTTCCTCGTATGGTCCTTCCCTTATAAATTCTTCCGTTTTCTTTATGTATTCTTCCTTTCTAATTAGTACCATTGTATTTCATTTATCCGCCTTCGTAACTGTAATATAATTCTTCTTTATTTTATTCTTTAGTTTAGTTACAGTTGCTTTGATTTTTTGTTCATTCTTTGAATTATACAAACTTTTCTTAAATATTTTATCTACTACACTCCCTACTTCCCACCTTATTCTTTTTTTATCATTTTCATTTCCTAGTTTTTGTATTATGGTTTCGCATTCAATAATCGTTTTTTCTTGATTTAATTCTGGTGGCGGTGCGTATTTTAAGCCTTTCGCTAACATTTCTTTTTCTTCCGTATTGAAATTTACCTCTGTAAGGTTTATTACTCTTTTTTCATAGTTATTCTTAGAGAGGTGTTCCTTTTTTACTTCGTTCTTTCTTATTAATTTATTTAACTTATCTACCATTTTTTTATTTTTATTTTCCAATTTCTTTTCTATGTACCCCAAACCAAAATTATATAATATTTCTTCTAACTCTACATACGAGTATATTCTTAATAATTCTATGTGTCTGTCATATAATTCCCTATTATATCTATTGATTAAGCCGTAGAGTGACCGTATTTCCAGTTTTATCCACAACTTCTCGCTTTGTTCTTTTCCTTTTTTGGCTACAGTGTTCTTATTTTTAATTTTAACTTGAGCGTACTTTGGGATGACATTATTAGCCAGACATTGTTTATTAAACCATATTTTACTTAAAACCCTCTTCAATTTTACTTTTAACTTAAGATATTTAAAAACTTTACTTACCTTATTGTTGTCGTTTATTACCTCATTGTTGTTGTCCATTAACTGTAGTCGATTGCACATCTTAACAGACGTTTAATGAATAAATTTGTGTTAGTGGTTGAAATCACAATCAAAATGATCAATATTGCACACCACTATATAAAAATTATTCCGATTAGCGCTTTCAAGCTTCACAGCTCATCGTCAGATCAGGAATAGGCAGAAAATATGTAATACCCAACCCTTCACCCCTCTCCCCACCCTGCTCACCCACAACAAACTAAAAATTAATGACCCTTCCCCACCCCCTAAACTCTGTCTCACCATCTGTACAGTTACATATTTTTCTAGTAAATTCCTTGTGTTTCAGTGTGTGTGTGTGTGTGTGTGTGTGTGTGTGTGCATCCCTTTAAACTACCCTCTTCCTCTCCACACACGTGGGTCAGTCACACACCCTTATTTTAAAACAACCAATTAGTACTATGAAATATAATTCTTAATCTTATCTATCTGCCCTCTCTCATTTATTTCTTAATCATATTATAAAATATTTCTTCATTATCAAATTTAATTTTAATATTAATTAAATTGTCTAACCCTTTTTCTCTTTCTTTCAATATTTCTAACTCCTCTCTAAGCTTCCTTTCAACTGTGTTATTTACTACTTTTACAATTTCGTATTCTTCCAAAGGATTAACAAACTTGTGGTTGTCTTCTATGAAATGTCTTGCATATAACGAATTGGTTGTTCTATTACCTTCTCCACGTTTGTGGTCAGACAACCGGCATGCGAATTTTCGTCCTGTCTCCCCTAGGTACACTTTGTTGCAGTCTTTACCTTTTAATTTATAAATTCCGCTTTTCTGTAATACTGGAATTTTTTCTATATTCTTATTCCTTATCTTATCAAATACCGTTTCACATTTTTTAATAGCTATATCTACTCCATATTTATTAAAACATTTTATAATTTTTCTAGTATGTGAACCTATGTATGTCAATGACCCTGCATAATTCTTTTGTTCTGGTTCTATTTTAGCTTTTTGTATGTTGACCCTTTTCATAACTTTATCCACTATGTTGGTGCTATAATTATTATTCCTTACAATTCCCTTTATCGTTTTTAACTCCCTATCTTTTGATTCGGTCTCTTTTAAACACTTCTGAGCTCTGTAACAAAAGGAATTGATTGCCGCCATTTTATATCTGTATGGGTGGTACGACTCTCTTGGTATAATTATATCAGAATACGACTCTTTCCTAAATATCCCAAACTGTAGTTTCTCATTATGTTTAATTTCTATGTTTAAATCTAAGTAATTTATTTGCTTACCTCCTATCTCTTCCTTAAATTGTAAGTTTTTATCCTTATTATTTACCTCCTTTATAAACTGATGCACTTCTTCTATGCTTGCTTCCCAAACTACTAATACATCATCAACGTATCTAGACCATAATTTTATATTGTCTTTATACTTAGTGGAAGTTATTAATTGCTTTTCAAAATCATTCATGTATATTTCAGCAAGAATAGGGGATAATGAAGACCCCATAGGTAAACCTTTTTTCTGTATATAAAACTTGTTATTAAACCTAAAATAGTTCTGATTTACACATTCTTTAATTACTTTCATCAACTGCTTTTTATACCTGTATTCTCCCATATTATTATCGTTTATTAACTTAATAACTTTATTTACTGTGATATTAGTAAACATTTCCTTAACATCCAGTGATATCAATTTTGTATTTACATTAATGCTAATATTTTCTATTTTTTCTATCAATTTTATATTATTCTCTATGTTGTATTTTGTCCCAAATTCATATTTCTCTTTCAGTACTCTGCTAACTTCCTTTGATAGTTTATAAATAGGTGCATTAATAAAAGAAACAATCGGTCTAATTGGTTTTCCTTCTTTACGTATCTTAACCTGACTTTTAAAAGTTGGTGCTGTTGGATTACTTTCCAATAAATACTTTTTCTTATTTTCTTCTATAAATGTTATCTGTTTCATCATTTGTTTTATCCTTGACTGGTACTTACTTGTATAATCATACTTTATTTCCTCGTATGGTCCTTCCCTTATAAATTCTTCCGTTTTCTTTATGTATTCTTCCTTTCTCATTAGTACCATTGTATTTCATTTATCCGCCTTCGTAACTGTAATATAATTCTTCTTTATTTTATTCTTTAGTTTAGTTACTGTTGCTTTGATTTTTTGTTCATTCTTTGAATTATACAAACTTTTCTTAAATATTTTATCTACTACACTCCCTACTTCCCACCTTATTCTTTTTTTATCATTTTCATTTCCTAGTTTTTGTATTATGGTTTCGCATTCAATAATCGTTTTTTCTTGATTTAATTCTGGTGGCGGTGCGTATTTTAAGCCTTTCGCTAACATTTCTTTTTCTTCCGTATTGAAATTTACCTCTGTAAGGTTTATTACTCTTTTTTCATAGTTATTCTTAGAGAGGTGTTCCTTTTTTACTTCGTTCTTTCTTATTAATTTATTTAACTTATCTACCATTTTTTTATTTTTATTTTCCAATTTCTTTTCTATGTACCCCAAACCAAAATTATATAATATTTCTTCTAACTCTACATACGAGTATATTCTTAATAATTCTATGTGTCTGTCATATAATTCCCTATTATATCTATTGATTAAGCCGTAGAGTGACCGTATTTCCAGTTTTATCCACAACTTCTCGCTTTGTTCTTTTCCTTTTTTGGCTACAGTGTTCTTATTTTTAATTTTAACTTGAGCGTACTTTGGGATGACATTATTAGCCAGACATTGTTTATTAAACCATATTTTACTTAAAACCCTCTTCAATTTTACTTTTAACTTAAGATATTTAAAAACTTTACTTACCTTATTGTTGTCGTTTATTACCTCATTGTTGTTGTCCATTAACTGTAGTCGATTGCACATCTTAACAGACGTTTAATGAATAAATTTGTGTTAGTGGTTGAAATCACAATCAAAATGATCAATATTGCACACCACTATATAAAAATTATTCCGATTAGCGCTTTCAAGCTTCACAGCTCATCGTCAGATCAGGAATAGGCAGAAAATATGTAATACCCAACCCTTCACCCCTCTCCCCACCCTGCTCACCCACAACAAACTAAAAATTAATGACCCTTCCCCACCCCCTAAACTCTGTCTCACCATCTGTACAGTTACATATTTTTCTAGTAAATTCCTTGTGTTTCAGTGTGTGTGTGTGTGTGTGTGTGCATCCCTTTAAACTACCCTCTTCCTCTCCACACACGTGGGTCAGTCACACACCCTTATTTTAAAACAACCAATTAGTACTATGAAATATAATTCTTAATCTTATCTATCTGCCCTCTCTCATTTATTTCTTAATCATATTATAAAATATTTCTTCATTATCAAATTTAATTTTAATATTAATTAAATTGTCTAACCCTTTTTCTCTTTCTTTCAATATTTCTAACTCCTCTCTAAGCTTCCTTTCAACTGTGTTATTTACTACTTTTACAATTTCGTATTCTTCCAAAGGATTAACAAACTTGTGGTTGTCTTCTATGAAATGTCTTGCATATAACGAATTGGTTGTTCTATTACCTTCTCCACGTTTGTGGTCAGACAACCGGCATGCGAATTTTCGTCCTGTCTCCCCTAGGTACACTTTGTTGCAGTCTTTACCTTTTAATTTATAAATTCCGCTTTTCTGTAATACTGGAATTTTTTCTATATTCTTATTCCTTATCTTATCAAATACCGTTTCACATTTTTTAATAGCTATATCTACTCCATATTTATTAAAACATTTTATAATTTTTCTAGTATGTGAACCTATGTATGTCAATGACCCTGCATAATTCTTTTGTTCTGGTTCTATTTTAGCTTTTTGTATGTTGACCCTTTTCATAACTTTATCCATGTTGGTGCTATAATTATTTTTCCTTACAATTCCCTTTATCGTTTTTAACTCCCTATCTTTTGATTCGGTCTCTTTTAAACACTTCTGAGCTCTGTAACAAAAGGAATTGATTGCCGCCATTTTATATCTGTATGGGTGGTACGACTCTCTTGGTATAATTATATCAGAATACGACTCTTTCCTAAATATCCCAAACTGTAGTTTCTCATTATGTTTAATTTCTATGTTTAAATCTAAGTAATTTATTTGCTTACCTCCTATCTCTTCCTTAAATTGTAAGTTTTTATCCTTATTATTTACCTCCTTTATAAACTGATGCACTTCTTCTATGCTTCCTTCCCAAACTACTAATACATCATCAACGTATCTAGACCATAATTTTATATTGTCTTTATACTTAGTGGAAGTTATTAATTGCTTTTCAAAATCATTCATGTATATTTCAGCAAGAATAGGGGATAATGAAGACCCCATAGGTAAACCTTTTTTCTGTATATAAAACTTGTTATTAAACCTAAAATAGTTCTGATTTACACATTCTTTAATTACTTTCATCAACTGCTTTTTATACCTGTATTCTCCCATATTATTATCGTTTATTAACTTAATAACTTTATTTACTGTGATATTAGTAAACATGTCCTTAACATCCAGTGATATCAATTTTGTATTTACATTAATGCTAATATTTTCTCATTTTTCTATCAATTTTATATTATTCTCTATGTTGTATTTTGTCCCAAATTCATATTTCTCTTTCAGTACTTTGCTAACTTCCTTTGATAGTTTATAAATAGGTTCATTAATAAAAGAAACAATCGGTCTAATTGGTTTTCCTTCTTTATGTATCTTAACCTGACTTTTAAAAGTTGGTGCTGTTGGATTACTTTCCAATAAATACTTTTTCTTATTTTCTTCTATAAATGTTATCTGTTTCATCATTTGTTTTATCCTTGACTGGTACTTACTTGTATAATCATACTTTATTTCCTCGTATGGTCCTTCCCTTATAAATTCTTCCGTTTTCTTTATGTATTCTTCCTTTCTCATTAGTACCATTGTATTTCATTTATCCGCCTTCGTAACTGTAATATAATTCTTCTTTATTTTATTCTTTAGTTTAGTTACAGTTGCTTTGATTTTTTGTTCATTCTTTGAATTATACAAACTTTTCTTAAATATTTTATCTACTACACTCCCTACTTCCCACCTTATTCTTTTTTTATCATTTTCATTTCCTAGTTTTTGTATTATGCTTTCGCATTCAATAATCGTTTTTTCTTGATTTAATTCTGGTGGCGGTGCGTATTTTAACCCTTTCGCTAACATTTCTTTTTCTTCAGTATTGAAATTTACCTCTGTAAGGTTTATTACTCTTTTTCATAGTTATTCTTAGAGAGGTGTTCCTTTTTTACTTCGTTCTTTCTTATTAATTTATTTAACTTATCTACCATTTTTTTATTTTTATTTTCCAATTTCTTTTCTATGTACCCCAAACCAAAATTATATAATATTTCTTCTAACTCTACATACGAGTATATTCTTAATAATTCTATGTGTCTGTCATATAATTCCCTATTATATCTATTGATTAAGCCGTAGAGTGACCTTATTTCCAGTTTTATCCACAACTCCAAGACGAAGATGGTACGGCAAGGCTCTCACGTCTCTACTGGTCAGCGCGCCGCCTAATGGCCCAACAGCCAAGGGTGGGCGTTGGCTAGTAAGTAAGTAAGTAAGTAAGTTTTATCCACAACTTCTCGCTTTGTTCTTTTACTTTTTTGGCTACACTGTTCTTATTTTTAATTTTAACTTGAGCGTACTTTGGGATGACATTATTATCCAGACATTGTTTATTAAACCATATTTTACTTAAAACCCTCTTCAATTTTACTTTTAACTTAAGATATTTAAAAACTTTACTTACCTTATTGTTGTCGTTTATTACCTCATTGTTGTTGTCCATTAACTGTAGACGATTGCACATCTTAACAGACGTTTAATGAATAAATTTGTGTTAGTGGTTGAAATCACAATCAAAGTGATCAATATTGCACACCACTATATAAAAATTATTCCGATTAGCGCTTTCAAGCTTCACAGCTCATCGTCAGATCAGGAATAGGCAGAAAATATGTAATACCCAACCCTTCACCCCTCTCCCCACCCTGCTTACCCCCAACAAACTAAAAATTAATGACCCTTCCCCACCACCTAAACTCTGTCTCACCATCTGTACAGTTACATATTTTTCTAGTAAATTCCTTGTGTTTCAGTGTGTGTGTGTGTGTGTGTGCATCCATTTAAACTACCCTCTTCCTCTCCACACACGTGGGTCAGTCACACACCCTTATTTTAAAACAACCAATTAGTACTATGAAATATAATTCTTAATCTTATCTATCTGCCCTCTCTCATTTACTTCTTAATCATGTTATAAAATATTTCTTCATTATCAAATTTAATTTTAATATTAATTAAATTGTCTAACCCTTTTTCTCTTTCTTTCAATATTTCTATCTCCTCTCTAAGCTTCCTTTCAACTGTGTTATTTACTACTTTTACAATTTCGTATTCTTCCAAAGGATTAACAAACTTGTGGTTGTCTTCTATGAAATGTCTTGCATATAACGAATTGGTTGTTCTATTACCTTCTCCACGTTTGTGGTCATACAACCTGCATGCGAATTTTCGTCCTGTCTCCCCTAGGTACACTTTGTTGCAGTCTTTACATTTTAATTTATAAATTCCGGTTTTCTTTAATACTGGAATTTTTTCTATATTCTTATTCCTTATCTTATCAAATACCGTTTCACATTTTTTAATAGCTATATCTACTCCATATTTATTAAAACATTTTATAATTTTTCTAGTATGTGAACCTATGTATGTCAATGACCCTGCATAATTCTTTTGTTCTGGTTCTATTTTAGCTTTTTGTATGTTGACCCTTTTCATAACTTTATCCACTATGTTGGTGCTATAATTATTATTCCTTACAATTCCCTTTATCGTTTTTAACTCCCTATCTTTTGATTCGGTCTCTTTTAAACACTTCTGAGCTCTGTAACAAAAGGAATTGATTGCCGCCATTTTATATCTGTATGGGTGGTACGACTCTCTTGGTATAATTATATCAGAATACGACTCTTTCCTAAATATCCCAAACTGTAGTTTCTCATTATGTTTAATTTCTATGTTTAAATCTAAGTAATTTATTTGCTTACCTCCTATCTCTTCCTTAAATTGTAAGTTTTTATCCTTATTATTTACCTCCTTTATAAACTGATGCACTTCTTCTATGCTTCCTTCCCAAACTACTAATACATCATCAACGTATCTAGACCATAATTATATTGTCTTTATACTTAGTGGAAGTTATTAATTGCTTTTCAAAATCATTCATGTATATTTCAGCAAGAATAGGGTATAATGAAGACCCCATAGGTAAACCTTTTTTCTGTATATAAAACTTGTTATTAAACCTAAAATAGTTCTGATTTACACATTCTTTAATTACTTTCATCAACTGCTTTTTATACCTGTATTCTCCCATATTATTATCGTTTATTAACTTAATAACTTTATTTACTGTGATATTAGTAAACATGTCCTTAACATCCAGTGATATCAATTTTGTATTTACATTAATGCTATTATTTTCTCATTTTTCTATCAATTTTATATTATTCTCTATGTTGTATTTTGTCCCAAATTCATATTTCTCTTTCAGTACTCTGCTAACTTCCTTTGATAGTTTATAAATAGGTGCATTAATAAGAGAAACAATCGGTCTAATTGGTTTTCCTTCTTTATGTATCTTAACCTGACTTTTAAAAGTTGGTGCTGTTGGATTACTTTCCAATAAATACTTTTTCTTATTTTCTTCTATAAATGTTATCTGTTTCATCATTTGTTTTATCCTTGACTGGTACTTACTTGTATAATCATACTTTATTTCCTCGTATGGTCCTTCCCTTATAAATTCTTCCGTTTTCTTTATGTATTCTTCCTTTCTCATTAGTACCATTGTATTTCATTTATCCGCCTTCGTAACTGTAATATAATTCTTCTTTATTTTATTCTTTAGTTTAGTTACTGTTGCTTTGATTTTTTGTTCATTCTTTGAATTATACAAACTTTTCTTAAATATTTTATCTACTACACTCCCTACTTCCCACCTTATTCTTTTTTTATCATTTTCATTTCCTAGTTTTTGTATTATGCTTTCGCATTTAATAATCGTTTTTTCTTGATTTAATTCTGGTGGCGGTGCGTATTTTAAGCCTTTCGCTAACATTTCTTTTTCTTCCGTATTGAAATTTACCTCTGTAAGGTTTATTACTCTTTTTCATAGTTATTCTTAGAGAGGTGTTCCTTTTTTACTTCGTTCTTTCTTATTAATTTATTTAACTTATCTACCATTTTTTTATTTTTATTTTCCAATTTCTTTTCTATGTACCCCAAACCAAAATTATATAATATTTCTTCTAACTCTACATACGAGTATATTCTTAATAATTCTATGTGTCTGTCATATAATTCCCTATTATATCTATTGATTAAGCCGTAGAGTGACCTTATTTCCAGTTTTATCCACAACTTCTCGCTTTGTTCTTTTACTTTTTTGGCTACACTGTTCTTATTTTTAATTTTAACTTGAGCGTACATTGGGATGACATTATTATCCAAACATTGTTTATTAAACCATATTTTACTTAAAACCCTCTTCAATTTAACTTTTAACTTAAGATATTTAAAAACTTTACTTACCTTATTGTTGTCGTTTATTACCTCATTGTTGTTGTCCATTAACTGTAGTCGATTGCACATCTTAACAGACGTTTAATGAAGAAATTTGTGTTAGTGGTTGAAATCACAATCAAAATGATCAATATTGCACACCACTATATAAAATTTATTCCGATTAGCGCTTTCAAGTTTCACAGCTCATCGTCAGATCAGGAATAGGCAGAAAATATGTAATATCCAACCCTTCACCCCTCTCCACCACCCTGCTCACCCACAACAAACTAAAAATTAATGACCCTTCCCCACCCCCTAAACTCTGTCTCACCATCTGTACAGTTACATATTTTTCTAGTAAATTCCTTGTATTTCAGTGTGTGTGTGTGTGTGTGTGTGTGTGTGTGTGTGCGTGCATTTAATTTAAACGGTCTCTTTTAAACACTTCTGAGCTCTGTAACAAAAGGAATTGATTGCCGCCATTTTATATCTGTATGGGTGGTACGATTCTCTTGGTATAATTATATGAGAATACGACTCTTTCCTAAATATCCCATACTGTAGTTTCTCATTATGTTTAATTTCGATGTTTAAATCTAAGTAATTTATTTGCTTACCTCCTATCTCTTCCTTAAATTGTAAGTTTTTATCCTTATTATTTACCTCCTTTATAAACTGATGCACTTCTTCTATGCTTCCTTCCCAAACTACTAATACATCATCAACGTATCTAGACCATAATTTTATATTGTCTTTATACTTAGTGGAAGTTATTAATTGCTTTTCAAAATCATTCATGTATATTTCAGCAAGAATAGGGGATAATGAAGACCCCATAGGTAAACCTTTTTTCTGTATATAAAACTTGTTATTAAACCTAAAATAGTTCTGATTTACACATTCTTTAATTACTTTCATCAACTGCTTTTTATACCTGTATTCTCCCATATTATTATCGTTTATTAACTTAATAACTTTAGTTACTGTGCTATTAGTAAACATGTCCTTAACATCCAGTGATATCAATTTTGTATTTACATTAATGCTAATATTTTCTCATTTTTCTATCAATTTTATATTATTCTCTATGTTGTATTTTGTCCCAAATTCATATTTCTCTTTCAGTACTCTGCTAACTTCCTTTGATAGTTTATAAATAGGTGCATTAATAAAAGAAACAATCGGTCTAATTGGTTTTCCTTCTTTATGTATCTTAACCTGACTTTTAAAAGTTGGTGCTGTTGGATTACTTTCCAATAAATACTTTTTCTTATTTTCTTCTATAAATGTTATCTGTTTCATCATTTGTTTTATCCTTGACTGGTACTTACTTGTATAATCATACTTTATTTCCTCGTATGGTCCTTCCCTTATAAATTCTTCCGTTTTCTTTATGTATTCTTCCTTTCTCATTAGTACCATTGTATTTCATTTATCCGCCTTCGTAACTGTAATATAATTCTTCTTTATTTTATTCTTTAGTTTAGTTACAGTTGCTTTGATTTTTTGTTCATTCTTTGAATTATACAAACTTTTCTTAAATATTTTATCTACTACACTCCCTACTTCCCACCTTATTCTTTTTTTATCATTTTCATTTCCTAGTTTTTGTATTATGGTTTCGAATTCAATAATCGTTTTTTCTTGATTTAATTCTGGAGGCGGTGCGTATTTTAAGCCTTTCGCTAACATTTCTTTTTCTTCCGTATTGAAATTTACCTCTGTAAGGTTTATTACTCTTTTTTCATAGTTATTCTTAGAGAGGTGTTCCTTTTTTACTTCGTTCTTTCTTATTAATTTATTTAACTTATCTACCATTTTTTTATTTTTATTTTCCAATTTCTTTTCTATGTACCCCAAACCAAAATTATATAATATTTCTTCTAACTCTACATACGAGTATATTCTTAATAATTCTATGTGTCTGTCATATAATTCCCTATTATATCTACTGATTAAGCCGTAGAGTGACCTTATTTCCAGTTTTATCCACAACTTCTCGCTTTGTTCTTTTACTTTTTTGGCTACACTGTTCTTATTTTTAATTTTAACTTGAGCGTACTTTGGGATGACATTATTATCCAGACATTGTTTATTAAACCATATTTTACTTAAAACCCTCTTCAATTTAACTTTTAACTTAAGATATTTAAAAACTTTACTTACCTTATTGTTGTCGTTTATTACCTCATTGTTGTTGTCCATTACCTGTAGTCGATTGCACATCTTAACAGACGTTTAATGAAGAAATTTGTGTTAGTGGTTGAAATCACATTCAAAATGATCAATATTGCACACCACTATATACAAATTATTCCGATTAGCGCTTTCAAGCTTCACAGCTCATCGTCAGATCAGGAATAGGCAGAAAATATGTAATACCCAACCCTTCACCCCTCTCCACCACCCTGCTCACCCACAACAAACTAAAAATTAATGACCCTTCCCCACCCCCTAAACTCTGTCTCACCATCTGTACAATTACATATTTTTCTAGTAAATTCCTTGTGTTTCAGTGTGTGTGTGTGTGTGTGTGTGTGTGTGCAACCCCTTTAAACTACCCTCTTCCTCTCCACACACGTGGGTCAGTCACACACCCATATTTTAAAACAATCAATTAGTACTATGAAATATAATTCTTAATCTTATCTATCTGCCCTCTCTCATTTACTTCTTAATCATGTTATAAAATATTTCTTCATTATCAAATTTAATTTTAATATTAATTAAATTGTCTAACCCTTTTTCTCTTTCTTTCAATATTTCTAACTCCTCTCTAAGCTTCCTTTCAACTGTGTTATTTACTACTTTTACAATTTCGTATTATTCCAAAGGATTAACAAACTTGTGGTTGTCTTCTATGAAATGTCTTGCATATAACGAATTGGTTGTTCTATTACCTTCTCCACGTTTGTGGTCAGACAACCTGCATGCGAATTTTCGTCCTGTCTCCCCTAGGTACACTTTGTTGCAGTCTTTACATTTTAATTTATAAATTCCGCTTTTCTGTAATACTGGAATTTTTTCTATATTCTTATTCCTTATCTTATCAAATACCGTTTCACATTTTTTAATAGCTATATCTACTCCATATTTATTAAAACATTTTATAATTTTTCTAGTATGTGAACCTATGTATGTCAATGACCCTGCATAATTCTTTTGTTCTGGTTCTATTTTAGCTTTTTGTATGTTGACCCTTTTCATAACTTTATCCACTATGCTGGTGCTATAATTATTATTCCTTACAATTCCCTTGATCGTTTTTAACTCCCTATCTTTTGATTCAGTCTCCTTTAAACACTTCTGAGCTCTGTAACAAAAGGAATTGATTGCCGCCATTTTATATCTGTATGGGTGGTACGACTCTCTTGGTATAATTATATCAGAATACGACTCTTTCCTAAATATGCCAAACTGTAGTTTCTCATTATGTTTAATTTCTATGTTTAAATCTAAGTAATTTATTTGCTTACCTCCTATCTCTTCCTTAAATTGTAAGTTTTTATCCTTATTATTTACCTCCTTTATAAACTGATGCACTTCTTCTATGCTTCCTTCCCAAACTAGTAATACATCATCAACGTATCTAGACCATAATTTTATATTGTCTTTATACTTAGTGGAAGTTATTAATTGCTTTTCAAAATCATTCATGTATATTTCAGCAAGAATAGGGGATAATGAAGACCCCATAGGTAAACCTTTTTTCTGTATATAAAACTTGTTATTAAACCTAAAATAGTTCTGATTTACACATTCTTTAATTACTTTCATCAACTGCTTTTTATACCTGTATTCTCCCATATTATTATCGTTTATTAACTTAATAACTTTATTTACTGTGATATTAGTGAACTTGTCCTTAACATCCAGTGATATCAATTTTGTATTTACATTAATGCTAATATTTTCTCATTTTTCTATCAATTTTATATTATTCTCTATGTTGTATTTTGTCCCAAATTCATATTTCTCTTTCAGTACTCTGCTAACTTCCTTTGATAGTTTATAAATAGGTGCATTAATAAAAGAAACAATCGGTCTAATTGGTTTTCCTTCTTTATGTATCTTAACCTGACTTTTAAAAGTTGGTGCTGTTGGATTATTTTCCAATAAATACTTTTTCTTATTTTCTTCTATAAATGTTATCTGTTTCATCATTTGTTTTATCCTTGACTGGTACTTACTTGTATAATCATACTTTATTTCCTCGTATGGTCCTTCCCTTATAAATTCTTCCGTTTTCTTTATGTATTCTTCCTTTCTCATTAGTACCATTGTATTTCATTTATCCGCCTTCGTAACTGTAATATAATTCTTCTTTATTTTATTCTTTAGTTTAGTTACAGTTGCTTTGATTTTTTGTTCATTCTTTGAATTATACAAACTTTTCTTAAATATTTTATCTACTACACTCCCTACTTCCCACCTTATTCTTTTTTTATCATTTTCATTTCCTAGTTTTTGTATTATGGTTTCGCATTTAATAATCGTTTTTTCTTGATTTAATTCTGGTGGCGGTGCGTATTTTAAGCCTTTCGCTAACATTTCTTTTTCTTCCGTATTGAAATTTACCTCTGTAAGGTTTATTACTCTTTTTCATAGTTATTCTTAGAGAGGTGTTCCTTTTTTACTTCGTTCTTTCTTATTAATTTATTTAACTTATCTACCATTTTTTTATTTTTATTTTCCAATTTCTTTCTATGTACCCCAAACCAAAATTATATAATATTTCTTCTAACTCTACATATGAGTATATTCTTAATAATTCTATGTGTCTGTCATATAATTCCCTATTATATCTATTGATTAAGCCGTAGAGTGACCTTATTTCCAGTTTTATCCACAACTTCTCGCTTTGTTCTTTTACTTTTTTGGCTACACTGTTCTTATTTTTAATTTTAACTGGAGCGTAATTTGGGATGACATTATTATCCAGACATTGTTTATTAAACCATATTTTACTTAAAACCCTCTTCAATTTAACTTTTAACTTAAGATATTTAAAAACTTTACTTACCTTATTGTTGTCGTTTATTACCTCATTGTTGTTGTCCATTAACTGTAGTCGATTGCACATCTTAACAGACGTTTAATGAAGAAATTTGTGTTAGTGGTTGAAATCACAATCAAAATGATCAATATTGCACACCACTATATAAAATTTATTCCGATTAGCGCTTTCAAGCTTCACAGCTCATCGTCAGATCAGGAATAGGCAGAAAATATGTAATACCCAACCCTTCACCCCTCTCCACCACCCTGCTCACCCACAACAAACTAAAAATTAATGACACTTCCCCACCCCTAAACTCTGTCTCACCATCTGTACAGTTACATATTTTTCTAGTAAATTCCTTGTGTTTCAGTGTGTGTGTGTGTGTGTGTGTGTGTGTGTGTGTGTGTGTGTGCGTGCATTTAAACATTTAAACGGTCTCTTTTAAACACTTCTGAGCTCTGTAACAAAAGGAATTGATTGCCGCCACTTTATATCTGTATGGGTGGTACGACTCTCTTGGTATAATTATATCAGAATACGACTCTTTCCTAAATATGCCAAACTGTAGTTTCTCATTATGTTTAATTTCTATGTTTAAATCTAAGTAATTTATTTGCTTACCTCCTATCTCTTCCTTAAATTGTAAGTTTTTATCCTTATTATTTACCTCCTTTATAAACTGATGCACTTCTTCTATGCTTGCTTCCCAAACTACTAATACATCATCAACGTATCTAGACCATAATTTTATATTGTCTTTATACTTAGTGGAAGTTATTAATTGCTTTTCAAAATCATTCATGTATATTTCAGCAAGAATAGGGGATAATGAAGACCCCATAGGTAAACCTTTTTTCTGTATATAAAACTTGTTATTAAACCTAAAATAGTTCTGATTTACACATTCTTTAATTACTTTCATCAACTGCTTTTTATACCTGTATTCTCCCATATTATTATCGTTTATTAACTTAATAACTTTATTTACTGTGATATTAGTAAACATGTCCTTAACATCCAGTGATATCAATTTTGTATTTACATTAATGCTAATATTTTCTCATTTTTCTATCAATTTTATATTATTCTCTATGTTGTATTTTGTCCCAAATTCATATTTCTCTTTCAGTACTCTGCTAACTTCCTTTGATAGTTTATAAATAGGTGCATTAATAAAAGAAACAATCGGTCTAATTGGTTTTCCTTCTTTATGTATCTTAACCTGACTTTTAAAAGTTGGTGCTGTTGGATTACTTTCCAATAAATATTTTTCTTATTTTCTTCTATAAATGTTATCTGTTTCATCATTTGTTTTATCCTTGACTGGTACTTACTTGTATAATCATACTTTATTTCCTCGTATGGTCCTTCCCTTATAAATTCTTCCGTTTTCTTTATGTATTCTTCCTTTCTCATTAGTAACATTGTATTTCATTTATCCGCCTTCGTAACTGTAATATAATTCTTCTTTATTTTATTCTTTAGTTTAGTTACAGTTGCTTTGATTTTTTGTTCATTCTTTGAATTATACAAACTTTTCTTAAATATTTTATCTACTACACTCCCTACTTCCCACCTTATTCTTTTTTTATCATTTTCATTTCCTAGTTTTTGTATTATGCTTTCGCATTTAATAATCGTTTTTTATTGATTTAATTCTGGTGGCGGTGCGTATTTTAAGCCTTTCGCTAACATTTCTTTTTCTTCCGTATTGAAATTTACCTCTGTAAGGTTTATTACTCTTTTTCATAGTTATTCTTAGAGAGGTGTTCCTTTTTTACTTCGTTCTTTCTTATTAATTTATTTAACTTATCTACCATTTTTTTATTTTTATTTTCCAATTTCTTTCTATGTACCCCAAACCAAAATTATATAATATTTCTTCTAACTCTACATACGAGTATATTCTTAATAATTCTATGTGTCTGTCATATAATTCCCTATTATATCTATTGATTAAGCCGTAGAGTGACCTTATTTCCAGTTTTATCCACAACTTCTCGCTTTGTTCTTTTACTTTTTTGGCTACACTGTTCTTATTTTTAATTTTAACTGGAGCGTAATTTGGGATGACATTATTATCCAGACATTGTTTATTAAACCATATTTTACTTAAAACCCTCTTCAATTTAACTTTTAACTTAAGATATTTAAAAACTTTACTTACCTTATTGTTGTCGTTTATTACCTCATTGTTGTTGTCCATTAACTGTAGTCGATTGCACATCTTAACAGACGTTTAATGAAGAAATTTGTGTTAGTGGTTGAAATCACAATCAAAATGATCAATATTGCACACCACTATATAAAATTTATTCCGATTAGCGCTTTCAAGCTTCACAGCTCATCGTCAGATCAGGAATAGGCAGAAAATATGTAATACCCAACCCTTCACCCCTCTCCACCACCCTGCTCACCCACAACAAACTAAAAATTAATGACACTTCCCCACCCCTAAACTCTGTCTCACCATCTGTACAGTTACATATTTTTCTAGTAAATTCCTTGTGTTTCAGTGTGTGTGTGTGTGTGTGTGTGTGTGTGTGTGTGTGTGCGTGCATTTAAACATTTAAACGGTCTCTTTTAAACACTTCTGAGCTCTGTAACAAAAGGAATTGATTGCCGCCACTTTATATCTGTATGGGTGGTACGACTCTCTTGGTATAATTATATCAGAATACGACTCTTTCCTAAATATGCCAAACTGTAGTTTCTCATTATGTTTAATTTCTATGTTTAAATCTAAGTAATTTATTTGCTTACCTCCTATCTCTTCCTTAAATTGTAAGTTTTTATCCTTATTATTTACCTCCTTTATAAACTGATGCACTTCTTCTATGCTTGCTTCCCAAACTACTAATACATCATCAACGTATCTAGACCATAATTTTATATTGTCTTTATACTTAGTGGAAGTTATTAATTGCTTTTCAAAATCATTCATGTATATTTCAGCAAGAATAGGGGATAATGAAGACCCCATAGGTAAACCTTTTTTCTGTATATAAAACTTGTTATTAAACCTAAAATAGTTCTGATTTACACATTCTTTAATTACTTTCATCAACTGCTTTTTATACCTGTATTCTCCCATATTATTATCGTTTATTAACTTAATAACTTTATTTACTGTGATATTAGTAAACATGTCCTTAACATCCAGTGATATCAATTTTGTATTTACATTAATGCTAATATTTTCTCATTTTTCTATCAATTTTATATTATTCTCTATGTTGTATTTTGTCCCAAATTCATATTTCTCTTTCAGTACTCTGCTAACTTCCTTTGATAGTTTATAAATAGGTGCATTAATAAAAGAAACAATCGGTCTAATTGGTTTTCCTTCTTTATGTATCTTAACCTGACTTTTAAAAGTTGGTGCTGTTGGATTACTTTCCAATAAATATTTTTCTTATTTTCTTCTATAAATGTTATCTGTTTCATCATTTGTTTTATCCTTGACTGGTACTTACTTGTATAATCATACTTTATTTCCTCGTATGGTCCTTCCCTTATAAATTCTTCCGTTTTCTTTATGTATTCTTCCTTTCTCATTAGTAACATTGTATTTCATTTATCCGCCTTCGTAACTGTAATATAATTCTTCTTTATTTTATTCTTTAGTTTAGTTACAGTTGCTTTGATTTTTTGTTCATTCTTTGAATTATACAAACTTTTCTTAAATATTTTATCTACTACACTCCCTACTTCCCACCTTATTCTTTTTTTATCATTTTCATTTCCTAGTTTTTGTATTATGCTTTCGCATTTAATAATCGTTTTTTATTGATTTAATTCTGGTGGCGGTGCGTATTTTAAGCCTTTCGCTAACATTTCTTTTTCTTCCGTATTGAAATTTACCTCTGTAAGGTTTATTACTCTTTTTCATAGTTATTCTTAGAGAGGTGTTCCTTTTTTACTTCGTTCTTTCTTATTAATTTATTTAACTTATCTACCATTTTTTTATTTTTATTTTCCAATTTCTTTTCTATGTACCCCAAACCAAAATTATATAATATTTCTTCTAACTCTACATACGAGTATATTCTTAATAATTCTATGTGTCTGTCATATAATTCCCTATTATATCTATTTTTAAGCCGTAGAGTGACCTTATTTCCAATTTTATCCACAACTTCTCGCTTTGTTCTTTTACTTTTTTGGCTACACTGTTCTTATTTTTAATTTTAACTGGAGCGTAATTTGGGATGACATTATTATCCAGACATTGTTTATTAAACCATATTTTACTTAAAACCCTCTTCAATTTAACTTTTAACTTAAGATATTTAAAAACTTTACTTACCTTATTGTTGTCGTTTATTACCTCATTGTTGTTGTCCATTAACTGTAGTCGATTGCACATCTTAACAGACGTTTAATGAAGAAATTTGTGTTAGTGGTTGAAATCACAATCAAAATGATCAATATTGCACACCACTATATAAAATTTATTCCGATTAGCGCTTTCAAGCTTCACAGCTCATCGTCAGATCAGGAATAGGCAGAAAATATGTAATACCCAACCCTTCACCCCTCTCCACCACCCTGCTCACCCACAACAAACTAAAAATTAATGACCCTTCCCCACCCCTAAACTCTGTCTCACCATCTGTACAGTTACATATTTTTCTAGTAAATTCCTTGTGTTTCAGTGTGTGTGTGTGTGTGTGTGTGTGTGTGTGTGTGTGTGTGTGTGTGTGTGTGCGTGCATTTAAACATTTAAACGGTCTCTTTTAAACACTTCTGAGCTCTGTAACAAAAGGAATTGATTGCCGCCACTTTATATCTGTATGGGTGGTACGACTCTCTTGGTATAATTATATCAGAATACGACTCTTTCCTAAATATCCCAAACTGTAGTTTCTCATTATGTTTAATTTCTATGTTTAAATCTAAGTAATTTATTTGCTTACCTCGAATCTCTTCCTTAAATTGTAAGTTTTTATCCTTATTATTTACCTCCTTTATAAACTGATGCACTTCTTCTATGCTTGCTTCCCAAACTACTAATACATCATCAACGTATCTAGACCATAATTTTATATTGTCTTTATACTTAGTGGAAGTTATTAATTGCTTTTCAAAATCATTCATGTATATTTCAGCAAGAATAGGGGATAATGAAGACCCCATAGGTAAACCTTTTTTCTGTATATAAAACTTGTTATTAAACCTAAAATAGTTCTGATTTACACATTCTTTAATTACTTTCATCAACTGCTTTTTATACCTGTATTCTCCCATATTATTATCGTTTATTAACTTAATAACTTTATTTACTGTGATATTAGTAAACATGTCCTTAACATCCAGTGATATCAATTTTGTATTTACATTAATGCTAATATTTTCTCATTTTTCTATCAATTTTATATTATTCTCTATGTTGTATTTTGTCCCAAATTCATATTTCTCTTTCAGTACTCTGCTAACTTCCTTTGATAGTTTAAAAATAGGTGCATTAATAAAAGAAACAATCGGTCTAATTGGTTTTCCTTCTTTATGTATCTTAACCTGACTTTTAAAAGTTGGTGCTGTTGGATTACTTTCCAATAAATACTTTTTCTTATTTTCTTCTATAAATGTTATCTGTTTCATCATTTGTTTTATCCTTGACTGGTACTTACTTGTATAATCATACTTTATTTCCTCGTATGGTCCTTCCCTTATAAATTCTTCCGTTTTCTTTATGTATTCTTCCTTTCTCATTAGTACCATTGTATTTCATTTATCCGCCTTCGTAACTGTAATATAATTCTTCTTTATTTTATTCTTTAGTTTAGTTACAGTTGCTTTGATTTTTTGTTCATTCTTTGAATTATACAAACTTTTCTTAAATATTTTATCTACTACACTCCCTACTTCCCACCTTATTCTTTTTTTATCATTTTCATTTCCTAGTTTTTGTATTATGGTTTCGAATTCAATAATCGTTTTTTCTTGATTTAATTCTGGAGGCGGTGCGTATTTTAAGCCTTTCGCTAACATTTCTTTTTCTTCCGTATTGAAATTTACCTCTGTAAGGTTTATTACTCTTTTTTCATAGTTATTCTTAGAGAGGTGTTCCTTTTTTACTTCGTTCTTTCTTATTAATTTATTTAACTTATCTACCATTTTTTTATTTTTATTTTCCAATTTCTTTTCTATGTACCCCAAACCAAAATTATATAATATTTCTTCTAACTCTACATACGAGTATATTCTTAATAATTCTATGTGTCTGTCATATAATTCCCTATTATATCTACTGATTAAGCCGTAGAGTGACCTTATTTCCAGTTTTATCCACAACTTCTCGCTTTGTTCTTTTACTTTTTTGGCTACACTGTTCTTATTTTTAATTTTAACTTGAGCGTACTTTGGGATGACATTATTATCCAGACATTGTTTATTAAACCATATTTTACTTAAAACCCTCTTCAATTTAACTTTTAACTTAAGATATTTAAAAACTTTACTTACCTTATTGTTGTCGTTTATTACCTCATTGTTGTTGTCCATTACCTGTAGTCGATTGCACATCTTAACAGACGTTTAATGAAGAAATTTGTGTTAGTGGTTGAAATCACATTCAAAATGATCAATATTGCACACCACTATATAAAAATTATTCCGATTAGCGCTTTCAAGCTTCACAGCTCATCGTCAGATCAGGAATAGGCAGAAAATATGTAATACCCAACCCTTCACCCCTCTCCACCACCCTGCTCACCCACAACAAACTAAAAATTAATGACCCTTCCCCACCCCCTAAACTCTGTCTCACCATCTGTACAGTTACATATTTTTCTAGTAAATTCCTTGTGTTTCAGTGTGTGTGTGTGTGTGTGTGTGTGTGTGCAACCCCTTTAAACTACCCTCTTCCTCTCCACACACGTGGGTCAGTCACACACCCATATTTTAAAACAATCAATTAGTACTATGAAATATAATTCTTAATCTTATCTATCTGCCCTCTCTCATTTACTTCTTAATCATGTTATAAAATATTTCTTCATTATCAAATTTAATTTTAATATTAATTAAATTGTCTAACCCTTTTTCTCTTTCTTTCAATATTTCTAACTCCTCTCTAAGCTTCCTTTCAACTGTGTTATTTACTACTTTTACAATTTCGTATTATTCCAAAGGATTAACAAACTTGTGGTTGTCTTCTATGAAATGTCTTGCATATAACGAATTGGTTGTTCTATTACCTTCTCCACGTTTGTGGTCAGACAACCTGCATGCGAATTTTCGTCCTGTCTCCCCTAGGTACACTTTGTTGCAGTCTTTACATTTTAATTTATAAATTCCGCTTTTCTGTAATACTGGAATTTTTTCTATATTCTTATTCCTTATCTTATCAAATACCGTTTCACATTTTTTAATAGCTATATCTACTCCATATTTATTAAAACATTTTATAATTTTTCTAGTATGTGAACCTATGTATGTCAATGACCCTGCATAATTCTTTTGTTCTGGTTCTATTTTAGCTTTTTGTATGTTGACCCTTTTCATAACTTTATCCACTATGCTGGTGCTATAATTATTATTCCTTACAATTCCCTTGATCGTTTTTAACTCCCTATCTTTTGATTCAGTCTCCTTTAAACACTTCTGAGCTCTGTAACAAAAGGAATTGATTGCCGCCATTTTATATCTGTATGGGTGGTACGACTCTCTTGGTATAATTATATCAGAATACGACTCTTTCCTAAATATCCCAAACTGTAGTTTCTCATTATGTTTAATTTCTATGTTTAAATCTAAGTAATTTATTTGCTTACCTCCTATCTCTTCCTTAAATTGTAAGTTTTTATCCTTATTATTTACCTCCTTTATAAACTGATGCACTTCTTCTATGCTTCCTTCCCAAACTACTAATACATTATCAACGTATCTAGACCATAATTTTATATTGTCTTTATACTTAGTGGAAGTTATTAATTGCTTTTCAAAATCATTCATGTATATTTCAGCAAGAATAGGGGATAATGAAGACCCCATAGGTAAACCTTTTTTCTGTATATAAAACTTGTTATTAAACCTAAAATAGTTCTGATTTACACATTCTTTAATTACTTTCATCAACTGCTTTTTATACCTGTATTCTCCCATATTATTATCGTTTATTAACTTAATAACTTTATTTACTGTGATATTAGTGAACTTGTCCTTAACATCCAGTGATATCAATTTTGTATTTACATTATTGCTAATATTTTCTCATTTTTCTATCAATTTTATATTATTCTCTATGTTGTATTTTGTCCCAAATTCATATTTCTCTTTCAGTACTCTGCTAACTTCCTTTGATAGTTTATAAATAGGTGCATTAATAAAAGAAACAATCGGTCTAATTGGTTTTCCTTCTTTATGTATCTTAACCTGACTTTTAAAAGTTGGTGCTGTTGGATTATTTTCCAATAAATACTTTTTCTTATTTTCTTCTATAAATGTTATCTGTTTCATCATTTGTTTTATCCTTGACTGGTACTTACTTGTATAATCATACTTTATTTCCTCGTATGGTCCTTCCCTTATAAATTCTTCCGTTTTCTTTATGTATTCTTCCTTTCTCATTAGTACCATTGTATTTCATTTATCCGCCTTCGTAACTGTAATATAATTCTTCTTTATTTTATTCTTTAGTTTAGTTACAGTTGCTTTGATTTTTTGTTCATTCTTTGAATTATACAAACTTTTCTTAAATATTTTATCTACTACACTCCCTACTTCCCACCTTATTCTTTTTTTATCATTTTCATTTCCTAGTTTTTGTATTATGGTTTCGCATTTAATAATCGTTTTTTCTTGATTTAATTCTGGTGGCGGTGCGTATTTTAAGCCTTTCGCTAACATTTCTTTTTCTTCCGTATTGAAATTTACCTCTGTAAGGTTTATTACTCTTTTTCATAGTTATTCTTAGAGAGGTGTTCCTTTTTTACTTCGTTCTTTCTTATTAATTTATTTAACTTATCTACCATTTTTTTATTTTTATTTTCCAATTTCTTTCTATGTACCCCAAACCAAAATTATATAATATTTCTTCTAACTCTACATATGAGTATATTCTTAATAATTCTATGTGTCTGTCATATAATTCCCTATTATATCTATTGATTAAGCCGTAGAGTGACCTTATTTCCAGTTTTATCCACAACTTCTCGCTTTGTTCTTTTACTTTTTTGGCTACACTGTTCTTATTTTTAATTTTAACTGGAGCGTAATTTGGGATGACATTATTATCCAGACATTGTTTATTAAACCATATTTTACTTAAAACCCTCTTCAATTTAACTTTTAACTTAAGATATTTAAAAACTTTACTTACCTTATTGTTGTCGTTTATTACCTCATTGTTGTTGTCCATTAACTGTAGTCGATTGCACATCTTAACAGACGTTTAATGAAGAAATTTGTGTTAGTGGTTGAAATCACAATCAAAATGATCAATATTGCACACCACTATATAAAATTTATTCCGATTAGCGCTTTCAAGCTTCACAGCTCATCGTCAGATCAGGAATAGGCAGAAAATATGTAATACCCAACCCTTCACCCCTCTCCACCACCCTGCTCACCCACAACAAACTAAAAATTAATGACCCTTCCCCACCCCTAAACTCTGTCTCACCATCTGTACAGTTACATATTTTTCTAGTAAATTCCTTGTGTTTCAGTGTGTGTGTGTGTGTGTGTGTGTGTGTGTGTGTGTGTGTGTGTGCGTGCATTTAAACATTTAAACGGTCTCTTTTAAACACTTCTGAGCTCTGTAACAAAAGGAATTGATTGCCGCCACTTTATATCTGTATGGGTGGTACGACTCTCTTGGTATAATTATATCAGAATACGACTCTTTCCTAAATATCCCAAACTGTAGTTTCTCATTATGTTTAATTTCTATGTTTAAATCTAAGTAATTTATTTGCTTACCTCGAATCTCTTCCTTAAATTGTAAGTTTTTATCCTTATTATTTACCTCCTTTATAAACTGATGCACTTCTTCTATGCTTGCTTCCCAAACTACTAATACATCATCAACGTATCTAGACCATAATTTTATATTGTCTTTATACTTAGTGGAAGTTATTAATTGCTTTTCAAAATCATTCATGTATATTTCAGCAAGAATAGGGGATAATGAAGACCCCATAGGTAAACCTTTTTTCTGTATATAAAACTTGTTATTAAACCTAAAATAGTTCTGATTTACACATTCTTTAATTACTTTCATCAACTGCTTTTTATACCTGTATTCTCCCATATTATTATCGTTTATTAACTTAATAACTTTATTTACTGTGATATTAGTAAACATGTCCTTAACATCCAGTGATATCAATTTTGTATTTACATTAATGCTAATATTTTCTCATTTTTCTATCAATTTTATATTATTCTCTATGTTGTATTTTGTCCCAAATTCATATTTCTCTTTCAGTACTCTGCTAACTTCCTTTGATAGTTTATAAATAGGTGCATTAATAAAAGAAACAATCGGTCTAATTGGTTTTCCTTCTTTATGTATCTTAACCTGACTTTTAAAAGTTGGTGCTGTTGGATTACTTTCCAATAAATACTTTTTCTTATTTTCTTCTATAAATGTTATCTGTTTCATCATTTGTTTTATCCTTGACTGGTACTTACTTGTATAATCATACTTTATTTCCTCGTATGGTCCTTCCCTTATAAATTCTTCCGTTTTCTTTATGTATTCTTCCTTTCTCATTAGTACCATTGTATTTCATTTATCCGCCTTCGTAACTGTAATATAATTCTTCTTTATTTTATTCTTTAGTTTAGTTACAGTTGCTTTGATTTTTTGTTCATTCTTTGAATTATACAAACTTTTCTTAAATATTTTATCTACTACACTCCCTACTTCCCACCTTATTCTTTTTTTATCATTTTCATTTCCTAGTTTTTGTATTATGGTTTCGAATTCAATAATCGTTTTTTCTTGATTTAATTCTGGAGGCGGTGCGTATTTTAAGCCTTTCGCTAACATTTCTTTTTCTTCCGTATTGAAATTTACCTCTGTAAGGTTTATTACTCTTTTTTCATAGTTATTCTTAGAGAGGTGTTCCTTTTTTACTTCGTTCTTTCTTATTAATTTATTTAACTTATCTACCATTTTTTTATTTTTATTTTCCAATTTCTTTTCTATGTACCCCAAACCAAAATTATATAATATTTCTTCTAACTCTACATACGAGTATATTCTTAATAATTCTATGTGTCTGTCATATAATTCCCTATTATATCTACTGATTAAGCCGTAGAGTGACCTTATTTCCAGTTTTATCCACAACTTCTCGCTTTGTTCTTTTACTTTTTTGGCTACACTGTTCTTATTTTTAATTTTAACTTGAGCGTACTTTGGGATGACATTATTATCCAGACATTGTTTATTAAACCATATTTTACTTAAAACCCTCTTCAATTTAACTTTTAACTTAAGATATTTAAAAACTTTACTTCCCTTATTGTTGTCGTTTATTACCTCATTGTTGTTGTCCATTACCTGTAGTCGATTGCACATCTTAACAGACGTTTAATGAAGAAATTTGTGTTAGTGGTTGAAATCACATTCAAAATGATCAATATTGCACACCACTATATAAAAATTATTCCGATTAGCGCTTTCAAGCTTCACAGCTCATCGTCAGATCAGGAATAGGCAGAAAATATGTAATACCCAACCCTTCACCCCTCTCCACCACCCTGCTCACCCACAACAAAATAAAAATTAATGACCCTTCCCCACCACCTAAACTCTGTCTCACCATCTGTACAGTTACATATTTTTCTAGTAAATTCCTTGTGTTTCAGTGTGTGTGTGTGTGTGTGTGTGTGTGTGTGTGTGTGTGTGTGTGTGTGTGCAACCCCTTTAAACTACCCTCTTCCTCTCCACACACGTGGGTCAGTCACACACCCATATTTTAAAACAATCAATTAGTACTATGAAATATAATTCTTAATCTTATCTATCTGCCCTCTCTCATTTACTTCTTAATCATGTTATAAAATATTTCTTCATTATCAAATTTAATTTTAATATTAATTAAATTGTCTAACCCTTTTTCTCTTTCTTTCAATATTTCTAACTCCTCTCTAAGCTTCCTTTCAACTGTGTTATTTACTACTTTTACAATTTCGTATTATTCCAAAGGATTAACAAACTTGTGGTTGTCTTCTATGAAATGTCTTGCATATAACGAATTGGTTGTTCTATTACCTTCTCCACGTTTGTGGTCAGACAACCTGCATGCGAATTTTCGTCCTGTCTCCCCTAGGTACACTTTGTTGCAGTCTTTACATTTTAATTTATAAATTCAGCTTTTCTGTAATACTGGAATTTTTTCTATATTCTTATTCCTTATCTTATCAAATACCGTTTCACATTTTTTAATAGCTATATCTACTCCATATTTATTAAAACATTTTATAATTTTTCTAGTATGTGAACCTATGTATGTCAATGACCCTGCATAATTCTTTTGTTCTGGTTCTATTTTAGCTTTTTGTATGTTGACCCTTTTCATAACTTTATCCACTATGCTGGTGCTATAATTATTATTCCTTACAATTCCCTTGATCGTTTTTAACTCCCTATCTTTTGATTCAGTCTCCTTTAAACACTTCTGAGCTCTGTAACAAAAGGAATTGATTGCCGCCATTTTATATCTGTATGGGTGGTACGACTCTCTTGGTATAATTATATCAGAATACGACTCTTTCCTAAATATCCCAAACTGTAGTTTCTCATTATGTTTAATTTCTATGTTTAAATCTAAGTAATTTATTTGCTTACCTCCTATCTCTTCCTTAAATTGTAAGTTTTTATCCTTATTATTTACCTCCTTTATAAACTGATGCACTTCTTCTATGCTTCCTTCCCAAACTACTAATACATTATCAACGTATCTAGACCATAATTTTATATTGTCTTTATACTTAGTGGAAGTTATTAATTGCTTTTCAAAATCATTCATGTATATTTCAGCAAGAATAGGGGATAATGAAGACCCCATAGGTAAACCTTTTTTCTGTATATAAAACTTGTTATTAAACCTAAAATAGTTCTGATTTACACATTCTTTAATTACTTTCATCAACTGCTTTTTATACCTGTATTCTCCCATATTATTATCGTTTATTAACTTAATAACTTTATTTACTGTGATATTAGTGAACTTGTCCTTAACATCCAGTGATATCAATTTTGTATTTACATTAATGCTAATATTTTCTCATTTTTCTATCAATTTTATATTATTCTCTATGTTGTATTTTGTCCCAAATTCATATTTCTCTTTCAGTACTCTGCTAACTTCCTTTGATAGTTTATAAATAGGTGCATTAATAAAAGAAACAATCGGTCTAATTGGTTTTCCTTCTTTATGTATCTTAACCTGACTTTTAAAAGTTGGTGCTGTTGGATTATTTTCCAATAAATACTTTTTCTTATTTTCTTCTATAAATGTTATCTGTTTCATCATTTGTTTTATCCTTGACTGGTACTTACTTGTATAATCATACTTTATTTCCTCGTATGGTCCTTCCCTTATAAATTCTTCCGTTTTCTTTATGTATTCTTCCTTTCTCATTAGTACCATTGTATTTCATTTATCCGCCTTCGTAACTGTAATATAATTCTTCTTTATTTTATTCTTTAGTTTAGTTACAGTTGCTTTGATTTTTTGTTCATTCTTTGAATTATACAAACTTTTCTTAAATATTTTATCTACTACACTCCCTACTTCCCACCTTATTCTTTTTTTATCATTTTCATTTCCTAGTTTTTGTATTATGGTTTCGCATTTAATAATCGTTTTTTCTTGATTTAATTCTGGTGGCGGTGCGTATTTTAAGCCTTTCGCTAACATTTCTTTTTCTTCCGTATTGAAATTTACCTCTGTAAGGTTTATTACTCTTTTTCATAGTTATTCTTAGAGAGGTGTTCCTTTTTTACTTCGTTCTTTCTTATTAATTTATTTAACTTATCTACCATTTTTTTATTTTTATTTTCCAATTTCTTTCTATGTACCCCAAACCAAAATTATATAATATTTCTTCTAACTCTACATACGAGTATATTCTTAATAATTCTATGTGTCTGTCATATAATTCCCTATTATATCTATTGATTAAGCCGTAGAGTGACCTTATTTCCAGTTTTATCCACAACTTCTCGCTTTGTTCTTTTACTTTTTTGGCTACACTGTTCTTATTTTTAATTTTAACTGGAGCGTAATTTGGGATGACATTATTATCCAGACATTGTTTATTAAACCATATTTTACTTAAAACCCTCTTCAATTTAACTTTTAACTTAAGATATTTAAAAACTTTACTTACCTTATTGTTGTCGTTTATTACCTCATTGTTGTTGTCCATTAACTGTAGTCGATTGCACATCTTAACAGACGTTTAATGAAGAAATTTGTGTTAGTGGTTGAAATCACAATCAAAATGATCAATATTGCACACCACTATATAAAATTTATTCCGATTAGCGCTTTCAAGCTTCACAGCTCATCGTCAGATCAGGAATAGGCAGAAAATATGTAATACCCAACCCTTCACCCCTCTCCACCACCCTGCTCACCCACAACAAACTAAAAATTAATGACCCTTCCCCACCCCTAAACTCTGTCTCACCATCTGTACAGTTACATATTTTTCTAGTAAATTCCTTGTGTTTCAGTGTGTGTGTGTGTGTGTGTGTGTGTGTGTGTGTGTGTGCGTGCATTTAAACATTTAAACGGTCTCTTTTAAACACTTCTGAGCTCTGTAACAAAAGGAATTGATTGCCGCCACTTTATATCTGTATGGGTGGTACGACTCTCTTGGTATAATTATATCAGAATACGACTCTTTCCTAAATATCCCAAACTGTAGTTTCTCATTATGTTTAATTTCTATGTTTAAATCTAAGTAATTTATTTGCTTACCTCGAATCTCTTCCTTAAATTGTAAGTTTTTATCCTTATTATTTACCTCCTTTATAAACTGATGCACTTCTTCTATGCTTGCTTCCCAAACTACTAATACATCATCAACGTATCTAGACCATAATTTTATATTGTCTTTATACTTAGTGGAAGTTATTAATTGCTTTTCAAAATCATTCATGTATATTTCAGCAAGAATAGGGGATAATGAAGACCCCATAGGTAAACCTTTTTTCTGTATATAAAACTTGTTATTAAACCTAAAATAGTTCTGATTTACACATTCTTTAATTACTTTCATCAACTGCTTTTTATACCTGTATTCTCCCATATTATTATCGTTTATTAACTTAATAACTTTATTTACTGTGATATTAGTAAACATGTCCTTAACATCCAGTGATATCAATTTTGTATTTACATTAATGCTAATATTTTCTCATTTTTCTATCAATTTTATATTATTCTCTATGTTGTATTTTGTCCCAAATTCATATTTCTCTTTCAGTACTCTGCTAACTTCCTTTGATAGTTTATAAATAGGTGCATTAATAAAAGAAACAATCGGTCTAATTGGTTTTCCTTCTTTATGTATCTTAACCTGACTTTTAAAAGTTGGTGCTGTTGGATTACTTTCCAATAAATACTTTTTCTTATTTTCTTCTATAAATGTTATCTGTTTCATCATTTGTTTTATCCTTGACTGGTACTTACTTGTATAATCATACTTTATTTCCTCGTATGGTCCTTCCCTTATAAATTCTTCCGTTTTCTTTATGTATTCTTCCTTTCTCATTAGTACCATTGTATTTCATTTATCCGCCTTCGTAACTGTAATATAATTCTTCTTTATTTTATTCTTTAGTTTAGTTACAGTTGCTTTGATTTTTTGTTCATTCTTTGAATTATACAAACTTTTCTTAAATATTTTATCTACTACACTCCCTACTTCCCACCTTATTCTTTTTTTATCATTTTCATTTCCTAGTTTTTGTATTATGGTTTCGCATTCAATAATCGTTTTTTCTTGATTTAATTCTGGAGGCGGTGCGTATTTTAAGCCTTTCGCTAACATTTCTTTTTCTTCCGTATTGAAATTTACCTCTGTAAGGTTTATTACTCTTTTTTCATAGTTATTCTTAGAGAGGTGTTCCTTTTTTACTTCGTTCTTTCTTATTAATTTATTTAACTTATCTACCATTTTTTTATTTTTATTTTCCAATTTCTTTTCTATGTACCCCAAACCAAAATTATATAATATTTCTTCTAACTCTACATACGAGTATATTCTTAATAATTCTATGTGTCTGTCATATAATTCCCTATTATATCTACTGATTAAGCCGTAGAGTGACCTTATTTCCAGTTTTATCCACAACTTCTCGCTTTGTTCTTTTACTTTTTTGGCTACACTGTTCTTATTTTTAATTTTAACTTGAGCGTACTTTGGGATGACATTATTAGCCAGACATTGTTTATTAAACCATATTTTACTTAAAACCCTCTTCAATTTAACTTTTAACTTAAGATATTTAAAAACTTTACGTACCTTATTGTTGTCGTTTATTACCTCATTGTTGTTGTCCATTACCTGTAGTCGATTGCACATCTTAACAGACGTTTAATGAAGAAATTTGTGTTAGTGGTTGAAATCACATTCAAAATGATCAATATTGCACACCACTATATAAAAATTATTCCGATTAGCGCTTTCAAGCTTCACAGCTCATCGTCAGATCAGGAATAGGCAGAAAATATGTAATACCCAACCCTTCACCCCTCTCCACCACCCTGCTCACCCACAACAAACTAAAAATTAATGACCCTTCCCCACCCCCTAAACTCTGTCCCACCATCTGTACAGTTACATATTTTTCTAGTAAATTCCTTGTGTTTCAGTGTGTGTGTGTGTGTGTGTGTGTGTGTGTGTGCATCCATTTAAACTACCCTCTTCCTCTCCACACACGTGGGTCAGTCACACACCCTTATTTTAAAACAACCAATTAGTACTATGAAATATAATTCTTAATCTTATCTATCTGCCCTCTCTCATTTACTTCTTAATCAAGTTATAAAATATTTCTTCATTATAAAATTTAATTTTAATATTAATTAAATTGTCTAACCCTTTTTCTCTTTCTTTCAATATTTCTATGTCCTCTCTAAGCTTCCTTTCAACTGTGTTATTTACTACTTTTACAATTTCGTATTCTTCCAAAGGATTAACAAACTTGTGGTTGTCTTCTATGAAATGTCTTGCATATAACGAATTGGTTGTTCTATTACCTTCTCCACGTTTGTGGTCAGACAACCTGCATGCGAATTTTCGTCCTGTCTCCCCTAGGTACACTTTGTTGCAGTCTTTACCTTTTAATTTATAAATTCCGCTTTTCTGTAATACTGGAATTTTTTCTATATTCTTATTCCTTATCTTATCAAATACCGTTTCACATTTTTTAATAGCTATATCTACTCCATATTTATTAAAACATTTTATAATTTTTCTAGTATGTGAACCTATGTATGTCAATGACCCTGCATAATTCTTTTGTTCTGGTTCTATTTTAGCTTTTTGTATGTTGACCCTTTTCATAACTTTATCCACTATGTTGGTGCTATAATTATTATTCCTTACAATTCCCTTTATCGTTTTTAACTCCCTATCTTTTGATTCGGTCTCTTTTAAACACTTCTGAGCTCTGTAACAAAAGGAATTGATTGCCGCCATTTTATATCTGTATGGGTGGTACGACTCTCTTGGTATAATTATATCAGAATACGACTCTTTCCTAAATATCCCAAACTGTAGTTTCTCATTATGTTTAATTTCTATGTTTAAATCTAAGTAATTTATTTGCTTACCTCCTATCTCTTCCTTAAATTGTAAGTTCTTATCCTTATTATTTACCTCCTTTATAAACTGATGCACTTCTTCTATGCTTCCTTCCCAAACTACTAATACATCATCAACGTATCTAGACCATAATTTTATATTGTCTTTATACTTAGTGGAAGTTATTAATTGCTTTTCAAAATCATTCATGTATATTTCAGCAAGAATAGGGGATAATGAAGACCCCATAGGTAAACCTTTTTTCTGTATATAAAACTTGTTATTAAACCTAAAATAGTTCTGATTTACACATTCTTTAATTACTTTCATCAACTGCTTTTTATACCTGTATTCTCCCATATTATTATCGTTTATTAACTTAATAACTTTATTTACTGTGATATTAGTAAACATGTCCTTAACATCCAGTGATATCAATTTTGTATTTACATTAATGCTAATATTTTCTCATTTTTCTATCAATTTTATATTATTCTCTATGTTGTATTTTGTCCCAAATTCATATTTCTCTTTCAGTACTCTGCTAACTTCCTTTGATAGTTTATAAATAGGTGCATTAATAAAAGAAACAATCGGTCTAATTGGTTTTCCTTCTTTATGTATCTTAACCTGACTTTTAAAAGTTGGTGCTGTTGGATTACTTTCCAATAAATACTTTTTCTTATTTTCTTCTATAAATGTTATCTGTTTCATCATTTGTTTTATCCTTGACTGGTACTTACTTGTATAATCATACTTTATTTCGTCGTATGGTCCTTCCCTTATAAATTCTTCCGTTTTCTTTATGTATTCTTCCTTTCTCATTAGTACCATTGTATTTCATTTATCCGCCTTCGTAACTGTAATATAATTCTTCTTTATTTTATTCTTTAGTTTAGTTACAGTTGCTTTGATTTTTTGTTCATTCTTTGAATTATACAAACTTTTCTTAAATATTTTATCTACTAAATTCCCTACTTCCCACCTTATTCTTTTTTTATCATTTTCATTTCCTAGTTTTTGTATTATGCTTTCGCATTCAATAATCGTTTTTTCTTGATTTAATTCTGGTGGCGGTGCGTATTTTAAGCCTTTCGCTAACATTTCTTTTTCTTCCGTATTGAAATTTACCTCTGTAAGGTTTATTACTCTTTTTTCATAGTTATTCTTAGAGAGGTGTTCCTTTTTTACTTCGTTCTTTCTTATTAATTTATTTAACTTATCTACCATTTTTTTATTTTTATTTTCCAATTTCTTTTCTATGTACCCCAAACCAAAATTATATAATATTTCTTCTAACTCTACATACGAGTACATTCTTATTAATTCTATGTGTCTGTCATATAATTCCCTATTATATCTATTGATTAAGCCGTAGAGTGACCTTATTTCCAGTTTTATCCACAACTTCTCGCTTTGTTCTTTTACTTTTTTGGCTACACTGTTCTTATTTTTAATTTTAACTTGAGCGTACTTTGGGATGACATTATTATCCAGACATTGTTTATTAAACCATATTTTACTTAAAACCCTCTTCAATTTAACTTTTAACTTAAGATATTTAAAAACTTTACTTACCTTATTGTTGTCGTTTATTACCTCATTGTTGTTGTCCATTAACTGTAGTCGATTGCACATCTTAACAGACGTTTAATGAAGAAATTTGTGTTAGTGGTTGAAATCACAATCAAAATGATCAATATTGCACACCACTATATAAAAATTATTCCGATTAGCGCTTTCAAGCTTCACAGCTCATCGTCAGATCAGGAATAGGCAGAAAATATATAATACCCAACCCTTCACCCCTCTCCCCCACCCAGCTCACCCACAACAAACTAAAAATTAATGACCCTTCCCCACCACCTAAACTCTGTCTCACCATCTGTACAGTTACATATTTTTCTAGTAAATTCCTTGTGTTTCAGTGTGTGTGTGTGTGTGTGTGCATCCATTTAAACTACCCTCTTCCTGTCCACACACGTGGGTCAGTCACACACCCTTATTTTAAAACAACCAATTAGTACTATGAAATATAATTCTTAATCTTATCTATCTGCCCTCTCTCATTTACTTCTTAATCAAGTTATAAAATATTTCTTCATTATAAAATTTAATTTTAATATTAATTAAATTGTCTAACCCTTTTTCTCTTTCTTTCAATATTTCTATGTCCTCTCTAAGCTTCCTTTCAACTGTGTTATTTACTACTTTTACAATTTCGTATTCTTCCAAAGGATTAACAAACTTGTGGTTGTCTTCTATGAAATGTCTTGCATATAACGAATTGGTTGTTCTATTACCTTCTCCACGTTTGTGGTCAGACAACCTGCATGCGAATTTTCGTCCTGTCTCCCCTAGGTACACTTTGTTGCAGTCTTTACCTTTTAATTTATAAATTCCGCTTTTCTGTAATACTGGAATTTTTTCTATATTCTTATTCCTTATCTTATCAAATAGCGTTTCACATTTTTTAATAGCTATATCTACTCCATATTTATTAAAACATTTTATAATTTTTCTAGTATGTGAACCTATGTATGTCAATGACCCTGCATAATTCTTTTGTTCTGGTTCTATTTTAGCTTTTTGTATGTTGACCCTTTTCATAACTTTATCCACTATGTTGGTGCTATAATTATTATTCCTTACAATTCCCTTTATCGTTTTTAACTCCCTATCTTTTGATTCGGTCTCTTTTAAACACTTCTGAGCTCTGTAACAAAAGGAATTGATTGCCGCCATTTTATATCTGTATGGGTGGTACGACTCTCTTGGTATAATTATTTCAGAATACGACTCTTTCCTAAATATCCCAAACTGTAGTTTCTCATTATGTTTAATTTCTATGTTTAAATCTAAGTAATTTATTTGCTTACCTCCTATCTCTTCCTTAAATTGTAAGTTTTTATCCTTATTATTTACCTCCTTTATAAACTGATGCACTTCTTCTATGCTTCCTTCCCAAACTACTAATACATCATCAACGCATCTAGACCATAATTTTATATTGTCTTTATACTTAGTGGAAGTTATTAATTGCTTTTCAAAATCATTCATGTATATTTCAGCAAGAATAGGGGATAATGAAGACCCCATAGGTAAACCTTTTTTCTGTATATAAAACTTGTTATTAAACCTAAAATAGTTCTGATTTACACATTCTTTAATTACTTTCATCAACTGCTTTTTATACCTGTATTCTCCCATATTATTATCGTTTATTAACTTAATAACTTTATTTACTGTGATATTAGTAAACATGTCCTTAACATCCAGTGATATCAATTTTGTATTTACATTAATGCTAATATTTTCTCATTTTTCTATCAATTTTATATTATTCTCTATGTTGTATTTTGTCCCAAATTCATATTTCTCTTTCAGTACTCTGCTAACTTCCTTTGATAGTTTATAAATAGGTGCATTAATAAAAGAAACAATCGGTGTAATTGGTTTTCCTTCTTTATGTATCTTAACCTGACTTTTAAAAGTTGGTGCTGTTGGATTACTTTCCAATAAATACTTTTTCTTATTTTCTTCTATAAATGTTATCTGTTTCATCATTTGTTTTATCCTTGACTGGTACTTACTTGTATAATCATACTTTATTTCGTCGTATGGTCCTTCCCTTATAAATTCTTCCGTTTTCTTTATGTATTCTTCCTTTCTCATTAGTACCATTGTATTTCATTTATCCGCCTTCGTAACTGTAATATAATTCTTCTTTATTTTTTTCTTTAGTTTAGTTACAGTTGCTTTGATTTTTTGTTCATTCTTTGAATTATACAAACTTTTCTTAAATATTTTATCTACTACACTCCCTACTTCCCACCTTATTCTTTTTTTATCATTTTCATTTCCTAGTTTTTGTATTATGCTTTCGCATTCAATAATCGTTTTTTCTTGATTTAATTCTGGTGGCGGTGCGTATTTTAAGCCTTTCGCTAACATTTCTTTTTCTTCCGTATTGAAATTTACCTCTGTAAGGTTTATTACTCTTTTTTCTAAGTTATTCTTAGAGAGGTGTTCCTTTTTTACTTCGTTCTTTCTTATTAATTTATTTAACTTATCTACCATTTTTTTATTTTTCTTTTCCAATTTCTTTTCTATGTACCCCAAACCAAAATTATATAATATTTCTTCTAACTCTACATACGAGTATATTCTTAATAATTCTATGTGTCTGTCATATAATTCCCTATTATATCTATTGATTAAGCCGTAGAGTGACCTTATTTCCAGTTTTATCCACAACTTCTCGCTTTGTTTTTTACTTTTTTGGCTACACTGTTCTTATTTTTAATTTTAACTTGAGCGTACTTTGGGATGACATTATTATCCAGACATTGTTTATTAAACCATATTTTACTTAAAACCCTCTTCAATTTAACTTTTAACATAAGATATTTAAAAACTTTACTTACTTTATTGTTGTCGTTTATTACCTCATTGTTGTTGTCCTTTAACTGTAGTCGACTGCACATCTTAACAGACGCTTAATGAAGAAATTTGTGTTAGTGGTTGAAATCACAATCAAAATGATCAATATTGCACACCACTATATAAAAATTATTCCGATTAGCGCTTTCAAGCTTCACAGCTCATCGTCAGATCAGGAATAGGCAGAAAATATGTAATACCCAACCCTTTACCCCTCTCCACCACCCTGCTCACCCACAACAAACTAAAAATTAATGACCCTTCCCCACCCCCTAAACTCTGTCTCACCATCTGTACAGTTACATATTTTTCTAGTAAATTCCTTGTGTTTCAGTGTGTGTGTGTGTGTGTGTGTGTGTGTGTGTGTGTGCATCCATTTAAACTACCCTCTTCCTCTCCACACACGTGGGTCAGTCACACACCCTTATTTTAAAACAACCAATTAGTACTATGAAATATAATTCTTAATCTTATCTATCTGCCCTCTCTCATTTACTTCTTAATCATGTTATAAAATATTTCTTCATTATAAAATTTAATTTTAATATTAATTAAATTGTCTAACCCTTTTTCTCTTTCTTTCAATATTTCTATGTCCTCTCTAAGCTTCCTTTCAACTGTGTTATTTACTACTTTTAAAATTTCGTATTCTTCCAAAGGATTAACAAACTTGTGGTTGTCTTCTATGAAATGTCTTGCATATAACGAATTGGTTGTTCTATTACCTTCTCCACGTTTGTGGTCAGACAACCTGCATGCGAATTTTCGTCCTGTCTCCCCTAGGTACACTTTGTTGCAGTCTTTACATTTTTATTTATAAATTCCGCTTTTCTGTAATACTGGAATTTTTTCTATATTCTTATTCCTTATCTTATCAAATAGCGTTTCACATTTTTTAATAGCTATATCTACTCCATATTTATTAAAACATTTTATAATTTTTCTAGTATGTGAACCTATGTATGTCAATGACCCTGCATAATTCTTTTGTTCTGGTTCTATTTTAGCTTTTTGTATGTTGACCCTTTTCATAACTTTATCCACTATGTTGGTGCTATAATTATTATTCCTTACAATTCCCTTTATCGTTTTTAACTCCCTATCTTTTGATTCGGTCTCTTTTAAACACTTCTGAGCTCTGTAACAAAAGGAATTGATTGCCGCCATTTTATATCTGTATGGGTGGTACGACTCTCTTAGTATAATTATATCAGAATACGACTCTTTCCTAAATATCCCAAACTGTAGTTTCTCATTATCTTTAATTTCTATGTTTAAATCTATGTAATTTATTTGCTTACCTCCTATCTCTTCCTTAAATTGTAAGTTTTTATCCTTATTATTTACCTCCTTTATAAACTGATGCACTTCTTCTATGCTTCCTTCCCAAACTACTAATACATCATCAACGTATCTAGACCATAATTTTATATTGTCTTTATACTTAGTGGAAGTTATTAATTGCTTTTCAAAATCATTCATGTATATTTCAGCAAGAATAGGGGATAATGAAGACCCCATAGGTAAACCTTTTTTCTGTATATAAAACTTGTTATTAAACCTAAAATAGTTCTGATTTACACATTCTTTAATTACTTTCATCAACTGCTTTTTATACCTGTATTCTCCCATATTATTATCGTTTATTAACTTAATAAGTTTATTTACTGTGATATTAGTAAACATGTCCTTAACATCCAGTGATATCAATCATGTATTTACAGTAATGCTAACATTTTCTAATTTTTCTATTAATTTTATATTATTCTCTATGTTGTATTTTGTCCCAAATTCATATTTCTCTTTCAGTACTCTGCTAACTTCCTTTGATAGTTTATAAATAGGTGCATTAATAAAAGAAACAATCGGTCTAATTGGTTTTCCTTCTTTATGTATCTTAACCTGACTTTTAAAAGTTGGTGCTGTTGGATTACTTTCCAATAAATACTTTTTCTTATTTTCTTCTATAAATGTTATCTGTTTCATCATTTGTTTTATCCTTGACTGGTACTTACTTGTATAATCATACTTTATTTCCTCGTATGGTCCTTCCCTTATAAATTCTTCCGTTTTCTTTATGTATTCTTCCTTTCTCATTAGTACCATTGTATTTCCTTTATCCGCCTTGGTAACTATAATATCATTCTTCTTTATTTTATTCTTTAGTTTAGTTACAGTTGCTTTGATTTTTTGTTCATTCTTTGAATTATACAAACTTTTCTTAAATATTTTATCTACTAAATTCCCTACTTCCCACCTTATTCTTTTTTTATCATTTTCATTTCCTAGTTTTTGTATTATGCTTTCGCATTCAATAATCGTTTTTTCTTGATTTAATTCTGGTGGCGGTGCGTATTTTAAGCCTTTCGCTAACATTTCTTTTTCTTCCGTATTGAAATTTACCTCTGTAAGGTTTATTACTCTTTTTTCATAGTTATTCTTAGAGAGGTGTTCCTTTTTTACTTCGTTCTTTCTTATTAATTTATTTAACTTATCTACCATTTTTTTATTTTTATTTTCCAATTTATTTTCTATGTACCCCAAACCAAAATTATATAATATTTCTTCTAACTCTACATACGAGTATATTCTTATTAATTCTATGTGTCTGTCATATAATTCCCTATTATATCTATTGATTAAGCCGTAGAGTGACCTTATTTCCAGTTTTATCCACAACTTCTCGCTTTGTTCTTTTACTTTTTTGGCTACACTGTTCTTATTTTTAATTTTAACTTGAGCGTACTTTGGGATGACATTATTATCCAGACATTGTTTATTAAACCATATTTTACTTAAAACCCTCTTCAATTTAACTTTTAACTTAAGATATTTAAAAACTTTACTTACCTTATTGTTGTCGTTTATTACCTCATTGTTGTTGTCCATTACCTGTAGTCGATTGCACATCTTAACAGACGTTTAATGAAGAAATTTGTGTTAGTGGTTGAAATCACAATCAAAATGATCAATATTGCACACCACTATATAAAAATTATTCCGATTAGCGCTTTCAAGCTTCACAGCTCATCGTCAGATCAGGAATAGGCAGAAAATATGTAATACCCGACCCTTCACCCCTCTCCCCACCCTGCTAACCCACAACAAACTAAAAATTAATGACCCTTCCCCACCCCCTAAACTCTGTCTCACCATCTGTACAGTTACATATTTTTCTAGTAAATTCCTTGTGTTTCAGTGTGTGTGTGTGTGTGTGTGTGTGTGTGTGTGTGTGCGTGCATTTAAACATTTAAACGGTCTCTTTTAAACACTTCTGAGCTCTGTAACAAAAGGAATTGATTGCCGCCACTTTATATCTGTATGGGTGGTACGACTCTCTTGGTATAATTATATCAGAATACGACTCTTTCCTAAATATGCCAAACTGTAGTTTCTCATTATGTTTAATTTCTATGTTTAAATCTAAGTAATTTATTTGCTTACCTCCTATCTCTTCCTTAAATTGTAAGTTTTTATCCTTATTATTTACCTCCTTTATAAACTGATGCACTTCTTCTATGCTTGCTTCCCAAACTACTAATACATCATCAACGTATCTAGACCATAATTTTATATTGTCTTTATACTTAGTGGAAGTTATTAATTGCTTTTCAAAATCATTCATGTATATTTCAGCAAGAATAGGGGATAATGAAGACCCCATAGGTAAACCTTTTTTCTGTATATAAAACTTGTTATTAAACCTAAAATAGTTCTGATTTACACATTCTTTAATTACTTTCATCAACTGCTTTTTATACCTGTATTCTCCCATATTATTATCGTTTATTAACTTAATAACTTTATTTACTGTGATATTAGTAAACATGTCCTTAACATCCAGTGATATCAATTTTGCATTTACATTAATGCTAATATTTTCTCATTTTTCTATCAATTTTATATTATTCTCTATGTTGTATTTTGTCCCAAATTCATATTTCTCTTTCAGTACTCTGCTAACTTCCTTTGATAGTTTATAAATAGGTGCATTAATAAAAGAAACAATCGGTCTAATTGGTTTTCCTTCTTTATGTATCTTAACCTGACTTTTAAAAGTTGGTGCTGTTGGATTACTTTCCAATAAATTTTTTTCTTATTTTCTTCTATAAATGTTATCTGTTTCATCATTTGTTTTATCCTTGACTGGTACTTACTTGTATAATCATACTTTATTTCCTCGTATGGTCCTTCCCTTATAAATTCTTCCGTTTTCTTTATGTATTCTTCCTTTCTCATTAGTAACATTGTATTTCATTTATCCGCCTTCGTAACTGTAATATAATTCTTCTTTATTTTATTCTTTAGTTTAGTTACAGTTGCTTTGATTTTTTGTTCATTCTTTGAATTATACAAACTTTTCTTAAATATTTTATCTACTACACTCTCTACTTCCCACCTTATTCTTTTTTTATCATTTTCATTTCCTAGTTTTTGTATTATGCTTTCGCATTTAATAATCGTTTTTTCTTGATTTAATTCTGGTGGCGGTGCGTATTTTAAGCCTTTCGCTAACATTTCTTTTTCTTCCGTATTGAAATTTACCTCTGTAAGGTTTATTACTCTTTTTCATAGTTATTCTTAGAGAGGTGTTCCTTTTTTACTTCGTTCTTTCTTATTAATTTATTTAACTTATCTACCATTTTTTTATTTTTATTTTCCAATTTCTTTTCTATGTACCCCAAACCAAAATTATATAATATTTCTTCTAACTCTACATACGAGTATATTCTTAATAATTCTATGTGTCTGTCATATAATTCCCTATTATATCTATTGATTAAGCCGTAGAGTGACCTTATTTCCAGTTTTATCCACAACTTCTCGCTTTGTTCTTTTCTTTTTTGGCTACACTGTTCTTATTTTTAATTTTAACTTGAGCGTACTTTGGGATGACATTATTATCCAGACATTGTTTATTAAACCATATTTTACTTAAAACCCTCTTCAATTTAACTTTTAACTTAAGATATTTAAAAACTTTACTTACCTTATTGTTGTCGTTTATTACCTCATTGTTGTTGTCCATTAACTGTAGTCGATTGCACATCTTAACAGACGTTTAATGAAGAAATTTGTGTTAGTGGTTGAAATCACAATCAAAATGATCAATATTGCACACCACTATATAAAATTTATTCCGATTAGCGCTTTCAAGCTTCACAGCTCATCGTCAGATCAGGAATAGGCAGAAAATATGTAATACCCAACCCTTCACCCCTCTCCACCACCCTGCTCACCCACAACAAACTAAAAATTAATGACCCTTCCCCACCCCTAAACTCTGTCTCACCATCTGTACAGTTACATATTTTTCTAGTAAATTCCTTGTGTTTCAGTGTGTGTGTGTGTGTGTGTGTGTGCGTGCATTTAAACATTTAAACGGTCTCTTTTAAACACTTCTGAGCTCTGTAACAAAAGGAATTGATTGCCGCCACTTTATATCTGTATGGGTGGTACGACTCTCTTGGTATAATTATATCAGAATACGACTCTTTCCTAAATATCCCAAACTGTAGTTTCTCATTATGTTTAATTTCTATGTTTAAATCTAAGTAATTTATTTGCTTACCTCGAATCTCTTCCTTAAATTGTAAGTTTTTATCCTTATTATTTACCTCCTTTATAAACTGATGCACTTCTTCTATGCTTGCTTCCCAAACTACTAATACATCATCAACGTATCTAGACCATAATTTTATATTGTCTTTATACTTAGTGGAAGTTATTAATTGCTTTTCAAAATCATTCATGTATATTTCAGCAAGAATAGGGGATAATGAAGACCCCATAGGTAAACCTTTTTTCTGTATATAAAACTTGTTATTAAACCTAAAATAGTTCTGATTTACACATTCTTTAATTACTTTCATCAACTGCTTTTTATACCTGTATTCTCCCATATTATTATCGTTTATTAACTTAATAACTTTATTTACTGTGATATTAGTAAACATGTCCTTAACATCCAGTGATATCAATTTTGTATTTACATTAATGCTAATATTTTCTCATTTTTCTATCAATTTTATATTATTCTCTATGTTGTATTTTGTCCCAAATTCATATTTCTCTTTCAGTACTCTGCTAACTTCCTTTGATAGTTTATAAATAGGTGCATTAATAAAAGAAACAATCGGTCTAATTGGTTTTCCTTCTTTATGTATCTTAACCTGACTTTTAAAAGTTGGTGCTGTTGGATTACTTTCCAATAAATACTTTTTCTTATTTTCTTCTATAAATGTTATCTGTTTCATCATTTGTTTTATCCTTGACTGGTACTTACTTGTATAATCATACTTTATTTCCTCGTATGGTCCTTCCCTTATAAATTCTTCCGTTTTCTTTATGTATTCTTCCTTTCTCATTAGTACCATTGTATTTCATTTATCCGCCTTCGTAACTGTAATATAATTCTTCTTTATTTTATTCTTTAGTTTAGTTACAGTTGCTTTGATTTTTTGTTCATTCTTTGAATTATACAAACTTTTCTTAAATATTTTATCTACTACACTCCCTACTTCCCACCTTATTCTTTTTTTATCATTTTCATTTCCTAGTTTTTGTATTATGGTTTCGCATTCAATAATCGTTTTTTCTTGATTTAATTCTGGAGGCGGTGCGTATTTTAAGCCTTTCGCTAACATTTCTTTTTCTTCCGTATTGAAATTTACCTCTGTAAGGTTTATTACTCTTTTTTCATAGTTATTCTTAGAGAGGTGTTCCTTTTTTACTTCGTTCTTTCTTATTAATTTATTTAACTTATCTACCATTTTTTTATTTTTATTTTCCAATTTCTTTTCTATGTACCCCAAACCAAAATTATATAATATTTCTTCTAACTCTACATACGAGTATATTCTTAATAATTCTATGTGTCTGTCATATAATTCCCTATTATATCTACTGATTAAGCCGTAGAGTGACCTTATTTCCAGTTTTATCCACAACTTCTCGCTTTGTTCTTTTACTTTTTTGGCTACACTGTTCTTATTTTTAATTTTAACTTGAGCGTACTTTGGGATGACATTATTAGCCAGACATTGTTTATTAAACCATATTTTACTTAAAACCCTCTTCAATTTAACTTTTAACTTAAGATATTTAAAAACTTTACGTACCTTATTGTTGTCGTTTATTACCTCATTGTTGTTGTCCATTACCTGTAGTCGATTGCACATCTTAACAGACGTTTAATGAAGAAATTTGTGTTAGTGGTTGAAATCACATTCAAAATGATCAATATTGCACACCACTATATAAAAATTATTCCGATTAGCGCTTTCAAGCTTCACAGCTCATCGTCAGATCAGGAATAGGCAGAAAATATGTAATACCCAACCCTTCACCCCTCTCCACCACCCTGCTCACCCACAACAAACTAAAAATTAATGACCCTTCCCCACCCCCTAAACTCTGTCTCACCATCTGTACAGTTACATATTTTTCTAGTAAATTCCTTGTGTTTCAGTGTGTGTGTGTGTGTGTGTGTGTGTGTGTGTGCATCCATTTAAACTACCCTCTTCCTCTCCACACACGTGGGTCAGTCACACACCCTTATTTTAAAACAACCAATTAGTACTATGAAATATAATTCTTAATCTTATCTATCTGCCCTCTCTCATTTACTTCTTAATCAAGTTATAAAATATTTCTTCATTATAAAATTTAATTTTAATATTAATTAAATTGTCTAACCCTTTTTCTCTTTCTTTCAATATTTCTATGTCCTCTCTAAGCTTCCTTTCAACTGTGTTATTTACTACTTTTACAATTTCGTATTCTTCCAAAGGATTAACAAACTTGTGGTTGTCTTCTATGAAATGTCTTGCATATAACGAATTGGTTGTTCTATTACCTTCTCCACGTTTGTGGTCAGACAACCTGCATGCGAATTTTCGTCCTGTCTCCCCTAGGTACACTTTGTTGCAGTCTTTACCTTTTAATTTATAAATTCCGCTTTTCTGTAATACTGGAATTTTTTCTATATTCTTATTCCTTATCTTATCAAATACCGTTTCACATTTTTTAATAGCTATATCTACTCCATATTTATTAAAACATTTTATAATTTTTCTAGTATGTGAACCTATGTATGTCAATGACCCTGCATAATTCTTTTGTTCTGGTTCTATTTTAGCTTTTTGTATGTTGACCCTTTTCATAACTTTATCCACTATGTTGGTGCTATAATTATTATTCCTTACAATTCCCTTTATCGTTTTTAACTCCCTATCTTTTGATTCGGTCTCTTTTAAACACTTCTGAGCTCTGTAACAAAAGGAATTGATTGCCGCCATTTTATATCTGTATGGGTGGTACGACTCTCTTGGTATAATTATATCAGAATACGACTCTTTCCTAAATATCCCAAACTGTAGTTTCTCATTATGTTTAATTTCTATGTTTAAATCTAAGTAATTTATTTGCTTACCTCCTATCTCTTCCTTAAATTGTAAGTTCTTATCCTTATTATTTACCTCCTTTATAAACTGATGCACTTCTTCTATGCTTCCTTCCCAAACTACTAATACATCATCAACGTATCTAGACCATAATTTTATATTGTCTTTATACTTAGTGGAAGTTATTAATTGCTTTTCAAAATCATTCATGTATATTTCAGCAAGAATAGGGGATAATGAAGACCCCATAGGTAAACCTTTTTTCTGTATATAAAACTTGTTATTAAACCTAAAATAGTTCTGATTTACACATTCTTTAATTACTTTCATCAACTGCTTTTTATACCTGTATTCTCCCATATTATTATCGTTTATTAACTTAATAACTTTATTTACTGTGATATTAGTAAACATGTCCTTAACATCCAGTGATATCAATTTTGTATTTACATTAATGCTAATATTTTCTCATTTTTCTATCAATTTTATATTATTCTCTATGTTGTATTTTGTCCCAAATTCATATTTCTCTTTCAGTACTCTGCTAACTTCCTTTGATAGTTTATAAATAGGTGCATTAATAAAAGAAACAATCGGTCTAATTGGTTTTCCTTCTTTATGTATCTTAACCTGACTTTTAAAAGTTGGTGCTGTTGGATTACTTTCCAATAAATACTTTTTCTTATTTTCTTCTATAAATGTTATCTGTTTCATCATTTGTTTTATCCTTGACTGGTACTTACTTGTATAATCATACTTTATTTCGTCGTATGGTCCTTCCCTTATAAATTCTTCCGTTTTCTTTATGTATTCTTCCTTTCTCATTAGTACCATTGTATTTCATTTATCCGCCTTCGTAACTGTAATATAATTCTTCTTTATTTTATTCTTTAGTTTAGTTACAGTTGCTTTGATTTTTTGTTCATTCTTTGAATTATACAAACTTTTCTTAAATATTTTATCTACTAAATTCCCTACTTCCCACCTTATTCTTTTTTTATCATTTTCATTTCCTAGTTTTTGTATTATGCTTTCGCATTCAATAATCGTTTTTTCTTGATTTAATTCTGGTGGCGGTGCGTATTTTAAGCCTTTCGCTAACATTTCTTTTTCTTCCGTATTGAAATTTACCTCTGTAAGGTTTATTACTCTTTTTTCATAGTTATTCTTAGAGAGGTGTTCCTTTTTTACTTCGTTCTTTCTTATTAATTTATTTAACTTATCTACCATTTTTTTATTTTTATTTTCCAATTTCTTTTCTATGTACCCCAAACCAAAATTATATAATATTTCTTCTAACTCTACATACGAGTACATTCTTATTAATTCTATGTGTCTGTCATATAATTCCCTATTATATCTATTGATTAAGCCGTAGAGTGACCTTATTTCCAGTTTTATCCACAACTTCTCGCTTTGTTCTTTTACTTTTTTGGCTACACTGTTCTTATTTTTAATTTTAACTTGAGCGTACTTTGGGATGACATTATTATCCAGACATTGTTTATTAAACCATATTTTACTTAAAACCCTCTTCAATTTAACTTTTAACTTAAGATATTTAAAAACTTTACTTACCTTATTGTTGTCGTTTATTACCTCATTGTTGTTGTCCATTAACTGTAGTCGATTGCACATCTTAACAGACGTTTAATGAAGAAATTTGTGTTAGTGGTTGAAATCACAATCAAAATGATCAATATTGCACACCACTATATAAAAATTATTCCGATTAGCGCTTTCAAGCTTCACAGCTCATCGTCAGATCAGGAATAGGCAGAAAATATATAATACCCAACCCTTCACCCCTCTCCCCCACCCAGCTCACCCACAACAAACTAAAAATTAATGACCCTTCCCCACCACCTAAACTCTGTCTCACCATCTGTACAGTTACATATTTTTCTAGTAAATTCCTTGTGTTTCAGTGTGTGTGTGTGTGTGTGTGCATCCATTTAAACTACCCTCTTCCTGTCCACACACGTGGGTCAGTCACACACCCTTATTTTAAAACAACCAATTAGTACTATGAAATATAATTCTTAATCTTATCTATCTGCCCTCTCTCATTTACTTCTTAATCAAGTTATAAAATATTTCTTCATTATAAAATTTAATTTTAATATTAATTAAATTGTCTAACCCTTTTTCTCTTTCTTTCAATATTTCTATGTCCTCTCTAAGCTTCCTTTCAACTGTGTTATTTACTACTTTTACAATTTCGTATTCTTCCAAAGGATTAACAAACTTGTGGTTGTCTTCTATGAAATGTCTTGCATATAACGAATTGGTTGTTCTATTACCTTCTCCACGTTTGTGGTCAGACAACCTGCATGCGAATTTTCGTCCTGTCTCCCCTAGGTACACTTTGTTGCAGTCTTTACCTTTTAATTTATAAATTCCGCTTTTCTGTAATACTGGAATTTTTTCTATATTCTTATTCCTTATCTTATCAAATAGCGTTTCACATTTTTTAATAGCTATATCTACTCCATATTTATTAAAACATTTTATAATTTTTCTAGTATGTGAACCTATGTATGTCAATGACCCTGCAGAATTCTTTTGTTCTGGTTCTATTTTAGCTTTTTGTATGTTGACCCTTTTCATAACTTTATCCACTATGTTGGTGCTATAATTATTATTCCTTACAATTCCCTTTATCGTTTTTAACTCCCTATCTTTTGATTCGGTCTCTTTTAAACACTTCTGAGCTCTGTAACAAAAGGAATTGATTGCCGCCATTTTATATCTGTATGGGTGGTACGACTCTCTTGGTATAATTATTTCAGAATACGACTCTTTCCTAAATATCCCAAACTGTAGTTTCTCATTATGTTTAATTTCTATGTTTAAATCTAAGTAATTTATTTGCTTACCTCCTATCTCTTCCTTAAATTGTAAGTTTTTATCCTTATTATTTACCTCCTTTATAAACTGATGCACTTCTTCTATGCTTCCTTCCCAAACTACTAATACATCATCAACGCATCTAGACCATAATTTTATATTGTCTTTATACTTAGTGGAAGTTATTAATTGCTTTTCAAAATCATTCATGTATATTTCAGCAAGAATAGGGGATAATGAAGACCCCATAGGTAAACCTTTTTTCTGTATATAAAACTTGTTATTAAACCTAAAATAGTTCTGATTTACACATTCTTTAATTACTTTCATCAACTGCTTTTTATACCTGTATTCTCCCATATTATTATCGTTTATTAACTTAATAACTTTATTTACTGTGATATTAGTAAACATGTCCTTAACATCCAGTGATATCAATTTTGTATTTACATTAATGCTAATATTTTCTCATTTTTCTATCAATTTTATATTATTCTCTATGTTGTATTTTGTCCCAAATTCATATTTCTCTTTCAGTACTCTGCTAACTTCCTTTGATAGTTTATAAATAGGTGCATTAATAAAAGAAACAATCGGTGTAATTGGTTTTCCTTCTTTATGTATCTTAACCTGACTTTTAAAAGTTGGTGCTGTTGGATTACTTTCCAATAAATACTTTTTCTTATTTTCTTCTATAAATGTTATCTGTTTCATCATTTGTTTTATCCTTGACTGGTACTTACTTGTATAATCATACTTTATTTCGTCGTATGGTCCTTCCCTTATAAATTCTTCCGTTTTCTTTATGTATTCTTCCTTTCTCATTAGTACCATTGTATTTCATTTATCCGCCTTCGTAACTGTAATATAATTCTTCTTTATTTTTTTCTTTAGTTTAGTTACAGTTGCTTTGATTTTTTGTTCATTCTTTGAATTATACAAACTTTTCTTAAATATTTTATCTACTACACTCCCTACTTCCCACCTTATTCTTTTTTTATCATTTTCATTTCCTAGTTTTTGTATTATGCTTTCGCATTCAATAATCGTTTTTTCTTGATTTAATTCTGGTGGCGGTGCGTATTTTAAGCCTTTCGCTAACATTTCTTTTTCTTCCGTATTGAAATTTACCTCTGTAAGGTTTATTACTCTTTTTTCTAAGTTATTCTTAGAGAGGTGTTCCTTTTTTACTTCGTTCTTTCTTATTAATTTATTTAACTTATCTACCATTTTTTTATTTTTCTTTTCCAATTTCTTTTCTATGTACCCCAAACCAAAATTATATAATATTTCTTCTAACTCTACATACGAGTATATTCTTAATAATTCTATGTGTCTGTCATATAATTCCCTATTATATCTATTGATTAAGCCGTAGAGTGACCTTATTTCCAGTTTTATCCACAACTTCTCGCTTTGTTTTTTACTTTTTTGGCTACACTGTTCTTATTTTTAATTTTAACTTGAGCGTACTTTGGGATGACATTATTATCCAGACATTGTTTATTAAACCATATTTTACTTAAAACCCTCTTCAATTTAACTTTTAACATAAGATATTTAAAAACTTTACTTACTTTATTGTTGTCGTTTATTACCTCATTGTTGTTGTCCTTTAACTGTAGTCGACTGCACATCTTAACAGACGTTTAATGAAGAAATTTGTGTTAGTGGTTGAAATCACAATCAAAATGATCAATATTGCACACCACTATATAAAAATTATTCCGATTAGCGCTTTCAAGCTTCACAGCTCATCGTCAGATCAGGAATAGGCAGAAAATATGTAATACCCAACCCTTTACCCCTCTCCACCACCCTGCTCACCCACAACAAACTAAAAATTAATGACCCTTCCCCACCCCCTAAACTCTGTCTCACCATCTGTACAGTTACATATTTTCTAGTAAATTCCTTGTGTTTCAGTATGTGTGTGTGTGTGTGTGTGTGTGTGTGTGTGTGTGTGTGCATCCATTTAAACTACCCTCTTCCTCTCCACACACGTGGGTCAGTCACACACCCTTATTTTAAAACAACCAATTAGTACTATGAAATATAATTCTTAATCTTATCTATCTGCCCTCTCTCATTTACTTCTTAATCATGTTATAAAATATTTCTTCATTATAAAATTTAATTTTAATATTAATTAAATTGTCTAACCCTTTTTCTCTTTCTTTCAATATTTCTATGTCCTCTCTAAGCTTCCTTTCAACTGTGTTATTTACTACTTTTAAAATTTCGTATTCTTCCAAAGGATTAACAAACTTGTGGTTGTCTTCTATGAAATGTCTTGCATATAACGAATTGGTTGTTCTATTACCTTCTCCACGTTTGTGGTCAGACAACCTGCATGCGAATTTTCGTCCTGTCTCCCCTAGGTACACTTTGTTGCAGTCTTTACATTTTTATTTATAAATTCCGCTTTTCTGTAATACTGGAATTTTTTCTATATTCTTATTCCTTATCTTATCAAATAGCGTTTCACATTTTTTAATAGCTATATCTACTCCATATTTATTAAAACATTTTATAATTTTTCTAGTATGTGAACCTATGTATGTCAATGACCCTGCATAATTCTTTTGTTCTGGTTCTATTTTAGCTTTTTGTATGTTGACCCTTTTCATAACTTTATCCACTATGTTGGTGCTATAATTATTATTCCTTACAATTCCCTTTATCGTTTTTAACTCCCTATCTTTTGATTCGGTCTCTTTTAAACACTTCTGAGCTCTGTAACAAAAGGAATTGATTGCCGCCATTTTATATCTGTATGGGTGGTACGACTCTCTTAGTATAATTATATCAGAATACGACTCTTTCCTAAATATCCCAAACTGTAGTTTCTCATTATCTTTAATTTCTATGTTTAAATCTATGTAATTTATTTGCTTACCTCCTATCTCTTCCTTAAATTGTAAGTTTTTATCCTTATTATTTACCTCCTTTATAAACTGATGCACTTCTTCTATGCTTCCTTCCCAAACTACTAATACATCATCAACGTATCTAGACCATAATTTTATATTGTCTTTATACTTAGTGGAAGTTATTAATTGCTTTTCAAAATCATTCATGTATATTTCAGCAAGAATAGGGGATAATGAAGACCCCATAGGTAAACCTTTTTTCTGTATATAAAACTTGTTATTAAACCTAAAATAGTTCTGATTTACACATTCTTTAATTACTTTCATCAACTGCTTTTTATACCTGTATTCTCCCATATTATTATCGTTTATTAACTTAATAAGTTTATTTACTGTGATATTAGTAAACATGTCCTTAACATCCAGTGATATCAATCATGTATTTACAGTAATGCTAACATTTTCTAATTTTTCTATTAATTTTATATTATTCTCTATGTTGTATTTTGTCCCAAATTCATATTTCTCTTTCAGTACTCTGCTAACTTCCTTTGATAGTTTATAAATAGGTGCATTAATAAAAGAAACAATCGGTCTAATTGGTTTTCCTTCTTTATGTATCTTAACCTGACTTTTAAAAGTTGGTGCTGTTGGATTACTTTCCAATAAATACTTTTTCTTATTTTCTTCTATAAATGTTATCTGTTTCATCATTTGTTTTATCCTTGACTGGTACTTACTTGTATAATCATACTTTATTTCCTCGTATGGTCCTTCCCTTATAAATTCTTCCGTTTTCTTTATGTATTCTTCCTTTCTCATTAGTACCATTGTATTTCCTTTATCCGCCTTGGTAACTATAATATCATTCTTCTTTATTTTATTCTTTAGTTTAGTTACAGTTGCTTTGATTTTTTGTTCATTCTTTGAATTATACAAACTTTTCTTAAATATTTTATCTACTAAATTCCCTACTTCCCACCTTATTCTTTTTTTATCATTTTCATTTCCTAGTTTTTGTATTATGCTTTCGCATTCAATAATCGTTTTTTCTTGATTTAATTCTGGTGGCGGTGCGTATTTTAAGCCTTTCGCTAACATTTCTTTTTCTTCCGTATTGAAATTTACCTCTGTAAGGTTTATTACTCTTTTTTCATAGTTATTCTTAGAGAGGTGTTCCTTTTTTACTTCGTTCTTTCTTATTAATTTATTTAACTTATCTACCATTTTTTTATTTTTATTTTCCAATTTATTTTCTATGTACCCCAAACCAAAATTATATAATATTTCTTCTAACTCTACATACGAGTATATTCTTATTAATTCTATGTGTCTGTCATATAATTCCCTATTATATCTATTGATTAAGCCGTAGAGTGACCTTATTTCCAGTTTTATCCACAACTTCTCGCTTTGTTCTTTTACTTTTTTGGCTACACTGTTCTTATTTTTAATTTTAACTTGAGCGTACTTTGGGATGACATTATTATCCAGACATTGTTTATTAAACCATATTTTACTTAAAACCCTCTTCAATTTAACTTTTAACTTAAGATATTTAAAAACTTTACTTACCTTATTGTTGTCGTTTATTACCTCATTGTTGTTGTCCATTACCTGTAGTCGATTGCACATCTTAACAGACGTTTAATGAAGAAATTTGTGTTAGTGGTTGAAATCACAATCAAAATGATCAATATTGCACACCACTATATAAAAATTATTCCGATTAGCGCTTTCAAGCTTCACAGCTCATCGTCAGATCAGGAATAGGCAGAAAATATGTAATACCCGACCCTTCACCCCTCTCCCCACCCTGCTAACCCACAACAAACTAAAAATTAATGACCCTTCCCCACCCCCTAAACTCTGTCTCACCATCTGTACAGTTACATATTTTTCTAGTAAATTCCTTGTGTTTCAGTGTGTGTGTGTGTATGTGCATCCATTTAAACTACCCTCTTCCTCTCCACACACGTGGGTCAGTCACACACCCTTATTTTAAAACAACCAATTAGAACTATGAAATATAATTCTTAATCTTATCTATCTGCCCTCTCTCATTTACTTCTTAATCATGTTATAAAATATTTCTTCATTATCAAATTTAATTTTAATATTAATTAAATTGTCTAACCCTTTTTCTCTTTCTTTCAATATTTCTATGTCCTCTCTAAGCTTCCTTTCAACTGTGTTATTTACTACTTTTACAATTTCGTATTCTTCCAAATGATTAACAAACTTGTGGTTGTCTTCTATGAAATGTCTTGCATATAACGAATTGGTTGTTCTATTACCTTCTCCACGTTTGTGGTCAGACAACCTGCATGCGAATTTTCGTCCTGTCTCCCCTAGGTACACTTTGTTGCAGTCTTTACATTTTAATTTATAAATTCCGCTTTTCTGTAATACTGGAATTTTTTCTATATTCTTATTCCTTATCTTATCAAATACCGTTTCACATTTTTTAATAGCTATATCTACTCCATATTTATTAAAACATTTTATAATTTTTCTAGTATGTGAACCTATGTATGTCAATGACCCTGCATAATTCTTTTGTTCTGGTTCTATTTTAGCTTTTTGTATGTTGACCCTTTTCATAACTTTATCCACTATGTTGGTGCTATAATTATTATTCCTTACAATTCCCTTTATCGTTTTTAACTCCCTATCTTTTGATTCGGTCTCTTTTAAACACTTCTGAGCTCTGTAACAAAAGGAATTGATTGCCGCCATTTTATATCTGTATGGGTGGTACGACTCTCTTGGTATAATTATATCAGAATACGACTCTTTCCTAAATATCCCAAACTGTAGTTTCTCATTATGTTTAATTTCTATGTTTAAATCTAAGTAATTTATTTGCTTACCTCCTATCTCTTCCTTAAATTGTAAGTTTTTATCCTTATTATTTGCCTCCTTTATAAACTGATGCACTTCTTCTATGCTTCCTTCCCAAACTACTAATACATCATCAACGTATCTAGACCATAATTTTATATTGTCTTTATACTTAGTGGAAGTTATTAATTGCTTTTCAAAATCATTCATGTATATTTCAGCAAGAATAGGGGATAATGAAGACCCCATAGGTAAACCTTTTTTCTGTATATAAAACTTGTTATTAAACCTAAAATGGTTCTGATTTACACATTCTTTAATTACTTTCATCAACTGCTTTTTACACCTGTATTCTCCCATATTATTATCGTTTATTAACTTAATAAGTTTATTTACTGTGATATTAGTAAACATGTCCTTAACATCCAGTGATATCAATCTTGTATTTACATTAATGCTAAAATTTTCTAATTTTTCTATCAATTTTATATTATTCTCTATGTTGTATTTTGTCCCAAATTCATATTTCTCTTTCAGTACTCTGCTAACTTCCTTTGATAGTTTATAAATAGGTGCATTAATAAAAGAAACAATCGGTCTAATTGGTTTTCCTTCTTTATGTATCTTAACCTGACTTTTAAAAGTTGGTGCTGTTGGATTACTTTCCAATAAATACTTTTTCTTATTTTCTTCTATAAATGTTATCTGTTTCATCATTTGTTTTATCCTTGACTGGTACTTACTTGTATAATCATACTTTATTTCCTCGTATGGTCCTTCCCTTATAAATTCTTCCGTTTTCTTTATGTATTCTTCCTTTCTCATTAGTACCATTGTATTTCCTTTATCCGCCTTGGTAACTATAATATCATTCTTCTTTATTTTATTCTTTAGTTTAGTTACAGTTGCTTTGATTTTTTGTTCATTCTTTGAATTATACAAACTTTTCTTAAATATTTTATCTACTAAATTCCCTACTTCCCACCTTATTCTTTTTTTATCATTTTCATTTCCTAGTTTTTGTATTATGCTTTCGCATTCAATAATCGTTTTTTCTTGATTTAATTCTGGTGGCGGTGCGTATTTTAAGCCTTTCGCTAACATTTCTTTTTCTTCCGTATTGAAATTTACCTCTGTAAGGTTTATTACTCTTTTTTCATAGTTATTCTTAGAGAGGTGTTCCTTTTTTACTTCGTTCTTTCTTATTAATTTATTTAACTTATCTACCATTTTTTTATTTTTCTTTTCCAATTTCTTTTCTATGTACCCCAAACCAAAATTATATAATATTTCTTCTAACTCTACATACGAGTATATTCTTATTAATTCTATGTGTCTGTCATATAATTCCCTATTATATCTATTGATTAAGCCGTAGAGTGACCTTATTTCCAGTTTTATCCACAACTTCTCGCTTTGTTCTTTTACTTTTTTGGCTACACTGTTCTTATTTTTAATTTTAACTTGAGCGTACTTTGGGATGACATTATTATCCAGACATTGTTTATTAAACCATATTTTACTTAAAACCCTCTTCAATTTAACTTTTAACTTAAGATATTTAAAAACTTTACTTACCTTATTGTTGTCGTTTATTACCTCATTGTTGTTGTCCATTACCTGTAGTCGATTGCACATCTTAACAGACGTTTAATGAAGAAATTTGTGTTAGTGGTTGAAATCACAATCAAAATGATCAATATTGCACACCACTATATAAAAATTATTCCGATTAGCGCTTTCAAGCTTCACAGCTCATCGTCAGATCAGGAATAGGCAGAAAATATGTAATACCCGACCCTTCACCCCTCTCCACCACCCTGCTCACCCACAACAAACTAAAAATTAATGACCCTTCCCCACCCCCTAAACTCTGTCTCACCATCTGTACAGTTACATATTTTTCTAGTAAATTCCTTGTGTTTCAGTGTGTGTGTGTGTGTGTGTGTGTGTGTGTGTGTGCATCCATTTAAACTACCCTCTTCCTCTCCACACACGTGGGTCAGTCACACACCCTTATTTTAAAACAACCAATTAGTACTAAGAAATATAATTCTTAATCTTATCTATCTGCCCTCTCTCATTTACTTCTTAATCATGTTATAAAATATTTCTTCATTATCAAATTTAATTTTAATATTAATTAAATTGTCTAACCCTTTTTCTCTTTCTTTCAATATTTCTATGTCCTCTCTAAGCTTCCTTTCAACTGTGTTATTTACTACTTTTACAATTTCGTATTCTTCCAAAGGATTAACAAACTTGTGGGTGTCTTCTATGAAATGTCTTGCATATAACGAATTGGTTGTTCTATTACCTTCTCCACGTTTGTGGTCAGACAACCTGCATGCGAATTTTCGTCCTGTCTCCCCTAGGTACACTTTGTTGCAGTCTTTACATTTTTATTTATAAATTCCGCTTTTCTATAATACTGGAATTTTTTCTATATTCTTATTCCTTATCTTATCAAATACCGTTTCACATTTTTTAATAGCTATATCTACTCCATATTTATTAAAACATTTTATAATTTTTCTAGTATGTGAACCTATGTATGTCAATGACCCTGCATAATTCTTTTGTTCTGGTTCTATTTTAGCTTTTTGTATGTTGACCCTTTTCATAACTTTATCCACTATGTTGGTGCTATAATTATTATTCCTTACAATTCCCTTTATCGTTTTTAACTCCCTATCTTTTGATTCGGTCTCTTTTAAACACTTCTGAGCTCTGTAACAAAAGGAATTGATTGCCGCCATTTTATATCTGTATGGGTGGTACGACTCTCTTGGTATAATTATATCAGAATACGACTCTTTCCTAAATATCCCAAACTGTAGTTTCTCATTATGTTTAATTTCTATGTTTAAATCTAAGTAATTTATTTGCTTACCTCCTATCTCTTCCTTAAATTGTAAGTTTTTATCCTTATTATTTGCCTCCTTTATAAACTGATGCACTTCTTCTATGCTTCCTTCCCAAACTACTAATACATCATCAACGTATCTAGACCATAATTTTATATTGTCTTTATACTTAGTGGAAGTTATTAATTGCTTTTCAAAATCATTCATGTATATTTCAGCAAGAATAGGGGATAATGAAGACCCCATAGGTAAACCTTTTTTCTGTATATAAAACTTGTTATTAAACCTAAAATGGTTCTGATTTACACATTCTTTAATTACTTTCATCAACTGCTTTTTACACCTGTATTCTCCCATATTATTATCGTTTATTAACTTAATAAGTTTATTTACTGTGATATTAGTAAACATGTCCTTAACATCCAGTGATATCAATCTTGTATTTTCATTAATGCTAAAATTTTCTAATTTTTCTATCAATTTTATATTATTCTCTATGTTGTATTTTGTCCCAAATTCATATTTCTCTTTCAGTACTCTGCTAACTTCCTTTGATAGTTTATAAATAGGTGCATTAATAAAAGAAACAATCGGTCTAATTGGTTTTCCTTCTTTATGTATCTTAACCTGACTTTTAAAAGTTGGTGCTGTTGGATTACTTTCCAATAAATACTTTTTCTTATTTTCTTCTATAAATGTTATCTGTTTCATCATTTGTTTTATCCTTGACTGGTACTTACTTGTATAATCATACTTTATTTCCTCGTATGGTCCTTCCCTTATAAATTCTTCCGTTTTCTTTATGTATTCTTCCTTTCTCATTAGTACCATTGTATTTCCTTTATCCGCCTTGGTAACTATAATATAATTCTTCTTTATTTTATTCTTTAGTTTAGTTACAGTTGCTTTGATTTTTTGTTCATTCTTTGAATTATACAAACTTTTCTTAAATATTTTATCTACTAAATTCCCTACTTCCCACCTTATTCTTTTTTTATCAATTTCATTTCCTAGTTTTTGTATTATGCTTTCGCATTCAATAATCGTTTTTTCTTGATTTAATTCTGGTGGCGGTGCGTATTTTAAGCCATTCGCTAACATTTCTTTTTCTTCCGTATTGAAATTTACCTCTGTAAGGTTTATTACTCTTTTTTCATAGTTATTCTTAGAGAGGTGTTCCTTTTTTACTTCGTTCTTTCTTATTAATTTATTTAACTTATCTACCATTTTTTTATTTTTCTTTTCCAATTTCTTTTCTATGTACCCCAAACCAAAATTATATAATATTTCTTCTAACTCTACATACGAGTATATTCTTATTAATTCTATGTGTCTGTCATATAATTCCCTATTATATCTATTGATTAAGCCGTAGAGTGACCTTATTTCCAGTTTTATCCACAACTTCTCGCTTTGTTCTTTTACTTTTTTGGCTACACTGTTCTTATTTTTAATTTTAACTTGAGCGTACTTTGGGATGACATTATTATCCAGACATTGTTTATTAAACCATATTTTACTTAAAACCCTCTTCAATTTAACTTTTAACTTAAGATATTTAAAAACTTTACTTACCTTATTGTTGTCGTTTATTACCTCATTGTTGTTGTCCATTACCTGTAGTCGATTGCACATCTTAACAGACGTTTAATGAAGAAATTTGTGTTAGTGGTTGAAATCACAATCAAAATGATCAATATTGCACACCACTATATAAAAATTATTCCGATTAGCGCTTTCAAGCTTCACAGCTCATCGTCAGATCAGGAATAGGCAGAAAATATGTAATACCCGACCCTTCACCCCTCTCCACCACCCTGCTCACCCACAACAAACTAAAAATTAATGACCCTTCCCCACCCCCTAAACTCTGTCTCACCATCTGTACAGTTACATATTTTTCTAGTAAATTCCTTGTGTTTCAGTGTGTGTGTGTGTGTGTGTGTGTGTGTGTGTGTGTGTGTGTGTGTGCATCCATTTAAACTACCCTCTTCCTCTCCACACACGTGGGTCAGTCACACACCCTTATTTTAAAACAACCAATTAGTACTAAGAAATATAATTCTTAATCTTATCTATCTGCCCTCTCTCATTTACTTCTTAATCATGTTATAAAATATTTCTTCATTATCAAATTTAATTTTAATATTAATTAAATTGTCTAACCCTTTTTCTCTTTCTTTCAATATTTCTATGTCCTCTCTAAGCTTCCTTTCAACTGTGTTATTTACTACTTTTACAATTTCGTATTCTTCCAAAGGATTAACAAACTTGTGGTTGTCTTCTATGAAATGTCTTGCATATAACGAATTGGTTGTTCTATTACCTTCTCCACGTTTGTGGTCAGACAACCTGCATGCGAATTTTCGTCCTGTCTCCCCTAGGTACACTTTGTTGCAGTCTTTACATTTTTATTTATAAATTCCGCTTTTCTATAATACTGGAATTTTTTCTATATTCTTATTCCTTATCTTATCAAATACCGTTTCACATTTTTTAATAGCTATATCTACTCCATATTTATTAAAACATTTTATAATTTTTCTAGTATGTGAACCTATGTATGTCAATGACCCTGCATAATTCTTTTGTTCTGGTTCTATTTTAGCTTTTTGTATGTTGACCCTTTTCATAACTTTATCCACTATGTTGGTGCTATAATTATTATTCCTTACAATTCCCTTTATCGTTTTTAACTCCCTATCTTTTGATTCGGTCTCTTTTAAACACTTCTGAGCTCTGTAACAAAAGGAATTGATTGCCGCCATTTTATATCTGTATGGGTGGTACGACTCTCTTGGTATAATTATATCAGAATACGACTCTTTCCTAAATATCCCAAACTGTAGTTTCTCATTATGTTTAATTTCTATGTTTAAATCTAAGTAATTTATTTGCTTACCTCCTATCTCTTCCTTAAATTGTAAGTTTTTATCCTTATTATTTGCCTCCTTTATAAACTGATGCACTTCTTCTATGCTTCCTTCCCAAACTACTAATACATCATCAACGTATCTAGACCATAATTTTATATTGTCTTTATACTTAGTGGAAGTTATTAATTGCTTTTCAAAATCATTCATGTATATTTCAGCAAGAATAGGGGATAATGAAGACCCCATAGGTAAACCTTTTTTCTGTATATAAAACTTGATATTAAACCTAAAATGGTTCTGATTTACACATTCTTTAATTACTTTCATCAACTGCTTTTTACACCTGTATTCTCCCATATTATTATCGTTTATTAACTTAATAAGTTTATTTACTGTGATATTAGTAAACATGTCCTTAACATCCAGTGATATCAATCTTGTATTTACATTAATGCTAAAATTTTCTAATTTTTCTATCAATTTTATATTATTCTCTATGTTGTATTTTGTCCCAAATTCATATTTCTCTTTCAGTACTCTGCTAACTTCCTTTGATAGTTTATAAATAGGTGCATTAATAAAAGAAACAATCGGTCTAATTGGTTTTCCTTCTTTATGTATCTTAACCTGACTTTTAAAAGTTGGTGCTGTTGGATTACTTTCCAATAAATACTTTTTCTTATTTTCTTCTATAAATGTTATCTGTTTCATCATTTGTTTTATCCTTGACTGGTACTTACTTGTATAATCATACTTTATTTCCTCGTATGGTCCTTCCCTTATAAATTCTTCCGTTTTCTTTATGTATTCTTCCTTTCTCATTAGTACCATTGTATTTCCTTTATCCGCCTTGGTAACTATAATATAATTCTTCTTTATTTTATTCTTTAGTTTAGTTACAGTTGCTTTGATTTTTTGTTCATTCTTTGAATTATACAAACTTTTCTTAAATATTTTATCTACTAAATTCCCTACTTCCCACCTTATTCTTTTTTTATCATTTTCATTTCCTAGTTTTTGTATTATGCTTTCGCATTCAATAATCGTTTTTTCTTGATTTAATTCTGGTGGCGGTGCGTATTTTAAGCCTTTCGCTAACATTTCTTTTTCTTCCGTATTGAAATTTACCTCTGTAAGGTTTATTACTCTTTTTTCATAGTTATTCTTAGAGAGGTGTTCCTTTTTTACTTCGTTCTTTCTTATTAATTTATTTAACTTATCTACCATTTTTTTATTTTTCTTTTCCAATTTCTTTTCTATGTACCCCAAACCAAAATTATATAATATTTCTTCTAACTCTACATACGAGTATATTCTTATTAATTCTATGTGTCTGTCATATAATTCCCTATTATATCTATTGATTAAGCCGTAGAGTGACCTTATTTCCAGTTTTATCCACAACTTCTCGCTTTGTTCTTTTACTTTTTTGGCTACACTGTTCTTATTTTTAATTTTAACTTGAGCGTACTTTGGGATGACATTATTATCCAGACATTGTTTATTAAACCATATTTTACTTAAAACCCTCTTCAATTTAACTTTTAACTTAAGATATTTAAAAACTTTACTTCCCTTATTGTTGTCGTTTATTACCTCATTGTTGTTGTCCATTACCTGTAGTCGATTGCACATCTTAACAGACGTTTAATGAAGAAATTTGTGTTAGTGGTTGAAATCACAATGAAAATGATCAATATTGCACACCACTATATAAAAATTATTCCGATTAGCGCTTTCAAGCTTCACAGCTCATCGTCAGATCAGGAATAGGCAGAAAATATGTAATACCCGACCCTTCACCCCTCTCCACCACCCTGCTCACCCACAACAAACTAAAAATTAATGACCCTTCCCCACCCCCTAAACTCTGTCTCACCATCTGTACAGTTACATATTTTTCTAGTAAATTCCTTGTGTTTCAGTGTGTGTGTGTGTGTGTGTGTGTGTGTGTGTGTGCATCCATTTAAACTACCCTCTTCCTCTCCACACACGTGGGTCAGTCACACACCCTTATTTTAAAACAACCAATTAGTACTAAGAAATATAATTCTTAATCTTATCTATCTGCCCTCTCTCATTTACTTCTTAATCATGTTATAAAATATTTCTTCATTATCAAATTTAATTTTAATATTAATTAAATTGTCTAACCCTTTTTCTCTTTCTTTCAATATTTCTATGTCCTCTCTAAGCTTCCTTTCAACTGTGTTATTTACTACTTTTACAATTTCGTATTCTTCCAAAGGATTAACAAACTTGTGGTTGTCTTCTATGAAATGTCTTGCATATAACGAATTGGTTGTTCTATTACCTTCTCCACGTTTGTGGTCAGACAACCTGCATGCGAATTTTCGTCCTGTCTCCCCTAGGTACACTTTGTTGCAGTCTTTACATTTTTATTTATAAATTCCGCTTTTCTATAATACTGGAATTTTTTCTATATTCTTATTCCTTATCTTATCAAATACCGTTTCACATTTTTTAATAGCTATATCTACTCCATATTTATTAAAACATTTTATAATTTTTCTAGTATGTGAACCTATGTATGTCAATGACCCTGCATAATTCTTTTGTTCTGGTTCTATTTTAGCTTTTTGTATGTTGACCCTTTTCATAACTTTATCCACTATGTTGGTGCTATAATTATTATTCCTTACAATTCCCTTTATCGTTTTTAACTCCCTATCTTTTGATTCGGTCTCTTTTAAACACTTCTGAGCTCTGTAACAAAAGGAATTGATTGCCGCCATTTTATATCTGTATGGGTGGTACGACTCTCTTGGTATAATTATATCAGAATACGACTCTTTCCTAAATATCCCAAACTGTAGTTTCTCATTATGTTTAATTTCTATGTTTAAATCTAAGTAATTTATTTGCTTACCTCCTATCTCTTCCTTAAATTGTAAGTTTTTATCCTTATTATTTGCCTCCTTTATAAACTGATGCACTTCTTCTATGCTTCCTTCCCAAACTACTAATACATCATCAACGTATCTAGACCATAATTTTATATTGTCTTTATACTTAGTGGAAGTTATTAATTGCTTTTCAAAATCATTCATGTATATTTCAGCAAGAATAGGGGATAATGAAGACCCCATAGGTAAACCTTTTTTCTGTATATAAAACTTGTTATTAAACCTAAAATAGTTCTGATTTACACATTCTTTAATTACTTTCATCAACTGCTTTTTACACCTGTATTCTCCCATAATATTATCGTTTATTAACTTAATAAGTTTATTGCTGTGATATTAGTAAACATGTCCTTAACATCCAGTGATATCAATTTTGTATTTACATTAATGCTAATATTTTCTAATTGTTCTATCAATTTTATATTATTCTCTATGTTGTATTTTGTCCCAAATTCATATTTCTCTTTCAGTACTCTGCTAACTTCCTTTGATAGTTTATAAATAGGTGCATTAATAAAAGAAACAATCGGTCTAATTGGTTTTCCTTCTTTATGTATCTTAACCTGACTTTTAAAAGTTGGTGCTGTTGGATTACTTTCCAATAAATACTTTTTCTTATTTTCTTCTATAAATGTTATCTGTTTCATCATTTGTTTTATCCTTGACTGGTACTTACTTGTATAATCATACTTTATTTCCTCGTATGGTCCTTCCCTTATAAATTCTTCCGTTTTCTTTATGTATTCTTCCTTTCTCATTAGTACCATTTTATTTCCTTTATCCGCCTTCGTAACTATAATATCATTCTTCTTTATTTTATTCTTTAGTTTAGTTACAGTTGCTTTGATTTTTTGTTCATTCTTTGAATTATACAAACTTTTCTTAAATATTTTATCTACTAAATTCCCTACTTCCCAACTTATTCTTTTTTTATCATTTTCATTTCCTAGTTTTTGTATTATGCTTTCGCATTCAATAATCGTTTTTTCTTGATTTAATTCTGGTGGCGGTGCGTATTTTAAGCCTTTCGCTAACATTTCTTTTTCTTCCGTATTGAAATTTACCTCTGTAAGGTTTATTACTCTTTTTTCATAGTTATTCTTAGAGAGGTGTTCCTTTTTTACTTCGTTCTTTCTTATTAATTTATTTAACTTATCTACCATTTTTTTATTTTTCTTTTCCAATTTCTTTTCTATGTACCCCAAACCAAAATTATATAATATTTCTTCTAACTCTACATACGAGTATATTCTTATTAATTCTATGTGTCTGTCATATAATTCCCTATTATATCTATTGATTAAGCCGTAGAGTGACCTTATTTCCAGTTTTATCCACAACTTCTCGCTTTGTTCTTTTACTTTTTTGGCTACACTGTTCTTATTTTTAATTTTAACTTGAGCGTACTTTGGGATGACATTATTATCCAGACATTGTTTATTAAACCATATTTTACTTAAAACCCTCTTCAATTTAACTTTTAACTTAAGATATTTAAAAAACTTTACTTACCTTATTGTTGTCGTTTATTACCTCATTGTTGTTGTCCATTAACTGTAGTCGATTGCACATCTTAACAGACGTTTAATGAAGAAATTTGTGTTAGTGGTTGAAATCACAATCAAAATGATCAATATTGCACACCACTATATAAAAATTATTCCGATTAGCGCTTTCAAGCTTCACAGCTCATCGTCAGATCAGGAATAGGCAGAAAATATGTAATACCCGACTCTTCACCCCTCTCCACCACCCTGCTCACCCACAACAAACTAAAAATTAATGACCCTTCCCCACCCCCTAAACTCTGTCTCACCATCTGTACAGTTACATATTTTTCTAGTAAATTCCTTGTGTTTCAGTGTGTGTGTGTGTGTGTGTGTGTGTGTGTGTGTGTGTGTGTGCATCCATTTAAACTACCCTCTTCCTCTCCACACACGTGGGTCAGTCACACACCCTTATTTTAAAACAACCAATTAGTACTATGAAATATAATTCTTAATCTTATCTATCTGCCCTCTCTCATTTTCTTCTTAATCATGTTATAAAATATTTCTTCATTATCAAATTTAATTTTAATATTAATTAAATTGTCTAACCCTTTTTCTCTTTCTTTCAATATTTCTATGTCCTCTCTAAGCTTCCTTTCAACTGTGTTATTTACTACTTTTACAATTTCGTATTCTTCCAAAGGATTAACAAACTTGTGGCTGTCTTCTATGAAATGTCTTGCATATAACGAATTGGTTGTTCTATTACCTTCTCCACGTTTGTGGTCAGACAACCTGCATGCGAATTTTCGTCCTGTCTCCCCTAGGTACACTTTGTTGCAGTCTTTACATTTTTATTTATAAATTCCGCTTTTCTGTAATACTGGAATTTTTTCTATATTCTTATTCCTTATCTTATCAAATAGCGTTTCACATTTTTTAATAGCTATATCTACTCCATATTTATTAAAACATTTTATAATTTTTCTAGTATGTGAACCTATGTATGTCAATGACCCTGCATAATTCTTTTGTTCTGGTTCTATTTTAGCTTTTTGTATGTTGACCCTTTTCATAACTTTATCCACTATGTTGGTGCTATAATTATTATTCCTTACAATTCCCTTTATCGTTTTTAACTCCCTATCTTTTGATTCGGTCTCTTTTAAACACTTCTGAGCTCTGTAACAAAAGGAATTGATTGCCGCCATTTTATATCTGTATGGGTGGTACGACTCTCTTGGTATAATTATATCAGAATACGACTCTTTCCTAAATATCCCAAACTGTAGTTTCTCATTATGTTTAATTTCTATGTTTAAATCTAAGTAATTTATTTGCTTACCTCCTATCTCTTCCTTAAATTGTAAGTTTTTATCCTTATTATTTGCCTCCTTTATAAACTGATGCACTTCTTCTATGCTTCCTTCCCAAACTACTAATACATCATCAACGTATCTAGACCATAATTTTATATTGTCTTTATACTTAGTGGAAGTTATTAATTGCTTTTCAAAATCATTCATGTATATTTCAGCAAGAATAGGGGATAATGAAGACCCCATAGGTAAACCTGTTTTCTGTATATAAAACTTGTTATTAAACCTAAAATAGTTCTGATTTACACATTCTTTAATTACTTTCATCAACTGCTTTTTACACCTGTATTCTCCCATATTATTATCGTTTATTAACTTAATAAGTTTATTTACTGTGATATTAGTAAACATGTCCTTAACATCCAGTGATATCAATCTTGTATTTACATTAATGCTAATATTTCCTAATTTTTCTATCAATTTTATATTATTCTCTATGTTGTATTTTGTCCCAAATTCATATTTCTCTTTCAGTACTCTGCTAACTTCCTTTGATAGTTTATAAATAGGTGCATTAATAAAAGAAACAATCGGTCTAATTGGTTTTCCTTCTTTATGTATCTTAACCTGACTTTTAAAAGTTGGTGCTGTTGGATTACTTTCCAATAAATACTTTTTCTTATTTTCTTCTATAAATGTTATCTGTTTCATCATTTGTTTTATCCTTGACTGGTACTTACTTGTATAATCATACTTTATTTCCTCGTATGGTCCTTCCCTTATAAATTCTTCCGTTTTCTTTATGTATTCTTCCTTTCTCATTAGTACCATTGTATTTCCTTTATCCGCCTTGGTAACTATAATATCATTCTTCTTTATTTTATTCTTTAGTTTAGTTACAGTTGCTTTGATTTTTTGTTCATTCTTTGAATTATACAAACTTTTCTTAAATATTTTATCTACTAAATTCCCTACTTCCCACCTTATTCTTTTTTTATCATTTTCATTTCCTAGTTTTTGTATTATGCTTTCGCATTCAATAATCGTTTTTTCTTGATTTAATTCTGGTGGCGGTGCGTATTTTAAGCCTTTCGCTAACATTTCTTTTTCTTCCGTATTGAAATTTACCTCTGTAAGGTTTATTACTCTTTTTTCATAGTTATTCTTAGAGAGGTGTTCCTTTTTTACTTCGTTCTTTCTTATTAATTTATTTAACTTATCTAAATTTTTTTATTTTTCTTTTCCAATTTCTTTTCTATGTACCCCAAACCAAAATTATATAATATTTCTTCTAACTCTACATACGAGTATATTCTTATTAATTCTATGTGTCTGTCATATAATTCCCTATTATATCTATTGATTAAGCCGTAGAGTGACCTTATTTCCAGTTTTATCCACAACTTCTCGCTTTGTTCTTTTACTTTTTTGGCTACACTGTTCTTATTTTTAATTTTAACTTGAGCGTACTTTGGGATGACATTATTATCCAGACATTGTTTATTAAACCATATTTTACTTAAAACCCTCTTCAATTTAACTTTTAACTTAAGATATTTAAAAACTTTACTTACCTTATTGTTGTCGTTTATTACCTCATTGTTGTTGTCCATTACCTGTAGTCGATTGCACATCTTAACAGACGTTTAATGAAGAAATTTGTGTTAGTGGTTGAAATCACAATCAAAATGATCAATATTGCACACCACTATATAAGAATTATTCCGATTAGCGCTTTCAAGCTTCACAGCTCATCGTCAGATCAGGAATAGGCAGAAAATATGTAATACCCGACCCTTCACCCCTCTCCACCACCCTGCTCACCCACAACAAACTAAAAATTAATGACCCTTCCCCACCCCCTAAACTCTGTCTCACCATCTGTACAGTTACATATTTTTCTAGTAAATTCCTTGTGTTTCAGTGTGTGTGTGTGTGTGTGTGTGTGTGTGCATCCATTTAAACTACCCTCTTCCTCTCCACACACGTGGGTCAGTCACATACCCTTATTTTAAAACAACCAATTAGTACTAAGAAATATAATTCTTAATCTTATCTATCTGCCCTCTCTCATTTACTTCTTAATCATGTTATAAAATATTTCTTCATTATCAAATTTAATTTTAATATTAATTAAATTGTCTAACCCTTTTTCTCTTTCTTTCAATATTTCTATGTCCTCTCTAAGCTTCCTTTCAACTGTGTTATTTACTACTTTTACAATTTCGTATTCTTCCAAAGGATTAACAAACTTGTGGTTGTCTTCTATGAAATGTCTTGCATATAACGAATTGGTTGTTCTATTACCTTCTCCACGTTTGTGGTCAGACAACCTGCATGCGAATTTTCGTCCTGTCTCCCCTAGGTACACTTTGTTGCAGTCTTTACATTTTTATTTATAAATTCCGCTTTTCTATAATACTGGAATTTTTTCTATATTCTTATTCCTTATCTTATCAAATACCGTTTCACATTTTTTAATAGCTATATCTACTCCATATTTATTAAAACATTTTATAATTTTTCTAGTATGTGAACCTATGTATGTCAATGACCCTGCATAATTCTTTTGTTCTGGTTCTATTTTAGCTTTTTGTATGTTGACCCTTTTCATAACTTTATCCACTATGTTGGTGCTATAATTATTATTCCTTACAATTCCCTTTATCGTTTTTAACTCCCTATCTTTTGATTCGGTCTCTTTTAAACACTTCTGAGCTCTGTAACAAAAGGAATTGATTGCCGCCATTTTATATCTGTATGGGTGGTACGACTCTCTTGGTATAATTATATCAGAATACGACTCTTTCCTAAATATCCCAAACTGTAGTTTCTCATTATGTTTAATTTCTATGTTTAAATCTAAGTAATTTATTTGCTTACCTCCTATCTCTTCCTTAAATTTTAAGTTTTTATCCTTATTATTTGCCTCCTTTATAAACTGATGCACTTCTTCTATGCTTCCTTCCCAAACTACTAATACATCATCAACGTATCTAGACCATAATTTTATATTGTCTTTATACTTAGTGGAAGTTATTAATTGCTTTTCAAAATCATTCATGTATATTTCAGCAAGAATAGGGGATAATGAATCCCCTATGGGTTTACCCATAGGTAAACCTTTTTTCTGTATATAAAACTTGTTATTAAACCTAAAATAGTTCTGATTTACACATTCTTTAATTACTTTCATCAACTGCTTTTTACACCTGTATTCTCCCATAATATTATCGTTTATTAACTTAATAAGTTTATTGCTGTGATATTAGTAAACATGTCCTTAACATCCAGTGATATCAATTTTGTATTTACATTAATGCTAATATTTTCTAATTGTTCTATCAATTTTATATTATTCTCTATGTTGTATTTTGTCCCAAATTCATATTTCTCTTTCAGTACTCTGCTAACTTCCTTTGATAGTTTATAAATAGGTGCATTAATAAAAGAAACAATCGGTCTAATTGGTTTTCCTTCTTTATGTATCTTAACCTGACTTTTAAAAGTTGGTGCTGTTGGATTACTTTCCAATAAATACTTTTTCTTATTTTCTTCTATAAATGTTATCTGTTTCATCATTTGTTTTATCCTTGACTGGTACTTACTTGTATAATCATACTTTATTTCCTCGTATGGTCCTTCCCTTATAAATTCTTCCGTTTTCTTTATGTATTCTTCCTTTCTCATTAGTACCATTGTATTTCCTTTATCCGCCTTGGTAACTATAATATCATTCTTCTTTATTTTATTCTTTAGTTTAGTTACAGTTGCTTTGATTTTTTGTTCATTCTTTGAATTATACAAACTTTTCTTAAATATTTTATCTACTAAATTCCCTACTTCCCACCTTATTCTTTTTTTATCATTTTCATTTCCTAGTTTTTGTATTATGCTTTCGCATTCAGTAATCGTTTTTTCTTGATTTAATTCTGGTGGCGGTGCGTATTTTAAGCCTTTCGCTAACATTTCTTTTTCTTCCGTATTGAAATTTACCTCTGTAAGGTTTATTACTCTTTTTTCATAGTTATTCTTAGAGAGGTGTTCCTTTTTTACTTCGTTCTTTCTTATTAATTTATTTAACTTATCTACCATTTTTTTATTTTTCTTTTCCAATTTCTTTTCTATGTACCCCAAACCAAAATTATATAATATTTCTTCTAACTCTACATACGAGTATATTCTTATTAATTCTATGTGTCTGTCATATAATTCCCTATTATATCTATTGATTAAGCCGTAGAGTGACCTTATTTCCAGTTTTATCCACAACTTCTCGCTTTGTTCTTTTACTTTTTTGGCTACACTGTTCTTATTTTTAATTTTAACTTGAGCGTACTTTGGGATGACATTATTATCCAGACATTGTTTATTAAACCATATTTTACTTAAAACCCTCTTCAATTTAACTTTTAACTTAAGATATTTAAAAACTTTACTTACCTTATTGTTGTCGTTTATTACCTCATTGTTGTTGTCCATTAACTGTAGTCGATTGCACATCTTAACAGACGTTTAATGAAGAAATTTGTGTTAGTGGTTGAAATCACAATCAAAATGAACAATATTGCACTCCACTATATAAAAATTATTCCGATTAGCGCTTTCAAGCTTCACAGCTCATCGTCAGATCAGGAATAGGCAGAAAATATGTAATACCCAACCCTTCACCCCTCTTCCCCACCCTGCTCACCCGCAACAAACTAAAAATTAATGACCCTTCCCCACCCCCTAAACTCTGTCTCACCATCTGTACAGATATATATTTTCTAGTAAATTCCTTGTGTTTCAGTATGTGTGTGTGTGTGTGTGTGTGTGTGTGTGTGTGTGTGTGTGCATCCCTTTAAACTACCCTCTTCCTCTCCACACACGTGGGTCAGTCACACACCCTTATTTTAAAACAACCAATTAGTACTATGAAATATAATTCTTAATCTTATCTATCTGCCCTCTCTCATTTACTTTTTAATCATGTTATAAAATATTTCTTCATTATAAAATTTAATTTTAATATTAATTAAATTGTCTAACCCTTTTTCTCTTTCTTTCAATATTTCTAACTCCTCTCTAAGCTTCCTTTCAACTGTGTTATTTACTACTTTTACAATTTCGTATTCTTCCAAAGGATTAACAAACTTGTGGTTGTCTTCTATGAAATGTCTTGCATATAACGAATTGGTTGTTCTATTACCTTCTCCACGTTTGTGGTCAGACAACCTGCATGCGAATTTTCGTCCTGTCTCCCCTAGGTACACTTTGTTGCAGTCTTTACATTTTAATTTATAAATTCCGCTTTTCTGTAATACTGGAATTTTTTCTATATTCTTATTCCTTATCTTATCAAATACCGTTTCACATTTTTTAATAGCTATATCTACTCCATATTTATTAAAACATTTTATAATTTTTCTAGTATGTGAACCTATGTATGTCAATGACCCTGCATAATTCTTTTGTTCTGGTTCTATTTTAGCTTTTTGTATGTTGACCCTTTTCATAACTTTATCCACTATGTTGGTGCTATAATTATTATTCCTTACAATTCCCTTTATCGTTTTTAACTCCCTATCTTTTGATTCGGTCTCTTTTAAACACTTCAGAGCTCTGTAACAAAAGGAATTGATTGCCGCCATTTTATATCTGTATGGGTGGTACGACTCTCTTGGTATAATTATATCAGAATACGACTCTTTCCTAAATATCCCAAACTGTAGTTTCTCATTATGTTTAATTTCTATGTTTAAATCTAAGTAATTTATTTGCTTACCTCCTATCTCTTCCTTAAATTGTAAGTTTTTATCCTTATTATTTACCTCCTTTATAAACTGATGCACTTCTTCTATGCTTCCTTCCCAAACTACTAATACATCATCAACGTATCTAGACCATAATTTTATATTGACTTTATACTTAGTGGAAGTTATTAATTGCTTTTCAAAATCATTCATGTATATTTCAGCAAGAATAGGGGATAATGAAGACCCCATAGGTAAACTTTTTTCTGTATATAAAACTTGTTATTAAACCTAAAATAGTTCTGATTTACACATTCTTTAATTACTTTCATCAACTGCTTTTTATACTTGTATTCTCCCATATTATTATCGTTTATTAACTTAATAACTTTATTTACTGTGATATTAGTAAACATGTCCTTAACATCCAGTGATATCAATTTTGTATTTACATTAATGCTAATATTTTCTAATTTTTCTATCAATGTTATATTATTCTCTATGTTGTATTTTGTCCCAAATTCATATTTCTCTTTCAGTACTCTGCTAACTTCCTTTGATAGTTTATAAATAGGTGCATTAATAAAAGAAACAATCGGTCTAATTGGTTTTCCTTCTTTATGTATCTTAACCTGACTTTTAAAAGTTGGTGCTGTTCGATTACTTTCCAATAAATAATTTTTCTTATTTTCTTCTATAAATGTTATCTGTTTCATCATTTGTTTTATCCTTGACTGGTACTTACTTGTATAATCATACTTTATTTCCTCGTATGGTCCTTCCCTTATAAATTCTTCCGTTTTCTTTATGTATTCTTCCCTTCTCATTAGTACCATTGTATTTCCTTTATCCGCCTTCGTAACTGTAATATAATTCTTCTTTATTTTATTCTTTAGTTTAGTTACAGTTGCTTTGATTTTTTGTTCATTCTTTGAATTATACAAACTTTTCTTAAATATTTTATCTGCTATACTCCCTACTTCCCACCTTATTCTTTTTTTATCATTTTCATTTCCTAGTTTTTGTATTATGCTTTCGCATTCAATAATCGTTTTTTCTTGATTTAATTCTGGTGGCGGTGCGTATTTTAAGCATTTCGCTAACATTTCTTTTTCTTCCGTATTGAAATTTACCTCTGTAAGGTTTATTACTCTTTTTTCATAGTTATTCTTAGAGAGGTGTTCCTTTTTTACTTCGTTCTTTCTTATTAATTTATTTAACTTATCTACCATTTTTTTCTTTTTCTTTTCCAAATTCTTTTCTATGTACCCCAAACCAAAATTATATAATATTTCTTCTAACTCTACATACGAGTATATTCTTAATAATTCTATGTGTCTGTCATATAATTCCCTATTATATCTATTGATTAAGCCGTAGAGTGACCTTATTTCCAGTTTTATCCACAACTTCTCGCTTTGTTCTTTTACTTTTTTGGCTACACTGTTCTTATTTTTAATTTTAACTTGAGCGTACTTTGGGATGACATTATTATCCAGACATTGTTTATTAAACCATATTTTACTTAAAACCCTCTTCAATTTAACTTTTAACTTAAGATATTTAAAAACTTTACTTACCTTATTATTGTCGTTTATTACCTCATTGTTGTTGTCCATTACCTGTAGTCGATTGCACATCTTAACAGACGTTTAATGAAGAAATTTGTGTTAGTGGTTGAAATCACAATCAAAATGATCAATATTGCACACCACTATATAAAAATTATTCCGATTAGCGCTTTCAAGCTTTACAGCTCATCGTCAGATCAGGAATAGGCAGAAAATATGTAATACCCAACCCTTCACCCCTCTCCCCCACCCTGTTCACCAACAACAAACTAAAAATTAATGACCCTTCCCCACCCCCTAAACTCTGTCTCACCATCTAGCATAAAGCGGAATTTATAAATTAAAATGTAAAGACTGCAACAAAGTGTACCTAGGGGAGACAGGACGAAAATTCGCATGCAGGTTGTCTGACCACAAACGTGGAGAAGGTAATAGAACAACCCATTCGTTATATGCAAGACATTTCATAGAAGACAACCACAAGTTTGTTAATCCTTTGGAAGAATACGAAATTGTAAAAGTAGTAAATAACACAGTTGACAGGAAGCTTAGAGAGAAGTTAGAAATATTGAAAGAAAGAGAAAAAGGGTTATACAGTTTAATTAATATTAAAATTAAATTTGATAATGAAGAAATATTTTATAACATGATTAAGAAGTAAATGAGAGAGGGCAGATAGATAAGATTAAGAATTATATTTCATAGTATTAATTGGTTGTTTTAAAATAAGGGTGTGTGACTGACCCACGTGTGTGGAGAGGAAGAGGGTAGTTTAAATGCACACACACACACACACACACACACACACACACACACACACACACACACACACACACACACACACACACACACACACACACACACACACACACACACACACACACACACACACACACACACACACTGAAACACAAGGAATTTACTAGAAAAATATGTAACTGTACAGATGGTGAGACAGAGTTTAGGGGGTGGGGAAGGGTCATTAATTTTTAGTTAGTTTGAGGGTGAGCGGCGTGGGGGAGAGGGGTGAAGGGTTGTATATTACATATTTTCTGCCTATTCCTGATCTGACGATGAGCTGTGAAGCTTGAAAGCGCTAATCGGAATAATTTTTATATAGTGGTGTGCAATATTGTTCATTTTGATTGTGATTTCAACCACTAACACAAATTTCTTCATTAAACGTCTGTTAAGATGTGCAATCGACTACAGGTAATGGACAACAACAATGAGGTAATAAACGACAACAATAAGGTAGTAAAGTTTTTAAATATATTAAGTTAAAAGTTAAATTGAAGAGGGTTTTAAGTAAAATATGGTTTAATAAACAATGTCTGGATAATAATGTCATCCCAAAGTACGCTCAAGTTAAAATTAAAAATAAGAACAGTGTAGCCAAAAAAATAAAAGAACAAAGCGAGAAGTTGTGGATAAAACTGGAAATAAGGTCACTCTACGGCTTAATCAATAGATATAATAGGGAATTATATGACAGACACATAGAATTATTAAGAATATACTCGTATGTAGAGTTAGAAGAAATATTATATAATTTTGGTTTGGGGTACATAGAAAAGAAATTGGAAAAAAAAAAAAGGTAGATAAGTTAAATAAATTAATAAGAAAGAACGAAGTAAAAAAGGAACACCTCTCTAAGAATAACTATGAAAAAAGAGTAATAAACCTTACATAGGTAAATTTCAATACGGAAGAAAAAGAAATGTTAGCGAAAGGCTTAAAATACGCACCGCCACCAGAATTAAATCAAGAAAAAACGATTATTGAATGCGAAAGCATAATACAAAAACTAGGAAATGAAAATGATAAAAAAAGAATAAGGTGGGAAGTAGGGAATGTAGTAGATAAAATATTTAAGAAAAGTTTGTATAATTCAAAGAATGAACAAAAAATCAAAGCAACTGTAACTAAACTAAAGAATAAAATAAAGAAGAATGATATTATAGTTACGAAGGCGGATAAAGGAAATAAAATGTTACTAATGAGAAAGGAAGAATACATAAAGAAAACGGAAGAATTTATAAGGGAAGGACCATACGAGGAAATAAAGTATGATTATACAAGTAAGTACCAGTCAAGGATAAAACAAATGATGAAACAGATAACATTTATAGAAGAAAATAAGAAAAAGTATTTATTGGAAAGTAATCCAACAGCACCAACTTTTAAAAGTCAGGTTAAGATACATAAAGAAGGAAAACCAATTAGACCGGATGTTTCTTTTATTAATGCACCTATTTATAAACTATCAAAGGAAGTTAGCAGAGTACTGAAAGAGAAATATGAATTTGGGACAAAATACAACATAGAGAATAATATAAAATTGATAGAACAATTAGAAAATATTAGCATTAATGTAAATACAAAATTGATATCACTGGATGTTAAGGACATGTTTACTAATATCACAGTAAATAAAGTTATTAAGTTAATAAACGATAATAATATGGGAGAATACAGGTATAAAAAGCAGTTGATGAAAGTAATTAAAGAATGTGTAAATCAGAACTATTTTAGGTTTAATAACAAGTTTTATATACAGAAAAAAGGTTTACCTATGGGGTCTTCATTATCCCCTATTCTTGCTGAAATATACATGAATGATTTTGAAAAGCAATTAATAACTTCCACTAAGTATAAAGACAATATAAAATTATGGTCTAGATACGTTGATGATGTATTAGTAGTTTGGGAAGGAAGCATAGAAGAAGTGCATCAGTTTATAAAGGAGGTAAATAATAAGGATAAAAACTTACAATTTAAGGAAGAGATAGGAGGTAAGCAAATAAATTACTTAGATTTAAACATAGAAATTAAAGATAATGAGAAACTACAGTTTGGGATATTTATGAAAGAGTCGTATTCTGATATAATTATACCAAGAGAGCCGTACCACCCATACAGATACAAAATGGCGGCAATCAATTCCTTTTGTTACAGAGCTCAGAAGTGTTTAAAAGAGACCGAATCAAAAGATAGGGAGTTAAAAACGATAAAGGGAATTGTAAGGAATAATAATTATAGCACCAACATAGTGGATAAAGTTATGAAAAGGGTCAACATACAAAAAGCTAAAATAGAACCAGAACAAAAGAATTATGCAGGGTCATTGACATACATAGGTTCACATACTAGAAAAATTATAAAATGTTTTAATAAATATGGAGTAGATATAGCTATTAAAAAATGTGAAACGGTATTTGATAAGATAAGGAATAAGAATATAGAAAAAATTCCAGTATTACAGAAAAGCGGAATTTATAAATTAAAATGTAAAGACTGCAACAAAGTGTACCTAGGGGAGACAGGACGAAAATTCGCATGCAGGTTGTCTGACCACAAACGTGGAGAAGGTAATAGAACAACCAATTCGTTATATGCAAGACATTTCATAGAAGACAACCACAAGTTTGTTAATCCTTTGGAAGAATACGAAATTGTAAAAGTAGTAAATAACACAGTTGAAAGGAAGCTTAGAGAGGAGTTAGAAATATTGAAAGAAAGAGAAAAAGGGTTATACAATTTAATTAATATTAAAATTAAATTTGATAATGAAGAAATATTTTATAACATGATTAAGAAGTAAATGAGAGAGGGCAGATAGATAAGATTAAGAATTATATTTCATAGTACTAATTGGTTGTTTTAAAAAAAGGGTGTGTGACTGACCCACGTGTGTGGAGAGGAAGAGGGTAGTTAAAGGGATGCACACACACACACACACACACACACACACACACACACACACACACACTGAAACACAAGGAATTTACTAGAAAAATATGTAACTGTACAGATGGTGAGACAGAGTTTAGGGGGTGGGGAAGGGTCATTAATTTTTAGTTTGTTGCGGGTGAGCGGGGTTGGGGAGAGGGGTGAAGGGTTGGGTATTACATATTTTCTGCCTATTCCTGATCTGACGATGAGCTGTGAAGCTTGAAAGCGCTAATCGGAATAATTTTTATATAGTGGTGTGCAATATTGATCATTTTGATTGTGATTTCAACCACTAACACAAATTTCTTCATTAAACGTCTGTTAAGATGTGCAATCGACTACAGGTAATGGACAACAACAATGAGGTAATAAACGACAACAATAAGGTAGTAAAGTTTTTAAAAATATTAAGTTAAAAGTTAAATTGAAGAGGGTTTTAAGTAAAATATGGTTTAATAAACAATGTCTGGATAATAATGTCATCCCAAAGTACGCTTAAGTTAAAATTAAAAATAAGAACAGTGTAGCCGAAAAAATAAAAGAACAAAGCGAGAAGTTGTGGATAAAACTGGAAATAAGGTCACTCTACGGCTTAATCAATAGATATAATAGGGAATTATATGACAGACACATAGAATTATTAAGAATATACTCGTATGTAGAGTTAGAAGAAATATTATATAATTTTGGTTTGGGGTACATAGAAAAGAAATTGGAAAAAAAAAAAAATGGTAGATAAGTTAAATAAATTAATAAGAAAGAACGAAGTAAAAAAGGAACACCTCTCTAAGAATAACTATGAAAAAAGAGTAATAAACCTTACAGAGGTAAATTTCAATACGGAAGAAAAAGAAATGTTAGCGAAAGTCTTAAAATACGCACCGCCACCAGAATTAAATCAAGAAAAAACGATTATTGAATGCGAAAGCATAATACAAAAACTAGGAAATGAAAATGATAAAAAAAGAATAAGGTGGGAAGTAGGGAATGTAGTAGATAAAATATTTAAGAAAAGTTTGTATAATTCAAAGAATGAACAAAAAATCAAAGCAACTGTAACTAAACTAAAGAATAAAATAAAGAAGAATGATATTATAGTTACGAAGGCGGATAAAGGAAATAAAATGGTACTAATGAGAAAGGAAGAATACATAAAGAAAACGGAAGAATTTATAAGGGAAGGACCATACGAGGAAATAAAGTATGATTATACAAGTAAGTACCAGTCAAGGATAAAACAAATGATGAAACAGATAACATTTATAGAAGAAAATAAGAAAAAGTATTTATTGGAAAGTAATCCAACAGCACCAACTTTTAAAAGTCAGGTTAAGATACATAAAGAAGGAAAACCAATTAGACCGATTGTTTCTTTTATTAATGCACCTATTTATAAACTATCAAAGGAAGTTAGCAGAGTACTGAAAGAGAAATATGAATTTGGGACAAAATACAACATAGAGAATAATATAAAATTGATAGAACAATTAGAAAATATTAGCATTAATGTAAATACAAAATTGATATCACTGGATGTTAAGGACATGTTTACTAATATCACAGTAAATAAAGTTATTAAGTTAATAAACGATAATAATATGGGAGAATACAGGTATAAAAAGCAGTTGATGAAAGTAATTAAAGAATGTGTAAATCAGAACTATTTTAGGTTTAATAACAAGTTTTATATACAGAAAAAAGGTTTACCTATGGGGTCTTCATTATCCCCTATTCTTGCTGAAATATACATGAATGATTTTGAAAAGCAATTAATAACTTCCACTAAGTATAAAGACAATATAAAATTATGGTCTAGATACGTTGATGATGTATTAGTAGTTTGGGAAGGAAGCATAGAAGAAGTGCATCAGTTTATAAAGGAGGCAAATAATAAGGATAAAAACTTACAATTTAAGGAAGAGATAGGAGGTAAGCAAATAAATTACTTAGATTTAAACATAGAAATTAAAGATAATGAGAAACTACAGTTTGGGATATTTAGGAAAGAGTCGTATTCTGATATAATTATACCAAGAGAGCCGTACCACCCATACAGATACAAAATGGCGGCAATCAATTCCTTTTGTTACAGAGCTCAGAAGTGTTTAAAAGAGACCGAATCAAAAGATAGGGAGTTAAAAACGATAAAGGGAATTGTAAGGAATAATAATTATAGCACCAACATAGTGGATAAAGTTATGAAAAGGGTCAACATACAAAAAGCTAAAATAGAACCAGAACAAAAGAATTATGCAGGGTCATTGACATACATAGGTTCACATACTAGAAAAATTATAAAATGTTTTAATAAATATGGAGTAGATATAGCTATTAAAAAATGTGAAACGGTATTTGATAAGATAAGGAATAAGAATATAGAAAAAATTCCAGTATTACAGAAAAGCGGAATTTATAAATTAAAATGTAAAGACTGCAACAAAGTGTACCTAGGGGAGACAGGACGAAAATTCGCATGCAGGTTGTCTGACCACAAACGTGGAGAAGGTAATAGAACAACCAATTCGTTATATGCAAGACATTTCATAGAAGACAACCACAAGTTTGTTAATCCTTTGGAAGAATACGAAATTGTAAAAGTAGTAAATAACACAGTTGAAAGGAAGCTTAGAGAGGAGTTAGAAATATTGAAAGAAAGAGAAAAAGGGTTAGACAATTTAATTAATATTAAAATTAAATTTGATAATGAAGAAATATTTTATAACATAATTAAGAAGTAAATGAGAGAGGGCAGATAGATAAGATTAAGAATTATATTTCATAGTACTAATTGGTTGTTTTAAAAAAAGGGTGTGTGACTGACCCACGTGTGTGGAGAGGAAGAGGGTAGTTTAAAGGGATGCACACACACACACACACACACACACACACACACACACACACACACACACACACACACACACACACACACACACACACACACACACACACACACACACACACACACACACACACACACACACACACACACACACACACACACACACACACACACACACACACACACACACACACACACACACACACACACACACACACTGAAACACAAGGAATTTACTAGAGAAATATGTAACTGTACAGATGGTGAGACAGAGTTTAGGGGGTGGGGAAGGGTCATTAATTTTTAGTTTGTTGTAGGTGAGCGGGGTGGTGGTGAGGGGTGAAGGGTTGGGTATTACATATTTTCTGCCTATTCCTGATCTGACGATGAGCTGTGAAGCTTGAAAGCGCTAATCGGAATAATTTTTATATAGTGGTGTGCAATATTGATCATTTTGATTGTGATTTCAACCACTAACACAAATTTCTTCATTAAACGTCTGTTAAGATGTGCAATCGACTACAGGTAATGGACAACAACAATGAGGTAATAAACGACAACAATAAGGTAGTAAAGTTTTTAAATATATTAAGTTAAAAGTTAAATTGAAGAGGGTTTTAAGTAAAATATGGTTTAATAAACAATGTCTGGATAATAATGTCATCCCAAAGTACGCTCAAGTTAAAATTAAAAATAAGAACAGTGTAGCCAAAAAAATAAAAGAACAAAGCGAGAAGTTGTGGATAAAACTGGAAATAAGGTCACTCTACGGCTTAATCAATAGATATAATAGGGAATTATATGACAGACACATAGAATTATTAAGAATATACTCGTATGTAGAGTTAGAAGAAATATTATATAATTTTGGTTTGGGGTACATAGAAAAGAAATTGGAAAAAAAAAAAAAATCGTAGATAAGTTAAATAAATTAATAAGAAAGAACGAAGTAAAAAAGGAACACCTCTCTAAGAATAACTATGAAAAAAGAGTAATAAACCTTACAGAGGTAAATTTCAATACGGAAGAAAAAGAAATGTTAGCGAAAGGCTTAAAATACGCACCGCCACCAGAATTAAATCAAGAAAAAACGATTATTGAATGCGAAAGCATAATACAAAAACTAGGAAATGAAAATGATAAAAAAAGAATAAGGTGGGAAGTAGGGAATGTAGTAGATAAAATATTTAAGAAAAGTTTGTATAATTCAAAGAATGAACAAAAAATCAAAGCAACTGTAACTAAACTAAAGAATAAAATAAAGAAGAATGATATTATAGTTACGAAGGCGGATAAAGGAAATAAAATGGTACTAATGAGAAAGGAAGAATACATAAAGAAAACGGAAGAATTTATAAGGGAAGGACCATACGAGGAAATAAAGTATGATTATACAAGTAAGTACCAGTCAAGGATAAAACAAATGATGAAACAGATAACATTATAGAAGAAAATAAGAAAAAGTATTTATTGGAAAGTAATCCAACAGCACCAACTTTTAAAAGTCAGGTTAAGATACATAAAGAAGGAAAACCAATTAGACCGATTGTTTCTTTTATTAATGCACCTATTTATAAACTATCAAAGGAAGTTAGCAGAGTACTGAAAGAGAAATATGAATTTGGGACAAAATACAACATAGAGAATAATATAAAATTGATAGAACAATTAGAAAATATTAGCATTAATGTAAATACAAAATTGATATCACTGGATGTTAAGGACATGTTTACTAATATCACAGTAAATAAAGTTATTAAGTTAATAAACGATAATAATATGGGAGAATACAGGTATAAAAAGCAGTTGATGAAAGTAATTAAAGAATGTGTAAATCAGAACTATTTTAGGTTTAATAACAAGTTTTATATACAGAAAAAAGGTTTACCTATGGGGTCTTCATTATCCCCTATTCTTGCTGAAATATACATGAATGATTTTGAAAAGCAATTAATAACTTCCACTAAGTATAAAGACAATATAAAATTATGGTCTAGATACGTTGATGATGTATTAGTAGTTTGGGAAGGAAGCATAGAAGAAGTGCATCAGTTTATAAAGGAGGCAAATAATAAGGATAAAAACTTACAATTTAAGGAAGAGATAGGAGGTAAGCAAATAAATTACTTAGATTTAAACATAGAAATTAAAGTTAATGAGAAACTACAGTTTGGGATATTTAGGAAAGAGTCGTATTCTGATATAATTATACCAAGAGAGCCGTACCACCCATACAGATACAAAATGGCGGCAATCAATTCCTTTTGTTACAGAGCTCAGAAGTGTTTAAAAGAGACCGAATCAAAAGATAGGGAGTTAAAAACGATAAAGGGAATTGTAAGGAATAATAATTATAGCACCAACATAGTGGATAAAGTTATGAAAAGGGTCAACATACAAAAAGCTAAAATAGAACCAGAACAAAAGAATTATGCAGGGTCATTGACATACATAGGTTCACATACTAGAAAAATTATAAAATGTTTTAATAAATATGGAGTAGATATAGCTATTAAAAAATGTGAAACGGTATTTGATAAGATAAGGAATAAGAATATAGAAAAAATTCCAGTATTACAGAACAGTGGAATTTATAAATTAAAATGTAAAGACTGCAACAAAGTGTACCTAGGGGAGACAGGACGAAAATTCGCATGCAGGTTGTCTGACCACAAACGTGGAGAAGGTAATAGAACAACCAATTCGTTATATGCAAGACATTTCATAGAAGACAACCACAAGTTTGTTAATCCTTTGGAAGAATACGAAATTGTAAAAGTAGTAAATAACACAGTTGAAAGGAAGCTTAGAGAGGAGTTAGAAATATTGAAAGAAAGAGAAAAAGGGTTATACAATTTAATTAATATTAAAATTAAATTTGATAATGAAGAAATATTTTATAACATGATTAAGAAGTAAATGAGAGAGGGCAGATAGATAAGATTAAGAATTATATTTCATAGTACTAATTGGTTGTTTTAAAATAAGGGTGTGTGACTGACCCACGTGTGTGGAGAGGAAGAGGGTAGTTTAAAGGGATGCACACACACACACACACACACACACACACACACACACACACACACACACACACACACACACACACACACACACACACACACACACACACACACACACACACACACACACACACACACACACACACACACACACACACACACACACACTCACACACACACACACTGAAACACAAGGAATTTACTAGAAAAATATGTAACTGTACAGATGGTGAGACAGAGTTTAGGGGGTGGGGAAGGGTCATTAATTTTTAGTATGTTGTGGTCGAGTGGTGAGGGGGAGAGGGGTGAAGGGTTGGGTATTACATATTTTCTACCTATTCCTGATCTGACGATAAGCTGTGAAGCTTGAAAGCGCTAATCGGAATAATTTTTATATAGTGGTGTGCAATATTGATCATTTTGATTGTGATTTCAACCACTAACACAAATTTCTTCATTAAACGTCTGTTAAGATGTGCAATCGACTACAGGTAATGGACAACAACAATGAGGTAATAAACGACAACAATAAGGTAAGTAAATTTTTAAATATATTAAGTTAAAAGTTAAATTGAAGAGGGTTTTAAGTAAAATATGGTTTAATAAACAATGTCTGTGTAATAATGTCATCCCAAAGTACGCTCAAGTTAAAATTAAAAATAAGAACAGTGTAGCCAAAAAAATAAAAGAACAAAGCGAGAAGTTGTGGATAAAACTGGAAATAAGGTCACTCTACGGCTTAATCAATAGATATAATAGGGAATTATATGACAGACACATAGAATTATTAAGAATATACTCGTATGTAGAGTTAGAAGAAATATTATATAATTTTGGTTTGGGGTACATAGAAAAGAAATTGGAAAATAAAAAAAAAAATATGGTAGATAAGTTAAATAAATTAATAAGAAAGAACGAAGTAAAAAAGGAACACCTCTCTAAGAATAACTATGAAAAAAGAGTAATAAACCTTACAGAGGTAAATTTCAATACGGAAGAAAAAGAAATGTTAGCGAAAGGCTTAAAATACGCACCGCCACCAGAATTAAATCAAGAAAAAACGATTATTGAATGCGAAAGCATAATACAAAAACTAGGAAATGAAAATGATAAAAAAAGAATAAGGTGGGAAGTAGGGAATGTAGTAGATAAAATATTTAAGAAAAGTTTGTATAATTCAAAGAATGAACAAAAAATCAAAGCAACTGTAACTAAACTAAAGAATAAAATAAAGAAGAATGATATTATAGTTACGAAGGCGGATAAAGGAAATAAAATGGTACTAATGAGAAAGGAAGAATACATAAAGAAAACGGAAGAATTTATAAGGGAAGGACCATACGAGGAAATAAAGTATGATTATACAAGTAAGTACCAGTCAAGGATAAAACAAATGATGAAACAGATAACATTTATAGAAGAAAATAAGAAAAAGTATTTATTGGAAAGTAATCCAACAGCACCAACTTTTAAAAGTCAGGTTAAGATACATAAAGAAGGAAAACCAATTAGACCGATTGTTTCTTTTATTAATGCACCTATTTATAAACTATCAAAGGAAGTTAGCAGAGTACTGAAAGAGATATATGAATTTGGGACAAAATACAACATAGAGAATAATATAAAATTGATAGAAAAATTAGAAAATATTAGCATTAATGTAAATACAAAATTGATATCACTGGATGTTAAGGACATGTTTACTAATATCACAGTAAATAAAGTTATTAAGTTAATAAACGATAATAATGTGGGAGAATACAGGTATAAAAAGCAGTTGATGAAAGTAATTAAAGAATGTGTAAATCAGAACTATTTTAGGTTTAATAACAAGTTTTATATACAGAAAAAAGGTTTACCTATGGGGTCTTCATTATCCCCTATTCTTGCTGAAATATACATGAATGATTTTGAAAAGCAATTAATAACTTCCATCAAGTATAAAAACAATATAAAATTATGGTCTAGATACGTTGATGATGTATTAGTAGTTTGGGAAGGAAGCATAGAAGAAGTGCATCAGTTTATAATGGAGGTAAATAATAAGGATAAAAACTTACAATTTAAGGAAGAGATAGGAGGTAAGCAAATAAATTACTTAGATTTAAACATAGAAATTAAACATAATGAGAAACTACAGTTTGGGAAATTTAGGAAAGAGTCGTATTCTGATATAATTATACCAAGAGAGCCGTACCACCCATACAGATACAAAATGGCGGCAATCAATTCCTTTTGTTACAGAGCTCAGAAGTGTTTAAAAGATACCGAATCAAAAGATAGGGAGTTAAAAACGATAAAGGGAATTGTAAGGAATAATAATTATAGCACCAACATAGTGGATAAAGTTATGAAAAGGGTCAACATACAAAAAGCTAAAATAGAACCAGAACAAAAGAATTATGCAGGGTCATTGACATACATAGGTTCACATACTAGAAAAATTATAAAATGTTTTAATAAATATGGAGTAGATATAGCTATTAAAAAATGTGAAACGCTATTTGATAAGATAAGGAATAAGAATATAGAAAAAATTCCAGTATTACAGAAAAGCGGAATTTATAAATTAAAATGTAAAGACTGCAACAAAGTGTACCTAGGGGAGACAGGACGAAAATTCGCATGCAGGTTGTCTGACCACAAACGTGGAGAAGGTAATAGAACAACCAATTCCTTATATGCAAGACATTTCATAGAAGCCAACCACAAGATTGTTAATCCTTTGGAAGAATACGAAATTGTAAAAGTAGTAAATAACACAGTTGAAAGGAAGCTTAGAGAGGAGTTAGAAATATTGAAAGAAAGAGAAAAAGGGTTAGACAATTTAATTAATATTAAAATTAAATTTGATAATGAAGAAATATTTTATAACATGATTAAGAAGTAAATGAGAGAGGGCAGGTAGATAAGATTAAGAATTATATTTCATAGTACTAATTGGTTGTTTTAAAATAAGGGTTTGTGACTGACCCACGTGTGTGCAGAGGAAGAGGGTAGTTTAAAGGGATGCACACACACACACACACACACACACACACACACACACACACACGGAAACACAAGGAATTTACTAGAAAAATATGTAACTGTACAGATGGTGAGACAGAGTTTAGGGGGTGGGGAAGGATCATTAATTTTTAGTTTGTTTGTGGGTGAACGGGGTGGGGGAGAGTGGTGAAGGGTTGGGTATTACATATTTTCTGCCTATTCCTGATCTGACGATGAGCTGTGAAGCTTGAAAGCGCTAATCGGAATAATTTTTATATAGTGGTGTGCAATATTGATCATTGTGATTGTGATTTCAACCACTAATACAAATTTCTTCATTAAACGTCTTTTACTCTTTTACTACAAATAAGAATACAATTACTGTCAGTACTTAAAATGCCTTAATGTTTTTAATGTAATTGTCTTTGGTTGGATATAATATTTAGTATTTCATAACCACGGAAAGCTTGCCTCCGTGTCACCTTTTGGATGTCCTCCAGCTCCTCGTTATTCCAGTCCTCTGTCCTCGGTTGCAGCATGTTTGATGTAGGTCAGGTATCTTCGTATGCGGGGATGGTGTAGTCCTGAAGTCTTTTAGATCATTGTGGGTCCTGTTTCTCTGCTCTTGGCTAACGGGTGGTAATAGCTCGTTGATTTAAATGATTAACACAAAAGTTTCATTCACCTGTATCTACTTCACATGATTGTTTATTTGTTGCACTTCACTTTATGGTCTTACCACAGTTTTAATTACATAAGTTTTATATTTTAAGATTTTTGTAGAAATGTCATCGGCGCTAAATTTTCATTATTCTTTCTTACTGATTTACAACATATTTATATCAATCGCGGTTCAACTACATTAACGCAACACATTGTTTAATAGTATAAAGAATGCCTCTATGTCTTAACTGACGGATTAATCACTTTAGGAAACAAACTATTTTTAACGTTCCACATATCTGCTGTGCGCAGCTTACGGGTTGACCGCTCCATTTCAAGTGGGTGAAAATAGTTTAGGGGTGAGAGTAGTAATCTCGCGACATTTACCAATCAACATAAAAGTAGTTCCATGTTTCTTCTTTATTTAAAGGATTAAAGTTTGACTATTTAATTAAGCAGAGATATTCTTAGTTACAGACGTTATTAAAATACATTACAGTGGTCTTGTTTAATTATTTAAATAATGTCAAAATTTACAAGTATATTTAGTTTGTTAAGGGGTCGGAAAACAAGTTAATTCTGGTTAGTGCCTGTCTATGCAGGATTAATTAACAAGCTTTACCCTTTCTGTACAATCGTATTCCTTTTATTTTATTATTAGACTTTTTATTAAATATTATTATTATTAATGATAGCAATAAGATTTAGTTTAAATGTGCAATTTTATTAAAAATTTAAAATTTCTCAGCCTACACATTACCAATTTATTAATTACCATACTTTTATTAATGAAATCGTCACAAGTTAATCGCAATAATGAACGCAAGATATATGTATATATGTAATAATTACCTATTCATTACATCCTTGATTAAGTAAATTACTGAACCACAAATGAAATTATGTCCTGTAAATACATAACAAAACACATAATACATAAATCACAATAATATTTGTTCGTTGTTTCCTGAAAACAAGACATATAGTACAATCAAATACAACACAATAATATATATATATGTATATATACATATACAAACAATAAGCAATCAAATATATTTTATCCCTAGCTAAATGCGTTCATTATGCTCAGATGAATGACTTTAATGTTAACATTATTAGATTTATGATTTATATAGATTTATATAGATCTCTTGGGAGTAGTTCTTTGAAAAGAAGAGACAGTGCAGTAGTATGTATCAACTAGCATTTAAGAAACATAAAGACTTATCTTGCAAAAGGCTTAGCCACAAATTCCATCGGTGTAAGATTACATCCGTTGTTGGGTTCCTTATACATGGTAATCACTATTGATCGAAGAACACTTCACTTTCATTCACTGAGTTTCCCCCACTCTCGTTATGTATAGTGTGGTGTTGGACTCTCCGCTGGCGTTAAGTGTTTTATGGCTTCAAGTGTTAAGATGCAATCATCATCATTGAAGTGGTTTGCTTTTAGAGTTTGCTGTTTACGTGTTCATGTAGCTAACTATTCTGTCTACCTTGGGCGTAATGTATGCAATGTGCGTATTAGTGTTCGTGTTAATTCACTCAGTTCAGATGCTCAAAATTGAGAATCATTATGGTTGAATAGTGTCTGAAGTCGTCACCCACTGTTTTACTCTCGGATTGTTACTCACTCGTATTGCATTACGTTGCGTCTCGGTCGTAGTCTAGAGTCACGTATACACTGGTATTTAACGATAGTTATGTCTATTCGCACCGTTGATTCTACGGTGAGTGCGGTAACTCATATAAACTATCGAACATACGTTTTGTAGAATTGCGATTGAGTTGAATGTCTAAGTCCGATTAAGACCGCGACTTGGTTACAATTTCACTGATTGATTAACCGAGTTAAAAGTTGAGTAAGTCGTGTAAACTATTTCAACTACTCCTATTACTACTCCATTACTACCGTTATTCAATTACTCTTCTACTACTACTGTATTACTCGTATTACCCGTATTGCTACTGGGCTCCGCGTCCTCGCAAACAGTTTTTATCAATCAATTCTCTCCCAGAAGGCAATTTTCTCATCTCTACGCCTTCGGCCGTTGTTGATAGGTTCCTAAATTCCTACCACCTCGTAGATTTTTGTCATCGGTTTCCTGATTCGTCGTTCAAGTCATCACTACTCTCTCCACCAGTTCCTTTGGAAGATGCCAAACTCTGGTTGGCCGTCGGCATCCCCGGAATATCCCAGCGACGAACGTTGTGCTGATTCTCAGAAACTAGAGCAATTTCCCGCCTGTCTATCAACCTTTGTTTCCACGTTGTCGAGGCACTCCGATATAGCCTTTGTTAAGAGTCTGCAGTGTCTTGGTCAATTGTTCATTTACCCTTCGCTCGTTCCGCCAATTATCAACTCTTCGTTGGGCGTCATCCCTGGACGGGTCCCACGCTTTCTAGTTGTAAATCAGACTGAACGTCAGGGCGTGTTTTCATGCTGGGCTGTGTGTATCTCTAGTATTCATGGAATATCCGTTCTATTGTCTACATATTTGTCAAGATTTCTCTGCACCCTTTGTTACTGAGTGTTGCATTCATACATGTGCTCGTTACAACCTAACCCCACAGCATGTGTTCCATTTTACTTCTGCGTAACCAGGCTACTGGACTATGCCTTTTTTGTCTGGTTTGTTTTGGCGTTGTAAATCGTAGCTAACTTCGTGCTGTCAACGACGTATCCTATTTTCTATTGTAGCGTGTACTCAGACGTTTTTTCATTGTCTTCCCACTGGCGTCGGGTCTGACGTGTCCCTAATTCGTTCTTATTTACGACTCGGGCCTGGGTTTGTCAACTCGAATGTGTGAGCGTGCCACTTGATCAAGAAATTATAAATTTTTAAAATTTTGATCACTATATTGTCCCCAAATTGGATTGGATGTTGGATTAACAGGAGACATCTGATCCAATTTCTGCGCTCTGTCCCAGTCGTGGACGTCTGCCTTGGAATGGACATGGTTGGATGACCTATATCTCTCATATGGTGCAATTAATAGTTATTCCCTATCTTGGGGTCTTACATGTGTATATGAATTTATTGCCGCCCATCTGAGTGAAATGAACGCATTTTATACATTCTATCCGTCGATATGCGGATTATACAATATTATTTCATGTAAATAATGGAAATAAAATATTTACATCTACTCATTAGACAGTTTGTTTCGTTATTGTCTACATTCTGTCGTTATACATATATAACATAATAAATTAGCTGAAGATTAGCTGGCAATTAAATGAATCGATCGTACATCGATGAATCATATAACAACAAAATACTTTTAATTCACTACTAGTGTCTCATAACTATAGTCGCTAAACAAATAAATACATACATACATAAGATTAACTTGTGACACATATTATAAATGATTACATTAATAAATGAAATATGCATAATAAATAAACAATTAAGGATTCATCCTACCTCATGATGCATACCAAGACGCTTATTCCTAAAGTTACAAAACAATTGTCTCATATTTAAATTATTAATTGCATAAGGAAATTACTCGATTCACTACATATTTATCAAGTTATTATTTCACAATTATTTAATGTCCTGTATCATTGTATCATAATGTCCCTTTGATACATGGTACACGTTATCAAATTACTCTATACACATTGATGTTTAGATACCTAATAAATACCTAATAAAATGTTTAGATAACATTGTAAATAAAGAATACATCGTGATCACAAACACAATTGACATTGAAGTTTGAATTAAACACAGTATAGTAAAACTTACATCATTCTTTGGCTAGCTGGACTGATCTCGCGAGCAAATTACCTGATTTATGTATTCCGCTTTGTAGTCATCTAGCAGCCGGAGTCATTATTACTTTCTTGTATCATCCGTACCTCTTTCGCCGGCTCATGATATGCCTTAATTTGTCGCACGTTAAATCTTCCTCGTACCTTCTCGCTGTCGCATTCCACGAGCTCGTACGTGGCCTCGCCGATGATACGGTTGATCTTATAAGGTCCTGAAAATAATTCAAAGAACTTGTCGATTTTTCTCAACATAGCGTCTGATTGATGGTATGTTCTTACCAATACCTTGTCGCTTATTGCGAACTTCGTTATCTTCTTACTCTCGTTGCAACGCTTCGCGACGATTCTCTCTTCTCCTTGATTTTTACAAATATATTATTCTCGCGCTTTCCTTCACTGTTAATGCTTCCTTTGTCCAAGCATTGTTCCCATGCTCGTGTAGGTCTCGTACCGAGGTGTGCTTCATGAGGGGTAATTTCGATTGTCTCGTGGTACACCTCGTTCAGACACGCTTCGATTGTCTTTATGTATTGGGACCATTTAGTATGTCGGTCACTCACGAAAATTCGGAACAAGTTTCCAAGTTGCCGGTTAACCCTCTCGGCGAGATTAGTACAAGGGTTTCGTATTGCGGTAAACTTCGGTTGGATGTTCAACTCCTTTAAACCGTTGATCCACTTTCTGGAAGTGAACTGGGTCCCGTTGTCCGTCAAAATGGCCCTTGGTCGTCCGAACTCTTCACAATAAGCTTTTATTCTCGGCAGCGTCGTGGTGGTTGTTGCTCTTCGGAGGGTGAATAACTTAACGATTTTGTAAAATTATCTACTATTATGAGTAAATATTTAACGCTACCTGCTCCTGTCGGTAGGGGTCCATAGTAGTCCGCGCTTACCAGATCTCCTCTTGCTGTAGGTATCACTGCGCGTGTGCCACCAAACAGCTCTTTGTTGTTGGTGTCCTTACACTTCTGGCAAACGTCGCATGCTTGGACCCTCTTCAACTTCTTCTTCTTCTTCTTCTTTAAGCTCTTGGAGCTTTGACCCTCTTCAACATCCGGTCGAACGTGAAATGTTCCTGGAGCATCTTCATGCACTTTTCGTCCCTAAATGTCCAAACATCTGGTGAATTTCAGCGATTATGTCCCCTGATACGTTGTTAGGAACATATAGCTTCCATTCGTTCCGCTGCCGCCTATAAAATTTGTTATTGACATATTTATAAAATTTATTTAAATTTTGGTCCAAACTTCCATCCGTAATTTTATTAATAATTGTCTTAAGTTTGTTATCTTCTATTTGGTGTTTTCCAATATTTTTGATTAATTTTTGTACTTCGAGTTTCATCTTAACGGTGAAGTGATTGACCAAATATTCATGCGTATTGTCCTGAACTTCATCTAGTTCCATATCGTGTGGGTACCTGCTTAAGATGTCGGCTACGATGTTGTCTTTGCCCTTACAATGGATGATATCGAATTTATATTCTTGTACAGCGAGAATCCATCGCGTAATCCTCGAATTATTCAGATGGCATTTGTTCAGGAATGTCAACGCCTTGTTGTCAGTTATTATCGTCAACGGTTGACCGAGAACATACATGCGGAATTTTTCTAAGCATCTAACGATACTGAAGAGCTCCTTTTCTGTGGTATAGTAGTTCCGCTCGGCACCCTTGAATGTTTTACTCGTGAAGGCAATCACGCCAATCTCCCCTTCTTCATCAAGTTGATAAAGTTGTCCTCCGTATGCGTAATCGCTAGCATCACATTGTATGTAGTACCTCTGGTTTGAACGCGGAAATCTTAAAACTACAGCATCCACAAATAAGTTCTTGACCCTCACAAAACAATCGTCTAATTCAGCTGTCCATGAAAACTTGCGATCTTTCTTCAATAATTCATGTAGAGGTTGCGTGGTCTCTGCATATTTACTTGTGAAGCGGTTATAGAAATTAGTGAGGCCTAAGAAACCTTTTAACTGTTTCTGATTCTTGGGCTTCGGGAAATCCATAATAGCTTTTACTTTCTCTTCCGTAGCTTGGATGCCGCGTGTTGTCAGTTGGTATCTAAGATACGAGATTTCTTTTCTGAAAAACTGTGATTTATTGAGGTTGACGGTCAAGTTTGTTTTGTTGAGATTGTTTAACAGTGCCTCTAAATGTGCTAGATGCGTCTGAACGTCGTTAGAATAGCATAAGCAATCGTCAACGTATATTAGCGTGTTTCTCTTGACATCTTCATCCAAGGCTGTATCCAATCCGCGTGTCAGTGCCGCCGAACTGGTACTGAGGCCGAATGGTGTAACAGTGAATTGGTAGCACCTTCCCTCATACATAAACGCGGTATACTTTCTGCATTCTTCCTTCAATGGCACCTGCCAAAAGCTACTGGACAAATCAACGGTAGATAGGTAGCGCATCTCACTACATCTTGCCAAAATTTCGTTGATCGGGGAAACGCCTTCATAATCGGGAATCGTAACGCCGTTTATCTTTCTTGCATCGAGGCATAAACGGACCCTTCCATCTCTTTTGATGACTATGACGAGTGGATTTATGAACGGACTGGTGCATCGTTCTATCACTCCGTACCGCAGCATCCTGTCAATCTCATCCTTTACCTTTTCCTTATATGCAAGTGGTACAGGCCAACCCCGTTGAAAGTAGGGCGTCCTGTCCGTGACTTGAAATTCATGCTCGTATCCTTCTATCCTCCCCGGGCATTCCCTGAACACTCTCCTATTCTTTATAAGTATTTCCCTCAATCGTTCCAATATCTCTTCATCTTGACAATCCATGCTTGCCATCTTCTCGTTGATATTCCTCAGGATCTCTTCTTCCTCTCCATTATTTAGTAGTTCGATGTTCATGATGGGTACGGCGTGCACCTCTTCATCAGCTGCATTCCTTAATTCTATCTTCTTATTTCCGAAGTCGATGCGACATCCCACTTCCTGAAAAAAACTTATTCCTAATATGCATTGCTTAATGAGATCAGGTATAACTAAGAAAACACATTCATTCTTGATTCCGTCAATTTCAATATCGCGCAGTATCTGCTTTCTGATTAATTTGGATTTATTCCCAACAGCACTAATGATGAGGGAATTTGTCATTGGTAAAATTTCGTATGGTTCAATGTCTTTCTTATTCACGTTGAACCACTCTTCTGATAAGCCGTTAATAACAAAGCCTGTGTCAATAAGTGCCGACACCGTAATGCCGTTGTTGAATTTAATAAGTACTTCGGGACACTTTAATATTTGTTTATTAATTTCCTCGTCATATTCTTGTAGCAGGTCATTCCTCAGGTCCGGTAATAATATGTTGACATTATTGGTGAAGTTGTGTTTGTTTGTAAAAACTAAGTCGTTCGCTGTGCAGGGGTGTTTTTTTTTTACCATTGTTGTCGGTATTCGTCCTTGGGGTGGTGTCGTCATTTGCCCTGCTCGTGCTTGGCGTACTGTTAACGAAATCAACAGTGTTTATTCCATTATACTGCTTGTCCCCAAAGCGAGTTCCGTGTGGCCTTCCCTGCCAAACTTGTTTTTTGTCACTTTCGCTTTTATTTGCAAAGCTACCCTTCGGTCGGTTGTTAGCTCCGCTTTCCTCTTCATTAGCTAACCGATAATGCGTCCGCCTGTTATTTCCATTGTTCGGCTGAATACTTGTATATTCAGTGATTAAAGCTTCAAAGTTAGGTATCGTGGTGATCCCGCGTGTGATTACAGCGATCTGCAGGTCTCTACCAAAATGCCTAGAAATTTTTCTTTTCAATTGTCGGTCGGTTAATGCGGGAGTTAATTGTCGGCTTTCTAATAGGATCCTTTCTATATACTGGATAGCCGTAATCGGTCCGTGCCACTCAAATTTCCCGTGTTCGAGGTTATCACGAATGATGTCCTGTCGCTCTAATCCCCAATACTTCGACGTGAACGCCTCCTTGAACTCTTCAAACGTGGATATCTGGTCCCTGATTACGCGCCACCATATACTTGCGTCCTTTTCTAGGTGCTTCCCGATCCATTTAATGTCACTATTCGAGTAATACAATTCTTGGAACTCCGACAATTCTTTCAGGAACTCCATCGGGAATCTGTCGGTTCCATCGTATTTAAGTTCCACCTGTACTTGCCCGTTGACTGTCCTACTTGGCCCAGACTCCCCTTCGGTTATCTGTCGCCGCAATCTTTCTAATTGACACCTCAGTTCTTGAATGTGGGTTGTCTTCTCTTTGACGTTTTCGTCCAGTTTCTGTTCAGTCGTCTTCTGTCTGCCGTCCACTTCTTCGATTTTTTGTTGTAGTGTGTTGTTTGTTTCTCCTAGTTCTTGTTGCTGCTGCCTAAGTTCGTGGTATAATTCGGTTTTAAATTCTTCTTGTTTCTTTTGGTTATTGTTGATGTGTGATTCTAATTTATTGTGGACCTTCTTAATACTGGTTTGTGTGTTTTGTGCAAGGTTCTTTACTTCTTGACGATCTGACTCCCTGGTTTCCCACACTTCTTCGAACCTTTTTGTATTGTCGTCCTTTAATTCTTTTATAGTGTCCTCCTGTTTCTTCAGGACTTCACTTATTTTGTCGTCACAAATGGTCTTGTAGTCACGCATTTCCACTTGTATTTGCGCGAGCTGTTCGGCCATCTGTCGCTTGACATCTTCTTTATGACTGTCTAGTTTTTCTTCTAGTTTGTCGAGCTTTTCACTCTGTCTGTCGAACTTCTCATTAATTACAGCGATATTTTCGTTCTGTTCTCTTCTGTTCTCTTCAAACTTCTCGTTCTGTTGATCGAATTTCTCATTAATTACAGCGATGTTTTCGTTCTGCTGGTCGAATTTCTCATTAATCACTTTGAGATTGTTCTCATTAATGTTTTTGAGGTTTTCACTTTGTGTACGCATGAAATCCATCAGTAGTGAACGCAGTGACGCCTCTTCTTGTGGTTGTTGGGACTCCTGTCCCCGCGCTCTGACCTCTGACGTCTCCTCAGTCATGTTTGGTTCGACCGTTGAGTTTTCTTCTCCGTTGTCGGGTACACCTAACTGGTTGTTGATGTCAAAGTTCATGCTGTCTGAATTACCGCTGGCCATTTTAGCTTTACTCCTTGTTAACATCCAGTCACCAGTCAAGCTAACCTTACACTATGAATATCTTATTTGTATTATATTATTTTACTTAATCTAACTACAACTACTGCCTGCTCTCTTTTGCCATGCGATGGGCGCCATTTATATTTAGTGTAATTATGCTAATTATTATGAATTATTAAGTTATCCAATTATAAATTAATGACTTGTGTCTAATTAAATTCGTATGTCATTTATGTTTAACTGAATGGGGTTGTAATTGACATTTGTAGAGCCCCACTTTCCTTGGGTATCATTTATATTTAATATACATATAGAAAAGTAAATTATATTTGTCGGATTTGACTCAATATAGTTATCAAATCAATACGATTTACATGAGCATGTTAATCTGACATTTCAATGGTCGATTTGGGTGTGTCCATTGATAATTAGCATAACTCTGAGACTCTTTGTAAGTTACAAAGCAAATCACTTGAATCGTGATAAATTAATTATCAAGGTTAATCGCAATAATGAACGCAAGATATATGTATATATGTAATAATTACTTATTCATTACATCCTTGATTAAGTAAATTACTGAACCACAAATGAAATTATGTCCTGTAAATACATAACAAAACACATAATACATAAATCACAATAATATTTGTTCGTTGTTTCCTGAAAACAAGACATATAGTACAATCAAATACAACACAATAATATATATATATGTATATATACATATACAAACAATAAGCAATCAAATATATTTTATCCCTAGCTAAATGCGTTCATTATGCTCAGATGAATGACTTTAATGTTAACATTATTAGATTTATGATTTATATAGATTTATATAGATCTCTTGGGAGTAGTTCTTTGAAAAGAAGAGACAGTGCAGTAGTATGTATCAACTAGCATTTAAGAAACATAAAGACTTATCTTGCAAAAGGCTTAGCCACAAATTCCATCGGTGTAAGATTACATCCGTTGTTGGGTTCCTTATACATGGTAATCACTATTGATCGAAGAACACTTCACTTTCATTCACTGAGTTTCCCCCACTCTCGTTATGTATAGTGTGGTGTTGGACTCTCCGCTGGCGTTAAGTGTTTTATGGCTTCAAGTGTTAAGATGCAATCATCATCATTGAAGTGGTTTGCTTTTAGAGTTTGCTGTTTACGTGTTCATGTAGCTAACTATTCTGTCTACCTTGGGCGTAATGTATGCAATGTGCGTATTAGTGTTCGTGTTAATTCACTCAGTTCAGATGCTCAAAATTGAGAATCATTATGGTTGAATAGTGTCTGAAGTCGTCACCCACTGTTTTACTCTCGGATTGTTACTCACTCGTATTGCATTACGTTGCGTCTCGGTCGTAGTCTAGAGTCACGTATACACTGGTATTTAACGATAGTTATGTCTATTCGCACCGTTGATTCTACGGTGAGTGCGGTAACTCATATAAACTATCGAACATACGTTTTGTAGAATTGCGATTGAGTTGAATGTCTAAGTCCGATTAAGACCGGACGGTGGGGGAGAGCGGTGAAGGGTTGGGTATTACATATTTTCTGCCTATTCCTGATCTGACGATGAGCTGTGAAGCTTGAAAGCGCTAATCGGAATAATTTTTATATAGTGGTGTGCAATATTGATCATTGTGATTGTGATTTCAACCACTAATACAAATTTCTTCATTAAACGTCTTTTACTCTTTTACTACAAATAAGAATACAATTACTGTCAGTACTTAAAATGCCTTAATGTTTTTAATGTAATTGTCTTTGGTTGGATATAATATTTAGTATTTCATAACCACGGAAAGCTTGCCTCCGTGTCACCTTTTGGATGTCCTCCAGCTCCTCGTTATTCCAGTCCTCTGTCCTCGGTTGCAGCATGTTTGATGTAGGTCAGGTATCTTCGTATGCGGGGATGGTGTAGTCCTGAAGTCTTTTAGATCATTGTGGGTCCTGTTTCTCTGCTCTTGGCTAACGGGTGGTAATAGCTCGTTGATTTAAATGATTAACACAAAAGTTTCATTCACCTGTATCTACTTCACATGATTGTTTATTTGTTGCACTTCACTTTATGGTCTTACCACAGTTTTAATTACATAAGTTTTATATTTTAAGATTTTTGTAGAAATGTCATCGGCGCTAAATTTTCATTATTCTTTCTTACTGATTTACAACATATTTATATCAATCGCGGTTCAACTACATTAACGCAACACATTGTTTAATAGTATAAAGAATGCCTCTATGTCTTAACTGACGGATTAATCACTTTAGGAAACAAACTATTTTTAACGTTCCACATATCTGCTGTGCGCAGCTTACGGGTTGACCGCTCCATTTCAAGTGGGTGAAAATAGTTTAGGGGTGAGAGTAGTAATCTCGCGACATTTACCAATCAACATAAAAGTAGTTCCATGTTTCTTCTTTATTTAAAGGATTAAAGTTTGACTATTTAATTAAGCAGAGATATTCTTAGTTACAGACGTTATTAAAATACATTACAGTGGTCTTGTTTAATTATTTAAATAATGTCAAAATTTACAAGTATATTTAGTTTGTTAAGGGGTCGGAAAACAAGTTAATTCTGGTTAGTGCCTGTCTATGCAGGATTAATTAACAAGCTTTACCCTTTCTGTACAATCGTATTCCTTTTATTTTATTATTAGACTTTTTATTAAATATTATTATTATTAATGATAGCAATAAGATTTAGTTTAAATGTGCAATTTTATTAAAAATTTAAAATTTCTCAGCCTACACATTACCAATTTATTAATTACCATACTTTTATTAATGAAATCGTCACAAGTTAATCGCAATAATGAACGCAAGATATATGTATATATGTAATAATTACTTATTTATTATATCATTGATTAAGTAAATTACTGAACCACAAATGAAATTATGTCCTGTAAATACATAACAAAACACATAATACATAAATCACAATAATATTTGTTCGTTGTTTCCTGAAAACAAGACATATAGTACAATCAAATACAACACAATAATATATATATATGTATATATACATATACAAACAATAAGCAATCAAATATATTTTATCCCTAGCTAAATGCGTTCATTATGCTCAGATGAATGACTTTAATGTTAACATTATTAGATTTATGATTTATATAGATTTATATAGATCTCTTGGGAGTAGTTCTTTGAAAAGAAGAGACAGTGCAGTAGTATGTATCAACTAGCATTTAAGAAACATAAAGACTTATCTTGCAAAAGGCTTAGCCACAAATTCCATCGGTGTAAGATTACATCCGTTGTTGGGTTCCTTATACATGGTAATCACTATTGATCGAAGAACACTTCACTTTCATTCACTGAGTTTCCCCCACTCTCGTTATGTATAGTGTGGTGTTGGACTCTCCGCTGGCGTTAAGTGTTTTATGGCTTCAAGTGTTAAGATGCAATCATCATCATTGAAGTGGTTTGCTTTTAGAGTTTGCTGTTTACGTGTTCATGTAGCTAACTATTCTGTCTACCTTGGGCGTAATGTATGCAATGTGCGTATTAGTGTTCGTGTTAATTCACTCAGTTCAGATGCTCAAAATTGAGAATCATTATGGTTGAATAGTGTCTGAAGTCGTCACCCACTGTTTTACTCTCGGATTGTTACTCACTCGTATTGCATTACGTTGCGTCTCGGTCGTAGTCTAGAGTCACGTATACACTGGTATTTAACGATAGTTGTGTCTATTCGCACCGTTGATTCTACGGTGAGTGCGGTAACTCATATAAACTATCGAACATACGTTTTGTAGAATTGCGATTGAGTTGAATGTCTAAGTCCGATTAAGACCGCGACTTGGTTACAATTTCACTGATTGATTAACCGAGTTAAAAGTTGAGTAAGTCGTGTAAACTATTTCAACTACTCCTATTACTACTCCATTACTACCGTTATTCAATTACTCTTCTACTACTACTGTATTACTCGTATTACCCGTATTGCTACTGGGCTCCGCGTCCTCGCAAACAGTTTTTATCAATCAATTCTCTCCCAGAAGGCAATTTTCTCATCTCTACGCATCCGGCCGTTGTTGATAGGTTCCTAAATTCCTACCACCTCGTAGATTTTTGTCATCGGTTTCCTGATTCGTCGTTCAAGTCATCACTACTCTCTCCACCAGTTCCTTTGGAAGATGCCAAACTCTGGTTGGCCGTCGGCATCCCCGGAATATCCCAGCGACGAACGTTGTGCTGATTCTCAGAAACTAGAGCAATTTCCCGCCTGTCTATCAACCTTTGTTTCCACGTTGTCGAGGCACTCCGATACAGCCTTTGTTAAGAGTCTGCAGTGTCTTGGTCAATTGTTCATTTACCCTTCGCTCGTTCCGCCAATTATCAACTCTTCGTTGGGCGTCATCCCTGGACGGGTCCCACGCTTTCTAGTTGTAAATCAGACTGAACGTCAGGGCGTGTTTTCATGCTGGGCTGTGTGTATCTCTAGTATTCATTGAATATCCGTTCTATTGTCTACATATTTGTCAAGATTTCTCTGCACCCTTTGTTACTGAGTGTTGCATTCATACATGTGCTCGTTACAACCTAACCCCACAGCATGTGTTCCATTTTACTTCTGCGTAACCAGGCTACTGGACTATGCCTTTTTTGTCTGGTTTGTTTTGGCGTTGTAAATCGTAGCTAACTTCGTGCTGTCAACGACGTATCCTATTTTCTATTGTAGCGTGTACTCAGACGTTTTTTCATTGTCTTCCCACTGGCGTCGGGTCTGACGTGTCCCTAATTCGTTCTTATTTACGACTCGGGCCTGGGTTTGTCAACTCGAATGTGTGAGCGTGCCACTTGATCAAGAAATTATAAATTTTTAAAATTTTGTTCACTATAGCATGCTAGTGTGTGTGCGTTTTAATGAAGACATCTTCCACCTTGCTCCTCAACCACTTTCAGAAAGTGAACAGACATACCTGACCTGCAAATGGTCTTGAAACATACTTGTGATCTTGCAAAAGAAGATCAGTCCTTTGTGTGTTTTATGGTAATTAGTTAATCAATGGACGTGTCATGGACAACAAAATCCAAGAATTTACAAATGAATAATGAAAATACAAAGATTAAAAACTAATAAGAAATCATTAAATAGACAAAGAAACAAATTAGTACAGTTTATTAATGAATCAAAGGAATTCAGAAATTCAACTGATAATCACACATTAGTACATAGTGTTACTAATTTCACAAGTCCACAAAATTTGTAATTATTGGATAGTCAACATTGGATTTCAATATAGTAAGCGTACACATATTAATGTAAAGCATGTTTCTTAAACTGAAAACAATAAATTCTTTTGAATTAGTGTAACGTGTTGTGTTACTAATAGTAACATTAAATTCCACTCTAACCCATTATTAATACTTAATCATTTGCGTGTTAACAGACACTGCACATTGCTTTTTATTACATTATGTAGAAAAAAGGATTTTAATGTACTTGTTTGGTTATACGTTAGATTGTACTGGGTTCTAAATTGGAAGTAGAATTCTTGAAAAGAACGAATCTATAATATTTTTACCATGTGGGGCGCATTCCGTGAAACATGTGGGTGTTAATGCTGCAAAACTCAATGCAGATGTGATGACATTTTTCGGGCATGTTGCAAGTCTTTACTCATTTTTCTCTAGCAGCCCTAGAGAAAAATGTTGGGAAGTTTTGAAAAAGCACATTCCTTCATCACTGCAGAGCTTCCCTGAAACAAGATGAAGTGAGAGGATCCAAGCTGTCAAACCGATAGTTAAGCACTACCCAGGAGTACTTAAATTGTTGGATATATTTTAGAAGAGATGTCTTCTATTCTAACTCCCTCTGCCTACAACATCATATTAGGGCTTAAGAAATATTTCAATTCCACAAAGAGCTTAATGTTGGCATCTTTTTGGTTCAAAGTGCTTTCATATATTGACTAAAAAAATGTTGTAATTCAAAGCAAAGGAATCACACTCAATGTTGAAATAACTCTAGTGGAAGGTTTGCTGACAGAATTGAAATTGTTGCGTGATAATCCAGACAGTATAATTGAAAAACCAAATTTAAATTGCAAAAGAACTAATAAAAGTTCCTCCTGAATCTCTTAAAAGGTGGAAAAAAAGTACAGATCAATCCAATAGTGATTTTTCAGTAAACAAAGATCAAGAAAATAAATATAAAACCTCAGTCATGTACCCTGTATTAGAATGTGTAATGGGCAACATAAAAACACGATTGACTGCAATTAGTTCAATTCGTGACTTGTTTCCACCAGTATTGAACTTTACGTACATGGAAAATGATGAATTAGAATTGAAAGTAAAAGTTCTCATTAGCAAGTTTAAAAAGGAATTGGCAATGGATCTATTTGAAGAAATATTACACTTGAAGAACATTTATAAAACATAGTTTGAATCAGAAAAGAATCCACTAAGCCTACTCCAAAAACCTTCAAGCTGTATTTGTAAACTTCTGTCTTGCTTATAGGCTTTTCTGTACTATTCCAGTTACAGTTTCGTCTCCTGAAAAATCTGTCAGCAGGTTAGCGAATTCACTGAAAACTTGGCAGAGAAGCACTACCTACCAAGAAAGGCTTAATAATTTGGCAATTTTAGCTATTAAATATGAATTGGCTAACAGTATTAATTTATCAGTCAGATGTTATTGACCAGTTTGCTCAAATGAAAGCAAGAAAAAACTTTGCACTACTTAAGCCGTTTTAGAAGCAGGATTCTCACTTATAATTGGTTATGATCTTAGACATATTTTTGTTTATCTTTGTAACAATTGACTTATGTATCACTTATGTGTTGATAAACACAGATTATGTTTATTTTTTGTCTTAAATTTAGACCATAGTAACATTAAATTCCACTCTAACCCGTTATTAATACTTAATCATTTGCGTGTTAACAGAAACTTCACATTGCTTTTTATTGCACTATGTTGAAAAAAGGTTTTAATGTACTTGTTTGGTTATAGACCTACGTTAGATTGTACCGTGTTCTAAATTGGAAGTAGGTTTTAATTCCGGTACTTCGAATAAATACAGCCTATAATGTATATGCAGCCTTTTATCCATACAATAAATACAGCCTCTGAATGTACACTAAGTAAGGAAATGTTTGTTAAGTCTTAATTAATTTTAAAAATCTAAAAGGTTAAGTTAGATAATTAAACGTAGACACAACCTCCCAAAATCGTCTCTGTACCGTAATTATGTGCGATAAATGGAAACTAATGTCTGTACTTCCAATAAATACACCCTTTTAATAAAATATGTGCCAATAAACCCCAATAAAATATGCACCAATAACATAGCCTACTAGGTTATATGCCTACGTTCTAAATTGGAAGTAGCTTTTAATTCCGGTACTTCGAATAAATACAGCCTTTAATGTTATGTACAGACTTTTATCCATACAATAATTTAATGTACACTAACAAAGGAAATTTTTGTTAAATCTAATTAATTTTAGAAATCTAAAGGTTAAGTTAGATAATTAAACGTAGACACAACCTCCCAAAATCGTCTCTGTACCGTAATTATGTGCAATAAATGGAAACTAATTTCTGTACTTCCAATAAATACACCCTTTTAATAAAATATGTGCCAATAAACCCCAATAAAATATGCACCAATAAGGTAGACTACTAGGTTATATGCCTACGTTCTAAATTGGAAGTAGGTTTTAATTCCGGTACTTCGAATAAATACAGCCTTTAATGTTATGTACAGCCTTTAATCCATACAATAATTTAATGTACACTAACAAAGGAAATTTTTGTTAAATGTAATTAATTTTAAAAATCTAATGGTTAAGTTAGATAATTAAACGTAGACACAACCTCCCAAAATCGTCTCTGTACCGTAATTATGTGCGATAAATGGAAACGAATTTCTGTACTTCCAATAAATACACCCTTTTAATAAAATATGTGCCAATAAACCCCAATAAAATATACACCAAGAACGTAGCCTACTAGGTTATATGCCTACGTTCTAAATTGGAAGTAGGTTTTAATTCCGGTACTTCGAATAAATACAGCCTTTAATGTTATGTACAGCCTTTTATCCATACAATAATTTAATGTACACTAACAAAGGAAATTTTTGTTAAATCTTATTAATTTTAAAAATCTAAAAAGTTAAGTTACATTGTTAAACGTAGACACAACCTCCAAAAATCGTCTGTGTACCGTAATTATGTGCGATAAATGGAAACTAATTTATGTACTTCCAATAACTACACCCTTTTATTGTTCACTAACAAAGTAAAATTTATGTAAGTTACATTGTCGTACATAACCTCCATAACCTGGCATTAGTTACTTGTGAAGAAAACAGTTCTAGTACACATCGGACGCGGAAACAAAGTACAAACGCGGAGACGGAAGTTAATGTTGCCGCAGGATTTAGTGAAAGACCCGTTTCTTCTTCATCAGTCCAGTAGAATTAATTCATTCTTCTTCACTTTCAAATGGTTTTACTGCTTTCTAGTATATTTTTGATTTCTTTTTTTTTCTAAACTCGGATCTGATCCCCTGTGATACCTTTGGTTATGTGCTGTACAGAACTGACCTGTATTGTTTTAAGTGTAACAATAGAATAATTGAATTTTCTCGTTTCTTCAACGGTCTAGACCAAATTTCTGTGAAATCTCATTGGTCAATATGGTGAACTCAAAGGTCACGTGAGACTTTATTGTTTAAAATATATTATTTTTATATCTAGCTCCACAAATTACTCCATAATTAATTCTAAATTATGTTGAAATTAGTTTACATAGTTTTTTTTTGCTTAGAACAAGATAAGCATTTTGATACCTCCAATGATATATCTGGGCCCAATATTAATGTTTTATCATCTTTACGAAAATTCTGTTTATAGGCCTTCATACAGTTTTTTAACATTTACTAACACATTTCTTAATTCACTAATTTATTCTAACAAAGGTTGTCTACTAACTTTAAAAATTATGACTACTTGGATGTCATTACATGGGATGCAAATTCTTATTAAATACTAACAATATGGCTCCATTTACACTAAATCTGAAAACATGTCAACCCAATGGTTTGCCTTCCTGTCTGATATTACAATTATTATTAACTCACTAACAAAAAAAATTGTTTAACATACAAAATTATCAACTCTTTACCCTGTCTATCAAGGACTGTTAGTTGACTAACAATAACTTGTTTATCTAGGCCTACTTTACGTATTATTTGGTACTATTTTCTAAACTCCACCTTCCAGTTTGCCTACAGGCTTAATACATTGCTAGTCCCTTATAATAGGTTCATTAATAACACAAAATACTAACATGTACATAAAATAAAAACAATTACACAATGTTGAACCCTTCATCAACATTTCATTATAAGATTAAAACCTTTACTATTGTTTATTATCAATTCTACTCGTAGCCTTTTCTTTTTTAAATGAAATAAACAACAAGAGTTAAAAGGCCTAGAACCTTCAACAACTAATATTAAATTTTACAATTATTTCCTTAACATCAACATTTATTTTGACCATCACTGTTTAGTGTTTTCATAACTCTATTGGTTTATTTCCTTATTTGGTTCTTTTTCTTTTATATGTTTACACTTAAGTCCACTGATTTAATCACTGAACTTCACAGTCTTTTCTGTATGATCAATTTATACCACTATTTTCACTTACACGCTTTTTTTACAGTTTCTTTCTTATAGTCTAATGTACAGCATTTTTATCTATTCTACCCTACTGTATTGTACTTCTTTATTTTTGTTTAATGTTTTATTTATTGAGGTTTTTTTCTTTTCAAGTTAAATGTTTTATTATTGTTATTTTGGTCTTTTATTATTTAGGCTTATTACCTCATTTGGGCTTCCCATATCTTCGCGTTACAATATTTAAAAACATTAATCTGAATTGAAGAGAAATGGAGCATTGCAGAATGTTTCTGCATAGTACTGCAAGCAGAATAAAATACGAAATTGTTGTCATGCACAACATAAACTCTAAACGCATGCTTAAGTTTGTAAGTAATAAATAAAATAGATGTGTTTGAATTTGATTCTAAAACAATATCGGCTGTTAAAACTTGGACTTGAAAGCTGAGTTGAATTAGGAAAATAAGATCCAAAGACAGTAGCGGATCTAGGTTGTCCTGCGCCCGGGGCAAGAATAATATTGGCGCTCCCCCATATTTTTTCGTTTTTGGTTAATTGGCATATTATAATACCACACACACACACACACACAAATGACCGGGCATATGAAGTTGAATGTAAGTGTAACTAACCTAAAAACAGGCATCTAGCAAAACTAAAAGCTTCCTAACGGGAACTAAAAACCTAACGAAAGTGTAACCTCCAAACGGGCAGGAAGGCGAGCTAGCAAAATTATAACCTCCGAATGGGCAGAAAGGCGACAAAAACTTAAAAAGTACCGCCCTCATCCATCCTCCTTTAAGTTTCTCTATCAAGCTCTAATTTTTTTTTACAAGACACGAGCACATTTAATTAGAGTAGGGTTTGAGATAAAACGTAATATCCATTTTATACTAAGAAATTCTTTATTTGTAATTTTTTATTACAAAGGAAAAATACATACCAAAAGTTATATACTTAAAAACCCAATCACTAACGCTATTCAAATATTACGAAGTCAGTAACGAAAATTACTATAGCAAATCACTATAAAAATAACAATTATATAAAAAAAGGAGAAAATAGAGATTCCCGTATTTTATTTATTGGACGCCCGGGATCCGCGAATTCTAATTTTTTGTTTTTTATTAGAAGAAATTAACAAGATGAATTAAATTAAATGTATTTGTTCTTGGGAAAATTGATTTTCTATCTATGGCTTTTTAACAATGGAATGTTTTGGTGAAGGTCGCTGAAGATTTTCAATACTTGATTTTAGCTTCTGATAAAGGATCACGAATGTTTCGAAACGTTAAGAAATTGTTTCATTTTTATAAAAATTGCATAATGTGACTATGCATAATGTGCTACTACACCTTCCCGTAACATTAGTACTAAACTGTATATTTACTAGTTACGCGGTGTCGGTGTAGAATTCCCGATTCCTTATAAAAATAATCGAGTCAGAAAAATCGAATCGAATCAACCACAGTTGAATTTGCCGCCCCCTGAAGTTGCCGCCCGGGGCAAGGGCCCCGGCTTGCCCCCCCCTAGATCCGCCACTGTCCAAAGACAGTATCCATGAGATACAGGGAGACAAATATCACGGAAAAATGATTACAAATTACCTATAATATTACATAATTACTTAACGCTTCCGGGCTGAAAGGCCGTGGTCGAATGCTTGTTGTAACAGTGCTAGACGTTTCGGCCACATCACCGGTGGCCATCTTCATTAGGAAAAGAAAAGTTCGTGAAAGATGGAATGTCGAACAATTCGCCCACTGAAAAGGGACAAGCAATAGTAAGAGACGCAGTTCCGCAGTGCAGGGGCACAGAGCAGTGCGTGCCCCGGTGACGGCAGCGTCCGGGCATGCCCGATGACTGCCTGATGCTTAGCGTATACTTGGTGCGAGCCTTGTCGCAGAATTTTTTTTTTCGCTCTGGGCTGTGCGGTTGTGCGTCGCAGAGACGAACCGCTCGGGATCTGAGTTCCGAGTTACCATCTGGAGCTCCTGCCTCGTGGCCCTGCCCAAGTAGGGCGTGTGCTCTATAGCAGGCCGATTCTCGGCTGTTGTGCTAGGCTACACTAGCGCAGTATACACGGAGGGCGTTTCCACGAATCACCTGGACGTATATGGTACCTTCCCAGCCCAGTCACTAGAGGATTGTCTGGGAACCTCGACGCATGTGCATAAAATCTGCGTGCAAGCCGCCTGAATGTGTCGTCTTAGGAGCGGACGCCAAGCCCTCTCCTTAGAAGGCGAGATGAAAAGCGACGGGGGATTTTGGCCGCTAGCCGAAGACCCCTGTCGAGGATGCTCTGCAACTTCTTTTTATGCATTGCGGCGAGGTAACCCCAGACCGGACAGGCGTAGGTAATGACCGGCAGCAGATACGCGCCGACGATCATCCTGCCCAATTTCCTGGTCATGGCTGAGCTGATCAGGAGTGGAAACAGTGCGCACAGACGAGCGGATGCTCGCTTAAGAGCTGACTGTGCGTAGGTACGCCAGGTGAGCCGACGGTCGAGGTGTAATCCGAGGTACTTGACTTCTTTGGACCAGCGCAAGTATGTTCTGCCGATACGTAACTGCCTAACAGGGTTTTCGTCGCTTGGAGAATTCGACGGCTACACTCTTGGTAGCGTTGAGTTGCACTCTCCAATTCTCAGTCCAGTCCACGAGCGTGTCGAGCTGGCGCTGCAGTCGTAAGACGGCCCTTTCCACACGACGATCGGCCGTAAATACGGCCGTGTCGTCCGCGAAGAGGGCCATCTGGACTCCAGGCTGTCTCGGCACGTCATTGACGTAGATCGAGAACAGAAGGGGGCCTAGAACACTATCTTGAGGGACGCCAGCTGTGATTCGTCTCTCGGAAGAGACTGAATCTCCAACTCTCACGCAGAAGGTCCTCTCCGTCAGAAAGCTAGCAACCAGATGGAGGTAGCAGTCCGGGAGCTGAACTTCCCTAAGCTTGAATAATAGGCCATCATGCCATACGCTGTCGAAGGCTTTTTCAATATCTAAGAAACAGCCAACGGTCCGTTCTCTCCGACACCCGGCTTCCGTGACGCTTTCCACCATTGTCATCAGTTGACGAGTGGTCGAATGCCCCACACGAAAGCCGAACTGTTCGGGAACCAGCACGTCAAAGTTGGTTAGATGTTCTCGTACACGACGCTGCACGAGGCGCTCAAAAACCTTGGACGTAGCGGAAAGTAGGCTGATAGGCCGGAGGTTTTCAGAGCGGGTGGTATCCTTTCCCTGCTTCGGGATCACGATGACCGTCGCCTTTCGCCATTTCTTGGGAAAGTAGGCCAGTCTAAGACACGCGTTGAACAAAACAGTCAAGAATTGAACTCCAGGCTCGGGAAGAAGTCGTAGAGCGGTGTTCGTAACACCGTCCGGGCCTGGAGCTTTTCTTGCCTGAAGTTCGGGGTGCCGATCTGAGACCTCTTCCAAAGAGATGGGTTCGGGCTCCGCCGTGATCGGAAGAGACAGAAAGTCTTCCACAGCCATCTCGACTTGTTCGTCGAAGTCCCAGTCCATGGGCGGGTTGGGAGCGAACTGTCGCTCGAAACACAAGCCCAAGTAATCGGCCTTCTCCTCCGGGCGACCCAGGAGTCGTCCGAACGGCCCAACAATGGCGGGGAGTGGAGGTCGTCGCCTCCGTCCCGTCAATGCGGTAGGTATTCTGTACGGGTGACTTTGCGGGTCCACATCCCCCGTTCGGGCCACAGCGAGTTCCCAACAGCTACGTCGGAACGCCTTCAGACTGCCACGCAGTCGTCCGGTGAGCCGATTGTATGCTGCCTTATCGGCTGGATCACGGGTCCTCTGCCAACGTTTCCGGAAGTAATTCCTCTCGCGAGCGAGAAGAGAGACTTCCTCAGGGATGCGTTGGTAGTCAGGCGTGAAACCAGCTCGCGTACGTGAAGACACGCCTATAGCCGAGATGATTGCCTCTTCGATTCCCGCTACTGCTTCGTCTATGAGGCGAACCGAATCGAGTGGGGCCGCTGGCGGCAATCTACGGCACAAGGCCGGGCCGTAGCGATCCCAATCGATAACCTCCTTCTGGTCAGAACGTGCATAGGCGTGCTGGGTAGCGACATGGACGAAGATAGGGTTGTGGTCGGATGTCAACTCCGTAAGTGAGAATACCTCGACCGGACAGACAACTCCTTGGGTCACCGCCACATCCAGAACATCGGGAGCTGCGTTAGGCAGTGTCGGAAAGAACGTGGGTTGCGCTGGACCAAATACCATCGCCCGGTGCGATTCAACAAAACTGAGCAAGCGCCTCCCGTTCGGAGTAGTCAAGCGACTATTCCAAACGCGATGCATGCAATTCAGATCGCCGGCCAAACTTACCCTTCGGTGGGAATCGAAGATGACGTCCAGGTCGCCGACAAGGAGTTCAGCTTGTGGGGGCTTGTATGCTGAAACCACGAGGACGCCGCCAAGAGCTCCTATGACCTCAATGGCGGTGGCCTCTAGGTTGGTAAGCTGCGGCAAAACTACACGATGATGACCTATGGAGGTCCTCACCGCGATCGCCGTGCCGCCTCCTCGTCGGCCAACTCGGTCATCCCGATAGACCACGTAATTTGTTAATCGAAACCGGTTCGCCGGGGTCAGGTGGGTTTCAGAGAGGAGAAGTACGTCGGGTTTGAACCAAGCCAGGAATTCTAGAAGGTCGGAATGCTTGGAACCGATGGAGTTAGCATTCCAGGCTATGAGCGAGAGATCTCGTCTAAGGGCTCTGTTCATAGAAGACCTATGACTTCGCAGGCTTCCACCAAGAGCATGAATCTCTCAGTTGGGTCAGCAGTTTCCAGGCGGTCTCGGATGGACCTGAAGGTGGATGCGACTTTCTTGAGGTCGTAGCCAGACAGAAAGTCGCGGACGAACTGTGCTTCATCGGAAATGACGGACTGGGCTGTTTGCCTGGAAACTGAGGCCGCATAAGTGCGACCAGGTTGTACGGCAGATCGGGTCGTGGTGGAAGCCACAGGATCAGGGGCAGACGGTTTTGAATTAGCGACAGGAAAAGTACGCTGTTGCGCTTCGTCGGACTTATACCGGGAAGCAGGACGTTTCTTGGGCTGTGGGCAGACAGGAGCTCGGGGCCGAGCATCCGGTGTGGTTATCCCTTTGTTTTTGGGTTTTGTGATGCCTGCTCGCGGAAATCGCGGAGGTGGCAGTGGTGGCGAGGCTACCTCTGGTTCAGAGGCGGGAGTTGGTGGTTTCGCGGAGGTGGAGGGTTGATTCTCCGGCTCCATAACCGAGATGGCGGCTACAGGTCTTGTCTCTGCTACAGATGGAGACGCGGTTCGTTTTTGTGCCTTTGTAGGGGCTGGAGGTGGAACCGGAGAGGGCGCACGCCGTGCCGGTTGTGCCTTCGGTTGCGGCCTAGCCTGTGTTTTAGGCTGCCTCTGTGGTTGGGGCTGCGAAACTGGCTGCCTTGGCTTCGGGAGGGGCCCCTGCGGCTTTTTCTTCCGCAGGAGCTCCGTCTTGTAGACCGGGCAGTTAATATTATTGGCTGCATGGCCTTGGCCACAATTTATGCAACGAAACTTGGACTTATCTGCCACAGTGCAGGCCTGCGTTGAATGTCCCAAAGAACAACGTAAACAGGCCGGGGCACTGCGACAGACGTCGGTATGATGGCCGAACCTCTGGCACCGGTGTCACTGCGCAAGCTTGCCCGGGTCACTGCGCGACTTCCCTGCTCACGACGATGCGGGAGGAGCTGGGCTAACCACCAGCTTCGTTGAATACCAGTCCTTACCAAGACTGGTGTCCACTGGTCCCTTTACCCCGGCGATATCCTAGCTCGCTTACCACTGGTGGGGGCTTGCAACGATCGTTCGGGGCAGCGCTACCTTACAGTCGCGAGCAGGTTAGGATTTACACACTGATACGGCACTCACCAGAGCCCAGAGCAGTCCTCTTCTATCCTGTCCGGCCAAGATGTTTTCCGGCGCAGGTGGCCCTAATAAGGTCTTCGGCCAGCTGCTTCTTCTACCAGCTACTCTATTCACTGGTAACAGCTGGCTTCGGAGTCTTCTTTCCCTGAAGAAAGCGGTAGTATGCCTCGTCCAACGGCGAGGTGGGCGAATGCAGCAAGGCTGAAGCAACGTACAGAGTCGAGAGTAGTCCAAGAGCAGTCCTGTTCATCCGAGATCTGGAACAGAAGTGTGTCGCAGAAATGGATAGGTACCCCCTTTTTTATTTAAGCGGGGGTGAAGGAGACGGGTTGTGATTGGCTGAACCGCTGACGCAATCCACCAATGGCATGAGAAAGAAGTCAACGCGAGCGCTTCGCACGGATTAGCGGGATTTGTTCGCCCACAACGGGTCGATACACTTCCGCCAGCCCGGTAAAAGCCCGGTAGACTGCCTTATGGCGATACCGAGGCAGGCGAGAGATTGGAGGGGCGAAGTCGCCAACTGAAGGTGGCGCTAGGCACACCTAAAGCCGGCGCAATGCCCGATCCATCTGTCGGCATGCAACGGACCGGAGATTTGTAAGGTAGGAAGCTGTTAAGATTCGAAAGGTCTGCGTGAGGGCAGATGTGAGTGTGGCAAGTTTATTTTGTATTTACGGAGGGTCGTCGAGCAGGGCTCGAGGGCGTCTGCGTTTAACAGTTGGTGGCCCATCATTGTTATCAAGGTGACGGAGGTGAGGATCAAAGTCTGAGTTGGATGCTCGATTGAAGAGGTTGAACGTGAGAGTTCTCGCAAATCTATCGAGCGAAGGAATCTTCAGCCCTCGCCTGATAGAATCATTTCTGGCGTACCAGGGAGAGCCGGAGATAAGGCGAAGGATAATGGACTGGAAGGCTTCCAGGCGTTTAATGACGTCGGGGGCAAGTTGGGTCCAGAATGCAGGCGCTGCGTACATAAGGACGACTCTGAGGAAGAGCAGATATATCGAGAGCTCCGTGCGCAAAGGCAGTGGCCCTCGAGGCGATAAGAATGGGTATAGTTTGGCTTTGACGCCTCGGGCGCGCTGGAGCACGTTGGACACGTGAGCTCTGAAGCTTAGGGGTCGATCAAGAGTGACGCCCAAGTACTTCACAGTACGTTGCCAAGCGATTGGGCTCCCTTCAAGGGAGAGGGTCTGGCATCGGGAAGTGAGCTGACGAAAGAAGGCAATCGCCTCGGATTTCTCCATATTGATTGCCACCCGCCATTTCCTTATCCAGGCCGGTAGTAAAGCGAGCTGGCGCTGCACCACGTCAGTCGCAAAACGAAGGTTTGCAGAACTGGTGTGGTACATCGCGTCGTCAGCATAGAGAGAGAGCGTGACTCCAGGCAATACTGGCAGGTCGTTCGTGTACACTAGGTACAGAACGGGGCCGAGGACAGATCCTTGAGGGACGCCAGCGGCGACGGGGCGGAAAGAAGAGTACGTCCTGTCGACGCAGATCCTAAATTTGCGGTCGCAGAGATACGACCGCATCAGATGTACAAATGAGGCTGGGAGAGGTGAGGTGGCTAGTTTATAGAGAAGGCCTTCGTGCCAGACTTTGTCGAAGGCCTTGCTCACGTCCATAAGGACGGCGACAGTTTGATGGTTTCTGTTGATGGCGTCAGTGAGTTGCGTGACAACTCGGATAAGTTGGAGAGTGGTCGAATGCTGCCTGGGGAAGCCGAATTGTTCCTGCCGAATGAAATTATCCAGCAGGGGAGTAATTCGGCGATGCAGGAGGCGCTCGAACACCTTCGATATTTTTAAAACCATTTTCACGGTATCCGAGCCACTATATATTATAATAAATTGATTTACCTCCGTCTTGTGGCTGCCTGATGATTCTTCTTAACACTTACGCGTTTCGGAACCTAAGGTTCCATCTTCAGAGTGTAAAAGTTTTTAAATCGGACTAAAGACGTCGTTAACCAATAAACACAATAAAAATTGCATGACCACACATAATAAAAATAAAATTGCGTCCGCACACGCGGGTCTTTGAGTGCGCACTCTACGATCGATCGCGACACACTAAAATTAGAGGCTAGTCAAGCAACTACGGTAAATAAATTCATAAACATTAAGATTAAATTGCTGAAAACAAACCTGCACATCAGATTTAATAGACAATGCATCCAATTTAATGTTATACCTAAATACTGCACTATACGCATAAATGATACTTCAAGAATCGCAAATAAAGTTAAACATATAGCCGAGATAGCATGGGTAAAAGAGGAGATTAAACAACTATGTAATAAAAAGACCATAGCGTTGTATAAATTGCATTTAGAATTGTTGAGCAAGATACATCCAGTACTTATGCACAGTATAATGAGTTACATCAATGAGCGCATCAGAAAGATTATATTACCGACTATTCATAGACACAATAAGAAATTAACTACCTTAACCAGTTATCAACGTGACGACATGATTACAGAATGTAAACACAAATTTTACAAACGCGTTTCAAACCTAACAGACATTGTTTTCGACTCGGTAGAATTGAATTTACTCAACAAGGGGTTCAAATATAATTTGCCTGACTTGACTAAAAATCACGCAATGCGTGAAATGATACATACTGAAGCGGCTATAAAAAGCGTACCAGATTTGAAATCACAGAATGAATTAAGAGTTTCAATCAAAAACAGAATAGGTAGGTCCCTCAGAACAAATAATAATAATATTATGTCATCACCGAATAATCTTAAGAAAAATATGCAAACGACATAAGAGTTTTAAAACAGATTAACAATAAAATAATAGAACAGAATGCAATAGTCGCAAAAGCCGACAAAGGCAATACCTTGGTTAACATGCATTGAGACATATACTGTCAAAAAGTATATGATTTTAACAAGAACAACAATATAAAATCTATAGATTTAGATCCTACTCAGAAATACATGAAACACCTTAATAATGCAATTAATAAGTGCACAAATCTCTTTAGTGAAGCCACGCGCCGCCATCTGAAACCTATGACAGCTTATGCCCCTCAATTCAACGGACTACCTAAAATTCATAAACCCGACACTCCAATAAGGCCACTTATAAATTACACCACGGCACCAGGGTACAAAATTTCGAAGAAACTGGTCAATATTATAAAAACAACGTAGTTTTGAATAATAATTATTGCATAAAAAATAGTATTGAGTTGGTAAATCTAACTAAAGACATGAATATTAGTAGCCACCACAAATTTGTTTCGTTTGATATAACTAACCTGTACACTAGTGTACCAATACAGGCAACTATGAACATTCTGAAAATTAATTTGGAAAAAACCGGTAATTTGAGTTCCCAGGAAATATATGACTTATTATTTCTTCTTGAGGTTATATTAAAGCAGAATTATTTTACATTCGATAATAGATATTTTATTCAAGAAGAGGGCCTGGCTATGGGATCACCTCTATCTAGATTGTTGGCGGATATACATCTTAACTATTACGAGAATGAGTACTTGCTTTCAACAAACAACAAATTACATAACAAGATAAAATTTTACAAACGCTATGTTGACGATACCTTTGTCATTTTCGACGGTACCACGAGACAAATACACACGTTACTGAATTACATGAATAATATCAATACAAACATACAGTTTTTACGGTTGAAATAGAGTCGAATAATGAAATTAATTTTCTAGATTTAACATTAATAAAACAAAATAATAAATTTCGGTACAAAGTATTCAGGAAACCCACTGCAACAGATGGTGTTATACACGCTGATTCCTACCATCCTGTATCACAAAAAATGGCAGCTTTTAATAGCCTTATACATAGGTTACATATTGTACCTCTGGATCCGTTAGATTACGCTGAGGAAGTAAACACAATTAAACATATAGCGGTGACGAATGGATACCACAGCTCGTTAATAGAACGGTTGGTACATAAACATAAGTATAAGACCAAAAAACCATTTCTCGATAGGACCAACATGAAGTACATCTCCGTTGAATACACCAACAATTTACCGATGATTTTAAAAAATGCCTTCATTAAACACAACATCCATGTTACGTTCCGCACTAATAATAACGTTCATAAATTCTTAAGAAACACCGTACATAAACCTATGGAGAGAAGGACGGGCGTATATAAAATGATCTGTGATGACTGTGATATGTTCTATATCGGTCAGACACGCAGAGCCTTCAAAGAGAGATTTAATGAACATCTGCCTAAAAGTAATTTAAACACAGTTAGGCCTAACTATGCTAAGCATTTAATGACATATAATCACAAATACACCGATTTCGATAGCAACTTCATACTATTATATGTATGCAACAAAGGACGTTACATGAATTCGAAATATACAAGGCCTTCAAAACCAACCAAAGTAATGTATTGAACGACCAACTGGGTTTCAAATCGAATGATTTGTATGACAGATTTGTGGGCACGGTGAATATAAGTGAAGGCAATGTCGCAGGTAGATAAGACGATACGACTACTGAACCATCAGTGTGTCGCGATCGATCGTAGAGTGCGCACTCAAAGACCCACTTGTGCGGACGCAATTTTATTTTTATTATGTGTGTTCATGCAATTTTTATTGTGTTTATTGGTTAACGACGTCTTTAGACCGATTTAAAAACTTTTACATTCTGAAAATGGAACCTTAGGTTCCGAAACGCGTAAGTGTTGAAAACAATTATCAGGCAGCCAAAAGACGGAGGTAAATCAATTTATTACCTTCGATATGACTGGCAAGAGCGAGATTGGGCGATGGTTCTCCGGGAGTGTACGCAGCTTGCGAGGCTTCGGTAACATGATGACTTTTGCTCGTTTCCAAGGGCTGGGGTAGTAATGGAGCCGGAGACATCCATTGGACAGCACGTGTATAAGTGAAACGAGACTTGCTGGGGCGTTAAGTAGGGACGCTGGACCAATACGGCCCTCGCCGGGCGCCCGCTTCGGGCGCAATCGACTAATGGCGATTCTACTTCAGCCTCGTCGAACGGGTCGATTGGGTCTGTGGGAGGGCGGGAAAAATAGCCAGATATGAAGTCTGCGACCGCGGCCGAGTGGCCGGGGTCACAGACGCCTCTGTGAACGGTAAATTGCCCCTCCATGGTATCGGCAAAGACTTCTGCTTTGTCGGCCGCGGAGTACACAATCTCGTTCGGTGATCGTAGGGGGTGGCGGGTCCTTTTCTCGCCAGTGAGTCGGCTCGCAGCCCGAAAAACGGACTCGGGCCTGACTTCCAGAGACTCAAGATATGAGTCCCATCGATCGGCAGTGGCGTCAAGCAGAAGCTGCTTGACGCGGTCAGATTGGGCGTTGAGCCTGCGTTTTACGGCAGGATCCCGGTTTTGTTGCCATCTCCAGCGGAGCTGGCGTCATTTTCGAATGGCTAGGATCACCTCTTCAGGTAACTGCGACCTTCTGTTGGACGCAGGGACTTGATAGGTGTGTTTACCCATTGCGGACGTGATGACGTCTTGGAGATAGTTGGCCAAGCGGTCTACATCGTCCGGGCTGGAGATGTCGACCGGGGGGGGGGGTCAGATGGTACTGTTCGACCCAGTTCATCGTGGAACGATCGCCAATTGACTCTCGTTACACGATGGGGAGGCTGGAGAGGTGTGTCCAGAGTGGGCAGAACAGTGAGTAGTACCGGGTCGTGATCAGACGATAGGTCTGACACGGCTTCGATAGTGATAGGGTAGGCCACGTCTTTGACAACAGCAATGTCAAGGACGTTTGGTAGTCCCCATGATTGGGGTAACAGGTCGGTGATCTAGGACCTAGAACGTTCACCTGAGGATGACGTTGAACGTATTGGTACAGCGAGCGGCCGTATGGGTTTGAGACACGGCTGTTCCACAGGGGATACTTACTATTAATGTCTCCGGCTGCGATGGTTGGTAGGGGGTCTCCTAGTAGTGCGTCCCATTCATCCTCGGGGCGGGAGTTAGATTGAAACCAGTCGTACCTCTCGATCCCCGATGCAGAGAGCAACCGCCGTCGCCTCCAGGCGACGAGTCGTCGGAGGCGGCAGAGGGCGGTGGGCGATGCGCCTGTGAACCAGAATGGCTGTGCCGCCAGAGGCGTTCAGCCCGTTCTGGCCAGGCCGGTCTGTGCGATACGTCGTGTACGCCGGAAGCTGGAACGAATGTGCAGGAATTAGGTGCGTTTCATTCAGGACTATGACGTCTATGTCATATTCGGTGACGAAGGCGGTCAATTCGGGACGGCGAGATAGAGCGCCACATGCATTCCATGCCACCAGCCGAAGGGGGCTAGCCATCGAGAGGGATAAGCGAGGTCACGGAGGTGAGAACGATAACAAGTAAGGACTGGACATTCTTGCCAGCAAGAATTTGAGTGATCAAGGTGTTGATCCAAGCACGCACGCGGTCAGCGAAAGTCACGTCCGAGAACGCGGCAGACGCCGGTGCCGCCTGAGGCTTGGGCGCCGTGTGCTTGAACATGATGCCATTTTGGGCGGGGGCCTTTTGTTTCGGCTGCCTTGGATTTTGAGTAGCGGGAGCAGATGGTGGCTGAGGTGCAGCGGGCGCTTGCTGCGAGGAGGCTGGGGGCCATGTTCGAGTCTTTTTCTTTGTCGGCGCAGCAGTTTTTGGGTGCTGTGCCGCGGGCTGGGCGGCAGGCTGAGAAGCAGCTGCTGCCGCATAGATGGGCGCCTCGGCAGGCGCCGGACGAGGTGGGGCAGGTGCAGATGCAGGTGCCGCAGCAGAGGTAGGTGCCGCCGAGCCGGCTTCGGGCCTAGCTGGAGGTGCAGGAGCATGCTGCTGAGAAGACTTTGAAATTTTCTTCAAAGCCGCAGCATAGAACCTGCAAGCTTTAGATGATGCCGGGTCAGGGTCCCCGCAGTTGGCGCAAGTGGTGGCAGCGCGTTCGCGAGGACAACTATCCTTGCGATGGCTTTCGCCACAGCGCAAACAGCGGGTAGGATGATGGCAGAATGCCGATGAATGGCTGTACCGCTGGCAGTTGTAGCAGTGCTTGGGTTCGACTTGGGCCTCGAAGGTTTCTACCCTAACCTTGACGTAAAACAACATATTGATATCATAAATGGCCTGGTAGTCGCCTACCTTCCGAATCTTAACTAGGAACGCATTACGCGCTACTTTCTTGCCGGGGAAGAAGAGTGGCGTAACACTATTTACTGCAAAGCCAAGATGTGTTAGTTCATTATAAATGAACTCAGGCGTGGTATCGGCAGGTATGCCGATGATTTGTACCTTTAACTCCTTCTCCTCCGGCAAGGCAAAGGTATGGTAGGGGATACCCGCGTCCGTGAGGAACTTCTGAGCAATTCGTAATCTCTCAACGGTCGTAGTGTTGAGTCAGATGGAGCTGTCACCTTGGGCCGAGGCAGTCAAGATGCCAGCAGGAGTGCACCGGTGTAAGCGCCGCATAAATTTCGCCCAGTCCGAAGGCCGGGCGAAGATCAGACGCGGAATACGCCGGGGCTGCTCAGGTTGTTGGGAGGCCGAGGTGGACTGCCCCGCGGTTGAGCCTCGAAGCGAAGGTCGACCAGAGTCAGTGGAGGTGGCACTCCCGCGCCGTTTCCGGCTGACAGACTTCCATGCTCCATCAGTCTCAATGGCCGAGTCCGCGTCGGGGAGTTCCCGCGATGAGGTAGGTGTCGGGTGGTCCTGAGAAGGGCCATGCGGGAGAGGTTGCGCGAGAGCGCTGGCAGGAACTGAGAGGCACTGAGAAGGACCGACGGAAGCAGGTTGGTCCTTAGAAGGACCGATGGAAGGCGAGGTTCGGGCAGCCATCGGCGAGGCGAAGCCTACACCTTAGGCGGTACGGAATAGGAGACTAACTACCAAGCACACGGATAAGCAAATACGTGAGTAGATCACTTACCCAAAAAGCTCCAGGCAGCAGCGGAATACACACGAAACACTACACGGCACAAGAAACACAACACTGCACTGATACACTGCACTGCACTTATTTCTTGAGTAGATGAATCTTGCACAATACTTGATATGAGCACTGAACACGGGGTAAAATGTCAGTTTAAACCGGAGACTGTTTATCGCACTTGAATATCAACTTCCCATGTAGAGAGAGCTTCCAAGAGATGTGGACTCTTCGAATCGCAGGGCTATTATAGTAAGAGACGCTACTGCCAGAGCTGTTGGGCTCTGCGTCGTGAGACGACCCCATGGGTACCTAGTACTGAGCCTCCGGTAGGGGCTCCTGCCTAGTGATCCTGTCCAGACGGAATATTATTTAATTATTTAATGGCCGCTACAACGACATGCTCGTACTAGGTCGACTAGTACGGTATTTGTCGAGGCCATTTCCAAGAATCACCTGGATGTGTTCGGTACTCGCTAAGGCCAGCTATGAGAGGGTTTGTATGGGCCCTCGCAGCTCGGACGTAAAATTTACGTGCAAGTCGCCTTGCGATGTCTTCCAAGGAACGGACATCCAGTCCTCTTCTTAGAAGTCGAGAAGAAAACCGATAGGGGACTTTGGCCGCTAGCCGAATACCCCTATAGAGAACGCTTTGCAACTTTCTTTTATGAACGGTTGCGAGGTAACCCCAGACGGGAAGAGCGTAGGTAATGATCGGCAACAGATACGCGTTGACTATCAGCGTACCCAGCTTGTGGGTCATAGCTTGGTTGACGGGTATCGGAAACAGTTGCGCGAGACGAGCGGACGCTCTCTTTCCCATCGTCTCAGCGTGGGCACGCCAGGTGAGCCGACGATCTAGGTGGACACCGAGGTACTTAACTTCTCTCGACCAAGGCAGGTACGTTCTACCGAGTCTCATTCGGCCTCGTGGTTCTTTCCGGCGCTTTGAGAATAGCACCGCGGAGCTCTTGGTGTCGTTGACGGCAACTTTCCATATTTCCTTCCACATCGAATACGTATCGAGTGCGCGCTGAAGTCGTGGGATAGCCCTGTCAGCGTTCCGATCGGCGGTATAGACCGCCGTGTCGTCGGCAAACAGGGCCATCTGGACTCCAGGCTCTCTGGGTGAGTCGTTGACGTACACGGAGAACAGAAGAGGCCCTAGCACGCTACCTTGAGGTACCCCGGCTGTAATGCGTCTCTCGGAAGAGACATGGTCGTCTATTCTCACGCAGAAAGTCCTCTCCGTCAGAAAGCTAGCAATCAAGTGAAGGTAGCAATCTGGGAGCTGGATTTCCCGGAGCTTGAACAAGAGCCCGTCGTACCAGACATTATCAAAGGCCTTTTCAACATGTAGGAAACAGGCGACAGTCTGCTCTTTCCGACAGCCGGCGCCCGTGATATATTCCACCAGTCCCATCAACTGATGAGCTGTGGAATGCCCCACACGGAAGCCGAACCGTTCGGGGACAAGTACATCGAAATTTCGTAGATGGTCTAGTACTCTCCGTTGTACGAGAGGTTCGAGAACCTTTGACGTGGCTGACAGTAGACTAATGGGACGGAGGTTGCCGGGACGGGAAGCATCCTTTCCCTGCTTCGGGATAACTATGACTGTCGCCTTACGCCATTTCTGGGGAAAATAGGCCTGCCTTAGACACGCGTTGAACAGCGCGAATAAGAAAAGTACTCCTTGCTCAGGGAGTCGATTAAGAGCGGCGTTCGAGACGCCGTCCGGGCCAGGAGCTTTTGTTGGTGCGAGTTCAACGAGCCGATCTGTGACCTCTTCCCTAGTAATGGGTTCGGGCTCCGCAGTGATCGGAAGAGACAGAAAGTCTTCCACTTCGTTTTCGATTTCTTCATCGACGTCCTAGTCCATGGGCGGGTTAGGAACGAACTGGCGCTCGAAACACGCGCCCAAGTACTCGGCCTTCGCCTCCGGGCGAGCCAGGATTTGACCGAAAGGTCCAGCAATGGCTGGGATACGAGGTTGGCGCCTCTTCCTTACCAACGCCGAAGGTATCCGGTAAGGGCTACTTTCGTCAGATCCGTCCCCTGCTTGGGCCACGGCGAGTTCCCAACAGCGTCTCCGGTAGGCCTGCATTTCCCGACGTAAAATGCCGGTCGCCCGGTTGTACGCTGCCTTGTCGGCCGGATCACGGGTCCGCTGCCAGCGTCTCCGGAGGCCATTTCTCTCGCAAGCGAGATCACACGTCTCCTCTGGGATCTGCTGCCAGTGGGGCGTGACGCCGGCTTCATCCTGGAAGACGCCTCGATCGCAGATACGACAGTCTCGTCAAACGCGGCAACTGCCTCGTTGACTTGGCGGACGGTTTCGAGTGGTCTCGCCTCTGGCAATCTGCGACTTAACGCCGGGCCATAGCGGTCCCATTCTACCACCTTCCTGACATCTCTGCGTGCGACGTGCTGGGTAGCGACGTGTATCAAGATGGGGTGATGATCGGACGAGAGTTCCGTTAGTGCGGACATATGGACCGGACCGTCAATTCCTTGGATCACCGCTATGTCTAAGACATCGGGAGCCGCGCGGAATTGTGAGGGGTAGAACGTAGGTTGGGTAAGCCCAATCACTGTTACCCTGCGTGAATCAGCAAACCTGCGTAAACGCTTCCCGTTTGGGGCAGTCAAGCGACTGTTCCAATCGCGATGTTTACAGTTCAGGTCGCCGGCCATGATGACCCTCATGTGTGTATCGAACGCGACAGCTAGATCGGGGTGAAGTAGCTCTTTTTGCGGCGGTTTTACGCCGCGATCATGTTTGTGTCGTCTAGGTGGTAGGGCGACATCTGTGCTTAGTCGACGGATGTGGGGATGGGTCGAGACATAGGCTCGGGTGAATAGTTTGAGGGCAAGGGACCGAACGATTTCGGTGAGTGAAGGAACCTTCAACCCTCGCCTGATGGCATCATTTTTGACAAACCAGGGAGAGTTGGAGATGTAGTCGTCGTTTCGGAGCCGCCTGCAGTCCCCTCTGTCCCGGCGCCTGCCGGAGCGCCCGGTCCTTCATACGCGGCTGTGGCCGCTACATTTGTCCCGCCTTCCGCTCCTCGGAGCTCCAAAACGAAGCGCACACGTAGCCGTCAGCGACAAGTTCCACAGGCCTTGCCTGTAAAGCCTCAGTGGGCCCCGCCCGCCCCCAGCCATCAACCTAAGCTCCCAACTGAGCAGACCCCCCGAGCACTGAGCCATCTACGACACCGGCTGAGGCCAGCCAGGTCCGTCTTCCGGAATCTCGGGAATCTTTCCGGGCCCCGGTGGACTTCCTGACTGCCTGGGCTGAAACTTTGGTAAATAACATCAGGTCTGCTCCAGATACAACCACGGTTCTCGCCCTGGTGTTTCAATCATTGTCTACCTTCTTTCCTCTTCTTCCTTTGAATGGCTAGGAGTCTTAGGATCGTTGCGTGGAATGCCCATGGGGTAGTCCTTCGACGATCTGAACTGATAACTTTCGTAACGGAGTACGACGCTGATGTCTTCCTTTGCGAGACTCATCTGGCTCGCTACCATACCTTCAACCTGCTTACATCTGTTTTCATCAGGATCGTCCCCAGCGGCCTGGCTGCCGCCCCTCGAGGGGGGACAGCCGTCTTAGTCCACAGGCCTCTACACTCTTTAGATACATCTCTTGTTGAAGGTTGTGTGGTGGCGATAGGCGCTGGCGGATCGGAGTTGCGCGTTATTGGGGCGTATCTCCGGCCCGGCCTGCGGATACCTCCACCGCCCGAGGAGTGGGACGCTCTCCTCGATCATCCCCTACCAACCATTGTAGCCGGCGACTTAAATGCCAAGCATCCCTCCTGGAACAACAGAGTAGCCAACGCCTACGGAAAATCTCTGAATCGGTTCGTCTCCGACGACCCGGTATTTCACGTCATTGGCCCAGAAGACCCTACTCACTTCCCCTTTTCCGGTCATCGACCGGACGTCCTTGACATTGTCATAGACAAGGACGTGACCCATCACATCCAGGTCTCGTCAGTGTCGGATCTCTCATCCGATCACAATCCCCTTTTTATATCTGCCCGTGAGATGTCGGCCTGACCCCGACCTCCCGCTCAGATTGTTAGGAGAGTCAACTGGCGCTCCTATTATGATGAGCTCTCACGGCGGTTTCCATCACTCCCCGCGGACCCGATCGTCATTTATGACGATTTGGATCTCCGAGCCACTCATCTTCAGTAGTTGGTTCTAGGTGTCATGGATCGACACACCTATGCTCTCGAGGTGAACCATCCACGCTTGGCTCTACCACCGGAAACTCTCCACGTCATCTGGTTACGGCGCAAGCTCCGCCGCAGATGGCAAAGAACCCGTGATCCCGGCGTCAAAAGGCGCTTTCAGGCCCAGTCTCTTTACGTCCAGCAGCTACTGTGGGACGTAAACTCTGATCGATGGGACTCATATCTTGAGTCTCTTGAAGTCGACCACGCCTCCGTCTGGAGAGCGGCGAGTAGACTGACCCGCGAGAAGAGAACTCGCAACCCACTTGAAACTCCGAACGGGGTTGTATCTTCGTCAGAAGGCAAGGCTGAGGTCTTCGCCGACTGCATGGAGGTGCAATTTACTGTTCACCAAGGCGTCTCGGACCCTGCCCACTCGGCAGAATTCCGTGACTTTCTATCTGGACATTTTTCACGCCCTCCCGATGTCCCAGCCCTCCCGATCGACAGGGATGAACTAGTTTCATCTATCTGCCGACTAAATCGCCGTCACGCCCCCGGTCCCGACCGGATCGGGGCCGCCGCTCTACAAAATCTACCTGCCTCAGGCGTTGACCTCGTTCTTGAGCTGTTTAACTCCTGTCTCCGGCTACAGTACATTCCCCGCCTGTGGAAAACAGCCAATATCGTAATGATTCCGAAGCCCCACAAGCCGCGCATGCTTCCTGAAAGCTATCGACCAATCTCTCTCTTGCCAGTCATCTCGAAGGTGTTCGAGCGTCTTCTGCTGGCTCGCATCTCGCCGCTGCTCGATGATTTCATCCGCAGTAAACAGTTCGGTTTCTCAGAGAGCACTCGACCACGCTTCAATTGGTCCGCGTTGTTACGCACTTGTCAGACGCCACCAACAGGCGAGCGGCTACGGCCGCCGCACTGTTGGACGTGAGCAAGGCCTTCGATAAAGTCTGGCACGAAGGTCTTCTCTTCAAACTTGCCAATTCCCCTCTTCCATCGGCAATAGTGTTTTTCCTCCGGTCGTATCTCAACGACCGAACCTTCAGGGTGAGCGTCGACGTGTCCTGTTCTACAGTTCGACCCGTCGCCGCCGGCGTACCACAGGGATCTGTCCTCGGCCCCGTTCTGTACCTTGTGTACACGAATGACCTGCCTGTCTTGCCCGGAGTCACGTTGTCTTTGTTCGCTGACGACGCTATGTATCACTGCAGCTCCCTGTCCCCGTGATTTGCGAGTACAAAGCTGCAGCGTCAGTTGAACCAGCTTCCGGACTGGCTACGGAAATGGCTGGTGACGATCAACACGGAGAAACCCGAGGCGATCTGCTTCACACGTAAGTCCATCTCCCGATGCCAGCCCCTCTCCCTAGAAGGGAGGCCCATCGCCTACAAAGAATCGGTGAAGATTTAGGCGTTCGGCTAGATCGTCGCCTTTGCTTCAACACCCACGTGACGGAAACTCTTGCCAAGGCTCGCGGCATCTGAGCCAAATTATCTCCTTTCCTCTCGTGTCGCGGCCGCCTGGTCATGCGCACGAAATTTAAAATCTATCTGCTTTTTCTCAGGTCTGTACTGACCTATGCGGCACCCGCCTGGTGGTCTCTTTTATCCACCACCAACAGATGTAGGCTGGAAGCTTTCCAGTCCCGAAGCCCCCGATCCTTGACGGGGTCCCCTTGGTTTGTAAGGAACGACGTGATTCGAAGGGGTCTCCGTGTTCCTACCTTGACTTCCTTTGTCCGGTCGCTGGCTCTAACTCTCTTTGCTAAAGCCTCGACCTCCACCTTCCCATACCTACGAACCGTCAGTGCATCAGAACCACCACCGCCCATTCGGGTCAAGCGCCCTCGGGCGCTTCTTGATGACCCGCCATAACGCCATCCTCTTTAAATTCAACAAAAACAAAATGTAGTCATCAGTCCTAGACCAGAGTTTTTTCACCTAACTCTCCTTCTTTCCTTCCTGCCCACTTCGTAGCACGCTGAGCCGGCTGCTTGTCGCTGTCATCAATCATTAGCACGGAGGCTCTACGCCTCGCGGGGAGCGACCGACGCCCTCAGGGCGTCTGCTGACTGGACTTGAAACGGGCAACATCTGTTGCTCGAGTCGGTACCAGCGGCAGTGCACCAAACAAATCGAAATAAAGTTATACTCCCCCGCCTTCGCAGTTAACTGGTTGGCTGTTTCCTTTTCCAGTTTTAGGTCACCAGTCGACAATGTACCAGCACTAAGTTCACTTCTGGCAGCCATTGGACACGATCCAGATGCTGCAAATTAGCCACGGGTGCAAAGACACCCCGCAACCATTATGCAATGCAATGCCGCACCGGGTGCAAAGACGCCCCGCTACTACAGTGCTACATGCTAAGTCTCTTACACAATCATTCTACTCCAGCGATTGAAAGGAAGCAGAACAAAAATCCTAACCTCAAAAATCCTCTCCAGACCAGCCAGTTGGCTAAAAGTTCGGATCAGTACGAGTGGGCCAGAATTCGGCCAGTTCGCGAACAGACGTGTGCGGGCTATTGCTTTCTACTCTGTGCGCGGTGTTTGTGCCGAAGTGTGGTGAGTGCCAGTGAAACAGTGCTAGTGCAGTACAGTACGGGATTTTGCTATCTCCTCCGCCCCGAGACCGTACCCGACACCCGTTGACGTCGGTGATGTTAGGACCTGCCCAAGGGGAGCCCCTGTCCACGGAAAGTTGTGGTCCTAATAAGGACCATAACAGATCCGATGGCAGAGTAACCCCTTGTTGAAGCCCCCTGTGCTGCGAAGCGTCAAGCTAAGCTCCACAGATGGACCAATAGTAAGAATCCCCACCACAATCCCCCAAAATCTGAAAATGCCGCAGTCCGCGGCGAAGGTCCTTGTAAGGCCCACCCAGCATCTGGAGATTTTTCGCGGGCCCAGCCTTCCGCTGGTCCTGCTGCTAAAACTGATACTGTCCCAGACCGCGGCGAAAGCCCTTCTAAGGCCCGCCGAGCATCTGGCGATTTTTCGCGGGACCAGCCTTCAGTTGGTCGTGCTAAGGACCTCCAATCGTCTACAGCTACTTTGCAGGTCCGGCATTCTGCCGGTCCTGCTGAGAGCCACTACGCATCTGACCCTCCCGTGGGGGACCAGCCTGCTGCTGGTCCTTCCCAGGGCCACCCATCGTCTCCTGCTCTTTTGCAGGTCCAGCCTTCTGCTGGTCCTGCTAAGGGCCACCAACCATCTGACCCTCCTGCGAGGGACCAGCCTTCTGCTGGTCCTTCTCAGGAGCCTCTATCCATCGCTTATGCCGCAGCCCTCGGCACTACGTTGTCGTCGGACTTCGAGATGGAGACGGAGGACGGCTTCCAGCACGTGCCTAGCCGGAAATCGTCGAGGTAGCGGTGGAAGCATGCCGACGTCCCCAAAACGGACTGTCCCGGCGACACGAGCCGTGGCTGCAGAATCGGCAGGCCGCATACCACCTTCCCCAGAGATCACAGAACCAGAAACAATACCAAAACAACCAATGATACCAATCGTCGTGCCACAGTTCAGTGACTGGCATACCCTCTTTCGGGAGCTGAAACAAGTTGTGCCGTCAGGAGGAATCGAGGCCAAAAGCCAAGGTTCGTCAATTCAACAGCTGCCGAAGTCGATCCAGGACTTTCGGGGTTGCCAGAAATTCCTGGCCGACTCCGGTTGCGCCTTTCATACCTTCCCCCTCCCTGAGGAGAGGGAACACAAGATTGTGGTGTCCGGGATTCCCCATGACACACCGATCTTGTGGATCTGGGAGGATCTGGCGGAGAAGGGTTTCTTCCCTACCTCCGTCGTCCCTCTACTATCCGGTGATCGGAAAAGGAAAATCAATTCCTTCTACATCAGGATTTAGAAGGTTGGTTTCTTCGCTGACGTCTATCATCTTGAAACAATTCTGTGCCTCCGGGTACAGGTTAGGGCTTTTAATAGTAAGCCTGGGCCTTCCCAGTGCTTCCAATGTCAGCGATTCGGCCACTCATCGGCCTTTTGTAAGATGACGCCGCGTTGTGTACGCTGCAGGGAGGACCACAACCAGAATTGTCCCGTTGTGAAGCCTCAACCCGCGACGTGCTGCAACTGCGGAGGCAGTCACCCAGCTATCTTTAGGGGTTGCAATCACTTTAAGAAAGCCCTAAAGAAGCAGCAGCGGGAGCAAAACTATCAGGTTGAACCTCCTCGCCCTGCTCCTAGACCCTCGAAGCGGGCGGCAGTCCAACCACACGCCTCGGCATCTACGGCTCTTCGTGCGGCACACCTGCCGCTGGAGGAACCATAACTTACGCTACAGCGGTCGCTACGGCGCCCCCTGTGTCCCCCAGAACTTTAGCACCTGCCGGAGTGCCATCTCCTCAAGCGGCAACGCCCTCAGTACCCCCCTCACAGACCCAGCTGCCTAAGAAACGGCGCTCTAAGGGCAAGGCTAGACAGCCACTAGTGGCAAAACAACTATACCCGGAGGATAACAACGCGACTCCGGCTGACTATCATCTACCCGGCCAGGAGCCTGCTTCTGTTGCCCAGTCCCCTGGAACTTCAACGGAAATCTCGCCAGCCCCCGAACAGCCAGCTCCAAATGCCCAACCTCCCTTGGAGGCGGCATCTGCACCTTCCGCGGCCCCAGCGCCGGCTACTCAGGCCCCTGCGGCCGGTGGTTCACCACTGGTCACTGAGACTCAGCTGATGGCCTGGGTCAGCGGCATTGTTCCGCAAATTCTTGCTGCTCGGGATGTCCCGTCTATACTCATGGTGATCCTAACGTCCCTGATCGCCCTGATTGCCCCTACATCTAACCATTGCTAGACAGTTTCGGTTCGTCGCGTGGAATGCTGATGATGTTCTGGCGCGTCGGGCCGAACTGGCAGCTTTTCTTGTGGAGTAGGACGCAGATGTCGTACTCCTCTCCGAAACACATCTTTCCCCTAATCGTCGATTCTCCCTGCCAGCCTATGCTTGCTACAGGAAAGACAGGAATGGTCCCGATCGCCACCGCGCATCTGGCGGAGTTGCGAGCTTAGTCCACAGGCGGAACTCTCATAGAGAACTCCCTGTCCATGCAACGACCCACATCGAAGCATGTGCTGTGGCGCTCGACGTTGCCGGCCTGGAGGAGCGCTTTGTTTCTGCGTACCACCCGCCCGGCCATCAAGCTCCGCCGAACGAGGAGTGGGGCGCACTCCTAGACAGCGATCTTCCAACCATCGTAGTCGGAGTCCTTAACGCCAAGCATCCCTCTTGGAAGAACAGAACGTCAAACGCCTACGGCAATTCTCTCCGTAGGGCTGTCGAAGGTGATCCCAGTGTCCTCATCATCGGCCCGTCCGAACCGACATACTTTACCCGTGCGGGTTATCTGCCGGATGTCCTTGATATTGTAATTGTCAAGGCCATCCCCTTTCATCTACAAGTCAGCGCGGTGTCGCACCTCTCGTCCGATCACGACCCCCCGCTTGTAACTGTCTTGCTGCCGTCGGTCTCACCCCGACTTCCCGATCGTCCTGTTAGGAGAGTCAATTGGCGATCCTATCACGACGATCTGGCCAGGCAGTTGCCATCTGTCCCTCCGGACCCACTCGTCTCTTGTGACGACGTGGATCTCCGGGTACATCAGCTCCAGGACCTCGTCCAGTCTGCAATGGACAAGCACACCTATACTGTTCCGGTGAGTAATAAACGCTCCGACCTTCCTGCGGAAGTTCTTCAGGCCATCCGATTACGGCGCCAGCTCCGCCGTAGATAGCAGCATACCCGTGACCCTGCCGCTAGTCGGCGTTTTCGAGCCCAGTCGGAACACGTGTCGCAGCTTCTGCTTTACGTAAACGCGGATCGATGAGACTCCTATTTGGAGTCCTTGGAAGTCGAACACGCCTCCGTATGGAAAGCCGCTGGTAGACTAAAAGGCGAAAAGAGGACTCGCCATCCCTTGAGTACCCCGGACGGCACTCTATTCTCTGTAGAAGGCAAGGCGGAAGTCTTCACCGTCTGTATTGAGGAACATTTCACCGTCCATAGATGCATCTCTGACCCGGCTCATACGGCCGTCGTCAGGGATTTCCTTTCTGAATACTTTCTGCTCCCCCCAATGACCCTCCTAATTCGGTCGACGAGGAAGACCTTGCGTCTGTCCTTAGCCGACAGAAGAAGAGAAAGGCCCCTAGCCCCGATCGCATCGGCGCCGATGCGTTGCAGAATCTCCCGCCTTCGGCAGTTGACGTTCTTCTTGAGCTGTTCAACTCCTGTCTCCGGCTAAGGTACTTCCCCCGCCTGTGGAAAACCGCTAATGTCATCATGATCAAGAAATCGAAAAAGCCGCCCACGCTACCTGGAAGCTATCGCCCGATATCACTATTGCCAGTAATCTCGAAGGTATTCGAGCGTCTTCTCCTGGCTCGTATTCTGCCCCTGGTGGATGGTTTCATCCGCGAGATGCAGTTTGGGTTTAGGCCGAGGCACTCGACTACTCTTCAGCTAGTACGGGTTGTCACCTGTCTAGCCGATGCCGCCAGCAATCATCAGGCAACATATGCCGTCCTGTTGGATGTGAACAAAGCCTTCGATAAAGTCTGGCACGAAGGCCTGCTCTACAAACTGGCGCATTCGCCACTCCCGGCATGTATCGTCCACTTGCTCCGATCCTATCTGACGAATCGCACCTTCAGGATCAGCGTAGATGGGGCGTTCTCTCGGGTTCACCCTGTCGCCGCCGGCGTCCCACAAGGATCAGTCCTCGGCCCCGTTCTGTATGTACTGTACACGAACGATCTGCCTGTTTTCCCGGGGTCACGTTATCTCTATTTGCCGACGACGCGATGTTTCATTTTAGCTCGCTTTCGCCTTGGCGGATGAGCGTAATGTTACAACGCCAGTTGGCTATGCTTCCGGACTGGCTAAGGAAATGGCGGGTAGCGATCAACACGGAGAAATCCGAAGCGATCTGCTTTACTCATAAGTCCATTTCCCGATGCCAATCCCTCTCCTTAGAAGGGAGACACATCAATTGCACTGCGACGGTGAAGTACCTAGGTGTTCGGCTTGATCGGCACCTAAACTTCAACGCCCACGTGACCGCAACCCTCAACAAGGCTCGTGGCGTCAGAGCCAAACTATCACCTATGCTTTCGCGGAACAGCCGCCTAGCTGTCCGTACAAAACTTACATTGTATCTACTGTTCCTCCGGACAGTACTCACTTATGCGGCGCCCGCTTGGTGGCCTCTCCTGTCGGCCACCAACAGGCATAGGCTGACGACATTCCAAAACTGGATCATACGCTCCCTCACGGGGTCCCCGTGGTTTGTGCGAAATTCCGCCATCCACTGGGGTCTCCGTGTTCCCACCTTAGATGCCTTCGTCTGGTCCTTGGCAACAAATTTTTTCGCCAAGGCCGGCGAGTCCCCTTATCCGCACTTCCAAAAGCTCAACAGTACGGAGAATACACCGCCCCCTCGCCGCGTCAGGCGCCCTAGGTAGCTGTTAGACGACCCCCCTAAGTTCATCACATGAATCCCCTGAAACGAACCCCCCAACCTTCTGGAGACTGAAACGATCACCATCATTCATTACCTGCGCCTGCCGAAACTGTAGTCAATCATGCTGCGGCAGATTGGATGGGATTGATTTATTGCCAGCAACGGTTTTGCCGATTCGGCAGGGCTTTGATCCGGGACAAGGGCTCCCGCGAGGTTGTGCAAATGCCTTCCTTGCGAGAGCCGACTGCCCCTGTGACGAGTCACTTCGACTCGGCCGCCGCCTTCGGGCATTCGAGCCTCTTGTCCTCGCCAGCGCGCCTCTAGGTTTTCGTGGGCTATGCCCTCGGGGACCACGGAGCCGCGCCCAGGCATGGCAATTAGCTGAAGCCATGACACCTGAGATCCCCGTCAGCACCTGCTTTGCTGATTCCGCATGGTAATGACCTGAGACACGGGCTCCCGCGAGGTTGTGCAAGTGCCTTCCTTGCGGAAGCTGGCGGTCTTAGAGTCATTCCTTACCGTTTCGGTCGACGACCTAGGGCGCTCGAGCCTCTTGTCATCGCCAGTGCGTCACTACGCTCCCAAAGGCTAGCCTGAGGGAACCATGGTGTCGCGCCTCGGCGGGACAATTGGCTGAAGCAAAAACTCAAGCTTGCCTCCGTGGTGGCCATGTAATTTATCATGAACCCGCGGACTGCACCCTAACTCCCTTGTGCAGAGCAAACGATTGCGCTGACCTGTTGGCACCTGGCGTTCATCAGGCCTAGGCCTGGACAACGCGCACAAATTAGGGCGCAAGACGCCCGCGCATCATCCATCCATCCATCCATCAACACACATAGCGGTGATCCAAGGAATTGACTGCCCGGTCCGTGTGTCCGCGCTAACGGAACTATCGTCCGATCATCTCCCCATCTTGATACACGTCGCTACCCAGCTCGTCGCACGCAGAGATATCAGGAAGGTGGTAGAATGGGACCGCTATGGCCCGGCGTTAAGTCGCCGATTGCCAGAGGCGGGACCACTCGAAACAGTCCGCCAATTCGACGAGGCAGTTGCCGCGTTTGACGAGGCTGTCGTATCTGCGATCGACGCTTCTTCCAGGATGAAGCCTGGCGTGACGCCCCACTGGCAGCGGATCCCAGAGGAGACGACTGCTCTCGCTTGCGAGAGAAATCGCCTCCGGAGACGATGGTAGCAGACCCGTGATCCGGGCGAGAAGGCAGCGTACAACCGGGCGACCAGCATTTTACTTCGTCCTAATGGAGACGCTGTTGTGAACTCGCCGTGGCCCAAGCAACAGGCGGATCGGACGGAAGTAGCCCTTACCGGATACTTTCGGCGTTGGTAGGGAAGAGGCGCCGACCTCGTATCCCAGCCATTGCTGGACCTTTCGGTAAAATCCTGGCTCGCCCGGAGGCGAAGGCCGAGTACTTGGGCGCGTGTTTCAAGCGACAGTTCACTCCTAACCCGCCCATGGACTGAGACTTCGATGAAGAAGTCGAGAACGAAGTGGAAGACTTTCTGCCTCTTCCGATCACTGCGGAGCACGAACCCATTACTAGGGAAGAGGTCACATATCGGCTCGTTGAACTCGCAACGAGAAAAGCTCCTGGCCCGGACGGCGTCTCGAACGCCGCTCTTACTCGACTCCCGGAGCAAGGAGTAATTTTCCTGTTTGCGCTGTTCAACGCGTGTCTAAGTTCTATTTTCCCCAGAAATGGCCTAAGGCGACGGTCATAGTGATCCCGAAGCAGGGAAAGGACGCTTCCCGTCCCTGCAACCTCCGTCCCATTAGTCTACTGTTAGCCACGTCAAAGGTTCTCGAACGTCTTGTACAACGGACAGTCCTAGACCATCTACGAAACTTCGATGTACTGGTCCCCGTACAGTTTGGTCTCCGTGTGGGGCATTCCACAACTCATCAGCTGATGAGACTGGTGGAATACATCACGGCCGCCGGCTGTCGGAAAGAGCAGACTGTCGCCTGTTTCCTACATGTGGAGATGGCCTTTGATAGTGTCTGGCACGACGGGCTCTTGTTCAAGCTCCGGGAAATCCAGCTCCCAGATTGCTACCTTCACTTGATTGCTACCTTTCTGATGGAGAGGACTTTCTGCGTGAGAATAAACGACCATGTCCCTTTCGAGAGACGCATTACAGCCGGGGTACCTCAAGGTAGCGTGCTAGGGCCTCTTCTGTTCTCCGTGTACGTCAACGACGCACCCAGAGAGCCTGGAGTCCAGACGGCCCTGTTTGCCGACGACACGGCGGTCTATACCGCCGACCGGAACTCTGACAGGGCTATCCCACGACTTCAGCGCGCACTCGGTGCGTATTCGACGTGGACGTAAAGCTGGAACGTTGCCGTCAACGAAACCAAGAGCTCCGCGGTGCTATTCTCAAAGCGCCGGAAAGAACCACGAGGCCGAGTGAGACTCGGTAGAACGTACCTGCCCTGGTCGAGAGAGGTTAAATACCTCGGTGTCCACCTTGATCGTCGGCTAACCTGGCGTGCCCACGCTGAGACGATGCGAAAGAAAGCGTCCGCTCGTCTCGCGCAACTGTTTCCGATACTCGTCAACCAGACTATGACCCACAAGCTGGGTAAGCTGATAGTCAACGCGTATCTGTTGCCGATCATTACCTACGCTCTTCCCGTCTGGGGTTACCTCGCAACCGTTCATAAAAGAAAGTTGCAAAGCGTTCTCTATAGGGGTATTCGGCTAGCGGCCAAAGCCCCTATCGGTTTTCTTCTCAACTCTTGAGAAGAGGACACGGTGTCCGCTCCTTGGAAGACACCGCAAGGCGACTTGGATTTAAATTTTACGTCCGAGCTGCGAGGACCCAGACAAACCCTCTCATAGCTGGCATTGGCAAGTACCGAACACGTCCAGGTGATTCTTGGAAACGGCCTCGACAAATACTGTACTAGTCGACCTAGTACGAGCATGTCGTTGTAGCGACCACTAAATAATTTAATAATTTATGTTCCGACTGGACACGATCACTAGGCAGGAGCCCCTACCGGAGGCTCGGTACTAGGAAACCATTGGGTCGTCTCACGACGCGCAACCCAACAGCTCTGGCAGTCGGCGGTTCATAGCGACAGACGCATTCTTATGAATATGGATGGACTCCAAATGCAGGCGATTGAAGTAACCCCAGACAGAAGACAACACCCGGGCTTCATCAAACTTTACCCGGTGATCGTCGTGGGAAAGAGCGTGTTCAGCAACTGTGGACTTCTCCGGCTGGTCCAGGCGGCAGTATCTCCAATGTTCAGAGAGGCGCGTTCGGACACAACGTTTCGTGGTGCCTATGTATACCTGGCCACACGTACAAGGAATACTATACACCCCGCATGACGATAGCGGATCCCTGGCGTCTTTTACCGGTCGCAGGAACTGATGGATCTTTTTTGTTGGCTTAAAGACTGTCCTGACGCCCCGTTAACTCAGCAGCTTGCCGATGCGGTCAGTCACGCCACGGATGTAGGGGAAGGCAGTGGATCCAACAAACTCGGGCAACACCGACTCGTCCGGCCTACCAGATCTTCTGGGCCGGGCAGCTCTCCTCACCTCCGCAGCAGAGTAGCCGTTGGTCTGCAATGCTTCCTCGAGATGCCGCAACTCATCCTCGAGATAGTTACGTTAATTAATTATAGTGACAACGGCCGTAAAAGCCTAGGTACTAGAGTTATGAACCTCTACGGGGAGGAGGTCTTCAAAAATACTCGAAAGCTTGAGGCGCTACGAAAGAAGAAAGCCAGCTAACTGTGTTGCCTGGCGTTTTTACTTTGTTGCAGAGGCTTGGGGACCGTTCCCAGGTCCCTACTAGACCTATTTGTAACACACCACAGGCCAATAGGAATAGGAGGGCGGAAAATGTCATGCTGCGTGTTCTCATACACCATACACGGAGGGAGTTGGCGTTAAATGACCAGAGCCTGTTGAACCTACACTTACAACTCAGCATGTCCCTCCAACGACGGGATTGGGAGGTGTTGGTTGGTCTCACGTAAAGTGCTTTCGAGGCGTGTTATAACAGCACCATCCAGAGGCAGCGAGAAAAATTCGAACGCTATGGTTCCCAGAACATCGAAAACAGAGAACAAGACCGCGACAGTATGGTCGTCAATCTTTCGAGCCGTCAGCTGACGCCACAGGAGACCTCGGTGTTGGCCAAAGGGGAGACGTTTGCGGTTACCCCGAGGACAGTAACGGTGAAGGTAATAGTTGCGAGCGTGGATTCAGGTATCCGGGGACTGCCTCGAGACCAGGCAGATGAGATACGGTTGGAAGCTACCAGGGCCCTTAAAAGGGTCGTTCCGCCAAAATGCAAACTTCCGTCGGTGGAACTGCGGGTCTTGAGGGATCTGAGAAGGCATGACTCCAATGTCATCGTGCCGGCGGAAAAGGGGAGCGCTACGGTGGTCTTGAACACCGAAGACTACCAGCGGAAGATTGAGGGTTTGTTAGATCCGGCCACTTATTGGAGGCTGACCAAAAATCCGACTTCTACGGTCTTATGAAAAACAGATTCTTTGGTGAAACAATCTTCTCTGGCGTCTGATGTGAAGGCATCCGTCCGGTGTTCGGAGGCCCTTCCCCCTCGTCTATATGGATTTCCAAAAATCCATTAGCAGGACGTTCCGCTGAGGCCCATCGTTAGTGCAATCGGCTCGCCGACGTACAACTTGGCTAAGCACCTCACTGGATTGCTCAAACCGTACATCGGGCATACGGATTCGTTTGTCCAGGACTCCTCGCATTTCCTCCGGAGGATCCGTGACTTGGTGCTGGAGCCTGGCGATGTGCTTGAGAGTTTCGATGTGGTCTCCCTCTTCACGATGATCCCTGTCCAGGAGGTCTTGGGATATATAGGAGAACTGTTCCCGGCGGACATCACTGCTTTGTTCCCGGCAGGTCCTAACAACGACCTACTTCCAATTGAACGGGGGCTTTTACGAACAGTTGGATGGCGGCGCGATGGGAAGTCCTCTCAGCCCTGTGGTTGCCAACTTCTCTATGGAAAAATTTGAAGAGTTGGCAATTTCATCTGCGCCACTGAAGCCGACGTGTTGGCTGCGGTATGTTGACGACACTTTCGTGGTCTGGAGCCATGGGGGTGAAGAACTGGGACGTTTCCTTGCACATCTCAAAACTGTGCAACCGCGCATACAGTTTACGATGGAGCGCGAGAGCGGTGATTAATTGGCATTTTTTGATGTGTTGGTCCTGAAAAGGACCGATGGAAGATTATGGCATAAAGTTTATAGGAAGCCAACGCACACTGACAGATATATGCATAAGTCCTCCAATCATCATCCTAGGCAGAAGCGGGCGGTTCTGAAGACTCTGGTTGACCGGGCGAAAAGGATCTGTGAGCCCCGGTATCTCGAGGATGAGTTGTGGCATCTCGAGGAAGCATTGCAGTCCAACGGCTACTCTGCTGCGGATGTGAGGAGAGCTGCCCGGCCCAGAAGATCTGGTAGGCCGGACGAGTCGGTGTTGCCCGAGGTTGTTGGCTCCGCTGTCTTGCCCTACATCCGTGGCGTGACTGACCGCATCGGCAAACTGCTGAGTAAACGGGGCGTCAGGACGATCTTTAAGCCAACCAAAAAGATCCATTAGATCCTGCGACCGGTAAAAGACGCCAGGAATCCGCTCTCGTCGTGCGGGGTGTATAGTATTCCTTGTACGTGTGGCCAGGTATACACAGGCACCACGAAACGTAGTGTCCGAACGCGGCTCTCTGAATATCGGAGATACTGCCGCCTGGGCCAGCCGGAGAAGTCCGCAGTTGCTGAACACGCTCTTTCCCACGACGATCACCGGGTAATGTTTGATGAAGCCCGAGTGTTGTCTTCTGTTCGGGGTTACTTCACTCGCCTGCATTTAGAGTTCATCCATATTCATAAGAATGCGTCTGTTGCTATGAACCGCCGAGCTCGTAGCTCGTAGCTAATGGGGGGACGGGGCTCAAGGCCCTTGCATGGTAGCAGCGCACGGAGTGACTCCTCCGATGACTGCAAGTAGATCGTACTCTCTCAAGGACTTTGGAAAAACAAGGTCAAGTGGGTGGGATGGTATGCTCCTTATGCAGTTGGGTAGGGGAGAGTATCTTAGCAAGTGGGGTGCTCAGCCTAGCCAAAGTCTGTTAGGTTTTGTGCCCTGAAGCCAGCGGTGATGCGTCCGAGTCACAGCGGAGAAACCTCCCGGTACATATGAGGATCGGTTGGCCAGCGCTGCTGTCTCCGACGTGGCCCCACTGTCCGCATAGCGGTGATCAGCGCAGGCCTGTTACGTATCCAAGGCGGGCGCCTGATGAAAGAAGACACTTGCTCAACTAACATAAGACAACCCCTCCGAGGCCGCAAAGGATCAGGGCAGACCATTCAGGGCAGAGTGAGGTTTAATGTGAAATCTATGGTGTGATAGTGAACAGTTGAGGGTATGTTTCTTAGCGGTAGGGTGTTGACTCCCTCGGGAGAAGGGCCCTACGTAGGAGACTATGGGGGGTCGTCCAGCAGAGTGCGGGGTCTCTTAACTACGTGGCAAGGCGGACCTTCGTCCCTGGCCAGGTCACGGAGGTGGGGGTGTTGGGACTCTGCTGCCCGGAATAAGAGGCCCACAGAAAGTCTGAAGACAAACTCTTCCACCGTTTGCAGACGGAGGCCCGTCCTGATAGCTCGGTTACAAACAAACCAGGGCGAGTTGGATAGGATACGGACGGAACTGATCTGGAACTGTTCCAGCTTACGCTTCGTTATAGCAGATAAGAGGGTCCACCACGCTGGGGCTGCGTAGGTGAGTACTGATCGGATTAGTAGTAGATAAAGGGTAAGTTTTGTGCGCAGGGAGAGGGGACTTCTGCAGGGTGAGGGGAATGATTTTGGCTCTGACGCCACGGGCTTGTCGGATTTTAGTTTGGACGTGGTCTGCGAAGCTTAATCGGCTGTCAATAGACACTCCTAAGTATTTCACAGACTTCTTCCAAGCGATAGGGGTCCCATTGAGGGTTAGGGGCTGGCATGCGGTCCGCGTGCGCGTGATGCAGATCGCTTTGGATTTCTCCGCATTGATCGCCACGCGCCACTTACGTAGCCAGGGAGGCAGAAGGTCGAGTTGGCGTTGTATCACTGTGTTGGCGAAACCAGGGGTCCTGCGAGCTGTAGTGATACAAGGCATCGTCAGCAAAAAGGGAAAGAGTGACAAGTCGTTCGTGTACACGAGGTACAGAACCGGGCCGAGGAATGATCCTTGGAGAACACCAGCGTCTATGGGGCGGTCAGAAGAGACCGCTCCATCTAAGCTAATGTGAAAAGTCCGGTCGCGGAGATACGACCAGAACAGTCTCACAGTAAATGCGGGAAGGGGCCTGTGTGCCAGTTTATAGAGCAGATCTTCGTGCCAGACACGGTCAAAGGCCTTACTAAGGTCCAAGAGGACCGCTGCAGTTTGCAGCTTTTTGTTGCAGCGTCAGAGAACTGGGTAACGACGCGGACTAGTTGTAGGGTGGTTGAATGCTCCCTGCGAAACCCATACTGTTTGCTGCGGATGAAAACATCAAGCAGCGGTACAACACGGGCGTGCAGAAGGCGCTCAAACACCTTCGATAACACGGGTAGTAGCGAGATGGGTCGATAATTTTCAGGGAACATGCGAGATTTCACGGGTTTAGGGATCATGATTACCCTTGCATTTTTCCACAGGCTAGGGAAGCAATAGGGAGGCGGAGACATGAGTTGAACACGCCCAGGACAACTGATGGGGCATTCTTTAGGGCAGTCGCTCCTATTCTGTCCGGGCCGCAGGCCCGTTTAGGATTCAGCCGTGCGATTGCATGGACGAGATCGGCTTTTTCGAATGGGGTGGGGGATCCGTCAAAGTTTGGGAGAGATAGTTCTCGAGGAAGTCCGCGACGCGAGCCATGTGGTCCGCATCGAAGGAGGGGTAAATTGTTCCTCAACGGAGTTTGCGAAGACCTCAGACTTGCGCTCCGGTGAATGAACAACACCCGTCGGGGAGTCAAGGGGGTGGCGAATCCTCTTTTCGCCAAGGAGGCGACCAGTAGCCTGCCAAACGGAGGCGTGGTCGACTACCAGGGATTCGAGATAGTTGTCCCAGCTATGCTGGTTGACGTCATGCAGGAGTTGCTTTACGTAATCAGACTGTCGGCGATACTGGCGAGAGCACGACCGCTTTGATTAGTCAAGCGACTATTCCAAGACGGGTTTTGCAGTTTATGTCTCCGACTGCAATGGTTGGTATATCATGGTCAAGGAACGCGTCAAGCTCCTGGGGATTAGGCACCAGGCCAGGTTTGTTGTAGACGGAGACCAGCCGGAGCTCGGTTTGAGAATGGCTGTGCCGCCAGATGCGGCTCGGGTGAGTGGCACTGGGCGGTCCGTACGATGAGCAGCTTAAGCTGGTAGGTCAAATCGCTTTTGGGGACGCAGGTGGGTTTCAGAGTGGAGTACTACGTCCGCGTCATACTCGCACGCGAAGCAGGCCAGCTCAGCCCGCCGCCCGGCTACGCCATTTTCGTTCCAAACAACGACCGTGAGTGGCCTAGCCATTACGGGCGAGCTACAAGGACGTAAGGGAGTTCATGATTGTGACGACCAGAGAGTTCAGGTCGCGCGCAGCAACTAGTTTAGGCAGGAGATCTTCCATCTAGTCCTGCAACTCCGCGGTCGTTAGCACGCCCTCACCAACTTGCTTACGGCCGCGGGGCGGCGGACTAGCTGGGGAGCTGGCTTCGAGGTTGCTGGGACTGCCTCGGGCTTAGGTGGTTGGACCGATGGTAGTTGCTGAGCGGTGGAGTGTTTTTTAGAATTAGCTTTAGCAGTTGGGGGTTTCTGTTTGGGGTTCGGAGCTTTCGCGCGTTGTGGCGCGGAAGCGGGTTTAGATGCGGCGGCGGCCGCGAATGACTTGGCGATGGAGAGAGGCTCCGTATTAGCAGGGTTAGAGTCGTCACTGGGTCGACGAGGTTGGACGGTCGGTTGGTGGGTTGGGGAAGCCGTCGGAGTGGCGGTCTGCTGGACTTTGATTTGGCGCTGAGGCCGGGTCGGGTTGCGGTGCCGGATCTCGTCAATCTCCTGCTTCCGCTCAAGGGCAGATTGGTAGTGTTCGCAGCCTCTCCAGTTGGCTGGTTGTTTTTTTGCGCAGTTAGCGCATTTTGCGTCGGCGTTAGGGTCCTTCGTGCAAGCGCCCTTAGGATGACCTTCGCCGCAGCATACGCAACGGTGTGCCATGTGGCAGTTGTAAGAGGCGTGGCCGTACCTCTGGCAGTTGTAACACTGCGGAGGGCCGGTTATATCTGGAGACTACTATCCGGAGGCACAAAAGCTCCAGGAGGGTGTAGATGAGTTGGTAGTCTCCTACCTTCTTTTATTTGATAAAAAAGACGTTGTCCTTGCGCTTTTGGCGGTCAACAAGTGGAATGCAGGAGGTTGGAGTGAAGCCAAGGCTCTCCAACTCCTCGATAATGTCCGACGGGGCTACATCGTGGGGGATACCACGGATGGTAATTTTGATATCTTTCTCCTGAGGGAGACCAAAAGTGTGAAATTGGATATTGGAGTCTAAGAGGGTTTTCTGGACGAACCGAAATTCGTTGGGAGTCCTGGTTTTGATGCGGAGAAGCTTCCCCTGGTGCTAAATATAAGGAAAGCTGCCGCCTGCTTAATAGATTTTGCAAAAGCATGCCACGCTTTGGGGGCGTCAAGAACTATGGGTGGCATGCGGAATGTTTCTGAAGACTGAGGGGTTGGCTGAGCACCTGCCCTGGTAGTGGGAACCGAGCCACCACTGGGTTCCGGCCCGCCCGAGGAAGAGGAGAAGGTCCGTTTCCGTCTCTTCACCTTTTTCCAGGCAGGGCCGCCGTTAGTGGCGCCGGGCACAACAGTACCAGGGTGGTCCTGAGAAGACTTGCCGGGGAGTCCATCTCCATGAACTCGCCGGCGCAGTCTGCCGCCGGGTTGGGCACTGTCAACCCTAAAAAGGGCCGATCAGGGCGAAGGGTAGAGGTAGGTGCTTTCGGATGTTTGAGAGGTGGGCATGCCACCTCTCAAAAGCGGGTAAGGAACAGAGATCTAACAGAGGGGTAATGTACGGCTTCGTTAGATACCGAACTTTGTGCAATGTTCGGTTTCCACCGTACTCTTTACCTCGGAGGTGGCCAAGGTCGGTTACCACTGGTGGGGCCTTCCAAGGATCTCTCGGGGCAGCGCTAGCAAGGAAGCGAGAGAGCCGACGACCACTCACCTGAGGAGTTTATCCGGTAGCCGGTTCCCACGCAGTTGCCCAGGTCCAGTCCGTGAGGCATTCGGCGAAATGCAGGCTAGTCTCAAGATGTCCTGTTGCTAATGGTGTGTTAAAGTTGGCTTGAAGGCTTCCCAATGGCTGGTCAAGAGCGAGGTGTTTCCTCTTCACGAGCTGGAAGCGTCTCATCTGCTCCGCTCTCTCTCAATTCCCGCTAACCGCCGATGTATGTAGCATGTAGCATTGTAGTAGCGGGACGTCATTGCACCCGGTGCGTGACTGCAGCATCTGGGTCGAGCCCAATGGCTGCCTGAAGATAGACGTAGTTCTGGTTCATTCGATTGGTGCCTAGAATCAGGAATGGACAACCGCCAACCAGTTAACTGAGAAGGCGGGGGAGAAAGGTTTTTAATTTTTATTTATTTTCAAAATTTGAGCATCAGTGGGCACTGCCGCATGAACGGGTTCAGGTGACAGATGTCACCCGTTCCCAGTCCCGCGTGCAGACGCCGTAAGGCGTCGGTCGCTCCCCGCGAGGCGGAGAGCCTCCGTGTCAGTGATAGCGCGTAGCAGAGGCATTCAGCGCGGTCGACATACTGGAAGGGAGGAAGGAAACAGCTTTGCAGATAAATTCTGGGGGAAGGGCAGATAGTGAATATGCAAAATTAGATTTAAGTAGTTTACTTAAATTTATGGCGGGTCATCGAGAACCGCCTGAGGGCGTTTGACCCGGGCAGGGGGAGGTGGTTGCGTGGTGGTGTTGGTCCTGAGGTAAGGGAAGGAAGAGGTCTCAGCTGCGGGAAAGAGAGTCGCAGCTAATGACCAGACAAAGGCAGAGAGAATAGGAACTCGTAGACCTCCTCGAATGACACTTTTTCTAACAAATTAAGGAGATCCCGACAAGGAACGGAGGGTTCTGGATTGGAAACTTTCCAGCCTACGCCTGTTGGTGGCGGAGACAAGTGACCACCAAACAGGTGCCGCATAGGTCAATACAGACCGGAGAAACAACAGATATAGGGTAACTTTCGTGCCCAGCGCCAGGGGGCTGCGGCACGAGAGGTATGGGTAAATTTTGGCTCGGACGCCGCGAGCATTGGAGAGGGTTTCTGTCACGTGGGTGTTGAAGCAAAGACGCCGGTCAAGCTGAACGCCTAGATACTTCACCGACTCTTTCTAGGCGATAGGCCTCCCTTCCAGGGAGAGGGGCTGGCATCGGGAGATGGACTTACGAGTGAAACAGATCGCTTCGGATTTCTCCGTATTGATCATCACCCGCCATTTACGTAGCCAATCCGGAAGATGGTCCAACTGACGCTGCAGCTGTGTACTCGCAAAACGCGGGGACACAGAGCTGTAATGATACATTGCATCGTCAGCGAACAAAGACAACGTGAACCGGGTAAGACAGGCAGGTCGTTCGTGTACACAAGGTACAGAACGGGGCCGAGGACAGATCCCTGTGGTACGCCGGCGGCGACGGGACGAACTGCAGAGCAGGTTCCGTCGACGCTCACCCTGAAAGTTCGGTCGCAGAGATACGACCGGAGGAAAAACACTATGGACGGTGGTATGGGGGAGTTAGCGAAATTGAAGAGAAGACCTTCGTGCCAGACTTTATCGAAGGCTTTGCTCACGTCCAGCAGTGAGGCGGCCGTAGCCGCTTGCCTGTTGTTGGCGTCAGAGAGTTGTGTTACCACGCGGACTAGTTGAAGCATGGTCGAGTGCTCTCTGCGAAACCCGAACTCTTCGTTGCGGATAAAATTATCCAACAACGGCGAGATGCGGGCCAGCAGGAGCCGCTCGTACACCTTCGAGATAACTGGCAGGAGAGATATTGGCCGATAGCTTTCAGGAAGCATGCGCGGCTTCCGGGGTTTTGGTATCATAACGATGTTGGCAGTTTTCCACACGCGGGCAAAGTACTGTAGCCGGAGAGAAGAGTTGAACAGCTCGAGCACGAGGTCAACGCCTGAGGCCGGGAGATATTGTAATGCAGTGGCCTCGATCCGATCAGGACCGGTGGCGCGACGGCGGTTTAGTCGGCAGGTAGACGAAACGAGTCCGTCTCTGTCGAACGGGAGGTCTGGGCCAGCGGGAGGGCAAGAAAAATAACCAGATAGGAATTCCCGGACTTCTGCCGAGTGGGCAGGGTCCGAAACGCCTCGATGAACGGTAAATTGCGACTCCATGCAGTCGGCGCGAAGACCTCAGCCTTGCCTTCTGATGAAGACACTATCCCGTTCGGGGTTTCCAGCGGGTTGCGATTTCTCTTCTCGCGGGTCAGTCTACTCGCCGCTCTCCAGACGGAGGCGTGGTCGACTTCAAGAGACTCAAGATATGAGTCCCATCGATCAGAGTTTACGTCCCGCAGTAGCTGCTGGACGTAAAGGGACTGTTGTTGAAATCGTCGCTTTACGACAGAGTCACGGGTCCTTTGCCATCTGCGGCGGAGCTTGCGCCGTAGCCAGATGGCGTGGAGTACATCCGCAGGTAAGGCCGATTTGCGATGATTCACCTCGAGTGCGTAGGTGTGTCGATCCATGACACCTTGGACCAATTCGTGAAGATTTGTGGCGCGGAAATCCAAATCGTCACGAGTGACGATAGGGTCCGCCGGGAGAGATGGTAACCTTCGGGAGAGCTCATCATGATAGGATCGCCAGTTGACTCTCCTAGCAATCTGAGCGGGAAGTCGGAGTGACGCCGACAGCTCTCGAACAGTTATAACAAGGGGATTGTTATCGGAAGAATGATCCGACACAGACGAGACCTCGATGTTGCGGCAACGTTCTTGACAACTACTATGTCAAGAACGTCCGGCCGATGGCCGTTAAAAGGGTAGTAGGTAGGGTCTTCAGGGCCGATGACATTAAGTGCCGGGTCGCCAGAGACGAACCGGAACAGAGAATTTCCATAGGCGTTGACAACGCGGCTGTTCCATGATGGGTGTTTGGCGTCTAAGTCGCCGGCTACAATGGTTTAGAGGGGGTGGTCGAGGAGGGCGTCCCACTCCTCGGGAGGTGGCGGAGTCGCCGGCCAGGGCGGAGGTACGCAGAAACAACGCGCAACTCCGATCCGCCAGCGTCCACCGCCACCGCGCTGCCTTCAATAATAGATGTATATAGAGGAGGCAAAAGCCTGTGGGATATCCGCCTGTGGACTAAGATATCTGTGCCCCCCGAGGGGGGACAGTGAGGCCGTAGGGGACGATCCCGACGATAACAGACATAGGCAGGAAGGGAAAACGAGTGGTAATGAGCCAGATGAGTCTCGGAAAGTAGTATGATATCAACATCATACTCCGTCACGAAAGTCATCAGTTCAGATCGTCTGGGGAGTAGCCCGAAGGCGTTCCACGCAACTATCCTCAGACTATTAGCCATTCATGGGGAAGTAGCGGAAAGAGGGTAGCTAGAGACTGGAAGACCAGGGTAAGCACTGTGGTAGTGTCGCGAGCAGTCCTTATAGATGCAACAAGATTGTCTGCCAAGGCAGTCAGAGGATCCGCCGATGCCTGAGAAGATTCCCGGGACACCGGAGGACAAGCCTGGCTGGCCTCGACAAGGGTAGCAGATGGCGCTGGGCTGACGGACTGAGTAGTAGACTGCTCGCTGCGAGGTTGAGGGTGAAGACTGGGGGCGGGTCGAGCCCGCGGAGTTGGTACAGGTGGAACCTGTGATGATGTAGGTCGGCCGGAGGAGTTCCGGCGACGACGAGAGCGCTTAGACTTGCCCTGTCAGGCTGGAGGTGGGACAGATTTAGCGGCCATGGCCGCGTAGGAAGGAGCGGGCGCTCCGGCAGGCGAGACAGCGGCACCAGAAGCAACCGGAGTTGCTGCCGGGACCTTGGCAGATGAACCAGTGAGAGGTTGGAATGCCTCTCGCCGGTTAGGGCCAGGACCAGCTACACGGCCAGCCTGTACGCCAGGGCGCGCAAGAGGTCGCTGCGGTTTCATGGCGGCGATAAAGTTTGGGCAACCTCGGTAATTAGCCGGGTCCTTTACAGTTGCAGCATATAGCTGTGAACCCCATCGTTGGCTTATCACAGCCACGATGAGGTTCAGCACAACGCACGCAACGCGGTGGCTGATGGCAGAAAAGACTGCTGTGGCCGAACCTCTGCCAGTTAAAACACTGCGAGGGGCCGGGCCGCGGGTCAAATGTTCTGACTTGCAACCGTAGGTGCAGAAGATTTTGGAGACTGTAAATCTCCTCGAAAGGCCTACTTTCAGAAGTTTGACCAGAAAGCTGTTAACAGGTCTGCGGTCATCACTTTTGCCAACATGCAGGACGCTTACCGCAGTCGGCGCATAGCCGAGCGCAACAAGTTCCTGCCTGATGGCATCAGTTTCAGTAAAGGAAGGTATTCCCGACAGAACGACCTTGATTTCTCGCTCTGACGGGAGGGCAAAAGTGTGAAAAGAAATGTTGCTCCCTGTCAGGAATGCCTGAACAGAGCGGAAGTCGGGGATCGTGGCGGTCGCCAGCTTTAGCGAGGCGCCTTGGCACCGCGCCTCGACCTTGACCGAAGGGAGAGTTAGGGATGGGGAACGCAAGAGTTGTGTATAATTCCTGTTGTCAGGAATTACAATGGGTGGAATGCGTGGGAAATACACAGTTTGGTTAGTTGTTGTATACTCACGCTGCTCATGCTGAGTGCTGCTGTTACCATGATCGGAAGGCTTCTGTGCAGCTGTGGCGGGCGGCGGAGTTTGGGCCAGCTTTCGCTTACGCTTGGCAGATTTGCCTTGCACAAGCAGGGTGGAATCCAGTCGTCCCCCGGGCAAGCTCACGGAGTGCCACAGGTGCCAGAGGTTCGGCCATCATAGCGACGTCTGTCGCATTGCCCCGGCCTGTTTACGTTGTTCCTTGGGACATTCAACACAGGCCTGCACTGTGGCAGACAAGTCCAATTTTCGCTGCATAAATTGTGGCTAAGGCCATGCAGCCAAATAATATTAACTGCCCGGTCTACAAGGCGGAGCTCCTGCGGAAGCAAAAGACGCAGGGGCCCCTCCCGAAGCCAAGGCAGCAAGTTTTGCAGCCCCAACCACAGAGGCAGCCTAAAACACAGGCTAGGTCTAAAGACATACAAGCCCCCACAAGCTGAACTCCTTGTCGGCGACCTGAACGTCATCTTCGATTCCCACCGAAGGGTAATTTTGGCCGGCGATCTGAATTGCAAGCATCGCATTTGGAATAGTCGCTTGACTACTCCGAACGGGAGGCGCTTGCTCAGTTTTGTTGAATCGCGCCGGACGATGGTAATTGTTACAGCGCAACCCACGTTCTTTCCGACGCTACCTAACGCGGCTCCCGATGTTCTGGATATTGCGGTGACCCAAGGAATTGTCATCCCACCAGCTTACGGAGCTCAGATCCGACCACAACCCCATCTTGGTCCACGTCGCTACCCAGCACGCCTATGCACGTTCTGACAAGAAGAAGGTTATCGATTGGGATTGCTCCGGCCCGGCCTTGTGCCGTAGATTGCCGCCAGCGGCCCAAGTCGATTCCGTTCGCCTCCTAGACGAAGCAGTAGCGGGAATCGAAGAGGCAATCATCTCGGCTATAGGCGTGTCTTCACGTACGCGAGCTGGTTTCACGCCTGACTACCAACGCATCCCTGAGGAAGTCTCTCTCCTCGTTCGCGAGAGGAATTACTTCCGGAAACGTTGGCAGAGAACCCGTGATCAAGCCGATAAGACAGCATACAATCGGCTCACCGGACGACTGCGTGGCAGTCTGAAGGCGTTCCGAGTAGCTGTTGGGAACTCGACGTGGCCCGAACGGGGGATGTGGACCCGCAAAGTCATCCGTACAGATACCTTCCGCATTGACGGGACGGAGGCGACGACCTCCACTTCCCGCCATTGTTGGACCGTTTGGACGACTCCTGGGTCGCCCGGAGGAGAAGGCCAAGTACTTGTGCTTGTGTTTCGAGCGACAGTTCGCTCCCAACCCGCCCATGGACTGGGACTTCGACGAACAAGTCGAGATGGCTGTGGAAGACTTTCTGTCTCTTCCGATCACGGCGGAGCCCGAACCCGTCTCTTTGGAAGAGGCCTCAGATCGGCTCCCCGAACTTCAGCCAAGAAAAGCTCCAGGCCTGGACGGTGTTACGAACACCGCTCTACGACTTCTTCCCGAGCCTGGAGTTCAATTCTTGACTGATTTGTTCAACGCGTGTCTCAGACTGGCCTACTTTTCCAAGAAATGGCGAAAGGCGACGGTCATCGTGATCCCGAAGCAGCGGAAGGATGCCACCCGCTCTGACAACCTCCGGCCTATCAGCCTACTCTCCGCTACGTCCAAGGTTTTTGAGCGCCTCGTGCAGCGTCGTGTACGAGAACATCTAACCAAATTTGGCGTGCTGCACCCCGAACAGTTCGGCTTTCGTGTGGGGCATTCGACCACTCATCAACTGATGAGAATGTTGGAATGCGTCACGAAAGCCGGGTGTCGGAGAGAACGGACCGTTGGCTGTTTCTTAGATGTTGAAAAAGCCTTCGGGAGCGTATGGCATGATGGGCTATTATTCAAGCTTAGGGAAGTCCAGCTCCCGGACTGCTACCTCCATCTGGTTGCTAGCTTTCTGACGGAGAGGACCTTCTGCGTCAGGTTTGGAGATTCAGTCTCTTCCGAGAGACGAATCACAGCCGGCGTCCCTCAAGGTAAGTGTTCTAGGCCCCCTTCTGTTCTCGATCTACGTCAATGACGTGCCGAGACAGCCTGGATTCCAGATGGCCCTCTTCGCGGACGACACGGCCGTATTTACGGCCGATCGTCGTGTGGAAATGGCCGTCTTACGACTGCAGCGCCAGCTCGACACGCTCGTGGCCTGGACTGAGAATTGGAGAGTGCAACTCAACGCTACCAAGAGTGTAGCCGTCGAATTCTCGAAGCGACGGAAGAAGCCTTGTAGGCAGTTACGTATCGGCAGAACGTACTTGCGCTGGTCCAAATAGGTCAATTACCTCAGATTGCACCTCGACCGTCGGCTCACCTGGCGTACCCACGCACAGGGAGTTCTCAAGCGGGCATCCGCTCGTCAGTGCGCACTGTTTCCACTCCTGATCAGCTCAGCCATGACCAGGAAATTGGGCAGGATGATCGTCGGCGCGTATCTGCTGCCGGTCATTACCTACGCCTGCCTGGTCTGGGGTTACCTCGCCGCAATGCATAAAAAGAAGTTGCAGAGCGTCCTCGACAGGGGTCTTCGTCTAGCGGCCAAAGTCCCCCGTCGCTCCTCATCACGCCTTCTAAGGTTATGCACGTGCGGCGAGGTTCCCAGACAATCCTCTAGTGGCTGGGCTGGGCAGGTACCGTATACGTCCAGGTGATTCGTGGAAACGCCCTCGGTGTATACTGCGCTAGTGTAGGCTAGCACAACAGCCGAGAATCGGCCTGCTATAGAGCACACGCCGTACTTGGGCAGGGCCACGAAGCAGGAGCTCCAGAAGGTAGCTCGGAACTCAGATCCCGAGCGGTTCGTCTCTGCGACGCACAACCGCACAGCCCAGAGCGAAAAGTCTCTTACTATTGCTTTGTCACTTTTCACTGGGCGAATTGTGCGACGTTCCATCTTTTGCAAACTTTTCTTTTGCTACTGAAGATGGCCACGGGTGGTGTGGCCGAAACGTCTAGCACTGTTACAACAAGCATTCGACCACGGCCTTTCAGCCCGGAAGCGTTAAGTAATTATAGTGACACCGGCCGTGAAAGCCTACGTACTAGACATCTACCAGAATCTTAGCATCCATATCCATACCCTACATAACACTATTGGTTTTTAGATTGATCCTCCAATAAACAGAGGGGAGAGGTCAAAATTTTAAGAATCGCAAAAGCCTTGTGGCGCATCAGATTAAAAAAAATTTTAACCAAAATGTCGTTATCCTTTACAATTTTGTAAATTTCAAAAATTGTTTGACCCCAGAGCCCAAAAATGGAATTTAAAAATAGAAAAAATTGTAAACAGTCAATGAGGTATCTGACTAAATGGAATTTAAACACAAATCCGATTGCCTGGAATTTTTAACGTATACTATACGATTTATCTGCAAGTTTTACTTTATTAAACAAGAACTAAAAGAGTAACCCAGATTTTCGTAAGTTTTTTGATAATTTAAATTATCTAATATTAAAACATAACCAACAATTACTGTACTTTGTTCAAATTGTGAGCGAGGTCTGCAGCTCTTGGACCATATCAGTTATCTACTATCAGTTACAGAGGAACATACACCTTGACTGACATATGTATGATTTAATTTTATGATCATCACAGTAAGGTAATGATATTTGGTATCGCTAAAAACCCAATTCCATATTTTTCAAGGGTTTGGGGGACTCTGAATTTGTCAAAAAACTGAACGAGTGAAGCGAGTTGTCAGTTTTGACTCAATCGTTTGGCAATTGTCTATCCGTCTATTTGGGGTATGTCTCACGATGACGTTTGATCGCATGAAGTGATTTCGTAAAACTTGACATGCGTGTTCGTACTTTGACCCTAGAGTACTCAATTATTATTGACATTGATCCCCCGAAAAATAAGCGGCGGAAAGAAAAAAATGTGAGTGCGTTCAAATTTTAAAAAAGTCGCAAACCACCATTGGAATATCAAATTAAAGAATATTATACAAATATATGTACGTAGTTTATTTTGACAAATACTAAATTTTGGAAGGCCCGGCGCCAAAAATTGGGGTAAAACTTTAATAATTAGAAGTATGTACCGGGCTGTTTGGCTGTGGTCCAGGTTTTCAAACAAACCAAACGTTTCAGCAGCACCGCTAGCTGCCATCATCAGTGGAATTCGAGGAATTCGAGTCTACCTGAACGCGGGTTGTTAAACGGCAGGCCCACAGTTCTGTGGTGAAGCTGAAGATGTTCTGTGATGCTGCCTGTACTTATAAATTTACCAAAATAAGTACCTGACGTTTCACCAGTTGGTGGGCCTGACGTTGAACAACCCGCGTTCAGGTAGACTCGAATTCCACTGATGATGGCAGCCAGTGGTGCTCCTGAAACGTTTGGTTTGTTTGATAACCCTGGACCACAGGCAAACAGCCCGGTACATACTTCTAATACAACTACCACCGGCCGTGAAAGCCTTAGAACAATATTAAAACTTTAATAAAATTGTGAATTCCATGTGGGATATCAAATTAAAGAGTATTTTAATCTAAATATAATATAGTGTAGAGCTTTGAATATTTCAAAATTTTCTGCCCCCAAGGCTCCAAAATGGGATCACAAACATGCAAAAATTATAAAAACCCAGCCGGATGCCAGACTTCAGAGGATTTTAACAGATATCCGATTGTTTGGGATTTTTAGGATTTATTGTATGGTTGTTTTTCAATTCTTGCTTCACAAAAAATTACTAGTAATCCATAAAAACACTGTTTTATTTAAAACATGTGTACTATAAATACAAATTTGGTTATTCCTCTTTCAATAATTGCTGTACGCCTAAGAAATTTGAGATTCTGATTTTCACTCAAACGACCCAATTATTTTCTGGTATAGGCACGTCGATTAAACAACTACAAAATGTGTTATGCCTAGTTGTCGATCTAATCGACGTGTAGGTTAGGACTGATGAAAGAGTTTACAAAGTGACAAAGTGAGGGGGAGATAGGAAAAGGTCAATGAGGGTTTATTTCTGAGACTGAAATTGTGGGAAAAAGACAAGAAAACTGTGTTTGATTTCGCGATCGCGTGTGTGCCTGGTGCGTGTCTGTGTGCGGCGTACGTGTGTAATTGAGATAGACAGAGACAGAGACAGAGATAAACTGACAGCCAGTAATTGAGAGAGAAAGGTACGCAAACTACTATATTACATATACAGTTCAAAATGTTTGTCACCACGGCTTATGCGCAACGTCAGAGTTATGCTTGTCTCGAACAGGTGACGTAGAAGTGGAAGTGGAGTAGGTACGGATAATAACCTTGCTTAAAGTGGAAGCCTATTGCTCAGTGTTTTTTTTTATACATGACTTAGTTTAGTGATAATGTGTTGCGTCTACTATTCAGCATGTTATCTAGCCAGTAGACAAGCTTTATCAACCATGAAAATCCCGCCAACGAAAGTTTCCAAGGTCACATAACATTTATTAATGTTTTAAAGCCAGAACAAAAACATATGTCTGTAAACAGTAAAACTGTTTGTCTGATACCCATATGCAGGCAACGACTGAGATCATACAATTCCATATATATCCTTCGATTACCTGTCTGTGTTGATATTACTAATGTTGGATTATACTAATACTTTCACTCGTAAGCTGTTTGTAGTCACTTACGTATTACGTAAACCATGTAAAACTAAATTTGATTCTGCAATTTAATGTGCCCTAGTAACTCTAATAGGTATGCACAACTAATAATATTAATTCACCGAGTAGCAATTTTTTATGTCGGGGCTCTAGCTGCTGCTCTGTAAAGAGCGTAATCCCTAAACACCAGTTTTCGTTTTGTTTAGTAAGATTTCTGCTTTGTGTAGTACGATTAAGTAACTATAAATGGTATGCATAGTTTTTATCTAATTTGAGGCTTAGTTTAGGATTAGCTACTTAGTAGATAGCAAGAGAGGGTAATAAAAAGTAAGTGTCAGGAGAGTTTGAAACGAGATTTACAGGCTGAGAAGCAGTGGAAGGGACGCAGTGAGCATCTGTATTTAAGACTGAAATAGTCAGTACGATACAAAAGCAATGTGTGTGTGTGTGTGTGTGTGTGTGTGTGAGAGAGAGAGAGAGAGAGAGAGAGAGAGAGAGAGAGAGAGAGTGAGGAGGGAGATGGAAGATAATTGTCGGATAAACCCCGTGCAAGCACAAGAGGCTACGTAATTTGATCCCGTGTATTAATCACTTGTTTATAGGAATGTGTAGAGCATGGTCCCCACAAGGGAGGGACCAGCGTATGCCGTGGCATAGGGGCCCGGGCTAATGGAAAAAAAATCAAAATCCACAACAGTTATAGACTGTGACTTTAAAATGTGACCGATTTAAGTAAATTTGTGGTCGAAAATTGGCTTAGAGATTATTATCATTTTCTTTTATATGTAAAGAGTAATCTTAATAATTTACATCAATAATGATAAAGCAACAAATATAGTAAATTTGTTATTTAAGCACAACAGACCAAGGTATTTAAGACCAGCAAGAGAGGAGAGGCGATTGCAACGAAATTGTTTCCATTAGATAGCCTTAACAACCCACTACAAGATTGTCGCTCTCAGGGTAACGATAACGGTGCAAATATGAGGGGAGCAATTAAAGGAATACAAAATAGCGTTCTTGAAAAGAAGGAATCTGCAATATTTTTACCATGTGGTGCGCATTCCTTGAACCATATGGGTGTTAATGCTGCAAAACTCAATGCAAATGTGATGACATTTTTCGGAAATGTTGCAAGGCTTTAGTCATTTTTCTCTAGCAGTCCTGCATGTTGGGAAGTTTTGAAAAAGCACATTTCTTTATCACTACAAAGCCTCTCTGAAACAAGGTGAAGTGAGAGGATCCAAACTGTGAAACCGATAGTTAAGCACTACCCAGGAGTACTTAAATTGTTGGATATATTTTTAGAAGAGATGTCTTCTAGTTAACTCCCTCTGCCTACAACATCGTATTAGGGCTTAAGAAATATTTCAATTCACAAGTGGCTTAGTGTTGCGATCTTTTTAGTTCAAAGGGCTTTCATGCATTGACCAAAAAAATGTTATTCAAAGCAAAATATCACACTCAATATAGAAGTATCTTTATTGAAATATTTGCTGACACGATTTCAATTGTTGCGTGATAATTCTGACAGCATAATTGAAGAAGCACAATTAGTTGCAAAAGAACAAATAAAAGTTTCTCCTGAAGCTCACAAAAGGCAGAAGAAAAGTACGGATCAATCCATTAGTGATTTTTCAGTAAACAAATATCAAGAAAATAAATTTAAAACCTCATACATGCGCCCATGGTTAAACTTTATAATGGGCGATATAAAAACAAGACTCACTACAGTTAGTTCAATTCGTGGCTTTTTTGAACCAGTTTTAAACTTTACTGACATGGGAAATGATGAATTACAATTGAAAGTAAAAGTTTTCGTTAGCAAGTTTAAAAAGGACTTCGCAGTGGATCTCTTTGAAGAAATATTACACTTAAAGAACATTTAAAAACAGCGTTTGAGTATGAAAAAATCAACTAAGCCTACTCTAATCTATTTATGACGAAAACTTTCAAACTATATTTGTGAACTTCTGTCTTGCCCGGAGGCTTTTCTGTACTATTCCGGTTACAGTTTCCTCAGCTTTAAGATTTTTCAGCAGGTTAGCAAATTCACTGAAAACTTTACAAAAGAGCACTACCTCACAAGAAAGGCTTAATAATTTGGCAATTTTAGCTACTAAAAATGAATTGGCTAACAGTAATAATTTTTCAGATATTATTGACCAGTTTGCTCAAATGAAAGCTAGAAAAAAAAGTTGCACTATGTAAACCATTTTAGAAATAGGTCTCTGTCTTTCACTTACAATTGTTTATGATCTTAGACACATATTGTTTTTTTCTTTATTTTTATGTATTGATAAATATGGATTGTGTTTATTTTTGTCTTATAAAAGTTAATTTTAGTAGATGGTTGAGGTGAAAAATTAGTTAATTATTTGATTAGATTAGGAACTTAACATTTGAAACGTTGTAGGTTTTAAGTGCTTTAATTCGTTTGTTAATTCTGTTTTGCTTTAAAGCGTTACGTCTAAAATTTTCTATTTAATGAAAAGAATTTTAACCTATTTAGCGTTTTTATTATTAGCCTGTTTACAAAAAAATGAGTTTAGACACACAAGTAATATGTTTGTCTAATAAGAAAAAGGATTTAAAACCAGAGGGGTTTTCTGAACGGCGAAGGGCCCGAAAAGTGGTCTGGCATAGGGGCCCCAGGTAAGATGTGGGGGCCATGGTGTAAAGTGATAATGTGTTGTGTCTACAGATTTCTCATTCGTCAAAATCCCGCCAAAAAGGGGATTCACGGTCACATAACATTCTTAATGTTTTAATGACTCAAGAGTGTATGTTTACAAAACGTACTACTGTTTTGGCTGACACATATATACAGATCTAACCTCTGAACTCATGGAACCTCTTGTTTATCAACTGTCTGTTTTTACGTTTGCGCCAAACGTGTTGGTAGGCTGACGTATCGTACTACGACTCCTTCAGGCAACCATATTAATAAAATATGAATATTTTATAGTAAAAACATAATAATAATAACATTTAGTAAGCTCAATAATTCATAACACAAACAGTTTTATAACCCTTCTCCCCCTTCAACGTAATACGCACACACGCGCGCGCGCGCACACACACACACACACAAATAAATTACGTATTAAACTCCATTATTCTCTTATTCCAATGATGAATCACCTATCGTGGTATTCCTCAAGGCCCTTTTCATTTCCGAGTCTATACTTTCCATCTACTTCTTGGCTTGGCTGGCATTCTTCTTCCCTTGTATTTCCACTCTAACATGTGTTTTTGGAATCTCTGCTCATTCGCTGTACATGTTCGGAGTAGATAAGCAGTTTATCGTCTGATCTGTCAGCAGTCGTTACTTTGTCTTATATTAACATTTGTTTTGTAACCTTGCATCGTTGTTGGCTTTTTCATTCTGCGGATAGATGAAATTCTTATACGCTTGCATCTAGAAGTACTATGTCATCAGCATATTATAGATTGCAAACCTTCTTAATTCACATTGAAATACCTCCTTCCCATCCATCCGTGGCTCCTGTCTATTTAAACACCAGAATTTAAATCTTATAAGACTGAGTATGCATCCTTGTCATACCCCTTCTTTACGATGAAAAATTCCGTGAGCAGGGAGTTAACCCTGACTTTACCTTTCCTGTTGTCATGATTGTGATACTGATTTCCTGTTACCCTTCCATGTTTACTTAATGTAATTATGCAATGCATTGTCCTAATATCGGCTGGAATTATCCACATTTCCTGGCCCTTAAAATAATCTAAAGTTCATTGTAATTTGACAGCAATGTGGGATTATCTCATTCTTTTTAAATCGTGCATGTATTCAGTAACATGATAAAACGTTTGCTTCTTAACGTTGTATTTGGAGTAGTAGGTATACTTCAATTCTTATAGAATTCTTGTAACTCAGCTTTACTAGCAGGTGAAAAATAAGATTAATCTGTCACAGCGATCTTTAAGTACTCTCGTGTATAGGGACATATACTAAACTTCTTCAATCATGTAGCCAGTTAAGAAAATTTAGATTTCCATTTTACCGAGAGACATAATCATTTCAATTACTATATAGACTTTCCCAGCATCTTTCTTGTGTTTTATTGTAGTTATTAATATTGCATGGTAATGTTGATTTCCAGGTCAAACGCAGAGTTACCTGTATTCTCTCTATGCGTTTATCTTTAATTAGGTTTTTATGCAGTAGCTTCTCCGCTGTTTTTATATTGGCATCGTCCATTCTTGTATTTGTTAAAAATTTCTTGTGACGTTTTAATTTTGAACATATTATAATTTTTATTTTGTTTCTATTTGTTTTTAGTTCTTTGAAATTTTAGTTACATTCGTATCGTACCTACATTACCGTATTATGGCTTTGCTTATTTAAGGATACTTGTCTCTTAATTGTGTAGTCCCGTTTTCTGTCCGGATTGTGTTACACGTATATTTATTTATCTATTTTTACACTATTTTACTGAAATTACGGATTTGTAGTTGCTCTAGAGGTTTTTTCTTATAATATACTATTTAATTTTAGATAGGCGCTCACTGCATACCTCATAGGTTCATTGCCACCAACAATGTTCCTCTTCACTCTTATATCCGCATTGCGCTTATATGACATGTCTATTTTTAAACACTATCGTGTAGGTATGACTTTCTTTTGATGTAAGCTTTTCCAGGTTCAGTTTAACTTTAGCTGCAAGAAACTGATTACTTTGAAAATCTTTGTCTGGGGAGCTCATAGAGTCTTTACTTGTTTGGGAAATCGTGGAGTCCACCTAAGGTGTAGTCTACTTGATTGCGATAGCTACCACTAGAGAAACGTCACGAACAGATCATTTTACGTGATGATGAATTTCCTGGATTACAAATAATAAAGTTTGTTATCACTGAAGTAAACTTATCTTTCACTTATTCATTCCGTGACTTTAATCCATTCCGTCCCATAATTCTGATTCTCTCGGCGTTTTTAAATTTTTTTGTTATGTAAGGCTTCATACATACCATATACATTCCGTATTTTTAATTTTGTTGTTGTGTAAGTATAGTTAATCTTTGCGTTAACAGATTTGTTATTGTCTCTTCAAATATTGCATACAATTCTTCCTAATGTGTGGCATCAAACTCCGAAATAGAGTTGTTTACTCGCTCTGTATGTATTCATGTTAAAGAGTTGAGCGGGCGTAATTGGACTCCCGCTGCCATCTTAATATTGCGTTACTTAGGCTTTTATTTTGCATGATAGCTACGTCAGTTCTTGACGTGTTCTCATTACATATTTAAAAATGTCTTGGTAATAATTTAGATCGCAGTAGAGCATCAGTATCACAACTAATTGGGACCGAGGGTAATTCGGGTACAAAAATATTTGGATGTCTAAACAGAGTCAAAATGTGTAATAAAATAAACTACAATATGATGTTGGCTTCATAGAGTGTTAAAAAATATATTTCAATAGTGTCAACTACTGGTTACGGTTTCTCTAATACTTGTTTTCAGTGCGTTTATTACACTCTACACAAAAAGTGCAAGTCATAATAAAATGTTCAGTACAACATCGGAGTGTTTTAAAAATGTATTTAGAACTTTTAATGTTGGGACATAACCAGTGGCGTAGCTAGACTTTCCAGCGCCCGGGGCAAGGAGATCGTCGTCCGCCTCGCCTTTACAATTAAAAGGGGACAAAAGGGCAAATATCAAAGCCCATCCAGCGAAAAAAGTACTTAATAAATGCAATTGTTTAGATTATTCTATGAAACCACCTCCAGAAAACGTAAGCACATTCGTTAAGTTAAAATTAAGAAATGACATATTATAATATTACCGGTATTCAGTGTGTATACATTTATTATTAACAAATGTAGACTATAAGAAATGTAGTAAAACAAAACATTTTACCCATAAATAAATTTTAATAAACGTGCAAATTCCTTGTAGGTCTAAAGCGCATCGTCAAACAATATCCTAAACGACATAAAGCTAAAGAAAGAACTACATAAAAAATAATAATTTTAATAACTTAGTATTACAGGTTAATGGTTCCGTCTTCTATTAATACACACTTAATATTTGTTTTGAATACTTAATAAATATTTAAAACGAGACACTTTAAAATGTAACTTGCTTGGTCTTAATTGCTGCAATGTCGGTTAATAAATCACTATTATCTAAAGACGAAGAAATGTCGTTTTCAATTGAAAGTATCGCTTGATTTGATACCCTGTCTTGTGACACTGTTAACAGTAGATATGATTTAATCAAGTTAAGTTTACTAAACGATCTTTCACAAGAAGCCACAGACACTGGTAAAGAACATTTTTTAATGCTATTGCTAGTGTTTTGTAGGCTTCTAATGCCTACAAATGTATTGTAGCAGGCTCTGAGGTGTAAAGTCCATTTGTTCTCCGTTACCTTTTTCCGTTTTTGATAAAATTATGACATATTTCAAGTCACTGAACAATTCTACCCTGTTTAGGTCATGTGGATACAGTTTTGCAAGTACTGTGCACTTAATATTGATTTGGGAAAGCTGTTCCTTACAATGTATATCCCCATCATTTACGTACGCCTCAACCCAAAGCGTTTTTCAAACTCTTTTATGTTAGAGAAACGGCTTGAAATTTCAACTGACAGTTTGTCGAAGAAATTTCTATTAGAGTACGTCGCATTTCTTGACTATTTTCAGACATTTCGAGTCTTTCATGATCCTGAATACGGGGATTTAACTTTCGCCGCGACGAAAACCCATTTTCACTATTGAAATGGCTTTTTTTTTTTGTAAAAATAAAGCGCAAGAAAATCAAAATAGAAATTTTTTTAGTTGAAGAAAACACATCCAAGTGCGATTTACCTTATCATAATGAACCGCAATTACGGTGCTTGAGTAAAATGGACTAATTTTGTTTATCACGCGTGGTTTATGACAACAGACAGGCTGGCTGGTTACGCTTTTTTTGTGAAAGGAATAGTCATATCAAAGAAACAAGTTGTTTGTAGTTTTATAAAAGCGAAAACAAATTTTTCAAATCTATGGTCATTTTGGGGGCGGCTGGCCTCTTGGCCCCCCTAGCTACCAATCTGGACATAACAAGCATACGATCAAATTGTTACAAAATATAAAGTTATAATAAGTTAATAGTTTTGGTATTTATTTGGTACTAATTCTGTGCATGTTACAAATGTTGTAATAACACACTTTGGACGTATATTAATAAAGGGCACATCTACGTAATTGAGTCTACGATAAATTAGAGTCTAATGCCAAACCAAGAACTTAATTATCAATTATAGTACTTTTATTGCCAAATAAATATGTAACAAAGATCATTGTGTATGTGTAAACATAGTTAAAAATCTAATACACCGTCAGTCGAAGGATGACAAAAGGAATCAGTGGTTATTAATTTATCAGTGTAGTTGTGTTGTTGTCATGTTACTTAAACAAAGACTATACCGACAGCAAAATGACGACGACACGATAGGTCGATTCACTTCAAGCTGCGATTCATGAATACTAATTGTGACCAGACAGCGGCAATGCGTGCTCAAAACGGTAATCTTGTACTAAATGTCCTATCTGATTGGTGCACAGACATAGTGTCGGAACGTGCTCCGCAATTAAAAACACGTTATTGCATCAGAGGCTTTCGACTGTCATACTTCTGCTCTAGCCAGAATAACAGACACATCTAGTGAATACACAGTATTGATTCTTTGAGAATGTAAAACAAATATGCATTCACAACACAGTCTGCAATGCCCTTATTTTTCAAAAGAACAATTTAAAAAAATACTCGAACCATTAAAAAAAAATTTCCTCTCCCGTGTTCTTTTTTTGGAGGAACTAAATTCAAAATGCTAGCGAATGTTTTTAACTTGATAATAAATAGAAAGTAATCAATGACTAATGACGATGAACCTACAAAACATTTTGATTATTTACTTACCATTTAGCAATGCCAGGTCTTAAAAGCTTCATTATTTGTGATAAGAATGATCTTTCTCCATTAATAGTAGGACGTCGAGAACGGGACTGGATTACTACCTAATTTGACCTGAATTTTAAAATATGGGTTTTCGTTATGTAAAGAATGTCAGAGAACGCATGAAAATAAATTCTTGTGTATCAACGGCACTTCTGATCTTAATTTAAATTGGAACTTTGTAGTTCATACTTAATACAAATACAAATACAGTGCAAAATCCAATCGAATTTAAGTATCTTTTTTAACAGTTGTAAAAAGTAAATACATTTCTTTTAATACTACAGTATTCTATACAATATGTTTCTCACAATAAGCAAAGTTTAAAAACGTTGTATCTATAAAATATCCACGATTGAATTCAGCATCAGATGTATCGAAATCTTATTAGTTTGTATTTGCGCATGCGCGCGCGCGAGCCTGTGTATTCGCGCGTTTGTGTCATTTCATAAACTTAATAGCAATAATACAATACTGGTAACGGAATATTTGTAATGATAGTAATGATAATAACAATACTAATAATAATAATGGGTTTAATACTAATAAGTAGGCCTATAGCTAAAATAAAACGTTTAATAGGCTAAATGTGCTGACAAATATTTTCTAAAGAATATTAATTCTCTAAAAATGTCCTGAATTTTGGTTCAGCTAACTTGGTTGTATATTATTCAAGAAGCTTAATTAAGAAGGTTTTCAAATCTTAATAACAATTTTTCTGCTGGTTGAAATAACCTTTAACCTTTACAAACTTGGGGTTTCGTGCTGATTATGCCTCTTGAGTTTTGTGCTTTTCTGTACCAGGCGTCAGTCCTTCAAGACATAAAATTCGTGTTGGTGAAGCCAGTCTTCTGATATAGCTTCAGTGTTTTAGATTTTCGTAAGTTACAAATAGAAGAACAAAATAATAGCAACATATTCTGAAAGAGACTTAAAGTGAGATCTATAAAGACAAAAACTGAAAAAGCTTAATTAACCTTTCTTCTCTTTATAAAAAATTTAGGGAAGGAAGATCTTTTGCCTCATTTTACAGTAACTCGAGGTTAAACGAAGCCTTTTGTAAGGGGAAACCCTGTTCAAATTATTTATTATATTAAGAGTATTAACCAATACCATGTTTCCAGTAGGCCTATTTACATAAATATTAACCCTAAATTTATATAATTACGGAATTCACTGAGAAAGAAATGTCGATTACTTAGCGAGCTGATATTACCAAATTTTCTTATTAATAAGAAAACAATTTTGTTTTTATAAAAATAATTATTCCTCAATAACATCCAGATAACTAGTTCTGTGGTCAATTCACTTTCGGATAATCGGTTAGTTCGAATTGCTTACTACATTGTCATGTGTACTAGTTTTCGTACTGATGACTAACAAATTGTTTCATAAAGGTATGTAGCTATTGTCGTCAGGTGTTGTGCTATCAAGCAGAATCATTTAATAACAGACATCAGCAGCTTGTGTATACAATTGAAGACATAATATTCAGTCTGTTCTGGCTTTCACTTAATAAACAAATGCGTTTTAATTCAGTGTATGGCTTTGCATAAGTAGTCATAACTGTTTAGTGGTGATCATATACATCAGACAGGTTAATGAACAAAAGAAGCAGTCATGCTTCATATCCGCGTAAAAACGAGTGATGGTTTAAAATAATAATGTACATCTTAGATAACTCATTTACGTTTGCTGATAAACCTCATTTTTATCAGTATAATATATGTAAATGTCTAACAAGAATTTACATTATTACTCCTACTTTATTACATATTTACATAAATACTTCAGAAATATTTCAATGTGCAAGTAAGTTTTATAAAATCAAAATAATGGTCTCTTAGTTTAGTGTTTATTAGCTTAAACTGCTTTAAGCTTAGACATTCACAACAATTATATTACTTCACAACAGTTAAAAAGGAAATTACATCTTAATTGAATATGAGGTCCCTATTTCTCATTTGTGCACTTTGACAGTTGCACTGTAGCATTAAAATACAGAATTTATAATTTAAAGAGAAAATGCATAAAACTGAATAAACAAAAACAGGCTATAATAAAAAGACGATAAATTGAACTATTTATGAATTGATTTTTTAAAAGACTTATGAAATGTTTTGGAAGTCAAATTATACTGACATCAGTTAATAGTATGGTAAAAAATGATTACATCTAAATACGCTCGTAAAAAGTTAGTAAATTAGTATTATTATTTTATTTAATTAGCTCCATTCAGTTAGGCTACATGCTTACAACCTACTACAAACTATTCAACGTAGCATTACTGGTAATCAACTGCTTAAAAAAAAGAATGTCTGGAAATACAAGTTATGACCCTGAATTTGTACGAGCCAATTTTTTGGAGTTGTGGGTTAATAATCGGTCGTATAAAGTTATATTAATAACAAATGTTTTTTTATTAATCATGATCGATTTCTGTGATTCATGTTCAAGGCATAATATACTTATCAGGCGTAAGTTTTGAATTCAGGATAGTTTTATGTAACAAATGTTTAATAATTATTATAATCTTTTTAAAAATAAAATTAACCACATTAAACAGAATTACCGAAATTAAACAGAAACGTCACTACACCTGTATTTCAGTATTTGCCAATCGAGTTCCCTAAAGAATACGTATAAGATATACAAAATTAAATAATTTTGTCATGTTCCATAACTTTCCAGCTAGTTGTTAATTATAGTTAGGCGATTAATTTCAGTCTGTGACTTCACGTTTGTTTCTTCATGTACTTAGTATTATATTGGAACGAATACTCAGTATTATACAGGTGCGGTGTTTAAGTGATAATTTTAGATAATCCACTTAACTGTATATTTATACAGAATACATTTATACATATTTACACAGAAATTATGAACATCACTAAATAATCAATAGACTTATATTTAATGAACGAAAAATAATATGTAAACAAAAACAAGGCAAAACAACTTCAAGCCAAGAAGAAACAACTGAATAAAACAGGTGACCCAATGTGTATGTCGCCCATACGTTACTGAATGACGTCAACTCAGAACTAAAACCAGACATAGGTAGCACTCGGATCAGTGTGGATTATACAATATAACTACGTAAAACGTTAGCGCCTAGACGGACTGGACGGCTAAGCGTAGCCTTCGACGCCTTATAGTGACGCGTCCTCCACAACGAGCAAATTTTATACACAGTGTCCACCCTTTCGTTCGTAGCGATACCTATATTTCTACGTTAAAAGTTATTTACATCAAATCAAATAATAAATTGGTAGTGATGTATGTGTTTCCCTTTACTTGAAAATGGTTTAATATAAAATTACAAAAGCGAATATGATTTGTCTAGTTAAATAACCAATATTATGTTTAATTATTATGAATTTTACTATTAAATATTAAATAGAAACACGTTTTACTTTTATTGGAACAAAGCATATTAACATTTTTGTATTAAAAAAAAAACTGAAGGCGTTACATAGGAATAAGAAGCAGCTTTCCTTATTCTGTTACCGTTGTTTATGGCAGTGAAAAAGTGCTACGTGCGGATGCAGTTGAGATGCGCAGTGCAATTGTCTGTGCGTTGTGAGAAGCTGAAACAAAACTTTCTACAACAATTGGAGTTTCGTTCTGCTCCCATAAGGATGAAATTATTTTCATTCTCTGCCTTGTTGTACCATTTTACTTGTACAAACATCTTTTTTCTAAATAAAAAATTTTTAATACAAAATCAAGTCTACGATCGTGGTTTAGAAGAAAGCGTACACTACAGGTGTGAGGACGAATATTGAAGCGATATTTACAGTAATGAACACACTACCACATTTGTTATGTTTGAAGTGTTTGAAAAGTTTCTACTCCTTGTAAATTAAACAAATCGAATAGTAATATGTAAACTCAGACGTACTATAAAGTGACATTTAAGTGAACTCAGAAGCGCAGTCGAAGTGAAAAAAGGTGTAAGGTAAATACTTTGTGAGATAAGCGATACGGTAGGCTATAGATAATCCCATAAGACCTGAGTTGTCTAATGCTTGCCATCTTCACAATATTGATGGGATGACAAACGTCACCCACGCACGAACGCACTTTTGCCTTCCTGCTTTATCTATTTTCTTTCAACTTTATGATCCTGTAGTCTTTTAGCTTCCTCTTCTTTCCGTTGGCGTCGTTCGTCTGTTTGCAGTAGCAGCGCTAGAAAAGCTTCAATCATTTGACTGGCATCCGTTCCTGTAACTCAATTATTACGGACATTAAACTCTTTCGCAATGTGTCCTCTGTTTTCACTGTTAAAAGTCCTGTACAGAGTTGTGACACCAATAGATTGACGCATGATGGCACAGATCTTATCGTATAAATAAGTAAAATAACAACATAAATTCGTATACAATAATTTTTAAATTAAAACTAACTGTCGGGCTGTTTGCTCGTGGTGCAAGGTTTTCGATTAAACCAGACGTTTTAGCAGCACCTCTGGCTGCCATTTTCAGTGGATGAAACGAGTCAACACTAACGTGGATGTCGTACGTTAGGACCACGGCACAGATGTCGCTTTGTGGTCCTAACGTACGACATCCACGTTCATGTTGACTCGTTTCATCCACTAAAAATGGCAGCCAGTGGTGCTGCTGAAACGTCTGGTTTAATCGAAAACCTTGGATTACGGCAAAACACACCGGCAGTTAGTTTTAATTTAAGTGACACCGGCCTTGTAAGCTTTCGAACAACAATAATTTTTAAAGCTTAAGATTGTCCAACACACGGTAGTGTAGCGCTCAATAAGAGTTACTTAATAATACAACTCGCCAATTACAGATACATAATAATTCAGAAGTCACAATAACAACAACTCTGAAAACCACACCAACATCGCAGACCTAAAACCTAACATCGTTGAGATTCAAGATGAATCTACTGCTTTCTGGATGATGCGTAGAGAATAATTGCGTAGTTAAACTTTATTCTTTAATATCACTACTGCACAGTAACCCATTTCTTAAAATTTACATGTAGCAAGACACATAAAAACACCAAATTCGGCCTACATTTTGAGTGCCAAAAATTTTAGTGTAGCCTCATTCCCAGGGAAAAGGGTAAATATTTTCACAGGCTTTAACATTAAACCAAAGCGTTTGTAGTCATAGCATATATAAATTTTTTCTTTATTTTTTTCTTCCAGAAAGTGATTTAAAATTTTTTTATTTTAAACATTCTGTTTTATTATCTCTTTTACTATGCACTTATACAGTTACTGAAACGTAGCTAATACGGTATTGCTTCGTCAATGTTAGACGTTTACTTCCCTAAAGATGCCATTATCAAACTCCCGAAAATCTCTCTCCTCTACTCAGTCTGATTGAGTATGGTGCAGATTTCTCGTTATATCGTCTTCTGATATAGATTCGGATCAGAACCTCTCCTACACCTCCGAAAATTTTTCCCAAGTTGTGGTTTTTACGAACTTGAACTCACAAATTAACTTCAGACTTAAACTTGTAACATGTTACAAACATAACTTCTGGACAGTAATGTGGTAATTTTCGCATTCAGAGGTTGGCTAATCTGTGCTTTCTGATATTGCGCTATCATGTTTATACAACGTTCAACGTTACAGTTGACCGAGCGTCGGCGGGCAGCAGACACAACGTTTGCTGTCTCGTTCTGTCTTTTCACTTTTCTTGTCGTCAGACAATCAATGTCGGCTTTAGGCCACAACATTTCTTGCATACTTGCACCAATTAGCGATACACTGCTAATTTCTCGATTTCATGTAATTTGAGTGCCGCGTACTCGCGCCTCAAGTCTGACGACAATCTACGACATCGTATAGGCCTTAGGCCTTAACATTTCTTGATGTAGTTTGAGTGCCGCACATTTGCGCCTCATCTACCATTTAGCTTTCTTAGAGACACGTTCATTTAAAACTTAAATCTCAACTAGACATAGCCAACCTCAGCGCTCAGAGTTAAGTGTACAACAATCTTAAGAAATATATTATACAGTCCACTATCTTCATTATTCTGCATCCTGGCAATAGCACCGCAAGGCACTAACACATTTTTTTTTGGTCCACTCGGACCGGATCTCGACATTTTTTTGGTCCTCCGGGCCGGATTCGTCATTCACCTTTTCATTATTTTTCTGCCCCAATTTCTGGCCATCACGGGCGATTCAGCATATTCGCTGATCCGGCCGTCTCGGGACTTACTTCAGCATTTTTTTCGTCGCCATTGAGCCTCGTGACGACATCACTGCAAGACTATCCATGTGCTAGCGTCAACACTTCAGTTTAAGCAGTCATCTCTACGGTCTGTGTGTTTGCCATCTCCTCCACGACCTCGACGCTCCAGGACATCGCATACCAGGTACCACATCATTATTATCATTAACAGGTGCGTACAATGGCTGAAGAAGGCCTCAAAGTGTTCGTCAGAGAGAGAGGCGGCTTAAAGTCTGCCATAGTGCGTATTAACTCGGCTATCATTAACTTTGACAAAAATACTAACACCAAACATTTTTTAACAGTTAGACTTGAAAGTCTAAAAAGCTTGGCAACAAAATACGATGAGGTACAGTCCGAAATTGAACTCATTTCTAAAGACATAAACGCTGCTCAAGAAGACCGAATTGAGGTCGAAGAGCTGTTATATTCAACAGAAGCCAATATTTTACAATTGATAGAAACCTTTAACGTTCAGACTGTATCTCCCGTATTAACAAGCAACATACAATTACAACCGATAAGTCTGCCCTGCTTCACAGGTAATATCTTAGAATGGCAGCACTTTTATTCAATATTTCTGGACTTGGTGCACGCCAGATCTGATTTAACATCAGTGCAGAAATTACATTATTTGTATTCGTCTCTGAAAAACGAGCCGCTAGATTTAATTAAGGCATTACCGATTTGTAACGAAAACTATTCGATAGCGTTGAGTTTGCTGTCCGCTAGATATGACAACAAATTCATATTAGCTAAGTATTATATTCAGAATTTACTTGAAGTAAAGTCAACGCTATCGAATAGTTTTCGTTACAATATTAACGAAAGTATATTTCGAATAGTTTTGTTGTAATATTCGCATGGTCTGCAGTTATACAAACCATGTTGTATGCATTTTCTCGCACATTTTGTCAATATGTGTGATATTTTGCTACTCTGTGAATGCATAAGCATAAATAATTGTTTGAAGCTGAGTGATAACTTTTAAATGCAGTGCTGCCAGCAGAGGTTCGTGATTTATGTTTGTCAGATTTATTGAATCTTAAAGTTGATTTGTTGAGCTGCTGTCCGGCATCGATAGGCAGTGTATTTTCTAGCAACTGTCTACGTGCGTTTAAAAAGTGAGTGAAGCTTTGAAAGTTAGGAAGATTATCGGGGTCTATAGACTCCTTCCATAATTTAAACGTGGTTTGATCCAGTTTTGCTGACAATAATTGTACAGTGATAAGCTCGAATGAATCCACTGACAGTTGCATGGCCGCCAGTGAATTAACGGAAGACGTTATTGTGTTTATGAATTCTGCCAAACTTTGGACAGATTCCTTAATTGTTGACTTTACTTCAAGTAAATTCTGAATATAATACTTAGCTAGTATGAATTTGTTGTCATATCTAGCGGACAGCAAACTCAACGCTATCGAATAGTTTTCGTTACAAATCGGTAATGCCTTAATTAAATCTAGCGGCTCATTTTTCATCTAATTGTAAGATCAAACAATCATGTAAGATCTGTTCAAAACGACACCATACATTGCTACACATAAATAATGTGTCAAAACCAGTTTCTGCCGGCAGTAGTAACTACTGTTCACTTAAATTACAATCTACAAACAATGTTCTTTTATTAACAGCAATTGTGTTTGTCATTGACCGGGATGGCAATAGACAACCCGCAAGAGTTCTATTAGATGCGGGGTCACAAATAAATTTTTGTACGGAATCATTTGCCAAGAAATTACGGCTTAACTTGACTAAATCTAACATACCGATTACAGGTATAAATAATACCGCTTTTTGTGCCACTAATTTAGCGTCTATACGCATTATCTCACGCTATCAAAGATTTAGTTTCCAAGCAACATGCGCGGTCTTATCTGCATTAACCCATAAATTGCCAGCACAATCTTTTGACATAAATCAGTTTAATGTCCCAGATAACATTTTCCTCGCCGATCCACAGTTCAACATAACAGCTGATATCGATATACTTTTCGGAGCGCAATTTTACTTAGATTTAATTTTACCTAACAAATATGTACGAGGTTCTCATTTCCCTACTATACAAGAAACAAAGTTAGGCTACATTCTAGCAGGCAATCTGCCCAAACTCTGCCGTTATAAGGGTCTTGCTGTTTTGTTCCTGGCTAGGAACAACGACAGTCAAATTCTGGCGTCTCTCGAGAAATTTTGGGAGACCGAAACTATCCCTGATAATGTACCCATTAGTAACGATTCAGCTTGTGAGGAGCATTTCGTTAAGTCTACTCATCGCAATGAAGAGGGTAGGTTCGTTGTTTCGCTACCATTTAAGTCTGACAATCCCCGGTTGGGTGAGTCCTATGCTAGCGCTAAAGCGAGATTCTTGAGTTTAGAACGCCGGTTCATGCGTGATTCTAAGCTTGCGCGCGAATACGCAATCTTCATTCAGGAGTACAGGGATCTTGGCCACATGACGCTTGTCGACGATTGCTCCATAATTTCAGGGGTTTTAAATACTTATTATCTGCCTCACCATGCAGTTTTTAAACATTCTAGTTCTACCACAAAGCTTCGCGTCGTTTTTGACGGCTAGTCCAAAACTACCAATGGCCTTTCCCTCAATGACATTTTGTTGGTAGGCCCAAACGTCCAACAAGACCTTTTTTCTATTCTTTTGCGATTTCGTATGCATAACTATGTTCTCATCGCCGAGATCGAGAAGATGTATCGACACATTCTGGTAGCTGAGAAGGATTGTCATTATCAACGTATTCTGTGGCGTGACTCTCCCCTCGAATAGTTTAAACATTTTGTATTGCGAACTGTAACATACGGTACTGCTAGTGCTTCGTTTTTGGCAATCAGATTGGTAAGGATCATGAAGCTTCGTTTCCTGACGCTGCGTCAGCTATAATTAATGATTTCTATGTCGACGATTTGTTAACCGGTGCAGACACCATTTCTGATCTGACCAAGTTGAAATCTGACTTAGGTACGTTGTTGAGTCAATACGGCCTCACTCTGCATAAATGGGCATCAAATCAACCCAATGTGGTCGTAGGTCATGATAATTTATCACTCCCTTTAAACAAACTAGGTAATGTGCGTACCTTGGGCATTCTCTGGAATAACACTACAGATTCATTTTTGTTTGACATCAAATCATTCCCAGTTGAATGAAGCATCTCTAAGACGAAAATCCTATCGATTATCTCAGGTATATACGACCCACTCAGACTCGTCGGTCCCGTTGTTTTCCTGTACAAACAGTTTATGCAGCAACTCTGGCTGTGCAATCTTGGTTGGGATGAGCCAATCCCCGGGCAATTACACTTGCATTGGCATTCATTATGAGACAAATTATGTCTGATCGGTAAAATTATTGTCCCACGTTCTATTCGCTGCAAGTCTAAAGCAAAGATAGTTGAATTACATGGGTTTTCGGATGCTTCTGAAAGGGGATATGGGTGTTATGTTTACACTAGAGTCATTTATCAAGATTCATCAGCCTCTTGTCACCTTCTGTGTTCTAAATCTCGCGTAGCCCCCCCTAAGACAGGTCTCATTACCTCGCATTGAACTCTGCGCTTACTTGTTGTTATCGCGACTCGTATTCAAGGTCGCTCCTGCTCTTCATTCCTTTATTAATAGTGTTCATCTGTATTCTGACTCCATGGTGTCCCTTTACTGGATTCATGCCCAGTCTTCTAGGTGGAAGACCTACGTCGCTAATCGTGTTGCCGAGATTCAGCGTCTTACTGAAGCGTACACATGGCATCACATCAATTCACAACATACTCCTACTGACATTATTTCTAGGGGATGTCACCCCGACGTTTTGCGCGATTGTTCGCTTTGGTGGCATGGTCCCGCCTGTTTGTCTCAATCTTCCGAGTCCAATCTTTTTCCACCCTTTTTACCTTCTAATCTGTCGTCTTCTGAATTCACTGCGGAGGAAAAACAAACCCCCAAACTCTCTCTAATGTCTACCCTGGCTATTGATCTCTCAAAGGACTTTTCTTCGTTGCACCGTCTGACTCGCGTATACGCTTACTGCTTTCGATTCATCAAAAATATTAGACTCTCCAGTGCTGAGAAAATATCGGGCGCTCTTACCCCCGTTAAAATTCATTCCACTCTTAATTTTTTCATAAAACAATCTCAGTCGATCCACTTCGCTGCCGAGATTAATTGTCTTCGTAATGGGTCTTCTGTTTCTATCAGGAGCAAGTAGTCTTCTCTGGACCCGTTCCTTGATGAGTCTGGCGTAATACGCGTCGGCGAGCGCTTACAGCAGTCGCAACTACCTTATGACAATAAGCATCCTATTTTCTTGCATCCATCGGCTCATATCACTCGCCTTATTATTGAACGCGAACACATTCGTCTACTCCACGCTGGTGCTCAACTCGTGCATCACTCACTTCGTCAACGTTGGTGGATCATTAACGCCAAGATAGTCATTCGCTCCATCATTCGTAGATGCGTCAAGTGTCTCAGGTTTAGTGCCAAACATCAGGTTCAGAGGCTTGGTATTTTGCCATCTCCCAGAGTCACTCCTTCGCGGCCGTTTCTATTCTGCGCAGTTGACTATGGTGGTCCCTTCATGATTCGTCATGGCGGGCAGAAATCTAGGACTCTGTCAAAATCGTATGTGTCTTTGTTCATCTGCTTGGAAACCAGGGCCATTCATTTGGAATTGGTTTCCGACCTTACGGCCAACGCGTTAATAGCTGACTTACATCGTTTCATGTCCCGAAGGGGCATACCCAGCCAGTTATATTCTGATAATGGCACGAACTTTAGGAAGGCCCGCAATGTTTTGCATGACCTTTACAATCTTTGGCATAATAAGGATACCACCTATCAATCCAATCCTTTACGACCTCTCAAGGTATTATATGGTCATTTATTCCGCCCTCATCACCTCATTTTGGTGGTCTTTGGGAGAGCGGTATAAAGAGTTTAAAGTATCATTTGCGCCGCGTGGTAAGCAAGTCTATACTCACGTTCGACGAGTTTACGACGGTTTTGTCTCAGATAGAGGCATGTCTAAACTCATGTCCATTATTCGCCGTCTCATCGGATGTAAATGATCCGGTGCCACTTACACCTGGCCATTTTTTGATTTGCGCACCATTAACGGCGATACCTGATCCAGACTTATCTCACATTCCCATCTCTCGTCTTGGACGTTGGCAACTTCTCCAGAAGTTTGTCCAAGTCATTTGGAAAGCTTGGTCTCGCGACTACTTACATCAATTACAACAACGTCACAAATGGAAATTCGCCAAGGACAACGTTTCCATTGGTGACCTGGTTTTACTGATTGAGGATAACTTACCTCCATTAGCGTGGAAATTTGGTGTAATTACCGCCACATTTCCCGGCCCAGACAACTTAATTAGAGTAGTTGACGTTCGCACGCCTACTGGCACCTATCGCAGACCAATCCATAAATTATGTTTGGTCCCTACTAGGGACGAACAGTAAAAAAAGGGTTTATTTTCCTTTGTATATATTTGTCAAAAATACATAAATCAGATGTTCAAAGAAGACTTTGTTAGTTATAAGCACCTTTCTTTTTAGCATAAGCTTTAATTTGTATATTTTTGATTCAGAAACTGTTTTACTCAAGCAAGTGTCAGTTTATTTAATATGCAAAGCTTTAATTATTATTTTGTATTTTCGTATATGCAACATTTGATTTATGCCTCATGTCTTTGCTTACTATTGTTTTTATGTAAAAATTTTGTTACTCTATGAATTTATTTCTCACAATTGTTCAACACATGTATTACATTTTGTAATTATCTAAACCGATTTCTGTTGTATTTATTATGTATAACTTGTATCTATGTAAACACATTGTTTCATCCGCATCTACTCTCTATAACCATACGCCACGCCTATATTTTTACATTGTATTTTGTATTTGTATTTTGTGATCATGTATTGCACAATTATTATTCATGCTAAATTTGTCTTTACATGTATAATTTTGTTTGTTCATTTTATTCATACTATTGTATAGGTCTACTGGCCTTATCTGGTTCAAGATAACCATTATGACTTGCATAAATGTTACAATTTATCGGGCCCATCATGTGATGAGTCACCGATTATTCATCATTAAACATTGTCAAATTATGTATTTTCATGTCTTATATTGTTTAATATTGTACACATACAATATAGATTGGCAATACATTGCTAACTTTTGCATTTATGCTCATGCATAAATCAAGTTGCACGCCGACCTTGGCCTGCTCAACTCTTATCATCACTCAAGCTTATCGCTAAACAGTTAATGTCATAACTGTTATCTAAGATTTCAATCTCCAAGTTCAATACAATTTATTGAGATTGACTTCTATTATCAGGAACACTGTATTTTCTTACAATAATTTATTATTGTATTATTGTATTAAGTATTAAAATATCTTTTTTTTTGCGGGCAGTTATGGACAGTAATGTGGTAATTTTCGCATTCAGAGGTTGGCTAATCTGTGCTTTCTGATATTGCGCTATCATGTTTATACAACGTTCAACGTTACAGTTGACCGAGCGTCGGCGGGCAGCAGACACAACGTTTGCTGTCTCGTTCTGTCTTTTCACTTTTCTTGTCGTCAGACAATCAATGTCGGCTTTAGGCCACAACATTTCTTGCATACTTGCACCAATTAGCGATACACTGCTAATTTCTCGATTTCATGTAATTTGAGTGCCGTGTACTCGCGCCTCAAGTCTGACGACAATCTACGACATCGTATAGGCCTTAGGCCTTAACATTTCTTGATGTAGTTTGAGTGCCGCACATTTGCGCCTCATCTACCATTTAGCTTTCTTAGCGACACGTTCATTTAAAACTTAAATCTCAACCAGACATAGCCAACCTCAGCGCTCAGAGTTAAGTGTACAACAATCTTAATAAATGTATTATACAGTCCACTATCTTCATTATTCTGCATCCTGGCAATAGCACCGCAAGGCATCATCTTCCTATCAGAACATTTCCTGGTACACACGTGCCGACACTAACACATTTTTTTTTGGTCCACTCGGACCGGATCTCGACAACTTCATTATACAGTATGTGTACATATATTGGTCGTTTATAAGAACGGAAAGAGCCAAGACGTATCTACTGGTCGTCACAGTAAAAAACAGTTAAAACATGTGATATATCAGAATTATTGTAATCGTGAAAAAAAGAACGTTTTATTGGCATCCTTCCCCGAGAAAATTACACGGTGTAATAATATCATTTTAGAATCTTAATTAATAATTTATTGGGGAAGAAAAACAGGCTCAGAGATAATGTAAACTTTTTATTTCTAATTAAACAGAGTTTTAGTTGAGCTTTAGCAGACTATTAGAGTATGGTACCTTTCCCCAATTTAGAGATTTCAGTTGATAGAAGCTTTTATTATTGTTATTAATTTGCGTTTCCGAAAAACTTTTTAAACATACACGAAAACCTTTTTAAACCCATCTTAAACAAAATATTTGACTATTAACAGTCTTTTTTCCGTTATTTTCTATTGACGTCTTTATAAGCATATTGCCCATAAACTTATCAGTGTTGTGGCTTTGGAATAAATATAATATACTTAAACTAATATGTTTTCTAGATTGTACATGCTTTTTGGTTCAAACGAAATGTCTAACCGTTTTACATCTTTCGACATGTTTGCATAAATGGTATTGTTTGCCAATGCGTGTACGTCAGAAAGGTGTACACAATTGTACACAAGTTTGCATAAGTGGTATTGTTTGCCAATTCGTGTACGTCAGAAAGGTGTACACATTTCAAGTTTCCAACAATAACTGTATGAAATTTGCAGACGTTGTATAGGCCTATGCCCAATACTTGTAGTACATTGAAACTGTTCTTTGCGTACCTAAACTGGTTTTAGATAACGTGTTTAGTGTGTGTTATACCTTTATAGATTTAGTGTGGTACCCTTTTTATAAGTAATACATATATTTATTGTACTATCCACGGTGTAATGGTTTAAATTTTTTGAATACATGTACGTAAATAAATCTGTCAATTATACCTGTCAAAGCTGGTTTTAAGGAAAATTTAAATTTAATTCTTTGCTTACTCATTGGGGTAATTGAAAAATACAAACTGAGACTGCATGTAAAGGAATATTATCTGTTAAATGTTAAATAATGTTTGTCGCTCCAGTAACCACATCTGTAGCACGTGGATACTTGGACGTTTCACAAGAGAGAAATTTCACACATATATGAAGCACACTACATGAAGTAACTATACAAAGTATGCTACACATACTTTGCTTCGCTGAAAGCCTGAGCAGTCTGCAAAAGTTGTCTCATTTTGTTGTCCAATAGTATTGTTTTAAGTGTATACCTGAATCGTTAACGTTCAGATATATCACATTGGGTAATAATTAATAACAAAATTGACTTAACAATATTCTGATTACAAAACAATATAATTACCAACGAATAGTGTACAAACTAACGGGCTGAGCTTTTTCAAAATTACTTAGAAACGCATGTCGTGTAGTTACAAAAGCTTGAATGATAAATTAAAGTATGTCAATTATGTAAAAATAAAGAATTATCGTTCTAAAGTTTAAGTTTGTGCAATACCAAATCTTCTTTTTACTTATAACTATTCCTTGACGCTAGAGTTGAAACTTTATTTTTGTATAGAAAACAATAAGCTGCGTCTTCCACACATTACAAGATGTCGAATTTTCGTTTCCTTTAGTAGGAAACGGGTTATTAATTCAAATGGTCAATTAACTGTACAACAATAATTTACTTACACAACCGAGTTTGTACCAAAAGACGCCAGGCGAATATTATAAATATAAACGTTGCACCTATGAACACGGAATATATGAGAAACGCAGTAAGTTAAACAATTGCTTAACTGAATACTGGAAAGAGATGTTTGATAATGACCCCGTTAAACTCATCATCGTATAGAAGGTGAATACATGTTTCTAGGCCAATAGATTGATTTAGCCAGTGTGACGAGGACGGGAGTAGGAATGTTGACTGACACATCATACAAAAGTCTACTTGAAAATCCAGATTAGTAGAACTATCAATTTTTCTTACCTCATTTAATAAACTATTTCCCTTCCTTTCTATAATATTTTCAGACACCTGGTTTTTCTGTTGGTTTTCTAGATATAATATGTAGCAAGTTGTTATTTGGCCGTTGGCAAAAAGTTACACCGCCCCCACGTCTGAAGTGAATCCCTGGAATATATCCACGGAGATCAGTGTCGCGTTGCCATAGACAGTAAACTGAGGTTATCGGAGTGAGTCATGCGTGTTCAGTGAGATTTTGTGGCCGAGATATTGTTTTTTCCACGGACGTAGAGGCGAACCTACATAAATCAGGGTCTAAACGATATGGCAACTAAGCTGGCATTAGCAAAATCTTCTTGAGGGCAGTAATCAATGTGGCTGGATATATTAACCTCATTAAGTACGGTATACAACTACTATTGTCAATTTTGTCTCATTTGCAAATACATTTTACGAATACAGGATCCAAATTATACAAATGTTCTATTAAGGCCCACACTACTGTATCTTGGAACACAAAGCAATATGTTACAGAATGAAGCGTAAATACTTTACTCTTCTTCCACGCGTTAGTTGACACCTTGCAAAAACATTTCCCATATATTTTAAATGGCCATCGTGAAAAAAGTTTTTCCTACACTAACGTATTCCATTTACTTCTCCTTATATTTGCTACTAGATATTTTACATAAATCCAAACTGTTTCACTAACTTTGCATTCAACTAAAATGTTTCTTTAGAATATTTGTGACAATAAATTCTTTTAATACAATTTTTAACCTACAAAAACCTTTTTGTGACTTTAAATTTCTGTTATATATCTTTGACTTTAACTCGTATTCTATAAGAGGTAGGCGTTATGCTGTAGCAATATTAGATTGGATTTAGTGCTTTGTTGATTTATTCAAGTTACTTTAATTGCAGATAGTATCCGGAGATAATGAACACTTTGTATATATCGTAATCAACTCAACGCTTTTACTATTTTCTACACGTTTTTATTAAAATTAATTTTTGAATATAGTTTCCATCTTATTTAAATTATAAATTGTAATAACTGATTTTCTAGTCATAAAATTTAGATAAATAGATTCTTATTAATATTAGTTTTGGAAAACAAACCAATAATTCAAACAATATGCAGATTTGATAATGTTCATCATCAGTGTCTCGTATACTTGTGTACAAATAGTATACAGTAATTAAAAGTAGATTCTTTTTATGTCACGTTAAGCACAGTTACAAATGTTTATTAATGGCATCATGAATAATTCATTCACAGTTATTGTGTTGGTCTTTCCTTTTGCGTCAAAGAATATATGTATTTCAAAGGAAACACGCTTTCATGATTTAAAATATAACTATTAAACTAGTCTATCTACTATCATGTTCACAGGTGCTAGCGTCCCCTACACTTTTGAGCACCACACACACACACACACACACACACACACACACACACACACACACCAATGTATTTTGCCCCACATATGTAGCTATCCATAAAAACTTATACAGAATTTGCTATATTCGTATTTCCCAGCAGCACCTAAATTATGGCAGATAAGGAAGAACTTTTACGTATGGCCAAGTTTTGACAATATCATGTGCATTCGTGGTAGTTGAGAATAAATTGACATATTGCGGTAAATTTTAAAGCTTTCAAAATATAATTTCATTGCATGGTTTCTGAGTAATTGTTTAGATATCCCTTTACTTTACCCCCACCCCTTATTATGTGTCCCCTCTTCATACCACTCCCTGTAACACTACTCCTAAATACCATTAACTTGTAAGACGTAGGGTAGGCCTAAGGGGCTCTGCCATAGAAATTGATTCTAAGAGGACTCCGCGAGTTAGAAAGGTTGGGTATCAAGCTATTCTAAACGATGGACAGAAGCGATCGTTATTCCCCTTCTGAATAGCGGATATAATCCTCCTTAAAGCAGAAAACTATCGTCGAGTATCCTGTACGTGCTAGAAAAATTATTGGAGAAGATAGTTAACAACCGGCTCACCAGGTGACTTAAAACATACGGATTTCTGGCCGCACACCAGTGTGAGAACTGGGAGCATCATTCTAATTCGGATCAACTGGAGTATCTGGAGAACGCAGTATAAAACAATTCCATCGAAGGAAAAACTTGGTCTCAGTATTCTTTCAAGTTCGAGAACGTATTCGATAACACATGGAGATACATTATGAAACACCTACGTAATTGACGGTTCGGACGTAACCTGCCAAAATTTATCTCAGCTATTCTGAAAAGTGTTCTGTGTTCGGGTCAGGCAGTTACTATCGGCGCTACACGAGCTAGAAAGTAGAGTAACGCGTGCAGCGGGGATCTCCGTTGAGCGGCACACTTTTTATAGCTATAACATAATATTTAACGGACAACAGTTGGAAAGTGTTTATATATACGTTGACGATCTAGCGCTATTCTCCTTGGCCAAAGTGGTTGTAACACGGCTACCGTGCCGTGTCCGTCTCGTGTGAAAGCTGCTACGTAACTTTTCGTTACACTGTGCAAAAATTATCTTTTCCATTTCGGACGAACCCGTGGTGTGGGTTGTTTAACGTTATTTCGTGATAGTTCTTACAAAGCTAGTGCTGTTGAACTTTTCCATAATAAGCATATTCTTCATCGCTATGGGCAGCGTGCTAGCTGGCATCTATAAAGTTATGTTTGTGGTCAGCATTATTGTGTCTTAAGGAATAATGAAAGAATAGGAATGTACAAATTGTGCAGATTACGGCTTAGACAAGATTCCAGCGCTTCACAATGCACTCCAATCCTCTGAATATTAAAAACACTTGTCAGTACTTCCAACAAGCAGAATGGCTATGTCTGAAATCTACTTACAGTTCATTACATTTTGTTGTTTGCGTCCAACGTCATCATCTGTATTGTGGTCTGGACCATCAACCGTATCAGCTACACAGCTGTCGTAAGTGTATTCAAGAGGAATCAACACAGGCTTTTGATTGAGTCTTTGCAGCCTCTGCACTTAGAATATTTAAATATAGGACATTTATAAACACGTAGTAAATACGTTAGGTACTTTTTTGTGTAAGTTACTTTTGTGTACTACTGTTGCAACATTGCTTTACTCAGAATTAGTACAACAAGCAATGTCATAAAATAGATTAATTGGTGTTATTTATTACAAAACTAATTTTGAAGTTAAAAATATATTATATTGTTAAAATATTGTTATATATTATATTGTTAAAACATATTACCCCTGGGTCGTATTTGACGCAACTATGTTTTCCTGTAGTTGCCCACTGGGTCAAAGTTAGCCCATACTTATTTTTTTACGGCTGCCATATAATAAACAGTATTTTTGTACAGTATAGTTGTAAAGTAGTGTAAGACATTACCATGATTTATTGGAAATCAACTCTGTGAGTAATCAGGAAGAAACTTTTAGGTTATATCAGCTGTGTGATTCCCTTGTATGATGCAATATCAGCTGATCTGTAGTTAGTAAAACAGCCCCTAGAAAGTAACACATGGTTAAACATAATGCACAAACTGTGCCAAGTACAGGCCATTGGGGTTTAACGGACGTATAAAGCCAAAAAACGAACAGGAAAGTATATAAATTGCAACAATACAGCCATATGCTGTATTGGGCATTGATTTAAATAAATATAAAATTTGTGGAATTATTATAATTTAGGGGTAAATGGACAGGCCTGAGATTGTAAAAATATTTCATTGTTATATTAGGGGAGGAATTAACCTGTTTCGACAGGCAAGGAACACCTGCTCGATTCTATGTGTGTTACGCGTGTATCTTGTGTGTAGTAGTGATGCATGTACAGACAGGAATCTCAGCTACCCTCCCCAAGTAATTAATAAAATAATTACTTTAATTATTTGTGTAAAAACTAATTAGTATATAAACAAACCAAAGGCACCAAAGTGTGTGTAAAATTTATAGTTATCCCCAGTGAGAATATGACGTTAATAGGACACATTATGCGGAGACAGTGCGAAATAAACGTGCCAAAAATACGCAAATTGCAATAAGACGCTCAACTTAATACAGTGAGTGCTTAATCAAATTAGCTATGATTTGTGCTATCACGGTTCCGTACAAAACATTGCTATTTGCTAAAAATTGCAAATATATGAAAAGGTTCGGTACCGGGGGCTATCATGTGATCTGCAGGTCTCGACAGGACAATTTCGGAACCAACAGGTGCGGAATCTCGAAAGGGTATAAATTAAGGGTTCGACTGAAAACCCTTCCCTTCATTTCAAGACATAGTTGCAGTCGGACATGCTGTCCGTCGGCAGAACAGTTTTATCTTTTTTAAAGTCTCATTAACGAACTAAGAAGACGTTCAACAATTAGGTTGACAATATTTCGGAAAGCGTAAAGTACCGGGACCGTGTAAGTCTACAGAGAGTATCTAAGGAGAATCTACCAGAGCGACGAGGGATGCTGGACGTTAGACGATGTTTTTTGACGCCTAACCGACGTTTAAGTTCCACCTTGCAGCAGATAGCAATTCTCTGAGACGGACCACGCACTGCTGGAAAACGACCCTGGACTTTCGACATATCCAGTACCACGCCAAGCCAGGAGTAAGGGAAACCCAACTCTAGACAACGCTGGACCCCGTCAATAAGTCGTAAGATCATCAAAACTCGAGGCGGCATGCATAATGCATTTATAAATGATTTTTTAAAAGAGCTCATAAAGACTATATAAAAAGACAATAAATTCAAACAAAGAAAAAGTTTATAATTAGAAATAATATATTACAATCTTAGATAAACGTTTAGTCGTATGAATGAGCGATCGCATATAAAGAAATAAAAAAATAGAATAATTTAAATTCGATTATAAAACAAATGCCAGTCTAAAAGTAATGAATACAATTTTAAATTTAAGTTTTACACATTGGTACAGACTTAGCAAGCTGAGGTCAGAACTGGATTAAAAGAATTCAATTCAAATTACATTTTAATTTTATTTGTTTTAGTAAATCAAATTGCATAAATGTCTAGATTAAGATTATTAACACGTCTAGATGTAAGAGTGTTTTAAATGTGTGTAACACCGTATAGTGTAAGAGATAAACACTTAATAAGGAGTGATATCTTGACCCAAGATTGTTAACGATGTTTTATTATTTATAAGGTTCGAGAAAACAATAAATATGAATTTTTAAATACTCATAAATCTAATACTCTTATTATAGTTACACCTAGTATTGTTATAATTACTTACAACCTGCATATATAATTGTGTTGTTATATAATTTTGTTGCCCGTTAACTTAGGGCTCGACACGCTTACATTTAATAATATGTATCGTTGTATAATAATTGCGCTCCAAGATCGTGGGGCTCCTCAAACACAAATAAATTTATATTTCCAAATAGTAGTACCGTTATGAAATATAAGGGTCAAATTTGACCAGCTGGTAAGTAATAAGATTAACAGGATTCAGAAGATAAAATTTCTCTAAAATCGTATACACAATGGAATCAAAAGTGCAGACCTAGCCGATTATCAACACTGAATTAAAATGACACGATCAGGAATGAGTATGGACTACATCATCTACTACATTGCTACACAAACAAGGACCTTCTTTTTCAAGTTACTTGTCCTCAAAAACGCACAAAAAGCTAAATTTTATTAAACCCTGCACAAAAAATTACCAAACAAATTACTCGATGAAAAAGATCTGAAATCTATCAAATTTCCTTCGTCCTCCAAGCGTGTAACTTGCTATACCGAAAGACCGTCAGACCCCGTATAGTATCTGAATGAAGTATCAGATCCCAGTATCTTCTAATGAAGGTATTGGTCCTCTATTCCCCAATGTGGTAAACTCTCAACAAAATGTAGGCTCTGTGAGTGTTGCTGTAAACAAGGCCATCGGGTTTTACTTGAACTTCACACTAACTCTACAATTAAATCAAGAGTAGCCACAGAAGCAATGAAAACAAGTCACAGGAATAAATATTGAAAAGAAAATAATTGCTTTTGTAAAGAAAAAAATATTAGGATGACTACATTACTAATAGCCTTATTTACATAACAATTATTTCATATATACCAGATGTACACTATAACACTGGCACTATTTTTCTTATCTTTCAGAATCGATTCCAATTACAATTTAACAAAAATGTTTTCCTTATATTTTTGATGAATCACATAACTCTTAGGTATTTTTAAACATAACATCGTAAACAAAAAATCGCTTACCTTTTCCAAGTTATAATATTATTTCCTTTTACAAATTTGTTTATAAGCTAATCTTGGCAGCAAATAACAACCTCATTATAGGAGTTAAAGTTCGATGAAAAGCCTATATTATAACAAATGACAATGTCGTAGAATCGTATCTATAACTCTTCTACTCTTTCATATCGCAAATATTGTAGAGTGTTTTCAGAATTTCAAAACTTTGTCGATGTTGTGGAGTTACAGTATTTTAATTTATATCAGTCACATTATTGGAGTGATTAATTTTCTTATTTAAATAGTCTATGTGCTTTGGGGAAGAAATTATTCTTTTAATATACCTTCAAAATATTTTCCTTTATGAAATGCACATAAGTTGTCTTAAGGTGACTCAGTTCAAATAAAAAAGAAACCAATTACAACGAAAAAACACACACAAAGGATTTCTAACCACCTGCTCCCAACAATCCGTTTTGTTTCTTTGAGCACAATTATTCGATCCCATGCCGCCCGTGTTCTGTGAAATCCACATAACCCAAATTAGACTAATACACCTCATGAGTACTGTTCTTAAATTACAGCTAACTAGTGATTCCCGTGAACTTTGCTGCACGTGCAAATAGCCGCGAGTTTTATATGAAAAAGGATTCAACAGTAGGTACACAATACCAATGGAATGGAATGCATCAATGCTTTCCAGAGCAAAGGTTAGAGCAAGGCACCGTTAAAATATTCCTACTGCCAACGGCCGAGCTACAGGATCACTTCAGTGGAGCAACTCCTCGTAAACCACGTTTGCTGTTTTCCTGTCAGACGTGAGTAAATGTAGGTCACAGCGGGGATCTTACGCTTGAGAGTTCATAAAACTGGCCGTAGGAGAAACAGGGCGATGTCAAATAAATCCCTGTGATTTTGATTGAGTGGGCTTTAAAATTGTTATTTCTCATCCGAAAGCACAGTTCATTGGTAACTGTGTCCCCTTAAAGGGATTTATTCTAAAGAGGCTAGCGGATTGCGAGGAATAAAAACGCATATCCTGGACTGGTGCCTGTTAATATTGTTGCCTCAATCTCCGTAGCCATTAACTTGGTGACCTGCAGCCATGTTCTGTTGCATATAGAAAGAGGCTTCAGGTTCCCTAGGCGTAAAATGTTAGAACTAACCTTTAGGGTGTTTATTTGGACGCATTACAAGAGGTCTCAAAGAATTAAAGAACTGCATAGGGAAGTTACACCATCACTGCCTTTAACTGTGCTATGAGATGACAGATAAGTTCTTCCTTCTGTCGAGGTAATGTGTGAAAACTTATTGTTGATGCTGCCAAACGTCTCATTCCTGGGATCGAGGATAGCGCTCTCGCAGAATCACTCCAAACGTTTTGCATGAAAGTTACTGATTTCTGGATATACTTTCAAAGTTAATTCTTCCATAATTCCAACCTTATTTCCCAGATTTCTTAGTAACTCAATCTCCCCTTTAAAATCTGGGGTATCTGCATTACTTAGCTGCAGCAATAAATCAGCAAACTTTGGAACATCAAGGTCTCCTGGTTTTGGACTCTCGTGTTATTGTGAGTTTGAGAGTTTACACGTGAGACCAAAGATGAGAGCCCTTTACGGATGCCTTGAGTTAATGGGCGCGTGTACCTCTTGGTATGACGGGCAGTGTCTGGCGAAAGTAGCCTAATAGAAGAAGAACTCCACCTGTCAACCGACGATTATTGTGCAGATCTTGGAGAGTTGCATCTAGCGCTTCAAGGGGTGTTCCATGGGACATGGTGGGTTTCTCAGGCAATCGAAACACTTTCTGGCATTCTGGCTTTGGCAGTACTCATTTTTATATTGCACACTAGATGACCACTGTAATTTAATTGGGTGGCATCTTGATTATATAATTAGCAGTCCGGCCACCCCCGGCAGCAGAGTGGTTGCAATTTGTGATGAAACAGCCCCAAACCAATTTGTCCTCGAGTCCCTATTTGTCCTAATTTGTCCTCGAGTTAAAGAAATTGGACTAATCAATAATGTTTTTCCTGTACCACATGGTGCATCATAAAAGTAAACCTTTCTCGAGCTATTTTAAACGCTTTCTAATATAACGTTATAAGCATGACTCTGCTCTACATTTATATGAGTTTCTTCAAACTGATGAAGTTTTGCAGCTTGACAGGGTCGGAGTACTCCACCTAGTATCTATTACCAATATCTCTATTGTTACTGCTGTCTGAAGCAGCCAGACCAAAGCTGTCTACTGCTTTTCCACAGAAATGAAACAGTTCGTTGTCAAAGCCACTAAAGTCGGTTTGTAAATAACGGGATTCAAACTAGATGTAGTGTCTTTGTGCTGATACAAATAGTCTTTAGGTAAGCAGTCTCAGAAGTTTAGCCAAAGGAAATCGGACACTTTACCGAAAGCTAAAATCACGGCGAAAAGATTTTTCCGTTTTTGGGAGAGTCTATGAAGGATGGTTTTTCAAGAGTCTACTGGCAGTGATTGTCTTCTTTGAAGAGTCCAAGAGCGTAGCACGCTAATTAATAATTAGGGTAAATACAGCCGTTTACTCTGCGAAGGGCCTGAACGTGTATAGGCTGTCAAACGTGATGAAGCATTAGTCGTAAGAATAAACATAGAACATTGCTAAATCTATTAAGTTCTGTAACTTCAGAGATTCTTTCAAATTTCCAGTCATTAGAATCTTGAATTTAAAAAAAAATTTCTGTAATAAAACTCACAAAGTATGAAGGAATACTTTTAATTACATTGTTTCCAAGGAAATCCACAATTAATTCACAACAAGTAACTCACTTCACAAATAATACATTTTTTAACAATACATATTATTCTTAAAAATTTGTCTACAGTATTTTCAAAAGACAGTGCTCTCTGGTCCTTTACGATTAAATTTTGCTTGTTACTGTTGGATGGAGATTCATGTTTTCCAGAATATCCATCAGTTGAGCAAGTAAAGTATGTATAGTTGAGCAAGTTATAATTTAAAAACATTCTTTGAACCAGAAGAAAAAAAGATATAACAACACATATAAAAATCCGTTGAAAGGGGCAATTAATTAATTTTTGTAGTGTGAATCCGTTCGTTAAAAGAAATAAATATATACAGTCTTCATATTCACTGAAGTCAGAAGCACAAGTGACGAAAAAGTACACGATCCTAGAGACTAATATTGGCCAATAATGGACAATAGTTTACGAACAAAAACAACCTCCAGGCTACGTATCACGGCTACAGAGTAATGAAACGTGTAGGCCTATAAGCAAGCAACAAGCAACAAGAACACGTACCTAATGAAGTACCTAAACTAAACATAAAAGATATAGCTACCATAAATTCTGGCGACACAACTAACAAATCTAAACACTAACTCATAGAAGACATTTATAGGAAAAGTAATAGTATAAATCTTAGAAACATTCCAGAAACCGCACCAAATTTGGGGTGAAAAATCTAAACAGATATTCAACAGAAAATATAATTTTTTAGCTTCAAGCAACAAAGACATTGTTGTCTCAGCTATGTAAGAGTTGCATAGGAATCAACTGTAGAATTAGTTAAGGATACGTTCAAGTAAAATAAAAGCATTAATGGGCAACGGTCATTGGAATGTACCTACGAAAGAAAACTAGTTACTTTTGAAGTATAGGAAATGACCATGAGGAATTTCAGAAGAGATATTGAGATTTTTAAAGTAAGTGTCTTTTTTGCAACGCAGTTATAGAAGTCAGTGGTTAGAGGAAACAGAAATTAAAGTAATGCTGGGTAAGAATAATTTTTCTGTCTGAAGATGCGAGCAGATATTGATAACATCAAACTAGCACAATTTCTAAACACAGGCTTTTATGTCGATTTATGAGATGAAATACAAGAACGCTCGCTAACGTTTTATTAATGACGATAACTACTGCTTCACTTATGTTAGCTGGTGTGCTACTACATAAGAGATCCTATCAATGGTGATATACCTAAAGAAGACGCTGAGAGAGTTCAACAATACCTTTCAGCGAACCTATATTTGATGGGCATGAAAATCCCATGCTTTTAAGGGATTAAAGCATATTCTAAGAGAAAGAGATCCAATAATTTTTAAGTTTATCCGAGCGTGTCTGTTAAAATAAACCCATTCAAAGATAACATATTTTTTACGCCCCTGTGGTAGCCAACCACCGTAACGCAGCGGAAATCCGGTGTGCGGGTTTACAAGGTCGCGCATTGACACAGTTTTCTGACCGTTTCAGTGCATGCAACAAACGAATGAGTGTCGACCTGATTATTAATTACTGATCACCCGAAGAATGGTAGATAATTCTCGAATCTCGTCCGAGTATAAATGTAAGTGCCTGGGTAAGTTTAGTTTTGAATCAGCAATGTTGGAATGAGATATTTAAGTTGTTGTTATCTGCGGTAATGTGTAAAGAGATTATAATGTATTACTCGGTACTACATTATTTATAAGGTGGCATTTGCTATTCTGATAATTCCTGTGAAGTACGATTACTAATCCTATGTGATGAAGCTGAGAGTTGGGCAGCTGATAAGTCTAAGAAGTAATGTGCACTCTATTTTGAAGGAAATTAATGATGGAGTATCTGGAAGTTATCTTGCTATCAACAAAACAATTGACAAAATACGGAACCGATTATGTGGGCTTCATCTTTGCCATAAAGCAATTGAATGGTGTCGGACCTGTGAAATATGTGCTGTAAGCAATGACCAGCAGGCCAGAAACAGGAAGGAAATGAGATATACATTGTCGAAATTCCATTAGAGAGAACTGCCATAGATATTGCTGTATCTTTCCCAGGTATAAACCATGGAAGGCAGTATATCAGGGTTATAGTAGGTGAAAGCTTATACGTGCAACTCAAAATCAAGAAGTTACTATTGTAGCAAGGGCGTTAGTTCACAACTTTTGGCATTATAGAGTCCTTATGGTCCAATAGAACACTTGAACAACGTGTATAAATTGTTACAGATGAGAACCAAACAACTGGAACCAGCGCAAGATTCCTAATGACATATAGATCATTAATAAATGACACAACCTCTATGACTCAGGCAAATTAATGTTTGACCGAAAGATTTGTGTTCCTGAGGACTGACTGTTTGCGTCACTTGAGACTCAGCTGTAAGAGCCGCAGAATTATTATTCGCAATAGGAGAACCTACTGCGAGGAATGATTCGTTTCATAAGTAGGCGGCTGAAGATAGCCAGTAATAATATGAGAACGCCGTACGACATTCTCAGTAGTAGTACGGGTATTGGAAAAGGAGATTAGGTTCCGTTATACAAAACAGAGAGATATAATCTCTCCCCGACAGTTCAAGAAACTGGGATGGCCATAAAAATGTAAAAAAAGAATCAACATTTTTTTAGCGGATACAATAAGAAGGACAGGTGACATTGAAGGTCGTCTATCTAGACATTCTGCCAAAGTATTACAGCAGAGACGGTTTGGAAGGTTGGGACAAATAGGCATAAGGAAGGTAGGTAGGTAAAATGCGTGACGCGGAGGCATTCGTTGTGCGGAGTGTGTGTAAGGTCGGACATCGACATAGTTGACAGACCATTCCAGTGCTTATAACGTACCATTATAACTACTGTAACTACAACTACTACTGTAACTGTGCGCAATTATTCTCGACCCGTCACCCGAAAATGGTAGATTATTCTCGACCTTCGGCGGGGTTATAATTAAAAGCGCCTGCGGACAACCTTGATCAGTTTTGAATCGGCAACATTAGAGTAACTTATCGAAGATGTTGTTATTTACGGTTTAGTGTAAAAGGATTTTTCTCTATTCCTTAGTGCGACACTGTCATTCCCGCGATATTTACCGTTTGTTACGTTTCTGTACTTTTGACGGTGTTTAACTTGAAGAATTGTATATGAATGCTTTTAATTATTTTCGGCTTTAATCAAAGTGTAAGTAGCAGTTTCGTCTGATGTCAGTAAAAAAAATAAGTAAAAAAGAATCGGATACCAATAAACTTGACAGAAAAAGAAGAAAGCGATTTCAAGAATGCTGAGATGTGACACATTTTTGAGAAAGAATTCAAGTATTCTGGTAATAATGGTACTGAGGATTATGAAGATAATAAATTACCAGATGAAAAATGTCATGAATGTTTTAATCCTAATGGATATTGTAATGGTACATATAGCACACCCAGCACCCAATGTACAACAAATGGATTAAAAGATACCAAAATAAATTAATCAACAAAAAACGAACTTGCAGTCATGAACATAGAAGGTATTATGACCAAAGTAGGGGAATAAACTAAACGATAAGTTAGAAGTAAATGTATAATTATTGAAGAAACGAAGACACGACTAACGACAAGACAACGTACCCAATTACCCAATAGATAAGACAGTGAGAAGAAAACAATGACAACAATAACCAGGTGAAATTTATTAAGTGGGAAGGAAGAATCAGTGCAACTAGGGGAAAAGCCTAATCAAATCAGGTACCAAAAAGAGATAATATAGATAAGGATAAATTAAACCATGAAAATAAAAGTATTATTAATGAAAAAGAAAATAAAAGTGAGTTAACAAACTTGATATAAAACCGTAAGCTGTGACTTGACACTGACATAAACTTATTAATCAAATGACTTCAATGACTTAACAGTACAAACAGAACCCAAAAAATTAAATATTGAAGGTATAAGTTAAGAGGGAGAGTGAGTACAAGAATTTTAATTGTATAATTAAATAATGTATAAACATAAAAAATAGACAATGTACCAAAGGACTAATAAAATTTGTAAAGTGGGATTAAGATTGTCAAAGACAACTAGTACTCAATAATAAAGGTTGAGATAATAACAAAATAGAAACAGCAATAAACAATAAAATATCAGCTTTAAGTAAGAGTAAATAATCATAACTTGTGTAGAAAACAGAAACTGACATTCAGCCATTGTTGAGAAACCAAGTTAGGACATAACCTAATCTGGCCAACTAGTTTTCAACAAAATAGTAAAAAACTATGACTAAAATGATGTTAAATTAAAATGTCATAAACTAACTAGATACTATAAGGAACAATCAATGTACAAAAGGTCATAGTATAAAGGAACATAAGTGCAAAATAAATGTAAATTAGTGTAACCAAGTATACCACATAGAATGGGCACATGGGACAGCAAAAACCTCACATAAAACTGTAATAAAAGAATAGGGACTCAACCCATGGTATTAAATAATGAAGAATAACGTTCAGGTGAGACAAATCAAGGATTATGTCCACCAAATTAATAATAATAAAGCAAATTATAAGTGAACCCTAACTAATACTAGATGCAAGAAGTTTAAGTAAATTCAAACTAGCGTGGTTCCCAATATAAAAGCAGAACTAACCACTGCCAAGTATTAAAATTGCTATAAAAACACTGATATGGAATAAACATAATAAAGAGATAAATGTGCAAAAATGCAACTAAAGTATACTCAAGTATGTGATGTAATTAATATTTCATATATATTTTTTTTTTTTAAATTTTGGGTTATTGCGAGGGAAGTACACCAGCAATTAGAGCACGTTAAAAGTGACACTTGTTAGCATTGTTCGAGGGTGGGCGGCGAAAGGGAACAAACCTTTCCTTTCCATTAAGACGTCGTAAAAACTATTCTCGAACAATGTACGGCACATGTTGCAGCCAGCTGGACCATGCGTGGGAATGCCCGACTCCACAATTAGGACAAAAGGAGACTACCCTTACATCTGTCCAGTAGCGAGAAAAACACAGAACCAACGGCGAGAGTATTGTTCAAAACCATGTGTGCGACTTCTCAAAGACAATGGTTTATGCAAGGACAATAGGACAGGCGACTAAGTGACGCTAAGAGAGAGCACAGATGTTATGCCACCCGCAAGTCGACGGAGGAAATCGTCAGCGTACCAACAATAAGAGAATTCGACACGCTACACCAAAAGTAGCAGATGTGATTTTGAAACAGAGCCTTAACACTGATTCCAGGAACGGGACAACGTACGTAAGACAGCGACTCATCTAGTCCACGTGGACTATGTCAAATTCAAGTCGAAAAAGCCAACCAGCCAATGAGGAACGAGAATTCCGGAGGGAACTTCTGTAAGGGATGGTTCAGCGAGAAGCTTGAGACCAGAGAGCGAATCTCGTGTATGAACGTCCCTCTCCAAACGGCACTGGGTGGAGAATTCGTTGGAATTACAGACTGGAGACGAAGGGACACAAGGAGGTCCATGGAATGAACCTATCAAAGATGAATTGGTGGGAAGTTTGAGCGTTCATCAGAGTCCCAAGAGTGGGAACAGCAGAAGAAATAAAAACCATTTACACGGGGAGACGCGCTCTCAGTTCATTCAATTTTTAGCCTCAGTTCATTCAATTTTTAACCTCAGTTTACTACAAATTTTATCTCAGTTAATTCTAATTGTATTATAATTCTTAACTCGGTTAACTCAGAGTTTCGAACAGTCTATTGAACTTGTATTTCATTATATAATGATTCAGTTATAAGAACTTAAAGCAGTGCGTAAGTTAAAATGTATTTCGGTAGAGACGATTAAGACATTATTACGAATAAATGAAAGTGCGCGAATAAAACACAGAGCGTAAACGGAACAGTAGTTTTCGTGATGAAACGCGAGCAACAGTCTATATAATTTCTATGTAATTCATCGTCATAAAGACACGGACATTGTGAAGTGATATTCTTGAACAATTACAGAAAAAGTAGTGATACTACAATGTTTAGTAATTAACTCAAATAAATAGAATTGTGAAAAGTGCCTAATGAACTCGAAAAAGACCTAGGCGCCGAAAAGAGTTTTCGTGCGGTATAGACAATTATTAGAAGCATACGGTATCGAACTGTGTACAGCAAATAGACACATACGCGTGTAGAACTTAACCGACCGATTACTATAACAGTACAATGCGACTACTTGTATTATATTAAACTCAAAGCTCGAAGTGACTGTCGCGGTGTGCGGGAGTGTTTACGATCAAGTGTCCTATGGATTAACTTCACTCATCAATGCAGGGAGACAGCACGGCAGAACGAGTAAAGTACAAAACTAATCTCTTCTTATAATTAGTAATTTATCAAACACCACTGACCTGACACTTAGAACAAAAACCACCTGAGAAAGTTATATAAATACGAGTCAGATAGATGAAGAAGGAGTTTAGAATTTGATTTACTACCAATGATTTTTGAGAAAACACTATGGCAAAGTAAAAAGAAAGAATTTTTAACACAAAAATTCTAAAATAAATGTAAGTACATCTTACTACCTATGATTTAGAAGAAACTTTATGGAATTATAAAAGAAGGAATTTAGAATTTGAATAACAAACAAATTCTAAAACAATAGTAAGCACAACTTACAACCATATATTTTAGAAAAAACTTTATGGAATTATAAAAGAAAGAATTTAACATATAAATTCTAAAACAAAAGTAAGCACATCTTACTACATAATATTTTTGAAAAAAACTTTATGGAAAGAAGAAGAAGGCAGGAATTTTGAATTTTTAATAAACAAATAAATTCTAAAATAATGGTAAGCACAACTTACAACCAAATAATATTTATGAGAAACAACTTTATGGAAAAATAAAAGAAAGATTTTGGAATTTAATATACAAAAAATTTAAAAATGAAGTAAGACCAACTTACTATGACTAATTTGTGAAAAAACTTTATGGTAAATTTAAGAAGAATTTGAATTTAGAGAAATACCAAAAAAGTCAGTAATAATTGTAAGATCACCTTACTATAAACAATTTTGAAGGAAACAATTTTGGGAATAAATGAATTAAACAGAATTTGAATTTTGATAAAACGTCAAAACTCTGAAACGAAATAAGATCAACTTATTGCAATGATTTATGAGAAATGTTATGGAATTAAATAAAAAGAGGAGTTTGAATTTTGCATGAATCTAACAAAGTTCTAAAAATAAATATGTGCTATTTATAATTAAATTTAGAAGAAAATAAAATGATTAATTCAGAAAAAAAGAATTAAATTTAATCCAGAATAAATGTGAATATCTAGCATTTGAAGGAGTAGAGAAGAAAAACAAAAAGAGTGTGATATACAAGAGAAGGCAATAATTTGGAAACAAAGAAAAGGATCTGTTATTATAATAAAATTTTACAAATCCAAGAAGGAAAAACAATAAAATAATAATGAGAACAACCTATGACTAATTACTGATGAAACGATAAGGGAACGGTTAATCAAGAAAAAGGAATACGATATTACTCAGTTCTGAAGAAACAAAGAAGAACAACTCATACCAAACATATGGAGAAGATGATTTTGAACCAATAATAATATTAAGACCTATATGAAATGCAAGGAGAAGAAGTACCACATGAAATATAATATAAATGAATTAATGTTAATGAATGCAAAGGCGGATTAATAACTTTCTAAGAGAAAGGAAAGAACAAAATGTTTAAATAAAATGATCAAAATAACAACCTGAATATCTAGAAGAAAAAGAGTTACACTATAACCAGTAACAAGAATTATTAAGAGAAGTTTTCAACCATAATTAAAATAAATATATCAGACAATTTCAGAGTTCAGAAAAATATATATATATATAATGAGTATAATAATAATTATGAAGATTTATTAAGATAGAAAATGTGAGATAATCTGAGAAACTACGAAGTGAAGAATCCAAAGATATTTTTATTAGTCGAAAATGAGACTACTTTTTATTTATTTATTCGATGACTGACTGAAGATAATTCCAGCAGCATTATGTTTTTTTGAGCAGAGATGAATGTGCCTCTGGACTCAAATTGTAGAAGTGGTGTATGGCCAGCAGAGATTGTGTAGCCTACAGTGCCCCTCTGAACTGCCCCAGCCCACGTGATAGGGAATGTTAGGGAATTAATATCCCATGGATGCAACACGAAGTTTATAAAGAAAGAAAATGTATTACAATAATAATAATATCTCAGAAGACACTAACTATCCAAGAAGGATCAAAGTAAAATAAGTAACTATATATATAAAATTAATTAAACTCAAATATAAAAGTCGATATAGAAATGGAGAGAAAAATGAAATATAAGAATTAATTAAATTATCATAAGAAATTATTTCATCCATAAACGTGTCTGAAATAATTACTTCTGGAGGAGAGCAATCTGTAGCGTGACAGATAAACGCATAATAATGAATGGCATTGATCATTAGAGTAAGAAGATTATAACATTTAAATCCGAAAAAAGCATTGAAATAATATAAAGAAATAATTCATAGCAACTGTGCAGAACAATCATTGTTATTAAAAATATAAGTTCAGATAAAAGCGAGTTACTAGTGATGAATCATCGAAACCAGTATGATAACCCAAGGTTTTTAAAATATAACCCAGGAAGGTAAGAAGTAAACAAAGAAGCAACAGAATATGACTAAACCCACAACGAGGATAAGTAAATGAAAAAGAAACCCTGAATAAGGCAAGATCCACCATAAAAGGTGATGTATTTCTAGAAACCAGAAGAAGATGAAGAAATCCCAAGAAACCCGATGGCATCAAGAAGAAGATGGAGAAGATACCATTCCAAGAAGACAGAAGAAAAGAAGACACCATTGAAGAAAGAAGAAGAAGACAGCATCCAGAAGAAGAAGGAATGCTCTTATAAAAAACACCCATATCCCCATATCCCAATTTAATAAAAAACACAAATAATAAAATGTATAACGAAATAGTCTTGAACAGTAACCACATGTACAATAAAATTAAGAGGAAAAAGTGTATAGAGTAAGAGTTGCCAGTGAACCAAGATGAAACAATAATACAGGGTGACCACGAGGAATAGGGCGTTTTTGATTGGGACTGTACTCGACAGTGGTTGGTGGGAGGGAGACTGAGTTGACGGCCTTGAGCTCGCAAATGTGTGCAGTTTCAGTCACAATGGAGCAGTGGACGTTGGAACACCGCGTATTTGCGTACGATAGTTTTGTGAAAACCGGCGAGTCAGTGACAGCAACCCAACGTCTTTTCCGGCGTCATTTCAATATTGAGCGACACGGTGCGGTCCCCAATCGAAAAATGATTTTGAGATGGGTCGACAACTTAAGAAGACCAGGATCATTGATGAAAATAAAACCACCTGGGTCTGCTCGGACAGTAAGGACGCCAGAAAATGTGGAAAGGGTAAGAGCAGCGCTGTTACAGAGTCCACGTCGATCTGCTCGTCGGCACTCGTTTGCTTTGCGCATGGGACGTGAATCGGTCAGGCAAATTTTAAAGTTTCAGTTACAGTTTCACCCATTCAAAATCATGTTCGTGCAGAAATTGAATGAAGCGGACTACGAAAAACGTGAAGATTTTGCTGTACAGATGCTGCAACTGATTGAAGAAAACAACGATGTCGTAATTTTCATGTCAGGTGAGGCTCACTTTCATTTGAGCGGGGAAGTTAACAAGCAGAACTGTCGGTACTGGGCAGAGACAAATCCCAGACAGCTCCATGAACGCCCTCTGCACTCACCACGAGTCACAGTGTGGTGTGCGATATCGCGCCGCTGTGTCATCGGTCCCTATTTTTTCGAGGATGGTGGGCGTACAGTGACAGCAAATTCTGACCGGTACACTGAAATGATCAGAAACTTTTTCCTAAGAGAGTTGCGTAGGAGGAGGAGGAGGAGACTAAACACGAATGACATTTGGTTCCAACAAGATGGTGCAACAGCCCATACTGCAAGAATATCTATGGACTTGCTTCGGCGTACCTTCCCCAGTCGTCTCATTTCCCGGTATGGAGATGTGCCTTGGCCTCCGCGTTCTCCAGACCTCAGTATGTGTGATTTATTCCTCTGGGGTTACTTAAAATCTCGTGTTTATGCGGCCAAACCTCGCACATTAGAGGAACTTAAAGATGCGATTCGACGTGAGATCCAACTGATTGATCAGCAAACATTGGAAAGAGCGTGGGAGAACTTCAAAGGCAGAGTGGAAGAGTGCATCGATGAAGAAGGTAAACATCTCTCAGACATTATTTTCCAAACATAACTTCAATGGCATACATTGTACTACATTTTCATGTCAATAAATAATTTTTCACTTCAACATTAACCGAGTATAATTTTTTTAAAAAACGCCCTATTCCTCGTGGTCACCCTGTATAATGCCTAAAGAACAAATCTTCATTGTAACACACAAACCAATTTATTGATGTTAATGAGACTAAACAACCATTTAGAAATAGCATCAAAAAGTGTAAAGTGAACCAGTGCTAGTTTGGGTATTATAAAAAATAAACCTTATGTTTCGTCCTTGGCATCCACAAACTGTGTATATAATGAAATATACAACTTTAAATGACTTATAATTTGTAACATGTGAATGTGATACATTTAATAATGACAAGCTATAAATCTGTTTGAAGAGACATTTCTTTAAATAATGAAAAAAAACAGATTTAAATATACAGTGACAGGGTACAATTACCCAATACCATATTTAAAAGACAGTTTAAAAACTACATAATCAAACTTTGTATAAGAGATAGCAAATAAGAATATAGGTATAAGGTTTTGTGAATATAGAATAAGGATTTTAAAAATGTATTAGGTAAAACACTTATTAAGTTTGGAACCACTAACATCCTAACTGTAAATATATTTATTACTTGTATTTATAGTAATAATTAAGTAAGATGTTAGATGGGAAAAAACCTCCTTTGTAAATACTAACTTTCTATGTTAGTAATAAGTGTTGATTGTAAAAAATGTCTGAATGGTTGAAGACAACCATCATTTGAAAATATTTCTTATTTGTTTAACCGTTTATAGTATTGAAACCAATACTAATTATTGTTATGTTTAATTTAAAAAAAAAGTTTAGTTTATAATACCATGTTTAAAAAGTCAGAGAGGGTAAAACACAGTATTTATTGTTTGTATAAAAATTTGTAAGAAAAAACTTGTTAAAAAATCTAGGCAAAATGATGAAAAACTAAACCTCATCAAAACAGAGAAATTACTCATTTAATACATTTAAACTAAAGGGATTTAGATAAAATAAACCAGAGATGAAGCCATATAATTACAAAAACAACTTAGAAAGATTTTGAAAAATTATAGCCAGAATTATAAATAAAAATGGAAATGACAGAACTCAAAAATTTGGAGAGGGGAGTCATATATTCCAACATAATATTTTAAAACTTAACCAATTCAAATAATTACAAGAAACTAAGGGAATATAAACCTTTTAATAAAATATGAGATTATTAATCATAAATATAACTTAAAAATGGCAGAATTTGCATAATGACAGGAAGCTAATTTTGAACTTTTACTAAAGACAAAATGAAGGTAAAATTACCAATTTTAGACAAAAAACATAATAAAACGGCATTATTCAATATTAAAATACGCCGAATGAACTGAAGGATTAAATTAAGTAACATCTAGCTAAGAAATTTGAATAATAACCAAAGTTTAAGCAGTTATATAATGTAATTTAAAAACTTGGACAGGATGCAAATTTAAATTTGAACAATGTAAGGAATAATATTGTATTGGCTAAGATTTTAGTCGAAAGTGAAGGAAGTATATAGTTGATTATTAAACATTGTACGGTGCACTTGACGAGCGTATTTTAAGCGAGGTAACCTAACTAATAGTACCGTAATGGCGAGTCAGTGAATGACACAATTTTGAAAATCGCGAGTGGCGAATAAAAACATTTTGTAACATCGACCGAGTGACATAAACAATTACCAGAGACTAAATAACATTGTACAGCACTAAACTACACCAAATAACATCATTAAACACCAGAAAACAGTATACATCTTAACCATAAATTAGTGCCCGAACGATAGAGAGTGAACGGACTTATACATACACCCCTATACAAAATACAACACAGAAACTTCACTCAAGACACTACACAACATCAGAAGGAAGATTTGTTGACACCAGGACGTGAATACTACGAGAAAATCTCTTTATTGGAACGTCACATTTACTAGCGACATTTTACCAACTCGACGGCACCCATTTGCAATTTCCGTCTTCACTCAAAATGAACGCAGCCTTCTAGTTCCGCCAGCGATACGGTTCGACAACAAATTATTTTATTTCAATCTCAATTAAATATATGTACCTAGTATTAAGAATTAATTGTTGTTACGTTATAGTTTTTTAATATTGGCCCGATTTCTCTGACTTTAACCATAATTAGCTGTTAAAAGAACCTGATTGAATTTTATATATCAAAAACTTGTAATTTTTCGATACCCTGAGAGTCGATTTTATAATCGACAAGAGTCTTGTTAATCAATTATTCAATAAATTATTTATACTTTTCACATAAAAATAGTTCTTTCTTTACCAAACATAACAACTTACCATTAATATAATTTAAACGATAAACTACAAGAATTTCACCACATCAGAAGGAAGATAACCTCCAAAACGAAAAGTAAACAAATATCGATTGTACCTGGAGGCAATCTAATAAGTGGTTGCAGTTTATCGAAAATACCAAAACATTAATACAATTTATTAGACAAGTGAGACACGTTTCAAAACTTCACGAAATACAATTAATTAATTGTTTTTAATTAATTAAGCTATAAAAAAGAAAAATTTTTTTTAATTATAAAATTTTTTTTAAACAGGATTTTTATTTCTTCCTCAAACAACATTTTTAAAACATTTTTTTTGTAACACTACAGCTCAACAGTGAAACTAAAGGAAGAGTTTCAGACCAGAAAGATTTTGAGAACCACACCAAGTAAACACCAGAATAGAGTTTTATTACAAATTGGCTAGCCCAAACAGTGGGGCTTGATTTAAAAGGACGATCAGAATACAGAATTTGTAAATATAAGTTACAAATTGGGGGCCCAACGTGGGGCTTTAAGTAGCGATTGAAAGGCCAATACAATCTGCCCAATCACTGATTGGAGTTCGGCAGCAGCTACAAAGCCAGAGAAATTGACGGAAAAATGCAACGACGTGCAATATCTAAGAAACGGGCGGCGGAGGCCGAAATGGAAGTAGTGATAGACATGGGGAATAACGTGGCGACGCCAGTAGATGTGGAGAGTTCATTGCCAACGGTATTATCAAAACAACCTGCACAAACAGAGGAACAACCGGAAATGCCTACACAAACCGGGGAAGTCGATGTTCAGAAGGAACAATTGGGAAAACCATCACGAACGGAGAAAGAGGAAATGCAAGAAATGTTCAGAATAATGATGACGAAAATGAACGAAGATAGTAAGGAATTGAAAGAAGATTTGGCAAATAAAATAGAAAAAACAAAAGAAGAATTGAGTGGGATAAACAAGAACATGGAGGATTTGAAGGAAGACAACCAGTCCCTGAGTAAGAAGATTGAGGAAACAAATAAGAAGATGGAAGAAGAAATGGGGAAGAATTTAGAAGATTTGAAGGAAGACAACCAATCGTTCAAGGAAGAATTCAAGTCGACTAAAGAAGAATTGATTAATAAAATTGAAAACACCAATCAGAAAATCGATGAAACCAGGAAGAAGATAGAAAAGAACAACCGACAATTGAAGGAAGAGTTGAAGGAAGATAATAAGAAGTTGGAAGAGAAGATGGGGGGAGAAGTTGGAAGAATTGAGAGAGGACAAGCAAATTTTAAGAGAAGAATTAAGGGAAGTCAATCAGGAGAATCTGGACAAACTTGACGACAGAATAGAATTGTTGAGAGAAGAACTGAATAAGGAAATCAATGTTAACAAGAAAGCGATGAATAAAAAGATGGAAGAAGAAAATATAATGGTGAATCGACAGATACGAGAGATGGATGGGAAGTGCAACCAGACCGAAAAGGAGGTACAAGAGTTTAAGGAAGTGGTAAACATCAAGTTTACAAATATAGAAGAACATAGCCGCAGGAAAGTAGAAGAACAGAGGAAGGAAACTCAAGAAGAATTCGGGAGGGTACGGAACCAAGTCGCGGAACGGTGTGATGATATGCAAGAGGCGATGACCAATATCACAGGTCAGGTGCGACAAAGCCAAGAAGATATGGAAGCTTTAAGAAATAGACCGACTCATTTCACCGGATTGCCCATCAATGAAAGCCGAGAATGGCTCAACTTCCGGCAGTACATGCGGAAGCCGATGGAGTTCCTGGCTAGGGTAGATGAATACTTCGCCAAACATAAAATAACGCAATGGAGCAATAACAGGGAAATCTTGGATGAGTCATTCAGGGAGATGACGGATAATTGGTGGATGGCTAACCGGAGCGAGATTCCCGACTACCAGCAGTTCCGGAGAATGTTTAAGTCGAAATACTGGTCTGAGACAACCCAGAACCTGATCCGTGATAACATATGCAACGGACGATACAGGGCACAACTAGGCAGTAGCATGACAGCCTATTTCTTAGGGAAGGTGTGCATGGCGAAACACCTCGAGCCGGCTATACCAGAAGAGTGCCTGGTGAATAAAATCTCATATCACTATGACAAAGACATTGTCAGGGCCCGGAGAGGTAGCCAGATCAAGACGGTACAGGCAATGACGAAATTGTTAGAAGGATATGAAAATGAAGAATATTATCGCCAGAGCCGGAGGAGGAATGAAAGACCAGAGGCGAGGCCGAATCAATACCCTAATAACGGAAATAACCATCCCGGAAACCGGAACCAGCCCAGTAATTACGACGGCCATAATAACCCGCCGCGTAATAACAATTTTAACGGCATTGCTAACGGTATTAGGAATAACAACCCCTATCCTAATAATAGGAACAATTACTATCAGCCCCCTAATAACCCATACAGTCAGAGAAATCCATACCCCAGTAATAATGGTGATAGACATTACCCACCCAACCGAAATTACAATAACAATAATTATAGTAATAATAATAACAATAATAATAGTAATAGAGTGTCGCGCCCTAGGGTTAATTTTATAAAAGCCGAAGATCGCGGTCCAAGGAGATATTATCAACCACGGAGGAACAGCTTCCACGGCGCGGACAGAAGATGGAGAAGTGCGGAACGGGACGGTCCACGACACGAACAAGAAGAAGAAGCACCAGCCTGGAGGATCTTGGCCGACAACAGAACAGGGAGATAAACCTCGAACAGGGTACAGAGCGTCAGGAAACGACCCAGAGTTTCCCGAACGATGCCTCGGTCAATCCAAGTACGAACGATGACCACAATGCTTTAAACGGGAGGAGGCAGTAATTAACGACAACGACCCGTTACTGCTTATACTTCCTGGGTTAAACAAGAATGAGTTGCAACAAGCAACCAATTGTAAAAACATCACGATAATTAGTAACCATTACCTGAAAGATATTCGAACTGAACTTTTGGCGGAGAACGAAAAGAGTCTCAACAACAATAATAACGAAATACTATATATAACAGCGGAGGTGGAAGGAATTCCCGCTAAAATAATGATTGACACAGGTGCAAATATTTCAATAATAAACGCCAATGAACTGGAAAGGATACAGAGTGAATGTGGAAAAACTTTGCCAATGTTACCAGTAAACAACATTGTATTAATAGGTGCAACTGGCCGCCAGAATAAAACCATTAGGAAGCAAGTTTCCTTAAGTGTCTTTGGCCGCGATATAGCTTTAGACATGGAATTTTTGATCGCCACCGGATTACCATTTGACATACTAGTCGGCTGCGATATTCTGAGAAGATATTCCGCCATTATCGATCTTAATCTAGAGAGAGTATCACTTTTCCCAGACGGAATAACATGGACCGCAAATTTGGTAGGAGGCGCAAATATACTTCCCAGCCCAATACATCAACAACTTCGTACAATTAATATCATTAAGAACAGCCCTCTTCATAAACCCATTATATACAACCATGGAAGAGAGGATTTATGGTCAGTAAAAATACAAGAAATACAGGACTTCCAGTGCGGAACCAATAACGATAAAATACCTGTACATCTAGCAGATCGTTTAGTCAGAGTATATGAGAAGTACAAGGCAGTGTTTTCAGATGAACCAGGGAAGGTTAAAAACTATCAGTGCAAACTGGAGTTCAAAGAAAACGTAGAGTTTAACCGGAGGTCATATCCAATCGCTCAGTCGCATAAAGAGGCCGTGAGAACAGAAATAAATAAAATGATTGAAAATGACATAATTGAGATTAGTCAATCACCTTACACTAGTCCAATTATTGCTGTTCCAAAGAAAGACGGACAAGTCCGGCTCTGTTTAGATGCGCGCGAATTGAACAAAACGATTGTGAATGACAGAACTTCACCCGGTGAAATAGAGGAGATATTAAAACGTTTTCATGGCACGAAGTTTATCAGTACCTGGGACACTGTATGTGGTTATTGGCAAGTGGAGCTGCATCCACAAAGCCGTCAGTACGTGGCGTTCATTTTCGAAGGGCGCAATTACCAGTTCAAGAGACTGCCCTTCGGACTTGTAAATTCTGTCGCCATCTTTGTGGCATGTATGGACCAGATTCTTGGACAAGAAGCACTCCAATTTACCACCGTCTATGTAGACGACTTACTCATTACATCAGAATCCTGGGAGGAACACTGCTATAGAGTAGAATACGTACTAAGTAAGTTAGCGCAGAACAACATAACTCTGAAGTTGGAGAAATCCAAGTTCATAGCGCGCGAAGTACAATTCTTGGGTTTCAATCTAGACGATAGAGGTATTACCCCGTCAGCAGAGAAAGTGGAGGCAATTCAGAGGTTCCCGCAACCAAGAAACAGGAAACAATTACAATCTTTCCTCGGACTCTGTAACTATTACAGGAAGTTTCAGAACCGATATTCCGAGTTGACAGCCAAGTTTCAACCACAATTATCTGCTAGAAACAAATGGACTTGGGGTGAGGAACAAGATCTTACCTTCCGCTTGATAAAAGAAAAGTTTCTGTAGAGCGTTATACTTCGTCACCCAGAATTTAAGAAACCATTCTTTTTAAACTGCGATGCTAGCGACCTGAGCTTAGGAACGACTTTATACCAGGAAGATGAGGAGGGCCAACATCTGGTAATAAGCTTCGCTAGTCGCACGCTGAATCAGTGCGAAAAGAACTACAGTGTAACAGAAAAGGAATTGCTTAGCGTGGTGTTCGCATGCAGCAAGTTCCGAACATACATTCTCGGGTTTCATGTCACTGTTCGTACTGATCATAAATCCATCTCGTTCCTACGTAGGTGCAAATTGAGTCACGGCCGATTGGCTAGATGGGTACTCGCCCTACAAGAATATGATCTGAAATGGGAATATATTCCGGGAAAAAGAATGTGGTGGCGGATGTATTATCACGGACAAATCTGGAAGATCAGACTTTCGAGGGAGAGAAGGAGAGCTTGGTTAAAATTTATAACATCTTTAAGACCAGAGCCGATCTACAAGCTCTATTAATAAATATCCGTATCCACCAACAGTCTGATCCTAAACTGAAAAACATCATGAGTCGATTGGAAGCCGATGATGATACCGTTTCCAAATATTACCATCTAAACAAAGGAATCTTATTCATAAAAACGGCATTGGACGAGAGACATGGAAGGTGATAATTCCACACCAAATCGAAAAGGAGGTCATCATCGATTATCATGTCAGGTATGGTCACATGGGAGCGCTAAAAGTGATACAGGCTTTAGAGCAAAACTGCAAGATAAAGAATATCAACCGAAAGGTGAGAACTTACATCAAGTCCTGTAATATCTGCCAATGCGTCAAGATAAACAATGAGAAGAAAGAGGGTATAATGATACCTATTACCTCAAAAACAAAACTGGAAAAAGTGTTCTTGGATATCTGCGGTCCATTTCCCCGTAGCGGTGGTCGACACAGGTATAAGTACCTGATAATAATCATGGACCACTATACCAAATATATAAAGCTATATCCGGTTAATCGGGCAACAACAGCGAAAGTTCTGGCGGTGATCATCGATTTGTATGTGCCAGGTATCGGTAGACCATCTTCCATTATTACCGACCATGGTATGCAATTTAAGGGGAGGAGGTGTCGAGACACATTATTAGCACTTGGGATGAAAACCTATAAGACGTCAGTCTACCACCCAAGTAGTAATCCGGCTGAGAGAGTACTGAGAGAAGTGGGTAGGATCTTGCGGACGTACTGTCACAACCAACAAAGAAAGTGGCAAGAGTACTTAGCAGCAACAGAAACATTCCTAAATTACGCCCACCATCCAGCTATAGGAATTACACCATACTCCGCCATGTATGAGAAGCCGACTCCCCGAGAAATTGAAAAAATCATCGAGTTTCCACCAAACAATGATCGCAAATTCAACCAGTTGAGATTTTATAACAAGGTGGCTGAAGACCAAGAAAAACGGCAAGCCAAATACCAAAAGGCAATAGGGCGTATAATAACATACAAAGAGGGTGAGAAAGTTCTCCTAAAAAATCGAGAGCTGCCCAGCACCCTAGAAGGTATAACCAAAAAATTATTATTACTCTATACAGGACCATATGTTGTGGTAAAGGATAAGCATAACAATACTTATGAACTGAGGGAGATAGCTTCCGGAAGAATTAAAGGTGTGTACAATCAAGCATCTATGCAAAAGTACTATGAAGAAGGAGTTTAGAATTTGATTTAATACCAATGATTTTTGAGAAAACACTTTATTGTAAAGTAAAAAGAAAGAATTTTTAACACAAAAATTCTAAAATAAATGTAAGTACACCTTACTACCTATGATTTAGAAGAAACTTTATGGAATTATAAAAGAAGGAATTTAGAATTTGAATAACAAACAAATTCTAAAACAATAGTAAGCACAACTTACAACCATATATTTTAGAAAAAACTTTATGGAATTATAAAAGAAAGAATTTAACATATAAATTCTAAAACAAAAGTAAGCACATCTTACTACATAATATTTTTGAAAAAAACTTTATGGAAAGAAGAAGAAGGCAGGAATTTTGAAATTTTAATAAACAAATAAATTCTAAAATAATGGTAAGCACAACTTACAACCAAATAATATTTATGAGAAACAACTTTATGGAAAAATAAAAGAAAGATTTTGGAATTTAATATACAAAAATTTAAAAATGAAGTAAGACCAACTTACTATGACTAATTTGTGAAAAAACTTTATGGTAAATATTTAAGAAGAATTTGAATTTAGAGAAATACCAAAAAAGTCAGAAATAATTGTAAGATTACCTTACTATAAACAATTTTGAAGGAAACAATTTTGGGAATAAATGAATTAAACAGAATTTGAATTTTGATAAAACGTCAAAACTCTGAAACGAAATAAGATCAACTTATTGCAATGATTAATGAGAAATGTTATGGAATTAAATAAAAAGAGGAGTTTGAATTTTGCATGAATCTAACAAAGTTCTAAAAAGAAAATATGTGCTATTTATAATTAAATTTAGAAGAAAATAAAATGATTAATTCAGAAAAAAAGAATTAAATTTAATCCAGAATAAATGTGAATATCTAGCATTTGAAGGAGTAGAGAAGAAAAACAAAAAGAGTGTGATATACAAGAGAAGGCAATAATTTGGAAACAAAGAAAAGGATCTGTTATTATAATAAAATTATACCCATCCAAGAAGGAAAAACAATAAAATAATAATGAGAACAACCTATGACTAATTACTGATGAAACGATAAGGGAACGGTTAATCAAGAAAAAGGAATACGATATTACTCAGTTCTGAAGAAACAAAGAAGAACAACTCATACCAAACATATGGAGAAGATGATTTTGAACCAATAATAATATTAAGACCTATATGAAATGCAAGGAGAAGAAGTACCACATGAAATATAATATAAATGAATTAATGTTAATGAATGCGAAGGCGGATTAATAACTTTCTGAGAGAAAGGAAAGAACAAAATGTTTAAATAAAATGATCAAAATAACAACCTGAATATCTAATATAAAGATACAATTTTAAAAATTAAATATAATATATTAAGACCATTCAAATAGTGAATAAGAAAATACTATATATAAAGACCATGCTAACACTGCAAGTAACCAGAAGGAAGTATAAAGAGAATTCAGATGGAGAAGAAAAAGAGTTACACTATAACCAGTAACAAGAATTATTAAGAGAAGTTTTCAACCATAATTAAAATAAATATATCAGACAATTTAAGAGTTCAGAAAAATATATATATAATGAGTATAATAATAATTATGAAGATTTATTAAGATAGAAAATGTGAGATAATCTGAGAAACTACGAAGTGAAGAATCCAAAGATATTTTTATTAGTCGAAAATGAGACTACTTTTTATTTATTTGTTCGATGACTGACTGAAGATAATTCCAGCAGCATTATGTTTTTTTGAGCAGAGATGAATGTGCCTCTGGACTCAAATTGTAGAAGTGGTGTATGGCCAGCAGAGATTGTGTAGCCTACAGTGCCCCTCTGAACTGCCCCAGCCCACGTGATAGGGAATGTTAGGGAATTAATATCCCAAGGATGCAACACGAAGTTTATAAAGAAAAAAAATGTATTACAATAATAATAATATCTCAGAAGACACTAACTATCCAAGAAGGATCAAAGTAAAATAAGTAACTATATATATATAAAATTAATTAAACTCAAATATAAAAGTCGATATAGAAATGGAGAGAAAAATGAAATATAAGAATTAATTGAATTATCATAAGAAATTATTTCATCCATAAACATGTCTGAAATAATTACTTCTGGAGGAGAGCAATCTGTAGCGTGACAGATAAACGCATATAAATGAATGGCATTGATCATTAGAGTAAGAAGATTATAACATTTAAATCCGAAAAAAGCATTGAAATAATATAAAGAAATAATTCATAGCAACTGTGCAGAACAATCATTGTTATTAAAAATATAAGTTCAGATAAAAGCGAGTTACTAGTGATGAATCATCGAAACCAGTATGATAACCCAAGGTTTTTAAAATATAACCCAGGAAGGTAAGAAGTAAACAAAGAAGCAACAGAATATGACTAAACCCACAACGAGGATAAGTAAATGAAAAAGAAACCCTGAATAAGGCAAGATCCACCATAAAAGGTGATGTATTTCTAGAAACCAGAAGAAGATGAAGAAATCCAAAGAAACCCGATGGCATCAAGAAGAAGATGGAGAAGATACCATTCCAAGAAGACAGAAGAAAAGAAGACACCATTGAAGAAATAAGAAGAAGACAGCATCCAGAAGAAGAAGGAATGCTCTTATAAAAAACACCCATATCCCCATACCCCAATCTAAATAAAAAACACAAATAATAAAAAGTATAACGAAATAGTCTTGAACAGTAACCACATGTACAATAAAATTAAGAGGAAAAAGTGTATAGAGTAAGAGTTGCCAGTGAACCAAGATGAAACAATAATATAATGCCCAAAGAACAAATCTTCATTGTAACACACAAACCAATTTATTGATGTTAATGAGACTAAACAACCATTTAGAAATAGCATCAAAAAGTGTAAAGTGAACCAGTGCTAGTTTGGGTATTATAAAAAATAAACCTTATGTTTCGTCCTTGGCATCCACAAACTGTGTATATAATGAAATATACAACTTTAAATGACTTATAATTTGTACCATGTGAATATGATACATTTAATAATGACAAGCTATAAATCTGTTTGAAGAGACATTTCTTTAAATAATGAATAAAAACAGTTTTACATATACAGTGACAGGGTACAATTACCCAATACAATATTTAAAAGACAGTTTAAAAACTGCATAATCAAACTTAGTATAAGAGATAGCAAATAAGAATATAGGTATAAGGTTTTGTGAATATAGAATAAGGATTTTAAAAATGTATTAGGTATAAGGACATTTATTAAGTTTGGAACCACTAACATCCTAACTGTAAATATATTTATTACTTGTATTTATAGTAATAATTAAGTAAGATGTTAGATGGGAAAAAACCTACTTTGTAAATAATAACTTACTATGTTAGTAATAAGTGTTGATTGTAAAAAATGTCTGAATGGTTGAAGACAACCATCATTTGAAAGTATTTCTTATTTGTTTAACCGTTTATAGTATTGAAACCAATACTAATTATTGTTATATTTAATTTTAAAAAAAAAGTTTAGTTTATAATACCATGTTTAAAAAGTCAGAGAGGGTAAAACACAGTATTTATTGTTTGTATAAAAATTTGTAAGAAAAAACTTGTTAAAAAATCTAGGCAAAATGATGAAAAACTAAACCTCATCAAAACAGAGAAATTACTCATTTAAATACGTTTAAACTAAAGGGATTTAGATAAAATAAACCAGAGGTGAAGCCATATAATTACAAAAACAACTTAGGAAGATTTTGGAAAATTATAGTCAGAATTATAAATAAAAATGGAAATGACAGAACTCAAAAATTTGGAGAGGGGAGTCATATATTCCAACATAATATTTTAAAACTTAACCAATTCAAATAATTACAAGAAACTAAGGGAATATAAACCTTTTAATAAAATATGAGATTATTAATCATAAATATAAATTAAAAATGGCAGAATTTGCATAATGACAGGAAGCTAATTTTGAACTTTTACTAAAGACAAAATGAAGGTAAAATTACCAATTTTAGACAAAAAACATAATAAAACGGCATTATTCAATATTAAAATACGCCGAATGAACTGAAGGATTAAATTAAGTAACATCTAGCTAAGAAATTTGAATAATAACCAAAGTTTAAGCAGTTATATAATGTAATTTAGAAACATGCACAGGATGCAAAATTAAATTTGAACAATGTAAGGAATAATATTGTATTGGCTAAGATTTTAGTCGAAAGTGAAGGAAGTATATAGTTGATTATTAAACATTGTACGGTGCACTTGACGAGCGTATTTTAAGCGAGTTAACCTAACTAATAGTACCGTAATGGCGAGTCAGTGAATGACACAATTTTGAAAATCGCGAGTGGCGAATTAAAACATTTTGTAACATCGACCGAGTGACATAAACAATTACCAGAGACTAAATAACATTGTACAGCACTAAACTACACCAAATAACATCATTAAACACCAGAAAACAGTATACATCTTAACCATAAATTAGTGCCCGAACGATAGAGAGTGAACGGACTTCGACAACAAATTATTTTATTTCAATTTCAATTAAATATATGTACCTAGTATTAAGAATTACTTGTTGTTACGTTATAGTTTTTTAATATTGGCCCGATTTCTCTGACTTTAACCAAAATTAGCTGTTAAAAGAACCTGATTGGACTTTATATATCAAAAACTTGTAATTTTTCGATACCCTGAGAGTCGATTTTATAATCGACAAGAGTCTTGTTAATCAATTATTCAATAAATTATTTATACTTTTCACATAAAAATAGTTCTTTCTTTACCAAACATAACAACTTACCATTAATATAATTTAAACGATAAACTACAAGAATTTCACCACATCAGAAGGAAGATAACCTCCAAAACGAAAAGTAAACAAATATCGATTGTACCTGGAGGCAATCTAATAAGTGGTTGGAGTTTATCGAAAATACCAAAACATTAATACAATTTATTAAACAAGTGAGACACGTTTCAAAACTTCACGAAATACAATTAATTAATTGTTTTTAATTAATTAATCTATAAAAAAGAAAAATTTTTTTTAATTATAAAATTTTTTTTTAAACAGGATTTTTATTTCTTCCTCAAACAACATTTTTAAAACATTTTTTTTGTAACACTACAGCTCAACAGTGAAACTAAAGGAAGAGTTTCAGACCAGAAAGATTTTGAGAACCACACCAAGTAAACACCAGAATAGAGTTTTATTACAAATTGGCTAGCCCAAACAGTGGGGCTTGATTTAAAAGGACGATCAGAATACAGAATTTGTAAATATAAGTTACAAATTGGGGCCCAACGTGGGGCTTTAAGTAGCGATTGAAAGGCCAATACAATCTGCCCAATCACTGATTGGAGTTCGGCAGCAGCTACAAAGCCAGAGAAATTGACGGAAAAATGCAACGACGTGCAACATCTAAGAAACGGGCGGCGGAGGCCGAAATGGAAGTAGTGATAGACATGGGGAATAACGTGGCGACGCCAGTAGATGTGGAGTGTTCATTGCCAACGGTATTATCAAAACAACCTGCACAAACAGAGGAACAACCGGAAATGCCTACACAAACCGGGGAAGTCGATGTTCAGAAGGAACAATGGGGAAAACCATCACGAACGGAGAAAGAGGAAATGCAAGAAATGTTCAGAATAATGATGACGAAAATGAACGAAGATAGTAAGGAATTGAAAGAAGATTTGGCAAATAAAATAGAAAAAACAAAAGAAGAATTGAGTGGGATAAACAAGAACATGGAGGATTTGAAGGAAGACAACCAGTCCCTGAGTAAGAAGATTGAGGAAGCAAATAAGAAGATGGAAGAAGAAATGGGGAAGAAGTTAGAAGATTTGAAGGAAGACAACCAATCGTTCAAGGAAGAATTCAAGTCGACTAAAGAAGAATTGATTAATAAAATTGAAAACACCAATCAGAAAATCGATGAAACCAGGAAGAAGATAGAAAAGAACAACCGACAATTGAAGGAAGAGTTGAAGGAAGATAATAAGAAGTTGGAAGAGAAGATGGGGGGAGAAGTTGGAAGAATTGAGAGAGGACAAGCAAATTTTAAGAGAAGAATTAAGGGAAGTCAATCAGGAGAATCTGGACAAACTTGACGAAAGAATGGAATTGTTGAGAGAAGAACTGAATAAGGAAATCAATGTTAACAAGAAAGCGATGAATAAAAAGATGGAAGAAGAAAATATAATGGTGAATCGACAGATACGAGAGATGGATGGGAAGTGCAACCAGACCGAAAAGGAGGTACAAGAGTTTAAGGAAGTGGTAAACATCAAGTTTACAAATATAGAAGAACATAGCCGCAGGAAAGTAGAAGAACAGAGGAAGGAAACTCAAGAAGAATTCGGGAGGGTACGGAACCAAGTCGCGGAACGGTGTGATGATATGCAAGAGGCGATGACCAATATCACAGGTCAGGTGCGACAAAGCCAAGAAGATATGGAAGCTTTAAGAAATAGACCGACTCATTTCACCGGATTGCCCATCAATGAAAGCCGAGAATGGCTCAACTTCCGGCAGTACATGCGAAAGCCGATGGAGTTCCTGGCTAGGGTAGATGAATACTTCGCCAAACATAAAATAACGCAATGGAGCAATAACAGGGAAATCTTGGATGAGTCATTCAGGGAGATGACGGATAATTGGTGGATGGCTAACCGGAGCGAGATTCCCGACTACCAGCAGTTCCGGAGAATGTTTAAGTCGAAATACTGGTCTGAGACAACCCAGAACCTGATCCGTGATAACATATGCAACGGACGATACAGGGCACAACTAGGCAGTAGCATGACAGCCTATTTCTTAGGGAAGGTGTGCATGGCGAAACACCTCGAGCCGGCTATACCAGAAGAGTGCCTGGTGAATAAAATCTCATATCACTATGACAAAGACATTGTCAGGGCCCGGAGAGGTAGCCAGATCAAGACGGTACAGGCAATGACGGAATTGTTAGAAGGATATGAAAATGAAGAATATTATCGCCAGAGCCGGAGGAGGAATGAAAGACCAGAGGCGAGGCCGAATCAATACCCTAATAACGGAAATAACCATCCCGGAAACCGGAACCAGCCCAGTAATTACGACGGCCATAATAACCCGCCGCGTAATAACAATTTTAACGGCAATGCTAACGGTATTAGGAATAACAACCCCTATCCTAATAATAGGAACAATTACTATCAGCCCCCTAATAACCCATACAGTCAGAGAAATCCATACCCCAGTAATAATGGTGATAGACATTACCCACCCAACCGAAATTACAATAACAATAATTATAGTAATAATAATAACAATAATAATAGTAATAGAGTGTCGCGCCCTAGGGTTAATTTTATAAAAGCCGAAGATCGCGGTCCAAGGAGATATTATCAACCACGGAGGAACAGCTTCCACGGCGCGGACAGAAGATGGAGAAGTGCGGAACGGGACGGTCCACGACACGAACAAGAAGAAGAAGCACCAGCCTGGAGGATCTTGGCCGACAACAGAACAGGGAGATAAACCTCGAACAGGGTACAGAGCGTCAGGAAACGACCCAGAGTTTCCCGAACGATGCCTCGGTCAATCCAAGTACGAACGATGACCACAATGCTTTAAACGGGAGGAGGCAGTAATTAACGACAACGACCCGTTACTGCTTATACTTCCTGGGTTAAACAAGAATGAGTTGCAACAAGCAACCAATTGTAAAAACATCACGATAATTAGTAACCATTACCTGAAAGATATTCGAACTGAACTTTTGGCGGAGAACGAAAAGAGTCTCAACAACAATAATAACGAAATACTATATATAACAGCGGAGGTGGAAGGAATTCCCGCTAAAATAATGATTGACACAGGTGCAAATATTTCAATAATAAACGCCAATGAACTGGAAAGGATACAGAGTGAATGTGGAAAAACTTTGCCAATGTTACCAGTAAACAACATTGTATTAATAGGTGCAACTGGCCGCCAGAATAAAACCATTAGGAAGCAAGTTTCCTTAAGTGTCTTTGGCCGCGATATAGCTTTAGACATGGAATTTTTGATCGCCACCGGATTACCATTTGACATACTAGTCGGCTGCGATATTCTGAGAAGATATTCCGCCATTATCGATCTTAATCTAGAGAGAGTATCACTTTTCCCAGACGGAATAACATGGACCGCAAATTTGGTAGGAGGCGCAAATATACTTCCCAGCCCAATACATCAACAACTTCGTACAATTAATATCATTAGGAACAGCCCTCTTCATAAACCCATTATATACAACCATGGAAGAGAGGATTTATGGTCAGTAAAAATACAAGAAATACAGGATTTCCAGTGCGGAACCAATAACGATAAAATACCTGTACATCTAGCAGATCGTTTAGTCAGAGTATATGAGAAGTACAAGGCAGTGTTTTCAGATGAACCAGGGAAGGTTAAAAACTATCAGTGCAAACTGGAGTTCAAAGAAAACGTAGAGTTTAACCGGAGGTCATATCCAATCGCTCAGTCGCTTAAAGAGGCCGTGAGAACAGAAATAAATAAAATGATTGAAAATGACATAATTGAGATTAGTCAATCACCTTACACTAGTTCAATTATTGCTGTTCCAAAGAAAGACGGACAAGTCCGGCTCTGTTTAGATGCGCGCGAATTGAACAAAACGATTGTGAATGACAGAACTTCACCCGGTGAAATAGAGGAGATATTAAAACGTTTTCATGGCACGAAGTTTATCAGTACCTGGGACACTGTATGTGGTTATTGGCAAGTGGAGCTGCATCCACAAAGCCGTCAGTACGTGGCGTTCATTTTCGAAGGGCGCAATTACCAGTTCAAGAGACTGCCCTTCGGACTTGTAAATTCTGTCGCCATCTTTGTGGCATGTATGGACCAGATTCTTGGACAAGAAGCACTCCAATTTACCACCGTCTATGTAGACGACTTACTCATTACATCAGAATCCTGGGAGGAACACTGCTATAGAGTAGAATACGTACTAAGTAAGTTAGCGCAGAACAACATAACTCTGAAGTTGGAGAAATCCAAGTTCATAGCGCGCGAAGTACAATTCTTGGGTTTCAATCTAGACGATAGAGGTATTACCCCGTCAGCAGAGAAAGTGGAGGCAATTCAGAGGTTCCCGCAACCAAGAAACAGGAAACAATTACAATCTTTCCTCGGACTCTGTAACTATTACAGGAAGTTTCAGAACCGATATTCCGAGTTGACAGCCAAGTTTCAACCACAATTATCTGCTAGAAACAAATGGACTTGGGGTGAGGAACAAGATCTTACCTTCCGCTTGATAAAAGAAAAGTTTCTGTAGAGCGTTATACTTCGTCACCCAGAATTTAAGAAACCATTCTTTTTAAACTGCGATGCTAGCGACCTGAGCTTAGGAACGACTTTATACCAGGAAGATGAGGAGGGTCAACATCTGGTAATAAGCTTCGCTAGTCGCACGCTGAATCAGTGCGAAAAGAACTACAGTGTAACAGAAAAGGAATTGCTTAGCGTGGTGTTCGCATGCAGCAAGTTCCGAACATACATTCTCGGGTTTCATGTCACTGTTCGTACTGATCATAAATCCATCTCGTTCCTACGTAGGTGCAAATTGAGTCACGGCCGATTGGCTAGATGGGTACTCGCCCTACAAGAATATGATCTGAAATGGGAATATATTCCGGGAAAAAGAATGTGGTGGCGGATGTATTATCACGGACAAATCTGGAAGATCAGACTTTCGAGGGAGAGAAGGAGAGCTTGGTTAAAATTTATAACATCTTTAAGACCAGAGCCGATCTACAAGCTCTATTAATAAATATCCGTATCCACCAACAGTCTGATCCTAAACTGAAAAACATCATGAGTCGATTGGAAGCCGATGATGATACCGTTTCCAAATATTACCATCTAAACAAAGGAATCTTATTCATAAAAACGGCATTGGACGAAGAGACATGGAAGGTGATAATTCCACACCAAATCGAAAAGGAGGTCATCATCGATTATCATGTCAGGTATGGTCACATGGGAGCGCTAAAAGTGATACAGGCTTTAGAGCAAAACTGCAAGATAAAGAACATCAACCGAAAGGTGAGAACTTACATCAAGTCCTGTAATATCTGCCAATGCGTCAAGATAAACAATGAGAAGAAACAGGGTATAATGATACCTATTACCTCAAAAACAAAACTGGAAAAAGTGTTCTTGGATATCTGCGGTCCATTTCCCCGTAGCGGTGGTCGACACAGGTATAAGTACCTGATAATAATCATGGAGCACTATACCAAATATATAAAGCTATATCCGGTTAATCGGGCAACAACAGCGAAAGTTCTGGCGGTGATCATCGATTTGTATGTGCCAGATATCGGTAGACCATCTTCCATTATTACCGACCATGGTACGCAATTTAAGGGGAGGAGGTGTCGAGACACATTATTAGCACTTGGGATGAAAACCTATAAGACGTCAGTCTACCACCCAAGTAGTAATCCGGCTGAGAGAGTACTGAGAGAAGTGGGTAGGATCTTGCGGACGTACTGTCACAACCAACAAAGAAAGTGGCAAGAGTACTTAGCAGCAACAGAAACATTCCTAAATTACGCCCACCATCCAGCTATAGGAATTACACCATACTCCGCCATGTATGAGAAGCCGACTCCCCGAGAAATTGAAAAAATCATCGAGTTTCCACCAAACAATGATCGCAAATTCAACCAGTTGAGATTTTATAACAAGGTGGCTGAAGACCAAGAAAAACGGCAAGCCAAATACCAAAAGGCAATAGGGCGTATAATAACATACAAAGAGGGTGAGAAAGTTCTCCTAAAAAATCGAGAGCTGCCCAGCACCCTAGAAGGTATAACAAAAAAATTATTATTACTCTATACAGGACCATATGTTGTGGTAAAGGATAAGCATAACAATACTTATGAACTGAGGGAGATAGCTTCCGGAAGAATTAAAGGTGTGTACAATCAAGCATCTATGCAAAAGTACTATGAAGAAGGAGTTTAGAATTTGATTTAATACCAATGATTTTTGAGAAAACACTTTATGGTAAAGTAAAAAGAAAGAATTTTTAACACAAAAATTCTAAAATAAATGTAAGTACACCTTACTACCTATGATTTAGAAGAAACTTTATGGAATTATAAAAGAAGGAATTTAGAATTTGAATAACAAACAAATTCTAAAACAATAGTAAGCACAACTTACAACCATATATTTTAGAAAAAACTTTATGGAATTATAAAAGAAAGAATTTAACATATAAATTCTAAAACAAAAGTAAGCACATCTTACTACATAATATTTTTGAAAAAAACTTTATGGAAAGAAGAAGAAGGCAGGAATTTTGAAATTTTAATAAACAAATAAATTCTAAAATAATGGTAAGCACAACTTACAACCAAATAATATTTATGAGAAACAACTTTATGGAAAAATAAAAGAAAGATTTTGGAATTTAATATACAAAAATTTAAAAATGAAGTAAGACCAACTTACTATGACTAATTTGTGAAAAAACTTTATGGTAAATATTTAAGAAGAATTTGAATTTAGAGAAATACCAAAAAAGTCAAAAATAATTGTAAGATCACCTTACTATAAACAATTTTGGAGGAAACAATTTTGGGAATAAATGAATTAAACAGAATTTGAATTTTGATAAAACGTCAAAACTCTGAAACGAAATAAGATCAACTTATTGCAATGATTAATGAGAAATGTTATGGAATTAAATAAAAAGAGGAGTTTGAATTTTGCATGAATCTAACAAAGTTCTAAAAAGAAAATATGTGCTATTTATAATTAAATTTAGAAGAAAATAAAATGATTAATTCAGAAAAAAAGAATTAAATTTAATCCAGAATAAATGTGAATATCTAGCATTTGAAGGAGTAGAGAAGAAAAACAAAAAGAGTGTGATATACAAGAGAAGGCAATAATTTGGAAACAAAGAAAAGGATCTGTTATTATAATAAAATTATACCAATCCAAGAAGGAAAAACAATAAAATAATAATGAGAACAACCTATGACTAATTACTGATGAAACGATAAGGGAACGGTTAATCAAGAAAAAGGAATACGATATTACTCAGTTCTGAGGAAACAAAGAAGAACAACTCATACCAAACATATGGAGAAGATGATTTTGAACCAATAATAATATTAAGACCTATATGAAATGCAAGGAGAAGAAGTACCACATGAAATATAATATAAATGAATTAATGTTAATGAATGCGAAGGCGGATTAATAACTTTCTGAGAGAAAGGAAAGAACAAAATGTTTAAATAAAATGATCAAAATAACAACCTGAATATCTAATATAAAGATACAATTTTAAAAATTAAATATAATATATTAAGACCATTCAAATAGTGAATAAGAAAATACTATATATAAAGACCATGCTAACACTGCAAGTAACCAGAAGGAAGTATAAAGAGAATTCAGATGGAGAAGAAAAAGAGTTACACTATAACCAGTAACAAGAATTATTAAGAGAAGTTTTCAACCATAATTAAAATAAATATATCAGACAATTTAAGAGTTCAGAAAAATATATATATAATGAGTATAATAATAATTATGAAGATTTATTAAGATAGAAAATGTGAGATAATCTGAGAAACTACGAAGTGAAGAATCCAAAGATATTTTTATTAGTCGAAAATGAGACTACTTTTTATTTATTTGTTCGATGACTGACTGAAGATAATTCCAGCAGCATTATGTTTTTTTGAGCAGAGATGAATGTGCCTCTGGACTCAAATTGTAGAAGTGGTGTATGGCCAGCAGAGATTGTGTAGCCTACAGTGCCCCTCTGAACTGCCCCAGCCCACGTGATAGGGAATGTTAGGGAATTAATATCCCAAGGATGCAACACGAAGTTTATAAAGAAAAAAAATGTATTACAATAATAATAATATCTCAGAAGACACTAACTATCCAAGAAGGATCAAAGTAAAATAAGTAACTATATATATATAAAATTAATTAAACTCAAATATAAAAGTCGATATAGAAATGGAGAGAAAAATGAAATATAAGAATTAATTGAATTATCATAAGAAATTATTTCATCCATAAACATGTCTGAAATAATTACTTCTGGAGGAGAGCAATCTGTAGCGTGACAGATAAACGCATATAAATGAATGGCATTGATCATTAGAGTAAGAAGATTATAACATTTAAATCCGAAAAAAGCATTGAAATAATATAAAGAAATAATTCATAGCAACTGTGCAGAACAATCATTGTTATTAAAAATATAAGTTCAGATAAAAGCGAGTTACTAGTGATGAATCATCGAAACCAGTATGATAACCCAAGGTTTTTAAAATATAACCCAGGAAGGTAAGAAGTAAACAAAGAAGCAACAGAATATGACTAAACCCACAACGAGGATAAGTAAATGAAAAAGAAACCCTGAATAAGGCAAGATCCACCATAAAAGGTGATGTATTTCTAGAAACCAGAAGAAGATGAAGAAATCCAAAGAAACCCGATGGCATCAAGAAGAAGATGGAGAAGATACCATTCCAAGAAGACAGAAGAAAAGAAGACACCATTGAAGAAATAAGAAGAAGACAGCATCCAGAAGAAGAAGGAATGCTCTTATAAAAAACACCCATATCCCCATACCCCAATCTAAATAAAAAACACAAATAATAAAAAGTATAACGAAATAGTCTTGAACAGTAACCACATGTACAATAAAATTAAGAGGAAAAAGTGTATAGAGTAAGAGTTGCCAGTGAACCAAGATGAAACAATAATATAATGCCCAAAGAACAAATCTTCATTGTAACACACAAACCAATTTATTGATGTTAATGAGACTAAACAACCATTTAGAAATAGCATCAAAAAGTGTAAAGTGAACCAGTGCTAGTTTGGGTATTATAAAAAATAAACCTTATGTTTCGTCCTTGGCATCCACAAACTGTGTATATAATGAAATATACAACTTTAAATGACTTATAATTTGTACCATGTGAATATGATACATTTAATAATGACAAGCTATAAATCTGTTTGAAGAGACATTTCTTTAAATAATGAATAAAAACAGTTTTACATATACAGTGACAGGGTACAATTACCCAATACAATATTTAAAAGACAGTTTAAAAACTGCATAATCAAACTTAGTATAAGAGATAGCAAATAAGAATATAGGTATAAGGTTTTGTGAATATAGAATAAGGATTTTAAAAATGTATTAGGTATAAGGACATTTATTAAGTTTGGAACCACTAACATCCTAACTGTAAATATATTTATTACTTGTATTTATAGTAATAATTAAGTAAGATGTTAGATGGGAAAAAACCTACTTTGTAAATAATAACTTTCTATGTTAGTAATAAGTGTTGATTGTAAAAAATGTCTGAATGGTTGAAGACAACCATCATTTGAAAGTATTTCTTATTTGTTTAACCGTTTATAGTATTGAAACCAATACTAATTATTGTTATATTTAATTTAAAAAAAAAAGTTTAGTTTATAATACCATGTTTAAAAAGTCAGAGAGGGTAAAACACAGTATTTATTGTTTGTATAAAAATTTGTAAGAAAAAACTTGTTAAAAAATCTAGGCAAAATGATGAAAAACTAAACCTCATCAAAACAGAGAAATTACTCATTTAAATACGTTTAAACTAAAGGGATTTAGATAAAATAAACCAGAGGTGAAGCCATATAATTACAAAAACAACTTAGGAAGATTTTGGAAAATTATAGTCAGAATTATAAATAAAAATGGAAATGACAGAACTCAAAAATTTGGAGAGGGGAGTCATATATTCCAACATAATATTTTAAAACTTAACCAATTCAAATAATTACAAGAAACTAAGGGAATATAAACCTTTTAATAAAATATGAGATTATTAATCATAAATATAAATTAAAAATGGCAGAATTTGCATAATGACAGGAAGCTAATTTTGAACTTTTACTAAAGACAAAATGAAGGTAAAATTACCAATTTTAGACAAAAAACATAATAAAACGGCATTATTCAATATTAAAATACGCCGAATGAACTGAAGGATTAAATTAAGTAACATCTAGCTAAGAAATTTGAATAATAACCAAAGTTTAAGCAGTTATATAATGTAATTTAAAAACATGCACAGGATGCAAAATTAAATTTGAACAATGTAAGGAATAATATTGTATTGGCTAAGATTTTAGTCGAAAGTGAAGGAAGTATATAGTTGATTATTAAACATTGTACGGTGCACTTGACGAGCGTATTTTAAGCGAGATAACCTAACTAATAGTACCGTAATGGCGAGTCAGTGAATGACACAATTTTGAAAATCGCGAGTGGCGAATAAAAACATTTTGTAACATCGACCGAGTGACATAAACAATTACCAGAGACTAAATAACATTGTACAGCACTAAACTACACCAAATAACATCATTAAACACCAGAAAACAGTATACATCTTAACCATAAATTAGTGCCCGAACGATAGAGAGTGAACGGACTTATACATACACCCCTATACAAAATACAACACAGAAACTTCACTCAAGACACTACACAACATCAGAAGGAAGATTTGTTGACACCAGGACGTGAATACTAAGAGAAAATCTCTTTATTGGAACGTCACATTTACTAGCGACATTTTACCAACTCGACGGCAGCCATTTGCAATTTCCGTCTTCACTCAAAATGAACGCAGCCTTCTAGTTCCGCCAGCGATACGGTTCGACAACAAATTATTTTATTTCAATCTCAATTAAATATATGTACCTAGTATTAAGAATTACTTGTTGTTACGTTATAGTTTTTTAATATTGGCCCGATTTCTCTGACTTTAACCATAATTAGCTGTTAAAAGAACCTGATTGAATTTTATATATCAAAAACTTGTAATTTTTCGATACCCTGAGAGTCGATTTTATAATCGACAAGAGTCTTGTTAATCAATTATTCAATAAATTATTTATACTTTTCACATAAAAATAGTTCTTTCTTTACCAAACATAACAACTTACCATTAATATAATTTAAACGATAAACTACAAGAATTTCACCACATCAGAAGGAAGATAACCTCCAAAACGAAAAGTAAACAAATATCGATTGTACCTGGAGGCAATCTAATAAGTGGTTGGAGTTTATCGAAAATACCAAAACATTAATACAATTTATTAGACAAGTGAGACACGTTTCAAAACTTCACGAAATACAATTAATTAATTGTTTTTAATTAATTAATCTATAAAAAAGAAATTTTTTTTTTTAATTATAAAATTTTTTTTTAAACAGGATTTTTATTTCTTCCTCAAACAACATTTTTAAAACATTTTTTTTGTAACACTACAGCTCAACAGTGAAACTAAAGGAAGAGTTTCAGACCAGAAAGATTTTGAGAACCACACCAAGTAAACACCAGAATAGAGTTTTATTACAAATTGGCTAGCCCAAACAGTGGGGCTTGATTTAAAAGGACGATCAGAATACAGAATTTGTAAATATAAGTTACAAATTGGGGCCCAACGTGGGGCTTTAAGTAGCGATTGAAAGGCCAATACAATCTGCCCAATCACTGATTGGAGTTCGGCAGCAGCTACAAAGCCAGAGAAATTGACGGAAAAATGCAACGACGTGCAACATCTAAGAAACGGGCGGCGGAGGCCGAAATGGAAGTAGTGATAGACATGGGGAATAACGTGGCGACGCCAGTAGATGTGGAGAGTTCATTGCCAACGGTATTATCAAAACAACCTGCACAAACAGAGGAACAACCGGAAATGCCTACACAAACCGGGGAAGTCGATGTTCAGAAGGAACAATTGGGAAAACCATCACGAACGGAGAAAGAGGAAATGCAAGAAATGTTCAGAATAATGATGACGAAAATGAACGAAGATAGTAAGGAATTGAAAGAAGATTTGGCAAATAAAATAGAAAAAACAAAAGAAGAATTGAGTGGGATAAACAAGAACATGGAGGATTTGAAGGAAGACAACCAGTCCCTGAGTAAGAAGATTGAGGAAACAAATAAGAAGGTGGAAGAAGAAATGGGGAAGAATTTAGAAGATTTGAAGGAAGACAACCAATCGTTCAAGGAAGAATTCAAGTCGACTAAAGAAGAATTGATTAATAAAATTGAAAACACCAATCAGAAAATCGATGAAACCAGGAAGAAGATAGAAAAGAACAACCGACAATTGAAGGAAGAGTTGAAGGAAGATAATAAGAAGTTGGAAGAGAAGATGGGGGGAGAAGTTGGAAGAATTGAGAGAGGACAACCAAATTTTAAGAGAAGAATTAAGGGAAGTCAATCAGGAGAATCTGGACAAACTTGACGAGAGAATGGAATTGTTGAGAGAAGAACTGAATAAGGAAATCAATGTTAACAAGAAAGCGATGAATAAAAAGATGGAAGAAGAAAATATAATGGCGAATCGACAGATACGAGAGATGGATGGGAAGTGCAACCAGACCGAAAAGGAGGTACAAGAGTTTAAGGAAGTGGTAAACATCAAGTTTACAAATATAGAAGAACATAGCCGCAGGAAAGTAGAAGAACAGAGGAAGGAAACTCAAGAAGAATTCGGGAGGGTACGGAACCAAGTCGCGGAACGGTGTGATGATATGCAAGAGGCGATGACCAATATCACAGGTCAGGTGCGACAAAGCCAAGAAGATATGGAAGCTTTAAGAAATAGACCGACTCATTTCACCGGATTGCCCATCAATGAAAGCCGAGAATGGCTCAACTTCCGGCAGTACATGCGGAAGCCGATGGAGTTCCTGGCTAGGGTAGATGAATACTTCGCCAAACATAAAATAACGCAATGGAGCAATAACAGGGAAATCTTGGATGAGTCATTCAGGGAGATGACGGATAATTGGTGGATGGCTAACCGGAGCGAGATTCCCGACTACCAGCAGTTCCGGAGAATGTTTAAGTCGAAATACTGGTCTGAGACAACCCAGAACCTGATCCGTGATAACATATGCAACGGACGATACAGGGCACAACTAGGCAGTAGCATGACAGCCTATTTCTTAGGGAAGTTGTGCATGGCGAAACACCTCGAGCCGGCTATACCAGAAGAGTGCCTGGTGAATAAAATCTCATATCACTATGACAAAGACATTGTCAGGGCCCGGAGAGGTAGCCAGATCAAGACGGTACAGGCAATGACGGAATTGTTAGAAGGATATGAAAATGAAGAATATTATCGCCAGAGCCGGAGGAGGAATGAAAGACCAGAGGCGAGGCCGAATCAATACCCTAATAACGGAAATAACCATCCCGGAAACCGGAACCAGCCCAGTAATTACGACGGCCATAATAACCCGCCGCGTAATAACAATTTTAACGGCAATGCTAACGGTATTAGGAATAACAACCCCTATCCTAATAATAGGAACAAATACTATCAGCCCCCTAATAACCCATACAGTCAGAGAAATCCATACCCCAGTAATAATGGTGATAGACATTACCCACCCAACCGAAATTACAATAACAATAATTATAGTAATAATAATAACAATAATAATAGTAATAGAGTGTCGCGCCCTAGGGTTAATTTTATAAAAGCAGAAGATCGCGGTCCAAGGAGATATTATCAACCACGGAGGAACAGCTTCCACGGCGCGGACAGAAGATGGAGAAGTGCGGAACGGGACGGTCCACGACACGAACAAGAAGAAGAAGCACCAGCCTGGAGGATCTTGGCCGACAACAGAACAGGGAGATAAACCTCGAACAGGGTACAGAGCGTCAGGAAACGACCCAGAGTTTCCCGAACGATGCCTCGGTCAATCCAAGTACGAACGATGACCACAATGCTTTAAACGGGAGGAGGCAGTAATTAACGACAACGACCCGTTACTGCTTATACTTCCTGGGTTAAACAAGAATGAGTTGCAACAAGCAACCAATTGTAAAAACATCACGATAATTAGTAACCATTACCTGAAAGATATTCGAACTGAACTTTTGGAGGAGAACGAAAAGAGTCTCAACAACAATAATAACGAAATGCTATATATAACAGCGGAGGTGGAAGGAATTCCCGCTAAAATAATGATTGACACAGGTGCAAATATTTCAATAATAAACGCCAATGAACTGGAAAGGATACAGAGTGAATGTGGAAAAACTTTGCCAATGTTACCAGTAAACAACATTGTATTAATAGGTGCAACTGGCCGCCAGAATAAAACCATTAGGAAGCAAGTTTCCTTAAGTGTCTTTGGCCGCGATATAGCTTTAGACATGGAATTTTTGATCGCCACCGGATTACCATTTGACATACTAGTCGGCTGCGATATTCTGAGAAGATATTCCGCCATTATCGATCTTAATCTAGAGAGAGTATCACTTTTCCCAGACGGAATAACATGGACCGCAAATTTGGTAGGAGGCGCAAATATACTTCCCAGCCCAATACATCAACAACTTCGTACAATTAATATCATTAGGAACAGCCCTCTTCAAAAACCCATTATATACAACCATGGAAGAGAGGATTTATGGTCAGTAAAAATACAAGAAATACAGGACTTCCAGTGCGGAAACAATAACGATAAAATACCTGTACATCTAGCAGATCGTTTAGTCAGAGTATATGAGAAGTACAAGGCAGTGTTTTCAGATGAACCAGGGAAGGTTAAAAACTATCAGTGCAAACTGGAGTTCAAAGAAAACGTAGAGTTTAACCGGAGGTCATATCCAATCGCTCAGTCGCTTTAAGAGGCCGTGAGAACAGAAATAAATAAAATGATTGAAAATGACATAATTGAGATTAGTCAATCACCTTACACTAGTCCAATTATTGCTGTTCCAAAGAAAGACGGACAAGTCCGGCTCTGTTTAGATGCGCGCGAATTGAACAAAACGATTGTGAATGACAGAACTTCACCCGGTGAAATAGAGGAGATATTAAAACGTTTTCATGGCACGAAGTTTATCAGTACCTGGGACACTGTATGTGGTTATTGGCAAGTGGAGCTGCATCCACAAAGCCGTCAGTACGTGGCGTTCATTTTCGAAGGGCGCAATTACCAGTTCAAGAGACTGCCCTTCGGACTTGTAAATTCTGTCGCCATCTTTGTGGCATGTATGGACCAGATTCTTGGACAAGAAGCACTCCAATTTACCACCGTCTATGTAGACGACTTACTCATTACATCAGAATCCTGGGAGGAACACTGCTATAGAGTAGAATACGTACTAAGTAAGTTAGCGCAGAACAACATAACTCTGAAGTTGGAGAAATCCAAGTTCATAGCGCGCGAAGTACAATTCTTGGGTTTCAATCTAGACGATAGAGGTATTACCCCGTCAGCAGAGAAAGTGGAGGCAATTCAGAGGTTCCCGCAACCAAGAAACAGGAAACAATTACAATCTTTCCTCGGACTCTGTAACTATTACAGGAAGTTTCAGAACCGATATTCCGAGTTGACAGCCAAGTTTCAACCACAATTATCTGCTAGAAACAAATGGACTTGGGGTGAGGAACAAGATCTTACCTTCCGCTTGATAAAAGAAAAGTTTCTGTAGAGCGTTATACTTCGTCACCCAGAATTTAAGAAACCATTCTTTTTAAACTGCGATGCTAGCGACCTGAGCTTAGGAACGACTTTATACCAGGAAGATGAGGAGGGCCAACATCTGGTAATAAGCTTCGCTAGTCGCACGCTGAATCAGTGCGAAAAGAACTACAGTGTAACAGAAAAGGAATTGCTTAGCGTGGTGTTCGCATGCAGCAAGTTCCGAACATACATTCTCGGGTTTCATGTCACTGTTCGTACTGATCATAAATCCATCTCGTTCCTACGTAGGTGCAAATTGAGTCACGGCCGATTGGCTAGATGGGTACTCGCCCTACAAGAATATGATCTGAAATGGGAATATATTCCGGGAAAAAGAATGTGGTGGCGGATGTATTATCACGGACAAATCTGGAAGATCAGACTTTCGAGGGAGAGAAGGAGAGCTTGGTTAAAATTTATAACATCTTTAAGACCAGAGCCGATCTACAAGCTCTATTAATAAATATCCGTATCCACCAACAGTCTGATCCTAAACTGAAAAACATCATGAGTCGATTGGAAGCCGATGATGATACCGTTTCCAAATATTACCATCTAAACAAAGGAATCTTATTCATAAAAACGGCATTGGACGAGAGACATGGAAGGTGATAATTCCACACCAAATCGAAAAGGAGGTCATCATCGATTATCATGTCAGGTATGGTCACATGGGAGCGCTAAAAGTGATACAGGCTTTAGAGCAAAACTGCAAGATAAAGAATATCAACCGAAAGGTGAGAACTTACATCAAGTCCTGTAATATCTGCCAATGCGTCAAGATAAACAATGAGAAGAAAGAGGGTATAATGATACCTATTACCTCAAAAACAAAACTGGAAAAAGTGTTCTTGGATATCTGCGGTCCATTTCCCCGTAGCGGTGGTCGACACAGGTATAAGTACCTGATAATAATCATGGACCACTATACCAAATATATAAAGCTATATCCGGTTAATCGGGCAACAACAGCGAAAGTTCTGGCGGTGATCATCGATTTGTATGTGCCAGGTATCGGTAGACCATCTTCCATTATTACCGACCATGGTATGCAATTTAAGGGGAGGAGGTGTCGAGACACATTATTAGCACTTGGGATGAAAACCTATAAGACGTCAGTCTACCACCCAAGTAGTAATCCGGCTGAGAGAGTACTGAGAGAAGTGGGTAGGATCTTGCGGACGTACTGTCACAACCAACAAAGAAAGTGGCAAGAGTACTTAGCAGCAACAGAAACATTCCTAAATTACGCCCACCATCCAGCTATAGGAATTACACCATACTCCGCCATGTATGAGAAGCCGACTCCCCGAGAAATTGAAAAAATCATCGAGTTTCCACCAAACAATGATCGCAAATTCAACCAGTTGAGATTTTATAACAAGGTGGCTGAAGACCAAGAAAAACGGCAAGCCAAATACCAAAAGGCAATAGGGCGTATAATAACATACAAAGAGGGTGAGAAAGTTCTCCTAAAAAATCGAGAGCTGCCCAGCACCCTAGAAGGTATAACCAAAAAATTATTATTACTCTATACAGGACCATATGTTGTGGTAAAGGATAAGCATAACAATACTTATGAACTGAGGGAGATAGCTTCCGGAAGAATTAAAGGTGTGTACAATCAAGCATCTATGCAAAAGTACTATGAAGAAGGAGTTTAGAATTTGATTTAATACCAATGATTTTTGAGAAAACACTTTATTGTAAAGTAAAAAGAAAGAATTTTTAACACAAAAATTCTAAAATAAATGTAAGTACACCTTACTACCTATGATTTAGAAGAAACTTTATGGAATTATAAAAGAAGGAATTTAGAATTTGAATAACAAACAAATTCTAAAACAATAGTAAGCACAACTTACAACCATATATTTTAGAAAAAACTTTATGGAATTATAAAAGAAAGAATTTAACATATAAATTCTAAAACAAAAGTAAGCACATCTTACTACATAATATTTTTGAAAAAAACTTTATGGAAAGAAGAAGAAGGCAGGAATTTTGAAATTTTAATAAACAAATAAATTCTAAAATAATGGTAAGCACAACTTACAACCAAATAATATTTATGAGAAACAACTTTATGGAAAAATAAAAGAAAGATTTTGGAATTTAATATACAAAAATTTAAAAATGAAGTAAGACCAACTTACTATGACTAATTTGTGAAAAAACTTTATGGTAAATATTTAAGAAGAATTTGAATTTAGAGAAATACCAAAAAAGTCAGAAATAATTGTAAGATCACCTTACTATAAACAATTTTGAAGGAAACAATTTTGGGAATAAATGAATTAAACAGAATTTGAATTTTGATAAAACGTCAAAACTCTGAAACGAAATAAGATCAACTTATTGCAATGATTAATGAGAAATGTTATGGAATTAAATAAAAAGAGGAGTTTGAATTTTGCATGAATCTAACAAAGTTCTAAAAAGAAAATATGTGCTATTTATAATTAAATTTAGAAGAAAATAAAATGATTAATTCAGAAAAAAAGAATTAAATTTAATCCAGAATAAATGTGAATATCTAGCATTTGAAGGAGTAGAGAAGAAAAACAAAAAGAGTGTGATATACAAGAGAAGGCAATAATTTGGAAACAAAGAAAAGGATCTGTTATTATAATAAAATTATACCAATCCAAGAAGGAAAAACAATAAAATAATAATGAGAACAACCTATGACTAATTACTGATGAAACGATAAGGGAACGGTTAATCAAGAAAAAGGAATACGATATTACTCAGTTCTGAAGAAACAAAGAAGAACAACTCATACCAAACATATGGAGAAGATGATTTTGAACCAATAATAATATTAAGACCTATATGAAATGCAAGGAGAAGAAGTACCACATGAAATATAATATAAATGAATTAATGTTAATGAATGCGAAGGCGGATTAATAACTTTCTGAGAGAAAGGAAAGAACAAAATGTTTAAATAAAATGATCAAAATAACAACCTGAATATCTAATATAAAGATACAATTTTAAAAATTAAATATAATATATTAAGACCATTCAAATAGTGAATAAGAAAATACTATATATAAAGACCATGCTAACACTGCAAGTAACCAGAAGGAAGTATAAAGAGAATTCAGATGGAGAAGAAAAAGAGTTACACTATAACCAGTAACAAGAATTATTAAGAGAAGTTTTCAACCATAATTAAAATAAATATATCAGACAATTTAAGAGTTCAGAAAAATATATATATAATGAGTATAATAATAATTATGAAGATTTATTAAGATAGAAAATGTGAGATAATCTGAGAAACTACGAAGTGAAGAATCCAAAGATATTTTTATTAGTCGAAAATGAGACTACTTTTTATTTATTTGTTCGATGACTGACTGAAGATAATTCCAGCAGCATTATGTTTTTTTGAGCAGAGATGAATGTGCCTCTGGACTCAAATTGTAGAAGTGGTGTATGGCCAGCAGAGATTGTGTAGCCTACAGTGCCCCTCTGAACTGCCCCAGCCCACGTGATAGGGAATGTTAGGGAATTAATATCCCAAGGATGCAACACGAAGTTTATAAAGAAAAAAAATGTATTACAATAATAATAATATCTCAGAAGACACTAACTATCCAAGAAGGATCAAAGTAAAATAAGTAACTATATATATATAAAATTAATTAAACTCAAATATAAAAGTCGATATAGAAATGGAGAGAAAAATGAAATATAAGAATTAATTGAATTATCATAAGAAATTATTTCATCCATAAACATGTCTGAAATAATTACTTCTGGATGAGAGCAATCTGTAGCGTGACAGATAAACGCATATAAATGAATGGCATTGATCATTAGAGTAAGAAGATTATAACATTTAAATCCGAAAAAAGCATTGAAATAATATAAAGAAATAATTCATAGCAACTGTGCAGAACAATCATTGTTATTAAAAATATAAGTTCAGATAAAAGCGAGTTACTAGTGATGAATCATCGAAACCAGTATGATAACCCAAGGTTTTTAAAATATAACCCAGGAAGGTAAGAAGTAAACAAAGAAGCAACAGAATATGACTAAACCCACAACGAGGATAAGTAAATGAAAAAGAAACCCTGAATAAGGCAAGATCCACCATAAAAGGTGATGTATTTCTAGAAACCAGAAGAAGATGAAGAAATCCAAAGAAACCCGATGGCATCAAGAAGAAGATGGAGAAGATACCATTCCAAGAAGACAGAAGAAAAGAAGACACCATTGAAGAAATAAGAAGAAGACAGCATCCAGAAGAAGAAGGAATGCTCTTATAAAAAACACCCATATCCCCATACCCCAATCTAAATAAAAAACACAAATAATAAAAAGTATAACGAAATAGTCTTGAACAGTAACCACATGTACAATAAAATTAAGAGGAAAAAGTGTATAGAGTAAGAGTTGCCAGTGAACCAAGATGAAACAATAATATAATGCCCAAAGAACAAATCTTCATTGTAACACACAAACCAATTTATTGATGTTAATGAGACTAAACAACCATTTAGAAATAGCATCAAAAAGTGTAAAGTGAACCAGTGCTAGTTTGGGTATTATAAAAAATAAACCTTATGTTTCGTCCTTGGCATCCACAAACTGTGTATATAATGAAATATACAACTTTAAATGACTTATAATTTGTACCATGTGAATATGATACATTTAATAATGACAAGCTATAAATCTGTTTGAAGAGACATTTCTTTAAATAATGAATAAAAACAGTTTTACATATACAGTGACAGGGTACAATTACCCAATACAATATTTAAAAGACAGTTTAAAAACTGCATAATCAAACTTAGTATAAGAGATAGCAAATAAGAATATAGGTATAAGGTTTTGTGAATATAGAATAAGGATTTTAAAAATGTATTAGGTATAAGGACATTTATTAAGTTTGGAACCACTAACATCCTAACTGTAAATATATTTATTACTTGTATTTATAGTAATAATTAAGTAAGATGTTAGATGGGAAAAAACCTACTTTGTAAATAATAACTTACTATGTTAGTAATAAGTGTTGATTGTAAAAAATGTCTGAATGGTTGAAGACAACCATCATTTGAAAGTATTTCTTATTTGTTTAACCGTTTATAGTATTGAAACCAATACTAATTATTGTTATATTTAATTTTAAAAAAAAAGTTTAGTTTATAATACCATGTTTAAAAAGTCAGAGAGGGTAAAACACAGTATTTATTGTTTGTATAAAAATTTGTAAGAAAAAACTTGTTAAAAAATCTAGGCAAAATGATGAAAAACTAAACCTCATCAAAACAGAGAAATTACTCATTTAAATACGTTTAAACTAAAGGGATTTAGATAAAATAAACCAGAGGTGAAGCCATATAATTACAAAAACAACTTAGGAAGATTTTGGAAAATTATAGTCAGAATTATAAATAAAAATGGAAATGACAGAACTCAAAAATTTGGAGAGGGGAGTCATATATTCCAACATAATATTTTAAAACTTAACCAATTCAAATAATTACAAGAAACTAAGGGAATATAAACCTTTTAATAAAATATGAGATTATTAATCATAAATATAAATTAAAAATGGCAGAATTTGCATAATGACAGGAAGCTAATTTTGAACTTTTACTAAAGACAAAATGAAGGTAAAATTACCAATTTTAGACAAAAAACATAATAAAACGGCATTATTCAATATTAAAATACGCCGAATGAACTGAAGGATTAAATTAAGTAACATCTAGCTAAGAAATTTGAATAATAACCAAAGTTTAAGCAGTTATATAATGTAATTTAGAAACATGCACAGGATGCAAAATTAAATTTGAACAATGTAAGGAATAATATTGTATTGGCTAAGATTTTAGTCGAAAGTGAAGGAAGTATATAGTTGATTATTAAACATTGTACGGTGCACTTGACGAGCGTATTTTAAGCGAGTTAACCTAACTAATAGTACCGTAATGGCGAGTCAGTGAATGACACAATTTTGAAAATCGCGAGTGGCGAATTAAAACATTTTGTAACATCGACCGAGTGACATAAACAATTACCAGAGACTAAATAACATTGTACAGCACTAAACTACACCAAATAACATCATTAAACACCAGAAAACAGTATACATCTTAACCATAAATTAGTGCCCGAACGATAGAGAGTGAACGGACTTCGACAACAAATTATTTTATTTCAATTTCAATTAAATATATGTACCTAGTATTAAGAATTACTTGTTGTTACGTTATAGTTTTTTAATATTGGCCCGATTTCTCTGACTTTAACCAAAATTAGCTGTTAAAAGAACCTGATTGGACTTTATATATCAAAAACTTGTAATTTTTCGATACCCTGAGAGTCGATTTTATAATCGACAAGAGTCTTGTTAATCAATTATTCAATAAATTATTTATACTTTTCACATAAAAATAGTTCTTTCTTTACCAAACATAACAACTTACCATTAATATAATTTAAACGATAAACTACAAGAATTTCACCACATCAGAAGGAAGATAACCTCCAAAACGAAAAGTAAACAAATATCGATTGTACCTGGAGGCAATCTAATAAGTGGTTGGAGTTTATCGAAAATACCAAAACATTAATACAATTTATTAAACAAGTGAGACACGTTTCAAAACTTCACGAAATACAATTAATTAATTGTTTTTAATTAATTAATCTATAAAAAAGAAAAATTTTTTTTAATTATAAAATTTTTTTTTAAACAGGATTTTTATTTCTTCCTCAAACAACATTTTTAAAACATTTTTTTTGTAACACTACAGCTCAACAGTGAAACTAAAGGAAGAGTTTCAGACCAGAAAGATTTTGAGAACCACACCAAGTAAACACCAGAATAGAGTTTTATTACAAATTGGCTAGCCCAAACAGTGGGGCTTGATTTAAAAGGACGATCAGAATACAGAATTTGTAAATATAAGTTACAAATTGGGGCCCAACGTGGGGCTTTAAGTAGCGATTGAAAGGCCAATACAATCTGCCCAATCACTGATTGGAGTTCGGCAGCAGCTACAAAGCCAGAGAAATTGACGGAAAAATGCAACGACGTGCAACATCTAAGAAACGGGCGGCGGAGGCCGAAATGGAAGTAGTGATAGACATGGGGAATAACGTGGCGACGCCAGTAGATGTGGAGTGTTCATTGCCAACGGTATTATCAAAACAACCTGCACAAACAGAGGAACAACCGGAAATGCCTACACAAACCGGGGAAGTCGATGTTCAGAAGGAACAATGGGGAAAACCATCACGAACGGAGAAAGAGGAAATGCAAGAAATGTTCAGAATAATGATGACGAAAATGAACGAAGATAGTAAGGAATTGAAAGAAGATTTGGCAAATAAAATAGAAAAAACAAAAGAAGAATTGAGTGGGATAAACAAGAACATGGAGGATTTGAAGGAAGACAACCAGTCCCTGAGTAAGAAGATTGAGGAAGCAAATAAGAAGATGGAAGAAGAAATGGGGAAGAAGTTAGAAGATTTGAAGGAAGACAACCAATCGTTCAAGGAAGAATTCAAGTCGACTAAAGAAGAATTGATTAATAAAATTGAAAACACCAATCAGAAAATCGATGAAACCAGGAAGAAGATAGAAAAGAACAACCGACAATTGAAGGAAGAGTTGAAGGAAGATAATAAGAAGTTGGAAGAGAAGATGGGGGGAGAAGTTGGAAGAATTGAGAGAGGACAAGCAAATTTTAAGAGAAGAATTAAGGGAAGTCAATCAGGAGAATCTGGACAAACTTGACGAAAGAATGGAATTGTTGAGAGAAGAACTGAATAAGGAAATCAATGTTAACAAGAAAGCGATGAATAAAAAGATGGAAGAAGAAAATATAATGGTGAATCGACAGATACGAGAGATGGATGGGAAGTGCAACCAGACCGAAAAGGAGGTACAAGAGTTTAAGGAAGTGGTAAACATCAAGTTTACAAATATAGAAGAACATAGCCGCAGGAAAGTAGAAGAACAGAGGAAGGAAACTCAAGAAGAATTCGGGAGGGTACGGAACCAAGTCGCAGAACGGTGTGATGATATGCAAGAGGCGATGACCAATATCACAGGTCAGGTGCGACAAAGCCAAGAAGATATGGAAGCTTTAAGAAATAGACCGACTCATTTCACCGGATTGCCCATCAATGAAAGCCGAGAATGGCTCAACTTCCGGCAGTACATGCGAAAGCCGATGGAGTTCCTGGCTAGGGTAGATGAATACTTCGCCAAACATAAAATAACGCAATGGAGCAATAACAGGGAAATCTTGGATGAGTCATTCAGGGAGATGACGGATAATTGGTGGATGGCTAACCGGAGCGAGATTCCCGACTACCAGCAGTTCCGGAGAATGTTTAAGTCGAAATACTGGTCTGAGACAACCCAGAACCTGATCCGTGATAACATATGCAACGGACGATACAGGGCACAACTAGGCAGTAGCATGACAGCCTATTTCTTAGGGAAGGTGTGCATGGCGAAACACCTCGAGCCGGCTATACCAGAAGAGTGCCTGGTGAATAAAATCTCATATCACTATGACAAAGACATTGTCAGGGCCCGGAGAGGTAGCCAGATCAAGACGGTACAGGCAATGACGGAATTGTTAGAAGGATATGAAAATGAAGAATATTATCGCCAGAGCCGGAGGAGGAATGAAAGACCAGAGGCGAGGCCGAATCAATACCCTAATAACGGAAATAACCATCCCGGAAACCGGAACCAGCCCAGTAATTACGACGGCCATAATAACCCGCCGCGTAATAACAATTTTAACGGCAATGCTAACGGTATTAGGAATAACAACCCCTATCCTAATAATAGGAACAATTACTATCAGCCCCCTAATAACCCATACAGTCAGAGAAATCCATACCCCAGTAATAATGGTGATAGACATTACCCACCCAACCGAAATTACAATAACAATAATTATAGTAATAATAATAACAATAATAATAGTAATAGAGTGTCGCGCCCTAGGGTTAATTTTATAAAAGCCGAAGATCGCGGTCCAAGGAGATATTATCAACCACGGAGGAACAGCTTCCACGGCGCGGACAGAAGATGGAGAAGTGCGGAACGGGACGGTCCACGACACGAACAAGAAGAAGAAGCACCAGCCTGGAGGATCTTGGCCGACAACAGAACAGGGAGATAAACCTCGAACAGGGTACAGAGCGTCAGGAAACGACCCAGAGTTTCCCGAACGATGCCTCGGTCAATCCAAGTACGAACGATGACCACAATGCTTTAAACGGGAGGAGGCAGTAATTAACGACAACGACCCGTTACTGCTTATACTTCCTGGGTTAAACAAGAATGAGTTGCAACAAGCAACCAATTGTAAAAACATCACGATAATTAGTAACCATTACCTGAAAGATATTCGAACTGAACTTTTGGCGGAGAACGAAAAGAGTCTCAACAACAATAATAACGAAATACTATATATAACAGCGGAGGTGGAAGGAATTCCCGCTAAAATAATGATTGACACAGGTGCAAATATTTCAATAATAAACGCCAATGAACTGGAAAGGATACAGAGTGAATGTGGAAAAACTTTGCCAATGTTACCAGTAAACAACATTGTATTAATAGGTGCAACTGGCCGCCAGAATAAAACCATTAGGAAGCAAGTTTCCTTAAGTGTCTTTGGCCGCGATATAGCTTTAGACATGGAATTTTTGATCGCCACCGGATTACCATTTGACATACTAGTCGGCTGCGATATTCTGAGAAGATATTCCGCCATTATCGATCTTAATCTAGAGAGAGTATCACTTTTCCCAGACGGAATAACATGGACCGCAAATTTGGTAGGAGGCGCAAATATACTTCCCAGCCCAATACATCAACAACTTCGTACAATTAATATCATTAGGAACAGCCCTCTTCATAAACCCATTATATACAACCATGGAAGAGAGGATTTATGGTCAGTAAAAATACAAGAAATACAGGATTTCCAGTGCGGAACCAATAACGATAAAATACCTGTACATCTAGCAGATCGTTTAGTCAGAGTATATGAGAAGTACAAGGCAGTGTTTTCAGATGAACCAGGGAAGGTTAAAAACTATCAGTGCAAACTGGAGTTCAAAGAAAACGTAGAGTTTAACCGGAGGTCATATCCAATCGCTCAGTCGCTTAAAGAGGCCGTGAGAACAGAAATAAATAAAATGATTGAAAATGACATAATTGAGATTAGTCAATCACCTTACACTAGTTCAATTATTGCTGTTCCAAAGAAAGACGGACAAGTCCGGCTCTGTTTAGATGCGCGCGAATTGAACAAAACGATTGTGAATGACAGAACTTCACCCGGTGAAATAGAGGAGATATTAAAACGTTTTCATGGCACGAAGTTTATCAGTACCTGGGACACTGTATGTGGTTATTGGCAAGTGGAGCTGCATCCACAAAGCCGTCAGTACGTGGCGTTCATTTTCGAAGGGCGCAATTACCAGTTCAAGAGACTGCCCTTCGGACTTGTAAATTCTGTCGCCATCTTTGTGGCATGTATGGACCAGATTCTTGGACAAGAAGCACTCCAATTTACCACCGTCTATGTAGACGACTTACTCATTACATCAGAATCCTGGGAGGAACACTGCTATAGAGTAGAATACGTACTAAGTAAGTTAGCGCAGAACAACATAACTTTGAAGTTGGAGAAATCCAAGTTCATAGCGCGCGAAGTACAATTCTTGGGTTTCAATCTAGACGATAGAGGTATTACCCCGTCAGCAGAGAAAGTGGAGGCAATTCAGAGGTTCCCGCAACCAAGAAACAGGAAACAATTACAATCTTTCCTCGGACTCTGTAACTATTACAGGAAGTTTCAGAACCGATATTCCGAGTTGACAGCCAAGTTTCAACCACAATTATCTGCTAGAAACAAATGGACTTGGGGTGAGGAACAAGATCTTACCTTCCGCTTGATAAAAGAAAAGTTTCTGTAGAGCGTTATACTTCGTCACCCAGAATTTAAGAAACCATTCTTTTTAAACTGCGATGCTAGCGACCTGAGCTTAGGAACGACTTTATACCAGGAAGATGAGGAGGGTCAACATCTGGTAATAAGCTTCGCTAGTCGCACGCTGAATCAGTGCGAAAAGAACTACAGTGTAACAGAAAAGGAATTGCTTAGCGTGGTGTTCGCATGCAGCAAGTTCCGAACATACATTCTCGGGTTTCATGTCACTGTTCGTACTGATCATAAATCCATCTCGTTCCTACGTAGGTGCAAATTGAGTCACGGCCGATTGGCTAGATGGGTACTCGCCCTACAAGAATATGATCTGAAATGGGAATATATTCCGGGAAAAAGAATGTGGTGGCGGATGTATTATCACGGACAAATCTGGAAGATCAGACTTTCGAGGGAGAGAAGGAGAGCTTGGTTAAAATTTATAACATCTTTAAGACCAGAGCCGATCTACAAGCTCTATTAATAAATATCCGTATCCACCAACAGTCTGATCCTAAACTGAAAAACATCATGAGTCGATTGGAAGCCGATGATGATACCGTTTCCAAATATTACCATCTAAACAAAGGAATCTTATTCATAAAAACGGCATTGGACGAAGAGACATGGAAGGTGATAATTCCACACCAAATCGAAAAGGAGGTCATCATCGATTATCATGTCAGGTATGGTCACATGGGAGCGCTAAAAGTGATACAGGCTTTAGAGCAAAACTGCAAGATAAAGAACATCAACCGAAAGGTGAGAACTTACATCAAGTCCTGTAATATCTGCCAATGCGTCAAGATAAACAATGAGAAGAAACAGGGTATAATGATACCTATTACCTCAAAAACAAAACTGGAAAAAGTGTTCTTGGATATCTGCGGTCCATTTCCCCGTAGCGGTGGTCGACACAGGTATAAGTACCTGATAATAATCATGGAGCACTATACCAAATATATAAAGCTATATCCGGTTAATCGGGCAACAACAGCGAAAGTTCTGGCGGTGATCATCGATTTGTATGTGCCAGATATCGGTAGACCATCTTCCATTATTACCGACCATGGTACGCAATTTAAGGGGAGGAGGTGTCGAGACACATTATTAGCACTTGGGATGAAAACCTATAAGACGTCAGTCTACCACCCAAGTAGTAATCCGGCTGAGAGAGTACTGAGAGAAGTGGGTAGGATCTTGCGGACGTACTGTCACAACCAACAAAGAAAGTGGCAAGAGTACTTAGCAGCAACAGAAACATTCCTAAATTACGCCCACCATCCAGCTATAGGAATTACACCATACTCCGCCATGTATGAGAAGCCGACTCCCCGAGAAATTGAAAAAATCATCGAGTTTCCACCAAACAATGATCGCAAATTCAACCAGTTGAGATTTTATAACAAGGTGGCTGAAGACCAAGAAAAACGGCAAGCCAAATACCAAAAGGCAATAGGGCGTATAATAACATACAAAGAGGGTGAGAAAGTTCTCCTAAAAAATCGAGAGCTGCCCAGCACCCTAGAAGGTATAACAAAAAAATTATTATTACTCTATACAGGACCATATGTTGTGGTAAAGGATAAGCATAACAATACTTATGAACTGAGGGAGATAGCTTCCGGAAGAATTAAAGGTGTGTACAATCAAGCATCTATGCAAAAGTACTATGAAGAAGGAGTTTAGAATTTGATTTAATACCAATGATTTTTGAGAAAACACTTTATGGTAAAGTAAAAAGAAAGAATTTTTAACACAAAAATTCTAAAATAAATGTAAGTACACCTTACTACCTATGATTTAGAAGAAACTTTATGGAATTATAAAAGAAGGAATTTAGAATTTGAATAACAAACAAATTCTAAAACAATAGTAAGCACAACTTACAACCATATATTTTAGAAAAAACTTTATGGAATTATAAAAGAAAGAATTTAACATATAAATTCTAAAACAAAAGTAAGCACATCTTACTACATAATATTTTTGAAAAAAACTTTATGGAAAGAAGAAGAAGGCAGGAATTTTGAAATTTTAATAAACAAATAAATTCTAAAATAATGGTAAGCACAACTTACAACCAAATAATATTTATGAGAAACAACTTTATGGAAAAATAAAAGAAAGATTTTGGAATTTAATATACAAAAATTTAAAAATGAAGTAAGACCAACTTACTATGACTAATTTGTGAAAAAACTTTATGGTAAATATTTAAGAAGAATTTGAATTTAGAGAAATACCAAAAAAGTCAAAAATAATTGTAAGATCACCTTACTATAAACAATTTTGGAGGAAACAATTTTGGGAATAAATGAATTAAACAGAATTTGAATTTTGATAAAACGTCAAAACTCTGAAACGAAATAAGATCAACTTATTGCAATGATTAATGAGAAATGTTATGGAATTAAATAAAAAGAGGAGTTTGAATTTTGCATGAATCTAACAAAGTTCTAAAAAGAAAATATGTGCTATTTATAATTAAATTTAGAAGAAAATAAAATGATTAATTCAGAAAAAAAGAATTAAATTTAATCCAGAATAAATGTGAATATCTAGCATTTGAAGGAGTAGAGAAGAAAAACAAAAAGAGTGTGATATACAAGAGAAGGCAATAATTTGGAAACAAAGAAAAGGATCTGTTATTATAATAAAATTATACCAATCCAAGAAGGAAAAACAATAAAATAATAATGAGAACAACCTATGACTAATTACTGATGAAACGATAAGGGAACGGTTAATCAAGAAAAAGGAATACGATATTACTCAGTTCTGAGGAAACAAAGAAGAACAACTCATACCAAACATATGGAGAAGATGATTTTGAACCAATAATAATATTAAGACCTATATGAAATGCAAGGAGAAGAAGTACCACATGAAATATAATATAAATGAATTAATGTTAATGAATGCGAAGGCGGATTAATAACTTTCTGAGAGAAAGGAAAGAACAAAATGTTTAAATAAAATGATCAAAATAACAACCTGAATATCTAATATAAAGATACAATTTTAAAAATTAAATATAATATATTAAGACCATTCAAATAGTGAATAAGAAAATACTATATATAAAGACCATGCTAACACTGCAAGTAACCAGAAGGAAGTATAAAGAGAATTCAGATGGAGAAGAAAAAGAGTTACACTATAACCAGTAACAAGAATTATTAAGAGAAGTTTTCAACCATAATTAAAATAAATATATCAGACAATTTAAGAGTTCAGAAAAATATATATATAATGAGTATAATAATAATTATGAAGATTTATTAAGATAGAAAATGTGAGATAATCTGAGAAACTACGAAGTGAAGAATCCAAAGATATTTTTATTAGTCGAAAATGAGACTACTTTTTATTTATTTGTTCGATGACTGACTGAAGATAATTCCAGCAGCATTATGTTTTTTTGAGCAGAGATGAATGTGCCTCTGGACTCAAATTGTAGAAGTGGTGTATGGCCAGCAGAGATTGTGTAGCCTACAGTGCCCCTCTGAACTGCCCCAGCCCACGTGATAGGGAATGTTAGGGAATTAATATCCCAAGGATGCAACACGAAGTTTATAAAGAAAAAAAATGTATTACAATAATAATAATATCTCAGAAGACACTAACTATCCAAGAAGGATCAAAGTAAAATAAGTAACTATATATATATAAAATTAATTAAACTCAAATATAAAAGTCGATATAGAAATGGAGAGAAAAATGAAATATAAGAATTAATTGAATTATCATAAGAAATTATTTCATCCATAAACATGTCTGAAATAATTACTTCTGGAGGAGAGCAATCTGTAGCGTGACAGATAAACGCATATAAATGAATGGCATTGATCATTAGAGTAAGAAGATTATAACATTTAAATCCGAAAAAAGCATTGAAATAATATAAAGAAATAATTCATAGCAACTGTGCAGAACAATCATTGTTATTAAAAATATAAGTTCAGATAAAAGCGAGTTACTAGTGATGAATCATCGAAACCAGTATGATAACCCAAGGTTTTTAAAATATAACCCAGGAAGGTAAGAAGTAAACAAAGAAGCAACAGAATATGACTAAACCCACAACGAGGATAAGTAAATGAAAAAGAAACCCTGAATAAGGCAAGATCCACCATAAAAGGTGATGTATTTCTAGAAACCAGAAGAAGATGAAGAAATCCAAAGAAACCCGATGGCATCAAGAAGAAGATGGAGAAGATACCATTCCAAGAAGACAGAAGAAAAGAAGACACCATTGAAGAAATAAGAAGAAGACAGCATCCAGAAGAAGAAGGAATGCTCTTATAAAAAACACCCATATCCCCATACCCCAATCTAAATAAAAAACACAAATAATAAAAAGTATAACGAAATAGTCTTGAACAGTAACCACATGTACAATAAAATTAAGAGGAAAAAGTGTATAGAGTAAGAGTTGCCAGTGAACCAAGATGAAACAATAATATAATGCCCAAAGAACAAATCTTCATTGTAACACACAAACCAATTTATTGATGTTAATGAGACTAAACAACCATTTAGAAATAGCATCAAAAAGTGTAAAGTGAACCAGTGCTAGTTTGGGTATTATAAAAAATAAACCTTATGTTTCGTCCTTGGCATCCACAAACTGTGTATATAATGAAATATACAACTTTAAATGACTTATAATTTGTACCATGTGAATATGATACATTTAATAATGACAAGCTATAAATCTGTTTGAAGAGACATTTCTTTAAATAATGAATAAAAACAGTTTTACATATACAGTGACAGGGTACAATTACCCAATACAATATTTAAAAGACAGTTTAAAAACTGCATAATCAAACTTAGTATAAGAGATAGCAAATAAGAATATAGGTATAAGGTTTTGTGAATATAGAATAAGGATTTTAAAAATGTATTAGGTATAAGGACATTTATTAAGTTTGGAACCACTAACATCCTAACTGTAAATATATTTATTACTTGTATTTATAGTAATAATTAAGTAAGATGTTAGATGGGAAAAAACCTACTTTGTAAATAATAACTTACTATGTTAGTAATAAGTGTTGATTGTAAAAAATGTCTGAATGGTTGAAGACAACCATCATTTGAAAGTATTTCTTATTTGTTTAACCGTTTATAGTATTGAAACCAATACTAATTATTGTTATATTTAATTTTAAAAAAAAAGTTTAGTTTATAATACCATGTTTAAAAAGTCAGAGAGGGTAAAACACAGTATTTATTGTTTGTATAAAAATTTGTAAGAAAAAACTTGTTAAAAAATCTAGGCAAAATGATGAAAAACTAAACCTCATCAAAACAGAGAAATTACTCATTTAAATACGTTTAAACTAAAGGGATTTAGATAAAATAAACCAGAGGTGAAGCCATATAATTAAAAAAACAACTTAGGAAGATTTTGGAAAATTATAGTCAGAATTATAAATAAAAATGGAAATGACAGAACTCAAAAATTTGGAGAGGGGAGTCATATATTCCAACATAATATTTTAAAACTTAACCAATTCAAATAATTACAAGAAACTAAGGGAATATAAACCTTTTAATAAAATATGAGATTATTAATCATAAATATAAATTAAAAATGGCAGAATTTGCATAATGACAGGAAGCTAATTTTGAACTTTTACTAAAGACAAAATGAAGGTAAAATTACCAATTTTAGACAAAAAACATAATAAAACGGCATTATTCAATATTAAAATACGCCGAATGAACTGAAGGATTAAATTAAGTAACATCTAGCTAAGAAATTTGAATAATAACCAAAGTTTAAGCAGTTATATAATGTAATTTAAAAACATGCACAGGATGCAAAATTAAATTTGAACAATGTAAGGAATAATATTGTATTGGCTAAGATTTTAGTCGAAAGTGAAGGAAGTATATAGTTGATTATTAAACATTGTACGGTGCACTTGACGAGCGTATTTTAAGCGAGATAACCTAACTAATAGTACCGTAATGGCGAGTCAGTGAATGACACAATTTTGAAAATCGCGAGTGGCGAATAAAAACATTTTGTAACATCGACCGAGTGACATAAACAATTACCAGAGACTAAATAACATTGTACAGCACTAAACTACACCAAATAACATCATTAAACACCAGAAAACAGTATACATCTTAACCATAAATTAGTGCCCGAACGATAGAGAGTGAACGGACTTATACATACACCCCTATACAAAATACAACACAGAAACTTCACTCAAGACACTACACAACATCAGAAGGAAGATTTGTTGACACCAGGACGTGAATACTAAGAGAAAATCTCTTTATTGGAACGTCACATTTACTAGCGACATTTTACCAACTCGACGGCAGCCATTTGCAATTTCCGTCTTCACTCAAAATGAACGCAGCCTTCTAGTTCCGCCAGCGATACGGTTCGACAACAAATTATTTTATTTCAATTTCAATTAAATATATGTACCTAGTATTAAGAATTACTTGTTGTTACGTTATACTTTTTTAATATTGGCCCGATTTCTCTGACTTTAACCATAATTAGCTGTTAAAAGAACCTGATTGAATTTTATATATCAAAAACTTGTAATTTTTCGATACCCTGAGAGTCGATTTTATAATCGACAAGAGTCTTGTTAATCAATTATTCAATAAATTATTTATACTTTTCACATAAAAATAGTTCTTTCTTTACCAAACATAACAACTTACCATTAATATAATTTAAACGATAAACTACAAGAATTTCACCACATCAGAAGGAAGATAACCTCCAAAACGAAAAGTAAACAAATATCGATTGTACCTGGAGGCAATCTAATAAGTGGTTGGAGTTTATCGAAAATACCAAAACATTAATACAATTTATTAGACAAGTGAGACACGTTTCAAAACTTCACGAAATACAATTAATTAATTGTTTTTAATTAATTAATCTATAAAAAAGAAATTTTTTTTTTTAATTATAAAATTTTTTTTTAAACAGGATTTTTATTTCTTCCTCAAACAACATTTTTAAAACATTTTTTTTGTAACACTACAGCTCAACAGTGAAACTAAAGGAAGAGTTTCAGACCAGAAAGATTTTGAGAACCACACCAAGTAAACACCAGAATAGAGTTTTATTACAAATTGGCTAGCCCAAACAGTGGGGCTTGATTTAAAAGGACGATCAGAATACAGAATTTGTAAATATAAGTTACAAATTGGGGCCCAACGTGGGGCTTTAAGTAGCGATTGAAAGGCCAATACAATCTGCCCAATCACTGATTGGAGTTCGGCAGCAGCTACAAAGCCAGAGAAATTGACGGAAAAATGCAACGACGTGCAACATCTAAGAAACGGGCGGCGGAGGCCGAAATGGAAGTAGTGATAGACATGGGGAATAACGTGGCGACGCCAGTAGATGTGGAGAGTTCATTGCCAACGGTATTATCAAAACAACCTGCACAAACAGAGGAACAACCGGAAATGCCTACACAAACCGGGGAAGTCGATGTTCAGAAGGAACAATTGGGAAAACCATCACGAACGGAGAAAGAGGAAATGCAAGAAATGTTCAGAATAATGATGACGAAAATGAACGAAGATAGTAAGGAATTGAAAGAAGATTTGGCAAATAAAATAGAAAAAACAAAAGAAGAATTGAGTGGGATAAACAAGAACATGGAGGATTTGAAGGAAGACAACCAGTCCCTGAGTAAGAAGATTGAGGAAACAAATAAGAAGGTGGAAGAAGAAATGGGGAAGAATTTAGAAGATTTGAAGGAAGACAACCAATCGTTCAAGGAAGAATTCAAGTCGACTAAAGAAGAATTGATTAATAAAATTGAAAACACCAATCAGAAAATCGATGAAACCAGGAAGAAGATAGAAAAGAACAACCGACAATTGAAGGAAGAGTTGAAGGAAGATAATAAGAAGTTGGAAGAGAAGATGGGGGGAGAAGTTGGAAGAATTGAGAGAGGACAACCAAATTTTAAGAGAAGAATTAAGGGAAGTCAATCAGGAGAATCTGGACAAACTTGACGAGAGAATGGAATTGTTGAGAGAAGAACTGAATAAGGAAATCAATGTTAACAAGAAAGCGATGAATAAAAAGATGGAAGAAGAAAATATAATGGCGAATCGACAGATACGAGAGATGGATGGGAAGTGCAACCAGACCGAAAAGGAGGTACAAGAGTTTAAGGAAGTGGTAAACATCAAGTTTACAAATATAGAAGAACATAGCCGCAGGAAAGTAGAAGAACAGAGGAAGGAAACTCAAGAAGAATTCGGGAGGGTACGGAACCAAGTCGCGGAACGGTGTGATGATATGCAAGAGGCGATGACCAATATCACAGGTCAGGTGCGACAAAGCCAAGAAGATATGGAAGCTTTAAGAAATAGACCGACTCATTTCACCGGATTGCCCATCAATGAAAGCCGAGAATGGCTCAACTTCCGGCAGTACATGCGGAAGCCGATGGAGTTCCTGGCTAGGGTAGATGAATACTTCGCCAAACATAAAATAACGCAATGGAGCAATAACAGGGAAATCTTGGATGAGTCATTCAGGGAGATGACGGATAATTGGTGGATGGCTAACCGGAGCGAGATTCCCGACTACCAGCAGTTCCGGAGAATGTTTAAGTCGAAATACTGGTCTGAGACAACCCAGAACCTGATCCGTGATAACATATGCAACGGACGATACAGGGCACAACTAGGCAGTAGCATGACAGCCTATTTCTTAGGGAAGTTGTGCATGGCGAAACACCTCGAGCCGGCTATACCAGAAGAGTGCCTGGTGAATAAAATCTCATATCACTATGACAAAGACATTGTCAGGGCCCGGAGAGGTAGCCAGATCAAGACGGTACAGGCAATGACGGAATTGTTAGAAGGATATGAAAATGAAGAATATTATCGCCAGAGCCGGAGGAGGAATGAAAGACCAGAGGCGAGGCCGAATCAATACCCTAATAACGGAAATAACCATCCCGGAAACCGGAACCAGCCCAGTAATTACGACGGCCATAATAACCCGCCGCGTAATAACAATTTTAACGGCAATGCTAACGGTATTAGGAATAACAACCCCTATCCTAATAATAGGAACAAATACTATCAGCCCCCTAATAACCCATACAGTCAGAGAAATCCATACCCCAGTAATAATGGTGATAGACATTACCCACCCAACCGAAATTACAATAACAATAATTATAGTAATAATAATAACAATAATAATAGTAATAGAGTGTCGCGCCCTAGGGTTAATTTTATAAAAGCAGAAGATCGCGGTCCAAGGAGATATTATCAACCACGGAGGAACAGCTTCCACGGCGCGGACAGAAGATGGAGAAGTGCGGAACGGGACGGTCCACGACACGAACAAGAAGAAGAAGCACCAGCCTGGAGGATCTTGGCCGACAACAGAACAGGGAGATAAACCTCGAACAGGGTACAGAGCGTCAGGAAACGACCCAGAGTTTCCCGAACGATGCCTCGGTCAATCCAAGTACGAACGATGACCACAATGCTTTAAACGGGAGGAGGCAGTAATTAACGACAACGACCCGTTACTGCTTATACTTCCTGGGTTAAACAAGAATGAGTTGCAACAAGCAACCAATTGTAAAAACATCACGATAATTAGTAACCATTACCTGAAAGATATTCGAACTGAACTTTTGGAGGAGAACGAAAAGAGTCTCAACAACAATAATAACGAAATGCTATATATAACAGCGGAGGTGGAAGGAATTCCCGCTAAAATAATGATTGACACAGGTGTAAATATTTCAATAATAAACGCCAATGAACTGGAAAGGATACAGAGTGAATGTGGAAAAACTTTGCCAATGTTACCAGTAAACAACATTGTATTAATAGGTGCAACTGGCCGCCAGAATAAAACCATTAGGAAGCAAGTTTCCTTAAGTGTCTTTGGCCGCGATATAGCTTTAGACATGGAATTTTTGATCGCCACCGGATTACCATTTGACATACTAGTCGGCTGCGATATTCTGAGAAGATATTCCGCCATTATCGATCTTAATCTAGAGAGAGTATCACTTTTCCCAGACGGAATAACATGGACCGCAAATTTGGTAGGAGGCGCAAATATACTTCCCAGCCCAATACATCAACAACTTCGTACAATTAATATCATTAGGAACAGCCCTCTTCAAAAACCCATTATATACAACCATGGAAGAGAGGATTTATGGTCAGTAAAAATACAAGAAATACAGGACTTCCAGTGCGGAAACAATAACGATAAAATACCTGTACATCTAGCAGATCGTTTAGTCAGAGTATATGAGAAGTACAAGGCAGTGTTTTCAGATGAACCAGGGAAGGTTAAAAACTATCAGTGCAAACTGGAGTTCAAAGAAAACGTAGAGTTTAACCGGAGGTCATATCCAATCGCTCAGTCGCTTTAAGAGGCCGTGAGAACAGAAATAAATAAAATGATTGAAAATGACATAATTGAGATTAGTCAATCACCTTACACTAGTCCAATTATTGCTGTTCCAAAGAAAGACGGACAAGTCCGGCTCTGTTTAGATGCGCGCGAATTGAACAAAACGATTGTGAATGACAGAACTTCACCCGGTGAAATAGAGGAGATATTAAAACGTTTTCATGGCACGAAGTTTATCAGTACCTGGGACACTGTATGTGGTTATTGGCAAGTGGAGCTGCATCCACAAAGCCGTCAGTACGTGGCGTTCATTTTCGAAGGGCGCAATTACCAGTTCAAGAGACTGCCCTTCGGACTTGTAAATTCTGTCGCCATTTTTGTGGCATGTATGGACCAGATTCTTGGACAAGAAGCACTCCAATTTACCACCGTCTATGTAGACGACTTAAACATTACATCAGAAACCTGGGAGGAACACTGCTATAGAGTAGAATACGTACTAAGTAAGTTAGCGCAGAACAACATAACTCTGAAGTTGGAGAAATCCAAGTTCATAGCGCGCGAAGTACAATTCTTGGGTTTCAATCTAGACGATAGAGGTATTACCCCGTCAGCAGAGAAAGTGGAGGCAATTCAGAGGTTCCCGCAACCAAGAAACAGGAAACAATTACAATCTTTCCTCGGACTCTGTAACTATTACAGGAAGTTTCAGAACCGATATTCCGAGTTGACAGCCAAGTTTCAACCACAATTATCTGCTAGAAACAAATGGACTTGGGGTGAGGAACAAGATCTTACCTTCCGCTTGATAAAAGAAATGTTTCTGTAGAGCGTTATACTTCGTCACCCAGAATTTAAGAAACCATTCTTTTTAAACTGCGATGCTAGCGACATGAGCTTAGGAACGACTTTATACCAGGAAGATGAGGAGGGTCAACATCTGGTAATAAGCTTCGCTAGTCGCACGCTGAATCAGTGCGAAAAGAACTACAGTGTAACAGAAAAGGAATTGCTTAGCGTGGTGTTCGCATGCAGCAAGTTCCGAACATACATTCTCGGGTATCAAGTCACTGTTCGTACTGATCATAAATCCACCTCGTTCCTACGTAGGTGCAAATTGAGTCACGGCCGATTGGCTAGATGGGTACTCGCCCTACAAGAATATGATCTGAAATGGGAATATATTCCGGGAAAAAGAATGTGGTGGCGGATGTATTATCACGGACAAATCTGGAAGATCAGACTATCGAGGGAGAGAAGGAGAGCTTGGTTAAAATTTATAACATCTTTAAGGCCAGAGCCGATCAACAAGCTCTATTAATAAATATCCGTATCCACCAACAGTCTGATCCTAAACTGAAAAACATCATGAGTCGATTGGAAGCCGATGATGATACCGTTTCCAAATATTACCATCTAAACAAAGGAATCTTATTCATAAAAACGGCATTGGACGAAGAGACATGGAAGGTGATAATTCCACACCAAATCGAAAAGGAGGTCATCATCGATTATCATGTCAGGTATGGTCACATGGGAGCGCTAAAAGTGATACAGGCTTTAGAGCAAAACTGCAAGATAAAGAATATCAACCGAAAGGTGAGAACTTACATCAAGTCCTGTAATATCTGCCAATGCGTCAAGATAAACAATGAGAAGAAAGAGGGTATAATGATACTCAAAAACAAAACTGGAAAAAGTGTTCTTGGATATCTGCGGTCCATTTCCCCGTAGCGGTGGTCGACACAGGTATAAGTACCTGATAATAATCATGGAGCACTATACCAAATATATAAAGCTATATCCGGTTAATCGGGCAACAACAGCGAAAGTTCTGGCGGTGATCATCGATTTGTATGTGCCAGATATCGGTAGACCATCTTCCATTATTACCGACCATGGTACGCAATTTAAGGGGAGGAGGTGTCGAGACACATTATTAGCACTTGGGATGAAAACCTATAAGACGTCAGTCTACCACCCAAGTAGTAATCCGGCTGAGAGAGTACTGAGAGAAGTGGGTAGGATCTTGCGGACGTACTGTCACAACCAACAAAGAAAGTGGCAAGAGTACTTAGCAGCAACAGAAACATTCCTAAATTACGCCCACCATCCAGCTATAGGAATTACACCGTACTCCGCCATGTATGAGAAGCCGACTCCCCGAGAAATTGAACAAATCATCGAGTTTCCACCAAACAATGATCGCAAATTCAACCAGTTGAGATTTTATAACAAGGTGGCTGAAGACCAAGAAAAACGGCAAGCCAAATACCAAAAGGCAATAGGGCGTATAATAACATATAAAGAGGGTGAGAAAGTTCTCATAAAAAATCGAGAGCTGCCCAGCACCCTAGAAGGTATAACCAAAAAATTATTATTACTCTATACAGGACCATATGTTGTGGTAAAGGATAAGCATAACAATACTTATGAACTGAGGGAGATAGCTTCCGGAAGAATTAAAGGTGTGTACAATCAAGCATCTATGCAAAAGTACTATGAAGAAGGAGTTTAGAATTTGATTTACTACCAATGATTTTTGAGAAAACACTTTATGGTAAAGTAAAAAGAAAGAATTTTTAACACAAAAATTCTAAAATAAATGTAAGTACACCTTACTACCTATGATTTAGAAGAAACTTTATGGAATTATAAAAGAAGGAATTTAGAATTTGAATAACAAACAAATTCTAAAACAATAGTAAGCACAACTTACAACCATATATTTTAGAAAAAACTTTATGGAATTATAAAAAAAAGAATTTAACATATAAATTCTAAAACAAAAGTAAGCACATCTTACTACATAATATTTTTGAAAAAAACTTTATGGAAAGAAGAAGAAGGCAGGAATTTTGAATTTTTAATAAACAAATAAATTCTAAAATAATGGTAAGCACAACTTACAACCAAATAATATTTATGAGAAACAACTTTATGGAAAAATAAAAGAAAGATTTTGGAATTTAATATATAAAAAATTTAAAAATTAAGTAAGACCAACTTACTATGACTAATTTGTGAAAAAACTTTATGGTAAATATTTAAGAAGAATTTGAATTTAGAGAAATACCAAAAAAGTCAGAAATAATTGTAAGATCACCTTACTATAAACAATTTTGAAGGAAACAATTTTGGGAATAAATTAATTAAACAGAATTTGAATTTTGATAAAACGTCAAAACTCTGAAACGAAATAAGATCAACTTATTGCAATGATTTATGAGAAATGTTATGGAATTAAATAAAAAGAGGAGTTTGAATTTTGCATGAATCTAACAAAGTTCTAAAAATAAATATGTGCTATTTATAATTAAATTTAGAAGAAAATAAAATGATTAATTCAGAAAAAAAGAATTAAATTTAATCCAGAATAAATGTGGATATCTAGCATTTGAAGGAGTAGAGAAGAAAAACAAAAAGAGTGTGATATACAAGAGAAGGCAATAATTTGGAAACAAAGAAAAGGATCTGTTATTATAATAAAATTATACCAATCCAAGAAGGAAAAACAATAAAATAATAATGAGAACAACCTATGACTAATTACTGATGAAACGATAAGGGAACGGTTAATCAAGAAAAAGGAATACGATATTACTCAGTTCTGAAGAAACAAAGAAGAACAACTCATACCAAACATATGGAGAAGATGATTTTGAACCAATAATAATATTAAGACCTATATGAAATGCAAGGAGAAGAAGTACCACATGAAATATAATATAAATGAATTAATGTTAATGAATGCGAAGGCGGATTAATAACTTTCTGAGAGAAAGGAAAGAACAAAATGTTTAAATAAAATGATCAAAATAACAACCTGAATATCTAATATAAAGATACAAATTTAAAAATTAAATATAATATATTAAGACCATTCAAATAGTGAATAAGAAAATACTATATATAAAGACCATGCTAACACTGCAAGTAACCAGAAGGAAGTATAAAGAGAATTCAGATGGAGAAGAAAAAGAGTTACACTATAACTAGTAACAAGAATTATTAAGAGAAGTTTTCAACCATAATTAAAATAAATATATCAGACAATTTAAGAGTTCAGAAAAATATATATATAATGAGTATAATAATAATTATGAAGATTTATTAAGATAGAAAATGTGAGATAATCTGAGAAACTACGAAGTGAAGAATCCAAAGATATTTTTATTAGTCGAAAATGAGACTACTTTTTATTTATTTATTCGATGACTGACTGAAGATAATTCCAGCAGCATTATGTTTTTTTGAGCAGAGATGAATGTGCCTCTGGACTCAAATTGTAGAAGTGGTGTATGGCCAGCAGAGATTGTGTAGCCTACAGTGCCCCTCTGAACTGCCACAGCCCACGTGATAGGGAATGTTAGGGAATTAATATCCCAAGGATGCAACACGAAGTTTATAAAGAAAGAAAATGTATTACAATAATAATAATATCTCAGAAGACACTAACTATCCAAGAAGGATCAAAGTAAAATAAGTAACTATATACATAAAATTAATTAAACTCAAATATAAAAGTCGATATAGAAATGGAGAGAAAAATGAAATATAAGAATTAATTAAATTATCATAAGAAATTATTTCATCCATAAACATGTCTGAAATAATTACTTCTGGAGGAGAGCAATCTGTAGCGTGACAGATAAACGCATAATAATGAATGGCATTGATCATTAGAGTAAGAAGATTATAACATTTAAATCCGAAAAAAGCATTGAAATAATATAAAGAAATAATTCATAGCAACTGTGCAGAACAATCATTGTTATTAAAAATATAAGTTCAGATAAAAGCGAGTTACTAGTGATGAATCATCGAAACCAGTATGATAACCCAAGGTTTTTAAAATATAACCCAGGAAGGTAAGAAGTAAACAAAGAAGCAACAGAATATGACTAAACCCACAACGAGGATAAGTAAATGAAAAAGAAACCCTGAATAAGGCAAGATCCACCCTAAAAGGTGATGTATTTCTAGAAACCAGAAGAAGATGAAGAAATCCAAAGAAACCCGATGGCATCAAGAAGAAGATGGAGAAGACACCATTCCAAGAAGACACAAGAAAAGAAGACACCATTGAAGAAAGAAGAAGAAGACAGCATCCAGAAGAAGAAGGAATGCTCTTATAAAAAACACCCATATCCCCATACCCCAATCTAAATAAAAAACACAAATAATAAAAAGTATAACGAAATAGTCTTGAACAGTAACCACATGTACAATAAAATTAAGAGGAAATAGTGTATAGAGTAAGAGTTGCCAGTGAACCAAGATGAAACAATAATATAATGCCCAAAGAACAAATCTTCATTGTAACACACAAACCAATTTATTGATGTTAATGAGACTAAACAACCATTTAGAAATAGTATCAAAAAGTGTAAAGTGAACCAGTGCTAGTTTGGGTATTATAAAAAATAAACCTTATGTTTCGTCCTTGGCATCCACAAACTGTGTATATAATGAAATATACAACTTTAAATGACTTATAATTTGTACCATGTGAATGTGATACATTTAATAATGACAAGCTATAAATCTGTTTGAAGAGACATTTCTTTAAATAATGAATAAAAGCAGATTTAAATATACAGTGACAGGGTACAATTACCCAATACCATATTTAAAAGACAGTTTAAAAACTGCATAATCAAACTTAGTATAAGAGATAGCAAATAAGAATATAGGTATAAGGTTTTGTGAATATAGAATAAGGATTTTAAAAATGTATTAGGTATAAGGACATTTATTAAGTTTGGAACCACTAACATCCTAACTGTAAATATATTTATTACTTGTATTTATAGTAATAATTAAATAAGATGTTAGATGGGAAAAAACCTCCTTTGTAAATAATAACTTTCTATGTTAGTAATAAGTGTTGATTGTAAAAAATGTCTGAATGGTTGAAGACAACCATCATTTGAAAATATTTCTTATTTGTTTAACCGTTTATAGTATTGAAACCAATACTAATTATTGTTATGTTTAATTTAAAAAAAAAAGTTTAGTTTATAATACCATGTTTAAAAAGTCAGAGAGGGTAAAACACAGTATTTATTGCTTGTATAAAAATTTGTAAGAAAAAACTTGTTAAAAAATCTAGGCAAAATGATGAAAAACTAAACTTCATCAAAACAGAGAAATTACTCATTTAAATACATTTAAACTAAAGGGATTTAGATAAAATAAACCATAGTTGAAGCCATATAATTACAAAAACAACTTAGAAAGATTTTGGGAAATTATAGCCAGAATTATAAATAAAAATGGAAATGACAGAACTCAAAAATTTGGAGAGGGGAGTCATATATTCCAACATAATATTTTAAAACTTAACCAATTCAAATAATTACAAGAAACTAAGGGAATATAAACCTTTTAATAAAATATGAGATTATTAATCATAAATATAACTTAAAAATGGTAGAATTTGCATAATGACAGGAAGCTAATTTTGAACTTTTACTAAAGACAAAATGAAGGTAAAATTACCAATTTTAGACAAAGAACATAATAAAACGGCATTATTGAATATTAGAATACGCCGAATGAACTGAAGGATTAAATTAAGTAACATCTAGCTAAGAAATTTGAATAATAACCAAAGTTTAAGCAGTTATATAATGTAATTTAAAAACATGCACAGGATGCAAAATTAAATTTGAACAATGTAAGGAATAATATTGTATTGGCTAAGATTTTAGTCGAAAGTGAAGGAAGTATATAGTTGATTATTAAACATTGTACGGTGCACTTGACGAGCGTACTTTAAGCGAGTTAACCTAACTAATAGTACCGTAATGGCGAGTCAGTGAATGACACAATTTTGAAAATCGCGAGTGGCGAATAAAAACATTTTGTAACATCGACCGAGTGACATAAACAATTACCAGAGACTAGATAACATTGTACAGCACTAAACTACACCAAATAACATCATTAAACACCAGAAAACAGTATACATCTTAACCATAAATTAGTGCCCGAACGATAGAGAGTGAACGGACTTCGACAACAAATTATTTTATTTCAATCTCAATTAAATATATGTACATAGTATTAAGAATTACTTGTTGTTACGTTATACTTTTTTAATATTCTCCCGATTTCTCTGACTTTAACCATAATTAGCTGTTAAAAGAACCTGGTTGAATTTTATATATCAAAAACTTGTAATTTTTCAATACCCTGAGAGTCGATTTTATAATCGACAAGAGTCTTGTTAATCAATTATTCAATAAATTATTTATACTTTTCACATAAAAATAGTTCTTTCTTTACCAAACATAACAACTTACCATTAATATAATTTAAACGATAAACTACAAGAATTTCACCACATCAGAAGGAAGATAAACTCCAAAACGAAAAGTAAACAAATATCGATTGTACCTGGAGGCAATCTAATAAGTGGTTGGAGTTTAGTGAAAATACCAAAACATTAATAAAATTTATTAGACAAGTGAGACACGTTTCAGTACTTCACGAAATACAATTAATTAATTGTTTTTAATTAATTAATCTATAAAAAAGAAAATTTTTTTTTAATTATAAAATTTTTTTTTAAAACACGATTTTTATTTCTTCTTCAAACAACATTTTTAAAACATTTTTTTGTAACACTACAGCTCAACAGTGAAACTAAAGGAAGAGTTTCAGACCAGAAAGATTTAGAGAACCACACCAAGTAAACACCAGAATAGAGTTTTATTACAAATTGGCTAGCCCAAACAGTGGGGCTTGATTTAAAAGGACGATCAGAATACAGAATTTGTAAATATAAGTTACAATATAAATGTTCAATGTGTTTTAACGTAAATACTAAATACGAATTATGAGCACACCACATTTTAGTTAGTAACGTCATTGCAGACGAAGAAGCGTCAATATTTGATCGCTCACTTAACTGTTTAAATTTGTTCATTGAATTATTAAACGTGGAATAGAATTTTATTGTTTTGTTGAAGAATTGTAAGTGCTCTTAAATTGATGTTATGACATGAAGAAGAATGAGTATGATTTAATAAAGATAAGTTAGAATTGATTCGTTTGTATTCTATTGATTTATGTAACAAACCTGACTCACAACTTAACCTTTCATTAAACAGTATCTATATTAATAATTCAAGGTAACGATTATCAATTCAATTAATCAGAAAGATGCACAAAATAGAAGTTTCGAAGACAGTTAAAGTCAAATGTAAACTCATATGTAGCAAGTTGGAGTGTGAATAATTAATTAACTCTAACTCAATTCATACAATTATTCGTTATTTAAAGAAATGAATTTGTTAACATTACATATGGGAGACCAACACATGACATTAATTACATCATATATCTAACCCAAGCTCAGAGTTAGATACATTTAATCACAACTTTATTAAAGAGATAATTGAATAATCTATGCATATAATTTACACAGATAAATATTGTTGTATATGGTGCTCCAACACCACGGGGCAATATTAAGTGCAGATATATGTACCTGTAAAAGTAATCAATCACATTTTATATAATTAATAATAAATTAACTTATGCAATAAATTTGCATAAAGATCAACATTGTATATGGATCCCAAAGAACGTGGGGAATAACAAACTTAATACACACCAAATTTCATTATCGTAGATAACTGTCAAATTAATCAATCAAAATTGATGAGTAATTAATTTATGCAATAAAGACGAATAAATATTATCATCGTATATGGTGCCCAACGCGTGGCATATTATCATTGTATATGGCTACCCAACGAGGGGCAGTGCAAAACCAATTCTTGTAGAACAAAGATAATTAATTAATATATGCAAATAGATTTGCATACAGATTACATCTGTATACATATTAACATCGTATATGGCGTCCAACTACGGGGCTAGATACATGTAAGTACGACAAAGTTCGTACCGGCAACAATTCCATAATTACAGATCAATAAATTAATAATTAATATTTATGCAAATAATACGCATAAATGTTAACACTGTAAGTATATAATACTCAAGTATACTAAACAATCATCAGAGAACCTGTAATTAAAGTAAAATAAACCAATAATAACTAATGCTGATACAATCAGAAGTGGTAATGATAAATTCATTATAGATAGGCCACAACAAAGATGTGTTATAAAACACCAATATTATAAATTAATTGATAAACAATTTTAGTATGACACTAGGCCTAGAGCCTAGTCCAAGGAAAATGGATAATTCATAGCTATAACTAAATAACGATGTCAGAAAATTTATTGTACCGTACTGATAAGTTATCACCAAAGACAAAAGTGAAGAAAAACAATGTAATTAGTATAATATATAAAATAAGAGATATAATTAGTTTGTAAGAAATGTGTTTTTGTCACCCCATAGCAGAACTATATGATAAGGGTATTCAAAATACTCGTGATAAAAAGATAAAAACGATAGTAGTCATGAAAATAGTATCAGTGTAGTTATAAGTGAATTATTTAACTTATAAGAAAAGGAATTAATTGCAAGCCCGTGGGCGTACTAGGGAAACCAGAGAATTATAATCTCAACACCAGCTACTGACGCTGACTTGAGCGTCTTTTCGCCGAATGTTACCGAGAGTTCACGTAAATTATAACAATTCGCCAATCAGGGCCCATTATTAACTACAAAGTACGGAATCTCGATACAGGTAACATCACCAGTTCATCTCAAGCTTCGACGCAGACTCCACATTGGTCAGAATAACCACAAAACATTGAATTGACAAGCCGACAGCTGATAAAAGCATATTAACCTCGAAACTCAAGGTTGAGGTTAGGTCGGGTACATGGACAAGTGAAGTTTATTTTAAACAGTGACCTATACCGGAGTGCATGCGCATAGGTAGTGAGTGAGAAAGGATTAATAAAAATTAATTCCATTTAAATAATAATAAAGAAAAAAAAATTTTTGAAATAGTGATACTACGAGATCGACAGTATACGCAAGTATCAGTGACCATGGTTATTGTTTTATATAAGTAATTAAACAAGTAAAGAACGCAATCAGCGAATTTCATTAATAAAATTAGATCAAATCTAACCCTACCTAGATGGAAAAGGGATTTTATCAATTGAAATAAACAATTAATAACGAAAGAGTTGATCATTGACAAACTTTAACTTTCTAATTAATAACATTAATTGTAGCATCTTTTTAAAAGACATTGAATCGTCAATGAGGGAATCAAAAGAACCCTGAACATATAGTATTTTAAGTATTATCTTGTGTTTAACTGTAAAACTATAACTAGATATAACATACTCATTAACCATAGGAGTGGGTAAATTTTAAATACCTGTTAGTTGTTTATATCCAATATACGAAGATAAATAATGAAATTATCACTGGATTTCCATTATAACAGTGTTATATGAAATTGTTAACATATTTAATGAATTATTTTAGTCATTTAAAATCAAGTAAGTTAGGTTACAAAGAACCCAAATTAACCTACAATTTCAAGTAAAGAACACTTGTTCAATGTTTATGTTGTATTAAAGAATTAATAATATTTTTTACTCTCCGCCTACTAATTAATATGGTAGTGCATTTAGTTAATTAAAGTGTATCTTGCAGACTAAAATAAACTGCTATATTTATCAAGTAAAGTAATGAAATTGTTTACATCCAGACTAGTCGATTATTAGACGCAGTCTGGCCACTCTGAGTTTTGTTTATTTTAAAAGAGTCCATACTCGATATTAACATTTTAAAAGCAAATGAACAAGATTATTGTACAATGACAATTATTAACGATGAGTTCAATCAATAAAACATTAACTCACGAATGATAAACGAGTTTGACTGTTATTGTATTTGAATAAGACTTGCAGCTTAGGTGAGCGAAAGCAACGATTGGTAATAGAGGCGACGGCGGGAATTTGAATTGATTGATTCTCACTAGTAATACACTTCCACATTACTAGCATCCAACTATCACTAATAAGTATTTTTATAACTATGATACTTATGTAATTTCAGTGAAGGGGCACACCGTTAGAATCACCTCAGCGACAAGCAGAAGAGTCAACGTATTCAATTTAAACCATTCACCATCGAACTCACAACACATAACCACTATACGAATTTAATAATAATCGTAATATTTGAACATTTTATAAATTGACGAACAACGTTTGAGGCACTTAATTAGGTTAGACCTCAACCTCATTAATTAATTATTTACACGTAAACAAGATATATTACAATATGCAGAATATGCTGAAGACAATAAAGTAAGCGAGAAATGTTATCTGAGAGGTAAGTATACAGAAGTAGTCCATAGTACAAGTATTGTGAATTTAAAAGTCAGCTCAAAAAAGAGGCGCATTCTGTCAAATTTGAGCAGTTGCCCAATATCGGTTACTTCAACTAATTGAGTTGATACAGACGTGGAAGCAAAATAATTGCTTTGCTTCGTATATATCTTTAGGTTAATGGCGTTGTCAACTAAGAAAGTAGGCAGTTACGTAGCTGTGGTAATATATGGCTACGTATAGTGACTGCATCGTTGCTAGCACGGGACGTTGTACTGACTTTGACAAATATTAATCTAAGAGTTGATCGATGGTTACCAGATGTACCTAAAGATCGAGAAAGGTATTACGGACGATAATTCAAGACGAATAATAAGTACGTAAACGGTTATGATCTAATGAAATCTGATAACCGTCTGCTTTAAGTTGATTCCAACTTGTACGGATAAATAAATATTCACTTTATTTATGAAATGAAAACTTTATTGACGTCAAACACTCTGTACGCGAAATGCTATTTAAGGTAAACAGACAACGACGAGACGATTGTAAACACAGTTAACAGACGAAGATGAAATTTGATAAACAATGAATGGGAAAGATATTTTCCTACGAATTTATCAATAGCTTAAACAGTTAAAGAGAGAAGACTTCTACGGAAACTTAAACGGCGGCAATAATACAGAGAAATATTATGGACTCTAATGTAGGTAAGAAGGTCAGAAGTTTACTGAGGGTGAAGAATTTAGGAAATCATTCCGACCTCTATAATATTCATCGCGTATTATTACTCTTAGCCGATATATTTAAAAATTGAAAGAGATCGCTTTAGCGAACCATTCTGATTTTTAACATATTCAAGACGCGTAACTTTTAACTTATACAATAGAAAATTTTGGAACGTTTCTTGAGAAACTACAAGTAAGATTCAGCTTACTATCAGACTGCATCGTCGCTAGCGTGGGACGTTGTAAGATCGAGAAAGTTATTGCGGAGGCTATCTCAAGACGAATAATAAGTACGTAAACGGTTATGATCTAATGAAATCTGATAACCATCTGCTCTAAATCGATCCTAACTTATACGGATAATCCTTAGGCGAAAGTTTGCCTTATAAAGACATTTTCCAGAGGAATCCCAGTGTTATATTTCTAGAGGAATTAAGACATGTAATATTAGCGTTATGCGAGGAACAATAGTACGGTTACCTATTTGCAAGCGGTTTAAAATATCGTAAGTAACTACTTAATGAATGCAAGACCTCCTGCCTCCAGAGCCTTACAATAATTTACTTTTTTATGAATTTATTCCCTAAGAAATGTTACATAGTTCATAGTGGGGATCCAATACATTACTTACTACTTACAAAAGAAAATAAAACTGATGCATGTAAGAAAAATTATTATCTTTAAGTAGAAGAAATGCTTGAGTTTAAAAAGAGTAGGCCTACATAGTTTTTAACACTAAAATGAGATCGCAGATTAAAAGTCGTTTTAAAAAGGACTTCTATATTATGTCAATGATTAATAGTGTGGAAACTATGAAAAATGCCAGGGACAGGAGTGAGATTAATAAGGTAACAAAACGTTTGTTTTAAATCAACCGAATTAGATTACTTTTAAAACGTTTACTATATCTGACGAAGCCTCTACTCTTTTGCACAGGTTAAACAGAAAAGTAAAGTCGATTTACGTTTAACTTATATACTGGATCTTGCTAAGTTACCAATGCTAAACTAAAGTAATACGTAGAGCATTAGATAAGCTTTACATGAATACCAGTAGTTATATTCTAAGGATGAGGAAGGATCCTTATACGGTGATTACAGTGCATACTGGAGAATTCCATGTAGGCGACTGTGATGAAGAACTTGAGTGAACTAGCATACCTAATAGGATGGTAATATGGAAGGTTGAGAATGATTTGTATGGTGACCCCTTAGGAGAATGATACGGGCTACAATGGAACATATATATGTATACTGTTCCGGCTTTTGGATTTAAGAAATTAAGTCTAGTAAAAAATAAGGGCATTAAGAAGGTCGTTTTTAGCATGATAACTTGAAGGATAAATTTGAGCGATGTTTGTTTATAAATAACGATGGGTAGGACTATAGAGAAATAAACTGTATAAAGAACTGTAAACACCCTCTGTATTCTACTAATATGAATAAGATAGCGTTGACACCTAAAGGTAGAAAGCGGTTTCAGATGGTGAATAATATAATGGACACATCATCATGAGGGCATGAGAATATACTCAAATCAGTACTATAATGGCCAGTTCGTCATAATTACCAACAAACCTCAAATAACTAACTACGTTTTATAAAACAATTTACATAAAAGGGCTCTGAAATTGTCTAATATCTTCTTTGAGATACATTCTACGGTAATTATCTTCATCTCTCAAGTTGTAGAAGTTGCCATCCCAGTTAAGTTTGTCCATAAATGTCTCCGTCATTTGATTCCGAAGACTAGTCGAATTGTAATTTTAAGTTAACATTAAAAAAAACCATATTAAGGAATCTATCTTCAAGACGTTAAAATGTGTATTGACGTTTTCTCTTATGGCGCCTGGTAACATAACAGTCATAATGATCGAATATATACTACAACGATACATAACATAAATTTGATATACTGTAATTTAAGTGGCCCCACGTTCTTTGGGACGCCAAATTTATACAACGATACCTTTTGTATATGCAGGTTGTAAATAATTATAACAGTTGTTTTTGATAGTTCATCTTGTTTTTTCACAGCACTAAATTAATATAGAATATTGAACTTTCACTTGTGAAACTTACTTGTTTTTTCCCGTACGGGTTTCGGCGTGATGTGCGCCTCCTTCAGCTGATTGGGACAGATTGCCAGTAACTCGTAACGGTTTTATTTGGTAGGTTGAGTGTGGGTGGTGTGTGGTGGAAGGGGATTGGCGCGGGGATCCGAATTATTGTTTGTTTTATGTACAATTGTGTCAAAAAGTGTGTGTGATTTATACTGTAATTGGTCGTTAAGTATGCCACACACATACACACAAAAAACCACAGCTACACCAACATAGATACTAATCTTGAGATATTACACTACTTACCCAAAAGTCGAAAACTAAACACAGCAGAACAAAATGAAATATACAAACACTACACAACACAACCAAGCAGCATACTTAACGACCAATTACACTATAAATCACACACACTTTTTGAAACACAATTATAAATAAAACAAACAATAATTCGGATCCCCGCGCCAATCCCCATCCACCACAGACCACCCCCACTCAACCTACCAAATAAAACCGTTACGAGTTACTGGCAGTCTGTCTCAATCCGCTGAAGAAGGCGCACATCAGGCCGAAACGCGTACGGGAGAAAAAAGTAAGTTTCACAAGTGAAAGTTCAACATTCTATATTAATTATAACAATACCAGGTGTAACTATAATAAGAGTAGTAAATTTATGAGTAGTTAAAATTTCATTTTTATTTTGTTAACAAGCATTATAAATAATAAAACATTGTTAATAATCTCCGATCAAGATATCACTCAATATTAAGTTCATCTCTTAAGCTATACGGTGTTACACACACTTAAAACACTCTTACCTCTAGACATGTTAATAATCTTTATCTTGACATTTATTCAAATTGATTTAATAAAAAAAAAATTTTAATGTAATTAAGTTTTATTTTAATTGAATTCATTTAACTCAGATCTGACCTTAGATTCCTCAGTCTATACCAGTTTTTTTTTTTTTTTTTTTTTTTTTTTTTTAAATTATATTGTTTACTCTTAGACTGGCATTTGCTTCGTATTCAAATTTTAAATTATTCTTTTCTACAAAATGCAAACATCAAATCATTTCAATTATTTTACTTTGATAAACAATAATATACTATCTCAAATTTAAACTCTTTTTTTTATATTTATCTATATGCGATCGCTCATTCTTACGACTAAAACATTTACATAAGTTTCTATTACATTCTTTCTAATTATAAACGTTTTTGTTTTAATTCATTGTCTCTTTATATAGTCTTTATGACCTCTTTAAAAAAAATCATTTATAAACGCATTATGTATGTCACCTCGAGTTTTGATGATCTTACGACTTATTGACGGGGTCCAGGGTTGTCCAGAGTTGGGTTTCCGTTACTCCTGGCTTGGCGTGGCTTGGTGGTCCTGGATATGTCCAGAGTCCAGCGTCGTTCTCCAGCAGTGTGTGGTCCGTCCCAGAGAATTACTAGCTGCTGCAAGGTGGATCTCGTTCGGCTGTTAGGCGTCTAAAAAGCATCTCCTAACGTCTAGCATCTCGCGTCGCCCTTTGTAGCTTCTCTGTTGATACTCTTGCTGACCTAAACGGTCCCGGTACTCTACGTTTCCCGAAATAGTGTAAACGTAATTACTGAACGTCTTTATTCGTTCGTAGATGAGACTTATAATAAAATAAAACTATTCTGCCGACGGACAGCATCTCCGACTGCAACTGTGTCTTGAAAAGAAGAGAAGGGCTTCCAGTCGAACCCTTAATTTATACCCTCTCGAGATTCCGCACCTGTTGGTTTCGAAATTATCCTGTCGAGACCTGGAGAACACATGATAGCCCCCACTCCCGAACCGTTTCATATATTTGCAATTTTTTGCAAATGGAAATGTTTTGTACGAATTGAGATAGCACAAATCATAGCTAATTTGATTAAGCACTCACTGTATTAATTTGAGCGTCTTAATGTAATTTGCGTATTTTTGGCACATTTATTTCTCACTGACTTCGCGTAGTGTGTCCAATTAACGTCATTTTCTTACTGTGGATACCTATAAAACTTACACACACTTTGTTGCCTTTTGTTTGTTTCTACACTAACTAGTTTTTACACAGTGAATTAAAATAATTATTTTAGTAATTAATTGGGGAGGTTAGCTGAGATTCCTGTCTGTACATGCATCACTAACACACACAAGATACATGCGTAACACACATACAATCGAGAAGGTGTTCTTTGCCTGTTGGAACAGGTTAATTTCTCCCCTAATATATCAATGAAACATTTTTACAATCCCAGACCTGTCCATTTACCCCAAACATAATAATTTTACAAATTTTATATTTATTTAAATCAATGCTGAATACAGCACATGGCTGTATCGTTGCAATTCATCTTAATTAACGCAAACATGTGTATATGGAAAAGTACAAGATTATCTTGAGTCTGTAGAAAAACGTTTGACTTTAAGGTTTTAATAATTATGTACTGTATTTTACGAGACTGCTTTGCCAATTTATAAAGTCATCTGCGGTCACAATTATTTCTTTTGTTTGAATTGTTCAAGTAACTAATCACTGATATACTTTCCTTTTATTTTATATTCACCATGCTTCGTAAAAAAAAGGTAAAACATCTACAAAACAACAATACTAAAATTTTTGAAATATCGGCATTTGAGAATACCCTATCCTTTGATAACTGCATTTTACCCTTTAATTTTACACAGTTAAAGGAGGCTCTTTGGGAATATTAAGCCTTGTATTCTTGTGTTCTTGATTGTGGTTTACGAATTTGCCTACCCTAAAATGTTACATAAATACTTTCTTTAAACCATGATTGTTATTTTTATTAATTAAAATGAACACGCTTCTAATGTGAATGTCATATATGAATGGTGCTTATTGTGTCAATGAGCAAGTTTATGATGCACTTGGTCTCACTCTGGTTTGAAGTTTAAATTGAAACGTAACGTTCCTTACAACAAAAAAGTAAAAAGTCAACATTGATCCGAACCATGTAATATAAGAACTTCTATTTACCGTTGAACAGTAGATTTTCGCAGATGGCGGGAAAGATTACAACGACCCAAATTGCAAATATAAATGTATTTGTGTTTGAGGAGCCCCACATTCTTTGGGACGCCAAATTTATGCAAATTTACAGATTACTGTTTACGATACTGTAATTTATGGAGGTTGTATATCGATACCAGGTGTAATTATAATAAGAGTATTAGATTTATGAGTATTTAAAAATTTATATTAATTGTTTACTAAATCTTATAAATAATAAACATAGTTAATAATCTTCGGTCACGATATCACTCATTATTAAATGTTTATCTCTTATACTATACGGTGTTACACACATTTAAAACCCTCTTACATCTAGACATGTTAATAATCTTAATCAAGACATTGATTACATTTGATTTACTAAAACCAATAAAATTAAAATTTGATTTGAATTGAATTCTTTTAATTCAGATCTGACTTCAACTCGCTCAGTCTCTACCAATGTTTAAAAATTAAATTTAAACTTACATTAATTACTTTTAGACTGACATTTGTTTTATATTCAATTTTTTAAATTATTCTTTTCTATAATACAAATGTCAAATCAATTTAACTATTTACTTTGATAAATAAAATCTACTCTCTCAACTTTAAATTCTTTTTTCTTCTTATTTGTTTATATGCGATCGCTCATTCTTAGGACTAAACATTTATCTACATTTCTAAAGTATTATTTCTAATTATTACTTTTTCTTTGTTTTAATTTATTGTCTTTTGATATAGTCTTTATGAGGTGTTTTTATAAAATCATTTATAAATGCATTATGCATGTCACCTCGAGTTTTGATGATCTTACGACTTCTTGACGGGGTCCAGCGTTGTCCAGAGTTGGTTTTCCATTCCTCCTGGCTTGGCGTGGTCCTGGATATATCCAAAGTCCACGGTCGTTTTCCAGCAGTGCGTGGTCCGTCTCAGAGAATTGCTATCTGCTGCAAGGTGGATCTTAAACGTCGGTTAGGCGTCAAAAAACATCGTCTAAGGTCCAGCATCCCTCGTCGCTCTGGTAGATTCTCCTTAGATACTCTCTGTAGACTTACACGGTCCCGGTACTTTACGCTTTCCGAAATTTTGCCAACCTAATTGTTGAACGTCTTATTAGTTCGTTAATGAGACTTTAAAAAAATAAAACTGTTCTGCCGACGAACAGCATGTCCGACTGCAACTGTGTCTTAAAATGAAGAGAAGGGTTTTCAGTCGAACCCTTGATTTATACCCTCTCGATATTCCGCACCTGTTGGCTCCGAAATTATCATGTCGGTACCTGCAGATCACATGATTGCCCCACTCCCGAACCTTTCATATATTTGCAATTATTATTGCACGGAATCCAGATAGCACAAATCATAGCTAATTTGATTAAGCACTCACTGTATTAATTTGAGCGTCTTATGGTAATTTGCGTATTTTTTGGCACGTTTATTTCGCACTGACTTTTCGTAGCGTGTCCTCTTAACGTCATTTTTTCACTGGGGATGACTATAAAATTTGCACACACTTTGGTGCCTTTTGTTTGTTTATAAACTAATTAGCTTTCATACAGTGAAATTAAATAATTATTTTACTAATTACTTGGGTCGGTAACTGAGATTCCTGTCTGTACATGCATCACTAACACACACAAGATACACGCGTAACACACATACAATCGAGCAGATGTTCCTTGCCTGTCGGAACAGGTTAATTTCTCCCCTAATCTAACAATGAAATATTTTTACAACCTCAGACCTGTCCATTTACCCTTAACTAATAATAATTCTACAAATTTTATATATATTCAAATCAATGCCTAATACAGCATATGGCTCTATCGTTGCATTATTTTTCTGCTTGAAAAAAATTTAATAAATGTTTATTTATTAAATTTTTATCTATTTGTTCTAGACAAATATAATCATATTATATTCGCTTAGTTTAGTTTACATTAGTTAAACAACACATAATAATGAGTAGGTCAGTCTAATGCTCGTCGTGGTGGAAGCACTATATTTTACCCCCCATCATACAGCTGATCGGTGCGTTGACCTTGGACGGCTCAGTGTCACTGTCCCACTCTCACTCCCTCTTCTCATTATTCATACAGCGTAGCTAAATTTTTTTCATCGTTCTCCTTTAATCTGGTCCCATCGACCTATTTATTTTTTTACGTGTAGCACTTCCTACACGAGTTTGCATTCTTGCACTGGTAAACATTTTTGCATCTTAACGTACTATGCCATTCTTCAATCTGTACTTTTACATTACCTTAATCATACATTCTTACCATTCTTTACTCTTTTCTGAGCTGAACATTCTTTATCTTTCTTAACAATTTCTTACATTACTTATACATTAACTTTCATTACCTTTCATTACATTTCTTTACTATTACCTTTCTGGTCGTTAATAATTTTTTTCATCCTTACCATTACTTTCTGAAATACACCTTTTTTGTATCTTCGTAGTGAGTCACATTATCGGCTACAGATGACTACCTTAGAAACACGTCTATACCCAGACTTTTATGTGTTTAACTCTACTCGATGTTTTAATCGTAGTATTTGAGCTCTAATTAACCTCTGCCCTTAACTTTCACTATCGCTTTCTTCTGTGTCCCTGTATTTTCACTAAGGTATAAAGATTTCGCTTGATCAGCCGTTCTGACAATTATACATTTATTTCTCATCTCTAATCCTTTCTTTATATTAATAACAACTTCGATAATAACATTCCTTTACAATCATTTCTTAAATATTTCTTTACACTAATATTCCTTACCATAATAATACATTTCTTACCTTTCTTTTAAAATAATATTCCTTTTATTTACCATAACACTCCTTTTTAATTAATTCTTTATTTCTAATATTTCTTTCACATTTCTTTTTATTTGCAATCATAACCTTAACAATAACATTAGTTAATTAACCTTTTATCTTATTAATAATTAACCGTAATATTTTTCGTTTAAATAATTATTTATTCACATTCAATAGAGCATTGAGTTCGGTGTGTCTTTTGATTTTACACCCCTCATTAGTTTCGAATTGTTCCTCATGCACAGGAAATGCATTGTTCCTTTGACGTGTACTCACCGCCGTGTGACCTACCTGTCTATAGGGCGAGAATTTTTCTCTAGCTGACAGCCACAAATAACCTCTCTCTCCCTTTCTACTGTTGTGCCCCTCTTGTCGAACGCATTCTTTAGTCGTTTGTATGCGGCCTATATAAATAGTTGAACGTATTTTGGTCGTCCCTTATGATAATCTGTGTAGTTTTTATAATTATTGTGATTATCATTATGATTATCGTTCAATCGATAATTGCTGTGCGTATCCTTGTCGCGTGTGATTTGTTTCAATCGTGTTACCTTTTTTAATTGTATTACTAGTGTGTGTAAAAAATCAGATTACATCTATGTGTCGCATTGGAAAAGAAAATTGGATGAAACAACTAAGTCTTGAAATAGAAGATGATTTCAGTAGAGGAAAATGTGATAAGGCATATTTAAGGATGAAATCGTTACAGTTGAAGCATAAGACTCTAAGTAATGTTGTTAAGGATAAAAATGGTAAAATACTTTTCGAAAATGATAAGGTCAGCGAGCGTTGGAAGTAGTATATAGAGGAACTATATGACGGGGAAGCTGTGGTAGTCACGCAGGAGTTTCTAGAAAATGAGAATGCTGTAGATAGAGATATGGTAGGACCGCCAATTAGCAGGGTGGAATTTGATTATGCCCTTAAAGGTCTGAGTATGAAAAAAGCGACAGGGCCTGACAGTCTACCAGCAGAGCTTTTGAAAAACGTAGGGGAGAGAACGAAGGACCAGCTATTTCGAATAATTACTGGGTGCTATGAAGAGGGAGTATTGCCAGTTGATTTCATTAAAAGTAGAACAATCACAATACCAAAGAAAGGTAAAGTAGACGACTGTGCTAATTATAGAACGATAGCCTTAATATCTCATGCTGCTAAGATTTTGCTGAACATAGTGAAGAACAGACTGGAAGGAAAGATTGATCACACTTTGGAGGAGGATCAGTTTGGATTTAGAGCAGGTAGAGGAACCAGAGAAGCAATCTTGGCTCTGCGGCAGATCTTGGAGAGGACAATTGAAGTGAATAGGAAAACCTATTTAGTATTTGTGGATCTCGAGAAGGCGTTCGACAATGTTGATTGGAAGCTGTTGTTTCAAACTATGAGGAAGTCAGGACTTGACTGGAAAGTTAGAAGGGTAATCTTCAATATTTATAGATTGCAAAGTACTGAAATAGATATAAATGGATGTAAAAAGGAAGCAATAATAAGAAGAGGGGTAAGACAAGTTTTCACACTGTCACCGTACTTGTTTAATTTGTTTATAGAAGATGTTGTAACTCAGATGAAAAGGAGTTCTAGGGGAATTAAAATAAATGGGGAACAGATACACAGTATTCGCTTCGCAGATGATATTGTACTGATGGCTGACTCAGAAAAGGATATGACCCGAATGTTAGGTACATTTAACAAAATTCTTCACGCTTGGAGATTGAGGATAAATGTTAAGAAAACTAAAATAATGGTTGTAAGTAAAAAAAGAGAAGACATTAAATCAACCATTATGTTGAACAACACAATATTGGAGCACGTTACTGAATTTTGTTACCTGGGTAGCATAGTTACGAGTGGGAATAAGTGTCTGGCAGAGATTAAGAGGAGAGTAGCTCTGGCAAAACAAGCATTCCAGAGCAAAAGGAACTTATTAACAAGCAACCATATTAGTATTGAAACAAGGAAAATGTTTCTTAAGGTATTTGTATGGAGTGTTTTAACTTACGGGTGTGAATCGTGGACCTTAGGGAAGGTGGAGAGTGACAGACTTCAGGCAATGGAGATGTGGATTTGGCGGAGAATGACAAAAACTAGTTGGACAGATAGGAAGGCAAATGAACAGATCTTAGAGGAAATAAATGAGAATAGAACACTGCTTAGGAGTATAGAGGTGAGGAAGATTAAGCTGATAGGGCATGTGATGAGACATAGTGCTTTTTTAACTAACATCTTTGAGGGCAAAGTAGTGGGGAAGAAGCCCAAAGGAAGACCAAGAACTGCATACTTCCGCAGCACAATGATTGTCGTGAATAGTGAATAGTGTTATAAAGGTGTTATAAAGAAATGAAGAATATCGTAAGGGATAGAGTGACGTGGCTACAGCGACAAGGCATTGCCTTTAGGAGTTAATAACTAGTGTGTGTGTGTGTGTGTAACCACTACTTCGGATATTTTCGCCAACACGGTACAAGTGTTTACTTTCTATTTTACATTCTTCTCTAGTGTTAATAATTGTATTTGACTTATCATCAGTAATTATGAACGTTTGTTCTTTCATATTTTCAATTATTATTGTTTGTTCATATACAATCATTTCACATATTTGTTCCGTTTGTTTAACAATTCTTTCACATACATTTTCTGTGATAGTGTCAATACGTAAGTTGGTATCAACAATTTTTTCTGTTAACTCTTCTATACTTTGCGTGATCTTTATAGTGTTCTGTTTACAAATTTATGACTGTTGCTCTAATCTCTTATTTATTTCGTCCTTCAGCTGGACATTGTCTTGCCTTAGCTCATTTAAATTTGCTGTTAGATTTTCTGTTTGTTCTTTAAGTTTAGCATTTATATTTTCTGTTTGTTTTGTGCTTCTCTCATCTTCCCAAGCATGCATCATTGTCTGAAAGGCCCCCATATCTAAGTTTCCTGGAGTTGTCTTATCGAATTATTAAAAAAAATATTTACTTATAATTTATTATTATTAATGAACAGTATGCGAGCTTTTATTTATTTATTGTTTAATTATTATTTTTTATTTATTTTTATTTACTCATGTTAAAATTACATCAGTTTATTGGGTGGGCGCCAGTTGCGTAATTACAATATAATACACAACAATTTAAAAATAACTAACATACGCAAATAATTAAAATATAATATTAATTATAACATATAAATTATCAAACACTGGTAATCATAGAGCATACATTAATTATTAAAGGTAGGCGCTTTGTGCTCTACGTTCATGGGCGATATTTGTATAACGTAACAAATTATTTATTTAATATAACTTAATTTGTCGGGCCCCACGTTGGGTGTAACTATAATAAGAGTATTAGATTTATGAGTATTTAAAAATTCATATTAATTGTTTACTAAATCTTATAAATAATAAACATAGTTAATAATCTTCGGTCACGATATCACTCATTATTAAATGTTTATCTCTTATACTATACGGTGTTACACACATTTAAAACCCTCTTACATCTAGACATGTTAATAATCTTAATCAAGACATTGATTACATTTGATTTACTAAAACCAATAAAATTAAAATGTGATTTGAATTGAATTCTTTTAATTCAGATCTGACATCAACTCGCTCAGACTACACCAATGTTTAAAAATTAAATTTAAATTTATATAAATTACTTTTAGACTGGCATTTGTTTTATATTCAATTTTTTAAATTATTCTTTTCTATAATGCAAATATCAACTCAATTTAACTATTTACTTTGATAAAAAAATCTACTCTCTCAACTTTAAACTATTTTTTTTTTCTTATTTGTTTACATGCGATCGCTCATTCTTACGACTAAACATTTATCTACATTTCTAAAGCATTATTTGTAATTATTACTTTTTCTTTGTTCTAATTTATTGTTTTTTGATATAGTCTTTATGAGCTCTTTTTTAAAATCATTTATAAATGCATTATGCATGTCACCTCGAGTTTTGATGATCTTACGACTTCTTGACGGGGTCCAGCGTTGTCCAGAGTTGGTTTTCCATTCCTCCTGGCTTGGCGTGGTCCTGGATATGTCCAGAGTCCAGCGTCGTTCTCCAGCAGTGCGTGGTCCGTCTCAGAGAATTGCTATCTGCTGCAAGATGGATCTTAAACGTCGGTTAGGCGTCAAAAAACATCGTCTAACGTCCAGCATCCCTCGTCGCTCTGGTAGATTTTCCTTAGATACTCTTTGTAGACTTACACGGTCCCGGTACTTTACGCTTTCCGAAATATTGTCAACCTAATTGTTGAACGTCTTCTTAGTTCGTTAATGAGATCTAAAAAGAAATATAACTGTTCTGCTGACGGACAGCATGTCCGACTGCAACTGTGTCTTGAAATGAAGAGAAGGGTTTTCAGTCGAACCCTTGATTTATACCCTCTCGATATTCCGCACCTGTTGGCTCCGAAATTACCATGTCGGTACCTGCAGATCACATACTTGCCCCCACTCCCGAACATTTTCATATATTTGCAATTTTTAGCAAATAGCAATGTTTTGCACGGAATCCAGATAGCACAAATCATAGCTAATTTGATTAAGCACTCACTGTATTAATTTGAGCGTCTTATGGTAATTTGCGTATTTTCTGGCACGTTTATTTCGCACTGACTTCGCGTAGCATGTCCTCTTAACGTAATTTTTTCACTGGAGATAACTATAAAATTTACACACACTTTGATGCCTTTTGTTTGTTTATAAACTAATTAGTTTTCACACAGTGAAATTAAATAATTATTTTATTAATTACTTGGGGCGGGTAACTGAGATTCCTGTCTGTACATGCATCACTAACACACACAAGATACACGCGTAACACACATACAATCGAGCAGATGTTCCTTTCCTGTCGGAACAGGTTAATTTCTCCCTTAATCTAACAATGAAATATTTTTACAATCTCAGACCTGTCCATTTACCGTTCACTTATAATAATTCTACAAATTTTATATTTATTCAAATCAATGCCTAATATAGCATATGGCTCTATCGTTGCAATATATATTCAGATTTTTATCATTTTGTAAATTTAGATAAAAAGAATTTTGTTTGTAATTTACTTTTTGAAAGGCTTCCCTTATTCTTTATATCGTCGTGGCCGCCTTATTCTCAGTGCATGGAAATGTTTTTAACATATATAGTTCTGTTTACAAATTGACAAACCGTTTAGTGTTTTACAGTCTTTAAGCTAGGAATTACAAAAAAAATTTGGAAACGTATTTTTAGTTGAATACATATCTTTTAGAAATACTACTGGAAAATATTCTGCATAACTTAGCATTGACTACACACAATTTTTAAGTAACATATGTTACAGTCTACTAAAATACGTGTATGTGTGTGTATGTGTAATTTATAAACAAGTACGTATAAAATGGTTACAAATGACCAAATGTTACTAACAATTTGTTAACAATTGTTTTATGGTATTATGAACCAATGCAAACGTAACGGTATCACATTACTTGTTGCAGGCTCTTAAATATATTTCCTCAGGATGATATCGTTTCTCTTCTGAATCGCTGTACACAGAATCTTATTGCAATTCCCATAATGTGGAAACTTTTCTGATAAGTCCAGTCATATACCTTTCATGATTGTAAATGTTTTGATATGGCTTGCGTTGTACTGAATTATCTCTGTGTGATTTTCTTTCATTGTTTTATACGTTTCTTACTACAATCACATAACACGCCTTGAAGTCTTACGAGTTACATCTAAAATATTTTCTTATGTTACAGAGAAAATTAAAAATTCTTTACTACCGTTTTTCCTGATACCTTTGTGGAAGTTACTAAAACTGTAACGAGTAAATTTTCCTCAAGTCTTCAATTGGAAGAGGTAAAATAGAAATTAATATTAAGTTTTTAAAAATTAAAAAATGTTATGTGATCATTTCGCTACGACACAATTTCATTTTTAGCAAATAAATCCTTCGATTATTATTCAAAAAGTTACAAAAGGAAAGTTTTACAATTTACAAAATAATTTTTTATGTTTTTCTTTCAACTATTAGGCAAAACTATCAGTCCCTTAAACTAATTTAACTGTCAGATCCAAACATTGATTTTAAAATATTTGTACTGAGGTAATATTGCAGGAGAACATTTGTCACATGAAATACTTATGTTTTTGTATTGATCCGAAGAATAAATTTAATAATGAGTTTGTGTTAAGTAAAATGGAAACAATTTAAGAAAAAAGAGTTCAATTATATTTACTAACAATTCAACTAGATTTAAACTTCCCTATATATAACATAAACTTTGCTATTACTTTATTATTAGGCTATTGCTTTTTAATATTTTTATAGGTAATTTTTTCTTCAAAAATTGACTGAAACCACTGTTGACTTTTCTCATTTAAAACTCAGAGAAATCTTGTACAGCATTTTCTTTTATAGACTTTAAGCCTGTATGTGAAATAGTTGCTGGTTGAATAGTTACAAGAGTGTCCATACTGTATACGGCATTCCATAATTTGAATGGATAGTAGTATATTCCTTAGATTGAACTGGTACTCATCAAAGTATCCTGTGGCTTGTAGTTTAGGACACACTACTTTTGGATTTTAAACACAGAGTTCTTTGTTTTAGGTTTCAACAAAAATGAGGCGCAAGCGTATCCTTTCAATTTTTAACAGATTTCGATCAACAATAAGATAAAGTTGTGTTGATGTTTGCCGACATGTTACGGTATAGCGCTTTGTTGCTGTGCAGACTGGTTTGACTTTTTAAATTTCGTTTTTATGAGACCGAGATTTAAAACGCATTGCCCAAATGAATGTCCTCGTACTGGGAACATGTGAGTGACATCAACGTTCAGGTACTTGGCAAACAATTATTCAGTCCACCCTAATTAACATAACAAGGTTTTCATTTTGACCGCCAGTAGCATCTGTAAGCAGGACAATTTGTTTAGCTCCTTAGTAGTCATTATACATTAGTAGTGATTTTTTTCATCATACAGTCAAAAAATTAATGATGTTACGTTGTTTACATTCTTTTCCGTTCTGTCTCTAGAAAACAACAGAGAAAAAAGCAGAATCATCATTGTAGACATGTGCAACAAACGTTTATAAAATTGTCATATGACATGAAGTATAAGTAAGGGGAGGGTTTAGCTGTAATCAAATTCAATAACAACAAACCCTGAATCTTCTTTTGTTCTAGTGATATATTCATTTTTCAAATAATAATATTTTTCTTTTTTTCTGTTGTGAATGTTATACGGTGTCCTGCACGAGTCATTTTGGCAAGTTTTATCTCACACGAATAAGAGACATCATGTACATCTGACTTTAGCTTTTTAAAACTGTTCTTGTCCCTACACTATTTGGAAAAAATATTTGACTAAGTTTTATATTTCATGTTCAATGTACATGTACAAATGTAAATGTACAAACTTATGAAGCCTATTTTTATAAGTCTTCCTTTTATGGGAACGATTTATTATTTAGTTTCTTGACTGAATTTACTGTAAATTTATATGTATGTAAAATCATAGTTTTGCAGGCATCAGTATTACCGTCACTACTCAAAGAATATTTTCAGGTAGTAATCCTAACATGTATATGGTTTGTTGTCAACTTACGACTGGTGTTGAAAGGCACTTTTATCATGCATTTGGTTAATTCACAATCCTGCAAAAATTTGTCTTCAATTTTGTAAAAATGATAAAATATATCATTGTGAACTTATAGAAATTTTCAGATCTTTACAGATTTTCAGCAGTTTTTATTACAGCAGTTAGTAAGTGGTTTTTCTCAGGAACAACAACACCGCTTGTGGACACATGTGGTTTGTGTGATTTTAATGAATTTTTCAGCTTTTTAGGAGTCTCTCTTTACAAACTTAATTTTATCTCTATTGAAGAACTCTTCCTGCCTATTTTTATTATTTATTTTGCAACAAAATGATCTACTTATGTTATAACTTTGAACTACATAAATAATAACAAACCAGAGCTAACTGGATTTTGTCCTTGTACATTAATTCACTGGATTGCATGTCTTGACCTCTGCAGCCAAGACATAGAAATAAAATTTTGTGAGAGTATAGTTTAAATAATTGCGGACTATATAAAGTGTTCCCCCGATAATAGGCATGTTTATATTCCCTTCTTCCGGCTAATTACTTTTAATAAATATATATATACAGTACGTATAAATGTACACAGACACACACACACACTTTAAAACAGAAATCCATTTTTTTATATTCATGTAAAAACAACTAAATGAATCGTTCATTGTTAAAAGAGCACATTTGTATTATTCAATATTTTCATGTTCTAGCAAAAATTAATAGGACGTAGGTTGATGCACCACTCTGTATTACAACGATATTAAGGAATTCCGACTGCTCGGTGTTAATAAAATAAATTTTTACATTTTTCCAAACGTTTACTGGATTAAAAATATGTCTTTTATCATCAAACAATTCAAATATACGATAGTGATATATATATATATATACATATATATATATATATACATATATATATATACATATATATATATAAATGTGTGTGTGTGTCAAGTGCTCACAATAACATGTAGAAAAATACTGAAGTATAATACAAGAAACGAAGATAACAGTGATATAAAAACATTGTACGTTAGCTGACAAACTTTTGCTGTTTTTTCCCTTAGTTTTGTAGAATAATTTAAACACATTTAATCCGGTTTAAAAGAATTATTAACGGTTAAAAGAATTATCCGGCCTATAAGGCTCGTGATGATGTGATTGAATGTCAAATACATATTTGTATATTTCAGAATGTAAATACTAATCTTAACAATAATATTTTAATATTTATTTTAGGTGGAAGTGTTCTTTGAAGAACTACTAAAAGAAGCTTCAAAACCTTTGAAACCAAATGACCGCGAAGATATTTTAAATAGCATTAAGGGGAAGATAGCTTTGAAAGATATATATCTCATTCCTCTGGCAGATTTGTTTACACATGGTGCGTAAAGGACAATTTGTAAATCACTTTTATATATTTATATAAACGTATTTAATTATGTGTTTAATAATATTAGAAACAAAACAATTTATATTGTTCTTGGAATACAATTTTTTAAACATGTTAATTTTTTATGTCTTAAGAAAAGTTATTCATGTTTACCTCAGTCCTCAATTAAACATTATAAGTCGTTTGTTGTGTCTATATTAGAGACGTTTACTAAAAGACATGGTAATTGTTCGTTAAGATGATTTATGCTTTTTTAATATACATAAATTATTGATTCAACGTATACATAGGTATGTGTGAGGATGCACAAGTATTTGCAACGATGAATATAATAAACCTGAGACACATGTTACATACAACAATAAAAGTTATTCCAAGAAAGGGTTGAAAAACACAAAGTCTAATACGCAAAAATTAACATTAACTTGAGAAAATCTATTACACTTATTACATACTTATTACTATTATTACCGTACACTTATCTATGTAAGAATAAGTGTCTGACACCCTGTAAAATAACTGAGGGAAGTGGTGATGACAAATATGTAAATATAATGTCAGAAATTGTCAGTCGAGTAAGATCAGGGTAACTTATTCGTAGAAGGATACGCAATGTGACAGAAGTACAACAAGCTGGCGCTGTGTTTACATAGGAGTATATGTAGTAACATTGTGTTTCGTGGAACGTCATCACAAAACCTAAACATAATACCAAAATGTAGATAAAATATAACAAAAAAGGGAAAAAACTCTAGCAACAAATTAACTTTAAATTTCCTCACTAACAACACAGTAATCTACAATATAATAAGACATTTCATCAAAGTATATGAAATAAACAAGAAGGCACCCTCACATATGCACCAGCTCTAGTATCAAGTGTTATAACAAACTGAAAACACCTAACATCTAATTAATAAAATGTAAAAATTATTTCAAAGTACAAGATCATATTTAGCAATTTATAGATGTGGATGCCATGAATCAAGTATATTTGTTTCAGTGTCGCAAGTTACGCAGTGAGCATGCGTCAGCGCAATGCCATAGCTCAGTTTACTCCTACAAACAGTGCAGATTATTGTGAGCTTATTTTTCAAAAACTACATTTTTTATCAAAATCGTAGTGTTTAGTTTATTCCTATATATATATATATATATATATATATATATATATATATATTTGTGGAGTAAAATAAGTCAGTCTAAATTGTTTCCTTTTCTGACTTTCATAGAAAGGATAGACATAGACATAGTCAAAAAATAATTTGCAACGTGTACAATTTTAGAACATTCGAAGGCAAAAAGTTACCAGAAAGAAAGTTAAAGTAACGCGTAACGCATGCGTGATGTGTGTGTGTGTCAGCAATACACAGTCCTACACGAACGAGCAGACCCACGTGCCGGATGCATGGATTTATCCGAGTGATCAGATAAACCTTCTGTTGTTATTTTTCTTGTAGAATTACTTACAGATATAATTATATTTAGTAATAAAAGTAGCGATAGTATTAAATAACCGCACACGACAGTACAAACACACCGAGCAGCTGCTTGTACAAGACTCGATATAAAACGTAAATTGTATATACGTAGGTGAACCAATGGACGTTCGTTGTAAGCACTTACTATGTGATTATCTAGCCGCATATCTTAAATGCGCTGCTCAAGTGACATGTTTTCGTTGTTGAAGAGTCGGAAAGTTGACACACACCACGCGCAGTATTTAGGCTTGCTACCAACGAGTTACTGTTTTAACACGGTGCAACTGTTCCAGTGTTGAAGTATGTTCACTTTTATCTCAAACAAGTAAAAGTTTAAACAAGTAAGCCTAATAGAGTAAAGTCTGTTCACTTTTGTTGAAATTGAACGAGTAATGATGTTGATACAGCCGTTGGGACGAAAGTCAAAATGTTTGATTACTTAGTAACAAGTACAGTGTAAAAAACTTTATGATTCCGGTGATCTAAAAAAAAAAAAAATACAAGCATACAGCAAACGATTACAAAGAATGTACAGATTTCAGTCGCAAGCTAAGTGCTCTACAGCAAACTTTAAAAGAAGTTGTAATGATAACGTTCTTATCCTCAAAAACGGAAACTTTCCTTGAATCCATTACAACTAGCTCCAGCAAGGTACAAGTGAAACAAAATTACGTTACCTTAACTAAACAATTTTGTGTTACACTAGGAAACTATGTGCTATACATGATACATTGCTGAGAAATAGGTTAACGTTTAATTGTCGTTTGTTAGTGTAAATTATACTGATGAGGACGATATAGTATATTAATCTGACAATCCGATTAAAAGTTTCTAAGGTACTGACACTAAAAAAAATACAAAAAATTATCCAGTTAGACTTTCTGATTAGATATACGAAATGTTTTTACCCGTACATATATGGTCACTATATTTCTCCATAAGGAATATGGAGAGAGACTTCCTCTCAACTTAAATAGCTGGGCCGCTTTTCTTTCTCTAGATTTCACTATTTTTTATATCTTACAGTATCACACACATAAAGCGCTAAGTTTATTATGTGCGTGCGCGCGCGCGCGGTTTTATTTTTTTTGTGTCACTAACGAGTGAATATATATTGTGTTACAGATATTACTATTATTATTACTGATAATTTCGAGAAATAGCTCATTCCATTTCTGCATATGCGGACAGTGGTAACCAGAATCAAAAACCTTTAGAATAGTAGTAGTAAATCGTAGCCAGTTTTAAGAGTCATGGTAATCAAGTAAGTAGATAAGAGATATTTGTCTGAAATTTATAGAAGTCAATTTAATTATGCAATTAAAAATATATTCGTTGTGTTTGTATTTAATAATAATATTTTTACGTAATCAGTGTCTTAATGTATCACAACCGAAATTCATTGTGGTCGCTAAACTAGCGTAATGAATACTATGAACAAAGGAAATCACAATTAAGATCACTAATGTTTATATATTTTATATTAGTGAAATTTGTAAATGGACTTTAGTATAGGCCTATAGACTTTGTGTGCAATTAAAAGGCAATTAATTCACTAAATTTTTTAAAAGATCTAATTAATAACAGCCGTTATGTACTTAGATTCCCTTACTGTGACATAAACAGATTCATAGATTTTTCTTTTCTTAGTGACATGTGATAGTAGCATACGTTCCTGATGCATATTATTTGTTGATTCGCTACGGTTTAAGTAAATGCAATTATGTGTGTGTCGAAAAGATGTGCTTTGAGATATATTGTTTTGAGGTTTGAACATGCTTTATATTTTCCTTGCTAATCAAAAAACAAAACAAAATTATTACAATAAGCGAAACAATGAAATAAGATTAACGTGGAGTTAATGTGTTTTCAAGTGAGTAGAAAAATGTCAATTGCCGTTGAATGTCTTACTTCCATTTACTTTTAAGCAGATAAAATTGCATACTCAATCTTTTTGTCTTATTGCCTTATTTCAAAATATAAGCAATCATTTCAGACTCTTGTAAACAAAAGTAAAGCGAAGAAAAGAGTACAGTAACGCAGTCCTCTTGTACAGTATTATCTCTCATTCTATGTCTGTATTCTCATTGAGATACTGTACTTACTAAATGTTAACACTTTGAATTCTGTTTTACAGTTACAAACTAGTAGAAGATAATTTGTTAGATAAAACTGAAATTACAATAATCATATCAGTTATGTCAGATTTGCAACTTGTTTACATTCAAAGGCTTTGAAACATAGAAAACGTAAATTAAGAGAACTAAAAATTGTTTCTGTTTCAGCTCACTTTAATAAATTTATTTTCTTTGTAGTTTACATAAGAAATGACATTCCTTCTACGATGAGGGTTAATCGCAACGGATTCTGTGTCCGTCAGTAAATGTCTAATAATTTCGTAATTACTACATCTTAAGAGTTAAGAAATAATTTCTAGTCACTATGATTTTAGTCAGTTACTACGTGTATTAGCAATAATTTGTCCCTAAAAATAAGTTTAAAGTAATTAATTTTTGTTACTATCACTAAAACAATTGTTAGGAATAATGATATAGTACAATATGGAACTATTTCATTTAAATGTTTATTTGTTAAAGTATGTTTTGTTACGCTGGTAAATGATTTCCAGTAACAGCAACCGTGTCCAATTTACTTAATCTTGCACATCGTAGTAGCTTTCCTACGATCCTGCCCTGTAATGTATCAAACGTTGTGGCCATCCTCTGTTATCCATTCAAGCTAAGTGAACAGCCTATATCTACTTTTATGAATTCTGTAAAAGATATGAACTCTATATTGTGTGGGGCTACTTAATTCTTTTTCCAATCTGCCTGTGTTCTTACTTACACTGTGCGTGACGTAATTCTTTCCCTTTTTGCAGAAACAGATTACTTTTAGTCTTCTGTCCACGTTTTAAACTATATGTTATTACAAAAATAGGAGACTGACAGGCAAGGTTTATTTTGATACCAACATATATGTACGCGTATATGGCTTTATTAGTATTGTTTATATTTCCAAGGCAATCTACTTCCTTCAATTTGTTTGACAACTTCTGGAGTTCAGTGCCCACTTATACCATGACACCTAGTGTAAGTCAATTTTAGCTTCCTCAACGTATGACGCTTCTTCAACTTAGGTCAAGTACTTAAATGCACGAAGAGTCTAACTAAGAGATATTTGAAACTTTGAAATCTATAAAGCACAGCTCTGAATCATACTGCTGTGGATCCTCGAGCTTATTGCTGCCAAGTAATTATTATGAAATAAAAATGTACGATTACAAGTTAAAACATAAACAATTTATGTGTACTTAATATTAATACCATTGTAAGTGGATACAAGAAAACAACACAAATCCTAAGACGTTTTTATAGTAGGAATACACGCAATTATATGTTATGTTAAGTTTCGTAAGCTTTCGGGCTTGAATATACTTGCGTAAACAACAAAACAACACACGTGCAAAAATAATGAATGTAGTACATGCGTGTTAGTCATATCGGAATTTTTCTTTACTTGAAACAGCAGAACAGAGACTGCTTTTAGGACAAAATACTGATACAAAACCAGTCAAGGAATAGTGAAGGTCTTTCTAAACAGGTGTTTAGTTGTGTTGATATTACGGCTGCTGTTTGGTTTATTGTAACTTTGTATATTGTAAAATATCTTGATGTTTAATCGCAACGGATTCGGTGTCCGTCAGTTAATGCCTAATAATTTCGTAATTACTACATCTTAAGAGTTAAAAAATAATTGCTAGTCACTATGATTTTAGTTAGTTACTACGGGTTTTAGCAATAATTTGTCCCTAAAAATACGTTTAAAGTAATCAATTTTTGTTACTATCACTAAAACAATTGTTAGGGATAAAGGTATAGTACTATATGGAACTATTTCAATAAAAGGATTTTTAGTTTCTTAAATATGATGGTGTTGTTCGACCTACTGACAGTACTAGAAAGTATAAAAATACGGTATTTTCTTTTGGAAATGTGATGGTACATTAGACAGAGAGTAGTACTAACTTATTAAATTCTGGATGCAAATGTTAGACGCAATAGTAACGAAACGATTAATAATTATATAACTTTTGAAACAAAGTTAAACGGATTTAGGAAAAGTCGATCAATTTTTGATTGCACACTGTGTATTTAAATTTTATTTATTGAATGTCTGTTCTGGAACAGATCAGTAAATTTAAATATCTGGGCTATAATGTGTCTTACATTTGAAACAGTGACATGGCTAATGAACGACATAAGTTCAGATTTGCTTGCGGGACCATCAAGAGAACATTCAAAGCAACAAGCAAAAAACAACATGCCTGAAATTCTAGAATGTGATAGCCCTCCCCACACATCTCTGTGGGCCTGAGACTGGGACTTTAAAAGGAATTCCCAGATTAGTCGTGTTCAAGCGAACGAAATGATATTCCTCAGCCACGTGGCAGGATTCAGGCCTACTCTTCGAGATCGCTGAAGAAATGCAGACATACGGGAGGAATTGGGAATTATGCGTATACTCAATAGGATTACTCAGTATCGGCTAAAATGGTTGGAACACCTTAACCGAATGTGGCTGCCGCATCGCCAAACAACTACTGTATTACAAGCCGAAAGGACGGGTGGGACATCTGAAGGTTTTGAGCGACCACCTCTGGTCTATCTGCTTGGGAACGAAACAAACTATTGTTGGTTTAATCCTTGTTTAAAACGATGACGATTTATGGAATGTGGTAAATGAATAAACTGTAATTTATTTATCTGTAAAACAGAATGTATGAGTTAAAAGTAGGGTATATTAAGTGTTTAAACAGAGTTTATGCTAACTGTAATGGGCTTTGGTCGTTATCTGAAAAATAATACTTCGCGAAAACAATAATAATAGGCCTACTATTCTAATTATGAAAACGTGTCATTACGTTATTGAGTCACTGTAAGAAAATTCATAAATCAAAATTTTAAATGTATAAATAAAAACAGTTAGACATAAGTCGTAGTTATAATCACCACTGATATCTTTACGCTGCCTGTGCTACTTTACGATTTTCTAAATTACTTCTAACTGTATACAGAAATTTATTGGTTAACTACAAGTCACACTAGACTGGAAGTAACTTAACGACAAGAAACCTTACTGAAAGTCTGTATGTCTGTATTGTATAAACGACAAATAACTTTTGTTTCTACAGTGTAAATATAAAATTAAATTGTTTAATATAATAAAAAACACACGTTTGATTGTTGTTACGTTAATTAATATTCTCGTTTTGTTTTTAATGTTACAATTATTCTCCAACAGGCATTTTCATCTTTCCAAACAATAAAACCGTTGTATGTAAAGTGACATGTTTCAAACCTTAATTAAGGAACACTGGATAACTTTCAAGACACGCAAGTTATAGGGAATATATATAACAATATGTATGTATATTCAACAATATGTATGTATATTCAACAATATGTATGTATATTCAACAATATGTATAACAATATGTATATGTATATCATCATCATCATGTTCAAAGATTAAACCTAGGATGGTTTTGTTCCCGTCTCAAATAGGCAAATAGGTCACTCCAGCGTTTCCTCGTATGTCCCACACCTCTCTGTCCCCTCGGTTTACAGTTCCATAGTTGTTTGGGTATACGGCAGTCGATGTTCCCCCGATACTGGGCGATCCTGTCGAGTATATTAATAATATTCATTTCTTGCCGTATATCTGTGTTTCTTCTATGATCATGGAGAGTTAACCCTGCCACGTGGCTGAAAACTCATTTCAGCCGCTTGGATGCGACTGGTCTGGCCTTTCTTTAAAGTCCAATTCACAGACCCATAAAGAAGTGTGGGAAGAGCCATCACTCTTGTAGAATTTTAAGGGTATTTCTTTAGTTGCTGACTTAAGGGTTCGCCTGATGTCCCGCACATGAGGTTGAACTTATGCAACTTATTCGCAACGTCGTTGCTTGCATTATAAGACACACTGTAGCCCAGGTATTCAAAACTGCTAACTTGTTCAAGGACAGTACCATCTATAACAATTTTTGCCCGTATGGGATCAGTTCCACGACAAGCCATCATCTTGGTTTTAAGTATGAATGTTGGCAATCCAGAGTCTTTGCCGATTCGATTTAACAAATGTATGCCGATCTCAATCTGTTTTCAGAGTCTGACAATATAGCCTGATCGTCTGCAAACCACAAAGTGTCAATTGTAGAGTGACCAATCATAAAATATTCTGGAAGACACATCTCCCAGTTTTTTGTGACGTTGTCAACATATAAATTAAAAAAAAAGGTAATAATGGACATTCTTGTCGCACTTCACAATTGATGAGGCTAACTCTAGGAGCTGTTCTCGGTCTCCCTGCTTCTATTAAGATTTTATTCTCCATATACAGACTCTGTATTGCTTTAACTAGATGTTGTGGGATTTCATTTATTGGCATTACTGCCCATAGTTTGCTCAGATTCACTCTGTCAAATACCTTCTCAAAGTCGATGAACGATCACGATCAACGATAAGTGATTACGATCACTTTCCTTGAATATGGGAATTACCTTTGCAATCCACCAGTCATCAGGAACTTGACCAGTGGTCCAGCATAGATTAATGAACTGCAGCAAACGATCATCCAGAAAGACTGGTGCACACTTTATAAGCTCCACGTTCAGCCCACGTTCAGTTAGTGCCTGGTGCTTTTATATTCTTACACCGGTGTAGAGCAGCTAACAATTCATCCATTGTTATTGGGTCCACACAATCACTGATATCAGCAAAGGTTGTTTCTTCCAGTTGATCCTGGGTCCATAGCTGCTCATAATATTCAAGCCATTGTTGTTCTGATATATTACTGACCTTCAGGTTAGCCCTTTCCGTATGATTTATATGCCTTAATATTTTGTAAGCCTTGTTCTGCCTGCCATGTGCATCGTGTTCTATATCACTTACATATTTATTCCATGAACTTTGCTTGATTTTTCTGACTTGTTTTCTGGTAACGGCACAGCAGCGCTTATATTCACACCTTGTCTGAGCAGTGTTTAAGGCTAGATGTTTCAGATTTGCCTGCCTTTTAGCATCTATTATTTGTCTAATATCGTCATCCCATTCCTGTAAGCCTCGGTTTCCGTAACTTTTACGTCTCGTCCCCAATGTTTCAAATGCTGCTTGTGATATGACGTCTCTGATGTTACCTCACTCTTGATTTATGTTGCTACTGATGGGTTTTTACTGTGCAAACTGGCTCAACCGGGTCTGATACAGGTATCTTATACTTTCATCTTGGGGCAGGTGTACTTTAAAAGTTTGCTTGCAGCACTGATGCTCTGTAGATCAAGTCTTTCTCCACCTACCTGGAATACTAATTTTTGATATGAGCAGAAAATGGTCAGACTCAACGTCACATCTTCTAAAAACCCTAGTATCCTCCACTAAATTTCCTAATTTCGCATTAACTAAAAGATAAACAATTATTTAACGAGATCCTCTTGCTTACCAAGTATACGCGTATTTATGTATCTCTTCATTAGGGAAAAATGTGTTGGTTATTCTAAAATCGTTGAATGTGGCAAAATCGATGAGCCATCGTCCTTTTCCATTTTCCATTCTTTCACTGTGACATCCCATGCTATTTCTTATAGTGGAGTTTCCAACACCTGCATTGAAATCACCTGCTATTATCACATAATCATTCATGTGTATATTATTGACAACTTTCTGTAACGTACTGTAAAATTCTTCTGAATCTTCTCTGCGACCGTTTTCTGGCCTATATACAGCTACCAATGTTGTGTACCCCGTTATGGTTTTGTACCGTACTGTTAATATACGCTCATTTACAAACTGGTAACTATGAATCCTAACCGCTTCTGTATCATTACTGCTGCTCCTGCAGCTGCACGCTTCCCAGCAGGTACACCACTGTATATTAATTTGTAGTCCCCCAATTCCGTCGAACCATTAAGCTTCTGCTTAGTCTCAGGAATGATGGCAAAATCTACATCCATTAAATTAAGTTCCCGTTGAGTTCCATTTCCTTATATGCCAGTCCTCTTACATTCCATACGCCAATATTAAAATGGTCCACAATACCAAGCCGTTTTTTCCTTTTATTCACAGCTGTGGTCAGGAAATTTTGATCCGTCCGGCTAGTCCTTATTTGAGGCAATTTAGTAGAAAATATGTCCCCTGGATATGTTACTAGCATATCGAAGGGTAAGATGTATGGTGGGGCTGCCACCTTCAGGCTTAATGCCCAGCCCGATTTTCTGTCTTGGTGTTCTCCCATAAACTGGCTGTCTTACCAGACTAAAGAGTCTTACTTGTTGAGATATCCATAAGGATCTTTAATATGGTGGTTTCTCCCTGCCTTCCACATTCTACGTCGTTGACCAATGGAAGGCCATTCGCCTTTAGGGGCAATTTCTCACCCCAAGGGCAAGAGAGCGCCCTAATCTCTACTTGACAATGACAAGTAGAGGAAGAACAGCTTATACCGGCTGTCACTCGGTCTCCAAAGCCGCTTTAGCCACAGCTGCACGTAGGTGTTGCCCTTCCCCCACCAGTTGGGGGTGCGGCAGGGTATTTCCCTTCATCAAGGAACGAGACCATAAGGCATTACTCATCCTCTCCGGTACTTTGGGGAACTATATGTATATATAGGGAATAACATATATAAAGTTGTAAAAAAAAAAAACAACTAGGAGGCACAACTTGATTAAAAATTGAGGAACATGTGTAGGCTCCACTAAGTGACAGTTGAAACCATCATCAGGGGTCGGCTTCCGTTTGGCAGTTTTATTTAGAAGAACTGTAGCTTATTTCTCTTGCTAACATTTTGTACATAGGATCCAGTATAATATAACGAACCTGAATGGCAGTTCGCTGGTAGTTCGCGGTCTACAGTCCTAACGATTCAACAGGCTTATTTAAAGGAAAAGAATTAGGCCTACTACTTATTAAATTTGTAATTCACTTCCTCTCTCGCTAGGGAGTGTAAAAATTCACTGTACAAAAGCTGACTGCATAATAAAACATGATTAGACAGTATTAATAAAAAACAATTTAGGTAAAACAATACCTCTGCAAAGAATAAAAAGTCGCATTTCTTCTTTTTAAATTTTACATTTTAATAAAGGCTTTGCGATAACTTAGATAATACATCACTGATTGTTAAATATTCAATTACATGTTACAGGCTTGTTAGCAAATAATGTAGGCCTATTTACTGTTTCCAGGCATAGTGGAAACAATCCAGGTTTTGGGTTGATTCTAAACAAAGCGTTTGTAATTTTGAAAAATTATTGTACACAGTTCCATGTGACGAACTGTACGCAAATATATTTTGAATGATTCTGTCTAACGTGACTATACGACTTCTGGCACCATTATCTATCAGGAAATGTGTAAAAAGGATGAGAGGACATTCAGCTCCATCCATTTAAACGATGCCCACAACTATTAATCCAGTTATACGTCTGGAAATGTTGTAAGATACAGCATTCATTCTAAACTTGGAGAGAGAGTGAGAGAAAGTGAAAGAGAGTGAGAGAGAGAGAGAGAGAGAGAGAGAGAGAGAGAGAGAGAGACAGACAGACAGTGAGACAGGTAGATAGACATACAGGCGACAGATATAGATAGAGGGAGAAAGGGAGTATGAGAGAGAGGTTTCACAAATCTGCATTAGAGCCTTTCTTCGTAAATAATTATTTATTGTCAGAAATCGAGTTTATTCATTGTTGTAAATAGAATAATGTTATTATACAGTACAAACAACGGGAATGCTCGATAATAATCAGCACTGTTGTCCTGTAACAAGACAGTACTGAATAATCGAAAGCGCCTGCCCTTAGTAGACAATGGGCTCTGAGTCGGTGGACAAGATTACAGTACCACACAATTCACAGTCCAATATGTGGCTGTCTTAGAATTACAATGGTTGCCAATTAACTGTTTCTTGAATTCCACTACGTGTTATACGTATTTAAGGGTTACCAACTATCTGCTGGAGTACATATAAGTTGTTATTAAATTGTAAACCTAAGTAAGGTATTCAATTGTTTACAATTTTAACAAAATTTACAGAAAATAGATTAAAAAATAATAAATTTGGTATGTCGAAACAGATAAAAATACAGTCATCTTTACTCAACACAGACGCATCATCATAATCATCATTATCATCACATCATAGTCGTCGTCGTCATTCTTGTCATCATTTTTAATTTACAAAAATACATTGGTTGGTATTAAGTGCGATAACACTACAAAAATTATGCTCTTGTACAAAAATACTGCTTATGAGTGAGAATATAGTGAATTTTGACTAAAAAAATTATTTTTCATTGTATCAATGAAATTAAACAAATACATACCTCAATCTACATATTCAGATATGATGATTCTGCATAATAAATGATAATGCGTATTCATGTAGAAATTTATAAAAATTATACTATCAAAAATCCTGTAGTTTGCAACTTGTACAATCTTTCCTTTACAATCCTTTGCCTGTACAACTAATCTAAAATATATATGTAATATCAACGTAACAGTATGTCTTACTGAAAATATAATCACTTTCCAGATTCCTGTAGTGCTGTAGGAAACTCGTGAGTAGTAGGCCTACTATTGAACATTTTTAACATTACTATAATGTGTTAGTAGTTAGTCGCACACTTCTTGTTAGGAAATCAAGAAATAGCATCAGTTCTATAAAGCTAAACTAACCAAATTTTCGAATAGTAAAATAACACATTCACCTAATCGTACACACACACATCTAGCAAAATTCGCATTAAAATCAATGGAATCGGGATTTATTTTCATCTGTCGACATACAACTTAAAAGTCTACGTAAGATGATAAGGATTGCTAAATGAACGACAAAGAAATGTTTAAAAACTTCCCCTAGATCCCTATACAGAGCCCAAAATTCCTCCCTTAAAGTCAACGCAATACCAGTGATTAATAACCAGTATTTACTGACAAGTCATTGCAGAAATCAATTACTACATTACTATCCTATTGTATGAATAAATGACAGGGGACCATGTTGATGTAAATAAGGTATGAATCGTATGCATACCTGTACACACACGAATTCAAAATTTACAAAGCTTACACCTACAGAAATCATAATAAGGTAAGATTACGCAGAATATTCACAAACAACCAACATTCCTGCAACTCTAGCTTTTCAAAGTATTATGTAGACTACCGTCTGCAGCAGTAGTTCCTTTATGATACGGCAGCAATGGCCTACAGTTGCATAATATTTTGTTGTAAGTTAAGCTACCTTTGTCTCATCAACTTTGAAGACAACAACACAAGCCAGTCTTATATTCTTTGTTCTTTTTTTACAGTTTTCGTAACATGTGTTTTTCGTGGCAATATAAAAAGCTATTCTCACCATAAATTAATGTTCCCCTCTTCTCTAATATGACATATGTTTCGTATACAATTGAGGCGTTTACATATACGTTCAAGCGCGCCCGTGTGCCTATTTCGGCGCCACATTACCACATGCAGAAAAATTCTCCACGTCACCTATAATATTCTACTTACAGGCGATTAGCTTAATGCAGTAGCATAATATTTTGACTTGCCATGGTGATACCTACATTTGACAAGCCCTAATATGTTTCTTACCAAAGATAAGTTACCAAAGGTAGGTTCTGCACATATTATGCAGGTGTGTTTTACTTTTCTCTTAATGGCATAAGATGCGTTCTTGTAGGCTTTGCTACTCTCCTGTTTATACACGTGTAACTACTACTATTTAGACGTAATACACAATGGTTGGTTGTTTTCGTTCGAAAATGCTGTCTGTTGTAGATCTCTTGGTCTGTTAAGTCATGAAATTTTTATCATTAGTCTTCTGTCATATATTATCAAGCAGTGAATATAAAGACTGTTTCATATTAATTTTTGTAGTGACATAAAACCGTAATGAGGAGATTCCTATACGTGTCGATATGTTTTTTCTTTTTCATTTCAATAAAACGAGGTTCACAACCTTAATTATCGATGTGATATAAACGGTTATCGACGTGAACAATGACAGTTTTATCAGAAATGACATTAACTAATGAGTTTCTTTCTGATGGTTGAAACCATAAAGGTAAAAATATGATCTTGACTACTGACCTTGGCTTGTAATTATCATTCATCGTAAAACTCACTCAAAGATGGCTTCCAGTAATTACTTGTACAACAACTGAATATTGTTGCTTCCAGAATACGTGAGTTTCAATGGGACGGTACTAAAAATGTTTCTGGTGAAGAGATCAAATAATAAGTTGTATTAAATAGTGGTGCCACAAGTACAAAGTAGTAATATTTCAGAAGAAATCGCTAATAGTAATACATGTTGTAAAAGATTTAAAATAAGTGATCTGAAAATAAAATTATTTATTACTTCCTACATAAATACTTATATTTTTTCAAAGAGTTGACCCAAAACCCAAAATACCTTCCACTATATTCGTGATTATGTAAAAATAATATCTGGACAAAAGACGATGTAGGACGTGGAAACGTCGGAGAATTCTTTAGACATAAGTTTGAATTACCATTTTTATGCCACGGTAGCAAAAATGGAGTAAAAGATCCCACTAACTAATTTTTAAAACAGATTTCACTAACCATTGTTTTAATCATTTATTAAAATATGCGTTGGTCTTCATTTGTTTTCTGATAAAAATATAGATATGAAGTCGCAACTGTAGCGAAATAAACATGCCATAAGAATTACTTTAACTTATTATATACAAAATATAACAGTTGTATTTATATAACAGTTATATAAAACATGGTAATCAGTGAATTAATGGAAATTATTGTACAGTAATTAGTGCACTGTGGGTTAGTAAATTCAATCTGTATTCTCACTAACTCGTATACGTTTGCGGGTGGATATCAATTCTTTAAGCTTTAAATTGCAACACACAGATGTTTTTAAACTTTTGGCACAGTGGTTGTCAATTACTGTAAACCAACCCCATCACTGATTTAAGACCGTAATAAATTCAAAAGAGTCGTTAATTAAAATAATATAAAAATCTTATCGATATATACCACGTGTTACTAATAAACTAAATGATATGAAGAAGCTGACAAAATAACGATAACCTATAATCAAAGTTTAAAAATAAAACAGGAAAATAGTGAAAGGAAAGGCAAATGTAACGATAATGCTGAAGCCCATGATGAAGAAGCAGAAACAATTAACGAGACTTTGTACAATTCAGGACAAAAATTGGTGCCAACTATGAAAACATTTAAGTCAAATATAGAATTAAAAACGTAAGGAAACAAATCACATAAAGTAAAAGAAACAATTAAAAGAGCAAGGCCATTAATAAACTTTGTAAAAGGTTAAAAAATAAGATCAATGAGCAAGGACCATAAACTGTACTAGGGCCAGTTTACTCAGTGACCCCAGCGTTCAATGAGTAATGAAACATTGACTGAGGAATTTCGTAGGAAAATCATACTTGAATTTCGTAGGAAAATACTTTCATTATGGTTAGGACTAAGTGTTAATAGTGGTTACTTTACTCACATAACAGACATTCACTTTGAATTTTTATATTCAATAGTTATAAGGAAAATTGAAACACATGCTTTACGGAAATACACTATCTCAATTTAAAGCTACCACTCGCTTAAATAAATGGTCAGAAGAGAAAGGCACTGAAAAAAAAGGAAAAGAACTTGCACTGTAGATGTCTTGTAACTTACTAAGTGCGAACAAAATAAAGACGTTATTAGAAAAGATGAAGTATTATTATTACTATTTTTAAATCGTTACTGGATTATAAATATTTATGTGTTAAGATACAAACAGAACTTACAGAACTTAAGTTAAAGAAAATACAAAAATTACTACTACGTTTTACCTAAAGTATGGATTTCCATTTACTTTAAAAGGATTAAATATAAAATCAGAAAAGCGATTATGTTTTGTGTAAGTTTAATAACAAATAATATGATTAATCCTTATTTTTTTATATTAAATATTATTATACTTTTATCATTATTATGAAAAGATATAGAAGCGCGTTTTACTCTTATTCGAGAAAAATATATTAGCATTTGTATCAAAAAGTAAAGGCGTTTCAAAGGGATAAGGAGAAGCTTTTTTTATGGCAATGTAAAAGCCCTACGTGCGGATGCATTTCAGATGTGTAATGCAATTGTCTGTGCGTCGTGAGAAGCAGCAACAAAATTTCCAACAATAATTAGGGTTTCGTTCTGCTCCCATAAGGACAAAAGTACTTCCATTGTCTGCCTTGTTGCACCGGTTCACTTGTATTAACAAGATGTTTATACAACTAGAAAATTTTAAACATTATAGTACTATCATATGTTAGAAGCTTCATTTAGCTTACGCTACAGGTGTGGGGATAAATACTGAAGCAGTATTTAAAGTGAATACTCTAAAAATACGGTCTAACTTTATCCGCCTAATGTTACTTACCATAATTATGCATAATCTAAATTGCAATAAAGCATAATCCGTAATAAGATATAAATAATACATAATATATTTAATTCTTTGCAGTATATAAAATTATAAATTTACACTATTTCAAGATAATGGTGATGATGCCTACGATTATGACTCATAAAAATTAAAATGATGTTGAAGATGATGACTACAAAGGGAAATAAGAGGAGAATAAGAAGGAGAAGTGGTAGGAGGAAAAAGAGGAGTAAGAGGAGGACAACGACAAGGAGGAGGATAAGAAGCAGAAGAAAACGAAAAAGAAGAAGAAGAAGAAGAAGCTGTTAATAATGATAACGAAGCTGTATTATCATGACTGGTTAATATATAAAACAAACCAGATGGAGAGACGATGATGTGTTTTATGCTTTCGTGATATATTCATAATTAATTTAACAGAAATGGCTTTTCCGTGTGTGCAGCGCTTGTCCTTATGCTAGTAATCGTCAGAAATGACTCGTTGCCCTGAAGTAGCATTTCTGGCAAGTGGGGACAGCCCGATCAAGAATGGAACACATTGGCTTCAGCGGATCTTTGAACGTCAACGTAATGCTTCAGTAGTGGGAGTGTGTTATAACTAAATACATGAACACACTTCATGCAGTTTGAACGTGAACATTATTTTCAATTATTTTAGAAGTATAAGTTTTACAAAGTTTTATTTGTTTATTGGCAATTTAGCAGTTTAAACATATAAAATTTTGTTGAGCAAAATACTTTCTCTGAGTTAGTATTAGATATACTGTCCTGGAACGCAATTTTTATATTTTTTAAATAAAAGCAATATATAAGCAATCTACTTTTGTCCTATTGTGTGTGACTCAAGAATTTTTAGTGTAGCTTCATTCATTTTAGTTCAGGATACAGGGCTAAAGTTTTCGCTGACTGTAACTTGAAACCAAAGCGTTTATGATCCCATTTTATATAATCTTCATTATTTACTCTTACTGATAGAACGTGTACTAAAAATAGTTTTATTGTTCCTGAGACACCCTGTATATCTTCTATCACAATGTAGCCTTTACTAGGGATTCATACAGTTATTAGAAAGTAGCTGTCAGGCAAATGCTTCAGTACTGTGAGAATTTTATTCCCCTGAACCAGAACGTTATCAGATTCCAGCAAACACCTTTTCTCTTGTCACTAGTCTGATTGAGAACGCTATAGACGTTTTCTCTTTTCATCGCCTCCCAACATATATTTCATTCAGTATCTCTGCTACATCTCAGAATAATTCGCCGTGCGTAGTGGATTTCAAGTAGCCTACATGAACTGGCAAATTAACTTGACACATAAATTATAAAATGTTACACGTATAATTCGTGACACAGTACATATGCATGGAATTTAGTAGTTTGTAAGAAGAAATGACCCAAGATGTATGTGCTGTTCGCAATAGTAAATTTAATTAAAACCTGTGGAAAATATTAATTATTCTATTCGTGAAACAATACCGTTTTATTGACATCACTCTTCGAGAAAATTACATGATTTAATTTTAGTATAATCGATAACTCTGTTTTGACAGTAAAATAGGCTCAGAGCATTTGTGAATTCCTATTTTAATATTGTAACGTCTCGCGGATAATCCTCTCAGAGTCAATCTAACGTCTTGCCGATATACTTTCCTACTTAAACACCACGTTTGTACGTCATCTTGTAACGTCTCGCTGTTTATTTCCCTGAGTAGTAGTAATTTTACGTCTATTTATGCTCTTCGAAAATCTCGCTTTAATGAGAGTCACAGATTTTGTTATAATTTATGTTCAATGTTTCCAAAAAATCGAGTGTGTGTGATTATGCAAATAATTCCCTTAGATTTTATTTGGGTGAAATCAATACCGTTGTTTGACCGTAGTTAGGAGAGAGAGAGTGCAAAGAGAATTACTCTCTTAGCATACGATTAATTAATTTGAATTTCTCCGCTCATGAGACCAGCTGACTGTGACTTTTACAAACACATTTGAGGTTAATTTAACACCAAATGGTATATAATATTTTCTGGTTGTCCGTTCTCTTCTCTGTCTCCAGACAATCTGTAACCAACTACCATCTACTGAAAATAATACACATTTTTATTCAAACAACAAAGTATTCATTGGATTTATTTAGCAAATTTTTGTTTTATCTTCTCCCAAAACAGAAAGGTATAATCGATTCTTACTGACAACACAACATTAGTTCGATGTTATTTTTTAAACATATAATGTATAACAAATATTTTTATTTTTTATTTCAATAACAATAAAGAAACAATTTATTAATTTCCCAGGGTTATTTTTAAGTTCTTTGTACTATGAGACGGTCAGAAATGAATATTGGTTAATACCAAGCTTTACATAAATTAATTTATTATAATTTGTAGTATTTAGATTATGTAGTTCCTTGGTTATCCGCCAGAGCGCAGATTACGTTTCTTCACTAAAAAACTAGTTTCTTCACTTAGTTTTTTGGTTAACTATAATAATAAAGTTTGTTTTCACCTCTTTTCCTGAAATGTTTAAAGATATAGTGCTGTTTCTAGTGTTATGAAGTTATAGTTGAGATGTAATTTAGTTAAATTTTACTTGGTAACGATTTCACCAAAATGTCGACGTTCTGTGGACTAGGCCTCCGAGACTGGATCTCGGAGGTTGATTTTTCAAAGTTTCATCAAATTAAAGGGCGTGAATGGTTCTATTCGAAGGAATTCTAATATGTAGTGGACATTACTTGTCAATTTTATTAATTTTGCACTACTTATTCTAAATGGTATTTGTTAATTTCTCCAATTTTTATAGGCATTACACTGTTTCAAAACGTTCACTTCCAAATCGTTTTAACAATTAAATTCAAATCTTGTTAGTTGGTTACTGTTAGTAACCAAGAATTTTTATGGTTTTTTATTGGCGAATCTATATACTTTTTAGTATATAGGCTATTATTAATTATTATAAATTTATTTCTTCTTTTTATAAAAATAATCCTTTTTAGGTTTTATTTATAATCCAATTTAATTTATTTAAGGTTTTTCTTTACATTTTTCCTTAAGCTTGTACATTGGTATTTTATAAAATAATCCCTTTTAATTTGATTCAATTATAATTTATTATTTACTTAATGTATCCTTACTCTAAACTATTTTTCCTATGCCATCTTGCTAACATAGTATTATTTTATATTATTATTATTTTATATTTAACCCTGGGTTATCTTATATTTAAACAAAATCATTATATTAAATACAAAGATTATTCCTAGGTACAAGACCTTTGTGGCCTACACAATACAAAATTACACAAAATACAAAAAATACAAAATTTGTCAGCAGAAATATAGTCCACTGCTACAATATTGATTGTTTTTCATCTCCAGTACCAATCTGTGAGATGCTCTTTTTTAAGGTTTACACTTTCTCTAAGTACACTATATTTCACTTTGTACACTATATTTCACTTTGTTATTGTTTACAGTGTTTTGTAATACAAAGTTTTTTATAGCTTGGTACATAATACCCATTTCTGACTTTTAGAATGGGGTGGTTACTGGTTTTAACGATGGTGATTGTTATCATATTTGGGCATGGGTTATGTAACGTTACAATATTAAGTAGAATTTTAGTAGAGGTTTAATCTATTAGTAAAGCATGGTGTTACTGGCACCCAAATTAGAGGTTTCAGATTAATTCCTGGGCGCACCTTAATATTAAGGTTCCACTTGTAACCGGTGGAAAGAGTTCCTAGCTGTAATAATCTCCAGTTAAGCGGTCATCCTAGCCAACAGATTTATTTATTGTCAAACGGCTTTTAGAGGGCAGCCTACCCTGCTTAACCGATCACTACGAGATAGGGAAAACTCCAATATTATCCTTGTTGTAATTGTAATTAACTTTTAATGTTTTGAGGACTCGGCAACTAACGACTTTAACCGAACGATGCCTACCAGGAGCGATGCTGCACTGGATGCATTCTTCTCACCTACGTTTAGTCACTTTGGACAGTGTACACGAGTGGCAGGTGCCCTCAATGACAAAAGCACTACCCATTCCGCTCTCCGTTTTCGATCCATCAATGTACACAATAGTGTCTTCCTCCACGTATTCCTCAAGGAGATTTTAACAAAAGTTTCAGTTCAGTTGGGTTGCACGATTTCTTGCTTTTACTGGTGAATCCAGTAGTCAATTTGATTTGGGAAGCAGCCAGGAAGGCAACTCACATGCAACTCACGTGCGTTCGTACCATCGGCGCCTGGATGTAACACCAGGCTATTTCGAGCGCACGAATGCCGGCTGGTCTGGTGAACGTAGAATGGCGGTCGTATACTCTATCATAGCTGTTGTTGGCCACCAATACCTTGTTTATGTGGCTAAATAATGTTACAATTTTTGCCACATACCTCAGCAACAGCAGTTGACTTCGAAGATATAACGACTGTGACGCCGCTTCTCTTCACAATATAAGCTTTGTGCATGGCTAGTGCGGAACGCCTTTTTGGCGTAGCGCATTCCTGCCTTGTGCACAGAATGCAGCTTTTAAAAGCAGTACCTCCTGCTAGAAAGTTACACCGCGCATCCGTATTCCATTTTGGGTAACACCTGCGCTGCATACAGTCTCCCAAGGCCATGTGGATGACACCTGATAGCGATTAACAAGGATTTGCACTTCGCAGCCAGGCCGTCCACACTTGTACTCCATGTCAATTTTCTGTCGATAATCAACCTCACAAATTTGATTTCAGGCCTACAGGGCAGCTGGATACCGTTAATGTTTAACGTCGGGTCCAGATGCCTTCCTCACTTGCGACAAAAGTCGACAACAGGTCTTCTTTGTTGCCGAGAAAGTAAAGCCTATGTTGTTAGCGTTTTCTACCAGTGTGTCTATAGTGCCTTGCACTTTAAGCTAAAAAATCGCCGTTGCTTTGGCCGAGTAGAAAGAGCAAGACCAACATACAAGCACTTCCCTACTGACATTTCTGTACCCTCAAAAATCCAGTTGATGGCGATAGTAAAAAGCATGCCGCTCAACGGAGATACCTGCGGTATCTATTTTCGATCTCGTGTGAGACCAACAGTTATTGTCCGACCCGTAACGAAAATTCCTGTTTCTGAGAAACCATGTTACCTCCGAACCACCAATCTTGTACTTTCTGCATGATGATAAATCTCCACGTTTTATCGAACGCTTACTCCAAACCGAAAATACTGCAGCCAAGTGTTTGCCTTCGATGAAACTGATTTTAACTGCGATTTCCAGATAAACCATTGGATTAGTAGTAGAATGGTGTCTCTGATACCCACACTCGTGTGCGGTCAGAAGACAGTGTTTTTCCAACACAAGGTGAGCCGGGTACCAGCCTCTCTAATAACATTCCTAGACAGCACGTCAACGATACTGGACGACATTTTTCTGCTTTCAGGGAATCCTTCCCAGTCATCAGAACCGGAATGACGATCCCTCCTTCCATGGTTGTGGATACTTTCCTAAAGTCCATAAGGCGTTATAGAATACCAGTAGTGTACTACATACGACAAATGACGTATAAGACTGTAAGGAATAGCGTCCGTTCCCACCGCAATGTCCCCGACAGCGCGGACAGTAGTCTGTAATTCCTTCATCGTAAAAGGCACGTTATAAGTCTTGTGCCCTTCACATTTGAAGTCAAGTTCGTGTTCGACTTCATGTTCTCTTGCGAGGAAATTGAGAGCGTAATTTTCTGTACTACTGACTTCGGCGTATCTCGTGTAAAAGATGTCAGCAATTTCTTTGGAGTTGGAAATCAAATCTCAATCGTGTTCTATGCATGAGGTTGGCTTAAAAACTGACGTTTCACTAAATGCTCTAATCTTTTTCCGTACTTCAGCCACTGAGGTCGACCGCATTACGGTCAAACCGTAGTTTTTCCAGCTCGATCAATTTTCTGTCAGTACTGTTCTACAAGTGGCGGCCCGCAGTCGCCCAAAAGCGATGTGATTATCTTCCGTTGGTGCTTGTATACCTGTTCAGGGCTCATCGCTTCTCTCTTATTCCGTCTTTTACAGAGTTGTTGTGGCACGGTACCGGTGATCTCGATGAACAACCACTGGCCAGCGGGATACGCTCCATACCTGCTGAAATGTTAGCAGCTGTGAAACTGTGTACGTTTCTTCTATATTGCTACAAACGTTCGTGGTCCTACAAGTAGTCTTGAGGTTTGTCCAATCAGCACGATCCACGCCATCTTTTCTTTACATGCGTATAACACTCTTTCAGTTTGCATGTTTATCAGCATAGGAAAGTGGTCACTACCGTGAAGGGCTGGTACATTCTCCACAACGACGTGCAGCAAGTCCAAGACTACAGGTCGAAATATCGATAGCCGAGAAAATACCACTCCCAGCGTTCTAACGTGTGCTCTTGCCTATATTTAAAATGACAAGCCTGTTGTTTAGCAATTCTTAATCCATCGCTGTTACCCACCGACAACCACAGGTGGGACTATGAGCGTTGAAGTCCCAACAAGGAGTAAAAGAGATGGTAGCTGTTCCACCAGAACCTGTAGAATTTCTGCTTGCCATTCACAATCTGATAAGTATCTGCAGCAGGTCATCTTTAATCATTCTGTAACACAATATTCGCTACTGCATGTAGAGGCATAGGGAGCGGGATACGTCTAGCGGAATATGTGTTGTAAAGAAATGTAGCAACGCCTCCCCTAGCTTTGATATTTGGAATCACACCACAGCGGATGGACTCAAATCCTCTCCTACTAAAAAGTTCTTTTGGCCTGAAATGTGTTTCCTGCAAGCAAGCACACACACACATCGGTGTATGTCTGGCCAGTAGCATTTTCATTTTGCAATAATGCGAAGTACAACCATTGGTAGCCCAGTGAAGGATTCTCTCCATGCTGGATGTTAAAGAATCAGTCACAACGGACCGCGCTTACTTTCTTGGTTGGAGTTTAGGCCAACTTTTCTTCTTCTTTTATTGTATATTGCCGAGTTCGTCAGGTCACCGAGGTCGGTGCGATAACTGGCGCCGGCAATCGAACTGAAATCCGCTCCTTAGGCTATCTGTCGGTCTTGAAAGAGACGGGGGCAGTTTTAAAAAGTCCTCTCTGGTTTATTTGGGAGAACGGGCCGATGAATGGAGGTATCCCCTTGCCGCCTCACCACCTCTGGAGGTGGCTGCAGTCGCAGCCACAATGTTTGGTCCGCATGTTGGTTGTCTGACTGTGGGTCTCGTAGTAGTCCCCCTATGATTTAAAAAAATTTCCGTTACCTGTTACCTCTTGCTTCTACACAGAGCAGTTTTTTTACTTTGATGAGTTTGGGCACCGACGCACTCCATCATTGATGTTAACGCATCAGTTCGGTACAGTGTTCATCGCCATCGACCGACTTCCTACAAAAAAAGTCTTCACACCCTCAGCCGTTTTCCCAATGTCTATGACAGACGATCTACCATACAAGCAATAAAAGATTTTTTATTAAAAAGGAACTTACTTTCATGAAGTCCCACTCCTTTCTTATCAAATATTTGAGAACCGCAGGCGTTCCGGTCGACGGTGCCAAAACTCGTGTAGTGCGTAATTGTTTTCACCCTCCGAGAAAAGCTTTTTTTCTGGACGAGGGTTTTTAATGCATCCTCCAAATCCAGAATTAATCTGAAAACCTAGAAGTGTGTTTTCATTAGTACTGGGGAAGTAATACCACCAGGCAGAGCACTCGAGAACCACGGCTAGAACTTAATACAACTGGGTCCGTTTTGGAGTCCTTAGCCCATCGTTCATGGCTCACTATTGTAGACACATCCACTTATTGGCACTATCGGTTCCACAGTAAGTTGTGGTGTGTTTTAAAGAGCTACTCGCAACCTTGTCAAAATCACCTACCAGTGCTCTGTTAGCCAACTAAAGAGTGACAACTGTTGCCTGTCTCTCTGAGGCCAAGATGTTTTATGTCGGGCGTAGGGTTGGATTTCTGGATTGCACTGTTATTATTATCGCCATTATTATTATTATTATTATTATTAATATTGCTATTTTGCAATACATATGAAATATTTACATATATAAAAACAAGTGTTGTAAACAAAATGTTATACAATTATTAGTCACTAATTCCCTTATTTTTCAATGATTCTTTAGTAATCAGAATACCTATAAACTTATCATGTGTCTTAGGTTTGTCTTAGAAAAACATTTTAAATAATTTTTTTGTTAGTTTTTACACACGTTTTGTTTTATATTAATCACCTAAACGTTAACATCTTTTAAATGATTGCGTAAGTGGTACTGTTTGCAAATGCCTGTAGGCCAAAAAAAGGTGTATCCTAACGTAACAGCCTTGCATAGCTGAATCGAGTTTGCAGTCGTTGTATACCTGATAGATATGGTACATTAGAAACGTGCTTTCTTTACCTAAATTGATTGGGGAATATATATAGGTGCGTGATATATGTAGTCTATATAGATTTATTGTACTACATTTTGTAAACACAATGCATGTCTATATTATGTTAATAAACTATAGAAATGTTTTAGTTTTTAAATAAACACAAGCTTTCTAAGTGTCCTAATGTTACATCTGTCAACGTTGGTTTTAAGAAAAATTTAAATTTAAATTTGTTGATTACTCATAAGGTTAATTAGAAACTAATGTTGCATGCACAGGAATGTTATCTCTTAAGGTTAAATAATGGGTGTCGGAGAAAATAATGGCTTTCCATTCGAGGCGTAAACCTAGACTATTTAATACAAGTACAATGTTTAAACAAAATATGAATTACCAATACAAAATATGCTACATATTTGCTGAAAAAGTGAGCAGGCTGTAATCTTGGTCTCCTTTTTATTTCCTATTTATATTGTTTCAAATTTATACTTACGTTTGCATTAGCGTTAACGTCTAAAAATTCACATTAAGCGAGACATAATAATAAAAGTGAGTCAAACATACAGTAAACACAAATCATAGGCCTACTATTACCAACAAATAGGATATGTAACTAAGAGGTTGAGATTTCCGTGCTTAGTTAGAACTTTCTGAGCTTTCTGTCGTTAGTGATAAATTAAATTAATAGTAAATTGTAGTGATACTTTTTATCAAAAAATAAAATTTGGCCATAGTGTGAAAATAAAACATTATCCTCATAAATTTTAAAATAAACGCTAACTGCTTGGTTCAACAACCGATGTTGTCTTTACGTTTTCATTAGTAGGAAACGTGTTATTAATGCAGACGGTCAACAAGCTATATGTACAACAATAATTTACTTACACCCCGGAGTTTATACCAAAGGTAAGTCAGGTGGATATTCTACTCTTTTAAATTTATTTTCTTGAGATAAGCTATTCGTCTATAAAGTTTTAAGTTTTCTTATCGGTTTCCATACCAAAAAAGGTGACCAATAAGATTGTAGACATATATTCTGGTAATACGTGAATTGGTATACAGACTTGAATTTGACTATATACTATCCTAAGGATGCAATCTCCTCCCTCGATATACAGTGGCACCTCGCTCTACGAACCACTGAGTGCACTTCGTGCATTTCGCTGGAGAAACGTTACGAGAAATTTGTATTTGAATTATACTTGTGCCGTGTTCCGGTTAGTTGTTTTATGTCTGCTAATTTTTTGCGAGCGGATCAGATTCCAAATCGACTAGTAGGAGTCTCCTTAAAGGAAGATGAGCCGAACGGCTCACAATTTGAATCAAGATTCTAATGTTGACTTTTTCATTATGGATTTGACTAGTCACTGTTCTTCTCTCTCCTTCTCTGTGAGGATCCGCAAACTGTTTATTCATCTTTACCTTATTTCTGTTACTCTCTTAAGATTGGCGTAAGTTCTTATACCGACCCCTTTTGAACTGTCGATTCTCTGCAGTGATGACTAACGCATTTATTTAGAAATGCATTTTAATCCACACTCAACAGACTAGTTATTCTTGTTTCCTTTCAGTTTCATTTTTATCTATAATCCATAAACAAGAGCCTTTTTTTCTGTCGTTTTATGTTGTTGTCGTCGGAGTAACAGGCATCGTGCTTTCCTGGGAAGAATTTTGAACATGTCCTTTTGTGTCTTATTTTAAATTCTTTTTAGACCGATATTTTACATCGGATTATTATACATCTACTAACTATATAGACATTCTATTACTTTGAATACACTTTACCAAAGTCCTTTTTATTAACCTATTGTAAGTTTCTGTAATTAGTATTCCTAATTGTGATAATATTGAACGAAGATCGGCAAAATTCCACCGTACCCGCTTTTCGACTGCCATCCTCTCCTATTTCTCCAATTCTCTCTTCCAATTGTTCTAACTTTCATTATCATATTTATACCTCTTATCCATGTAGGCGTACCTGTAGTTCTTTCCCATCGTTATCTAAACATATGATAACGCCGGTTTTGTAAAATTATTCTCTGCCATCCTCATTACGTGCCCGTACTATATGGGACGTCTGGTTTCTATTATATTCATCTTTGTATAACTATTAAACTATAATATTCTTTAAATAATTGTTAGTGTTTAATGATCATCACTAAAAATACAAAATTAATTTTTACAGCCCAATTAGGACATAGCGATATAAAAAATTTGAGATTTTATAAAATAACCCCATAAAGAACGCAAGATTTGAATTGCATGCAGTAGTAGCCCTTTTAGTTTAGTGATACTGCAGGTAATCCTTTGTCATCTGTTTGTGTCACGATTAATTGACGATAGGCGTTAGATAAATTTACAGTGCGTATTTTTGGTCAAGGTGGAGAATGTTACTCGAGAACAGTTCGCAAACCGCGTGGAATTTTACCTAAAAATTTTACCTAAAAAAATCAATATTCAGAGAGTAATTATGAAATTCACGGAAACAGTTTTAATTGCAAGCATTAAAGCCCCTTCGCGTTCTCGAGCTAGCCGGTATTTTGTAACCATTGCTGTCGTTACATAAAGTATTAACGTGGGACCAAAGAAATAAGTTTGCCATAGTTGACAACGCTTGTCAATTTCTACAAGCACCATGCAATCATGTGTCATAATCTCCATACCTATGTGTACCTACAAAATTCAGTGACGCAAGAATCTAGGCCTCAGGTCAAAACCAAGTTTTGACTTTGCAGGTCAAAACGTTGCAAAACCAAGAATTGGAGTGTTAATTTCTAAGAAAAGTTGAAATATTTTTCGACTGAATTTGTACATAATTAGACAAATTATCGGATTTCGGGCAAAGAATCTATGGATGCCTTATGAAAAATAGTAATGTCAACAAGAGGCTACTATTAAATGTGCATTTTCAAGGCTGGCGGAGTCATTGATTTGTAACAATGAATGGCGAAGTTTACCAAACCATAACAAGAGAGTTTTTATGGGCTCAATTAATGTTCCTTTTCCTTCATCTCCCTGTAGTATGTATAGACACCTGCCCCAATTTCGAAGCCTTATACACATTTTAAAATCAAATTGTAATTATTTACAAATATTGTATTTTGAATTAAAACGTCAGAACATTGTTTTCTGCGCTTTCCAACTATTACGTCTATCTTGTGGAGTATAAAAATATGCAGCTTTACTATAGAGTCCTTTTCAATGCACAGATCGTGTTCCTTCTATGTATTCTTATCATCATAAATCTTTCAAACACTGAGGAAACCTTAAGTTTACTCCGCACGTCCCCATTGCGAAGCATATGTAATCATCGTCTTCCTTTGACCATTCTTGAAAGCCACATTTCTGGTTGATCCACTTTTCGAATACACAGCAAGCTCGATACCACCATAAACTTCTAAAATTTAATTTTTATTATTGTTTTAATTTTATTTTCTAATGTTCCTTGAATCGTCCCACAGATGGATATAAATTTAACAAAAGTGTTCTCCACATCTTTGTCTTGACTCCACAAAATATTGCATCCCAAGTACTTTAAATCCTATACCTGCTCCAAACAGTAGTCGTCTACCACTACTTCATCCCCACTGAATAACACCCAGGAAATGCGGCCAGTTTAGTATTTTACATTATAATCCTGATCAATTTGGTGCAGTTGAAATAACGCTCGTTGAAATGTATCTTCTATGGAATTAGACTCAATGGATCTAAAAGTAATGTCGTTTCAGTAGGTTGGTAAATCCTGTCACATTGCGTTCCAGACAACTGATTGATTACAAAAACAATTTTCTGCACATATCATCTTATGGAAGAGCAACCAGAACTGGACAACGGATGTTGTGATTTAACAATATGCGACTTTTTCCTCTAGCGATTTTGAAGTATCGTGTTTCTGTTAAAAAGCAACAGAGTTCCTAACTCGAAGGCGGAGTTTCGACATATTACAGTTTTGCTTAATAAATTCCCGATAATTTTGTAAAGAGTGAGTTAGTGTAGTTGACATGAGCCTTCGTCTCATATTGTATTCGCCAATTAATCTTGGTATGTAGAGTTAGTAACAAAATTAAAATATGTGATAATTTATATAAATGATTATTTTATTAAAGCATTAAGTATCGCTTCTTTATGAAGCGCCATATATGAAATAAATTTATTCAGTAAGGCCACGTATGTAATCATGAACCATAATTTCTATATCATGATATAACGTATTTTGTAGACAACAAGAACAGACTCTGCATATGCCAATGTGACGTCAAACTAAGTTCATACGTGAGCAAATGCAAATACACATACGTGCATTTCTAAGACCTATCATTTTTTTAATGTATGCAAATTATTTTCATTGCATATGTAAGCTGCGAAACGTCAACGTCAAGTTATTGTAAAAACTATGTTTTCGAACACACGCGCTTGCGCTTGCACACTCCTTTGTCAAAAACGTTATGAAAAAAGTTAAGACAGACCAAAGTCAAATTATTAATATTATTATTATCAAAATACCCTTACACCATATTGGTGTCGGGTTACACCAACTACAATCTATATACAAATTTGTTCCATCTTACTCTATCCATTGACAATGTCTTCGCTTCACTCCACCCCAAGCTTCTTTCTCTCAAAATGTATCCAGTCATTCCATCCCAAGTCAGTCGCGGTCTTCCTCTCTTCTTCCTCCCCCCTGTTTTTGCCTCCCAAACATTTTTTACCATTCTATCACTATCCATTCTCTGCATGTGTCCCCACCAGTATAGTTTTCTCTGTTCAATAGAATCCAGAATCGATATCATTTTGAAATCCTCTCTTATTTGTGTATTCCTAACTATATTCTTCCTTGTTACTCCTACTACTCTCCTAAGATATTTAATTTCTTCCGCCTGGATTTTATTTTTTGGCTTTTGAATTAGCACCCACGTCTCACAGCCTTATGTTAAATCCGGTCTATATACTGTTTTATACACACTCATTTTCGTTTTTCTTGATGTCTCCTTCTTATTTATAAATCTATTGTTTAATGCATAGTATACGTTTACTGCATTTTCAATTCTTTCATTTAATGCGGCTTCTTGATTCCCATTACTATCTACTATAACCCTTAGATATTTAAATTGTTTAACTTGTTCTATCTTCACTCCTACAAACTCTATATTTTTTATTTTCTCCCCCATTACTATTGCTTTGTTTTGGTCTTATTTATTTTTATCTCTTTTTCCTGGAGAACTTCATTCCATATATTCAATTTACCCTGTAACACCCTTTCACTTGTAGCCATTAGCACTACATCATCCGCAAAAGCCCCTTCTGCTACTTCTATACTTTGCAAGTTCCTGTGTCCAACATGCATTTTCTTAACCTTCAGTGAGCACTTCTTAATAACGTGGTCCATGTACAAGTTGAATAATGTCGGACTCAGTCCACCTCCTTGTCTTAATCCATAATTTGTTGTAAATCCTAAAGACCTCATATTTTTACCAATTACATAATTTACTTTAGATAATATTTAAACTTTCAACTTGTGAAACTTACTTGTCTTTCCTTCTCGTACGCGTTTCGGCGTGCTGTTCGCCTTCGTCAGCTTTGAGACAGACTACCATTAACTTGTAACGGTTTTTATTTTGAAAGGTATAGTGGTGGTGGTGTGTGGTGGAAGGGGATTGACGCGGGGATCCAAATTGTAGTTAGTTTTATGTATAATTGTGTCAAAAAGTGTGTGTGATTTATACTGTAATTGGTCGTTAAGTATGTTGTTTGGTTGTGTTGTGTGGTGTCTGTATATTTCATATTGTTCTGCTGTGTTAAGTTTCCGACCTTTGGGTAAGTAGTGTAATATTTCAAGATTAGTATCTATGTTGGTGTAGCTGTGGTTTTTTGTGTGTATGCGTGTGGCAAACGCGGAATGTATATTGTTATTGGATAAAACTTTTAGGTGTTCAGTGTAACGAGATGAAAAAGATCTTCCCGTCTGGCCTGTGTAGAAACTATTGCAGTCATTACAATTTAATTTGTAAACAAATGTTTTGTTGTATTTGTCTATGTCCGTGTTTGTATCACTGATGAGTTTTTTTATGGTATTGTTCATTCTGTATGCTATTTTGTACTTGTGTTTTCTCAATGTGTTGGCGAATTTGTGTGTGTTGTATTTAGGGTATGTGAGTGTGATGTATTTAGTTTGTAGTATGTTGTTGGTATTTTGTGTTTTGTTGTTTTTGTTTATGATGTGTTTGTGTAGTTTGTTTATTAAATTAGGGTTGTATCCGTTTTTTATTGCTATGTATTTGATTATGTTGAGTTCGTCATTACAGTCCTGTTTACTTAATGGTATTTTAGTTAATCTATGGAGCATATGGTTGAAGGCCGGATGTTTATTTTGTGTTGGGTGGTTTGATGTGTTGTGTATAACCATGTCGGTTGTGGTTGGTTTTCTGTATATTTTATACGTGTGTGTATTATTAGTTTTGTTAATTGTTAGGTCCAGAAAATTTATAATATTTTTCTGTTCAATTTTTCAGTGTAAATATTAGTTTGTGGTGTATTGTGTTTATGTATTTGTGGAAGTTTCAACCTGTCTTGTTTTGCCATTGAATAAATGTAATATATCATCTACATACCTGTGGCAATAAATAATTTTGTTGGTGTATTTGTTGTTGTTTATTATGTGGTTCTGTTCTATGTTGTGTATATATATTTCTCCCAGTATTCCTGATATGGGGGATACCATCGGGAGACCGTCTGTTTGTGTGTATATCTTGTTATTGTATGTAAAGTAATTTTGCTCAGTTATTATTTTGGTGAGTGTGATGATCTCATGTATGTGTGTTTCAGGCGTGTTGTTTTGTCTGAGTAAATATTCTGCGTTTGCCACACACATATACACAAAAAACCACAGCTACACCAACATAGATACTAACCTTGAAATATTACACTACTTACCCAAAGGTCGAAAACTTAACACAGTAGAACAATATGAAATATACAAACACCACACAACACAACCAAACAACATACTTAACGACCAATTACAGTATAAATTACACACACTTTTGACACAATTATACATAAAACTAACAATAATTTGGATCCCCGCGCCAATCCCCTTCCTCCACACACTACCACCACTATACCTTTCAAAATAAAAACTGTTACAAGATAATGGCAGTCTGTCTCGAAGCTGACGAAGGCGAACACCACGTCGAAACGCGTACGAGAAGAAAAGACAAGTAAGTTTCACAAGTTGAAAGTTTCAATATCCTATAAAGTTTAGTGCTGTGAAAAAAAAAACGATGAACAGTCAAACAACTACATAATTTACATTTACCAAACATAATTTATGTTGGTAAACATAATTTACCAAAGTCAAATTATTAAAAAAAATATTTCAAACGCGCGCGCGCGCGCCTTTTTCCACACTCCTTTGTTAACAAACTGTATAAATTGCTATGTCTTCAATATTAAATTAGCACATAACTGCAGTAACTAAAGTTATAACTCAGTTATATTTTTCGTATAGAGCAGTGCCATTAGAGGACGAGCGAAGAGAGGTGTATATGGACATAAAATAAGTAAAAATTACACGTGCACAACTGAACTATACAAAAACAAATTACTTAATCTGGTAATTAGAAAGTTATGTACAATTAATTTGTATGAACTCAACAAATAACAAATAGCGAATCATATGCAACTTCTTGTTTGCCCATCAACGCAGTTATTAGTATAAAAACAGACGTTGAAATTATTTGTGAAAAACATCGCTTATGCAGGACGAGACAAAGTTTGACAAGTCTTGGAGGGTAACTAGCAAAATGAGTCCTGTCGAATTACACCATACTATAAATACGACGGACAATTTCGAAGAAAGGCAGAGACTCTAGTAACAACGACGCGGTTAATATGTCACTGATTCTCGACCTGGGAAAGTTAGAATCTTAGTCATCACAATCATCTAATGATGATTAGACGACACAAAAACACACACAAAAATGTAACTTTGCCACGGTAGCAACAACGGTGAAAGCGCTAGAAAAATCAACAAATAATTTTTATAAAAAAGACAGCAAATATACTAAAACATAGTAGAATATATATATATATATATAAGCGCTAAAAAGATAAACAAATATTTTTTATAGAAACGACAGCAAGTAAACTAAAACATGGTTACAACAACACACGGTTTTAATGTGTTAGCCCCACGTTTTTGGAAGCCATTTAAAACGCTACCAAATTTAATGTGTTTAATAATTGATGTGTGACATATCTTTAAGTACATTACATTATATTAATTCGTGTGTGTGCAAGAATGAAGGTTGTAATCATAATAATAATAATGCTATTTGATTTGTTTATAATTCATTTCAATTTTTATTACCACTTCTTTTTTTGCGGTTTAGAAACTCATTATTTTGACATTTTTATTACGGGTAATTTGCAATCTCAGATTAGACGTTAATTTCTTATTTATTTTACGATTCCAAATGATTCGTATTCTTATGTACCTATTACGTATAATTCGTAGTCTTATTTGACAAAAACATATTATAAAATCTTATTGCTAATACATTGTTATTAATTTTCTATGCTGCTCTCAGCTAGCTTAATTATCTTACTGATTATCTATACTTTTAATTTTTTTATATAAATTTCTTTTTGTTATGGCATATGGATTGCTTTCTATTAATCTCTCTGACAAGGTCGTCATTTACTACTAACAATTATATTTTAAATTACAGTAACTGCTAACTCTTACCGTTACACAGTCTTCCATATTACTGTACTTAACGTATAAATAAAAACATATCTACAAATTTACAGTTACTTGACTCATACTAGAATCCAATTGTTTATTCATTTTTTCTAAATATTTAAAGTCTTTTGGTTCGGTCTCGGTTTCTTATAAATGCATGGTTACTGTCACTTTGTTATTTGTGTGGTACATCCGAAGCGTGTCCCCTTGGGCCCTGGATACGGATGATCCTCTTCGGTACTGGAAGTCCTGGAGTCGGGTATTCTACGAGTCTAGTCGTCCCCCGTCCGCTGGATGCTCGTACTGTAACCCCTCTTTCCTTTTATGTCCCTTTTGTTTATGAGTATCAAACAACTTATTTTATTTTAATATTTTTTGAAAGAGAAGTCACAAGTCAATTAGGACTAGGCTGGAGCCTAGAGAAGCAAAATTTGTGCCGGGTCCAGTATGACGGGACTTACAATGAAACTCAGCCGTAATGTAACAATAACAAATTTATTATATGCCTAGAATTCATACATGCAGGCCAACTCTATGACATAATTATCCCTCCCATGAATCATAAATATCACGAATAATTTAATCCCACCTTTAACAGTATTAAAGAAAAAAAACATGTGTATAGCATAACAAGTGTGTATAAATTCAGTAAACATATATATATAAATATAATAGCATAACAAGTGCGTATAAATTCAGTAAATATATGTATATATAAATATAAAGTTCTCCCCCATCTTGTGGCTACCTAGACACGGACAAACATAACACACACAGAAACATAAGGCACACAAACTCACAATTACATTAATTCTAACACGAATGCCCCTGGAATGCACCCGCCTAGCAGGCAGTGTAACTACATTACTCAGAACCCAGCAATGATAAAATATTCGCCCATCAACAACCCGTTTTTTCAGAATTACATAAAAGCCAAAACCCCAGAAAGGATGATAGAAACTCATAACGCATAAATAAATCCGGACCGCCCATTTGCATAGCATTCCACTGATCAATAACACATCATGAGTGTATGAACCTTAAGTTCCTTCCACACCATTAAATAAAAATTTACAGAACTACATCACCTGATTTCAAACAGTTGTTATACAATTCTAAACGGTTACTTTACTTCAGAAATTCCGAAGGACTTAAAAATCAATATGTCCTTTCACAATCAGAAATTATTCACTCGAGGCTTTACAATTTCAGAAAAATTTAGACAATATATGTTTTACAAAAAAATAATGAGTATATGTTTTATAGTTAAAGAAAATTAAACAGCAGATACTACAAGTGAAAGTTAATCAATATGTGTTTTGCCAGTTAAGAAAGACAATCAGTATATCCCTTTTGCAAGGGGGGAAATCAACTAATATATGTCCAGACGAAAAAACAAATTAATTTCTTTTAACCCCGAATGGCTATATAAATATAATTAAAATGAAAAAATACAATAAGGCGGTTGTGCCCTAACAGCTGTGGCAGCGCGCCAGCATGCGGTTGACAAAGTTTGACAGGCCTCCAACCTGCCTGAGGTTGCACCAACATGTGTCAGAGAAAAACTAAGTCCCCTTTTAAACCCCAGAAAACGGCCCAAAAAAAACACAGGGAACCCCCAACCCTTAAATGTTAAACCCATAGTGAAGTTAATATTTATTCATTCCTGTTCCAGCCGGAACAGAGCTACTAACCTGTTCTATAAATTTTGTAAAGAGTTAATGATAATGATGTGCAAACTGTAAAATGTCCAAGTGTAAAAAAATATCTGGCACGCTCCCCCAGTGCAGCACACAATTACAAGCAGTGCACTTAGTGTTATGTAAATCAGTTAGAAAAAAAGTGTTCTTGAATATAACTTATAATGTTCAGAGTTATGATCAGCTGCTCCCCTTTCTAGCAGACAGTCTGGACACGTGGTCACATGGCTTCAAAGATATTTAATGTAAAACAGGCGCCCTGCCGGCCCGGCCCCAAAAGGAAAATAAAAGTGTGAATATCACCTTAGTACCGCTGGCAAGTGCTACATCGAGAACGAGTCACCAGCTCCCTCTTCGAACAGGATCTTGTTTAATGGTCCATGACTGATGCAGGTGTACGGCAATCAGCAAGGCCAAATCTCCGGCTTAATTCAAGAACCCGGGAGTCGTTTACGCTTCAGCAAGCCATGAAGACGGATACAAACTACGCCGTAATTGTTCGAAGAGAGAGACAGACCAATGTATCTCGTAGCGGGGCGGCGAGTAATCTGCCGTTACACGCAGAGCCAAAATGCTCCCCTTTCTACGAGATGCGCGCGCAGCCTTAACCGAGGCGGCCAAGGGTCACTACAGCTGACCGTTGCCTTCACGTTACTTAACAATTAGACAAAACTTTTCTAAAACTTTTTCAACGGCCGGATTTACACCGGCACACCCCCACCCCAAACGGGCAACCCGGTTGCCCCACTCTGAAACTCGGGAAAGTACCCTGCAGTGTACCCCCCTCTTAAATACTCCGGTGGACATCGTGGATAAGGTGGCCAGGTGGCACTTGCTCTCAGGAGAACAGAGGCTCAGAAGGGAAGACGAAAGGGACGAAAGAAGACGTGTAGAGTGTAAGTGTGTATGTGCGGCACGCTGACCTGATCAGGGCTAGCCCACCGCAAGGAGGGACAAAGAAGAAAGACAAAAGAAATGCTCGGGAGCTCCCTGAGTTCCGACCTCCTGAGGCTTGTCCACCCAAGCCAGAACACGATAGCCACCTAAACAGGGCCATCTGCCCCATATACCTACGGGATAATTCTTTAATACGACCCACCCATTTTACACAATACCATTACTGCACGGGCCAAGGGGGAAAAGGGACGATGACAGTCTCCATGATGCGGTGGTCCCCACTGGGGACCTGACGGAAAGCCATGTCAACTGTGACTATGGCACCTTTCCAACATATATATATATGAGTTTTACAAGTGTGCTCCAAGGGCATGCCTGGAGCAGCAAGGGGGAATAGGAGCACAACATACCCCTGCCCCCTTACTGCTCCACTTCTCTCGCTAACTCCTTTTTTTTGCTTTTTCTAGTTTTTTTTTCCTCTGGATAAGGTTAGGAAAATCGGAAGGTGGATGGTCAAGGATGATTAAACGGTCATGGGCTGGGACTGAAGGTAAGGACATGGCTCCCTCCGGGCATAAGGACAATCGGAGAAAACCAAGGCTCTCGCAGGCAGGGGCGCATCCCTGAAGTAGACGAACCCCACTGGGACTGTGAGAAACATCTACCCGCTACCTTAACATTCTCAATACCGCCCCCGGAGCACACCCTCTCAAAACTGACAACATCCCCACTCGCACAGAGACCGCCACCGTTCCCCCCCTTGTCTCAGCCCGTTTACCCTTTTTTAAATAATTTTAATTTGGAAATGTGTGCAGTAATCTCCTTAGGATTACTACCCTGCTCTTCCAATCGCGCCGTCACCGGAGACGTAAACCCTAGGATACGGTATGGTCCCGACCAACGATAGCACAATTTAGCGGCCCTTTTGTCCGCAGGTGAGCTGATCGGATGGCTCTGGCAGTAGACCCAGTCGCCGGTCTGAAAGGGGTTCGGAGCTCGTGCGCTCGCAGCAAATTCTACCGAGCCTCCCTCCATCTCTCCGCAGTTCCATTATCGGGCTCCCGAGGTAGAAGATCATCAATATTCCACAAGTAAGTCAACGGGAGTGCGGGCGAGAATCCAAACATGATCTCAAAGGGCACGGCCTTATGACTGTCATGCAGGGCCGTGTTAAAAGCTAGCTGCAACCACTTCAAGTTCTGGTCCCAGGTGGTCTGTTGCTCCGCGTGATAGGCAATAAGTGCGGACCGGAGGTTCCTATTGAACCTCTCCGCATGGGACGGCTGTGGGTAATACGGGGAAGTGGTTACATGTTTGATACCGCTGGCGAAACACATCCGCCGGAACTCACTCGAAATGAACTGTGGTCCATTGTCGGAGACAATGATGGTTGGAAGACCGAAATGCTGAAAAACATGGTTCTGAAGCGCGCTTATGGTCAAACGAGCTGTTGCCTGCCGTAAGGGCAGTAGCCAGGCAAACTTCAAAAAAGCATCCACACAGACAACTAGGTAAGCGTTACCTGACTTGCTACGTGGGAAGGGTCCCACGTAGTCGATGAATAGCTTCTCCATCGGTCTGCTCGCCACGTCTGATGACAACAACCCCAACTTAGTGTTTTGAGCAGGCTTGCTTAAGCCACACAGATGACAACTCTTAACCCTCGTCGCGATGTCCCTGTCCATGCCCTTCCAGATGAAGTTTTTCCTAATACTGGAAATGGTCTTCGAAATTCCTTTGTGGCCTCCTACTGGGGAATTGTGATAATAGCTGAAGACCATGGGCACTAACTTTCTAGGCAGCACGATCTTCGGGGGACGTCCCTTTCTTTCCCGACAACACAGGACGCCCTTGGACAAGAAGTACGGGGCCTGCGCGTTACCCTCCTTTATTTTCTGGATGACAGGACCCAGCTCTTCATCATTCAACTGATGGGGCAACACATCAGTGAAGGCTAACGGAAAGTCTAGTAGAACAGAACAGGGTTGCTCAGATTGGACTTCACTGGGTTGGGAAAACATGCGTGACAAAGCATCTGCAACCACATTTTGAGTTCCCCTAATGTGTTGCACCTTGAACTTGAAGGATGAGATTTTAACCACCCATCTACAATTTTACCCAGTTGCCGGGGGTGAGCAAGAAGCCAAGAGAGAGCCTGATTGTCGGTCTCGAGCAGGAACTCAGCGTGTTCCAGAAAACGCCTGAACTTATCTAGAGCGTATACCACCGCTAAACACTCTAGCTCATATACTGAAGACTTTCTTTCTTGCTGGGTCAGGGTTCGGGAAATAAAGGCCACAGGCTGCCTAGCACCATCAACGACTTGGGACAGAACCGCCCCGAGCGCCACCGAACTCGCGTCCGTCTGTAAGATAAACGGTTGAGAAAAATCCGGCATCCGGAGCACCGGCGGGGAAATAATAGCTTCCTTCAACGTTTCGAAAGCCTTCTGCTGGCTTTCGCCCCACACAAACTTAGCCCCCTTCTTTCTCAATTCATTTAGGGGTGCCGCTATCTCGGCTGCTTTGGGGATAAACCGCCGATAAAAGTTAACCATCCCCTCGAACCTGGCGATGCCTTTGGCATCCTTTGGCGGGGGAAAATCCCGGGTACCCTGGGTCCTCTCAGGGTCCACTGTAACGCCTTGGTGCGACACCAGATGCCCCAGAAAAGAGATGCTCTCCTGGGCAATTCGCACTTTCTCCGGATTGACCGTGAGGCCCGCGCTTCTCAACCTGCTCATCACCTCCCTGAGATGACACAGATGTTCCTCATAGGTTTTGCTGTAGACCAGCAAGTCGTCCAAATAGTTAAAAATGAACTTAAATTTTACATCTTGAAACACTAGGTCAAGCAGACGCGTGAGCGTTTGGGCGCCCACCGCCAGACCCATAGGAACCCGCGTATACTGATATAAATTCCACGGGACACAGAACGCCGTGTACGGTCTACTTTCCTTGGACAAAGGGATCTGGTGATAAGCAGCGTTGAGATCAATCACGGTGAAGTACTTGGCCTCACTAAACCAATCGAAAGCCGAGTGGAGATCCGGAAGGGGAACCGAATCCACCTCTATATTAGCATTTAACTTCCGGTAATCTATCACCATACGGTGCTTACCCCCAGGCTTGGGTACCAGGAACGCTGGACTGGCATAACTGGAATTGGAAGGTTCAATTACCCCTTGCTCTAAAAGCTCTTGAACCTTCTCCCTCAGAACTGCCATTTTCGGAGGGGCGAACTTGTATGGGGGCGACCTCACTATCTTAGAGTCCGTTAAACGAATTTTATATTCTAATAAATGTGTGTGTCCCAACTTAGGAGTTAATACAGAAGGAAATTCCTCACACAATCGGTCTAAAGCTCTCTGCTGGGCGGGAGTGAGATGATCTCGTGCAGAATCGGGACAAGCGACCTCTTGGATACCTCCCTTAGCTCCCTGGTATCCAAGAAATAGAATAACAACACCCCGATTAAATTTAAAATAACACTGGTGCCCATGGATGTCCAACACGAGACCACTTTTAGCGATGAAATCGGCACCCACAATACAGTCAACTCCCAGAGCCGGAGAAACCAGAAAAGGCCACACCCAAGAAAAGCCATCAATCTTGAACTTAAAGGAGACCACCCGGGAGATGGGCAGAAGTTCCCTAGAAGCAGTCCAGCACACCACAGACGACCGATTCGACCCTTTTATTAAGCCCAGTTTTTCAAGGTCCGCGCACACTCGAGATGAGATGATAGGTCGGGCTGACCCGGAGTCAACTAACGCTCTGAGTTGACCCTTCTTTACCTCGAGGGACAGGAAGGGGCATACAGAAGCCTTTTGCGGGACGGTAGCAAGGACCTTGACATTAGAAGAGTCAGGACCTATCCTCTGCCTGGAGGCACTTGACTTCGGAAAAGTCTTGTAACGAGGGGAAGACAACCTCCGATTTGTCCCCCCCTGGTAATTTAGTTTTTTGAGTACCGGACCCTCGGGGGAAGCGCCGGACGCATACCACCCTCCGGACAATCGCGGGCAACATGCCCCTGTCTGCGACAGCGAAAGCAAACAACACCTCTCACTTGTCCACCTCGATCACCGTTATTTCTCTCTGGCCGTGGTTGGGACTGAACGACCCGTCGTTCCACCACTCGGGGTTCGCCCAGACTGGCCCTTACTGGCCCACGGGATTCATCTATTGATTGTATAGCCCGGGATAACGCGCACAGCTTCTCGAGATCTTCATAATTCCGCGGTCGCTCAGCAAAAGTTAAACGAGATCTCTCCTGGGGAGTAACCCCTTCGAAGATCATCTGCACTACTTCATTCTCGGGCAGTCCCAACCCTAAAATCCGGACAGCATCACGGATATTCTGTACAAACTTCGCAAAATTCTCGCCGTGTGCTTGCACCCGATAACAATGTTTGTGCTGCAGCTGCTTTCGCAACAGGCCAGGCACGCATGCGTCCAACACCCCCCGATGGAAAGACGCCACACTGCCGCCATCTCGTATAGTCCGCGCGACCCGCTCAGCCACAGACCCACGACAATAGGGATACACGAGTTCGAGTAGAGTGCTATCCGACATCCCCGGGAAGTCGGACAGCTGAAACAAAATTCGGAAAAAGATCATCAATTTGTCCACGTCCAATCCATCTACAACCGGAAGCTCCTGAATAATGGAGGACAGGGGGTTATGTAAGTTATTATAAGAGACGCGCGATCCTCCCGAGAGCGTCGGCAATGGAGCCGCCGGGTTCGGCGTCTGCGCTATGTCCATTTCTGGAGGCTGGGGAGAGCTCACGGAAAGCTGAGACTTCACGGGCTCGAAGTTCCGCAATGCTTTAGCCACCTGTTCCGAAATCAGCTTCAGTGTGGCGCTGACTTCAGCGATTGTAGTTTGTGCGGACAAGTTCTCCAGTCTATGTTGCAGGTGTTCCGCTCGCTGACGCACTCTCTGTCTTGCCCTGAGGTTGGAAGGGGCCGACTCAAAATCCTCCATCACCTCCCGCAACTCTCCCCATTTCTCCTGGCACAACTCGAGCTCCGCTGTCACATCAGTGACCTTTACGAGCGACGTCGTCCCTCCGGACGCGAGGGCGTCTCTTAACTGCTTCCTCAAAGAAGCAACATCCCCTTGGGGCCTCCCACCCCGGGACTTAATCTCGAACTCCAACTCGTGCTTCAAAAATAACTCGGGATTTATAACACTCGTGCCGCCAATGCTCTACTAACTTCTCCTATAAACCACCAACAAACATAAAAAAACAAAAATCACTAAACCAGGAAAACCTTGAGTACTGTTCTTCCATCAAGAAGACCCCCGGGTTCTCTAGCGCTGCGGAGACCTGGCCTATTCTGAACCATTCACATCCACGACGGAAGGAGACAAGTGACAAGCAACAATACTAAACACACATAACATCAAACAATAATTCGGCACACACGCCGTACCAACACATAACTCACAACAACCAACTAACAATTGAAAGTCATAATCCGGGAATTAATACCTCAACATCAACCGGACACAAGTCGGTGCCGGTACCGATTTCCGATCGGGCCATACCGCATCCCGCCAATACAACACGCTAAACTCCGACCCCGAATCAACATTCCATCATCCAGGCCACGCTTGAGACTCCCCGGCCGTACAACCATTACATTTTTTTATTTTAAACACCAATAACCGCCTCAGTGGTGCGACCCGACTCACAAGTTATGCTACCTCCAACTAGCCTACACGGGCCTATATCAAAACTATGTCACAACAATCGCATTAATATTTCCGAGTCTGCAAGCCCGTCACACACCAGGACCCAAGGGTTCAAGCCTAGAATGAACCACGCTCACTGCTACCATTTGTAACCCCTCTTTCCTTTTATGTCCCTTTTGTTTATGAGTATCAAACAACTTATTTTATTTTAATATTTTTTGAAAGAGAAGTCACAAGTCAATTAGGACTAGGCTGGAGCCTAGAGAAGCAAACTTTGTGCCGGGTCCAGTATGACGGGACTTACAATGAAACTCAGCCGAAATGTAACAATAACAAATTTATTATGTGCCTAGAATTCATACATGCAGGCCAACTCTATGACATAATTATCCCTCCCATGAATCATAAATATCACGAATAATTTAATCCCACCTTTAACAGTATTAAAGAAAAACAACATGTGTATAGCATAACAAGTGTGTATAAATTCAGTAAACATATATATATATATATATATATATATATATATATATATATATAGTAACGTGTCGTTTCACTAAACATAAAACATAACATACTCGTTAACATGTAAATAATGATTAATTAATAGAATTATAAGGTACAAATGTTAAACTTAGAAAATAAGTAAAAAGACGTTTGTTAGTTGATAAGCATTAGATTAAAACTATGAGGAGGTCTGCGTGCCTCAGACAGTTGTTTTGTATCATTGAACTACAAACAGTGAATGTTATAAATTTTACAAATATAATAAATCAAACTATAATTATATAAGTTAGGTTGTGTGATAGTGCTAGAAAGTGAAAATAACAGTGATAGACTTTAAAAAGGAAAAAATCAGATATAAGGAAAGTGATTAAACATTATTATAAGATGAGCATTGAATGAAACATATAATCTATATGAAACAGTTATGTAGCCCATATAGTGAGATTAAACCAAGTGTAAATAATTTAAAAGATAGAAACTCTTACGTTAAAAAACTTATAATAATATAGTTACGAAGGAAAAATAAAGTAAAGGTCAACAGAATATTACTAATTAGAAATGATAAACCGAACCTGTGACCCATAAAAAATATAGCCATGGCCTTTAACTAATGAAATTAATGTTTTGAGGGAAGATGATTGTTGTTAAAAAAATTGTGAATTGCAAGAGAACGTTTAAGGTGTGACTGCTGAGTTGATAGAAATTGAGGATCGGTGGAAGCTGAGATGACCAGGAGAACCAATCCGGGACCTAGAGGAGTGATGTTTTGATAGAGAGAGAGCGAAAAACCAGATGTCCAGGAGCGGAATCAACGAATGAATCCATTGTGAAACCTGCAAAGTTGGTGAGATCATACCACAAAAACAATAACTGAATAAACAATAAACAAATAAATAATAATAATAATTGTGACTTGCGTTAGTGCACTATTATGAAAATGGTTGTTAATTATAAGAGTTTTTTGTTCTAGTTAATAGTAGTTTAAAAGGACCCACAAACATTCAACAGACATTAACAACACTGTAATACCGAGTCTCATGCATCAAAGTTGTATTGTTTGTTCTATATGTAAATTGTATGTTGACCCTGAGGTTCAGATGAATAATCCTCTATTAAAAAATAAAACAGGTTATACTTTATTAGTAAGAGATACTAATTTGTTTTGATATTACATATTGACGCTCAGAAGTGGGGCCTTCCACATTCACTGGATACATAAGGAGGATTATATATGTAACTGAACGTTACAAATTGGCTTCCAATGTGGGGCTGAACAAAATAAAAGTAGAAGATAAGGAGGATTATATTAACTGAACGTTACAAATTGGCTTCCAATGTGGGGCTGAACAAAATAAAAGTAGAAGATAAGGAGGATTATATTAACTGAACGTTACAAATTGGCGCCCAACCGGTAGAGCTGAATTAGGCAAAACTAACTAACCGAAACACAATTAGTGAAATAACTATTGACCTAATTTTAGCTGGCAACTGCTAGAAGACGAAAAAATGCGACGACGAGAAGCTTCTCAGAAGAGAGGACAAAAGCCAGAGACAGAAGAAGATAAGCGGGAACAAGAAACAGAAACAGTACCGGACACCGAAATGGAACAGCAGGCGGGTGATAAAGAAGAAGCCAGAGGAGGACCGGATTGGGATAAATTCATGGAAATGATGAGCAGTATAAATGAAAAATTAGATAAGAATAAAGAAGAAAATAATGAGAACTTTAGAAAACAAAACGAAAAGTTTGAACGAAATGAAGAAAGTTTAAGACAGATGAATGAAAAGCTGGACAGCATTAAAGAGGGTACTAAGGAAGATTTTAGGCAAATTAATAAGAAAATTGAGAACGCTAACAAGGAGTTAAGGGAAACTCTCAATGAAAAAATAGAACACATTGATAAACTTAACCAAAAAAGTGACCAGCGCAATGAAGCTGTAACACAGCCAACTGCAGAGACAATTGAATGCATTGATGGGACTTTAAAAAGGGCCAATGAACATTTAGAAAATACAATTGATGTTTTAAGAGAGCAAAATGACAGTAGAGTAAGCCAGAAAATAGAAGGTAGTAAAGAAATAGAAAATAAAGAAGAGACAATTGAATTATTACCTGAAAATAAACATAACAGGAACAAGGAGCCACTCGAAAAGAAGATAAAGAAAATAAGAAGAATACATCCAAAGAAACCAATAAATACAAGAGAAAATTTGGAGATGATAAACAGTGGACTAGTAAATGTACTTAATCTCCCTATTACCGACCATAGAGAGATAATGAATTTTAAAAATGGTAGGAGAAGCTTAACAGAAATTATAGAAAGGACTCACAATAAAACAGTGAGTAAGGACTGCAGAAAATTGATATTCAAGGTAAATATACTTGAAATAAAAACACATGATAAGATATCAGTGATACCACCGATAGTTGATATACCATCGACATATTTGTTTAGGAAAACAGATGATAGAGTGATTAATATAGGACTGGATACTAGTGAAAAGGTGGTATTAGAAGAATTGGTGTATGAGGTAGCAGAGATCTATACCACAAGGAAGGAAATAGTTCTGCACACCAAAAGAACCCGGATCGTGGCAGATACCGAAAACGGATAAACCAAGTAGGAACAATATTGTAAAAAGGGACTGATTTTCTGACTACCGACAAGGCAAACCAGTTAAGAAAGGAAGAAGAAAATAATGATAATTAAAACAAAAATAAAATAAATAATCACTCTAGACTTAAAGAAAATAATGATAATTAAAACAAAAATAAAATAAATAATCACTCTAGACTTAAGAAAAAATAATGATAATTAAGAAAACATAACCAAAACTGAAGAAAAAGCTGATAAGGAACAAAAGTCAATATAAACAGAAAAATAAGAAGGAAAAAAGTATTAAACTAACAATTAATTAAGACAAAATATTATTTAGAAAAATATAACAAGGGATTCATTAGAAAGAAAACAGGGTAAAGCGAAAACAAACTGAGACATAGAGTACATCAAAGTAAACACTACAAGGGGTGCTGACAACAGTCTTGATTAAAACATGAGCGAACACTTCAGGAATGAAACGAAACGCAGGAGAATAAAACGGAGAGAATACGCACGCTGTCCATAAACCAGATACAATTATAGGAGCCACAGGTAAATAATCTAAAACCCAGAAGCAGCAAATAAACCTGAATGTTACGAGAGAAGGAATAGGAATTCCTATGGTGTTATTAGTAACCCAAGGGTTACTCTTTAAGGTATAAACAGGGTGTTGTATGCTACGGCGCCACTCTGCAATTATGAATGATCCGCTGAGATAATAGGAAGCACAAGTGCCCCTCAGGACAGGAATTCATACTAAGTTAGGGAAAATGTTAGGGTACCCATAGGAAACAAATAAACCGTAACAGACCAGAATCATGGCAGGAAAGACTGCAGGAAATCAGGGCATTCCAAGGAAAAGGATATACAAAGATCATGAGTGTGGCACAAAAGAAGAGGTTAGTGAACAATTACAATAACTACTGCATCGTATTCTCCAACTCACCGAATAAAGCGAAGAATTTAAATAATATCCGGTTAAACAGTTGTTCAAGAAAGCTGTAAGAAAGTAAATCCAGCTCATGATAAAAGAAGATATTATAGGAAAGAGTAGTTTGTCAATTACCAACCCCATTGTAGCAATACCCCAAGGAATATATAACCAAACCGAGATAAAGAGGTTTTATGAAAAGTGAAGACAGTTTATGTAGATTTTTGCCATTTATTTCAGTAACTCCTAAAACCACCATTACTGAAATAACTTGTCTTAAACGGGGGGCTTTATGTAACGTGTCGTTTCACTAAACATAAAACATAACATACTCGTTAACATGTAAATAATGATTAATTAATAGAATTATAAGGTACAAATGTTAAACTTAGAAAATAAGTAAAAAGACGTTTGTTAGTTGATAAGCATTAGATTAAAACTATGAGGAGGTCTGCGTGCCTCAGACAGTTGTTTTGTATCATTGAACTACAAACAGTGAATGTTATAAATTTTACAAATATAATAAATCAAACTATAATTATATAAGTTAGGTTGTGTGATAGTGCTAGAAAGTGAAAATAACAGTGATAGACTTTAAAAAGGAAAAAATCAGATATAAGGAAAGTGATTAAACATTATTATAAGATGAGCATTGAATGAAACATATAATCTATATGAAACAGTTATGTAGCCCATATAGTGAGATTAAACCAAGTGTAAATAATTTAAAAGATAGAAACTCTTACGTTAAAAAACTTATAATAATATAGTTACGAAGGAAAAATAAAGTAAAGGTCAACAGAATATTACTAATTAGAAATGATAAACCGAACCTGTGACCCATAAAAAATATAGCCATGGCCTTTAACTAATGAAATTAATGTTTTGAGGGAAGATGATTGTTGTTAAAAAAATTGTGAATTGCAAGAGAACGTTTAAGGTGTGACTGCTGAGTTGATAGAAATTGAGGATCGGTGGAAGCTGAGATGACCAGGAGAACCAATCCGGGACCTAGAGGAGTGATGTTTTGATAGAGAGAGAGCGAAAAACCAGATGTCCAGGAGCGGAATCAACGAATGAATCCATTGTGAAACCTGCAAAGTTGGTGAGATCATACCACAAAAACAATAACTGAATAAACAATAAACAAATAAATAATAATAATAATTGTGACTTGCGTTAGTGCACTATTATGAAAATGGTTGTTAATTATAAGAGTTTTTTGTTCTAGTTAATAGTAGTTTAAAAGGACCCACAAACATTCAACAGACATTAACAACACTGTAATACCGAGTCTCATGCATCAAAGTTGTATTGTTTGTTCTATATGTAAATTGTATGTTGACCCTGAGGTTCAGATGAATAATCCTCTCTTAAAAAATAAAACAGGTTATACTTTATTAGCAAGAGATACTAATTTGTTTTGATATTACATATTGACGCTCAGAAGTGGGGCCTTCCACATTCACTGGATACATAAGGAGGATTATATTTGTAACTGAACGTTACAAATTGGCTTCCAATGTGGGGCTGAACAAAATAAAAGTAGAAGATAAGGAGGATTATATTAACTGAACGTTACAAATTGGCTTCCAATGTGGGGCTGAACAAAATAAAAGTAGAAGATAAGGAGGATTATATTAACTGAACGTTACAAATATATATAAATATAATAGCATAACAAGTGCGTATAAATTCAGTAAATTTATGTATATATAAATATAAAGTTCTCTCCCATCTTGTGGCTACCTAGACACGGACAAACATAAGGCACACAAACTCACAATTACATTAATTCTAACACGAATGCCCCTGGAATGCACCCGCCTAGCAGGCAGTGTAACTACATTACTCAGAACCCAGCAATGATAAAATATTCGCCCATCAACAACCCGTTTTTTCAGAATTACATAAAAGCCAAAACCCCAGAAAGGATGATAGAAACTCATAACGCATAAATAAATCCGGACCGCCCATTTGCATAGCATTCCACTGATCAATAACACATCATGAGTGTATGAACCTTAAGTTCCTTCCACACCATTAAATAAAAATTTACAGAACTACATCACCTGATTTCAAACAGTTGTTATACAATTCTAAACGGTTACTTTACTTCACAAATTCCGAAGGACTTAAAAATCAATATGTCCTTTCACAATCAGAAATTATTCACTCGAGGCTTTACAATTTCAGAAAAATTTAGACAATATATGTTTTACAAAAAAATAATGAGTATATGTTTTATAGTTAAAGAAAATTAAACAGCAGATACTACAAGTGAAAGTTAATCAATATGTGTTTTGCCAGTTAAGAAAGACAATCAGTATATCCCTTTTGCAAGGGGGGAAATCAACTAATATATGTCCAGACGAAAAAACAAATTAATTTCTTTTAACCCCGAATGGCTATATAAATATAATTAAAATGAAAAAATACAATAAGGCGGTTGTGCCCTAACAGCTGTGGCAGCGCGCCAGCATGCGGTTGACAAAGTTTGACAGGCCTCCAACCTGCCTGAGGTTGCACCAACATGTGTCAGAGAAAAACTAAGTCCCCTTTTAAACCCCAGAAAACGGCCCAAAAAAAACACAGGGAACCCCCAACCCTTAAATGTTAAACCCATAGTGAAGTTAATATTTATTCATTCCTGTTCCAGCCGGAACAGAGCTACTAACCTGTTCTATAAATTTTGTAAAGAGTTAATGATAATGATGTGCAAACTGTAAAATGTCCAAGTGTAAAAAAATATCTGGCACGCTCCCCCAGTGCAGCACACAATTACAAGCAGTGCACTTAGTGTTATGTAAATCAGTTAGAAAAAAAGTGTTCTTGAATATAACTTATAATGTTCAGAGTTATGATCAGCTGCTCCCCTTTCTAGCAGACAGTCTGGACACGTGGTCACATGGCTTCAAAGATATTTAATGTAAAACAGGCGCCCTGCCGGCCCGGCCCCAAAAGGAAAATAAAAGTGTGAATATCACCTTAGTACCGCTGGCAAGTGCTACATCGAGAACGAGTCACCAGCTCCCTCTTCGAACAGGATCTTGTTTAATGGTCCATGACTGATGCAGGTGTACGGCAATCAGCAAGGCCAAATCTCCGGCTTAATTCAAGAACCCGGGAGTCGTTTACGCTTCAGCAAGCCATGAAGACGGATACAAACTACGCCGTAATTGTTCGAAGAGAGAGACAGACCAATGTATCTCGTAGCGGGGCGGCGAGTAATCTGCCGTTACACGCAGAGCCAAAATGCTCCCCTTTCTACGAGATGCGCGCGCAGCCTTAACCGAGGCGGCCAAGGGTCACTACAGCTGACCGTTGCCTTCACGTTACTTAACAATTAGACAAAACTTTTCTAAAACTTTTTCAACGGCCGGATTTACACCGGCACAGTACTCTGGATCATTGGATGCTCGTACTCTGCTACACTGGGTTCTCGTACTCTGCTTTTGGTTGATCTACTGTGGTTGTTGTTTCTAAGTAGATTCTGTGGCTGCCATGGTCGTCGGTCAAATCTGGAAGTTCTAGTTGTTGGACATAGCCTCCGATTACATCAGTAGTCGAACGAAGAAAAGTAGTAGTTCTTGAGCAGAGCCTCCGGCCGCTAAGATGGTCTGAGGAGAAAGAGAACGATGTTTGCGCGTCCTCGTATTTATACACAGAGCGCCACAAATCGTGTCTCGACAATATTCTGCATGTATGAAGCTGTTAAGATCGTCACTCTTACCCCACGCTTTCTAATGACACTTAATTTGCTCGTCTTCGCAAATTTCGAAGTCTTTAGCACATTATCTGATATTCATTCGATCGGTAATTTTCTAGGCGTTCATCATGCACAAGCCGTTTTTCTTTATCTTAATTACTCTATTTACTATTGCTTTTTAACTTTCCACACTAACACTTTTTGTATGTTTTTCACTATTTTTTATACACTTGTTTGTTATTTTTAACCACACATTTTGATGTCTTTAGTTTTTCGCTACCATGCACACTAGCATTATAAATTAATTTAAATACAATAATTTATATCGTTACTGAAAAGGGTAGTGCTTTTCATGATTAACTAGTCGCACTCACACAACCATTTTACGTGTGTACACACATGCAGAGAGCAGCTGGCTCTACTCCCTGTCTCAACATGTAAGTTCTATTACAGTTTATATTGCAGGCTGAATGATAATTATTACCAAAATGCGTTATTTATGTCTTCTAATCACTTATTTAAATTATTTGGTGCAATACACAGTACTCAAACAATTTGTACTGTTGCAATATATATATATATATAGTGTAACCTTACATAATCTGTACCTAATACTAAATGAAATAAAGGTAAAATATTCTTTAATAAAAAGTAAAATACCTGATATTATCATTAATAGTGATAATCAAATTCAGTAGGTATCTCATTACCCACGTCAGAAAAAATATTATACTAAAGTATCATACTATAAAACCTTTGCCGTAGATTAATAATACACTAAACAATAAACACTTTAGTAGTGAATAAACAGTGTAATAAATGGTGCTATAAAAATACAGTGTACACCAAGTGCGACATAATATGATTAGTGATAGGAAAGAGAAATCAGTCACAAGTTGTGATAAGGATGCAAGAATCTTGTAATAGATAATAAGTAGTTAGTAGTAAGTTATTATTGTTTTATTTTGTTAGGCCACAAAGGCAATATTTTAATGTATAAATAGGAAATTCTTATGTTTATTGTTCTGAAAGATCCAGGGTTAGGGAAGGAGTTAATCACTGTTAATTGGAATAAATTATAAAGAGATAATGAAAAATAAAATAGGGCTAGAGCAGTAATACATTTACAAATATAAAAGTCAGAAATGAACTAATTAAACACATCTAGTAAACCGAAAATATAAAAGAAAACTAAATTTTAATAAAAAAAACACTTTCAGGTGATGGCAGAAGGGTATAATAAATAAGTTTATGTAATTTTTATGAGAAAATAATGTGAATGGAAAATAGTTCATAAAAAACAAGAAACTGGTTAATAAAAAAACTATGGAGTATCACCACTAAAATATAACATATAAGCATCTAAGCATATGTAATAGTATGAAGAAAAATACTATGTAAATTAAATTTAATTAGAGTTAACTTTTTTATAAAGGAGTATTTTTCCTAAAAGGTGAAAGAACTAATAGTATCTTAATACTAGCCTAATTACTAAAAACTGTACCTAGGTTAGGCAATAAAAACTCACCAATTTCTTGGTTACTAACGGTAACAAAGGTAACAAGATGAGAGGATTGTTAATTTTGATTTCAAGAGGGAAGATGACACAAAAATAATGTCCAGAAAATTTCAGAAATATTAACTAAATTTCAAACTGTTCGCTATTCAAAACTGAAGAAAACAATCAGCATAGAAACTGTGTCTGGGGCTTCACTTTTTTGAAACATACTAACTGATGCGAGAATATACAAAAACATTGAAAATTTGTCCAGCCACCAGACAGCTTGAAAATTGGAACATAATCACTACCATTTGTGAGCAAGACTAAAAACTACACATCACCACCAAGTAACGAACACTAGAAACCAGTACAAAATAATGAAATCTATAAGAAACCTTAGTGAGAACGTTTCGAACTTTATTTATTTAATTAAAAACAGTAAAAATATAATCTCAATAGAACATTCACAGCGGCCATATTTCTTGTTCGTCAGCTGTATGAATTTGTGTAATCTGCGCTCTGGCGTCTAAAAAACGAACTCTTTGACCTAGCCATAAGAATAAAATATTTTCCTTGTAAAGTATTACTTTGCTCTTGTCAAAGCATTTCTGAGTTTCTTACAGCTCACAGAATCCCCCAAAACCCTGAGAAAAATAATTTATTAATTTTGTTTATACCTATAAGTGAATATATAACAATCTTTTTGTTTCGTGTGGGAGTTTTATAATTTTTTTTTTTTGAAAAAAAAGGCTACTTAATATTTAAGACTAAGCCGAAGGTCTAGAAGGAACCATAAAGTGCGCTGGGTCCAATGAGACGGGATTTGCAATTAATGCTCTCTAGTAACAAGCAAGATAACCTTTATTATTACGTAAATTCATCCTATAATTTTTGAATATTCATAATTTATAGATAACAACCTTTATGACACGATAACACATAATTCGACATACACCGTACATGTAAATCACAGACACAATTATAAGTTTAAGAGCCTTGACAACAGCCTGTATAGTTTTATCAAAACACAATTTATAATTTTCAAATACATGTAAACCGCCTGGCTAATTTTATCAAAAAATACAATTTATAAATTTGAAAGGCCTGTAAAACGCCTGGATAATTTTACCTAAAATACAACATATAAATTTAAAATCCCTGTAAACCGCCTGTATAGTTTTGTCTAAAGTACAATTGATAAATTTAAAGACAATAACCTGGATTAGCCATAATAACAAGAAAATACAAATTACAAAATTTAAAATGCCTGTAAACAGCCTGTATAGTCTTATGAAAAGTACAATTTATAAATTTAAAGAAAATAACCAGGATCCGGCCCGACCGCTGACATGTACCACACGGCATCCGAAAAAGCAATTAACTCTTACAAGATTTTAGGGAAAACACCCCCCCCCCAAAGCCAGACAGGGTAGTAGAAAGCTGGGCAACAGCCAGACCCGACATAAGGTAACATGTCCGGGAGCTTGCATAGATTTGCACAAACAGGTGACTCCCCTTGGTTTTAATGTGTAACCTGGCCTAATGCAGATTAAAGAAGACTGGGAGTACCCTTCTATGAAACAAGAAAACGATAATGTGCAAAAACCTGTGATTATGATAGATACTAGACCAGCCGGGCCAGATCTGCATGTTACATACTGCACCAACCTACTTAACTAACGTACAAGTCCCCCCCCCAAACTTCTACAAACCCATTCAGTATCAAAGTTAAAAAAATAAAGCATAAAAATTAATGAACGCTGGTCACATGCCAGCGAACGGTCGTACAATTGTTTCTCTTTTTATTTATTTATTTTTTTTTAATTAATAACTCACACACAAAGCCTCATTATTCGGTTTAATTTATAAAGCACGCCTACATGAGAATGCAAGGTTAACACTCTGCAACATGTTCGAAGTTATATAATGGACACGTGCTCTCACAGTCAATTCATCAAAGTACCCCAGAATTACATACTTTTTACACCCCTTTTGACACGGGCAATTACTATTTACTAAATACATATGTATAAGGCTGTTTCAGTGGTTAAATAAATCAAAATATGTGACAATGAATGTACTTTAGGTCACCCACACACGAGATATGCATATCAGAAATTATCCGTTCACATCTAAGCCAATTATTGTTTAAATTAGACCTTTTTCACAAGCAATGAATAATATATATTTAATTTACTTACTGGAGGTCTGTAAGAGTCTACATATGCATGATAGGATAGAAAAATACAAGATTAAACAAACTCAGTCTGCCGAAAGGATAGGCTGTTCACGGTGCAGTTGAAGAGACCCGACTGAACAAACTTGCCAACAGATGCTTTGAGTCGTGGAACACGATTACCCGGTTTCGCTAACAGATGGCGCGGGAATGCAGTAGGCATGAAGTAACGCCGAAACACGGCGCAGCTGACAACGTAAAATAATAAAATACCAATGGTTAGCAAGAAGAATGTTGATCCGTCACGTTAGGACCAAAAAAAATGTTATGTTGAGCTGCAGCCGAGTGGACCGCGTAAAATGTGTTGTATGTCGGCACGTATGGTCTTTTCCATCAGAAAGAATGAAACTTATTGTGTTATCGCCAGGATGAAAATGATAAAGATAGTGGACTGTATTAATAGATGTATTAAGTTTCCCCGTTTCTTACACTCAACTCATAGTAGTAAGGTTGGCTAATGCTGAAGATTAAATTTTAAGAAACTGATTCAGAAATGAAACTACATTTTGATGCGGCACAAGTGTGTGCACTTAGTTACATCGAAAACGTGGAGGCCTAAGGCCTAAATAATTGTCGCGACAACAAGATATGAGAATGACAGAGTCAGGCAGCAAACGTAGGAACGTCCGCTGCCGGCCAAGGCTCGTAGTACTGTAACGTTATAAAAACGAGATAAGAACGATTCAGAAAGCGTACAGATTAGCCAACCTACAAATACGAAAATTACCACACTACTGTCCATAACTGCCCGCCAAAAAATCAAAAGATTTTTTAATACATTTTAATAACTTATTGTAGAAAAATACAGAGTTCTTAATAATAAAGGTTAATCTCAGTAGGCTGCATTGAACCTTGAGTTGTAGTCTTAGATAACAGTTATGACATTAACTGCTTAGCGATAAGCTTGAGAGATGATAAGAGTTAAGCAGGCCAAGGTTGGCGTGCAGCTTCAATCAAACATGAATAAAATGCAAAGTTAGCAATGTATTGCCAATACATAGTATGTACACATGTATAGTAGTATGTATATTGAACGATATAAGACATGAAAATACATAATTTAACAATGTTTAATGATGAATAATCGGTGACTCATCACATGATGGGCCCGATAAATTGTAACATTTATGCAAGTCATAGTGGTTAGCTTGAACCAGTTAAGGCCAGTAGACCTATACAAGTAGCATTGAATACAATGAGCAAACAAAATTATTATAAAATTATACATGTAAAGACATAAATTTAGCATGACGCCATATAGTTTGAACGATGCATGCTATCCTGATGTTTCAGGAATATACAATAAATTGTTATGTGAAAACAAGTTATACATAGTGGACTGATTGCAAGCACAAATTGTAATGACATGTATGTCATAATTAAAGCATGAATAATAATTGTGCAATGCGTGATCACAAAATGCAAATACAATATAAAAATAAAATACAATATAAAAATAAAAATATAGGCGTGGCGTTGTTATAGACAGTAGATGCGAAAAACAATGTGTTTTACATAAATACAAGTTAAATAATAAATACAATAGAAATCAGTTTAGTTAACTACAAATATGAATAAGGCACAATAGCATAAGTGACAAGTACAACAATGTGGTTATACAAATGTAACAAATGAGTTGAACAATTGCGAGAAATACATTCATAGAATAATAAAATCACACATATTGACAAATGTGCAAGAAAATGCATACATGGTTTGTATACCTGCATACCATGAGAATATTATGTAAAAATTTTTATATAAAGCAATACCACCAATAACATGACACATACCCAATACCAATATCAAAATGTAAATGTCTAGGACATAATATGCCTCACAAATTATTAAGATATAAATACAAAACTAGCAGAATATACCACCATGAAATATGATAAGTATAGCTATAATAGCACAGTGCATGGTTGTAAAATTACAAGTCACATGCAAAATTAGTATAAAGACACGCAATGATGCAAAATTAACATTAAAATGTTGTGATGAAACATATCACAATTAAGTTGACCAAATGGTCATACAATGTAGTAATGAAAGCCAGTGGCCAAGTAAACTAGCATTATGCTAAATAATTATAGTAACCTTGTGTCTAATCATCGTCCCGGGCTGGCAACAAGGATAGCTTATGAACGGGTCTGCGTAATATACCAGTAGGCGTGCGAATGTCTACAACTCTAATTAAGTTGTCCGGGCCGGGAAATGTGGCGGTAATTACCCCAAATTTCCATGATAATGGAGGTAAGTTATCCTCCATCAATAAAACCAGGTCACCAATGGAAACATTATCCTTGGCGAATTTCCACTTGTGACGTTGTTGTAATTGATGTAAATAATCGCGAGACCAAGCCTTCCAAATGACTTGGACAAACTTCTGGAGAAGTTGCCAACGTCCAAGACGAGAGATGGGAACGTGAGATAAGTCTGGGTCAGGTATCGCCGTTAATGGTGTGCAAATTAAAAAATGGCCAGGTGTAAGTGGCACCGGATCATTTACATCCGATGAAATGGCAAATAATGGGCGAGAGTTTAGACATGCCTCTATCTGAGACAAAACTTTCGTAAACTCCTCGAAGGTGAGTATAGACTTGCCTACCACGCGGCGTAAATGATACTTTAAACTCTTTATACCGCTCTCCCAAAGACCACCAAAATGGGGTGACGAGGGCGGAATAAATGACCATGAAATACCCTGAGAGGTCGCAAAGTATATGACTGATGAGGTGGCATCCTTATCATGCCAAAGATTGTAAAGGTCATGGAAAACATTGCGGGCCTTCCTAAAGTTCGTGCCATTATCAGAATATAACTGGCTGGGTATGCCCCTACGGGACATAAACCGACGTGAGGCAGCTATAAACGCGTTGGCTGTAAGGTCGGAAACCAATTCCAAATGAATGGCCCTGGTAGCTAAGCAGATGAACAAAGACACGTACGATTTTGACAGAGTTCTAGATTTCTGCCCGCCATGACGAATCATGAAGGGACCACCATAATCAACTGCGCAGAATAGAAACGACCGCGAAGGAGTGACTCTAGGAGATGGTAGAATACCAAGCCTCTGAACCTGTTGTTTGGCACTAAACCTGAGGCACTTGACACATCTACGAATGATGGAGCGAATGACTATCTTAGCGTTAATAATCCACCAAAGTTGACGAAGTGAGTGATGCACGAGTTGAGAGCCAGCGTGAAGTAGACGAATGTGTTCGCGTTCAATAATAAGGGGAGTAATATGAGCCGATGGATGCAAGACAATAGGATGCTTATTGTCATAAGTTAATTGCGACTGCTGCAAGCGCCCGCCGACGCGTATTACGCCAGACTCATCGAGAAACGTGTCCAGAGAAGATAACTTACTCCTAATAGAGACAGAAGACCCATTACGAAGACAATTAATCTCGGCAGCGAAGTGGATCGACTGAGATTGTTTTACGAAAAAATTAATAGTGGAATGAATTTCAACGGGGGTTAGAGCGCCCGATATTTTCTTAGCACTGGAGCGTCTAATATTTTTGATGAATCGAAAGCAGTAAGCGTACACGCGTGTCAGACGGTGCAACGAAGAAAAGTCCTTTGAAAGATCAATAGCCAGGGTAGACATTAGAGAAAGTTTGGGGGTTTGTTTCTCCTCCGCAGTGAATTCAGAAGACGACAGATTAGAAGGTAAAAAGGGTGGAAAAAGATTGTACTCGGAAGGTGAGACAAACAGGCGGGACCATGCCACCAAAGCGAACAATCGCGCAAAACGTCGGGGTGACATCCCCTAGTAATAATATCTGCAGGATTATGTCGAGAATTGATGTGATGCCATGTGTAGGCTTGCGTAAGACGGTGAATCTCAGCAACACGATTAGCGAAGTAGGTTTTCCACCTCGATGACTGGGCATGGATCCAGTAAATGGACACCATAGAGTCAGAATATAGATGAACACTATTAATAAAGAAATGAAGAGCACGGACGACCTTGAATACGAGTCGTGATAACAATAAGCAAGCGCAGAGTTCAATGCGAGGTAATGACACCTGTCGTAGTGGGGCCACGCGAGATTTAGAACACAGAAGGTGACAAGAGGCCGATGAATCTTGATAAATGACTCTAATATAAACACAACACCCATAACCCTTTTCAGAAGCATCCGAAAACCCATGTAATTCAACTATCCTTGCCTTAGACTTGCAACGAATAGAACGTGGGACAATAATTTTACTGATCAGACACAACTTATCGCATAATGAATGCCAATGCAAGCGTAATTGCCCGGAGATTGGCTCATCCCAGCCAAGATTGCACAGCCAGAGTTGCTGCATAAACTGTTTGTACAGAAAAACAATGGGACCGACAAGTCCGAGCGGATCGTAAATGCCTGCGATAATCGATAGGATTTTCCTCTTGGAGATGCTTGATTCAACGGGGAATGATTTGATGTCAAACAAAAATGAATCAGTAGTGTTATTCCAGAGAATGCCCAAGGTACGCACATTACGCTGTTTGTTTAAAGGGAGTGATAAATTATCATGATTTGCAACAACCTGGGGTTCATTTCATGCCCATTTATGCAGGGTGAGACCATATTGACTCAACAACGTTCCTAAGTCAGATTTCAACTTGGTCAGATCAGAAATGGTGTCTGCGCCAGTTAACAAATCGTCGACATAGAAGTCATTGGTTATAGCTGACGCTGCGTCAGGAAAAGAAGCTTCATGATCCTTACCAATTTGATTAAGACAGCGAGTAGCCAAAAACGAAGCACTAGCAGTGCCGTATGTTACAGTCCGCAATACAAAGTATTTAAACTGTTCGAGGGGAGAGTCGCGCCACAGAATATTTGATAATGACAATCCTTCTCAGCTACCAGAATTTGTCGATACATCTTCTCGATGTCGGCAATGAGAACATAGTTATGCATACGAAATCGCAATAGAATAGAAAAAAGTTCTTGTTGGACGTTCGGGCCTACCAACAAGATGTCATTGAGAGAAAGACCATTGGTAGTTTTGGACGAACCGTCAAAAACGACTCGAAGATTTGTCGTAGGTCTAGAATGCTTAAGACGGCATGGAGTGGCAGATAGTAGGTATTTGAAACCTCAGAATTGATAGAGCAATTGTCGATAAGCGTCATGTGGCCAAGATCCTTATACTCCTGAATAAAGTTTGCGTATTCGCGCGCAAGCTTAGAATCGCGCATGAACCGGCGTTCTAAACTCAAGAATCTTGCTTCAGCGGTAGCATAGGACTCACCCAACTGGGGATTGTCTGACTTAAATGGTAACGCAACAACGAAACTACCCTCTTGATTGCGATGAGTAGACTTAACGAAATGCTCCTCACAAGCTGACTCGTTATTAATAGGTGCATTATCAGGGATAGTTTCGGTCTCTCAGAATTTTTCGAGAGACTCCAAAATTTGACCGTCGTTGTTCCTAGCTAGGAACGAAACAGCAGGACCCTTGTAGCGGCAGTATTTGGGCAGATTGCCTGCAAGAATGTAGCCTAACTTTGTTTCCTGTATAATAGGAAAATGAGAACCGCGTAAGTATTTGTTAGCTAATATTAAATCTAGGTAGAATTGCGCCCCTAACAGTATGTCGATGTCGGATGATATGTTGAAATTTGGATCAGCAAAAAAAATGTTTTCTGGAATGTTAAATTGATTTATGTCAAAAGATTGTGCTGGCAGTTTATGGGTTAATGCAGATAGGACAGCACACTTTGCCTCGAAGCTAAATCTTTGATAGCGATAGATAATGCGTATAGACGCTAGATTAGTGACACAACACGCGGTGTTATTTATACCTGTTATCGGTATATTCGATGTAGTCAAGTTAAGACGTAATTTCTTGGCAAATGATTCCGTACAAAAATTTAATTGTGAACCCGCATCTGAAAGAACTCTCGCGAGTTGTCTGTTGCCAGCCTGGTCAATGACAAACACAATTGCTGTTGATATAAGAATATTATTTGTGGATTGTAATTTGAGTGAACAATAATTACTGCTGCTGGCAGAGACTGGCTTCGACACATTGTTTATGTGCAACAATGTATGGTGTCGTTTTGAGGAGATCTTACATGATTGTTTAATCTTACAATTAGATGAGAAATGATCTGGCCTTAGACAATTGGTACAGCATTTATGATTTAATATGAATTGTCCTCGTTCTGATGTGCTCAGTGCACGAAATTTATCACACATGTAAATTGGATGATTAGATTTACAGCATAAACATGTTGACGTGAATAATTATTTGACGCTGAGTGATAACTTTTAAATGCAGTGCTGCCAGCAGCGTTTCGTGGTTTATGTTTGTCAGATTTATTATTGAATCTTAAACTTAGCTTGTTGAGTTGCTGTCCGGCATCGATAGGCAGTGTATTTTCTAACAGCTGTCTACGTGCGTTTAAAAACTGAGTAAAACCTTGAAAGTTAGGAAGATTATCATGGTCTATAGACTCCTTACATAATTTAAAAGTAGTATGGTCGAGTTTCGCTGACAATAATTGTACAGTGATAAATTCGAATGAATCCACTGACAGTTGCATGGCCGCCAGTGAATTAACGGAAGACGTTATCGTATTTATGAATTCTGCCAAACTTTGGACAGAGTCTTTAATTGTTGTCTTTACTTCAAGTAAATTTTGAATATAGTACTTTGCTAGTATGAATTTATTGTCATATCTAGCGGACAGCAAACTCAACGCTTTCCAGTAGTTTTTGTTACAAATAGGTAATGACTTAATTAAATCTAGCGGCTCATTTTTCAGAGACGAATACAAATAGTCTAATTTCTGCACTGACGTTAGATCAGATCTGGCATGCACCAAGTCCAGAAATATTGAGTAGAAATGCTGCCATTCTAAGATATTGCCTGTGAAGCAGGGCAAACTTATCGGTTTTAGTTGCGTATTGCTTGTTAATACGGGAGATACAGTCTGAACGTTAAAGGTTTCTAGCAATTGTAAGATAGTAGCTTCTGTTGAATGTAACAGCTCTTCGACCTCAACTCGGTCTTCTTGAGGAGCGTTTATGTCTTTAGAAATAAGCTCAATTTCGGACTGTACCTCATCGTATTTTGTTGCCAAGCTTTTTTGACTTTCAAGTCTGACTGTTAAGAAATGTTTGGTATTAGTGTTCTTGCCAAAGTTACTGATAGCCGAATTAATACGCACTATGGCAGACTTTAAGCCGCCTCTCTTTCTGACCAACACTTTGAGGCCTTCTTCAGCCATTGTACGCACCTGATAATGATGTTAATGATGTGGCACCTGGTATGCGATGTCCCGAAGCGTCGATGCTGTGGAAAAGATGGCGAACACACAGACCGGAGAGATGACTGCTTACTCTGGAGTACTGACGCTAGCACATGGATGATCTTGCAGAGATATCGTCAGGAGGCTCAAAGGCGACGAAAGAAATGCTGGTTAAGTCACGACACGGTCGGATCAGCGAATATGCTGAGTCGCCCTTGATGGCCAGAAATTGGGGCAGAAGAATAATGAAAAGGTAAATAACGAATCCCGGCTCGGAGCGACCAAAAAATGGTTGTTAAGAAGAATGTTGATCCGTCACGTTAGGACCAAATAAAATGTTATGTTGAGCTGCGGCCGAGTGGACCGCGTAAAATGTGTTGTATGTCGGCACGTATGCTTTTTTCCATCAGAAAGAATGAAACTTGGTGTGTTATCGCCAGGATGCAAAATGATAAAGATTGTGGACTGTATTAATAGATTTATTAAGTTTCCCCGTTTTTTACACTCAACTTGTAGTAGTAAAGTTGGCTAATCCTGAAGATTAAATTTTAAGAAACTGATTCGGAAATGAAACTACATTTTGATGCGGCACAAATGTGTGCACTTAGTTACATCGAAAACGTGGAGGCCTAAGGCCTAAATAATTGTCGCAACAACAAGAAATGAGAATGACAGAGTCAGGCAGCAAACGTAGGAACGTCCGCTGCCGGCCAAGTCTCGTAGCACTGTAACGTTATAAGAACGAGATAAAAACGATTCAGAAAGCGTACAGATTACCCAACCTACAAATACGAAAATTACCACACTACTGTCCATAACTGCCCGCCAAAAAATCAAAAGACTTTTTTAATACATTTTAATAACTTATTGTAGAAAAATACAGAGTTCTTAATAATAAAGTTTAATCTCAGTAGGCTGCATTGAACCTTGAGTTGTAGTCTTAGATAACAGTTATGACATTAACTGCTTAGCGATAAGCTTGAGAGATGATAAGAGTTAAGCAGGCCAAGGTTGGCGTGCAGCTTGAATCAAACATGAAAAAAATGCAAAGTTAGCAATGTATTGCCAATACATAGTATGTATACAATATTGAACGATATAAGACATGAAAATACATAATTTAACATTGTTTAATGATGAATAATCGGTGACTCATCACATGATGGGCCCGATAAATTTTAACATTTATGCAAGTCATAGTGGTTAGCTTGAACCAGTTAAGGCCAGTAGACCTATACAAGTAGCATTGAATGCAGTGAGCAAACAAAATTATTATAAAATTATACATGTAAAGACATAAATTTAGCATGACGCCATATAGTTTGAACGATGCATGCTATCCTGATATTTCAGGAATATACAATAAATTGTTATGTGAAAACAAGTTATACATAGTTGACTGATTGCAAGCACAAATTGTAATGACATGTATGTCATAATTAAAGCATGAATAATTGTTTTGCAATGCGTGATCACAAAATGCAAATACAATATAAAAATAAAATACAATATAAAAATAAAAATATAGGCGTGGCGTTGTTATAGACAGTAGATGCGAAAAACAATGTGTTTTACATAAATACAAGTTAAATAATAAATACAATAGAAATCAGTTTAGTTAACTACAAATATGAATAAGGCACAATAGCATAAGTGACAAGTACAACAATGTGGTTATACAAATGTAACACATGAGTTGAACAATTGCGAGAAATACATTCATAGAATAATAAAATCACACATATTGACAAATGTGCAAGAAAATGCATACATGGTTTGTATACCTGCATACCATGAGAATATTATGTAAAAATTTTTATATAAAGCAATACCACCAATAACATGACACATACCCAATACCAATATCAAAATGTAAATGTGTAGGACATAATATGCCTCACAAATTATTAAGATATAAATACAAAACTAGCAGAATATACCACCATGAAATATGATAAGTGTAGCTATAATAGCACAGTGCATGGTTGTAAAATTACAAGTCACATGCAAAATTAGTATAAAGACACGCAATGATGCAAAATTAACATTAAAATGTTGTGATGAAACATATCACAATTAAGTTGACCAAATGGTCATACAATGAAGTAATGAAAGCCAGTGGCCAAGTAAACTAGCATTATGCTAAATAATTATAGTAACCTTATGTCTAAGCATCGTCCCGGGCTGGCAACAAGGATAGCTTATGAACGGGTCTGCGTAATATACCAGTAGGCGTGCGAAAGTCTACAACTCTAATTAAGTTGTCCGGGCGGGGAAATGTGGCGGTAATTACCCCAAATTTCCATGATAATGGAGGTAAGTTATCCTCCATCAATAAAACCAGGTCACCAATGGAAACATTATCCTTGGCGAATTTCCACTTGTGACGTTGTTGTAATTGATGTAAATAATCGCGAGACCAAGCCTTCCAAATGACTTGGACAAACTTCTGGAGAAGTTGCCAACGTCCAAGACGAGAGATGGGAACGTGAGATAAGTCTGGGTCAGGTATCGCCGTTAATGGTGTGCAAATTAAAAAATGGCCAGGTGTAAGTGGCACCGGATCATTTACATCCGATGAAATGGCAAATAATGGGCGAGAGTTTAGACATGCTTCTATCTGAGACAAAACTGTCGTAAACTCCTCGAAGGTGAGTATAGACTTGCCTACCACGCGGCGTAAATGATACTTTAAACTCTTTATACCGCTCTCCCAAAGATCACCAAAATGGGGTGACGAGGGCGGAATAAATGACCATGAAATACCCTGAGAGGTCGCAAAGTATATGACTGATGAGGTGGCATCCTTATCATGCCAAAGATTGTAAAGGTCATGGAAAACATTGCGGGCCTTCCTAAAGTTCGTGCCATTATCAGAATATAACTGGCTGGGTATGCCCCTACGGAACATAAACCGACGTAAGGCAGCTATAAACGCGTTGGCTGTAAGGTCGGAAACCAATTCCAAATGAATGGCCCTGGTAGCTAAGCAGATGAACAAAGACACGTACGATTTTGACCGAGTCCTAGATTTCTGCCCGCCATGACGAATCATGAAGGGACCACCATAATCAACTGCGCAGAATAGAAACGGCCGCGAAGGAGTGACTCTAGGAGATGGTAGAATACCAAGCCTCTGAACCTGTTGTTTGGCACTAAACCTGAGGCACTTGACACATCTACGAATGATGGAGCGAATGATTATCTTAGCGTTAATAATCCACCAACGTTGACGAAGTGAGTGATGCACGAGTTGAGAGCCAGCGTGAAGTAGACGAATGTGTTCGCGTTCAATAATAAGGGGAGTAATATGAGCCGATGGATGCAAGACAATAGGATGCTTATTGTCATAAGTTAATTGCGACTGCTGCAAGCGCCCGCCGACGCGTATTACGCCAGACTCATCGAGAAACGTGTCCAGAGAAGATAACTTACTCCTAATAGAGACAGAAGACCCATTACGAAGACAATTAATCTCGGCAGCAAAGTGGATCGACTGAGATTGTTTTACGAAAAAATTAAGAGTGGAATGAGTTTCAACGGGGGTTAGAGCGCCCGATATTTTCTTAGCACTGTAGCGTCTAATATTTTTGATGAATCGAAAGCAGTAAGCGTTCACGCGTGTCAGACGGTGCAACGAAGAAAAGTCCTTTGAAAGATCAATAGCCAGGGTAGACATTAGAGAAAGTTTGGGGGTTTGTTTCTCCTCCGCAGTGAATTCAGAAGACGACAGATTAGAAGGTAAAAAGGGTGGAAAAAGATTGTACTCGGAAGGTGAGACAAACATGCGGGACCATGCCACCAAAGCGAACAATCGCGCAAAACGTCGGGGTGACATCCCCTAGAAATAATATCTGCAGGATTATGTCGAGAATTGATGTGATGCCATGTGTAGGCTTGCGTAAGACGCTGAATCTCGGCAACACGATTAGCGACGTAGGTTTTCCACCTCGATGACTGGGCATGAATCCAGTAAATGGACACCATAGAGTCAGAATATAGATGAACACTATTAATAAAGAAATGAAGAGCACGGACGACCTTGAATACGAGTCGTGATAACAATAAGCAAGCGCAGAGTTCAATGCGAGGTAATGACACCTGTCGTAGTGGGGCCACGCGAGATTTAGAACACAGAAGGTGACAAGAGGCCGATGAATCTTGATAAATGACTCTAATATAAACACAACACCCATAACCCTTTTCAGAAGCATCCGAAAACCCATGTAATTCAACTATCCTTGCCTTAGACTTGCAACGAATAGAACGTGGGACAATAATTTTACTGATCAGACACAACTTATCGCATAATGAATGCCAATGCAAGCGTAATTGCCCGGAGATTGGCTCATCCCAGCCAAGATTGCACAGCCAGAGTTGCTGCATAAACTGTTTGTACAGAAAAGCAATGGGACCGACAAGTCCGAGCGGATCGTAAATACCTGCGATAATCGATAGGATTTTCCTCTTGGAGATGCTTGATTCAACGGGGAATGATTTGATGTCAAACAAAAATGAATCAGTAGTGTTATTCCAGAGAATGCCCAAGGTACGCACATTACGCTGTTTGTTTAAAGGGAGTGATAAATTATCATGATTTGCAACAACCTGGGGTTCATTTCATGCCCATTTATGCAGGGTGAGACCATATTGACTCAACAACGTTCCTAAGTCAGATTTCAACTTGGTCAGATCAGAAATGGTGTCTGCGCCAGTTAACAAATCGTCGACATAGAAGTCATTGGTTATAGCTGACGCTGCGTCAGGAAAAGAAGCTTCATGATCCTTACCAATTTGATTAAGACAGCGAGTAGCCAAAAACGAAGCACTAGCAGTGCCGTATGTTACAGTCCGCAATACACAGTATTTAAACTGTTCGAGGGGAGAGTCGCGCCACAGAATAGTTGATAATGACAATCCTTCTCAGCTACCAGAATCTGTCGACACATCTTCTCGATGTCGGCGATGAGAACATAGTTATGCATACGAAATCGCAAAAGAATAGAAAAAAGTTCTTGTTGGACGTTCGGGCCTACCAACAAGATGTCATTGAGAGAAAGACCATTGGTAGTTTTGGACGAACCGTCAAAAACGACGCGAAGATTTGTCGTAGGTCTAGAATGCTTAAGACGGCATGGAGTGGCAGATAGTAGGTATTTGAAACCTCAGAATTGATAGAGCAATTGTCGATAAGCGTCATGTGGCCAAGATCCTTATACTCCTGAATAAAGTTTGCGTATTCGCGCGCAAGCTTAGAATCGCGCATGAACCGGCGTTCTAAACTCAAGAATCTTGCTTCAGCGGTAGCATAGGACTCACCCAACTGGGGATTGTCTGACTTAAATGGTATCGCAACAACGAAACTACCCTCTTGATTGCGATGAGTAGACTTAACGAAATGCTCCTCACAAGCTGACTCGTTATTAATAGGTGCATTATCAGGGATAGTTTCGGTCTCCCAGAATTTTTCGAGAGACTCCAAAATTTGACCGTCGTTGTTACTAGCTAGGAACGAAACAGCAGGACCCTTATAGCGGCAGTATTTGGGCAGATTGCCTGCAAGAATGTAGCCTAACTTTGTTTCCTGTATAATAGGAAAATGAGAACCGCGTAAGTATTTGTTAGCTAAGATTAAATCTAGGTAGAATTGCGCCCCTAACAGTATGTCGATCTCGGATGATATGTTGAAATATGGATCAGCAAGAAAAATGTTATCTGGAATGTTAAATTGATTTATGTCAAAAGATTGTGCTGGCAGTTTATGGGTTAATGCAGATAGGACAGCACACTTTGCCTCGAAGCTAAATCTTTGATAGCGATAGATAATGCGTATAGACGCTAGATTAGTGGCACAACACGCGGTGTTATTTATACCTGTTATCGGTATGTTAGAGTTAGTCAAGTTAAGGCGTAATTTCTTGGCAAATGATTCCGTACAAAAATTTAATTGTGAACCCGCATCTAAAAGAACTCTCGCGAGTTGTCTGTTGCCAGCCTGGTCAATGACAAACACCATTGCTGTTGATAAAAGAATATTATTTGTGGATTGTAATTTGAGTGAACAATAATTACTGCTGCTGGCAGAGACTGGCTTCGACACATTGTTTATGTGCAACAATGTATGGTGTCGTTTTGAGCAGATCTTACATGATTGTTTAATCTTACAATTAGATGAGAAATGATCTGGTCTTAGACAATTGGTACAGCATTTATGATTTAATATGAATTGTCCTCGTTCTGATGTGCTCAGTGCACGAAATTTATCACACATGTAAACTGGATGATTAGATTTACAGCATAAACATGTTGACGTGAATAATTATTTGACGCTGAGTGATAACTTTTAAATGCAGTGCTGCCAGCAGCGTTTCGTGGTTTATGTTTGTCAGATTTATTATTGAATCTTAAACTTAGCTTGTTGAGTTGCTGTCCGGCATCGATAGGCAGTGTATTTTCTAACAGCTGTCTACGTGCGTTTAAAAACTGAGTAAAACCTTGAAAGTTAGGAAGATTATCATGGTCTATAGACTCCTTACATAATTTAAAAGTAGTATGGTGGAGTTTCGCTGACAATAATTGTACAGTGATAAATTCGAATGAATCCACTGACAGTTGCATGGCCGCCAGTGAATTAACGGAAGACGTTATCGTATTTATGAATTCTGCCAAACTTTGGACAGAGTCTTTAATTGTTGACTTTACTTCAAGTAAATTTTGAATATAGTACTTTGCTAGTATGAATTTATTGTCATATCTAGCGGACGGCAAACTCAACGCTTTCGAGTAGTTTTCGTTACAAATAGGTTATGACTTAATTAAATCTAGCGGCTCATTTTTCAGAGACGAATACAGATAGTGTAATTTCTGCACTGACGTTAGATCAGGTCTGGCATGCACCAAGTCCAGAAATATTGAGTAGAAATGCTGCCATTCTAAGATATTGCCTGTGAAGCAGGGCAAACTTATCGGTTTTAGTTGCGTATTGCTTGTTAATACGGGAGATACAGTCTGAACGTTAAAGGTTTCTATCAATTGTAAGATAGTAGCTTCTGTTGAATGTAACAGCTCTTCGACCTCAACTCGGTCTTCTTGAGGAGCGTTTATGTCTTTAGAAATAAGCTTAATTTCGGACTGTACCTCATCGTATTTTGTTGCCAAGCTTTTTTGACTTTCAAGTCTGACTGTTAAGAAATGTTTGGTATTAGTGTTCTTGCCAAAGTTACTGATAGCCGAATTAATACGCACTATGGCAGACTTTAAGCCGCCTCTCTTTCTGACCAACACTTTGAGGCCTTCTTCAGCCATTGTACACACCTGATAATGATGTTAATGATGTGGTACCTGGTATGCGATGTCCCGAAGCGTCGAGGCCATGGAGAAGATGGCGAACACACAGACCGGAGAGATGACTGCTTACTCTGGAGTACTGACGCTAGCACATGGATGATCTTGCAGAGATATCGTCAGGAGGCTCAAAGGCGACGAAAGAAATGCTGGTTAAGTCACGACACGGTCGGATCAGCGAATATGCTGAGTCGCCCTTGATGGCCAGAAATTGGGGCAGAAGAATAATGAAAAGGTAAATAACGAATCCCGGCTCGGAGCGACCAAAAAATGGTTGTTAAGAAGAATGTTGATCCGTCACGTTAGGACCAAATAAAATGTTATGTTGAGCTGCGGCCGAGTGGACCGCGTAAAATGTGTTGTATGTCGGCACGTATGCTTTTTTCCATCAGAAAGAATGAAACTTGGTGTGTTATCGCCAGGATGCAAAATGATAAAGATAGTGGACTGTATTAATAGATTTATTAAGTTTCCCCGTTTTTTACACTCAACTTGTAGTAGTAAAGTTGGCTAATCCTGAAGATTAAATTTTAAGAAACTGATTCGGAAATGAAACTACATTTTGATGCGGCACAAATGTGTGCACTTAGTTACATCGAAAACGTGGAGGCCTAAGGCCTAAATAATTGTCGCAACAACAAGAAATGAGAATGACAGAGTCAGGCAGCAAACGTAGGAACGTCCGCTGCCGGCCAAGTCTCGTAGCACTGTAACGTTATAAAAACGAGATAAAAACGATTCAGAAAGCGTACAGATTACCCAACCTACAAATACGAAAATTACCACACTACTGTCCATAACTGCCCGCCAAAAAATCAAAAGACTTTTTTAATACATTTTAATAACTTATTGTAGAAAAATACAGAGTTCTTAATAATAAAGTTTAATCTCAGTAGGCTGCATTGAACCTTGAGTTGTAGTCTTAGATAACAGTTATGGCATTAACTGCTTAGCGATAAGCTTGAGAGATGATAAGAGTTAAGCAGGCCAAGGTTGGCGTGCAGCTTGAATCAAACATGAAAAAAATGCAAAGTTAGCAATGTATTGCCAATACATAGTATGTATACAATATTGAACGATATAAGACATGAAAATACATAATTTAACATTGTTTAATGATGAATAATCGGTGACTCATCACATGATGGGCCCGATAAATTTTAACATTTATGCAAGTCATAGTGGTTAGCTTGAACCAGTTAAGGCCAGTAGACCTATACAAGTAGCATTGAATGCAGTGAGCAAACAAAATTATTATAAAATTATACATGTAAAGACATAAATTTAGCATGACGCCATATAGTTTGAACGATGCATGCTATCCTGATATTTCAGGAATATACAATAAATTGTTATGTGAAAACAAGTTATACATAGTTGACTGATTGCAAGCACAAATTGTAATGACATGTATGTCATAATTAAAGCATGAATAATTGTTTTGCAATGCGTGATCACAAAATGCAAATACAATATAAAAATAAAATACAATATAAAAATAAAAATATAGGCGTGGCGTTGTTATAGACAGTAGATGCGAAAAACAATGTGTTTTACATAAATACAAGTTAAATAATAAATACAATAGAAATCAGTTTAGTTAACTACAAATATGAATAAGGCACAATAGCATAAGTGACAAGTACAACAATGTGGTTATACAAATGTAACACATGAGTTGAACAATTGCGAGAAATACATTCATAGAATAATAAAATCACACATATTGACAAATGTGCAAGAAAATGCATACATGGTTTGTATACCTGCATACCATGAGAATATTATGTAAAAATTTTTATATAAAGCAATACCACCAATAACATGACACATACCCAATACCAATATCAAAATGTAAATGTGTAGGACATAATATGCCTCACAAATTATTAAGATATAAATACAAAACTAGCAGAATATACCACCATGAAATATGATAAGTGTAGCTATAATAGCACAGTGCATGGTTGTAAAATTACAAGTCACATGCAAAATTAGTATAAAGACACGCAATGATGCAAAATTAACATTAAAATGTTGTGATGAAACATATCACAATTAAGTTGACCAAATGGTCATACAATGAAGTAATGAAAGCCAGTGGCCAAGTAAACTAGCATTATGCTAAATAATTATAGTAACCTTATGTCTAAGCATCGTCCCGGGCTGGCAACAAGGATAGCTTATGAACGGGTCTGCGTAATATACCAGTAGGCGTGCGAAAGTCTACAACTCTAATTAAGTTGTCCGGGCGGGGAAATGTGGCGGTAATTACCCCAAATTTCCATGATAATGGAGGTAAGTTATCCTCCATCAATAAAACCAGGTCACCAATGGAAACATTATCCTTGGCGAATTTCCACTTGTGACGTTGTTGTAATTGATGTAAATAATCGCGAGACCAAGCCTTCCAAATGACTTGGACAAACTTCTGGAGAAGTTGCCAACGTCCAAGACGAGAGATGGGAACGTGAGATAAGTCTGGGTCAGGTATCGCCGTTAATGGTGTGCAAATTAAAAAATGGCCAGGTGTAAGTGGCACCGGATCATTTACATCCGATGAAATGGCAAATAATGGGCGAGAGTTTAGACATGCTTCTATCTGAGACAAAACTGTCGTAAACTCCTCGAAGGTGAGTATAGACTTGCCTACCACGCGGCGTAAATGATACTTTAAACTCTTTATACCGCTCTCCCAAAGATCACCAAAATGGGGTGACGAGGGCGGAATAAATGACCATGAAATACCCTGAGAGGTCGCAAAGTATATGACTGATGAGGTGGCATCCTTATCATGCCAAAGATTGTAAAGGTCATGGAAAACATTGCGGGCCTTCCTAAAGTTCGTGCCATTATCAGAATATAACTGGCTGGGTATGCCCCTACGGAACATAAACCGACGTAAGGCAGCTATAAACGCGTTGGCTGTAAGGTCGGAAACCAATTCCAAATGAATGGCCCTGGTAGCTAAGCAGATGAACAAAGACACGTACGATTTTGACCGAGTCCTAGATTTCTGCCCGCCATGACGAATCATGAAGGGACCACCATAATCAACTGCGCAGAATAGAAACGGCCGCGAAGGAGTGACTCTAGGAGATGGTAGAATACCAAGCCTCTGAACCTGTTGTTTGGCACTAAACCTGAGGCACTTGACACATCTACGAATGATGGAGCGAATGATTATCTTAGCGTTAATAATCCACCAACGTTGACGAAGTGAGTGATGCACGAGTTGAGAGCCAGCGTGAAGTAGACGAATGTGTTCGCGTTCAATAATAAGGGGAGTAATATGAGCCGATGGATGCAAGACAATAGGATGCTTATTGTCATAAGTTAATTGCGACTGCTGCAAGCGCCCGCCGACGCGTATTACGCCAGACTCATCGAGAAACGTGTCCAGAGAAGATAACTTACTCCTAATAGAGACAGAAGACCCATTACGAAGACAATTAATCTCGGCAGCAAAGTGGATCGACTGAGATTGTTTTACGAAAAAATTAAGAGTGGAATGAGTTTCAACGGGGGTTAGAGCGCCCGATATTTTCTTAGCACTGTAGCGTCTAATATTTTTGATGAATCGAAAGCAGTAAGCGTTCACGCGTGTCAGACGGTGCAACGAAGAAAAGTCCTTTGAAAGATCAATAGCCAGGGTAGACATTAGAGAAAGTTTGGGGGTTTGTTTCTCCTCCGCAGTGAATTCAGAAGACGACAGATTAGAAGGTAAAAAGGGTGGAAAAAGATTGTACTCGGAAGGTGAGACAAACATGCGGGACCATGCCACCAAAGCGAACAATCGCGCAAAACGTCGGGGTGACATCCCCTAGAAATAATATCTGCAGGATTATGTCGAGAATTGATGTGATGCCATGTGTAGGCTTGCGTAAGACGCTGAATCTCGGCAACACGATTAGCGACGTAGGTTTTCCACCTCGATGACTGGGCATGAATCCAGTAAATGGACACCATAGAGTCAGAATATAGATGAACACTATTAATAAAGAAATGAAGAGCACGGACGACCTTGAATACGAGTCGTGATAACAATAAGCAAGCGCAGAGTTCAATGCGAGGTAATGACACCTGTCGTAGTGGGGCCACGCGAGATTTAGAACACAGAAGGTGACAAGAGGCCGATGAATCTTGATAAATGACTCTAATATAAACACAACACCCATAACCCTTTTCAGAAGCATCCGAAAACCCATGTAATTCAACTATCCTTGCCTTAGACTTGCAACGAATAGAACGTGGGACAATAATTTTACTGATCAGACACAACTTATCGCATAATGAATGCCAATGCAAGCGTAATTGCCCGGAGATTGGCTCATCCCAGCCAAGATTGCACAGCCAGAGTTGCTGCATAAACTGTTTGTACAGAAAAACAATGGGACCGACAAGTCCGAGCGGATCGTAAATACCTGCGATAATCGATAGGATTTTCCTCTTGGAGATGCTTGATTCAACGGGGAATGATTTGATGTCAAACAAAAATGAATCAGTAGTGTTATTCCAGAGAATGCCCAAGGTACGCACATTACGCTGTTTGTTTAAAGGGAGTGATAAATTATCATGATTTGCAACAACCTGTTGTTCATTTCATGCCCATTTATGCAGGGTGAGACCATATTGACTCAACAACGTTCCTAAGTCAGATTTCAACTTGGTCAGATCAGAAATGGTGTCTGCGCCAGTTAACAAATCGTCGACATAGAAGTCATTGGTTATAGCTGACGCTGCGTCAGGAAAAGAAGCTTCATGATCCTTACCAATTTGATTAAGACAGCGAGTAGCCAAAAACGAAGCACTAGCAGTGCCGTATGTTACAGTCCGCAATACACAGTATTTAAACTGTTCGAGGGGAGAGTCGCGCCACAGAATAGTTGATAATGACAATCCTTCTCAGCTACCAGAATCTGTCGACACATCTTCTCGATGTCGGCGATGAGAACATAGTTATGCATACGAAATCGCAAAAGAATAGAAAAAAGTTCTTGTTGGACGTTCGGGCCTACCAACAAGATGTCATTGAGAGAAAGACCATTGGTAGTTTTGGACGAACCGTCAAAAACGACGCGAAGATTTGTCGTAGGTCTAGAATGCTTAAGACGGCATGGAGTGGCAGATAGTAGGTATTTGAAACCTCAGAATTGATAGAGCAATTGTCGATAAGCGTCATGTGGCCAAGATCCTTATACTCCTGAATAAAGTTTGCGTATTCGCGCGCAAGCTTAGAATCGCGCATGAACCGGCGTTCTAAACTCAAGAATCTTGCTTCAGCGGTAGCATAGGACTCACCCAACTGGGGATTGTCTGACTTAAATGGTATCGCAACAACGAAACTACCCTCTTGATTGCGATGAGTAGACTTAACGAAATGCTCCTCACAAGCTGACTCGTTATTAATAGGTGCATTATCAGGGATAGTTTCGGTCTCCCAGAATTTTTCGAGAGACTCCAAAATTTGACCGTCGTTGTTCCTAGCTAGGAACGAAACAGCAGGACCCTTATAGCGGCAGTATTTGGGCAGATTGCCTGCAAGAATGTAGCCTAACTTTGTTTCCTGTATAATAGGAAAATGAGAACCGCGTAAGTATTTGTTAGCTAAGATTAAATCTAGGTAGAATTGCGCCCCTAACAGTATGTCGATCTCGGATGATATGTTGAAATATGGATCAGCAAGAAAAATGTTATCTGGAATGTTAAATTGATTTATGTCAAAAGATTGTGCTGGCAGTTTATGGGTTAATGCAGATAGGACAGCACACTTTGCCTCGAAGCTAAATCTTTGATAGCGATAGATAATGCGTATAGACGCTAGATTAGTGGCACAACACGCGGTGTTATTTATACCTGTTATCGGTATGTTAGAGTTAGTCAAGTTAAGGCGTAATTTCTTGGCAAATGATTCCGTACAAAAATTTAATTGTGAACCCGCATCTAAAAGAACTCTCGCGAGTTGTCTGTTGCCAGCCTGGTCAATGACAAACACCATTGCTGTTGATAAAAGAATATTATTTGTGGATTGTAATTTGAGTGAACAATAATTACTGCTGCTGGCAGAGACTGGCTTCGACACATTGTTTATGTGCAACAATGTATGGTGTCGTTTTGAGCAGATCTTACATGATTGTTTAATCTTACAATTAGATGAGAAATGATCTGGTCTTAGACAATTGGTACAGCATTTATGATTTAATATGAATTGTCCTCGTTCTGATGTGCTCAGTGCACGAAATTTATCACACATGTAAACTGGATGATTAGATTTACAGCATAAACATGTTGACGTGAATAATTATTTGACGCTGAGTGATAACTTTTAAATGCAGTGCTGCCAGCAGCGTTTCGTGGTTTATGTTTGTCAGATTTATTATTGAATCTTAAACTTAGCTTGTTGAGTTGCTGTCCGGCATCGATAGGCAGTGTATTTTCTAACAGCTGTCTACGTGCGTTTAAAAACTGAGTAAAACCTTGAAAGTTAGGAAGATTATCATGGTCTATAGACTCCTTACATAATTTAAAAGTAGTATGGTGGAGTTTCGCTGACAATAATTGTACAGTGATAAATTCGAATGAATCCACTGACAGTTGCATGGCCGCCAGTGAATTAACGGAAGACGTTATCGTATTTATGAATTCTGCCAAACTTTGGACAGAGTCTTTAATTGTTGACTTTACTTCAAGTAAATTTTGAATATAGTACTTTGCTAGTATGAATTTATTGTCATATCTAGCGGACGGCAAACTCAACGCTTTCGAGTAGTTTTCGTTACAAATAGGTTATGACTTAATTAAATCTAGCGGCTCATTTTTCAGAGACGAATACAGATAGTGTAATTTCTGCACTGACGTTAGATCAGGTCTGGCATGCACCAAGTCCAGAAATATTGAGTAGAAATGCTGCCATTCTAAGATATTGCCTGTGAAGCAGGGCAAACTTATCGGTTTTAGTTGCGTATTGCTTGTTAATACGGGAGATACAGTCTGAACGTTAAAGGTTTCTATCAATTGTAAGATAGTAGCTTCTGTTGAATGTAACAGCTCTTCGACCTCAACTCGGTCTTCTTGAGGAGCGTTTATGTCTTTAGAAATAAGCTTAATTTCGGACTGTACCTCATCGTATTTTGTTGCCAAGCTTTTTTGACTTTCAAGTCTGACTGTTAAGAAATGTTTGGTATTAGTGTTCTTGCCAAAGTTACTGATAGCCGAATTAATACGCACTATGGCAGACTTTAAGCCGCCTCTCTTTCTGACCAACACTTTGAGGCCTTCTTCAGCCATTGTACGCACCTGATAATGATGTTAATGATGTGGTACCTGGTATGCGATGTCCCGAAGCGTCGAGGCCATGGAGAAGATGGCGAACACACAGACCGGAGAGATGACTGCTTACACTGGAGTACTGACGCTAGCACATGGATGATCTTGCAGTGATATCGTCAGGAGGCTCAAAGGCGACGAAAGAAATGCTGGTTAAGTCACGACACGGTCGGATCAGCGAATATGCTGAGTCGCCCTTGATGGCCAGAAATTGGGGCAGAAGAATAATGAAAAGGTGAATAACGAATCCAGGCACGGAGCGACCAAAAAATGGTTGTTAAGAAGAATGTTGATCCGTCACGTTAGGACCAAATAAAATGTTATGTTGAGCTGCGGCCGAGTGGACCGCGTAAAATGCGTTGTATGTCGGCACATATGCTTTTTTCCATCAGAAAGAATGAAACTTGGTGTGTTATCGCCAGGATGCAAAATGATAAAGATAGTGGACTGTATTAATAGATTTATTAAGTTTCCCCGTTTTTTACACTCAACTTATAGTAGTAAGGTTGACTAATGCTGAAGATTAAATTTTAAGAAACTGATTCGGAAATGAAACTACATTTTGATGCGGCACAAATGTGTGCACTTAGTTACATCGAAAACGTGGAGGCCTAAGGCCTAAATAATTGTCGCGACAACAAGAAATGAGAATGACAGAGTCAGGCAGCAAACGTAGGAACGTCCGCTGCCGGCCAAGGCTCGTAGGACTGTAACGTTATAAAAACGAGATAAGAACGATTCAGAAAGCGTACAGATTAGCCAACCTACAAATACGAAAATTACCACACTACTGTCCAACCAATTTATATTTATAAATATATTTTTATTCTGACGCCGGATTTCTTTGAGAAACCGCGGCACAAATATATCTGTTGTGTGATAGAAATACATATACCGAAATTTGGTATAATTTCGAAAATAGTTGATTTGAAAATCGACGAAATGAGTTTAATAGTTTCAAAAAATAAACCAATATTAGATAATAAATACCTTTTTGAGGGAATTAACTTTGTGTTATTCTTTGTAGATAGCAAATGTGTTACAGGAAAATGGCAAATAGCAGAGAAGAGTGAGCAAACTAACGCAGTCATCATAGCGTACGAGGTGTAAATGACGAACATAACCTTTCGCGTGTTGCCGCCTTGAAAACAGCTGTTGCAATATACGCTTAATAAAACGATAACACAGTACACCGGAGAGGAACTCTCAAATTTGTAATGGATTTTGATAAAGGTGTGATTGGGTTGTAATGAATAACATAACGGGGTAATTATTATTTAATTTTTTTCAACAAACTATCTTGAAACGGATATATATTTTTACGGTTTTTTATGCTGATTAAAAATATGTAAGAATAAAATGTCTAAGCTTACTCATAACTTTTATACATGGGGTCTCATAAAGATGCAGAAACCCACTTTAAAAAATATATGGATGCAGAACCCCCTTTAATATATGGGGTTAAAAGTAGCGTGTTCAGGTTATGATGCTTAACTGAGATTATATATATATATATATATATATAAAGAATATAAAAGAACAATATATTAATTAAAATATATTAATAAATATATATATTAATATATTAATATATAGAATATATTAATTAATATTAATTAAAATTATTACGTAAATGTAAATCATAAACTAAATAAAATATTTAGAGGTACTAATTTAAAAATATTTTATAATACAGATAATAAAATTTTTAATAAAATAAAACCCAAAACTAAATCCAATATTCACAATAGAAATTGAATATATAAAATAGAATGTCCAGATTGTATTAAATTTTACGAGGGCCAGACAAAGAGAAAACTACTAGATAGGTTCCTTCAACACCACAATGCAAATTTAAAACCAAATATTTTTAAATCTAATTTAGCCACACATTATCTAAATAATAACCACCAATTTCCAAATATTGAAAATATAACATTAATTAAAACATACAAAATTTCAAAAAATTAATATTTGGGAAAATCTTAATAACGAAATTCAAAATATTAATAGCTACAGAATTTATCTTTCTTTTTTCAGTACTGATTTATAAAACTCTAATTTTTACTTAAATGCCTTGCATTGTTTTCATTTCAATACTAATTTGAGCTCTTGTTTACGTTAATTTTACTTCTATAATATCTACCATTTTAACTCTATATTTACAACAAACATTGGCTCTTAACTTTAAAGTAAAACAAGAATGACTTTAATTGTCTTTGAGTTAATTGTTCAATTAAGAGATAAATAAGTTGTTTATCACCTTCTTGTTGTCAATCATACACAATCGCAATCGATCCATCTGTAATCGTCCTCGTCTCGAACTCCAGCATCAATTCCTCTTGTCCAGCGTCGCTTCTCTTGTCCAGCGTCGTTTCCAGACTTCAGTAATGTTCCTCTTGTCCAGCGTAGTCGCCTCTAGACTCCAGCGTCGTTCCTCGTATCCAGCGTAGTCGCCTCTAGACTCCAGCGTCGTCTCGCTCTCTGGAACTAAGTCGTCAGCTCTCTCGCTCTCCGGAACTTCATGTTACTTCTTCTCGTGCTGTTTCGGACGTCAGTTGATCATCTTATATGGATTTTCTTCTCGTGTAATTCTGTTACTATTTACAAGTGATGGCATTTACAACTTAGTTACATAGTTGTATGTAACTGGAAGAATGAAACTATTTACAAAAAATAAATTTTCCGTGCGTACGGAAAGAAGCTCCCGCTGCAACTGTGGGTGATCAAAAAAGATACAACTGCAGCGTGTGTGTCCTATTTATACCCACGTCTTGGTTAACACCTGCAGTTGTACGAAATCGACATGTCTAAAATTGTCTCTGGGGTTTGTTCCCCCACTCCTCGTCAATTTCGCTTTTTCTTATATTTCTGCGAATTGCAGAGACCTGTGAGTATACTCTTATACCCATCTTATAACTATTTTCACTACACATGTTCACTCTACTTTTGGACATTGTAACTTAACCCTTGCAATCTGTACACAGTTATTTCGCCACTACACTCGTATGGTGTGTCCCTTTCACGTGGTTTTCGTACAGTATGTAGTTAATTTTATTACATTTTATTGGCAAAATACTGTTGTACACACTTTCAGTTACATCTGTGTGTGTGTACAAGTCGATTCAGGTCGAAACACCTGTCCATATTTTTGTCTGAGCCAAGCTTGCAATCCCTGACATGCTTACTTCTAATGCATTGTTAATTATTTTACAATTTATTATGTATATTTAAATTTTTATATTCAATGCTCAGTACAGCACTTATCTGTACTGTCGCAATATATTGTAACAAATCATTTAAGTTACGTCTTATTAGCCCTACGTTGTTTGGGTCATTTGTAACAAACAATTATTTTACGGGATCCTTTGTTGTTTTTTACTCCTTGTAGGTATTACTGTTCTGTTGATAGAGAGAGAGAGAGAGAGAGAGAGAGAGAGAGAGAGAGAGAGAGAGAGAGTTAACTATATAAGGACAAATTTACCTCCGAACTTATACATCTTGCACAACCATCTGGTGATATTACAAGAGGTCCTACAACAATGGACTCTGTAACAAAGAGTAAACAAGAATTTTAGCTAACAGAGAAAAATAATTATCATTGCCAGTATCAACAAAAGTGCACATTACTAAATGAAATATTGCAATTTTATGGGAAATAACGTTATTAAACTAATTATGTACTTTATTAAGAACTTTTCTTTTGCCAGCAGCTTCCAAAAACTCTTTATATAAAAAATTTTATAAACAAACTTATTTAGAGTTTCTAACAATACTTATCTTACAATTATCATATGATTATACTTTCCAAAGGAAGCCCCTGATTTGAAAGCATCGACACCTTATAATACTACTAATTAAAAATGATTCCAACTACTGTGTTACTAAATTTTCTCATTTAAAATGTAAATGGGACTGTTAATAATTTTATATTGTTGTCATTAACAAGACAAAACACAATTATTAATGGCTATTTTATCACAAACTTTAAAATCTCCTATAAAGCTTGCTCTATGAAATAGGACATTCCTGATGCAGAAAATTAACTTTGAAATAACACTAATTAAATAACGCCCAAACAAAAAAATGCTTTGAAAACAAAACATTAATGAAATATGGTATGAATTCATTGTGCTACATTCAAAGCTGATTTTCTTAATTGATTTAAAGTATACAAGTCTAGTTTGTCAAGTAAAGATAATTTAATCCTTAAATTTTTTAGTGACCGTCAATCAGTGAATGTTTTAGTGGATGGTTAGTGAGGATCGGTCAATAATACAACTTTTAGTTATTTTGCGTCGACGTTTCGACAATATTTATCCTGAAGATGACAATAAATATTGTCGAAACGTCGACGCAAAATAACTAAAAGTTGTATTATTGACCGATCCCCACTAACCATCCACTAAAACATTCAAAGATAATTTAGGTAAACCTTCCACTACTTATGAAACAAACATTAAATCAAATATGGTAATGTTACAAAATTCGCAAATAGACAAAAATACAATTTGAAATTATCTATAGGCTAAATTGCTTTGATTATATTACCTGCTCCACTTGATATGTTTTCCACATCAATATCATCTGATGTCGGTACTACTGATGGTGCAATAATAGTCATTTTTCCCAGTCAATTCTGGAAAGTTCAGGAGAATCCTAAAAGATCATACAAAACTCATACATAATTTTTCACTAACTTAATAATTAAGGATATTAAGCTAATAATGAAGAGAATAATTTATTTTCTTAACCTAGCACAATATTTGTAGGTTAGCACTATGAATTTACAAAAAGTTAATGGATTTTGTGTAAATTTCTAAAAAAATTAAATTTACAGCATAATCTAGTAGTAATTTTATAGTAATCTATTTTAATTTAAATGAACTCAATTCTAAAAGTTAAAAACAAACTTACATACTGCAGATCCTCTTGTTGTTCAGCTAGCACTATTGTTGGTTGGTTACATCCCTGCACTGAAGATTCTTGAAAAAGATTTTTAATATAATCATACAAACTCGAAAAACAAAAATCTGTTCAAATGATTAACTTTGAATAATATAATCCTGATGATAAGTAGCAAATACATTACGGATAATTCATCCACACTGTATCATTTAAATCTACTATTAAGTATAACACACCCCATAAAATTTTTTATAATATTAAGATATTAATTTTTTAAAATTTCATGTGATATTAGTTGAGTATCATTTAGGAGGTTAAACAATATAAATACAATTCTACACATTAAGTTACAGATTATAAATACAGATAATAAGACATTAAATAAAAATAACTCTATAGGCCTACATCAATTATGGGGTTTAAGAACCTGCTGTAAGCAGTGATAATTTTAGTTTAGTGAGCTTTAATCAGACTTGCATGCAATAATAAATATTACATAAGATAAAAGAACGATGCTTTCTTTAGTCACCAGCAAAACCTTTTCTGTCTGCAAGTTAATATTATAAAATTTAAAAACAGCATAATTTTATTAAAAAATTTAATCGAGATTAAAATGCACGTTTAAGTTAAAATTAAAGAAGTCACATTTCAAATTCTCTTTTCACTTTTCTTTTACCTGACAAATATTAGCCCTTAATTTTTAAAGCAGAGGTGTGTTAAAACAAAATTTTTATGACAAATATATTACAATTTAATGGACTCAATGGTATGAAAGTAACTATGTGTACAAAAAATTACAACAGTTTGCTTCAGTGAGGATAAAGTAACCATAGGCCTATATTATAAATTTTGTTATATCAGGTCTTAAAATTAACCTTAACTTACTAAGTCATATCTTGTTAAGTAATTACGTTTCTCTGAAAAATGCTGAATTTGAAAGTATATTTGAGTAATATAGCTGGACTGAAGAATTAAATAAAATACGTAACTAGTTAAATACGAGCAGAGTACAAATTAAATATATTATGGTAAGGCCTACCATCTTGTGTGAGGTAGGCCTAACACATTTTACGATTAAAATGACTTACAAATTGGATACATTACACAAATATAGGTAGGCCTATTTCCTTTTTACAATTGAAAACGTACACAGTCTAGCCAATATTTCTATAGGCTAATGGGTGTACTGAGTAGGAACTCAAGGTTTAGTTCTTGCCTTCAGACATTTTATACATCATATCAAAGCCACAGATTAAATTACTGGCAAAATATTTTGGCGGAATTTACGAACAAAATTTAGCATAAATTTCAGGCCTAATCTACCACTCAAACTTACCAACTCTTGATCAGTCACATCAGAAACTTATGTGTGTGGTAAATCAAATTCTGTGTAATATGTGCAATCATTTGAAAATCGAACACGTAAATTTTCACAAAACAGAGCCCGTCTTACATCTGTAAGAAAAATAAAATTATGTAATGTTCATACATGAATCACCATAAAAGTAATAAATGGAATTTTTTTAGAGTAGACAAAATAATTGTCAGACTTACAGGAGTATCTATAATAAAGAAAAATTATTTAATTAAATTGCAGTCAGTGAACTCACAGGGACTTTTTTTAAAATGAGTTAATTAATCTTAGTTTTAAGTTAACTAGAGTTTAAGGGGTGATTGTATACACCAAATATAAGGTAACATGAATAAATTAACACTGAACTTACTACATTCCCAGTCAAATATGAAAGTAAAGTATGAAAATATATGTAGACATGCACTATTGGTGTAAGTTCTGAAGCTAAAGACAATTCAACTATGATACAGAACTTTAGCCTATTATATTTAACACCCAGGCCTATAAACATTTGATCTTTTTCTAAAAGTAATTAATTTTATTTCAGAGTTAGGTTAGGCTTACAGGCTAATCCGCTGTAAGTTTAGCTAAATCAGTTCTATTATCATGGGCCAGACTTAATGCAGATTAAGTTTGGTGTTGTTAATAATACATCAACATAAAACTAACTGACAGTTTATTCCTAGTCCTAGGGTTATAGAATCAAAGTCTTATCTAAACACTGAACTATCCTTAACTGATAATTCCATGTTAAATCCAACTTGTATAAAATACAATGAATACTCATGTTCTTGAATACCACCATCTATGATTTCTATTCAAATACATATTATTATTCTGACATTTTGAGTTGTCTGTTTTACCCTACACTTTTCAAAGCAGGAATTACAATTTTAAACTTTTATAACAATGCATCAAATAAAATTATTCTGTGTAATGGTTTCAGTAATTTGATATTTATACAGAATAAGCATTTATTACAGAATACATATTTCATTTAACTGGAGTCAGTTCCCTCACAGGGTCTTTTTCAAAAATGGGTTAATTAATCTTATATTTTTAGTTGATTAGAGTTGAGGGGTGCTTTTATACACTGAATATAAATAACAATTAAAACTGTATGTACCTTTTTTAGCTGTAAGTCTGGTAGGCTCTATTTTGGTAGAGTCTACTTTCACAGTCATCTGAAAAGTAAAATTTGACAATAGATGTTCAAATGTTTAACGTAGAATAACATAATCCTAATGATAATTAGCAAATACATTACGGATAATTCATCCACATTGTATCATTCAAATTTACTGTTAAGCATAATACACCCCATAAAATTGTTTAGAATATTAAGCTATTCATTTTTTTAAATTACATGTGATATTAGTTGAGTATCATTTAGGAGGTTAAACAATAAATACAATTCTACACATTAAGTTACAGGTTATAAATACAGATGTGAAGAAATATACGTTTTAGTAAATTATATTTGCCCTAATTCTATTTTACCTACCTTCGGACCGTCTTAACCTCACTTCTCAACTTGCCTTCCCATCAGAAAATCTCTCAGGTCGCCAAAATATTTTGAAGATAAATATGTAAACTTTCCCTTAAGAAAACTCGGATATATTTTGCTATCTGACTCCGTTTATATAAAGAAAACTCTCAGGGTCGTGAGACGAAGTTTTATGCACAGAACATAGGATTAAGCAACTAGCCACAATGACTACGCTAATACATGGTTACGTTACGAACAAATCTTATTTATTATTTATGCCACACTTAAATTCTCTCGCCCTCTCCTTCCTGTTTTAAAACAAACTTCCCAAAGCTACAGTACATTATACACCATCAGCATTATGTAAAGGAAATTACAAATAATCAATTGTTATAAACTATAATTTATAAATTAAAATAGGCAAACCAGTATTTTACGTTTCTTATTTCTCTTCGTTTCACACACACTCTCACTCCTTTTTACAAATTATTACCTATACTTTTACCCCCTTTTTATTGAGCTCTTTTATTTTATTATTTTTATTACTTCTGTAAGTGAATTTATATGGTGTTAATAAATTTAAGTGGGAAATTGGTTAACAGTTATTTTTTGTACTCATCCTTGTTGTAGAATTCGTCCAGTTATTTTGTTATTTTGCCATCGCGGTTGAGTCACTGTGTTCACCATACACTCCAAAAATAGGTTTTAAAATGTTAAAATTTTGACGCTAGCTTTGATTGTCCCCTTTCTGTAGATTACACTATTGTTTTAACTCATTTGACCTAATATTTTGTCGGTCAACGTAACTTGCTCGCGAGCACTTTGTTATAAGACTGCGCAGTCTGAACTCTGGATGTTGACTGAGAGCTATTACAGTTAAAATTTCATTTTGATTTTAATTAACAATGTAGATTACTATTACCATCTTCACACAATTTCATTATACCCAATAAACATTTTGTTTGTAACACAATACAACATAATAAACCCTCAAAGTGAATATTATGAATATTACATTACAATAAATCTTTCACACTTGAATCTGAATAAAATTTACAAACATTCCAACTTTAAGTCCGACGTACTATAAAATTTTTCAATTCATGAGCTTGGAGGAGCAAGGGCGAATATAAAAAATTTTTTTTTTTTTTTAAGGAATCCTATTTTCTGACATGTTAAGAACATGGTAATACTACTATCACATCTATATTCGCCCTTAGTATTTTGTAAACAGTATTGAAATGTATGGACTGCATAAAACCAGCCGATAGCTTAGTGCTGTAATATTGGAGGAGTAAGGGCGAATATACTCCACGGTGCCACACGTCTGCATGATATTTTGGTTAGTTTCGCCCTTTCTCCACCGCACTTCTTATTCAAGTCTATGAAAAGTTTGGGTCAGTGTGAGTCGGTATTTTGATGTGATTAGTTTGTTCTTTCTTATACTGCATACGTTATTTCTTTGTTACTCCATTAGTGTCTTATTATAATAGTACCATTACAACAGTGAATGTGAGTGTGGTCTTTTTGTAAAATGGAAAGCAAAAATACGTCAAGGAAACGGCAGAAACATACAGAAAATTGGATTGTTAATAAATGCAAGATACAACGAAATTCTGGCGCGAGTTATGTTTCAAGAAAGACAAAGCGTGTAGTTCCTGCTCGTTCAATCGGACAGCCGTGTAAGTGTAGTCAGAAGTGTTTCGAAAAAATGGGAATGAACTGTTCCCTATTGTTTGTATCGCATTGAGTGGGCGATCATTTTATGTATGTTAATCAGAAATGTACATTGTTTCTATTTTTGTTTTTTAGTTTTCTTTCATTTTTTTTAAAAACATACTTTCAATAATGCATACTAATCATTATTTAATTTTAATGTCAAGGAATATGTTAGATTCGACATATTTTACACAGTAGTATGTAATTTGCTAAGAATTTGATATTAATTCATAATGGTAACTATAGTAGTTATCAACATTTCGAATTTTCATTCGATTAATTTAAATTTTAGAATAATCTTAAAATTTTGTTGTTTTTACATTATTATTTGTAATTAGTTGTATTATTATTTGATGATTTTTACTTAACCTTTAACCAAATTATTTGTAATTTTACTTATCGTTAATTATTTACAGTATAAATAAAATTGTAAAATAAACGGAATCTATGTTCTATAATACTGAAATACATATTCGCCCTTTCTATCCTAAGAGTATTCACAAACTTTAAACACGATTTCCCAACACCATGATTTTCATATTCGCCCTTGCTCCTCCAAGCTCCTGAATTGTTACATTATAATTTCAACTATGAATTTCTATTAAAACATTTTAATCAGACGCTTTGAATCATTTACCATCTATTAAGCATTTCACATCAAAATAAATTATTCAAATTTATTACCCATATTTCAATCTTTTAAATTAATTAAACCATTTAAAATTAATTTAATTATATTATGTAAAATATTTTACATTAATTTAATCCTCTGATATTGATTCAATTTCATTATAAAATGCATTTACCATCTATTATAACATTCATATCGAAATTGTCAAACTTAGTACCATGATTACTATCTTTTAAACATTTTATCTCAATTTAATTTCATTTCATTATACAAATTTCATAATTACATATGGTTGTAAGTGTTATAGTGAAAACTGCTCATTTTTTTATTAAAGTATTAGTTAGTTTACTTTTTTTCAGAGTTAAATGTAAAGGTATAAATCTAATCGATACACTGGAGGTAAGGTACTGTGCATACCAACTGCGAGAATGACCTTGTAAAGTTTGTACACTTGTGTTTGTTACGTCACCATTTATACAGACATTTGGCGCACTCATTTTCCTCCAAGTGTAACAGTAGCAAAAATTTCGACAATAATTCTATCGTTCAAAAAGAATGTGTAATGAAATCGATATATTATCTACATTGAACGATTTTGTTAAGTATTATCGTGCATTAGGCTTATGGCATATTGTTTAATTTCTTAATTTACCAAATTAAACTGTTTAAATATGTACTATTGGATAATAGGAGAGTTTCGTGTAGGAAATTAGAAATAAAATTTCTAGAAAAGAAAAGAAAGTATAATAAGAATGATTGGGCATTGCATTTAGAAATAGACTCTTGAATGGGTAGAGGAACTTATGATACGAGAACATATTATTTATATATCTCTTTGGAAAAACGCGTAGAGGTTGAATAAGAAAAGTGTTGATGTTCTAAGATTGTATAGGAGACAGACGGAAACAGAATTTATAGAATTTCCACGAATCTGGCAAGGTTCATTCTGAAGTAGGAGAAATTTGAAATCCGAGCAAAAATTGTAGACTGTCTTTTGTAACAAGGCTGAGCAGGTCGATGAATGACAAAGTGCAAGTGTAATTATCATTTCTTGTTCTGTCAATTAAGATAATTAACATATATTACTCACTGATCTACAGTGGGTCTATGGGAATAGTAATCTTTTAAAAATATCAACAAAATATTCTTGGACCTTGTCGACAAGAATTGTTAAAAACGTGTGAGTTAATTAATGAGATGAGGACAAAATTGAAGTTTAGAGATAAGAGATATGAGTACCATTGAATCGTTCGGAAATAAAATGGCGAAGCTGCGATAGAAGATTTCTTTCGTATGTTGGGCAATATTGGTCCGTTTAAGAGATTAAGTGAATAATTCGAGCCTTAGCCTCATCATACGTCAATGTCGATAGCTCAATTGATTAAGTGATCACAATACCTGTATAAATGGCATTTAAGGAAAAGTAGATGGGAGGGATGCTAGGTGAATGCAAGTAAGAAACTCTGCAACCAGCGGCTGTTGAACGCGCACAGGAGTTATAACCAGTTAGCAGTCATCAGAACGTCCGTAGCACTTCATAATATGGCCACGTAGGCTTGAACTTGATAAAATGATAATAAGAAGAGAAACATGTCTTTACGACAGTCAGTCAAACGGACTTTGCAGCAGTGGAAATAAATTACTGAGCACCAGGGAAATCAATACACACGATATATTACACTCCTATAAAATAAATCTGTCCTTTAGTACCAGTTCTCCTAGTCCTCACAACTAACAGTAAAAGTGACCAACACCAAGTGTAATTACACTAGTCAACTACAAAACTAAACAATTAACACTTTCCAATTTCACTAAATACAGGTGTATAAAGTCGCACTGATATGAACTCAAACAATTACCAAACTGGTAATTGACACCCTCGTGTTTATACAGCTGGCGTGTTTATATTGTGTGGCACAATAGTCTACGCGAGAGACTTTCAGGTAAATCGGGAACGGCGAGGGCGCGGCTCTAGAATATTGCATCATTACTTTAGTATGAAACTGGTGATTATTGAATTATATAATATTCCATTAGTCTTTTTTTACAAAGCATGGAATAGCTCCACATAGACTACGACTTATTTTATAAATGTTTACAGCACACACACACACACACACACACACACACACACACACACACACACACACACACACACACACACACACACACACACACACACACACACACACACACACACACACACACACACACACACACACACACACACACACACACACACACACACACACACACACACACACATTTACATTCGTCATTTATTTTCACTGCGTGCGTTCGTGAACGACTCTCTATCCTCATAGTCTCTGTCCTTTCTACTACAGTTACTCGTATGTTAAATAAACTCTTATATCTCATATATGTGTTCTGACCCATAAAATTTGACTACTGTTAAATGTTAACTACGTCAACCGTTAAATAATTACGTTATTATTAATTGCCACAAAAAGCGAAAGTGCCAAAATTGTTGACACTCTTAAGTTTGCCAACGTTTCCATAACCAGCTGGCTTGCAAAGTTGTCAGGTATTCATGTTACACGATAGGCCTAATACCAAAGATAACGACTGTTTTTAGAAATGTACTCCCCCCTCCAGTTGAAACACAATTAGGTTACTCTGACATATAACATTATTTTCTTTTTGCACACTAAAATATGAAAATAAGTGAATGCCTGTTTTATTAAAGATGTTGTCAAGGTAAAAACATATATGTAAAATGTTTTAAAATAAAGTTTATACGTTTTTTATTTTAGTCTTAATTTTCCCATGTAACAATTTTTAGTGAAATTCAAAGATGAGTTTATAATTTTCATTATATTATCAGCAAAATTTTTTACACTTCTACAGAAACTTATACTCTAAAAATTTTTAATCTTTTTGGTATAGTGTATATTAGTGTTGGTGTGACGATGTTTCACTGTCTTCATTTGACCGGACGATGACACAGCATGACTGCAATAGTCGGCGGTCAGTCGAAAAATCGGAACGATCTACAAGATTTGGACTATGGCACTATAAACCATCAATTTTAAACTTCATCCAATGAAACGCCGTGCGTGATCATACAGAACTAAGGCTAGTTAGCGTTTTGTCACTTTCTAGGTAGAATACGTGTTTGTAATCCGTATTTCTGCGTTGTTTGCGATGACGTTATATGAAGAATACACTTAAAATAACATCATTAAAAAAATGTATGAAATGTGGTAGTAAACTACATTCTCAAATATGAAAGCCAAAACTCATTATGATTCCTTTTTGTATAAACGTAATTAGATACTAAGTACGTATGGATGTTCCAAATATATTGTTTGGTTATCTATACTCTTATTGGAGGAAATCTAATATGTAGTCATTAAACAAATAAGGCAAAGGGAAAAGTAAACATTCGCTTCATGAATTCAGTTGGAAATGGAAACACAACAGTGATTTCATGGAACGAACAATGATCAGAGAAATGTGGACAACTAAAATCTGTTTTGATATTTATCTGCGTACGCACGAGGAATAGTTATGTAGCATCCACAGCTGGAAGGCACAGAGTGATTTAAAATGAGAGACGCCCGCAGGATGTACAGTAGCAGACCTACATGAGTCATCCCTTGGCAGCCATATAATATTGTAACGTATTGTAATTAGATAAGGGTAATAGTACAACTTGATTTGTGGCTCTGCTGGTGGCTCGCGGCGCTACCTGCACGCAACAAACTTTCCGTACTGATAACACAAGCGCGCACACAAATACACACCTAATCTTAACACACGGAACAAAATGGAAATTACTTACTTATAACGGTAAAAGTATTTCTGAGACCATAAATAACGAAAGGTTGTTACTTAGAAATAATATCATTACCAATAAATTTGTTTTTATCAATGAAGACCGAAACTTTTGAAGTTGTGTTTGTTTAAGAGATGCACAGGATATTATAGTAGTAACAAAACCTATTATTTAATGAAATTCATAAAATGACTTATATTATTTAAACATGTTTATTTTATTTGTTGCGTATCCTTTTTACTTTTAAATTGTTGAGTCCATACTTTGTAATCCCATAAAGCTGTCAAATAAGTGTAGTAAAATATTCAAGAAGTTTTTTTATATAAATTGTGTATTTATATATCTGTCAGAATTCAGATATTCTGTATTTTAGATAATCTCATTAGAGAAAAATTTTGATTTTTGTCCAGTCGCCTATAGTTATCAAAGTTACATCACTGGAAGAATACCCCACCAATTTGCGTACGATTACGTATGATACCTATGACTGTAACACGTAACTAATATGCGTCTGATCACTCTTATCTCATTATGATTATATACTTATGCTTTATGATTGTGACGTATGATGTGGTTTATGATTATTACTGTACATCCATCGTATATGGAACATCTACTTAAAGTCTTGTAATATTGGCATTTTAACTTAATGTATTCATAACTATCATTTGTTTTTCAGCGAATGCTGTATTGTCAGTCTTCATTCAGCATTAAAGGTGAATTAAAGTAAACACTATTCAAGTCTTACACATTTTAAGCTTAATTATTGATAAAAATGTTATAATATTAGTTTCTTGTTTTATAAAGTTAATAAGTCCATTATATTTCTAATTATTAAAGAGTATAAAGTTAGGAACGTTTTACCGCTTGGTGCTGCAAACATAATATTGGCAACATAATATACGTAAGTATTATAAAGTATTGGAATCCGGGTAGAGTAGTGATCGTGCATTCGTGCCCAAGGCTTTGTATAGTGGCCTCAAACCCATTTCAGGTTAAGTCGATTTTCACGGATGTTGTCCCACGTATAAAATGTTTTTCTAGTCCGGTAGACAAAGGTGAACCACACGTATATATGTATATGTTTATATTTATACACATTTATGTGTGTGTGTGTGTGTGCGTGTGTGCGTGTGTTTTTTATAATGTAAAATATAATGTATATAGTGGACTACTGTATGGGTTATATTTTATAGCCAGACTTGTAATGAATCTTAAACTTTTTAAAGAATGTAAATATACTCTCTTAACTTTATTATAAAGTATAAATTAGTAAAGGCGACTACGATAATGTTAAGCATTATACTGTCAGTTACTACGGAGATGTACTGAAAATAATCTAAAAACACAGACGTTGATAAAGTTCACGTCATTACATTACACATTTACATACATTGTAACGTAATCGCTTAGAATGGTATCTCTGATCCTTAAATAGTACTTTACTTAATGGAAACTTTGTTTTATTTGCCCCACGTTGTTAGCGTCATTCTATAACGTAATCGCTCCTGAGGTACTTTCCGCGGAATCTTTGGATGTGACCTATTGTGTGCTCGTCTTATTTAATTAAGCCCCAATGTTAGTACGTCATTTTGTAACGTCTCGCTTATAAATGTGAGAGTGACGTCCGTCTTTTGACAGTCTCGGAGCGGTCAGAGCATCTCTTAGCGATCGCCACTTATGAATTATAAGTACCAATGTTTAAATAAATTTGATTGTAATGTTACCCAAATGAAACAGAAATCGAGTGTGTGTGATTTGATCGAGATTAAGGAAGTTGTTTAGTCTTATTTGGAAGAGAGAGCGAGTACCATTTGTTTACACCCGGAGTAGACAATTTCTTAATTTTTTCAAATATTCGCCGTTCATGAGATCAGCTGATTTTGACATTAGTCTCCAAATATTAGGTTAACCAAACGACACGGTTCCGTAATACTACCTGATGGATAGTCCTCTTCTTAGTTTACTGAAATCTACCACAACTACCCTCTACAATAAAAAAGACACATTTTATTATTCAACATAAATTATTAATAGTATTTATTTGTATAATATTGATTTTCTCTTCCGCCAATATACAAATATTACAATCGATCCTTTCAATCACTAATTCATGATATCGATTTAATTGGGTAAACATGAAATTATCATAAAATCTGGTTTTTAATGATTTTACAATTTTATTTTTTATTAAACATCAATCAACATATAATTCGTTTTATTTATTTCCCCAGGGTTAAGGGTAAGTTCTTTGTGTTATGAGATGGTCAGAAATGGATAATTATATACTACGCTTTACAAGATAAAAATAATCAATTTCGAATTTTTGTTTATTCTCTTAGTACGTAGTTCCGGATTTGTCCGCGAGAGTGCAGATTATGTTTTGATTAAACACATGACAACACTTCAGAAATTTCTGTACTGCACAACGATTTGATTTGAGGTTTTCTTGGTTAAATATTAAAAGAAATGTTTATATTACCTCCTTCCTCGAAGTTCTTACTTGAGTGAAGCGGTTTCTCGTGTGGTGTTCCTAGTTGTTTTGTAATTTCATGAACGTCTATCAGATACCATCTCGTTAAAAACTCGAAGCACGGCTTGGCTAGGCCTGATCTTGAAAATGGTTTTTAACACTTCGTTATGGGGTAAAGCAAGTTAGATTTGATTTTTAAAGGAGTGGTACATAATGTGTGTACTGTGAGTTAATTTTCGTTATAGTTTTGTACTGTTTCCCAATGTTTTCAAAGGTTTTTTAATACAATTTTGGTCTCATTACGTTTTTCAACCGAACAGTTTTCAATCTCAAATTCGATTAAACAATATGTTGTTATTCTGTTACTGTTAGTAACACATAATTTCTATATCATTTTTTATTGGTGCTGCTATTTACTTTAATCTCTTAAAGTATTCCTACACTGCACTATTTTCTTCTGCCATTTTCCTCATACAGTATTATTTTATTTTTTATTATCCTCTTATATTTAACTCTTTTATTTTTTAACCCTGGGTTATCTTATATAATAACATAATTATTTTATTAAATATAAAATTAAACATAGGTACTAAATTGTGTTGCCTACACAATATAAATCCTACAATAACTAAACAAAATACATAATTAGTTAGTAGCATCACAGTCTACTATTATAATCCATAATTCCCACAGCTACAGCACAGGTCTGTAAGAAGTTCCCTTCACATTCACTTATTTACGCACTGGGTACACTATAACTCACTTGTCACTGTATATCACTTCAATATCGTTTATAATGTTTAGTGATATAACTTAATTTATAGCTAGTTATAGTTTACCCATTTCTGACCTTTATGGTAGTATAATTAAGTTATCATTTATTGGGACTGGGTTATGTAACTTTACATAAAGCCCCCCCCCCCCCACTAGAACAAATTTATTTTTTTTTACTTGTTTACCAAAAAAATTGTTGATTGCTTCAAATTTCAAAATATTCCTGGTTTTGTATCTTCATAATATCTTCCTTCATTTCAGACTGTTTATATACGGACTGGTATTTCAGATTGGTGGTAATTGCTGTTTTCTTACTCTACTCTCTCTCTCTTGGAGGCAAATTCATTAATGATTTATTTCTCTGGGTAGTGGTACTTCCACATTTTACTTGATAAGGACTGGTCACACTAATCATATTAAACTTGTTTTAACACTCATTTCTATTTACTTCTATAAAATTCGCTTTATCAATTAAGCTTCTGTCTGCTATCTTCCTTCTATTTTCTTCATCTATACTTCTGGAATCTAATATCACTCTTTTCAGCTATATTATAATTATTATCCCTTAAATATTCAATTTCCCTAACATTTTTCCCTATCTTGTGCGGTGGTACCAGTCGGGTGGCCACTTTTGGGTCCATAATTCCGCTGTCCATCCTTACAGCTTCTGAGACCAGGGGAACATCATCCCTGCTCAGGAAAATTATTGCCGGAACATTTCTACGGTCAATACATACAAATAAAAAGATTATAAGTAGTCTATTAGCGACTAATACTAAACACCTTTGGGATTCTTCATACTGTAGCTATTCGCATTTATTTATATATTTCTTCTTCTTCTTGATTCCTTCTTCTTTTCCATTAACTAATAGCATATAACATTATTGATAGGCATTATGTTAAAATCCTTTTGACTTTCCTTCTTGTGACATATTCACTCCGTATCATTTCTTCTTATATAATCTTCAATTCCGAGAAATTCTAATTATTGTTGTATTAATTATCGTCCTCCTTCAGTTTCATTGGAGTCATTAAATTATTCTTTATTCTTCTTATCTGAGCACATTACCATCAATTGTTTTTATTTATTTATTTATTCTTCTGTTTGTTACCATAAAATATTACTTTTTCCTATTATTTCATTTTAAATCCATTCTTTATAAATATTATTGAATAATCTGTTCTTATTTTTTGTTAAATTAAATGGTTTCGAAATATCTTAAATCATATTATTTCTGAATAAATTAAGTAAGTTGTCCTTACGTACTTTTGGAATTTTGGGATTTTATTAAATCATATTGTTTCGAAATATTTAGTAAGTTGTCCTTACGTGCTTTTAGAATTTTGGGGTTTCAGTCTTTTTATTTTAAATTATATTGTTTCGAAATAACTTGAGTAATTTGTCCTTACGTGCTTTTTGAATTTTGGGGTTTTCTTCCGCTATTCAATGGGTTGCTTGGTCGGTTTTCAAAATCAGTCCCATTTTTCTGGTTGACTACTTCTTCTTCTAACCATGGTCCATTAATTCGTCTGCACTCGTCGTTCGGATTACTGCAGTGTCCATAATGATTTTTCTCCTTGTTAAATATCTCTCGTGTATCTGGTACTGTAACTCGGCTGATACAAAGTCTTCATTTAAGTCACGGTTTTCGGTGATAATTAGATCCTTTTTAATTGACAAGTATTGTATCTCCTCTAATCTAACGTAATTACTCATATATGTTGTAACGTCACAGAACGTTCCATAAAAGAAATCATTTACATAGTAAGTTATCGTAAGAGGAAAGTGAGGTGAACTGTATCGAACCCAAGTAGTCCTAAAAAATTCTGTAAATTTGTATAATAATTATTTCTACTAACATGAAAAAAGGACCAGACTTTGACTAAGACACAAACCCCATATATATTATTAAAGTGAATAACAGTGAAAAAACCATAAGACACTATAAGAGAGAGAAATAATGTCAGAATCAACCAAAATAAAGTCATTAATTATTAAGTTTTATAACTCTGAATAGAGTATTAAGAACTATTTTTTGTGAATAAATGGACATGATCCATTATTATATTATGTAATGTAAATAAAATAAATGTATTAAATGATTTAAATACATTATTAGAAAGAGTTTAAGTTAGAACAAAAATGATATATTTGTTATGACAAAAAATATTAATGTGTTAGATTTGAGACCATACACCAAGATTTCATGAAAAAATCAATTATTATCAGATTTAAATAAAAACTATATGTAATTGTCAAGCAGACAATAGTGAACAATTTATCTTAAATAAAGGAAGCTGTCAAATGAATAAAAAGCAGTCATAATAGCCAAAAACAGTACTAACTAAAAACATGTAATAGGCATCTAATATTGTATAATTTATGAATTTAATGTTGCCAAAATGCAACCAAATTGCATTAGAAAGTTGTAATATGATATAAAGCTACTATACTAATATATTTGACTAACTATAACATTGTAATAGTCAAGTTATCAAAATGTTTACTTATACCATGTATGGCTGAAGCCAATCATCCAGTACAAAAATAATCATATCTGGCTAAATACTTACATAATGCTAACAAAAATAAGATAGAAAGGTACAATACATCAGTATACCTTAATAAGGAACAAACTCAGTTGAAAGTAAAGTCAATTCTAAAAGAATTTAACTAATAAGAGTGAGATTTGTCACACTGTGAAAAAAGGACATCTCAAGACCAATCAATGATGCTATGTCATCTTGTGATAAATATAATATATGCACAGAGTAACCAGGTATCACAAAAGATAGACAAAATAATAAACTCTGTGTGTACACTAGTGAAATAATACATATATTAAAGAAAAAGACTAATCATTGTATTAGAAAACTGACAAGAATCTAGGCCATGAGCAGAGGCCATATAAAATTGTATTTATTTGTGTTTTATCTATGTTAAAATTTGTTTATTTTGTTGTAGGAAGGTAGTAGTATTAGATGTTCAGCTTGTGGAAGGAACTTAGTAACTCCACAACAATTTTTGTTATAAAAATTGAGTTTTCAATGACAACAACTCAAGGTGAGAGTTGTATATTGTATTGTTTATTAGACTCAAGTTAATTAGAAACCAATCATATTTAGTATCGCTAGATTCAGTTGAAAACAGGGAATCTAAATGTATTAATGGCATACAAATTGTGAGTACTAATGTAAAACTGTTTGATAAATACCAGAGTAAATTTTGAAATATCCTTAGTATGAAGAATAAGAAATTCGTTCTAAAAGCTTCTACGGAAGTGAAAATTGTTCCATGACATTCCATTTCGTTTATTCTCGAACAATCTAGAAAGAATTTTACACAAATATACCGGAAGTCGATGAAAACAGTTAACCTGAATTAGTATAAAAGAGAGACCAAATTCGACCCAAAAACACTTGAAACTTGAACTCCAGAACTGATGCATCACCCACAACACTGACCAACGCAGCTAAGGCGAAACCGAAGAGGCGAGAAATCGACAAGACCCGAAGAAAGGCTTTTCCCGTACAAAGACATACCGACTGACTTAACCTCAACGAGAATCTACGCCAAAAGTATCGCTGAAATAGAGCAGTGATACGGCAAATTTTAATAGAAATCACGCAGCCAGAACGTCCACGGCCCAGGAGGGACCAAAAATTTAAATAGAGAACGAATTCTGCTGTGTTCGCATAGACTGACTAACGTGACAATAATTCCCCCTAACGTAAACAAACACATACACAACAAGCCTTTCTTCTCGACAACATGGGAATCAGCGCTACGGCGGATAATTTCTGAATCAACGCGGAGCAGCTGATGAGCTTTTGGGGGCGTTTGAACGATATTCTACTGCCAAACGTTTTGACAAAAAGTGCGGAAATAGTATACGATCGCAAAATTGACTTAAAATAGATTCAGTGCACATACGAAGAGGCGAGATTGAAAAACTACCCGAGAGGAGTGTCCTGTGCGAGATTAATTATTCATTGGAACGTGAGTTACCAAACTTAAAGTCATTTGTTACCTGGTTACATTTTATCACGCAGTTGTACTTCACACGCCACACATACACCTTCAAATCACTTAGTTTTTTCTTGTAAGGCATCTTATTGATATGTCTTGGTAGTTCAAAGGAGTCACGTCCTGAGAGTAAAGATTTTTTCACATATTAAACTCATGCTTTTCAACTGAGTAAAACATTTTTAAAACACTAGCCGATACTTGATTGGATATATATAAAATTGTCAATAATAATAATAATAACTTGTGAATTTTTTATTAACTCTGCAATTGTATAATTTTTTATATGAATGTTAGTCCTTCAGACGATTTGTTTGTTTTTGAAGAACCATTAAAATTACCTGATTTCTTTCAAGTTAAACTGACTTGTTTATATTTTTTTTCATAAAAGTAAGATTTAGAAAATTTTAATTACTTTAATAATCACATTTATTTCTTGGAACAAACGATTCCAAGTGGCGCCCACAAAAAACATAGTATTAAGTTGTGTTCAGGACTACATCACTGCAGAGGATCCAGTCAACGGTAAGTAACAAAAGTGCGCGGAGGAAACGCCCGACATTTTACAACACAACACACACTTTAAGTCTTTCTTTTCGTTATAAATTGACGACTCCAAAGTGAAGCTGTTAAAGAAGGAACAGAACCGCCCACAATCAATACTATTCTTTTTGTTATAAATTGGCAGCCCAACTAGTGCGGCTTGAAAAAGACGGAACAAGCCCGGCAACTACCAACAGATCAAAATGCCGCAACCTAAGGGAAAAAAGGTGAAGAAGAATGTGGAACCCGAGTTAAGTGTGGAAGACGGAGAGGCAGTACAAATGGAGGAAACGGAATTAGAACCGCCCACACTAGAAATGGAAAGACCGGTACAAACGGCAAACGAATTAGAGGAGCAAACGGGAGAAGAACCCATACAAATGGTAGAACAAACAGACAAACCAGAACCAGAAAAAATAACAGGGAGTGTTGACGTGAATATATTAATGACGATGCTCCAAAAAATGGATGAAACAAACAAAAATATAGAATCCCTGAATAAAAACAGACAGGAAGATAAGGAAGAAAATAATAAAAATAGACAGGAAGGCAAGGCGGAAATAATAGAATCCATGAATAAAAATAGACGGGAAGATAAGGAGGAAATAATAAAATCCCTGAAGGAGGATAATAACAAAAACATAGAATCTTTAAGGGAGAATATAACCGAGAAAATAAATGACAATGGGAAGAAACTGGAGATATTTCAGGAGGAGAACAAAAAAAGCATAGAGTCCCTGAAAAAAGAAATTAGCATAAAGTACGAAATAGTAAACAAAACGATCAATGATAATAAAATCGATAGTGACAGGAAGGTCGAGAACATGGAGAAACAGTTGGAAAGATTACAGGAGGGAAACAATACACGTTTCGAAAATCTAGAGGAACAGACGGTAGAGACCAAACAAGATGTTAGAAATCTCGAAAACATGGTAAGGCAGAACCAAGACGCCATCATGCAGGAGGTGGGAGAAGTCCGGAAAGACGTTAGCGAGAGGATGCAGAAAACATATGACGTCGCTAACAGGCTGGACGAACAAATAAAAACTAACAAAAATAGTATACTGGAAATAGACCAGAGAGAGAAGAACCTGCAGGAAAGATTAGAGGCGCTGAGAGACACACCTATAGTAAATACTCATATGTGTCATGGAGAAAACAGGGAAGTAATCAACTTCCAAAACTATCGACGAAACCCAATGGAATTTTTAGAAAGAATGGAAGAGTTTATTGGGAGAAATAGAGAAACAAGGTGGGACAGGATACGGGAGATGTTAGACGAGACGTTTAAAAACACGAGGGATAACTGGTGGATAGCGGTACGACCCGAAATTACGAATTTAGCAGAATTTAAACGCCAATTTAAGGAAAAGTATTGGTCGGAGACTGCACAAAACAGGGTAAGAATGGACATTTTCTATGGCAAATACGACGCGTCCAATGGACAGCCCCCGACGTCTTATTTCCTGGGAAAGGTATGTTTAGCACGGAAGTTGATACCGCCGATCCCAGAGGAATGTTTAGTAAGGCAGTTAGCTGGACATTACAGTTATGGTATCAAAGATGCCCAATTATACCAACAGCTTAGCAAAATAGCCGATCTGGCCAAATTATTGGAAAATTGTGAATCCACAGGAAGGTTCCAGGACTACCAACCCCCCAATCGTAAGGTAGAGTACAACAACAACAATAACGGACCAAACCGGAATGGAGGTGGAAACGGTAATAATCTAAACACCAGTAATCAGAACAATAATACCCCACCAAATGGCCGAAATGATAACACTCAGGGTCCAAATAATCGCAACTATCCGGGACCAAACAGAGGTAATTACACCGGGAATAATTACGGTAGGACTTTCCACCAGGGAAACAGTTATCACGGAAATAACTATAGGGGAAATAGTTATGGTCAACGTAATGGTTATCGCAACGGGGGAAACCAAGGAGGAGGCGATAGGAGAAACCAAAATGAATATAGACCCCAGGTAAATTATACAATGGCCAATAACCGACGGCCATATCCACCCAATGTACCCACTTACATGTTTTACCCACAACAGGCGCCAGGTAGCCAGAGTAACACGACGAATAGCCAACCCATTAATGGTAATCCCGAGGTCAGGCAGGAAATACAGACGGGTCAGCAACCCAATGTTCCGGGAGACCGGGCCAATGAGACCGTGGCTCATTTAAACTAAACGCGGCAGTGGAAAAGGAAAACCGCCCTTCACTGAACCAATATTATGGGGTGACAAATTACGAACATAGACAGGACAAAGACGGGACTATATTAAGAATAAATAATTATCTTAAGGATATTAGAGAGGAGTTATTAGAAGAGGGTGACAATATCATTAAAAATAGTAACCCAGCCGAGAGAGTGTTAAGGAAGGTAGGACGGTTACTGAGAACATACTGCCATAACGAGCAGAAAAGATGGCATGAATATGTAGCATCTACCGAGGATTTTCTCAATTTTTCATATCACAATACCATCGAGGTGTCGCCATACACAGTTATGTTCGAAAGACCCCCATCACGAGAGATAAAAGAAATTATTAATTTTCCCGACGAACCCGCATACCAATTTGAAAGGGCAAAATTTTATAACAAGGTGTTAGAAAAAACGGAACAGCAGCGGAAAAAATAATTATGTCAAATCACAGCCCAAGGCAATGAAATATGAGGTAGCAGAAAAGGTGTTAGTTAAAAATAGAGAATTGCCCAGTAGGGTGGAATGAAAATGGCCTTTTTTTAATTTTTTTTTTTTTAGTTTTGTAATAGTGGGGAAAAGTTGCCTTTTAGGTTCAAAAAGAAGAAAAAAAAATTTGGTTGCTATACTACAACATCTTGAGGTGCCGCAAAGAGCTTAAAGTTTGTAAAAAAATTGAAAAATTATAAACTTTGATAAATTATTTTTTATGGTTTCCTCGTACATATAATGTTATAAAAGATAGTTGTAAATACATATATAAGCATTAGAATTAGAAAAAATTATTAATTACAAAATATAATAATAATAAAAAAATATTTTTTAATGTCAAAAAGTTTGTATTTTTGCTAATTTTGAAACTTTTGCGAACATTTTGGTTGTTACAAATAGTAGTAAATAAGGTTGAAATAAAAGCTCGTCAAATCAATTATACATTTTTTTTTATTAGAGCACACGTAAAAAAATATCATAATACACTTTTAAAGACATTGAAAGTTCATTTTTTATGATTTAAAAAACCCTTAATAATTACAAATGTTACAGCTGCAAAATGTTTGTTTCTACTTCACTGACACATTAAACTGTTTTTTTGTATCATATTTTGGCATGTTCTCACGTGAGTCAATTTTTGCTCTTATATATCCTTCTCTTGCGATTGAACCACAGACATTTTGAGCCGATTCGGTCACCAGTTTCACAGCTCTTTCTACAGCTTGCGTGTGACAAGGAAGCCGGGGAAAGTCGATAAGCGGGTCCACTTTACTATTTGGTTGAGCTTCAGATGTCTTCCGTATAAAGTCTTTAAGAGAGTCAATGGAAACATGTTTTACCAAGGGGGGTTCAGTTACGTCATTTTTAGCCCATGAGATCATCTCAATGTAATCCTTTGCGTCAAAGTTTATCTTTGGAACTTCAAACTTCCTGACTCCGCCTCTACTTTCTGTTCTTGCTTTTAAAACACGTCGTAAACCAAGTTCTCTTACATTTTTGCGCTCATCACATAGCATGGACAAAAGGAGATTTTCTGCAGCAGCAAAGTACCCATTTCTTTGAATAACCGGGTCTAGAACGTTCTTGAAATCATCAGAGAGATAGCGTGAATACGAGATAAGCTTAAACAGATGTTTGGAACCATAAGTACATGAAGGTTTTAACTTAATGTTAAACCACACAGGTGCATACACTTTCACAATGTACTCAGCCAGAGTCTTAAGGTTTTCAGTTGGATTTTCAGTTGCCACATACAATCTAAGTATACGGTTTGCTAATGTAAGCCACCTGGAGTGAGCAAGTCTTCCAGGGTTTCTTAAAGATAAATCTAGTGAGCAATTTCCACTTGATACAGCGATACACATATCCAATAAATACTTCTGATCTGTACTTAAATCATTTATGTTCTCCAAAAGAGGAAGGTTATTTTCAATTGGCAAAAAAGTAACCACAGGAAGATTAGCACAGTTTTCCAGCTGCTGACCTATTTCGCCTTTAAACTCATTGGGTCCCTTCGTTTTACCATCTAAATGACAAAAAAGATGTCGCAAAGGTAGCTCATTTCCATGGAACAAACAAACTAACCATTGTAAAGGTCTTCCTATTTCATTTTCCATCAAAGAAATCACACAATTATTATGTCCAGTGTTTACAACGGTTCCATCACACCCAATAGCAGTAAAGTTCAAAAGTTGTTCGTTGTGTTCTCTATCTTCAAGAAACTCCAGTATACTGTCTGCTATGTCTTTTCCAGTGCCAGATTTAGGTGTTACGTGGCCTAAAAACTTTGAGTTTGGTTCCTCTATTAGTGAAACGTGCTCTTCTGAAATAACTTTTTTGTACAACTTAATTCCTTTCTTTTCTTGAACAATTGTTTTGTCTCTTCTTCCATCAAAAAACAATCCTCTATAAAATAATCCTCTATTCATATTAAAACGCCTATTTGAAACTTTTTATTGCATAATCGAGACACGTAAAATTCTTTGAAAAAGTTACAAAAAGTGTGTTTTTATAAAACTTTACCGCTCTTGCGGCACCTCAAGACATAATCCAAAAAGTTAAAAAAAAATTGTGTCTTTTTTGATATAAAAACTGCTTTTTTGACAGTATTTGAAATAAAAAAAAAAATTTTGACAACTTCTTAAAAAAACTTAAAAATGTAGCGAAAATTGCAATTTTATGAAAATTTATCGTCCTTGCGGCACCTCAAGACGTGCTCCAATATTTTTCATATATTTTTTTTATCTTATCTACACCAAAAGGCAACTTTTCCGCACTATTACAAATTAAAAATCCAAACTTGATTTTTTCGTTCCACCCTATTGCCCAGTGCTATACAAGGCATAACGAGGAAATTGCTACTCTTATATACAGGACCTTTCACGATAACCAGAGACAATAAGAACAATACCTACGAGGTAACTGACACGATTAGTAACAAAGTAAAAGGTACGTATAACCAAACATCATTGAAAAAGTACCATGATTAAAAATCACAAGTCAAATACTCAATCAGTGACCAAGTATCATGACCAAAAACCCAAGTCAAATACAGCATCATTGAGAAGGTACCTTGACTAAACATGTTAACGCGAATTTTTCAACTTAGCCATAATTAGAAAGGAAGTAGAGATTGTTAAATAAATTATAAATATTATTGTATTATGATTATTATTTAATAAATATTACGAGAAGGACACCTTACACCAAAGGCATAAAGATATATATAAAATATAGATTTGTTTCCAATAGCCATGTCAACGTATATTTACCAACTTACCCGTACTTAGAGAAGGAGAGAGATTATTATAAATGAATATTACGAGATGGACACATTCCACTATAGGCAAGATTTATTTCCAATAGCCATGTCAACGTATATTTACCAACTTACCCGTACTTAGAGAAGGAGAGAGATTATTATAAATGAATATTACGAGAAGGACACTTAGTAAAGGAGAAAAGAAGGAGAAATACTGTCAGATATTTGATATTTAAATGGAAATGATAAATGAAAAAAAAGGGAAGAACAGTGTGTTACATAAGAAGGTAATGATGAATATGAATATAGCTATTAACATTGAATGATTTTAAACGATAATTTTAACCTGCGGAGAACGATATATTAATATAATTGTGAATTAATCAGAAGAGTTTAAGAAAGGGAATTTATGTGTAGGAGCCTATGATCTTTGAATATTGTATTTTTTTTATTATTATTATTATTATTTGTTGCAAAGGTGCAATTATTATTTTCTGAACAGGGATGTGTTGCCTCTGATTTCAGTAGTTATAGATAGGAAGGGCAGAGAATGTATGCCATAGCGAGCCACTCTGACTCCCAACCCTCTATGAAAGTTAGGGAATTGATAGGGAATTATATCAAAGATTAATTAAATAACATCAAGGTAAAAAGGAAAGGAATAGGTGATACGACAAAGAACGAAATAGGAATATTGAGTTGGATTAATATATTAAAGGAGTAGTACAGGAATTTAATTATAAGATAAAAGAATGAAATATAAAGAAGCTAATAAAAGGTTATTATAGAGATGATAATTTCATCAAAACCAAAGATATGTTTTTCCAAAATTATCAACTTTAACGGAGAGGCATATGTAACGTCACAGAACGTTCCATAAAAGAAATCATTTACATAGTAAGTTATCGTAAGAGGAAAGTGAGGTGAACTGTATCGAACCCAAGTAGTCCTAAAAAATTGTGTAAATTTGTATAATAATTATTTCTACTAACATGAAAAAACGACCAGACTTTGACTAAGACACAAACCCCATATATATTATTAAAGTGAATAACAGTGAAAAAACCATAAGACACTATAAGAGAGAGAAATAATGTCAGAATCAACCAAAATAAAGTCATTAATTATTAAGTTTTATAACTCTGAATAGAGTATTAAGAACTATTTTTTGTGAATAAATGGACATGATCCATTATTATATTATGTAATGTAAATAAAATAAATGTATTAAATGATTTAAATACATTATTAGAAAGAGTTTAAGTTAGAATAAAAATGATATATTTGTTATGACAAAAAATATTAATATGTTGGATTTGAGACCATACACCAAGATTTCATGAAAAAATCAATTATTATCAGATTTAAATAAAAACTATATGTAATTGTCAAGCAGACAAAAGTGAACAATTTATCTTAAATAAAGGAAGCTGTCAAATGAATAAAAAGCAGTCATAATAGCCAAAAACAGTACTAACTAAAAACATGTAATAGGCATCTAATATTGTATAATTTATGAATTTAATGTTGCCAAAATGCAACCAAATTGCATTAGAAAGTTGTAATATGATATAAAGCTACTATACTAATATATTTGACTAACTATAACATTGTAATAGTCAAGTTATTAAAATGTTTACTTATACCATGTATGGCTGAAGCCAATCATCCAGTACAAAAATAATCATATCTGGCTAAATACTTACATAATGCTAACAAAAATAAGATAGAAAGGTACAATACATCAGTATACCTTAATAAGGAACAAACTCAGTTGAAAGTAAAGTCAATTCTAAAAGAATTTAACTAATAAGAGTGAGATTTGTCACACTATGAAAAAAGGACATCTCAAGACCAATCAATGATGCTATGTCATCTTGTGATAAATATAATATATGCACAGAGTAACCAGGTATCACAAAAGATAGACAAAATAATAAACTCTGTGTGTACACTAGTGAAATAATACATATATTAAAGAAAAAGACTAATCATTGTATTAGAAAACTGACAAGAATCTAGGCCATGAGCAGAGGCCATATAAAATTGTATTTATTTGTGTTTTATCTATGTTAAAATTTGTTTATTTTGTTGTAGGAAGGTAGTAGTATTAGATGTTCAGCTTGTGGAAGGAACTTAGTAACTCCACAACAATTTTTGTTATAAAAATTGAGTTTTCAATGACAACAACTCAAGGTGAGAGTTGTATATTGTATTGTTTATTAGACTCAAGTTAATTAGAAACCAATCATATTTAGTATCGCTAGATTCAGTTGAAAACAGGGAATCTAAATGTATTAATGGCATACAAATTGTGAGTACTAATGTAAAACTGTTTGATAAATACCAGAGTAAATTTTGAAATATCCTTAGTATGAAGAATAAGAAATTCGTTCTAAAAGCTTCTACGGAAGTGAAAATTGTTCCATGACATTCCATTTCGTTTATTCTCGAACAATCTAGAAAGAATTTTACACAAATATACCGGAAGTCGATGAAAACAGTTAACCTGAATTAGTATAAAAGAGAGACCAAATTCGACCCAAAAACACTTGAAACTTGAACTCCAGAACTGATGCATCACCCACAACACTGACCAACGCAGCTAAGGCGAAACCGAAGAGGCGAGAAATCGACAAGACCCGAAGAAAGGCTTTTCCCGTACAAAGACATACCGACTGACTTAACCTCAACGAGAATCTACGCCAAAAGTATCGCTGAAATAGAGCAGTGATACGGCAAATTTTAATAGAAATCACGCAGCCAGAACGTCCACGGCCCAGGAGGGACCAAAAATTTAAATAGAGAACGAATTCTGCTGTGTTCGCATAGACTGACTAACGTGACAATAATTCCCCCTAACGTAAACAAACACATACACAACAAGCCTTTCTTCTCGACAACATGGGAATCAGCGCTACGGCGGATAATTTCTGAATCAACGCGGAGCAGCTGATGAGCTTTTGGGGCCGTTTGAACGATATTCTACTGCCAAACGTTTTGACAAAAAGTGCGGAAATAGTATACGATCGCAAAATTGACTTAAAATAGATTCAGTGCACATACGAAGAGGCGAGATTGAAAAACTACCCGAGAGGAGTGTCCTGTGCGAGATTAATTATTCATTGGAACGTGAGTTACCAAACTTAAAGTCATTTGTTACCTGGTTACATTTTATCACGCAGTTGTACTTCACACGCCACACATACACCTTCAAATCACTTAGTTTTTTCTTGTAAGGCATCTTATTGATATGTCTTGGTAGTTCAAAGGAGTCACGTCCTGAGAGTAAAGATTTTTTCACATATTAAACTCATGCTTTTCAACTGAGTAAAACATTTTTAAAACACTAGCCGATACTTGATTGGATATATATAAAATTGTCAATAATAATAATAATAACTTGTGAATTTTTTATTAACTCTGCAATTGTATAATTTTTTATATGAATGTTAGTCCTTCAGACGATTTGTTTGTTTTTGAAGAACCATTAAAATTACCTGATTTCTTTCAAGTTAAACTGACTTGTTTATATTTTTTTTCATAAAAGTAAGATTTAGAAAATTTTAATTACTTTAATAATCACATTTATTTCTTGGAACAAACGATTCCAAGTGGCGCCCACAAAAAACATAGTATTAAGTTGTGTTCAGGACTACATCACTGCAGAGGATCCAGTCAACGGTAAGTAACAAAAGTGCGCGGAGGAAACGCCCGACATTTTACAACACAACACACACTTTAAGTCTTTCTTTTCGTTATAAATTGACGACTCCAAAGTGAAGCTGTTAAAGAAGGAACAGAACCGCCCACAATCAATACTATTCTTTTTGTTATAAATTGGCAGCCCAACTAGTGCGGCTTGAAAAAGACGGAACAAGCCCGGCAACTACCAACAGATCAAAATGCCGCAACCTAAGGGAAAAAAGGTGAAGAAGAATGTGGAACCCGAGTTAAGTGTGGAAGACGGAGAGGCAGTACAAATGGAGGAAACGGAATTAGAACCGCCCACACTAGAAATGGAAAGACCGGTACAAACGGCAAACGAATTAGAGGAGCAAACGGGAGAAGAACCCATACAAATGGTAGAACAAACAGACAAACCAGAACCAGAAAAAATAACAGGGAGTGTTGACGTGAATATATTAATGACGATGCTCCAAAAAATGGATGAAACAAACAAAAATATAGAATCCCTGAATAAAAACAGACAGGAAGATAAGGAAGAAAATAATAAAAATAGACAGGAAGGCAAGGCGGAAATAATAGAATCCATGAATAAAAATAGACGGGAAGATAAGGAGGAAATAATAAAATCCCTGAAGGAGGATAATTATTTGTTTTTGAAGAACCATTAAAATTACCTGATTTCTTTCAAGTTAAACTGACTTGTTTATATTTTTTTTCATAAAAGTAAGATTTAGAAAATTTTAATTACTTTAATAATCACATTTATTTCTTGGAACAAACGATTCCAAGTGGCGCCCACAAAAAACATAGTATTAAGTTGTGTTACAGGACTACATCACTGCAGAGGATCCAGTCAACGGTAAGTAACAAAAGTGCGCGGAGGAAACGCCCGACATTTTACAACACAACACACACTTTAAGTCTTTCTTTTCGTTATAAATTGACGACTCCAAAGTGAAGCTGTTAAAGAAGGAACAGAACCGCCCACAATCAATACTATTCTTTTTGTTATAATGTTACTATTCCATTCTCCTTAACCTCTGTATTATTTATACAATGTTCTGCTGGTATACTGCGTATTGAAGATATAATTGATGTGGTTAGATACTCTTTGATCGTCGATATATTTAAATGATATTTAAATTTATTTAAGTTTTTTGTTATTATTATATGGTGGTTTACCTTTGATATTTTTATTGAGTTTTGTCAACAATTTCTAACATTATTTAACTCCCTTTGTTTATTAATGGGAGGATTAAATATATTAATTAATCCGCCCTTCCTCATCTCCATTTCTTCTTTTGTATTAAATATTTTCTTTCTCCATATTTTTCTTATTTTCTTGATATTCTCTTCCATGGTTTGGATCTTCTCCTTGTCCTTTCTATTCTTATTTTCAGATAGCAATGCATTCTGTTCTTCTCTAATTTCTGTTTCCTTGCTACTCTCTTCTGTATTTGGACTTACTATAATACCTTCGGAAGTGCTGTCCAATGTTTCATCCGAATTATTAAAACCACTGTCCATTTGCTTATTTGTCTCCTGCTTGTATGTATCTGCTTTTTGGATAAGCGTATTAACCTTTTCAAACTTCTCTCCGAAAGTTTCCCATATCTCCTTATTGAAATTCTCCATCTTACCCTCAATTTGTTTTAAATTCTCATTATTCTCTTCAAATTTTGCAATCATCTCTTCTCTTTGTCCTTCAACAGTTTCTTTCAATTCATGGTATTGTTCATTCATGGTTTGTTTGATATTTCCATGAATGGTCTCTATTTTTTCATTTAGTTGTTTGACTAACTTTCCTGAATGCTATCTATTTTCTCATTGGTTTGTCTATTTTGTTCCTCCTGTTTCTTAAAATTCTCCTTATTTTCCTCCTTCGTTTGCTTTGAGTTTTCCTCCTGTTTTCTAAAATTTTCATCTATTTTGTCAAATTTTTCACTCAAGGTTTCATTCTGTTTCCTTGTGTTTTCCTTATTTTCTTCTTTCATCTGTCTTATTAAGTTTTCATTGTTTTGTCGGCTTTGTTCTGCCATAAATTTCATTATTTCTTTCCAATCTGGTTCTCTTCTGGCTTCCGCTTTATCTAGTTGGTCCCCTTGGGCATCTTCTTCAACTCTTTCTTTTCCCATGTTGGTGACTACTTCAGTTTCTCCTTTATCACCCATTGGTTGTTCCATTTCACTGTCCGTGACTATTTCTATCTCTCGTTCCTGTCCATCTTCTTCCGTCTCCTTTTCTTCTGCCCTCTTCTTCGATCTGCCTCTGGTATTATGCATTTCTTGTTTTCTCATAACTGCCGACGATAATTAGGTTTTTGGGTATATTAATTTATTGAATATCCCTAAAATTCTTTTCTAATTACAGCCCTTTTAGGTTGAGCGCCATTCTGTAACGTAACCTATCACTAAGATCGTTTGGGGTTTCGGGGTTTAATTCAGCTCCACGTTGGTATGCGCCATTCTGTAACGTAATCGCTTAGAATGGTATCTCTGATCCTTAAATAATACTTTACTTAATGGAAACTTTGTTTTATTTGCCCCACGTTGTTAGCGTCATTCTATAACGTAATCGCTCCTGAGGTACTTTCCGCGGAATCTTTGGATGTGACCTATTGTGTGCTCGTCTTATTTAATTAAGCCCCAATGTTAGTACGTCATTTTGTAACGTCTCGCTTATAAATGTGAGAGTGACGTCCGTCTTTTGACAGTCTCGGAGCGGTCAGAGCACCTCTTAGCGATCGCCACTTATGAATTATAAGTACCAATGTTTAAATAAATTTGATTGTAATGTTACCCAAATGAAACAGAAATCGAGTGTGTGTGATTTGGTCGAGATTAAGGAAGTTGTTTAGTCTTATTTGGAAGAGAGAGCGAGTACCATTTGTTTACACCCGGAGTAGACAATTTCTTAATTTTTTCAAATATTCGCCGTTCATGAGATCAGCTGATTTTGACATTAGTCTCCAAATATTAGGTTAACCAAACGACACGGTTCCGTAATACTACCTGATGGATAGTCCTCTTCTTAGTTTACTGAAATCTACCACAACTACCCTCTACAATAAAAAAGACACATTTTATTATTCAACATAAATTATTAATAGTATTTATTTGTATAATATTGATTTTCTCTTCCGCCAATATACAAATATTACAATCGATCCTTTCAATCACTAATTCATGATATCGATTTAATTGGGTAAACATGGAATTATCATAAAATCTGGTTTTTAATGATTTTACAATTTTATTTTTTATTAAACATCAATCAACATATAATTCGTTTTATTTATTTCCCCAGGGTTAAGGGTAAGTTCTTTGTGTTATGAGATGGTCAGAAATGGATAATTATATACTACGCTTTACAAGATAAAAATAATCAATTTCGAATTTTTGTTTATTCTCTTAGTACGTAGTTCCGGATTTGTCCGCGAGAGTGCAGATTATGTTTTTATTAAACACATGACAACACTTTAGAAATTTCTGTACTGCACAACGATTTGATTTGAGGTTTTCTTGATTAAATATTAAAAGAAATGTTTATATTACCTCCTTCCTCGAAGTTCTTACTTGCGTGAAGCGGTTTCTCGTGTGGTGTTCCTAGTTGTTTTGTAATTTCATGAACATCTATCAGATACCATCTCGTTAAAGACTCGAAGCACGGCTTGGCTAGGCCTGATCTTGAAAATGGTTTTTAACACTTCGTTATGGGGTAAAGCAAGTTAGATTTGATTTTTAAAGGAGTGGTACATAATGTGTATACTGTGAGTTAATTTTCGTTATAATTTTGTACTGTTTCCCAATGTTTTCAAAGGTTTTTTAATACAATTTTGGTCTCATTACGTTTTTCAACCGAACAGTTTTCAATCTCAAATTCGATTAAACAATATGTTGTTATTCTGTTACTGTTAGTAACACATAATTTCTATATCATTTTTTATTGGTGCTGCTATTTACTTTTGAGTATATAGGCTGTTTTTAATTATTATAAATTTATTTTTGATTTATAAAAAAATAATTCTTTTTAATTTTGGTTTATTTCCCAATTTGATTTATATAACAAATTTTTCGTTTATTTTCTTATAACTTTAGATATAAGTCTTCAATATTATTATTAACTTTAAATGAATTTCTATATTATTTATTAATCTCTTAGAGTATTCTTACACTGCACTATTTTCTTCTGCCATTTTCCTCATACAGTATTATTTTATTTTTTATTATCCTCTTATATTTAACTCTTTTATTTTTTAACCCTGGGTTATCTTATATAATAACATAATTATTTTATTAAATATAAAATTAAACATAGGTACTAAATTTTGTTGCCTACACAATATAAATCCTACAATAACTAAACAAAATACATAATTAGTTAGTAGCATCACAGTCTACTATTATAATCCATAATTCCCACAGCTACAGCACAAGTCTGTAAGAAGTTCCCTTCACATTCACTTATTTACGCACTGGGTACACTATAACTCACTTGTCACTGTATATCACTTCAATATCGTTTATAATGTTTAGTGATATAACTTAATTTATAGCTAGTTATAGTCTACCCATTTCTGACCTTTATGGTAGTATAATTAAGTTATCGTTTATTGGGACTGGGTTATGTAACGTTACAACATATAGCTAAAGAATACGTTAAGTATAATCTGTTTGTTGTAAATTGGCGATAACAGAAGGAAACTAGCGGACTGTAAACGTAAGTGTAAATGTAACAGGGACCGGTGAAAGGTAACTACCGACTCCGACTTCAAAATAGTAGAGGATAAAATTGTATTTTGCCTACGTTGTTTAAAGAATGCGTCTGTGTAATATGCATATATTTTCCACGCGTGTGATGTATTGGGCGCTTTGTGTTTTCTCCGTATTTGTAATTTAGTGTTAAACTGTCTCATATAGTGTAAACAAACTTCTATGCGTAGGCTCCTTACGTATCATATTGCACTTGTAATTAATGAGTAATATAAAAGCTCTTGTTTACAAGAATGTTACAAGAATATCATTTTATTTGTTGTCACAAAACAGAACCTTAATGAGGTGTAACACAGTATTTCAGGTACAACTTTTATTTCAGACTTAATGCTTTCAACATAATTATTAAAGTCTCCTTGATGTTAATAAAAAGATCTCTAGAAGACAAGACTCTTACACTAAAGAAAAAGGTGTACTGACGGTACATGTTATATTGCAAGCACTTGTAAACACAATAAATATAATACGCCCTTGGAAATATAGAAATAAGGTCCTTGGTTATAATTTTCGTTAATATTAAGCTTTCAAGTATAGTAATAAGTAAATACATAAATTGCATAAACTGTAAAAAACTAAGTACCGTAGTTAATGGAACAATATTTTTGAAAGTAATTGATGACGATAAAATTTATCTTTGTGTTTTCTGTGTTACGATTTCACAAGAGTGACTGCAACCTTTTTAAAACAAAATGTCTTTTTATGTAAATTAATAATTTAATCGTTTAATCATTAATTAGGGATTCAATTTGGCTTTAATTATCATTTGTTTATATAATTATTAACATGGACGAAAAGCAAATATTTGTTTTAAACTTTCAAGTGTATTTTTTAAAACTTTTACGGTGGTTGATTTTTTTGTATACTACTTCTTTGATGGATGTAAAAAAGGAGGTGTTTGTTAGATATCATATGATACATAACCGTTCACGCTCATGTGTATGTACCATTCGTGCTCATATTTTTTCCGTATACTTAGTTACTAGTTTTACGGCCTCACATCAGATACCCTGCACATTAAAAAAAATTAATTTTGTGCTCTTTAAATTCATCTCAAGTGTTACTTTTTCTAAAGTTCAAATTTTAGTTGTACGTAGGAGCGTAAAAATAACACGACTCGTTTGGACGTACTGTATGTGTAACATAATATAAACAATATTTATCTTATGGTTGAAGTAGAGAGTTGTAAAACAACTAACAGACTAAATATTTTAAACTTGTTATTACTTACCGACTTGATTTATATAAAACATTAAAGCTCTACTTATACACTATAAAAAAGGTCTATAATATGCATATAACAAACAGAACACTGTCTTAATAGATTTCGAATAGAAACAATGGAAGAGGAATATTATGTAAAGTAACTGTGAGTTTTAAATATAATTTTCAGTTTTAAATTAATGTAAAATATTATTCTAACACTTGATAATATTACTCATCTCACTTTTATAGTATAAAAATATCTCATTTTTATTAATTTACCATGCTTCATATTCCTTATGGGATTTCCGTGATTTCCAGAGAATTTTCTATAATACTTACAATTTTGTAGCAATGCTATTACGTAAATTCGTGTTACTAGTGTACCAAAGGAAACTTATTTTAAACTATAAGATATCAATATAAAATAATGATAAAAGAACATTTAATCCTAAATGTGTAAATATAGCAGACTTTTTTTTAATGCAGACATCATAAGTATGCGTTGACAAAAGACATATAATGCTTTTTGTACACAACATGTAAACAATGATTCAGTGAGTGCGTGCTCGTGTGTTTAATGTCTTAAGTGCTTGTATATACTTAAAGCATGTTTCAGGTACGATGTGGCGTAAATTAAACACATAAGGTATCAGGCTGTTTACCTAACTTACTCGTTTAAAATATCTCCTAATGCCACACACACCAGGGCCGTATTTAGGATCTGTAGACCCCTAGGCTGAACCTGTGGTGCAGGCCCTACCGGGGGTCTGGGGAGTATTCCATACCCCCCAGTAAAACGGGGGGTCCAGAAATTTTTTGAAAATTAACCTGGAAAAATCGCATTTTAGAGCAATTTTCTAACTAAAAACCTAAAGAGAAACATTTAAAGTGTATTACTAAATTGTAGATAATGTTACTGTACAGTATTTAGAAGTTAATGAATTGATGACATAAGAATGAAAAAAATTGAAAATCATTAAGGCATTTAACACGATTTATTAACATTGCTATGAACAACTATATTAAAAAAAGGGCACAAAGTTTGAGTGTGAAATGAATTTATTAGCAGTGTGTTAAAAGACGATACTATACTACAGTAAGTTACATTACTACAGTAGTGAGTAGAGTAATATTACAGTACTATACAATACTATGACACTAATATGTATGAAAATACTGTGTGTACAATTTTTTAAATTGTAGTTACTACATATAACAACTTGGAAATGGCTTAGTGGGTAATTGGTTTGCGCCTACACTTCATACAAATGAATCTACTTATAATATCTTCATAAATTATTTGTCTTAAAATCTCAATTTCAATGCTGAGCAAAGCCAAAACGTTGAGCCTGTGTTCTAACATGGAGGTTCGAAGCCTGTTTTTGATCAACTTCAATTTTGAAAATGACCTTTTGCAGTTAGTGACCATAAGTGACAGGTGCATTCTTAGAGCGACCTCGATATTAGGAAAACAATCTTTGACGTTACTTTCTAGGAGGAGTTTGTACATCCACCTCAACTGACTAATGACTTTTTCATTTTCCTCATCATCTTTTTGAAACTCATGGTAAAAAGATTTGAACTGAATCAGTTCATTTCCCAATTGATCGTCTATGTCATTGTTATATGTTTCTACTAAGTTTTGAGCTGTTGCAATTATCTCTTCATTAGTAAGTGTATCCAAATTGTTGAGAAACCCAAAACGGGTATCAACTAGTTTGTGTGCCTCGAACCTCTGCCGCAATGAAGATTCAAATTGATCTATGACAGGAAGGAAAGAAGGAAACTCTGGGTTCGAAATTTTTCTGATGGGGTCAGCTTAACTTCTAGTGCTTGGACTGGGACACAGTCAAGAGGTGCCAAACGCACGTTTATTTTGCGGTTGCGCCGTGTTTCACTCTCATACTCAGTGCAATCAGTTAACTCAGCAGCTTTCACCTCATATTCTTCAAAGCTATCCCGTTTTGTTCCTATGAAGCTTGTTAGCGATGTCAGTGCTGAGGCGGCTGTGTTCACGTCCAATCTAGGGTTTTGCAGAGTTTCACTAGTTTTGTTTACTTGTCCCAAGATATCATCCCAAAATACTGTGTTATCATCCCAAATTTACAGTCAAATAGATCACCGTATATTAGTCTATTCAAAATTAAAATTTTTAAACAGTTTTTTTTGTGGTGCAGGCCCTCTTTGTGGTGCGGGCCCATAGGATGCAGCCTAGATACCCTGCGCGTAAATGCGGTCCTGACACACACACACACACACACACACACACATGAGCTGAATAATTGGAAACGAATCGTAATGCTGTTCTAATATTTTTTATTCCTCGTTTTTAGTTTAAAGTACGATCACAGCGTACTACAATAAAATGAACATACTCACATGAAAAGTGTGGTCGGCATTTGCGTGCAATTTATTTGTTTTTTCCTGGCAAACAATTTTGCTCACTTGTAGTTCTCTTTTCTATTAGGCAGACTAACGCTTGTGGGTTATTCACTCCAACATTGATGTGCTTGTCTCTACATCTGTATGTTCATCCGTCACTATGTTCATAAATGTTATTGTACTGTATTACATACAAAATAAAGGAATACACTGATCACGGTCAGAAACACAGTCTTTCACTTATTCTCACTTAACGTCAGTCCGTTTGATGTCTACCATTGTCTCTTAGCATTTTCCATAGTATTGTCTGTTTAGTTACGTACTATCACTACTACTGTTTAGTTACTACTGTTTGATCACTACGAAGTACTATATTTTTTGAATGAAATGTATTGAGTACTAGCGGAATACCCGTGCTTCGCTACGGAGTTTCACGTTGTACGTAATGAAAATGTTAGTTTAATTAATAAAGTTCAATTAAAGTAGGTTTCTTATAAATAAATAGCTGTAGCCCACAACTTCGTTTGCGTGGTCTTCAATTTAATGCGATAATGTATTTAGTACGAGTACCCGGCATGCGTTGCAATACCACTCAAAGAAAGAAAGTGTTTGTGTTTTAATTCTGTTTATTGAAGTGCTTTTGGATACACAATATTTTTTGTTTTTCCGTCTGATGCGTACACGAATAAATCAGAAGGTTTTCCGACGCGTGAGCAGGCCACATACAGCTGTCCATGTGAGAAGCATGGATTTTTTAAATTTAGTTCACACACTTGTAGCGATTGTCCCTGTGCTTTGTTGATGGTCATTGCAAATGCGAGTCTCACCGGAAACTGCAAACGTTTGAATTCGAATGGCATTCGATCTGTCGGAATCATTGGGATGCGTAGCAACAGTACATCTTCTCCTTTAAATTTTCCATTTAAAATTGTAGCTTCGATGATATTGTTCATCATATTTTTCACTGAAAGCCTGGTACCGTTGCAAAGTCGTGGTGGATTGATGTTTCGGAGAAGAATGATAGGCACTCCAATTTTCAATGTTAAAACGTGCGTCGGCATGCCTGGCAAATCAAGTGAATTCAAGAATTCAGTTGGATAATTGACAACTTCGTCTTGATTCATTACACTATCGATGGACTTATACGTTGTCGCTTCGCCTGGTATTTCGTTTTGAATGCTGCAATTGATGGCATTGACATCGTTGTTTTTGGGTGCTAATATAGCACGTGCACTGAGCCACTGATGATTTTTGTAATTCTGTGCGATATTTGGGAAAACTTTGTGAATCAATTCGTCTGTGGTTGCTGTGATTTTACAGAAGTTTGTTGGCAATGTGATACATTGTGTGGATTCATCGATTGCCATTTTCCCATTCCCAATATCCAACAATTGTTTTGCGAAACGTTCAGCGGATGCATCATGTTGTAGCTGTACACGCATATTGGTCTTCAAAGTCAATTTTTGTATGTGTCGCCATAAAAATTATGATTTGAGACATGCATTAAGTTCATCAGTGGGTGTTGAACATGGTATAACTGGTAGAGTTTGTCGAAAATTACCAAAAAATAAAATGAGTGCGCCACCGAAAAGCTGTTCATTTTCTCTCAAATTTTTAGTGTACAATGAAGCACTTTCAATGCTTTTTTGTGCGCCATAGTACATTCGTCCCATACATATAATGAGTTGACATGATTGGAGTACTTTACCCATTTCAGAATTTTTGTTGATATTGCATGTGGGTGTCTCAGTGATTTGCATATTCAACGGCAATTTCAGTGCTGAATGCGCTGTTCGGCCACCATCCAAAAGTGTTGCCGCAATTCCAGATGACGCGATTGCCAGTGCAATATTTTTTCGTGATCGTATGGTTGCCAAAATAAGTGAAATGAGAAAAGTTTTGCCTGTGCCTCCGGGCGCATCTAGGAAATACAGTCCCCCTCTTTGGCTTGTAATTGCATGCATAATTCTGTCATACGCTATGCGTTGTTTTGGAACCAATTTCGGTAGATTCGTTTGAACAAATGTACCCAATTCGTCGATATCAAAGTGTTTTTCTCGTTGCAAATCACGATCGAAAAGGTCGTTTGCAGATCGATTCGGCGCAGCCATTCCCAATTCTACCAGTGCCTTGTTAGCGATTGCCAAACATATATCCTCAATCGAAACTAATGCCTCATTATACAAGTTTGGTGTGAATTGAACGTTCGGATTTTGATTCGTTGCACGCAAACGATGTAGGATGTCTTCACTCATGAAGTCTTTGTATTTTTCCCAAAGATCTTTTGGATTGGATGGGAAGCACGTTGTCAATATGATTGCAAATATCGTTATAACGTCTCACCTACGTTATAACATCGGGAACCTGTGCATACTTACCTCCGATCAATTGCACGGGCTGCCATACTCGTAAATAACTTTTAATTATTAATTAAACCAGCTGTAGTGTGACGTCTCCCTTGTTAAGATATCACAAATGTCGGGAACCAGTTCAATTTGTTACTTGTTAATTGAACTAGCTGCCGTTGTTAGTAAACCTTAATCACTAACAAATTATAACACTTTATTATTCAGGAATTAAGCAAGGATTGTATAAATTTATTCATTCGTTGGGTGTTAGCAAAAACATCTCTTTATTAACATATTTATCTCTGACACTTTACTTTACTTTTAAACTCAGATTCTAAAAATTTCTGCATTAAATATTTTGAAAATTTACTTCTTATTCTTTTTATATCAAAAGCATTCAGCTAGGTATTGTTTTCAGTACCACGGATCCGGGACTCAACTTAGTTATGTTTTTATTACAACTTCAACCAAATTATTAGAAGAATAATTTTGGTTGTAAATTTTAAAATTAATTTAAATCTAAACATCGTAATGTCATTACTACTTCATTACAGTGATTACAAAAATATATATATTAAACTTTAGATTATCAAAAGTTCTTTACTGTTCTTTTGTTACTGGTCTTGTTGTTTTATAATGAATTTGTGTTACAAATATTATGTTTTGATATCACCTGAATGTAACATGTGTATGCTGTGGGGGCCATGATGGTCATCTTCAGTTCTCTTCTAGGGTGTGATCCACGGTTCCTCTTGACGTTCCATAAGGCTGATTGTTTCTGGTAGTCTCTTCCTAGACGATTAGATTTTGGGTTCTAGAAGTTCATCCGGTTGCTGTTTGTGTTATTTTCTTTCGGAGTCGGTAGTTAACATTTTACTTTTAGTTACAGTTTTTATTTTATGAGCACTAAAATCTGGTAATTAACATTTCTCACCATTTACAGCTTGCTAAGAGATGTGTCGGCTAAGTTTCCTTTTTTATTCTATACATGTTTCCTCACGCACTACATTATAATTTTGTTTTTATTATTATTATACTACATAGGTCAAATCGAACTCATTATAAACTTGATTAAATATTGTTTAACGGTATACACCTATGTCTATGTTCACAACATAGCAGCTACATCCTTACATCTCGGTGTCTATCGGGCGAGTGAATGCAATGTTTAGCGGCAAGGGGTCAGTAGTTGGCGCGGTTTTACGCACTCAGAAAATAGTTCGTTCTTTTAAGTTATATTAATTAATTACTAATTAAGTCGTAATACATTATTTTACCTTTTGGTTAGGAATTATTAATTTCTTTATTTATTTTGTACATATTTTATTTAATTAAAATAATTATTATTATTAGCTAAATAACACCGTTCTTAACGTGTTGGTACGGGACAATTTGCACGTTGTTGCATGAATCTAGGCATAGGTAAGGGGTGGATAATACTCTTACTTATATTGAAAGCAATTTTTTATTTGTGCGATTTAAATATTTTTTAAAATCGTCACAGTAGTTATAACTAAAGGAACTTTTACATGGGGTCTGATGATTTATTCACTCAATATTTTTGTGTAAAGTAACGACATCTCTTTATTAAACCATTACTACAACAGCTCTACATAAATATTCCCACATTAGGTTTTCTTAATAAAAGATTACAATTTATAAAAATTTTGTGTAAAAAAGGGGCCAAAAACATATGGATCGGGATCCGGGACCTTAAACTTGTTTGTGAGTTAAGCTTACTTATTCATATTCTATCTTACTAATTTGGGGGGGGATTTGAAGAATGGACTTAATCTAAAAATTTGTGTATCAGTGAAGCTTTATATATACATCAGAATTACTTGGTACTACAAATATTTTGAATCCTAAGACATACTACATCTTATAAAGTGATTATCATTAAAGTCTTTATATATTTACTTAAACTGTCTTTAACAATTCATTTGTTAGAATTTTAATTAATCACGGAGGACAAGTCTCCGTGTCACCTGAGATATCCAGAAGTTTACTTCGATGTCCGGGTCCTTGGTCCTTGTGGTGTTCGTGAGCGGTTGATCTTTAGTGGAGTTAACTTTCCTGTTGAAGTTCCTGAAGTGATTAGTTCATAATGAAGTAGCCTTGAGGTCCTCAGAAGTCTAGTAGTTAAACATCGTTAGTAGTATAAGTGCCGTAAATGTTCTTGTTTGTTGCAGAATCGCACGTCACATTATTGTTTATAAAAGTTCTCACTTTAGGTAGCTCGTACCATATTATTTTAAAACAACTTAGAAATCTTACAAATTATACCAATTAGATGTCATCCCTCACACAGTTATTTAGTCCTTTCGGTTTTTACATTTTAACTTATTACCACACTAATTTGCCACTACTTTTCGCTACACATTGTTATATCTGTCCTCTAAGTAAAAACATTTTGTCGTTCGCCGGGACATGGTTCAAGCGTGTGTTTTCTACGCGAGCGCTTCATCTCGATTGAATTACTATGTTAGGACGGGTCAGTTAATCGCGCGGAGTTTACGCGTCGCAACAAAATAGTTCCACCTTTATTCTCTATTTAAGGGGTTAAAGTTTGACCTTTTAATTATCCAAATATATTCTTTATTACAGACTTTATTATAGTACACTACTGTGTTCTTGTCTATTTATTAATTTAATATCAATTTACAAGGATTATTAGTTTGTTTATGGGTCGGTAATCAGGTTGATTCCGGTTAGCGCATGTCTATGCAGGGTTAATTAATAAGGGTTTCCCTATCTGTACACTCTCATTCCCTTTTTTTTTTATTAGAACTCTTTATTAAATATTATTATGATTTATGATAGTGATAAAAATTAGTTTAAATGTGCGATTTATTAAAATGTAAATTTCTCAGCTTTTACATTTACTATTTTATTATTTATTTTATTTTTTAATTAATGAAATCTTCACAACGTGCGTATTTGCTGTGGTTAAGCAGTATTCGATGCATCAGCGAGTGAAGTGTCCCAATGTGCATCGTTTTCAAGAAGATTTAATTCTTGGCAAGCTTCACGATAATTGGCACATACTTGACCGTTTACTGTTCTCAATTCTTGGAAGGATGTCGGTCCACGTACGTTGGTTAACAGTAACCGCAAGTAAAAGCATTCTGCATTGTTTGGGTGAACAGTGTACAGACAGCCTAACACGTCAGTCGAATATAAATTGGGATGTCCTTCAACTGCTTTACCTTGTTTGCGACGTTGAAACGTTTTCGCTGATGCATTCCATGCGTAGTATGTTGGCACTTCAGAGTAAAGTAGCGTCTTTGCAAACATATCATCCCCGCACAATGAGAAAAATGCAGTTAACGTTGTTGGCGGTGGTGACAATGCTCTTGCACGTGCATTTTCTGTTGTGAAGTACACGCGCTGTCCATTTTCAAGGTGCACTGCCAAATGAACAACTGTTGGATGTCGTTCATGGATTGGAAATGATAAAATGCGCCATACTGCTTCATTGCTACTAATGTAGCGTCCCAGTTGATATTGGTCGATTTCATTGATAGATGCAGTTGCATTTCCCACTCCAAAAACTGCCATATCGCTTCCTTTGTTGACATATTTGCAAATGTACTTGATCGATTTCATCGAATTGCAATACTCGACATTGATGTGTGCTTTGTACGTTTTCGAGAGTAACGGTGAATAAGGGTACAACCCAACGATTATCGACATTGTTTCATACTTTTAAAATGATGGATTTGCCACCATCTTCAGTTGATCGTCGACGATAGAGTGGATATCCGTCATTGCCAGTGATAGTCTCGGCAAGTACGTCTCTTGGGTATCGTTTCGTGCATTTCCCATAAGACATGCATGGTGAATTGTTGTTGAGTAAGCCACATGGACCATGAATCATGTTTTTGGTGACGACTTCAAATAAGTCTGGATCAATGTCGACATCTGGTATTTATGCTGAGATGACTTGATCAATTTGATCTGGTGTGACTTTTTCGATCAACCAAATCAAAATGTGTACATGTGGCAATCCTCTTTTTTGCCATTCAATGGAATACATCCACAGCGTGAAATCCATTAAAGATTTCAATTTTTGTTTGAACACACGCGCGGAAATATTGACGATCCGATGATGATTGTCCAGTTAACAAAAGTTCTTTTATTTCATCCCACGAAGGATTGCATGTGAATGTAATAACAAATCTGGGCGGTCATATGCGCGAACATGTCTTTGCATCTTCTGCGTATTCATGCATGTGCCGTGGACTCCCTGTAAATGTGGCCGGTAGTATGACCATTTTTCCCAATTTATTGGGATTCACATTGCCATCATTAACAACTGCATCACGTAAATGAATGTACTCTTCGGAACGCAACTTGGTTTGATTTAATCGAATGTAGAGGAGTCGTTCGGTTTCGATTTTTGCATACATATCGACAATGTATTGATGGAACAATTGTCGACATTTCAAGATATGATTTTCAGCGTTTTCACGAATCATCAATCGATATGAATAGTAATTCATGGCACTGACTTTCTTATTCGTTTCCTCATCTGTTTGTAGATTTCTCAATTTGATGTTGAAATGATATCCATCTTCTCCTTGCTAAAATAAAATCGGATATTGCAATCCGTCGTATGAGCGATGAGTTTCTGAGGCTCGCTGAACATCACAATTTCTGCGATGAAGAATTATATCACGCGAGTTAAATTCTTCGCCAACTATAACGATCGCCACTTAATCAATTGTTGGTGCATTGTACTGTCTTTCGTGTTGGCCGACAGGTGTTTTGTCTGCTCTAACTACAACTTTGTAGTCATCAGCTGGCATTTGTTCAAGGGCAGTTCTGAACAATCGAATTAATTCGTTGTGTTGATCGAATAAAGTTTGTAATGTAGCGACAATTTCTCGTTTAGTGCACGTATTGAATCGACAACGTTGATCGATTTGTTCATCAGTGTTTCCCATGAAATAAATTTGAAGAAATTTGTGATCTGCGTTCGACAGTGGTAGTAGTGATCCTGCACGATGATAAATTTGCCCTTGCACTTTGAATGTTGGCATGTAATTCTCGCGCACGGTATTTGTTGGCCGAACGATGTCATTTGGAAACATGATTTGTACTTGCGTATGTTTGCCAAGAAATGTTTCGATTGGCTTGTGTCACCTGATACCAACGTTGATAATGGTTCGGGTGGTGAATGTAATTCTGGCAATTTCACTGTTCCACCCGCGCAGCACATTCCTGATGTTTCATTCTTAAATTTGAGAGCACTGGAATACACGCATAATGTATCCATTTTTCCAATAACCTAACTTGGATGAAGACTGTAATCATAATTAGCATCGTAATGGAATGCACCAAGATTTAAATCAGCGTGCAGTGTTCGTCTGGATCGAGCAGTGCGTACTTGAAAGGTTTCCAGTTTTGCTTTCCGTTGCTCGATTGTTTCAGACGAACAGGCTTGAGCATTGCGTACTCGAGCGGTTTCCAGTCTTGCTTCCCGTTGCTCGTCTGTTTCAGACGAACGGGCTTGAGCAGTGCGTACTCGAACGGTTTCCAGTCTTCTTCCCGTTCCTCGTCTGTTTCTGGAGCTCGTGATGCCTTTTTCTTTCGTGCTTGAGGTGTAGATCGACCAATCGCTTGTCGTTTGGGTGGCATAATTGATTTGACAGCGAAAGTAATGCTTTGTGACGACTATTACAAATTCACTTGGAAAAAGCAAAGAAAATGCGTGTGATATCTATTATCTAATGTCGACCGGCAATTGGAATTTCACAATCAACACCACTTGTTATGTTACACACGAACTGAAATGTCGCTGTTTGTATTTGATTCAATTCAATTCTGTCAAGCGTGCGCACTCATACACCGAAAACACACGAACTGCCGCTAAACTATATGAAATACACTCATTTGTTGATACACTCGCGCGCCACCTATTGTAAAATGGTTGTACTAATTCAGAAAACTTCGCGGGCGTGCGCACAACAACTCACCGAAGTTTCATCGCAATCGGATGAATGGTATAGGAACGCATACGGGACAAACAAAGAAACATTCATTTTTATATATGTAGATTATTCAGCGTTTATGAAATTTCTGAAGTTTGTACCATCTGTCAATTTGCAGTACTTGTTCATTCCATTTTTTACCACCACCACATCACAAACAACATAACGAACACAAGCATCATCACTATCGTCACCATCGACACTACAGCTACCACTACTATCATCATCGCCATCCCCATTCTTGTAGTTGGAATCTCCCCTATTAGGAAACTCTCAGTCTTATTTCAATGACTTCATATATTGTTTTCTTTATCATCAACGTAGCTTCTTTTATCGTCAACAGATGTTCATACCACTTCTTAACTTTCGACTTCATATTTCCATTCAGATTGAACATTCGAAATTCCTTTATTATCTCATATATGACATATTTTTGATCATCTTCTAACTCTCTCCCGGAACTTTATCGCATACAATTGGATTCTCCTTTTTTGAAACTTTTTATTCTAGTTACCCTGCTATACATGATCATGGGTCATAACAATGCCTTACATGCTAAAAGTTTTAGGAATGTCTCTTCCCTTGTTTTATGTTATACGTTACCTGGAACTGCCATACATATCATTATTATTCCAGTGTTGAATCCAACTCATTGTTAAGTTAAAGACGGTATTACAATTTTTAATATTTGCAATTTTCAAACTATTTTTTAAAATATTAAAAATATTTAAAATGATTGAATTAATGAGACGTTCTTTCTTCCAATGCGATCTTGGACTTTATAGTAAGTAGTACTATAGTAACTTTAACCTTAAGCCTATATTAATTTCATATTTTTTACAGTTTCCATAAGCACCTTCCGCAGTTACCGATTATTTTCCACGCAATGTTAGATTTAATTGGGTGTCTTCACCTAAGTGAATAAAGTATCATGAAATTTGATTTAGATATCAAAATCTACATTTGATCGGTGATCTTTGATGATCTGGAGTCATGATAAAGCGAATGTTGATTTATAAAGTTCCATGAAGGTAACACAGCTGTTTATAACATGGTAAGCTGTGGTTAGATATGCCACGTTTCGATTAATTTGTTGTAATATCCCAAAACACGTGCTTTGAAAATATAACTCTGCTTTGCATCACAGATCCCGTGTCTCTGTATATGAAAATGGCGTTGTGCGTGTGCATGTTTGATCAGACGCATTTCTGTGCGTGAGTGGCCTACTGTTCTAATGTTAGTTCTCCAGTTAAGTTTAAGCAAATCTGGCCATGGAGCCTAATGTCTTAACAATTGCCACCGTTCTCGTAATATGCTTACGTTTTGACGCTCCGTTATAGCCAAAAATTGATACAGTAAATCAAATATTTATTTGATGTTGTGATTACTGTAATATATTGTAATTTAAAATCGGGAGTTTTGACCGTTCAGTGACTGAAAATGGATGTTCCTGCATACGTTAATAATATGTCCGTTGTTGGTCTGGCACGCAAAGGGTGTTGGTGCACCTTTTACGTTAGAAGTAAAAGGAAAATAAGAACTTACTGTAAGCGGTTTTAGCATAAAATTAATCTGCACAAAGAGCAATCGTATAGATAGAGCAGTTAGGAACACTTTCGTATCAGCTTTCTCAAGAGTATCATACTTTATAAAACAGGAACCTGGACGTTGGTAAAGAAAGTAAAGGCTGCCGCAAAACAGTAAGGATGTAGACTTAAAATAAAGTGTTAAAAGTAAGTTTTATAAAACGAAAAATCAATGCTGAAAGTTTAAATAATTATAGAGAAGGAAACTTGTAAAATTTATAAGAAACGGAACATACATTTTTAACCATATATTCAAGTAAAGTAGATTTTTTCTTAACGTGTTTGATTAGAAACTGGTAGAGGAAGCAAGAACTAATAGAAAAGGAATTACCAGGATAATGTCGATTTGATTACGAGAGGTCGACAGAATCAGGAGTGCACTGATAATCAGGAGTCGAAAGAATAAGGAATTCGTGGTTGCGTTTAGTTGAACTGTGGGATTTCAATGGAGAACTACTCACTATTTCAAACAGTGTTGTTCGTATTCATAAGAAGTGTTTAGAACATTCTAAATCGTGCACTTATTATATAGGTGGAACTAAAATTATCATGAATATTGTAATAAATTAAATATATTTGTTAATTTGTTTTTGTTTGTTTGTAAAAAAAAATTTTGTTTCTTATTTATTTTTTTTAAATTAATTTACTGTTAATTATTTTAAAATGTTTCGTGGTGTTCCGAACTTCTTATTATTTGTTTTGATTGAATTATATCCTTTTCTGTATTTAAAATTCCTTTTACCAGTTAATAGGATTGTCTCCAGGGACAATCGATTGGAGAACTTTCCTTATTTGCAGGTTATCTTCCTTTAAAGTTGTGAAATTCTGGTAGTTATTGCTCAAATAAAATGATATATTATGCTAGTTATTATGTAGGAATAATCAATATTCAATTTATAATCTTCAAGGTATTTTATTAACAAATGGTAATATAATCGATTTTCTATGGATTGATTAATCGACTCTCTCAGGGTATATCAACAGATTGTACAATTATTTATTATCGGGTTCTTTAAACAGTTATTTTATATATAGTCTAAGTAAAAGGGCAAAGTATTGAAAGTATAACATTACAATATATCAGCTTATTAATTAAAATACATATATAACATTCAATATATAATAGTAAGTAAAGAAATTTTTCGAACCGTTCAGTTTTACAGGCAGTGTCGCTTTGGATTGTGGGAAGTCAAAGATGGCCGCTTCGAGTTCAGATGTATGACGAATGCACCTCGCAGATTCTGCTTCCAATAAAGGCTGCTTTTCCTATGATTTCTCGTTCCTGCAGCTGCGATTATTCCTTCTGGTTATTGTGGAGTGGTTCTGGTTAAGTGTTAGTGGTTCACTTCGATAAAATGTGTTGTGTTAAGTTATATTCCACTTTAGTCTATTAGGTCGATAATTCCACTGTTCGTCTCGTTATGTGGAATTACTGTTTTAAACGTTTCAATTGTGTATTCACTGGTTTTCTGTTCTTGTTAGAAGTTAATTTAATGTTTGTAGGTGTTAGTTTCACTGAAGTTAAGTTTTAAATGTAATTTTACAAAACTCGCGTTTTGTAACAGTAGATTAGGCTTATGGAATGCACGCCATTTATGTCTTCACTATAGGTTAATATTTGAGTAAGTCCTCGTATCAAGTGCACTTCACGACGTCTAATAATGAACTAACTAACTTCCTTCGTCTTCTCCTAAAGTCTTAGCTAATTTAATATTAGCAATCCATTGTTTCAAAACTTTCTAGCTTCCTGTGCATGTGAAGTTTTTACATTATACTACTGAATATATTTTGGCTATTATTTAAATTTATTAATTACTAAATACATAATCTTCTTCTTCAGTTTATTCTGGTTGATTTGATACCAAATAAGATAATTTTAGTAAGTTTTTTATCTAAAATGGTATATTTACTTCATTTTGAAAATTGAAAGTCTTAAAATTCACTTCCTGTCCTTCTCAAAAATGTTTGCCATTTTACATGTTATATTAATGATTGTATTAAATCTCAGATGGACATAAAAGATTTATCTTTCCTTAATTTCTTGTAATTTGATTAATTGGTTATCTTTTTAAATATTATACATTAATATGTAACTCCCCCCTTTGAATTTTCAGTTTCTACATTTGCCTTTTTAACAATAATTCTCACTATCTTCTTACAAAATCTGTCTTAATTCCAGTTTCAGTTACATGACTCTATGACTGATTTACCTTATATAAATTCGATCAGTTTAATTATTTTTCTGTACTTAATTCTCAATTTTAATGCTGTTTAGTTTTACCATTTGGCCTAGATTTTTAACAGTTTGTACATACAATGTTTTTAAATAATACATCTTGTTTATACCCTTTCTGACTTTCTATTCTAATATAATATTGATTAACATTTCCTTATTCTAACAAAAGAACATTTAGTATATAATTTATACTTTTAATTCATAACACATAATTGAAATTAACAATGGTCTTTCAAACTCAGACATTTTAATCTGGATTAACTATTTTTAAAACATAATAAACGTTTTCATAATAAAAGTTTTATACTAAAAGGATTGTACTCTCAGATATTTTACCCTTGAGCTATTTAAACTTATTCTAAATAAACAAAACATATCTGTCCTTCCATCATCTACACTATTTCTTACACCTAGTTTTACTTTCAGTCATATCTGTTTTTGTTTGATTTTTGGGGGTAATGGTTCTTGGTCACTTCACTTTTTATATGGCCTGCTCTTGTTTTATTTACTGTCATTCTAATGAATGTTGTATAAAAAGAGTGGCAGTTATTATTCAGAAACACTGGTATTATTTGTCATGATAATACTCTATTTAATACTATTCATTGACATAATATAAACACTTTAAGGTTGTATTATTTCACAATTTACTCAGTTTATGAACTTCAATATTGACACATTAGGTTTATTTAATATAACACAAAAACTTGCACTGATCCCCTTTTTATTCTTTGATTTTATTTCTAATTAGTTTTATAGTCTTTTTAAAATCAAGAAATCTACTTATAGAGGATAATGAAGGTTTGTTTTTTGCATTATATAATTAATTCACATTGGTCCACTTTCAATTCTACTTTATACACTTTTGGCTTATATCTATTTTACATGGTTTTCTAAATTTGGGATTTTGCTATACTTTCATTTGTTATTATTTTTATTACTTTCTTTTGGGGTTTTGTTTTCGGTTTCTTCTAAGAGCACTCCTTCTTCTTGTGGATGTTTTCTTGTTCTGGTTTCTTATTTAATTTCTCCTATCCTCCTTGTTTCTTATAAAAGTATTTCCTTTTCTTATTGTGGATGTTGTCTTGTTTGGGTTTCTTCCTTACTTACTCCTATCCTACCTGGGTATTACCTTTCTTTTATTTTTAGTTTTGAAGTTTATTTTGATTACTCATCACACATTGTAATATTGGTTTTAATGAAACTTTTACTTCAATCTATGATTGTGCTTTACGGTGGTTCTTAATTAATTTTTAATGTTGTTTTTGGATTTAAAATGTTTTTATTTTATTTTACGATCTTTCTCTCCATTCAGAACTATGGGCATTATCTGTCATGCTACAATATACATCACGCATTACACCATTATAGACTGTTTAATTGTCTTCTCCATTTGAGTATTAGATGACATCATACTCTTAATTAGTACACTTACAAACAAAATAGCCAATTTGTATTTATTTAAGGTATAATGTATTCATTCCTTGTACACTGACATTGTATAATGTCTCTGAAGCTCAAATAAAACTCATGTCTTTCCCACATCCAAATAAACGAACCAACTGCAACTATTTTCTCAGGTGCCCTCTGGAGCCCTTATAAAACTTAATCAAATCACATTTATTATTCTTTTTGTAGTAGGTTGTTTAGGCTTATGAATTCACTAATAGCTGTTTATCCTTTTTACGTTGCCCTCGTAAAATAATATCAGTGTCAGCCTTTCTGTGGAACGCAAAAATGGGTTACAAATGCGGACATTGAACAAAAGAATGAAGCAAAATTATAACTTGCATAAAAAACAAGAAACAAATTGTATTATAAATAAAAGTGAGAGATCGGAAAAAGTAAATGGTAACACAACCAAACTAGAACGGATGTTACTAGGTGGTAGGGCAAAGTACATAAAAGTACCACGCGGTTCGAACTTTCCATGACAGAGGGATAACTTATTACGTATACTCTTTTACACTCAGGAGAGACTTTGCCCAAAAGATAGAATGCTGCAGCATCAATTCAATATTCTATTAAGTTTAGTAATAGGAAGATAAATACCGTTGATGATGATAATGACGACGACGATATCGTGATATCATGTAATTTTTTATCACGATTTCAATCTTAGTGCACTTATCACTATCTAGACACGTTTCATCTGTTTCTACATACATTACTTTCGTTTTTAATTATACACCTTAATTTTTTACTTAGCACACATATGTTTTCATGTATCGTTGTTTACCTAAGATTAATTTTGTGGTCACCTAACGCAAGGTAACATTCATACAATACTCACGATTTACACGCATCTGAGAAGCCATAGGGTATAGAACGTTAATAGTTTATCAACTTAAATAATTATGACATATAAAATAGATGGATTAACGAAGTTTATCTCAAGTTAAATTTTGTATTAAATTGAAGTTACTGTAGTAGTGGTCCAGCACTACTTTCTGAGCCTTCACGCCCTCATGCCCGACTGGGTATTATCAGGACAGAGAATGTTGTGTACAGACGACGTCCCGAACTATTGGCAGAGGTACAAATCTAGTTATATTATTGCCCTTATCTAATTACGGTATGACACAATAATATATAATTGTCAAGGGATACCTTGACCTCAGGATGTGTACAGTAGTCTCCAAATGTTTCTCGTTTAAAATTGTAACGTGCCTACAACGATATATAACAGAACTCTCGTTTCAATTGTCGGCTTTAATGAGACCAGAATATTTATTTACTTTCTTTTATTTTCAATTAATCTCACTAATATTACTTTCTACATTATAGACAGTAATATTTAAGCGCATTGTGTCTGAATGTACAGAATCGGCTCTATATTTTTCTAAAGGTAACCGACTTTACGTCAAATGATTCTGTGTTTGTCACATCTCAAACGTTTCTTTCCTTGTTTATATTTTAGTGGTTCTGTTTTTCCCTAACGGTTCAAAACAAAATTGACACCACTTTTTAGCGGTAACATTATCTAGTCTACCTGAGCACATATTTCTGCCTAACGTTATTAGAAGTACAAAACGAAAGATTTTAATTTCTGTAAATTTACTCATCAAAATAATAAGGAGAACTCAAAAAAAAAATAATAATAATAGTAAAGTAAAAAAAAAACAACAAGAACAACAATAGGCCTAATTGTTGTTAGGCCGTAGCCTATAATACCTTGGCCTCGTTGGATTGTAATCTGGCCAACCGGCCACTGATAAGGGAGTTTTCGCAATGCTGTGCTTACCGCTTGGAAATTACCGCTCGTACACCGTAACCCACTGTGAAACCGATTGTGCCAATGGGCGGATGTACTTTACGTTGCGAGTCGCGAACGATGGTCTCAGGGCACCGGGAAGCACCCTGTTGTATTTAGTCGTAGCTGCGGCACGCTAAGGCTCTGCCTTGATGGTCTGTTTATTTCCCCGGTACTTTTTGAAACTACATGTTAGTTCACAAATCACTTCTGAGGTTTAGGGATCCATTAAATCTCTCGTCCAGATAAAAGCCCTCCTCGGAGAGTAAAGAGGAGAAGGAATTACTTCCCAGTCGACGCTGAAAAAATTCTGAAATTGTCTGCCAATGTGACAATTGTGGCTAAGTGCCTAGTTATTAAAAGAAGGGAAGGTGACTACCAGAAATTAATTTCCATCCCAATATAAATTGCTACCACCGGTTGCGCTGGATCAGCCGTCCAGGTCCGATGAATTTGTTGATACCTTGGCTGCGCCATATTCCAGGATCAGTAGTTCAGAAAGCTATCCTAAAAATAAAAAGTTGAAGACGAACAAGATTTTAATTTCAATATTGAAAGGCATGGGACGTACCCATGAAAGGCATAACGTGCCCAATGATGAAGGAATTAGAGTCGGCCATCCGCTCTGGCGGAGGCACTGCAGCGGCACCGAACGATATTCGTTACATCGTTTTATCTGGACTGCAGCTATGGATACATTACTGGCAATTTATAACATCGTCTAGGCTTTTCTGTCTCGGCAACAAAGACGACTTGTGTCCACCTCTGTCAAAAGCCAGGAAGGAACTCCAACTTGATGCTAACCACAAACGGTTTTCAGCTGCACTACAGGTCTGAAATCAAATTTTCAGGTTTAACTTTTTATAGGCAGTAGACAAGGAATGCGTATGTAGAGACTTGGTTCAACTTTTACTTTTGTTTCGTGTCCAGGTCGCAAACATATTGAAACTAATAACATATTTCAATATTTAATGAAGAAAATTGTGTTAGTGGTTAAAATTACAAACAGAACTATCACTGTTGCACACCACTATTTAAAAATTATTCCGATTAGCACTTTCAAGCTTCACAGCTCATCGTCTGATCGGAAAAGAACAAACAGACGTGAAAACAACCCCTTCACTCCTACCTCACCCCACCTTGGTCACAGACAACAAGCTATAATTCAAATTATAACTTCCCAAACTCTGAGCCCTGTCACCCCATCTAGACAGTTACATATTTATCTAGCAAATTCCTTGTGTTTAAGTGTTATGCGTGTGTGTGTGTGTGTGTGTGTGTGTGTGCGTGTGCGTGTGTGTGTGTGTGTGTGTGTGTGTGTGTGTGTGTGTACATTCCTTTTAAACCTAACCGCCTTTCTCATTCACACTTGTGGGCCAGTCACACACCCTTATTTTAAAAACATCCAATTAGTCCTATGCAACTTAATTCTTAATCTTACCTATCTGTCCTTTATCATTTACTTTTTAATTATGTTATAAAATATTTCTTCATTATCAAATTTAATTTTAATATTAATTAAATTGTCTAACCCTTTTTCTCTTTCTTTCAATACTTCAAAGTCCTCCCTAAGCTTCCTTTCAACTGTGTTATTCACTACTTTTACAATTTCGTAGTCTTCCAAAGGATTAACAAACTTATGGTTGTCTTCTATGAAATGTCTTGCATATAACGAATTCGTTGTTCTGTTACCTTCTCCACGTTTTCGGTCAGACAACCTGCATTCGAATTTTTGTCCTGTCTTACATTTGTTGCAGTCTTTACATTTTAATTTATAAATTCCGCTTTTCTATAATACTGGGATTTTTTCTATATTTTATTCCTTATTTTATCAAATACCGTTTCACATTTTTTAATAGCTATATCTACTCCGTATTTATTAAAACATTTTATAACTTTCCAAGTATGTGTATATAAGTCAATGACCCTGCATAATTCTTTTGTTCTGGTTATATTTTAGCTTTTTGTATGTTGACCCTTTTCATAACTTTATCCACTATGTTGGTGTCATAGCTATTATTCCTTACAATTCCCTTTATCGTTTTAACTCCCTATCTTTTGATTCGGTCTCTTTTAAACATTCTGAGCTCTATAACAGAATGAATTGATTGCCGCCATTTTACATCTAGGCCTATAAGGGTGGTAAGGGTCTCTTGGTATAATTATATCAGAATAGGATTCTTTCCTAAATATCCCAAACAGTTGTTTCTCATTACCTTTAATTTCTATGTTTAAAACTAAGTAATTTATTTTCTTGCCTCCTATCTCTTCTTTAAATTGTAAGTTTTATCCTTATTATTTACCTTATTTATAAACTCATGCACTTCTTCTATGCTTCCTTCCCAAATTACTAATCCATCGTCAACGTATCTAGTCCATAATTTTATATTACCTTTATACTTAGTGGAACTTATTAATTGCTTTTCAAAATCATTCTTGTATATTTTTTCAAGAATAGGGGATAATGAAGATCCCATAGGTAATCCTTTTTTATGTATATAAAACTTGTTATTAAACCTAAAATAGTTCTGATTTACACATTCTTTAACTACTTTAATCAATTGCTTTTTATACCTGTATTCTCCCATATTATTATCGTTTATTAACTTAATAACCTTATTTGCTGTGATATTGGTAAACATGTCCTTAACATCCAGTTATATCAATTTTGTATTTTCATTAATTCTAATATTTTCTATCAATTTTACATTATTCTCTATGTTGTATTTTGTTCCAAATTCATATTTATCTTTCAGTACTCTGCAAACTTCCTTTGATAATTTATAAATAGGTGCATTAATAAAAGAAACAATCGGTCTAATTGGTTTTTCTTCTTTATGTATCTTAACCTGACTTTTAAAAGTTGGTGCTGTTGGATTATTTTCCAATAAATACTTTTTCTTATTTTCTTCTATAAATGTTATCTGTTTCATCATTTGTTTTATCCTTGACTGGTACTTACTTGTATAATCATACTTTATTTCTTCATATGGTCCTTCACTTATAAATTCTTCCGTTTTCTTTGTGTATTCGTCCTTTCTCAGTAGCACCATTGTATTTCCTTTTTGTCTGCTTTCGTAACTATAATATTATTCTTTTTAATTTTATTCTTTAATTTGTTACAGTTGATTTGATTTTCTGTTCATTTTTTGAATTATACCAATTTTCCTTAAATATTTTACCAACTACATTCCCTACTTCCCACCTTATTCTTTTTTTATCATTTTCATTTCCTAGTTTTTGTATTATGCTTTCGCATTCAATAATCGTTTTTTCTTGATTTAATTCCGGTGGCGGCGCGTATTTTAATCCTTTTGCTAACATTTCTTTTTCTTCTGTATTGTATTCAGGCATGACAGGTCTCTGTGTATTCATGCATGACACAGAGACCATTAACCTCCTCCTAACGGAAGGCGCTTTTGTCGCCGGACGAGACTAACGGACGGAAGAATACCGACAGACAGAAAAACACATCCCTTGCCACCGTTGCCACCTATATGGACATACAATCTCTACCTGCTCATACCTAACCCGCATATGCGGTCACAAGACTCCTACAGCCCAATGTCCTCATCACAACCATGACTACAGCGCGCCGTTTTGTGCCACCTGTAATAAATCCATGGACCACTATACTGGAGAGACAAAATGCCCCAAACATCCTAAAAAATGCCTGTACCAGTCGCCCAAGCGCCTGCTACATCCTCAAACCAACCTTCAGCCGACACCTAAGACCCTACAGAAGAACGCTCATCTGAACTCGAAACCCAAACAGACACTAACACCACTGCTTTCATCGACACCACTACTATCCTCAGTCATTTACGAACTGTTCGCTTCCCTTAAAGTACACAATCGGTAATTCTAACAGCGCTTAATATAACTTGTCCAGGAGAACACAGCGTACCAGCGTACTTTCCATAGCACATGTTATATTATGTAATCAGTGGAGCGATAAAACGACACGTACTCACAAATCCCTATAGACATAATGGACAGGTGTAGAAACAGACAAACAGTGTTTACTAAAAAAAAAAAAAAAAAAAAATCAACTTCAAATGATAACCGTAAAATTAATTAAATTAAATGTTTGCTTTAGCACTGGCTGTCAATCAGGACTATTTAATTTTTGAATGTTATTTTCACCTGGAATAACCTTCCACATATCGTCGACAAGTATAAGTAGAAAGTAAATGAAATTTACTGTAATGTGCATACTAGGAATTTTAACTTTAGCAAACAATATATACATTTTATATTGTTTTACAGTTTCCAGACACTTTATCTAATATACTTACAAATTTTAGAGACTACATTAAAAAATTTTAAACATATTAACAGAAGTATATTCAAATGTATTAAGTAAAAGTAAGTAATTTAAGTATCTATAGTTTTGTAAATTATTTCTGTTGTAGCCATTCGATTGCAATAAATCTGTACGTACGTCTCATGTGTTCACTTATATAAAATATTTACTGCTTTGCTAGGCAAACTTCGCTTGGATCGAAATATCTCGCATTGATATTAAAAAAAGCAACGCTTAATTTAAATTTGTAACACGCTGGCATTTCTCAAAACATTTGTTTGCTTTGCAGACATACTGTATATGTCTCTACATTAACACACGTGTAACACCACTTCTTATGAGCCAATGTCGAATTCCTTACCATCATCTAAAGAAATGTTAGTATGTACTTCACATATTATATTTATTTTTATATACTTAGTAATACATGTTAAATTTTCTTCCATAATTCAGTATCAGTTATTAAATTACATTAATTTATCTCTGAAATCATTAACCATAAACATTGTCTTAATTTTTACGTTTTAACGCTTCTATCTCAAAAGGATTTCTGCTTCTGGCAATGTCTATACAAATTATGGACAAAACAGCTATCAGTTTGCTATACATAATTATAACAAGGGTCATCGTAAAACTAAACTATGCGATTACTGAATTATTATTTTAACTACCACGTCATTGAGACACTAGTGCTGCAAAATGGAGACGATGATAAAGATAGATGTTGCTGTTTCCATTATAAGATTTTGCATACCATCAAATTATATTTGTTCAGCATGAAAATGATGTTTGCCATATTATTCACAAGGCCATAGAAGAATAACTTAAATAGAATCTGTACATTAATTTTTGAATGAAACGAAAGATATGATCATTCGAGTTGTAACAAGTGTCCTAGAAATGAAACGTGGAGCTATTTTAAAAAGCGTTCCAGATCTGTATTTCTTTAGGTACTCGTGTATAGAGTTAAAAATATAGTAATAATAATATTAATTGTTAAATTGCAAGGGAAGAACGCCCATTGACACATCTGCACTTTACTTTTTATTACACAAAAATAAAAATGTTATATGTGTATTTGCAAGCTCATAGCATAAATTATTGTGATATGTTTTGGTGAAACGTGAGGGAAATTTTAAAGTAAAAGTTCAATAAACTGAAACTAATGGATAAAGTTACTAAACTTGTGGAAAGTTTGTATACTTAGAGATTTAAATATAAAATAAAGAAAATTGAGCAGAAATAACTATAATATAAATGAAGTAACAAAGTTAAACTGGTTCGTGCATCTATATAAAAATTCGTTAACTTTAGCGCCAATAAATAACCTATATCAGCCAATTATCAATCAACAGTAAGAAGTGAAAGAACCGAACCTTACATGATAAAATGAAATGAAGAAAGGATAAAGATTCGTTACTAAAGGAGTCTTTTAAGAAGATGGAAGAATTCTTATGTCGCTGTCCCGGTCGCGTAATTACATCTCCTATACCGATTCAGCCGTGGCTGAAATGGCGTAGAGTTTGTAGTGCTTCGCGGGGCGACGCGCCGATCACCATTACAATACCTATGCGGCTCAGCACATTAACGCCTATCGTCCCTTCTCTATTGCATCTCTCACACATTATTTGACTCTATCATCTCTATCATATCACTTATTCTATTACGATATGATTATTATTATTATTTATATTTACGATTAGGCTATATACAGTAGGCTATATACTGTATTAATTTATAATCATAATTGTACTGTACTACATTTTGTGTTTGTAAGAACAAAATACAATGAATTTTCTTTTAAATTTATTTATATATTTACATTGAAATTTATACTACAGTGTTGTTGGACAGTTCTTTTTTCAACTGATGTTACATTTACATTACATAGTGTGCTTTTAAAATTACAAAAAAGTCAACAGTTACATAATTAAAAAATTAACTTAATTTATTTATAATAGTCTGTAACAGAATAAACTCACACTTTTTGACCTCCTCGTTGTTAGTGAAGCTTAGCACTAGGCGTATTATTTTCAATGGTTAGTGATAAATTATGTTTTCGTTTTGTTCTTGCAGTCGATTTGTTTTTGAAAGTTAGCATCTTTTCTGTGTTTGCCGGTCGTCCCGATTGAATTCTTCCTCCTCCTTTTGATATTCCTCGCTCTTTTCGCCGTGTTAATGAAGTAGGCTGGACTCGAATTTTCTTAGTTTTTAAGAAGGATAGTTTAGCTGCCATGAAACTCATGACCTGCCCTGGCGTTTTTATTGCTTGCATTTTTTAATCGTTTTGTTTATAATGGCACGGTTTGAAGAACTTGGACAAGTCTCTAATATGTCGGCCATGCGGTTAAGTTCAACTCTTAACTTATCCAAAGAATCTTTATAATTATCAAAGGAATACTTTGATTTTCATGCACCAGCGTCACCTCACTAGTCCCTGTAATTGTGTGTGCTGCAACCACCGACGTCACGTTTTCGGTTAAGTCCATGCTCCTATAAAATTCGACTGGAATTTCTGAACCAAAAGCAACCTTAGCAAATTTAATTTTATCTTCTACATTTAACACAGGATGAGTTGTCATCTGAAACTGGAAGTTTTTCTCAACTGCACACATGTGTTTACAGTATTTACCACCTCTACCATACAAGCAATCACACGTTGCGAATTTCTTGTGTACAGTATATACATCTGTCATACATTTAGATGTGACTTTGAACTCATTTTCACTTAATTGCTCGACATCTATTCCTTCAACTCGTTTGTAAAACTTCGAGTAATGCGATAAAAGTTTTTGATCGCGTCTTGAACTTGCAAATTCTATCAGTCGACGTTTATGATAATTTTCAAAAACACTACAAATAAATTCCAAAAGTGCGCATGAATTGAATGCTTTACACCTTTGAAGTACAACGTCTTTAAAAATGCGAACAGATGCTTCACAATAGTTGTTAGTATTGTTTTCCCTTCTAATAATTTCGTTGCGGTAAGCTAAACACCAATTAGTTCTTTTTAGCCACAGTGTCTCAAAATGTTTTTTTGCTTGAGGATAATTTTTTTTAACACTACAAATAATTTCTTCGTACATCTTACTTGCAGTATCAACAGTGTCAGAATAGAGAACATTTTGAAATAACTGCATGATAGTCTTTCGGTCTTCCTTTTCAATGTTGTGATTTTTATCCCACAACCAACGCCACAGTGCCTGACATACATGAAAAGTGCAAAGTAAAAGTCTTATGGTTGGAAGAACGTGCTGAAGTGCATTTCGTTCAGCGTCACTGTCGTAGGTCATAATTACTGAAGGACGGAAAATTTTGTTAGTGTTTGATTCAAGTGATTCTTTTAATAACTTAAACGCTATTTTATAATTATCTTCCGTCAAAGATGCATGGAGAATACAACCTATAGGGAGAGCTCCAATCTTACTTCCTCAGAAACAAACGTAACACACGTATTCGTTTGATCGCAGGAACTACTCGAGTCAACAAATACTATTTCATCCGCATTATCAAGTGCAAACACTCTTTTCATAATTGGCGTTACAATAGCTACAGTCATGGTTTTATCATCTATGGTTATATTATTCCCCATTGCTTCTAAATTTTATTTTCTGTTTTTTAAATTTTCTAACAAGTTATCATTGCTTCTGTCCCCAAAGTGTTCCCTCCTCCATACTGTAAATAAATTAATGATCTGTCTGATTGTTGGATTTATTGTGCGTTTGCTAAGTTTGCAAGAGCAGAATTGTCATCCTCTGCGCTTTCAGTAATAATAATTTCATGATAATTTTTTGCAGCAGAAGGTGTCATACCACAGTTAAAATAAGAATGAAAAATTTCTACTGTTTCTTGAGAACACCTTAATAGCTAAATGCCTCTGCTACATTAACTGAATGATTATGACTGAAGTTTATGTGGATCACACAATTGAAGCCAGTTTTTAAATTCGGGTCATTTTTGCAGGTATCCCTATTTACTTTTTTAAATTTAAAGTCAATGCTTGCGTCACATTTTCTCTCCCTAATTCTATTTTTATATTTTCTTTCGTGTTTTGATTTATTTTTTTGAAAGTGTTGGCACCTATAAGTCTTTATAAATAAATTTCTCACTTGTTTCCCATACCTTTTAAACACTATCCAGTTGGTTTGTGTTGCTTTCGAAAACTCTTGTACAAATAAAGAATACTGTTCGTCATAATTTTCGCCGTTCAATTTGCAATAAATTAAACTTGTAAATGTTTCATTTTTTTCACTACAAAATTCGAATTTAGTGACTTTATTATCAATGCAAACATTACTTAAAAACGTCTTAAACTTTTGTTCGTTCATTTTGTTAGTTCAACAACGACAACACTGAATAACAGCTTATTAAAAACAACTACAAACTCGAAAACTCACTCTTCGTTCACTTCGAAACACTGACTACAGATACGTACACTAAACCAGACTTGGTGCTCAAGGGCGAGGAGATCAGATGACTCAGCGTTGATGATAGGGAGGGGATTGTATAAGGCGGGAAAAGAAGGTATGTAACAACGGCTATCGCGGCTGAGCCCGCATAGGTATTGTAATGGTGATTTGGTGATTGGCGCGGACGCCCCGCGAAGCGCTACAAACTCTATGGCATTTCAGCCACGGCTGAATCGGTATAGGAGATGTAATTACGCGTCCCGGTCTCAGTCTGGTGAGTAGTGTTACGCAGATTGCAAGTCCGTATACTTCGCAGCTCATAAAGGCGTTCGGGGACAAGTTGCGGTCGCATACTTTTACATATGTAGGAAGAGCATGTGGCTACTCCCCCACATTTCAGACTCCGTGGCTATCAGAGGAGTTTGTCGAATTATTCTTAGAGCAGTGCTGGTATGAGCAATAGGTCGTGGCTGCCTTTTGGGGGCCCGCCCTATGTCAGTAATGTGAGTTGTTGTTACCATGGTCGCCGCTGTAGAAACGAGACAATTGTACAACTTTTTGGAAAATCCTTGTCGACAGCTGTGTCAAACGCGGCAAAGTAGGTTTCTTTTTGACTATAGGGAATGTGTTGCTGGACTGCAAGCCTCACGTCTAATGCCTCGGGTTTCCCTAGAGTTAATTCATGGAAGGGCAATTCTTAGACAATGAGTCTCAGACACCGAGAGACACGGACGGCGGGATGTCTTGGCTGGGAATACCAACTTTCTCAAGGATGCTGAAATACAATCTCGTGATAACTCTGTCCTGGGAGACGTCTACGATAGAGGTTCACTATTCAAGTCCGGTGGCTCCATCCATAGAACCAGGCTTCCAACGGTAGCCACTCTCAAGAACGCTACATGCTGTACAATTGATTTTTCGGCTAACATTGCAAGTAGTAGCTCACTTATAACGTTATATATGATGATAATTATACGACTAAACATCGTGAAAAGTATGGGGCATTTAGTTTAGATTTCATGTAAATTATATTATGTAGTTATACGTAACGTATTTTGTATATAAATGAAATAAACAAATAACTATATTATATAATGATTACCGATAAATGAGATATAATGAAGCCAATATTACCTATTAAATAATTTTGCTAACGGAATAATTATCTGTTAAAGTTATGGTAACAATAAATTGCGGCCAACTAAAAACCTACGTTTCGATATCTATCGGATTAGGTAGGGAAAGTTATTGCATCCAAACCAACAAGGCAAAGCGTGATTTAAAATGAGAAGCGCCTGAAGGCTGTTGGAAAATGTGTTGTATATGCGTACAAGAGATATCTCTTGGCAGACATATAATGATATAACATATTGCTATTACGTATGGGTATTAGTACGGACAGATTTGAGGGTTTGCGCTTGGTTGCCGGCACGTTATCTGCACGGAACAAAGTTTGTGTGTTGGTAACAGGTATATCAGCGCGTGCACACACACACACACACACACACACACACACACACACACACACACCCACAAGTACGTAGAGTGTATTCAGAACTATATATTAAAATATGTTTGTAATTTTCCATCCACTGATTTGCAAATATTAGTTTAAAAAATAAGGTTAGTATTGGAATGGGATTTGTCTTACACTAACTCGGTAAAGTAGAAAGAGAAATTTAATAATTTTGTATTCTAGCTTTCAGTGGTGCCAAAAAAACGTCTGGAATCATGAACTGGATTCACCATTTTCAGTTGGGAATTTTTTTAATTTTCACAAAAACAAAATATAGTTAGAACGTGCTGCATGTCATAACATATTTAAGGAAATTACCAGATAGTATAAAATAAACATAAGTGGATGATTTTATATTTATATTGTCCGGATTTTATGTTTATAAAATAGCTTGCACAGAGCACCTCCATAACGTATCTGCCTTCTGAGTGTGAAATCTGTAACTTTACTAATCGCTAAACCATTCATGCAACTTAATAACACAACTTAAGGCACATACATTTTTAAGTAACCTGTATATCATAAGGCTTTTATATTAAAGATGTCATATAGATTTGTAATTGACAGTTTCGGTTCATACAATACAGTTTAAAATTACAATTACAATGTTACAAGTTCTGATATCAGTTCAAAACTGTAAAGAAGAACCGCCATAATGAGATATAACGTAATATTTTGAGAATACTGTATCTTCTCATTTTCTGTTTGCTAAAGTCGCTCTAACAAGTTAATAAATACGCTCCATGACCTTATAAAGACAACTATCTGGTATTAATTATATCGTCACTTTTGACAACGTTTTTTCTAAACTTTTTTAAGTAGCACATAATGCAAAACTTGTATAAATAAAATTATAATTAATAACATTTTCCTAAATACAATTATACAAATTTGCTTCCAAAATTGAAATACTAGCGTAAAACATTTTAAATACTCGTACTTATTTTTTAATATGAAAATCGTAAAACTCAGATTGTATTTCTCATCCCTTCCTGCTAGGAGTTAAGTTTCTTTAAGTTGGCAGACTTGCGTAGTTAACTAATCTCTGTTACCTAATCTTGACAGTATTATTTTCTTCAGCTATCTCCAGAGTAAAGTGTTTCTCATACCTAATCAATTTTTAAAAATATTTCTAGCTTTTTGCATTGATATGTGTGTCTGTATGTTTAAATTTTAACCGTTCATCGTCTCACCTGTCCTTCCAATTTTAAGCATTCATGGTATCTGGAATACCTGAAATTTTGATTTGTATTAGTACACTTTTTTGAATTTCGTCGTTTATTGGTGGTGTTTTCTCTGATTCTAAGTATAATCTAGATTACTGGTATTTTCATTGTCCCTTTAGGTAAACCAAGCGTTTTTTGTATTCTCTTTTTAGATTGTGTCAGCTTTGCAACACTGTAATAAGGTTAGTGAAAAGCTCGTACTGCTTACATACCGTAATGTGTAGGCAAATAGACAAATATGACTTAAAGATGTTCATTAAAGTTTTGTACGACCTTATAAGATGCAGGACATTATGAAGCGATTAACTTCTTTGCGATTCTTGTTCCTTGACTATTTGCAGAAATTGCAAATTTGCTGACTACATGTTTAGATAAACACACTTTTTCAATATTTACGCCTCACAACGAAATGCTCTGACTTGTCACTAACTTCATCTCGTATTAGGTTTTTAGAAAAATTACTGCAAGCCTCACTTATTTAAGCGTTTATGAGTTCAATATTGTTGAATTTCTTACTTGTTATTGTATTAAAAAACTATCAGCACACTTGTGGATAAATATTATTCCCTTGGTAGTAATTCTACGAATACCAATTCTATTTTTTTTTACGGCGTGTATTGAGAAATTACTTTAAACACCTTAATGATACAATTTATGTGACCCAATACATTCTTGTCTTTTCCATATTGTGATTTTACGTACTCCAGCATAAGAATCGATGTCAACGTAAGTAGGATTATATACCATAATATCGTTACCTATGTTTTTAGAATCGATCATATTTTAAGACAGAGATTAATAAACTTTTTGATCCACTAAATCGAATCCTTCTCTACTGTTAACAAAATTTAAGGTGAGAGAGTTATTTATTTATATGCTTAAAAACTAACTTGTAAAGTGTAGTTACTTGATATAAATCTGGATGAAAATCATGTTTGGTTTTTAAGTGATAAGTGTCGAGGTTTCTGTTATCTGCACGTAATTTGATACGTGTGTGGTATCTGTTTTCTATGAGAGAGAAAACTGATTGAATATCCTACTTATGCCTAAGACTTATTTATTATCGATGCATGTCTAACGCATGTGCGCATTCCAATCTGTGTACACACTGTACCTAAACTGGTGCACTGATTTCATTTAATTTTGAATAACAGCCGTACATGAAAGCTTAGCCTGACATAGCGTGATCAAATGAGGTAACCCATGTGCACACACAAACGTACGCACTAAGGATGTATCAGATGGCTTTGGGAAGCGCACTCACGCAATTACAAACATTTGAAAAGAACAGTCCAAACGGCAAAAAAAAATGTTATCGATTTTTGCGTTTTGGTCTAATATTATTTACTGATATCTGCTCTTTACAATTGTATATAACACTTGATAGTAACAAAATTATTTGTTGGTGTAAAAAATTCTTTTCTATCACCTTGGAGTGCGTTGGGATCAACCTTCTGACGCCCCATCGGATACACATAAACATCACTTTCAAATGCACAGTATAAGATGATTTTGTGAAGTAAATTTTGGTTTTTAGGTTGGTTAGACTGTGTATTTTAATTATAACAGCTCTTTAGTGTTGTGTAGTTCTAACCTATGAAATTTTGTTTACAAAGTTTACGAATTTTTCTGAAATAGTACCTGATGTGGTGTGTAATTCATTGTGTAATGTGTGATTATCTGAAGTGTTATTTTGCTTCAATGGCCAATAAAAAGAAGACTGGATCACGATATTCGTGTTATAAGGTGAGGAAATATGTTGGAGTTTTAAAACCCAAGCCTATTTCACAAACCCTTGATAGCAGATCTTCACAGGCAAAGACTTAAAGCTCTAAGAAAAGTTTGATAAAACCTTTTTTATTATAGTGGCAAAAATAAAACATTAAAATATGATATAATAGACCTAAAGCTATTTGAAAGTGTTCTGAGCACAATAGCAGTGTGTAAATTCTGTCAAAGTACCCTTCATTTAAAAAACCGCACTTTAGTAGGTCTGGCTACAGAAATTAGGATTTTGTGCAGCGTATTTGAACAGTCTGATAAAACGTTTAGTAACTCTAATAAAATGTGTGTTGTAAATAATAATCATGTTGGTCTAAACCAAACAAAAACATTTTATGATCTGAACGTGAGATTAGTATATGGCCTAAGAGCTATATGCAAATGATACACATCCGCTGAAAGATTATGTGGAATCTTGAACTTACCAGCTCCTCCAACACAATACAAAAAGCATGAACTGTTTATAGGAGGAACTATTCAAACACTTTGTGAGGACTCTATGAGAAAAGTAGTAGAGGAAGCTGTTTTCCACAATGAAAATTCAAATAATAGAGACCTATATGTAGTTGTTGATGGCTCGTGGCAGCAGAGGGGTCATAGATCTCTGAATGGTGTTGTGGCCGCCACTTTGATCGACACTGACAACGTTTTGGACATACTTGCCATGTCGAAGTTTTGTCAGTGCCCTAAAAGGAGTATTAAAGAGCACCTTGACTTATGTACTGCAAACTATTTAGGAACTAGTGGAGGAATGTAGGTAGCTGGTGCCGTTAAAATTTTTGGAAGATCGACGTCACTGTATAACGTGAGATACACAGAGTATTTAAGGGATGGTGACATAAATGCGTACAAATCTGGGAGTGAAACCAAACCATGTAGCCCAGATGTGATTATAAATAAACTAGAATGTGTAGGGCATGTTCAAAAAAGAATGGGGACAAGATTACGAAAACTAAAACAACCAACAAGGGGAAACTAGCTGACGGAAAGCCACTATCAGGTAAAAATTCTTTGACAGATGTTGCTATAGAAAAGTTAAAAATATTTTATGGTTTAGCTATACGTAGGCATACTGACAGTGTTGCCTCTATGAAACAAGCTCTTTGGGTTACATATTTTCATGTTCTATCAAGTAATGACAATCCAACACACCAACTATGTCCAAGACATCTGGATACATGGTGCAAGTATAACAGATCTGAGCTAACAAATGAAGTTAGTTAGTTATAACACAAAACATTTTCACTTGCCTGAATTATCATAAAGGAAATTAAACCCACTTTCAACAGTTGTCAGATTCCAATCTACTGGGAAAATGTTTGAAAGGCAAATCACAAAATCCAAACGAGTCTTTTAATAATTTGATATATTCACGCATACCAAAAAGAACTTTTGTTTCCATTGAAACATTAAAATTTGGAGTATTTGAGGCAGTTTATTGTACAATGATGGTTATGTAACAAAACTAAAAATTTTAGAACACTTTGGATTTTAAGTGAGGCGAAATCTGGTTGAAGCAATGAAACGACTTGACATTGTTCGCATCCGAAAAGCTGGAAATGCAGTTACTGATCCCGAAAAAAAATCAGCCAGTCAAGAAGTTTAATAAAAAGAAAGCTGGAGGACTTATATCAAGAAGAGGAGGACCCAGACAATTCTTCTTACAGTGCTGGGCACTATTAAAATTGTAAGTAGATTGACTTATCACATATTCCAACCGTTTTTGCTCGTTTTCCAAAAATGGGCTTTTATAAGTTTAGATGTCAGATATTTCAATAACCGTTAAAGATATGTTTACCAAATTTTTATTATAGCTCAACGGTATAAAATACTAGTTCCATACACAGGGATTTCGAAATGTGTTTATTACAGACCAAATAGGATTTTTAAAATTTATTTGTTTGTATAAAAACATGTAAAAAAAAAGTCAAAAATATTTTTTGAGTTTGCACTAAAATAAAAAAGCTTGTGTACGGAACTCTCAAATGAGTTCCTTTCCATAAAAAAAATAAACTGCAAGGTTCTAGGTACCATAGTTTTTGAGATATCTGAAATCAAATTAACATTGAGTTTAAATGGAGTTCGGACTGCCCTTGCAGTCCTTAAGTATTCTCAACATTATTGTCTACATACCTAGAGAAAGCATAAAAGTGACGTTGTTGTCTATTATATAATTGTAGGTTTTACTATCGCACTTAGCGATTGTTTTTAATAATATTAGTAAAAGTCAAGACTCATGAACGAGTCCTTTGTGTGCCAACGTCGAGCAGAAAGAAGATTCAGGGCGAGTTACCAGCTACACCTGTGCGAAGATTATTAAAAGCCTAGAGAAGAAAATCGACTGGTCGCAATACATTCTAGACTCCTGCCAAGCTAGTAATTAGGGATGTCCAGCGAAATCTCGTAGATCGCACTTGGAATCTAGATATGACCCATCATAACAACTTCTGCAGTTATCACGTTGTGGGAAGCTTCGAACGTAGCCGAATGTACGTGTGGTTTAGTAAACAATAGCAGGAAGGTATCCTCGCTTTACGACTCTGTCTTCGACATTTTCGACGAGAAGTTTCATCAAACCCAGAAAAGTATGTGGAGAGACCCCACTCCAGAAAACCGAAATCTGATCGGTCAGTTTATGACAACAAATTCTTGTAGTCCCGGCGTCCGAATTCCCAACCCGTCCAACCACTGCCTACCAGAGAACTGTCCTAGAGAGTGTGGTAATCCCTTTCTTTATCCAAAACCCGCCAATGGAACTTGGTCTAAAATGCACTGGAACTATGAAATGGTCACAGAATCCTGTGAAATTGGAAGATACTTCACAATCTTGAAGAATGTATATGGGTGAAGAAAATTCTCATGGGCAAACGTCAATGTGCAGTGAGTCACCAGGCATTACCATCCGTCAAACATAACACTAAAATACAACGATTGTTAAAATTATAAACCTATTTTGGTGTCTTTATCTTAGCCGTAACGTCGGACAATGCGAGAGTTCTGCTACCGGATGTGCCAGAGATGTGGTGAGAACAACATACTAGGGAGAAGAAGAGTTAGAAATTATAATGTTAGACTTCCGTTGAAGACACTTGCACTAAGAGCTAGGTCCTTATTACTGGGCCCTATTTGGTAACAGAAATATGCATTAAATTTATATTGCACACACACACGTGTGTGTGTGTGTGTGTGTGTGTTTTGCACAGCCTACTTTAGGTCTACTTGTGTTGATGACAGAGATTCGTCATCCTGGAGATTTAAAACCGGATGAATCGAAAGTCAGCTCCAAGTGCCGCAAAACTTTTCATCAGAAATGGAGCAAAAATTAATGATATTTGCAGGCTGACATGGAGCGGCTAAAAGTAGCCAGTAGGAGAATGAAAACAAAATGTAATCGGTAAGAGCAATTTATGTTTATAAGATGGAGACCGAGTTTGGTTGTTTAGAGAAATCTATGTCATAATGGTTCTCCTTAACTTTGCGCTAATTGGAAAGTCATCGAATGAAGGGAGAGGATCGTTAGTATCTTCTCCTACTCCTGCACCTCCTCCTCCTCCTTTTGTTAATAAGAAAACCATTTATAATTTTGGTTTCTTATTAAAAATTAAGTTATAAGTGATGATTTCCTCTTGTCTATAGTAGTTTTCCGTTTATGAATATTTTCATACATGTTTTTTATAGCTTTCCTCCTCCTCCTCCTCCTCCTCCTCCTCCTCCTTCTTCTTCTTCTTCTTCTTCTTCTTCTTCTTCTTCTTCTTCTTCTTCTTCTTCTTCTTCTTCTTCTTCTTCTTCTTCTTCTTCTTCTTCTTCTTCTTCTTCTTCTTCTTCTTCTTCTTCTTCACTTCAAGGTTAGGCTTGCAGCTTATTCCGTTTTCACAGCAACCGTTTTCTTGGTCCGCCTCTATCACATACTCCAAAAGGCTTATACTGGATTATCTTTTTGGTATTCTCAAGTCACCCATTTTATTTGTGTTCTATCAAGTTTCCTTTCTTCTGTTTAGTTTTATCGTTTATCGAGTATATATTCATGTCTAGCCTTATGCAGCCTTCTCATGTGATTTCTCAGTGTCCACCCTTTGAATCTCCTTAAGAATTTCATTTCAGCCGTTTGAATTCGTTTTCTCTGATTTTGGGTGAGTGTCCACTATTCACTCCCGTTATCATTAATTTAACTTAGGATAAAATAAATTTAAAGGTCGTAAAAATTTAAACCGTCTATCCAGATCTACTGTATTGTGTAGACAGTATTTATAAATTAGAAACAAGATGGAACCAGTGTCGTGGCGGTGAAGAAAATATTTCTCTTCATTTTCAAAAATTAATTTTAGACGTTTAATGTACTTTTTAAATTAAAATATCTAAGCTGCAAAAATTGTAGCCAATTTATTGTCGGTGGCAAGAAAGATTAGAGCAGGCTATACAATTTGTTAATACGTCAAATAAAATATATTTGTAAATAAAAAGTACAAAATACATTAATAAATATGTAAGCCAGTTTTTTAGTAACACAAATTTAATTAAAAATAAATTTTAGTATAGAATTATTAATAAACATTTTTACTGGAAAACATTTTTATAATAGGTGTGTGTGTGTGTGTGTGTGTGTGTATGTGTGTGTGTGTATTGCGACAGTACAAATAAGTGATGTACTGAGCATTGAATATAAGAATTTAAATATACCTAATAAACTGTAAATAATTAATAATGTATTAGAAATAAGCATGTCAGGGATTGCAAGCTTGGCTCAGACAAAAATATGAACAGGTGTTTCGACCTGAATCGACGTGCACACACACACACACACACACACAAATGTAACTGAAAGTGTGTACATCAGTATTTTGCTAGTGTGTGTGAACGCAGGTCTATGCAGGCGAGTTTACCACCCCAAGATGAATAATTGCATAATTAATGTTTTTACGTAATTATTCATAAACTATAATTAAGAAGTAAAATCCAAAACCACAGTAAAATGTAAGAAAATTTACTAAATACTGTGTACGAAAACCATGTGAAAGTGCCACACCGTACGAGTGTAATAGTGAAATAACTGTGTACAAATCGAAAGGGTTAAGTTGCAATGTCCAAAATTACAGTGAACATGTGTTGAAAAATTAGTTATAAGGTAACTATAAGAGTATACCTACAGGACTCTGCAATTCGCAGAAATATAAGAAATAGCGAAATTTACAAAGAGTGGGGGAACTGAACCCAGAAACAATTTCAGACATGTCGATTTCGTACCACTGCAGGTGTTGACCAAGACATGGGTATAAATAGGACACACAAGCTACAGTGGTTCTCTTTCTTAAATCATCCATGGTGCAGCGGGAGCTTCTGCCCGTCCACACAAAATATTTAAAATTTTTGTAAATAATTTCATCCTTCCAGTTACATACAGTTATGTAACTCGATTGTCAAACAAACTGTTTTTAAATAATAACAAAATTACATAAGAAGATCCACATAAGAAGATCCATTGACGTCAGAAACAGCACGAGGAGAAGTTCCAGAGAGTGATACGACGCTGAACAGAAGAGCGAATCGACGCTGGACAAGAGGAGCGAATCGACGCTGGACAAGAGGAGAAGAGCGAGGCGACGTTGGACAAAAAGCGAGTCGACGCTGGACAAGAGGATGCTGGAGTGCGAGACGAGGACGACTACAGATGGCTCAAATGATCGAGTATGATTGACGACAATAAGGTGATAAACAACTTATTTATCTCTTAATCGAACAATGAACTCAAAGACAATTAAAGGCATTCTTGTTCTATTTAAAAGTAAGAGCCAATGTTTATTGTAAAGTAGAATTAAAATCATAGATGTTTTAGAAATACGATTAACGTAACAAGAGCTCAAATTAGTATTGAAATAAAACGAATACAAAGCCTTTAAATGAAAACAATTAATGTTTGATATAAATCAGTACTGAGAAACAAAAGATAAATTCACTAACTATTAATATTTTGAGTACATTACAATATATAAAAAGATATTTAAATATTGATATTTTGAAACACATTAATTCACTGAGTAGTCTGGAAATGAGATTTTCCTTTAATACAATAATTAGTAGAATAGAATATTTAGTCAGTAAGGATGTATATGGCATAAGCCTTACGGCATAATAACAAATAATAACGAATGTTTTAATTCGAAGTAAGTGCTAGGTGTACAATTTTATTAATATCAAATAAATTTGAAATACCGTTACAAGTTACATAGAGTCTTATTACAGATACACCTGAAACCCAAATTAAATGTTATATTGTTACATAATTTGTCAATCTTGAACGTGAGACCAGTCACGCCTATTTATGCAACTATGTATCGTTGTAGAATATGTCGCCCTGGACTTGGGGCACGACACGCCCAAATTTATGTATATGTATCGTTGCAGTATATATATTATAACATTAACGCCGTTTACTAGCAACATTACTTACGTTATAAAAGTATGACGGGTATAATCGTAATAATAATAACACAAGGCGAAATTGTTTAGAACTATTTAAAAATTTATTAATTAAAATTTTTCAATTCTTTTGCGATTTAAACTATCATTATTATTCGCATGTGTGTAGCCGTAGTACACATCTTGTTATTAACATATAAGTAGTACCTCGTATTGCATATAGAACATAATATACACACTTATACTACAATAAACATTTGTTGTTATATAATATTGCTCTCGACTCGCTCATTTCTTTGATAGCTATTAAATTATCTGATCTCTTTTTAATAATCTATTTTCTTTTTATTATTGCATATGCATTTCTTTGTTTTAAAAAATTTAATATTTACTTTCAGATTAATTCAAATATCATTGATTAAATTATTTATTGAAAATTATACTTTCATATGTTTAGACATTACTCTAAACTACTATACAAATAAACATTTACATTTTCAAAAATTATTAATTCAACTCTTGAATTATAGTATCTTTTTTTTACATGGTTAATTGTCTTTACTTGAGTCTTGGTTTTTACAAATACATGGTTATGTTTCACCTTAGTTGTAGCGGTAATACTCAGCGTATCCTCTTCGGTCCTAGGTCCTCGATCGTGGATGCTCCTCTGCAGTCGTGCAGTCCTGGAGTCCTTGGTCCTCGTCCTTCAGATCCTCTCCGTAGTCCGTTGCTTCATTCCGTACGCTGGACTTTATTCCATGTATTTGGTTGCTCCCTCGTCTTCCGTCATAGCCTCTGGCTGCAGGTGCTCTTACGAAAGTGATGAGTAGTCGGTCATAGCCTCCGGCTGCCACGGTGATTGAACGAGAACGAGTTGTTGTCGTTGGGCAGAGCCTCCGGCTGCCACGGTAGTTGAATGAGAAAGAGAAATAAGTTGGTGTGTATCGAGTATTTATACCCTAGGGCGCAAAAATCATGTTCCGACAATCCTCTGCAGGTATTAGTCTGTCGTTGGCGTCCCTTTCTAAACAGGATTATTTTCACAATTATTTCGCTTGTTTTTGCAACATACGAAGTGTTTTGCAAATTACCCGATATTCATATTGTAGGTAATTGTTATGTGTTTACTGTGTATAACACGTTTTTCTCTATCTTAATTAATTTAAGTTTTATTTATATTTATTTTCACTATATTCGCACATTTCATTATTTTCGCACTATTTTTTGTACACACTTGCGTCTTTATATTATACACACTGTGGCGTATTTGGTTTTGTGATATTATGCACACACTCTTTACAGTTTAAATAATTCATATAATTAATAGCGTTTATTTAGGGGTGACGCTTGACAGGAATCAACTGGTCTCACACACACATGTAAGATACATGTGTACACACAGACACAGCTGAGTGGCGTGATCAACCTGTCCAAGCATGAAATTTGGTTGTTCCCTTTACAGTTTAGATTGAAAGCTGAATTATTATTACTAACAATATGGATTATATCTTTAATTATATTAATTATCTTAATTAATTGTGCAATGCACAGTACCCTATACATATGTACTGTTGCAATATATTGTAGCATAACAGAATTATCACCTTAAAATTTAACTTAATACAACATTAAAAAAGAAGAAACTATCAATAGTGAGTGAGAAAAAATAAATAGTTAAAAATGAATTAAAGAAGCTGATCATTATAGTGGATAAAATATTAATAAAAATAAACTCAATAACAAAGAAAACTCTTGGTCCATATAAAAGAAACCAACTATATAAAACCCCAGTACAACATCAATATACCCAGTAGGTTGATGAGCAGTAAATGAGAAGACAAAAAGAAAAAACAAATGAAATAGGATATGGAATAATAATGAAAAAGTAATAAGGGGCGAATTATTAAATTAAGAAGCAGAAAACCCCAAAATACAAAACCGATAACAAATTAATAAGGAGCTGTAAATAAAAAATAAATGAAACCGAATACTTAAGTAAGATTCATTGAATTGATGCCACAAGGACATGAAAACTGAAAAATATAGAAATACTTATAGAATAAGAAAGAAGAGACAAACTATGTCAAGTTCATACAAGGAATGTAGAAACAAGAAGGACTATACCCAAAATATTATGAAGAACATACACAATTTAAACAGAATTGAGCCTAATAAATGTCAGACCCAGTAACTCAAGTTACAGGATACAATACAATTAAATTAAATTGTAAACTAGAAGTAAACTTAATTTAAGAACAAACTAGAAACAAACAAGAGACTACCATAGTGTAGAAACAAATGAAAAGACTACCATTAGTGTAGAAATTATAAGATGAAATACCATAATAAAATAGAATAAAGGTTAGAGACTACAGTGAGTGTAGTGAATAACAGTGAAAAAACTATAAGAAATTAATAGTGAAAGAAGATAAAAATGATTTAAAAGACTACCATAAGTGTAAAGTGATACAATGAAAAACATAAGAATATAAGACAGTCTAATGACTGAAAATATTATTAGTAGTAAGAGTGTTTGAAAGTTATAGATAAAGAATAATAGATATAAGATGTTTTTATTATAGTTAAATAAGTTACAAAAGGAAACATAAGTACCAAAAGACAGTTAATGACTAAAGGTATTACTAGTAATAAGATGTTTTATTTTATTTTTTAATCAAATTATGTATAGTAAATACAAAAGACAGTTAATGACTGAGAGTATTATTAGTTATAAGATGTTTTTATTATAATTAAATTATTACAAAAGGAAACATAATAACAAAGGACAGTTAAAGACTGAAAGTATGACTAGTAATAAGATGTTTTTATTTTATTTTTTAATCAAATTATGTATAGTAAATACAAAAGACATTTAATGACTGAAAGTATTATTAGTAATAAGATGTTTTATTTTAATCAAATTAAATATAAAAAAATAATAGTTATGAGATATTTTTGTTATAACTAGGTGATATATGAAAAACAATAGATATAAGATATTATGTTGTATTTAAATAATGTTCAATAATTTCAAAGTTTTGTTAAGGCAGAGAAGGCAAGAAGATAATATGAATATATTTTTTTAATTGTAAACCATATAAAGAATTATATAACAACCTAATTAAAAACCCCAATAGAAAAACAAAACAGCATTTTAGACCAAAATCAACTACTACTATAGAGTCAAATCCAAATTAATAAATTCAATAGAACTGAATATAATTTCTGTAATAGAAACTAGTCAATGTAAAACAAAGATATGTAAATGTAATCAGCACAGAAACAAATATTAGTAAATGTAATGACAAAAGGATAAAATTAACTTTATTTGGAAATACGTAATACTAGGGCTAGAAAGGTACACTATTCAGATAAAATGTAAATTAATCAATATTGGAGTATTATAATAACAAATTATTAACAATTATTAACAACAAACAATGATCATGAAGTGAGTAAAATTATTTAAAGGAAATATTAACATAAAATCACTTATAAACCATTTAATTACTAATATTGTAAAAAATACAAGGCCTATAAGAAATATAAAAAAATGTAAGTTTTGGGCTTATTTGAACTCAAAATAGGTCGAGTTATATATTGAATTATGTAAAATTATCACAAGAATATTGCTAGATAGTTAAATTTTCATAAAATTAATAAATAATTAAATTACAGCAATAAATAGGAAAACTTGTCATGTATTTTTATGAGTTGAAATCAAATCCAAGACATGTAAACGTGTACAGACAACGGTAAGAGGAATAAGATATTTTATAAATTACCACCTAAAACGACGACTTTAAGTCATCAGTCTATTGTTAATCGTTAATGTGTGGAGATCAAATTTTACGGACGGAAGATCTGAAAAATAAAAATGGTTATAAAAACTGAAGTGCCATCTTAAAAATATACTACAGAGGTTAACTACTGAAAATTAACAACATAATAACTGAACCAATAACGGAACCAAAACGAATAACCATAATAATACGATTCAAGCCGAGAGCACAAGAAATCAACCGCCATATTGAAAATTAATTCAGCACCAATATTATCTGGACAATGAACTCAACAGATTTTTAACACGGAGCACAGCACCATTAATACAGCACAGAACAACATCGCCGAGGAGAAGAAAACACTTCACATAATTATCCAGAGGTACTACAACATCGCAGAGGAAGGAATCCACATTTATATTTGAGGGAGAAGATAAAACATAGCAGTTGGCGTGGGTAGCAGAAATTGAAGCGGACGGCAGCCATTTTTCATACGCAGAGCGAGCGGGACACAGCCTGTCGAAGCGAGCGACGACGTGACGTCATTCTACCAATTGGTTCGAATTTTACTTATTCATTGAAAATATTTTCTGAATCATGTTATTTTTATAGAATAATAGCTAAGATTGAATTAATTGTAAGTATTGTATCTTGTTGCTTGCGCTTCTCTGACCATTTCGACAGTTAAAAGAACTCAACTAATTAATTTTGTAATGTTATATTTTTGTCTTTTATCACATTCGACCTGAGTGAGTCTCAGCCACAGCCATTATCGATTTGCGTAATTTTGGCGCACAATATTTAAAAATAAATATCAGAATTGTTCAAATACTTGTGTTCATTATTATTTGTATTATAAATATTAGCTTTTTCTTTCTTCTAAACATAAATTAGAAGTATTGGAAAAATATATCAAGAAGAAGAAGAAGAGTAGCTAAGTTAGAAGAGAGAATACTTGATCCGACTGACATAACAAGATTATCTCTAGTGAAACAAATATTTTGACACACGCAATAACTAATTTACCATTCAAGTAATTAAAAATAATTATTAATTAATTAACTAATTAATTAAACTAATAACAATAAAACATTATTACATTTTTTTAAATTAAATTTATAAACCACAAAACGTTTTGTATTATCAACATAATTTATAATTTGTAATTTAGTTTAATTACAATATTATAACGAGAAAAGGTGTATGGTGTGTTTTTAAAATAATAATAACACTTCTTGTATCATATCGATTTTGTAAAAATCATTCAAAATTTTATTAAATAAAATTTTCAAATGTTAGGAATTAAAATTTCGTCATTATTATTCGCATAGTATTTTTCTTTTTTTGTGTGCTCATCATACACACAATAATTGTCACTGTACAAATAACATTACATAAATATTATAATTATAATACACAAGACATAAATTGACATGTATAAATAGACATTTTTATAATACATAATGTGCTCTCGACTTGCTAAGATTTTATTTCTTTTTAAATTCCATATTTTTTTATATAATTTCTACTTTGCTTTGTGTGGCTACATATGAATATCGTATTCATGAAATATCAATCAATTTTAGAATTACTTAAACATTTATACTACGTTATAACTTCAAAAATACTTTCGTAAATATTAACTATTATTATAAATTACTACAATTTAACAAATTAGATTTTACAATTATTATTTAGACTATTAAAGTTTATCATTTTTTTCTTTACTCTTTTCTTTTTAATGTCTTTTATGACTGTGGAATATAGTAGAGGATACTAGAGTTTTAGAGAATGTGACATTGATTCTGATCATTTCCTTCTTATACCAAAGATAATGACAGAATTCCTGTTAGGTGTAGAAAGGTGCGACCATTAGAGCGCCAGTATCCCGAACAAACTTTTAAAGTGCGTCTATCCAAGATGACAGTATATGGCATCTATACCAGACTCGGCTGAGTCGGTTTGCACAACAGTCACCCATCAGTAATAACAAATACATTTACGACGGTCTCACGAATCGTCGTATGGTACAGTGGAAACAAAATACAGACAAGAATGCAGTCACTAATTACCAGCTTTAATTAATCACAAATAACAATTTGTAATCAACGAGGTACTCTTGTACAATAATTCAAGTTAAATTTGTCCACTTGCCAATCTAATGTCAAGTAATTAGAGTTCTACACTAATTATGACACATTAATAACTTTCCCCCTCGGGGGAGCCTGTAACCCCTAGAGAGCGCGTCCCCAGGTGGCGGATAGGGGAATGCACTAACCGATCTGGTTCTTGCTAGATCGGCGGGTAGGAGGGAAATAAAATACCTCCCGGGGGCCAAAAGGCGGGGCAGGTAGGGCTCCTCAGCCGCAGAGAAGGCGACCTACCTAAGAAGGACATTCTGAAATCAAACCCTGGCCCTCCAGGATGGGGGTTGAGCCGTTAAGCTAGCAACCTACACTTGTAAAAGCCATAAGATGCTAACAAACCTAACAAAAACCAGTCTCGGATGGTGGACAGGGATTTTGGTAGACGAACACAGCAATGGAAATGGACTTTGAGTTTGGCTATATGGAATATTCAAGGAATCAGAAATAAACAGCACAACATACTACAAGAATGCTTGAAACGGAAAATAGATGTTATTGTCCTCTCGGAAACGAAGAAAAAAGGAAATGGGAATGAAAATCTAAAGGAATACATACACTTCTTTTCGGGTGTAAAGAAAGATCAAAGAGCTCATGCAGGGGTGTCCATTTTTATTCATAAAAAATACCGGAATCGGGTAAAATCATGGGAGCCCATTAATGAAAGGTTTTAAAAATGACAATTCAGCTAAGAGGGAGAATTATTACAATAATTGGCATATATGCTTTAACTGAGGACGCCACAGTTCAAACCAAAGACAATTTTGAAGAAGCTCTGAGAGAAATCATAAAGGACATCCCAAACAGTCACGAAATACTCCTTGCAGGAGATCTTAATGCAAGAGTCGAAAAACAAAGAAACAGTAAAGTAGTTGGCACACACGGAGAAGAGACAGTTAATAACAATGGTGAGAGATTAATCGATTTATGTGAACAATATGAATTGAAAATAATGAATAGCTTCTACGCTCACAAAGACATCTATAAGTATACGTGGTACTAGAACACAAGAGGTCTAAGATCTATAATAGATTATGTAATATTGAGACAAAGAACTGGTTCGAGATTGCGGGATGTGAGACTGCACAGGGGAGCTGAAGTCAGATCACAGATTGGTCGTTGCTAAACTGTATATTCCCTTCATAGGAGCTCATGTAGAAAGAGCAGAAAATGTTGGCCCGAAAATTGAAGACGCAAAATTTAATTTGAAGAGCTTTCAGCACGATAGTACAAAAATGCTGTATTCGTGGAGATTAGAACAAAAGTTAATGACAGTAACCAGATCCACTTTAGAAGAATACGAGCATATAAAGAAATGTATTAGAGAAGCGGCTGAGGATGCCCTAGGAAGACAGGATCGGAAATCAAATAAACCATTCTGGTGGGATAGTGAAATAGAAGAGAAAATCAAAAAAAAGGAAACATATTTGAAACTACTACAAACTAAAGATGAAGAGACTAAAGAAGAATATAAAAGAATGAATAGAGAAGTTAAACAACAAGTAGTGAAGAAGAAAAATAATGCTTGGGAGAAAAGATGAGAATGCATAGATAATCAGCTTGGAGGTACACAAAGCTCAGAAGCTTGGAAGACAATTAAAGCCATTAAAACTACAACCGGACACAGATATTTTTGAACAACATACCTGAAACAAAATGGATACAACACTTTATGGAGCTATTGGTTGAAACAAGGAATAAATTCATTCCTAATGACCATGAAATAAAAGTATCTGGAGTAATTGCACTAAGTATTGAAGAAGTTCAAGAGGCAATAAAAGCTACAAAATTGAGGAAATTCCCCGGCCCGGGAGGAATAAACCCAGAATTAGTTAGATATGGGCCCCCCAAGCTGTTTGAAATGCTCAGAAAATTATTCGAAATATGCCTAAATGGAGAAGAAGTGCCAGTGGGGTGGCGAACATCGTATATCTCACCAGTCCATAAGAAGGGTTCAAAGTTGAACCCTAGAAATTACAGAGGAATTGGTGTGATCCGGACCATCGGGTGAAAATATTCAAGGATTTTGAAAAACCTAATTTAAGAAGAAATCAAGACCAAGCAGCCCGAAGAACAATCAGGTTTTAGAGCGGGGCGATCCACGGTAGACATCTTTACAACCAAAATAGCAGTTGAAAAGAGAGTACAGCATAATAGAGAAACGCATATAGCTTTAATAGATTTAGAAAAATCATACGATAGCGTCCCAACCTCACAGTTATGGAAGGAGATGGAGCATTTGAACATAAATGCAAATTTGATTGCAGCCACCAAAAGATACTATCAACAAAATATCACCAAGGTCAAACTGGGAAACAAACTCACTCTCCCATTCGAAACTACAAAAGGCGTAAGACAAGGATGCTACTTGTCCCCTACCCTCTTTAACATATACTTAGACAGATCTCTAGTAAGATGGACAAAGAAGTGTAAAAACTGTATACTTCTGTTCACTGTATATTTTGCCGATGACCAGATTGTGGTAGCGGAGGATGACGAAGACCTCGAGTATATGGTCAGAAAGTTAAAAGAGGAATATGACGCAGCTGGTTTGACGATGAACATGGCAAAATGTGAGTACCTGATAGTGGGCAACGTGGAAGTTAAGGACTTAAAATTGGATGTGGACAGGATAAGAGATGTTGAAAAAAGTAAATACTTAGGGGTTATTTTCAACAAACAGGGAAGCAGCAAAGATAAAATTCAAGAAAGTGTTAACAAGGGTCGAACCGTTATAAGAACGCTGAATTCACTTCTGTGGGAAAGAAGTATAACCTGAAATGCAAAGAAACATATATATAATAGCATGGTGCAAAGTGTAATCCTTTATGGAGCAGAAGTTTGGAACGTTTCAAACGTAAAGAAGAAAAACCCTATGGTAGCGGAAATGGACTTTTTCAGGAGGAGTTGTAGAAGATTAAAATTAGACAGGGTTAGAAATGAGACTATTAGAGCCGAGATGAATATTGACAGGACAATAATAGATGAAACAGAAAGGAGACAATTGACTTGGTTTGGGCATGTGAAGAGATTGGAAGATCAGAGTTAGCCCCGCAAAATACTGGAATGGATACCATCGGCGAGGAGGAAAAGAGGACATCAACGGAGAAGTTGGCGAGATGACGTAGCGGGAGCAATGGTTGCAAGAAATTTAGAAGAACTTACATAGATCGGTTACAATGGAAGTTGGGGACGGAGAAACGGCGACAGCTGTAAAGATTTGTTATATATATATATATATATATATATATTACTATAATACTTATAACTATTTTACCTCAAGATATATTTTTTCTTTTAGGAACATGTTTCGGGAGATCCTGTTCTCCCATCTTCAGCCTTCGCCATCTTGCTTCTGGTGCAGTATTTGTGTGTTGGCTTCTGGATGTTATTAAGGTAGTTTGTTGGTCTTTGGTCCTTCAAAGACCAAACTTAACTGAACAATTAACAATTAACTGAATCTTAACTGAACAATTAAGAATTAATCAAACTGAACAACACATAAATAATAACAACAACAAAAAATGGGCCACATTCACATATATAAATAATAAAATGTCAAAACTAACAAAACTATTTAAAAACACAGATATAAAAATAGCATACAAAACTAATAAAAATAAATTACAAAATCTAAGTAGCTCACACAACAAAGATAATACAACAACCAACGGTATATACAAAATTGAATGGCAAGATTGCAATAAATGTTATATAGGACAAACAAAAAAACAGCTGAAAAAACGTTATTTTGAACACCTAAATGCATACAAAAAACCAAATATATATAAATCCAATTTAGCCACACATGCAATAAACACAGGACATGAATTCCCAGACATAACCAATGTAACACTAATAAAACATATACCACACAAAGGCACCATAATGAACATTTGGGAAAATTTACAGATTTACAAACATAAAACACAAAACAAATTAATACCAGAACAAATACAAATCAATACAAAACATGACAGAATATTCAAAGCACTCAACATCGAAAATACACAAAATACAAAGACAGATACCACAACCACACACAATAATGCAACATTGAAGGACCAAAGACCAACAAACCACCTTAATAACATCCAGAAGCCAACACACAAATACTGCACCAGAAGCAAGATGGCGAAGGCTGAAGATGGGAGAACAGGATCTCCCGAAACATGTTCCTAAAAGAAAAAATATATCTTGAGGTAAAATAGTTAGAAGTATTATAGTATTATATACATCAAGAAACGGACTGTAGCAGAAAGTGATTGAAATATATATATATATATATATATATATGTATGTATATATATAATAACTTTCCACTAATCCTCAACAAAAACTTGATCCTCACTAAAGACATTGCCCACTGTAACTGACTCATTAACACAGACGCAGTTGCTTATATTTAGTCTCCAGATGTTGCAGCATAGTTTTCCATACCAGCATTCGTAGTTAACAAGCATTCAAGTAGTCTAGACGATACATGACTTTGCGGTCATGATTGAGACACTGCACCGGCTTGGCTAGGCGAGAAACGAGTGGAAGGATGTTCTCGACTCTTCGAGAGCGATCCGTAATGGTTTTAACAATACCAAGAGTGATGTAACATCAGAACTATCATATCCGACGAGCCATTACATTTTTGAAGGCATGTAATCTTACCGCCTTACTGAACTAGACGCTAAAGATACGGAAACTGAGGCCTGCGTATATGGGATGATGATATTGCCCAATCAATAGATGCCAAGCAATAACAAAATTTGAAACATCCAGTTTTAAAAAATAATCAAAAGTTCCGCACGAAATGGCACCTAATTCAATCATGTTGTTCGACGATGTGGTATGCGACCGACAGAATAACATACGAAAATATTTCGCTATGGGACGCCATAGCGGCGTGGACACTTTGTACCTTTGCCAGACGTACAGTCTGGTGTCAAAGCAACTGGTGCGTGATAATGCCAATATCATGGTTTTGTTCAGGCAAGATGATCTTAATTTACGCCACGTTTACAACGATCACGTTAACACAAACATGAAATACGAAGTGTTCAAAGCGATGTTTCGCCAAATCGTGGAAGGATCGTTACGGATTCTTAGTCATCAGCAAGGGCTCACCGATGAACTCGGGTAGATAGGGAGTGGGTTTCGATCGTTTTATACATAAATAGAATAGTTTGTGCGAGAAAGTCATCAGTGTCAAGATGGATGACAAGCAATTGACACAAGAAATAGATGCAATTAGCAGCAACATAAGACAAGAGTATCGCGCGTTTTAACATGACCTCAGAGACAGCGACGAAGCGTTAACGAGAACGTACAAACCTCTTTTGGAACCGTTAACCCAGATTTCGGAAAAATTGAATGAATCCAGTGATAAAATTAAAAAAATAAAATTTGAAGATGAAGATACGAAGACAGCTGTCGAGTCGAGAACACCATCACAACCTCGTTTCCTTAGAACGGAAGTGTTGGCACAAACGCCTGATGTCAAAGACCGAACGTGACTCTTGAAGAGTTTTCAGCAACACCTGAAGGCCGACACGAAGCACAAGAATCCGTTGAACAGTCTGTCGAATGTCCCCTCGCGAGGAAATACTTACTACTGGCGTTATCTGACGTTCGAGAAAAAAGGTGGATCATACATACGGTGTCCGTAGCGTTAAGACAAATGGATGGTGGGCAATTCGGTGTTGGAGATCAATCAAGACGACAGCTTCTACATAGCTGGAAAACGATACAGGTGCACACCGCGTTTCTACGAACTTATGTTTATGAAAGAACCCAACAAGAGCGTCTATGATGAAAACGATTTAGTAGCGTACAACTCTATACTGTCGGATACTAACGCTCTTAAACATTATTATTTACTTGGTGCAAAAGTAAATACAAACAATGGTGTAAAGTACAGAGAGATAATCGCCCGATTGTTCCCGCCGCGCAGCGGACGTGGTATCGATTACGTACAATCCCAACTGGAACCATCCCAACGAACTTGTTGAACGGTTGAGACTTCTGGTAAGTTCAAAACGCGCCGGTCACACCGGACACGACAACGAAATCATCTTTGTAGTAGAGGAATTACGTGAAGCCAACATTATCGTATAAATTTTGTGAATGTCAGTGTAACAACTCATTGTTGTCAACACTGTCGATATTGTAACGAGCCTTCGTTACCGGGTTTTAAAATACTCACGAATGTCGAATGTCTTCTCACCCGTTCTGTCGTTCAAATTCGAATTTACTGCCTCTACATCTGGTTGGCCAACTCTCCGTAGTAAACCCAAGATCGTAAAGTTTATTATTCTATATATTTTATTGTTCAAAATTTTATATTTTGTTGAATAAAATCAAACATACAGTTTAACGTTTGTACTAAGATTTATTGACTATTATTGTTAGGTTTCAATTTCTACAAATTTCTTCACAATATAATTCTTATTTTTGCGCCGGCATGTTTAATTATTCGCGGTTGGGTATTCTGTCCGCTCGTGTTTATGTAGACTCACTGCTATAGAATTCAGTTTTCGTCGTTTATTTAATTCTCAGGTCGAGGTTCTTGTGACTACAGAAAATGTTGTTATATTGACTAATAAAAGTACAAAATCTTACAATATACCTTATAACTATTATAAAACAGGTGATATACTTAAATTATAGTGGTAAATTACCGATATGGGAACTAGTGTTTTATAGGTTATTATGGTTAGCAAACTTCCGTTTTTAAAACATATTTCTTAAAAAATTAAATTTTGATTGATATAGTTATTCAAATTAAGGTGTTGGTTAACTAAATCAAGTTTACGTGTTTACTAAAAGTGATGTGATGTGAAAAGTTTAGTTCACTTATGGTTGATTGTTTTGTGTTTTTCAGTGAAGTCATATTTAAAATATACTTAACACTTCGTCGTCTCTGTTATCCAGGACAATACTTCTCTCGAATACTGCTCCTTGTCTTTTTTTGGGTAGTCCGGTTAATTCCATGTTCAATTTTCGTTAATTATCTGGTTACGATGTTTAATTTCCCTTAGTCCTGCTGGTTGAGGTTGGTTCCAGAGTCCATTTACGTTTTCAGATGCTTTCTTCCTTCAGTGGGTTGTTATTCCTTCACTTAGGCTTCTTCAGCAATTTCTCCTGGTTAATTTTTATTTCTTTTGTTGAATTTATTTATTTGTTTACTATCAGTGTTATTACTCTGATTTAGTTTATCTTCTTAATCAGTACTTTTGATAAAATTGGCTGAATTAGTTCTTTTTATTCCTTTGTGGGTTTCATACATCCACCCTTCTCAAACTCTAATAATGGAATGATACAATTTATTAACGGTTTCCTTGTAACAAATTTTGGTTGTTATGGCAACCTCCTCTAAAAAACTAATTCCCATTGATTGATAATTTATAACATTGTTATATCAAACTAACGTTTTTCTATACAAAATTATTAAAAATCTTCAAATTATTATAACTTCCTTATACTTCCTGTAATATTAAATACAATAACATCATTAGTTTGCTCTTTGTTTACAAATTATTTTGATACCACCCAAAGTTACCTTTTGTCAAATTATTGCAGATTACTATTTTTTCATTTAGTTTTTCTTTTGTTAATTATATTTAAACTAATTATTATGTATCCAGTTTTGTGTCCTACACTATTATCATAAAACCTAAGCAGATTATACACTTTATTTTCTCAATTTATTGGCAATTGCTTTATCTTAAATTTCACCAATTTCTGATTCTCAGTTATAGGCGTAATGCCTAGAGTTCATTATTCACCTACCCTATACTCATTACAATGGTTTATAGTCATTTATGTTAACTTTACATGCTACTAAACATTATTACTGAAACAAACGTACTTAAATCATATCATTTGATTATTTTTAATCATCATATAACATTATATATCTATTTAATAACTCTTTTTAGGTCCATGCCTGTATCTGAAGTTTTACATGTTTTGAATGGTATTGTTTAACATAATCCTCGACAAAATTACTAACAATGAAACCTATAACAAAATTTAACAAATAACTATGCCCTAATATTCCCTTATAAACTCATTTTAAAGGATATAAATATAATTTTATAATATTCCTTCATTAAAATTAGAACAATATAACCATTATCCTACTTATACTGTAATTATTATATGTTTGTTACTAGATGACTTAATTTTATCACTTATAATCTATTATTACAAGTATATTATTTTATTGTTGATTACACTGCACTTTATTAACTAATGTTTATGTAGTTTATTCACTATTCTGGGTCCTATAATAGTTTATTATTGATTATTAATCATTTATCACTTTTGGTGTGCACCTCCTAACATCTTAATCTATATTTCATATATTTATCTATGCTGGGTCCTATCAAAGTTTGTTACTTATTATCACCTTCCCAATGAATTATTTTTATTCAATTTTATTTTATTTTAGTGGCTTTTGATAGATTATTTATTAACATTCTTTCCACATTTTATTAGTATATTTGTTTTTACATTTCATGTTCTTTTATCTTTATTTTGAATGATATTTCTATATCATTCTTGTTAATATTTGGGTTCCTATACTTGTTGTTATTAGTGTCTTGAATTATTGTTTCTGTCTCACCTTATCCAATCTATTGGGGCTAGTCATCGTCATTGTCTAAGTCAAAATTAATTAGTTGTGTTGTGCTATCATTCTTCATTTAATAATTTTTTATTTTCCTTTTGTGTACAGCTTTTCTTCCATTAAGTAGACTTATAAATCTTGTGTTATATTATGTGACGTTGCAATATGTGCGGGTCAGATTTGACGCCTGATTTTGAAGTCGAAAACGAGACACTGAAAACCTTTATATCATGGCCTGTCCATTTCATTAGTCCGACCGTTATGGTTGCCGCAGGCTTTCATTACACAAATGAATTGGACAGGGTTCGATGTTCATTTTGCGGTATAGAAATCTTTCGTTGGAAAGAGGGTGACGATCCGATGGTGATACATACGCGATGGTCACCGCAGTGTCGTTACATAAAACGGTTAGCACACTTTTTGTAACGTGTAGTCGTACGATGGTTGTTGACAATTTCGGGAGACATCAAAGCACCGTAAGCGTGCGACGAGAAACAAAAAGAGAATTACGCGAAAGTGTGGGATTCAAGATTACGGACGATGGGCACATAGATGTTGAAAACAAGAAGATACGAAATTTGGCTACTCCTGCAAGGTTGTAGGACGCTGTTCCACTGCGTTTTGTTCAAGACCGGTGTCTGTTACTACCGGAGGAAGATGACAACAGCGGCATCGATATGAAGGGATATAGACTCCGCAACGTTGATACTCCCTTAGATCTCAAGGACGCAACAAACAAAGTGTACGTCGACGACACGTGCTTGTGTTACGCGAAATCAACGGACGGTGATCGAGTCATCGATGCACGCGATCACAACATAATATCGGTCAAAGAACCTACTCGGGATAACGACGCGGCAAACAAATATTACGTGGAAAAGAAAGTGATACAGAGGGATAAACACAATAACTTGTTAATTGGAGATCATAAGATAATGCAAGTAGACCGGCCACAATATGATAAAGATGTACCCAACTTGGAATTTATGAAAAATAGTACGGTTAGTTTAAGAGGTGATGCGTTCAGTGCGAACGGATAGAAAATAACGAACATGGCTGACGGTCACGGTGATACGGACGCTGTGACCGTACGTCAGCTGTACGACTTCAAACAAGATGCAAAGAGCGAGTTGCATAGAGTCGTTAAAATCTTTCAAATGCGTATAGAGAAAGTTATGTCGTATATCAATAAATTGCATGCACATACGATACGCAGTTGTTTAAAAGGTGAAGATTCAGAGTTTAAAGCTCGTGACAATGCGGAGACGAGAAATTTAATAAAGCAACTGGATAAGGTGATAATCACCGACGACTGGAGAACTCTGTTTTATCAATGTATAAAAAGAAGAGAGTGTGTGGTATCGTCGAAAACGTGTTTAAAAGCGTTGCACCATGTGTTGTATCGTCAGTTATCAATCGAGCGGTGGACGCACTACCTGTCGAACTACATCTGCCGGGTTACAGATTCTGTGGACCGGGCACGAAACTCGAAGAAAGATTAGCGCGTGGTGATCGTGGAATCAACCAATTCGACGAAGCCTGTCGCGAACACGACATCGCTTACGCACAGTACAAAGACAACGAAAGTAGACGCATAGCGGACCGTAAACTCGCGGAAAAAGCGTGGGGACGGTTAAAGGAGTTAGATTCGGATTTCAGCGAACGAGCTTATGCGACAGCAGTAGCAGCGGCCACGAAAGCAAAATCAGCCATAAGAAGCAACCGACGTCGTAAAAATAGAAAGAATGTGAGTGGTGGTGGGATGAAGAAGAGGAAGAGAACTGTCCGGACCACCAGAAACATAAAGACAACTGCGTCCGGATTGTATCTACGTCCGTACCGAAAAAACTAATTCACATACCGCTCCGCCCGTTGTCAGAAGATGAATTACGAGTATACACAAAAAAACTAAACATACCGTACTTTAAAGGTATTTACGTGCGCAACGCATTACCGGCTACCGCGCCCTGGACGAACGAAAGCGTCATCGCAAATTTGGACGACGAGAGCGGACCGGGAATAGACTGGGAATGTTACAAGAAATGTAACGTGGAAATCGATTACATTATTTTGACGGGTACGGTAATTTACGTCCACCTCTTGAGCTGATCCGATATTTTGGCGATAGAGCCGACGTTCGTTACAACTACGAACGGAAGCAACCTCCTAACACGGTCATATGTGGTCATTTATGTTTAGGCTTTTTATCGTCTTCTGTCAGTAGACGTCAGTATGTCGTCGCTAACGGTCACCGTGACGGGTACCGACGCTGGGAATCTCGTGTGTAACTTTTTCCCACCGCTCGAGTTATACGCTGAATGCTACGTTGGATTTTACATCGTATAGTTCAATACCACACGTTATTGAAGGAAAGAATAATGAATTTTCAGTAAAAATTTCCAATGACAAGTGGTCCGTCATCGAATTGCCTACCGGAACCTACGAAATCAGTGATATCGAAACGTATCTGCAGAAACAGTTGGGTGAGAGAACAATAAGTTTACGTCCAAACAACAACACATTAAAGTGTGAACTTTATGTAAGCACGACATCGACTTTTCGCATACACCGAATACCATTGCATGTATGTTGGGATTCAAGGAGAATCAGCAGCTGGAAGCGTATAAAACACACGAGTCGAACGTACCCGTCGACATAATCAAATTTAACACCGTTCACGTACAGTGCAATATCGTACACGGTGCGCACAAGGACGACCAGGACCAGCACACGTTGCATTCGTTTTATCCGACCGTGGCACTTGGTTTCAAAATAGATGAAACGCCAAGAAACGTAATATACTTACAGGTAAACGTGCAACGCGTTGACAACATCACTTTTTCTCTCATCGATCAGGACGGGCATTTAGTCGATTTTTGCGGTGACGTTATCACGATACGACTGCATCTGAAAATCTGGGATTGTATTTCGGACAGACGTTACCTGTAAAAAGCTACCGTGTACGAAACAAACATGGTAGTCGGTGTTCAACGTTGAAGCGATTGACATCAAGGAACAGGCGTTTCTTGTTTTCACTTGGATTCGAATTATACGATTAAAATAATGTAGGGTGAAATTTTAGCTATCGAACGAGGAGCGGCTTTCGATAATAGCATCGTTCAGTTTGAATATCGTACGCATGCACCGTATGGTTCCACGCGATACGGCAACAACGATGAAATACGTATACCCATCCAACAACAGGATGTTTTCACTTTACCGGCGGAGAGTTTTCTGTACATTGAAGGAACATTGACCAAAGTTAATGCTACCGTCTCAGCGTTGAACGTGAAATTAATCAACAATGCAATGGCTTTCCTGTTCGAGGAGATTCGTTATGAAGTGTGCAGTATGGAAGTGGACCGTACGAAAAAAGTTGGAATCACGAGCACGGTGAAATTGTTACTCTCGAGCAACGAGCACGAAAAAAGTATCTGATCAATACAGGATGTGGAAGTGGACCGTACGAAAAAAGTTGGAATCACGAGCACGGTGAAATTGTTACTCTCGAGCAACGAGCACGAAAAAAGTATCTGATCAATACAGGATGAGTGGCGTCAACCGACGATTCGTTCCCAGTACACGAGAGTACCGGTGATTTTACGTTTTGTCTTCCGTTGGAAATGCTACTCGGTTTCAACGAAGACTATACACGCATCATGCTGAACGTTAAGCAAGTATTGATTCTGTTACGTACGTCTACCGATCAGAACGCAATGGTGCTAAAAGAGTCGGGTGCAACTTCAAACGGTAATCTCGTACTAAACAAAGTAATACTGGAAGATGCCCTATGTGCGCGTTTCAAACAAGTACCGAATACCTCTATTGGAGCACATCGAGGAGGACCGTGAACTGCTGAAGCCGTTCCGCAGCTGGGAATTGCACGAGTATCCCGTTCTACTGACAACAAATCGACATTCGTGGACCTTGAAGACATCGTCACAGTTGGAAAACCTCGGTACGTAATACTGTTATTTCAGACGTACAGAAAGAACAATATAGCGAAAAACGCGTCGGAATTTGATCACTGCAATTTAACGAATGTCAGGCTCTTTCTGAACGATAAATACTATCCGTACGACAACCTGAACCAGTACATCGATAAAAATCGTTATGCACTGTTTTACGACATGCATACACATTTCCAAAAGTCATACAATGACCGTCGCAACAGAACGCCTCTTTTGTCACCTAATGAATTTATAACGAAAGCACCGTTGTTTGTCATCGATTGTTCCAGGCAAGAAGAACCAATCAAGTCGTCCGCCGTTGATGTGCGTTTAGAATTTGAATCCAGTAAAACTTTTCCGGATAAAACCACCGCTTACGCTTTGATTATTCACGATAGGATAGTACAGTACACAGCGCTGTCGAATACTGTTCATCGTTTTTCATGAATAGTAGTTCTCCCCTCTATCAGTTTATAAAGATAGGTATTAGCAATCTCTGGCTTGCAACAAGCTCAGTCTGTCTCAACGATGGAAGGTGACGGTGGTAACAGCAGCAGCAGCAGCAGCAGCAGCAGCAGCAGCCATTGTGAGTATAACGTTTATTTATCTCTTGCATATCCTATTAACTCGTACTCTAAGTTCGTTACCGTCGGACTGTTTAAGGAACTCAACTATTAACCGGGTGTTTTGTTTACAAACGGAAAAAAGTATACTCCTTGACTTTTCTGAGTGGAATAACTTGTTGATCTTTCGTAAACAGCCACTATCCAGTATGTTATTGTACGAAAGAAGGTGAAAACCGTAAAAAGAAAAAGAGTGTGATGATCAGTTGTAACTTTGGGAAAACGTTTGTTCAGATTAACGGTAGGAAAAACGAAAAATTTGTTTTCACAGAACCCAAGTGGATTCGTTTTGGTTGTTTATTAACCGTACTAAAGAAATAGCTTGTTCGTTTGTTTTATGATCAAGATCACTTAAAATCGTACATTAATCAGGTAGTAGCCAAGGGGTGTTATGTACTATCATCCTTCTTTTCCCCTCGATTATTTCGATTGGAAAGCAGTCGTTATGACCAACAGCTAACATTTGATCGTCTTTACGATGAACTGGTGTTGGAAGGAAAAGTAGTGGGGGAATTTCAAAATTAACGTACTCGATGCGAACACGTGTCACTCGGAAAAATAAACTTGAATAGGACGGTTATTGCCGAGTTTGAAGCGTTTCGCGGTGGCAGAAATGAATATGTAATTAAAGAGATCATCGCAGTTGACGTAAAAACCGGACGTTTTGTTATCGTGTTGTTCGCTCCACCATACGAACGTGCACGACTGCATCTGAAATTTCGAAAAACCAATGACTGGTTGGAAACACATTATCACAGGGTACGATGGAATGATGGTAATGTACCGTACAAGAATATAGTACGCATCGTTGCAGACATTTTTTAAGATTGTTCTGTTGTCTATACAAAAGGGTTTGAGAAGGCAAATTTCTTACGACAGTTGTATCACCATGGTTAGGTGATTGACTTAAACGATATCCAAGCACCTGTAGTTCCTATCTCCTTTGTACCCATCATACAATGTCCTGTTCCTTATCGTCAACCCGTTACCACTCCCCCTTACACTGTGAGTTGCGCAAAGCTTTGTTTTATGTAGAATGGTTGCGGCAACGATATAAAATATAGTTGGTTGTGAACATGTTTTCATCATGGTCTTGGTGTGAATGCTACGTTACTGTCGTGGCAGAAATGCTCATAAACGTATAATTAGGTACCGTAGTGAGTGCGTGAGTGCTAACCTTGACTACGTCACTTTCGCGGTAGAAATACTCATAAACGTAGTCCTGGTATTTCGAGACGGGTCACTGGCACGGTAGATATACCTGTAAACCTGTCAAGGACCGGTGTGGGTGTGAAAATTCTCATTACGTTACAGCAAATGTGAATACGCATCAGGTATGAACGACATATTCATTCGATAAAAAAATTAAAAAAATTAAATGAAAAAATAAATAAAGTAAATAAAAAAATAAAAAAAATATATGTAATGTTTTAACATTCGCTTAGCATTGCATAGTGTATCTTTATCGTTATCTACCACTGTACTAGTCAATAGTACAGCGTTAGATAACGTGTAGTAGGCTTGCTTTACGAATCTATAAAAAAGGGAAACCACGTTAAAAAAAAGCGTAACGACTCTCTTTCGCCTCAGGCCGCTAGGAAGAGATGAGAAGTAGATCATTATCCACCACTGTACTAGTCAATAGTACAGCGTTAGATAACGTGGAGTAGGCCTGCTTTACGAATCTGTAAAGTGGGGGAACCACGTTAAAAAAAGCGTAGCGACTCTCATTCGCCTCAAGGCTGCTAGGAAGAGATGAGAAGTAGAGGGTACAGAACCTGTGTGTAACGCACAAGAACAGAAATAATTACAGTTAAATAACAACGGCCCCTTGGTGTAGTGGTTGCATGCCGGTTTGGAGTACCGGAGGTGGCGGTTTCAAATCTCGGAGGGGCCATAATTTATTTTGCGGAAACCATCTCTGTGATGTCACACAAAAACCTGTCCAGAGCCAGTGTTTTACACACATACAGTGCAGTCGGAAACCAACTGATTCGCCTCCAGTTTCGTCATAAACAGCAAAAATAAGACGTCATACCCAGTGTTTTAGACATGCAGTTGTCGGACACCAACTACCTCACCTTAAGTGACGTCATTGCACACGCCCCGTAACGTCCAGTGACGTCAGATCAAGTGTTTTACACACAGTACAGTCGGAAACCAACTACCTCGCCTCCAGTTTCGTCATAAAACAGCAAAAAAACGACGTCATACACAGTGTTTTAGACATGTTTTAGTCATGGAAAAAGCGTCATGAAATTATGGTATGTCCTGGGCGTACACGATGCCCCACATTTCAACCGCCAAATTCCGGGTACCATCCGCTACACATTGTTTTAAACATTTCGGGTACCATGGACCATACCAAATTTCGGACATGTTCCATGCAGCAACGAGAACATGCAGAAACCATCTACCACGGCCTCTGTGTCGTCACGGACGTTCAGCAGTCGGAACCAAACAACCTCGCCACCAGTGACGTCATGAATACACACTTTCACACACACACACACACACACACACACACACACACACACACACACACACACACACACACACACACACACACACACACACACACACACACACACACACACACACACACACACACACACAGCTTTATAAAACAGTGAGGTCAGTGTTTTAGACACTGCAGTCGGACGCCAACTACATCACCTCCACTGGCGTCATTGCCCACCCCCCGCAACGTAGGCTACAGGGACGTCATTATCCACCACACCGCCACGTCCAGTGACGTCATGAAACAGCAAACAATTAAAAGTGAAAGTATTTCAGTACCAACACTTTCCCTCTACAAGTGGCCTATATATTTTATCCGAGCAAGTTGGTAAAAACACCTATATTGTAACCAACCGTAGTACTAACCGTGTGATAGGGAAATTCCACGCATCATCCCTAAGAAAGTATTATGTTAGAGATAATTATTGTACCTAATATTCCAGGGTATAGGTGGTATGAATATTTTAAGACAATTATGTGAAAAATGAGTGTAAATTATAGAATATTTGTTGAGATGTTAGAATAACTGATTTGTATGACCGAAGTATACGTTCTGTTAGAAATGACGTCAGAAGTGTTGATACGCTTATCTGTGTTTGAGATTATAGGTCAGATTCAACCACGTGTATTTGTTTATATTATTACTGTCAAATGGACCTTGGAGGAATGTTTTGTTTTGAAAGAAGTTTATTTTCTTTTTTTTGATTTGGATTTATTATGTTATTATTATGATTATCATTGGAAGAATGATGTTTTATTTACGTAGGATATGAAAAAAAATTGTATTTTATGAATAAATTTTTTTTATACGTGGTGGGGTTAATCCTGCAACAAATCACAGGATGATGATCTATGAATAAGAATATCAGAGCATGGATGACGGACATTAACATGTTTAAATTGATTTATGCAATTTTTGTCAATTAGCTATAAGTTTTGTATTTAGTGATGGATAAGTACTTGTGTTACACCAAATTCTTGGTACATTTTTGCTCTATAATGTCATATACTTTGTGTGTGAATATGTGCGCGCATTCGCGTGTGGTAAACCTTCGTTATTATATCTTCCTATTTAGTTAACTTGTCGGCATGAAACTTGGACATTGAATTAATTATGAAAATAGCTACATTTTCTATATAATTTGTTGTTCTCAGCTATTTTTTAATGTGGTTTTTTTGTGACTGTAAACTCAACTTTTCACGCTTATCAATTGAAGTGTAATAAAATGTCTAGTTAAAATCTAGGCAGGCTCTCGCAGACATATACAAAGTTTCGCCTGCAACCAGTGTATATTTTGTTCAATCTACCACGTAGACAGTCGATTGACCAATCAGAAGCGCGTAATGTCAGTCAGATTCGTCCGTTGTCCGGTGTACTTTGGGCAGTTCATCCGAAGCCGTTGCTTAGTGAACGTGTGCTCTTCGTTAAGAGATTTTCTTGTTCGAACTGGTTAATCTAACGTAACTCTAAGCATTGGAACTCTATTCGAGGTTTTCGATTAGAACCAAGCGATTGAATTACATAATATCCAGTATAATTATATTATGTTCTATTCCGTGTTAGTAGAAGATTTCCGCTTAGGGAGATTTATCTACCGGGGTAAATCTTATTAACGCGGAACACTTCAAGAGTAGCCGGAAGGTGTAAGCCTAATACACCGCTTTTATAATTACAACTCATTACAACCCTGAGAACCAATAATTCATAACGATTAAATACTAATAATAACAAATTCCGAGCGATACAAACTAACAATTCGGAAAGTGACAGTTTATGTGTTACATCTGCAATTAGTGTTATTAGTTGTTCGACGAACCCAACACGCGGAGAGAGAGGGAGAGAGAGAGAGATAGCAGAGCGGCGGTCAGTGCAGAGAGAGAGAAGCAAACGGAGCAGCCAGTGACGTCACGTCGAGTATAAGGAATTTTACGTATCAAGTAAACTCATCCAAACTGAAATATATAAACTCTTTTATAAATAATAAATTACTATACATGATATTTCTTTAGTTTTAAATATATCATATAAACATTATTTGCTTGTGTGCTGAATAAATAATTTGTCTACACCTCCAATATAGACTTGTTCATAATTTATATACACACAGCTATCCTATGCGAAAGTATTTATTTTTATAGTCGCAATACATATATATATATACTTATATATGGTATGATATGTATGTTTTTATTTTACTAGTCAACCATATTACGTGTATAGCTTCATATTCCAATTACAATTTTCAGAAAAATATGATTTTAGCTCTATTAATACTATCTTTACTGTTTACAGCATTCAATTTACATTATGATTATGAAATCGCAACCCCATATAGAAATAGTACATTACAAGTGTACAATACACACCATTATAAGTATATAAATTTACAGTTGAATGTTAAATACGTTTTATATTCTATTTAAACAACGGTCCGTTCCAGGAATGAAACAAGGTGGTCCAGAAGAGTTTTACAAAAGGTACGACCAGTACAAGAATGAAACTGATGTGGATGAACAGGCACTGATCCTTCAAGCCCTTTGTCAAGTTCGGACTCCATCACTTATACGGTAGTAAGTAAAATATATTACGTGAAACAACTGTTACATTTAAAAGTTTAAATGACACGTATTTTTGTTTTAAAATTTTAATTAAATACTGATTTAAAGTATTAAAACTGCATTAGTTGTGTTACTGACTTGTCGAAATAATTATTAAGTGTCAAAGAAATAGATAGTTTAAAATTTTTATTACCAAATATAAAAAAGTTCACTCTCATAACAGATTGTTTAGTTCACCATCATCTTTACAACACGGTATAGGAAAGGTGCTGCCTGTTCCGTCTTCAAAAATCCTTCAGCCATCTCTTCCTAGATCTACCTATATACCTGTGTCATACAGGTTTGTATTTTAAGACTTGTTTGGCTAGCATGGAATCTAATATTTTTGTGTTTTCCACAGTTCTTTGCAATTTTTTAATTTTTCATTCAAGTTAAAAACTCTTTTCCTATGGCCTCATTTCTTATACGGTCAAGTTTTAGAACACCTCTTAACTCGTCTTAAGAATGCCAAACAGAATGCACCTGTTTGGTGCATTAAATACACAATTAAATTTCCTTCAGGTATCATGCCTAGTAATTTAAATATTACTGAGAGCGACCCCTCTGAATGAGGTTTTTAAACAAAGTAAAAAGTTTTTAAATAGAGAATTACGTATGTATCTTAAGTAGTGACTATATGCTGACGTTTTCTATTACAGTCTTGGATTTAGATCTGTTTTCTTTTCAGAGAATAGGCAAACCCTTTTTACGGCTAATCATCTCAACTTGTCCAATCAATGTAGTTCTTATTTTTCGAGAAACTAGACTGTTCGAGAGACAATTGAACAACAACATTTTGCAAATATTTAACTGACAAATACCTAATCATAGAAATGTCTACACAGAAATGTGCTCATTAGCTGAAAGCATTTGTAAAAGTTTCTTCTTAAAATAATGAATCTGTGTATGTACTATTTTCATCGGCGTATTTAAAGAAAAATTATTTTATGCTTCAAATAAGGCTGTGAGTTTTCGGTCTACTTGTAACTTTGCAAAATTCTCTCGTTTATATGCATATAGTTTTACATGTTTACTTTATGAACAGCACTGTTTATCGGGTTAATACACGTCGTTTAATTTCTCTTGAAACCAGACGTTGTGCCTATACTTCTATGAGGCATCCTCAGTGAAATTGAGCACAAAGGTTTGACCTACACAAACAAATTTATACAGTAAGCCCCGCCGAATATGCCATACAGAAGCCCATAATTTAGAACAAAGTTTTTCTCTCCAGTACGCCACCAGAAAATTACATTAAATTATCTTAAAAATAGAAACTTAATATAGGAAAAAAGTACATTAGCACAATAATACTACTTTTACAACTGAAATGTTTATCTTATTTCTTTATAACCGTCCTGGTACATTTTGGAAAGAGGTTTTTAAACTCCAGGAAACTTGTAGGTATCGTCTCTGTTGCAGTTTTTTGTAAATGCCTATCGCCTGTCTTATCGTGGGTGGAAAATAGTTATAAATCTTTTCTACTATCGCCGTTTCTTCAAATAACATGTAAAGTCCCACATACATATTACAAGTCTACTATTAATTTCGGCTTGCGTGCAATCAAGGTCGACTCCAATTTTTTAAGATTTGTTACTGATTTTGCGTAACTGCTGTGTGAAAGCTCGCCTGAATTCTGTGTCCTTGTACCCAGGAAATTTATAAGATAGATTATTAATTTTTTTTATCATGTTGGTAGTTAGATTGATTTGTTTTGCCACTTAAAACAATCAAAACAGATGAAATTGCAGTAGTACGTATGTTGTCGCTTATCATATATTATTTATTGCATTTTTGCACTTATCGTCTTATAATAACTTGAAATGAGAACATATATGTTATACAATATAATTTTTTTAACATGTAATTTTTATAATAATATAAAAATATTTTATAATACAATATACATGTGGTAGTATAATTGTCAATAGTTGAGTAGCTGATAATGACTATTTGGTTGCACTCGATGTCTTTAAATTAAAATATCGGTATTGAGAACCATTCATGATTTCCATGTTCTAAGATTTATATTTAAAATCATATTCGAAATGAAATAGTTCCATAGAAACTACTTCTTTCTACTTATTGCTTCAGCCTTAACCACAGTACTGTGGTCACTAACGTATACCACCTCACGTTTTCGCACTCGATTTTCACTGATGATGGCAGTCGATGGACTGCCGAAAAGTCTGGTTTTGCAGAAAACATTGGACTACGGCTAAACAGGAAGGAATTTTAACAAAGAACTACTTCTTTGTTGCCGATAACGTAGTACACATAAAAAATTCTCCCTCCTCCTTCAACTATAATTTTTATTAATAGAAAATTACCACCCCCCGTTCACTAAACCTCTTTATTTATAGATATTTCATCTACGTTTCTATGATCATCTGGATTATTATGAGCTTCTTATCAGGATATTTTATTTATCAAAATTAAGTACTTTACTCTTATTAAAACATAAAACGTTGCAGGTAAACTACCCCTTTCTCTTAAGCGATCTTCACCAAAATCAATAGACCTTCAGTCCTCTACAATTCAGGGATGCATGCAAATAAACATTTGATTCTGTTTGAATGTGCGGCAGTTATCGTTCGTCATGGAAACATTTCTCTTGTTACAACATAAAATGTTGCAAATAAAATACCCTTTACCCTTAACCGATCTTCACCAGAATCAACAGGCCTTGAGTTCTCTACAAGTCAGGAAAGTATGCAATTTGATGTATTTGATTCTCTTTGAATTTACGCAGTTAATCTTTCGTCATAAAAAATTACCCTTGTTAAAACATAAAATATTGCTGGTAAGCTACCCTTTTCCCTTAACCGATTTGCAACAAAATCAACAGACCATGAGTTCTCTATAATTCAAAAGGTATGCAAAAACGTAGTTGATTCTGTTTGAATTTACGAGAGTTATCGTTCGTCATAGAAAAAATTACCCTTGATAAAAAAACGTTCCCGGTAAACTACCTCTTTCCCTTAACCGATCTTCACCAACACCAATTCTTGGTGAGGTCTTGAGAACTCTACAATACAGGGCTGTATGCAAAACGTTATTTGATTCTGTTTGAATTTGCGGCTGTTATCGTTTGCCATAGAAAAAAATTACCCTTGTTAAAAAACGTTGCACCTAAACTTCCCCTTTCCCTTAACCGATCTTCACCAAAATCTATAGGCCTTGAGTACTCTACAAATCAGACGTGTATGCAAATAATCATTTGATTCTGTTTGAATTTGCGGCTGTTATCGTTTGCCATAAAAAATACCCTTGTTAAAGCATAAAATGTTGCAGGTAAAATACCCCTTTCCCATAACTGATATTCACCAAAAACAACAGGTCTTGAGAACTCTACAATTTAGGGCTGTATGCAAAACATTATTTGATTCTACTTGAATTTGCGGCTGTTATCGTTTGCTATAGAAAAAAAAAAACCGTTTCCGGTAAACTACCCCTTTCCCTTAACCGATCTTCACCAAAAACAGTAGGTTTGAGTACTCTACAAATAAGGGCTGTATGCAAAACATTATTTGATTCTGTTTGAATTTGCGACTGTTATCGTATGCCATAGAAAATAATCTACAGCAACACACACACACACACACACACACACACACACACACACACACACACACACACACACACACACACATTTCGAAAAATGACTTTTTTCATGTTTTGAGTGTAGTACAATCAGAATCTGCAATAATCTCGAACACGATTTTTTTTGCCATCACCATACTTCCATTTCCTTAAGGAACATGGAAGTAAAAAAGGAATAAATTAAGCTTAGTAACAAAGTTAGTTATTATGGCTTGTAGTAGCCTAAACATTAACTGCAAATACGACAGAGGGCATATTAGCAAGTATTACAGAACAGAGAAGGCTTTTGAGTACCATTATCATATAATTTGTTGCAGTTGGTTACGTATAGCTCCAGACGACGATTTTGTCAATGTACTTGATGACTGTGCGACCAATCTTGTTGCAGTTCCTATTTTGTGGGCCTTTCTACAGTAAGTACTGTCATGTAATGTCTACTTGAATGTGAGTAGTGTGTTTCTACGCAGGTCGTTACTTCTGTGTCGTTTTTTCCTTGATACATATATTAAACCTACTACCACCACGTAAAATGCTTCCTGTATATATTGCAGGGAAAATTTTGATTAATTTACCACAACTCTTAGGGATAGCTTTGTGCGCGTAGTGGATATTATTACTAAGCCTTTTGCATCAGACGTAGCCCCAGAACAGGTAAAAACATAATTTTAGTAATTTTTATAATATTTGAAGATATTAGTTTCTCTCGCTGAAGAAAATTATTGTGTGTGTTTTGTTAAAATTAATTTATTTTTTTCCCAGTGTTGCAAATTGTTTTGTGCTATTCAAAATATTTGTACAACTATTTATGTTTTGCATAATATTTTTGTATTGATTTTCGGACTTAAAACAGTACATTTTAATAGTTAAATATTTGTTGTTATTATTTTATTGTAATATACTTTTTTAAATGTGGCGTTTTCATAATACTATACTAAAAGTTTTAAACTAGAATAATTTGTAAAACTTATAAAATCGTTACGATTTCATTATTTTCAACACTTTCTATTTCGCAACCATAAGCTTGCAATTCTGAATTCTTTCTGCGTCAATGCCAGCTGTTTAAACGTAAAATATAATAGTAACACCCTGTGTAAACTGAAGTGTTTTTGCCAAAAATACAATTTTTTACAGAAATATTGTAAGCTTTGCTATATTGCGAGATTACAGATATGATTTGGTTGGTATCAATTTCTGCTTTATTCATTAATCTTTGACACAATACATGCTACATTGTTTGCAATCTAGAACACAATATTATTTATGTACAAAATAATATTTTGTTCTGTTAAAAATAAAGCAGTTTTAGAGAAATTAGATATTTTTGGTTTAAATTTTTTTACTTTGAATGTATTTGATTTATGCAGACCATTTGATTGTATGTGATTCTAGGTGGACGTGTTTAAAAAAAAATTCCTGTGGACCTATTAGTACCAGATGACCGAACACGAATATTAAATTCCATAAAAGACAGGATAGCTGTAAAGTTAAAATATCTCGTTCCTCTGACAAGTTGGTTTAGGAATGCTGTGGATACGATTTGAGAAATATATTAGTACACATTTTGTACTAATATTAATTTATTAATACTATAGATGTAGTAAGTAAACGCGTTTATTAAATTAAACCCGACTTTCTTAGACTTAAATGTTAGAGTACAATTTGGATTTATAAAGTAGGATGCAATTAAAAACAATAGAATATTTGGCAGTGACGTAGAATTTAATTAGTAGAATACATTTTACTGTGTTGTAGCAACCTGAATCTCTTGATCTCACCAGACTAGATAAGCTAAGAGTATAGATCTATTTTTAATTAGAATTGTACATTAGTAACATAAATTCTGACTTTAAAAAAGTTTCTAAAAACGCCAGCTGACAGTCTATTGTCATATTTTTAAGTACTCCATTTTACATGCACAAATGAAAAGTTATGAATTAACCAATATCTGTTATTCTTTTTCAGATGTTTTAACATTTTATGTCAAAGTATATTTTTGCAGGTCTATCCCAATTCTTGTAGACTGTAGAATAATTTGTGTGTTTGTTATAAAATACTAAAAGTTGCTATTTACATTTATATAAAATATCATTTAGCAGTTTTTCTCGGACTATCAGGAATTTAATTTTTATTTAAATTACAACATTGGAAATTACTATTCACTTTTGTGTAAATTATTATTTGTCAATATTCCCCTTATTTTTAAGAATTTATACGTATTTTCCGAAATACATGTTATTGAGTTAACGGTTTATTTGCTTTTTTGCAAAGGCGACTTTTGTTGTCTTCAATGCTAATTTTAAAATTAAAACGATTGTCGTTTGTTTTTCACTAAAACCAAATTTACTTGATGAGTAATAACAAGGTTTGCATTACTAACTTTAAATTATCATTGAATAGAGATCTACACTTTAAGCTCATCTTACCAGGTTATTTCATTTTTACTTCAGTTTCCACTTTAATTGCAAAACACATATGTCTACAGGTACTCACTCTTCATACAATAGTTTTTAATAGAATTTAACGGAAAAAACGTAATAGGCGTGAAACATGAACATATAAGTATAAGCTACTTCTTACAGCGTCGTATATTTCCTTCATATTTCCTACAAAGTAAAACTTCCTGCATATAATCCTAAATCACACACACTTGACGTAATGTCAAATTTATATATTTAATAACAGGCCGAATTAAAACTTTTGTACGGTGAAAATAATTCTTTGTTAATCTAATAAATTTGCTATAACCACGTCGTTCCATACAGGATTTTGTAAGGCTACTTTATATTAAATTCAGACCCTTGCTTTACAATATTAAATAAATCGAATTTGTCTTTAGACCCTTTCGTCCACAGCGCTATGGACTTGTCAACATACATCCTGTTCAACTCGTCGGCAACTTTGTAAACGAGTTAGAATGAATTCTTCTTTGTAAAATTATGTTACTTGAGAATAATTGCTCTACAAATGTTTTTTAGGATCTTGCCTTTTCTGATTGTTTACTTGTTTTTTATAAAATGGCATACTCTTGACTTCAAACGAATTAGACTTAGTTTCCGCTGATTTGACCTATAGCGGTTCCCTTTAATACCAAATTAATGAGTTAAATAATAAATAGATAAAATACTTTATATAAATATAATTCCCACTGATACAATAAATAAAAATACTGTTATGCTGAGAAGATAAGGCGTACCTGAAATGAACTCGGATCCTATTGTATAAGCGTCAGGATGAAGCAGCACTCTCCTATTTACGATATTCTCGATGTTTCTACGATTTCATGAGCGATAATTTTACCCACAACTGGAAACCCATCACAACATTATGAGTCACGCAGCCGACTTTGACTTAGTGGAAATAGAGCTGATTTGAAAGCGACTAGCCCGTTAGCGTTATGCGATTTAGTGCATGTGAGTTGACAGAAGGTATTTAGTGGATAGTGTTAGCTGTTAATCCTTGTGTAAAGAATTTTATATATGAATATCCATGTTTACAAAAAGCTATGGTTGATGTTGTAAGTAAAGATTTCTATGGAGTTGAATTGTTTGTTCCACTCTTACAGTGATCATTGCGATCGTCGTATCAGTACCTACCTACCGGAATAAAACACAAGCAATTGGGTTACAAGAATACATGTGATACACCATTATCCTTCTGACCACACAAGTGGCATCCTTTATGCTTGTCCTAACCGGTATGTTTGCTTTTTTCTTAGCGAGGAAAACATTACAATTTGGATTGGCATCACTTTCTTTAATTGGAATGAAATAAATTTATAACGTTGTCCTGGAATAGAGGAAAAAATGATGGTAAACAGGAAATAAGGAGCTAATGGTGGTATAGTTACAAATTATAAAATTATACAAACAAATTATACTTCGACACAGTGTTGGTAAACGTAAATACTAACATACATAAGCACAGAACATACATAAACAGAATATACGTAATATGTGATAAAGTACATAATATTGGGTCATATAATATATTATCTATCATGCTTCCAATTTTATATTCAAAATTATATATTTTCCGTTTCACACAAAATCAAATATTATACATCAGCCTTATTTTACATGTACAGCTCTCTTCTGGTAACTAATGTTACTTCTAGCGGTATTTTAATTTTATAAACTATCTGTAATTTATTTTTGTGTTTGGACTTTTTATTCTGTAGGTTGTTATTTTTGTGCTATTGAAACTGATATTCACACACTGCAACGCCATTTTCATGAAACAAAATATTCTGTTATTATAGTTATGCTTATACAATTGCCTAATCAGGCTATCATAACGAATAATGAATGTGGTTGCTGCTGTTTCTCTTGTATAGTCCGCAGGGACAGCAGTGTGCAACAGTAACAGTTGTAAGAAAGCTCTATCATGTTCTAGATTTCCAAAGAATAATCAGGTCTTCTCTCAGGAGCCACAAAAAAAAAAAAAACTGAGAGAATTTGTTAGGGGTACGAGGTGGAAAAATTGATTGAGATAAAGGATCGCACGTTCTCAAGAAAGGGGTCGCCAGTCTACGACTTCACTTATGCATCATGTCAAATCGGATACTACCGGCAGAAATAGCATGTATAGAATTTGGCATAAACATAAAAGATACCATACAACTACAGACGGTAGTAAACACTTAGGACTGGCATTGGCGAAAATCATTTCACCGAAGTCCATAGCGGAGGAATCAGCCAGAAAATGGCATAGATGTATATGTAAAAACATTTTAATGAACTCTTCGGCGATAAACTCGACTCGGGGTTCTGTACCAAAACAGGATACTTACAACACACACATACACACACACATATATTTGTTTGTCTGTATACACTTGTCACATGATACGTGTCACACAGATACTCGCACCCATACATTTGATAGTTTACAAAATTTGGCACGTGTGAAAATCTAAAAAGTGAAAAATATTATGTCGCTGTAAGGAGATCCCTTAGTTAATAATTGGGATCCCTGACTGATATTAGGCTCTATACATTTTGTGATTATACATGTAACAATTTGAACAGACATTTTTAAACCAAAGTAGGTGACATATCCAAAAGCAAGTTATATTCCAAAATCAACGTCCCTGTATTTCTCATAACAATCTGTTACATTTTCATTTAAATAAAGAGATGTTTTCTTTAAATTGTTTAATGTCTTTAGGTTAACTCTTCTGCAATATTCATGTAATTTTACATAAGGGAAAATTAACTCATATTTATTTTTATTTCTTCCCATGTCTTAATTACTATTACTCGATATGCTTTTAGTATTTATAGTTTTGGTTACTTTACATTTCATAACAGGGAACAGTTTTTAATTGTTTCACAGCGTGTGCTTTGATCTTTGAAAGCTACAGTATCTGATAGCAGCGACTGTTATCACCTACAAAAGTTAGGAACGCATTAAACATATTTAAAAATTTAAAAATTATATTAATGCCCAGTATTAAACAGTATAGAATTTAAAAGCTACTAATATGAAGTATATTAAAATCTAGTAATGTGCAAAAGACAATAAATTAAACAAATGTTGTAATATTAATATAAATCGTGTCAATGAAAAATTTAGCAGTCTCCACGGGTGATCGAACGCTACTGCATAAAGCGGCAAAAATTAATTTTCTTGGTGGATGTATTTGGTCAGATTTAACGTAGTCTCAAAGGGCATTGTCTCTGACTCCGCTAACGAGAAAGCGTCGTTCAGAGTTTCTCTGTCTACGACAACGAGAGCCTTCATTTTCATTCTCAAGTAGTGAAATTAAAATTTCATATTATAATGTTATATATTATATTTATTTATTGATAGACAAAAAGGCGAGAAATAGTGTGAAATATTACTGTTAATATAACTAAATTATTTATATTATACCTAATTTTTTCATCTATAATTTTAATCAGATACGGGAGAATTGTTAACAATGTAAAAAATTGTGAACAATGATGGGGTATACTCGATGTTAAGGAACATGGTTACGTCGCCGCTTCGACTCTTCACTTTCTCATTTGTTGTTATATTAAGTTTGAACATATATGAGTAGGATAATACCTGTCGACATAGAATTTAGTACATTCTACTGTAAGCAGCAACGGTAAAAAAAGCTTACTTGTACGTAGTTATGGGCAGGCAGTGCGTCCTGAACCGATAGGGGTAGACATCCGATGCTTCGTTTCATGTGATGTGTGAGTGACGTGTTTTTCACTGACATAACTTTAATTATTTTAACGTCTTAACGACGTTAATCTATAGGTAAACAAGTAATTAAGTCATTTTTTGGTAGTCTCAAAGAACCTGGAATGAAGGCATTAAAAGCAAAAAGGTTAGTCCACAGAATAATTAAAACCGTAGCGACACATACGTTAGAAATATGGCTGCTTTTGACCTTAAAAGTCACCTACAAGTTAGTCGCGACGATATGGTCACGTTAAATAAAGTCACAGAAAGTAAAACAGCTGCTAGGGAAGCAAACAAGGAAATATGTATTGCGGGATCAAGTTACTCTCAGGTAGTGGAGAAGGAGATTTATTAGAATGTGATTGGTCATACCGCTTTCTAATTTCTTGATGCAAAATTGAAAGTAAACAAGAAAAAAGAAGATGGAGGAGGACGAGAAGAAAACAGAGCACAAAAATGAGAATGTTAGTACAGATTATTATTATTGAAAGGTATAAAACTAAAAGAGAATGAAAGTTCTGAAAAGCTAATAAGGCATACAATATAATAGCAGAGTATAGTCGCGCCCAATATTACCTAATATATAATTCACTTAAACATTTTGCTGGATATATTCAAATCCATTTAATTTGTGCATATACCTTCACTGCGTCCGTAAGATCTTGGATTGCCCGTTGTAAATTACAAAGCTTACAATTCGGGTTTCACACGGCTACTACCGAGCATCCTTCTTAATGGGAGTTAGCAGTAGGACCGTTGAAGAGAATAGAGACCGATCAAATTGTTTAATCACATTACAGAACGCGTATTGGTGTTCTGTGTTTCGTTCATAAATGTGTTGCAGTTGCTGGTCAGTTTGCATTTTGTTTTGTTTCCATGTGTTAATGTATTCTATACTATTTGTATCAATAGTAAAGTATACGAGACGGCTTCCTACGTGATTATTCAAAGAAGAATAACTTTAACATTTACCTAGGAAACCTTTTTAGAGCGATTGAAACAAGAGTATTAAATCTTAGAAGCTTATAGCCTTTCGTCTACAAAATTTAATAGAGACATTCAACAGACAAAGCAAACAAAAGTTGATAAAACAGTAAAATATAATAATAGGAATTTACAGTGTAAGGCAGTATATACAAGGCAATAAATACATTAAATAAATCAAAGAAACTATTTGAACTTTCTGCAACACTGCATGCATATGTTACGTATTGATAATTTGAATCCTAATATAGAAAAAAGAATAAAACAAAGTAAAATTTAGGAAATTGTTAAGATCTATTTACGTAGAATTGTGTGTCGTGGGTTAATTAAGCGAATCGAAACTATTTTCAACCAGTATTTTTGTGTAATTTTTCTATTTAGTTTTTGATTTAAATAAATCATACTTCAATCATTAAGTACAAGAGAAACATTTTAAAGAATAAAATAAAAGTAAAACACGTTTTTATTTTGACTGAAAGTAAAGAGATAGAGTGCAAATGAAAACGCGTAGTAACGGAAGAATTTGAAACATTTACGTTGTTGTCCACGGGTGAGTGTATGTCGGCTGCCTATAGTATTTTTCTTATTCCATTCAAAACAATAGCTTTTTCACTTAGATAAAGGTAGTACAATCCAAAAAACGTATTACTGCTGACAGGTGTTTTATAGTTTCATAAACACTTCTAAACAAAATTGTGTAAACGTTGACGATTCAATGGTTTTTTAATCAACCGACCGGCATAGGTGTCACAGTCAATTATAGACTATAGCCGTCACTTGCAAAACTGATAAGTATCGTTAATAAACATAAAAACTAAATTGTTATAATACGTTTAAAGATGGTTTAACGTTCTTTGCGCATGGTTACAATTAGGCTAGATATTCGAAATGTGCGGTAAGGTTCAGGTATTCATGCGTTCTTGTGTGACGTGAAAAATTTCTGCAGTCCATTGTCTTTAATTTTAGGGTATTCATATTGTAATAGATTGTAGTTAATTTTAGGAATTACCTAATTCCACCTTTCCTTATTACTACACCTTGAAGAGTATAGGGCACGGTGTACATGTACTTCTTTTCAGAAGTAAGTTTATTTCTAAAAACTATGCGGTAATTATTTAGAATATCAATATTCCAGATAGTAGCTTACTTATATTGAAGGACCGCCACCAGTCGCTCCCAGCGCTCGCTGGTAAAGTTTCTAACTAGAAGAGAAGACATAAATGTAATATACAAATTAAAAGTAATTACTCAACCAACAGAAAAGCCAGTTTTTACAGTCCTAATAAAGTAATAGTTGAATATAAGTAAAAGTCGTGTAATTTTTATTTTTTCAGTGTTCATGTTATTAATTTTGCCAAAAATATCGAAACTAAATTTTAGGGGTCCTGATTAGTCTAGTTATTCATAATAAAGCGAGTTTAATATGATTATACATCTGATTCTATTTACTGGATTTTTAATCATTTTGTGGTAACAAGAAAATCTAACTAGAATTAGCAGAATAAATACGTACGCACACAACATTACAGCTGGTCCTGCTGGGATAGACGAGAAACACGTAGAGCGTTCTGTACTGGCGTAACAGTACCTAAAAATAGTTTGTCGTAATATTTATGGTAGAAATATATTCAACACTGTGTACCTATAGGCTACGTATTTCCTATAAAACCGCGTTTAAGTAAAATACAATCACATACAAAACTAGGTAAAATAAAAAAATGCAAGTACATAAACCGCGTCAGAAATTAAGACAGGAGTCAGACAAGGGGACGGACTATCACCGTTGCTTTTTAATTGCGTTCTGGAATATGTAATAAGAGAATGGAGAAACTCATTAAAGAAAAATCACATCAGCCGGGAAATTAGATTAGTCAATAGCAGAAATAAACTAACAATAGATTGCCAAGCGTTTGGAGATGATCTAGCATTCTCGTCAGATTCAGGAGAAACGGCCATTAGACATGTGGAATTGCTGGTAGAACAAGCCGAAAGAGGGGGTTTACAAAATTCTTTCGAAAAAAAAAAGTTTATGACAATCAACAAGACAATATCCAAGATAATGAAAACTCGATATATGAAAGTCTATGGAACTGACAAATTCAAGTATCTCGGAGAAGTTATTAAACAAAATGTCTCAGAGAAAGAATGAATTACAGCAACTTTCCATTAAAGAATAAGATGAAAGTTGCTTACTATTTAACGAAGGATACATATAACAAGAAGTCTATACCTATTAATGCCAAAATTAGTCATTATTCAAAATTAATTCGCCCGAAAGTACTTTATGCAGCTAAGTGTGTCTGGCTCTGAACAATAAAATGATGATGGAAGAACTGGAAGTCACGGAAAGTAAAATATTAGGAAAAATCTTGGATCCAATAAAAGATGGAGATCAGTACAGAAGACGCCACAATAATGAGCTGTACACACATGTTGAGTAAACCGCAGACGTAATTAAATAAAAAAGAATTATTACTACGGACTTATTCAAAGAATGAATCCTGATAGACTAACAGGCAAAGCTTTTAACTATTTCATAAATCTTAAAATGCCTAATACGTGGTTCAAAAAACAGTAAAGGTCATAGAAGAACTCCAAATTACTCAAGATGATATTGAAGAATGCTTACCATTCAAAACTAAATTTAATGTGCGCAAGGTTTTCAGAGAAAACCCAAGAAGAGGACAGGTGCCATCTGGACTGACGAAAGCAGGGTGAGACATTGATCAAGAATGAAAGAAATGTGAGAGAGGAGGACGAGAGAGGAGGAAGAGAGAAGAGAAGAAGAGAGAAACCAGTTGAACCAAACGTAGTCCACAGTGGCTCATATGAAAACACAGTGCTTGAAAAATTATTTAAAAAACTATGCACTTCAGTCAACTGAGATAAAACAAAACGCTCCAAAACAAAAATAACATGTTTAAAATCGGAATCTTTTTGTGAATTACATAGGCTAACTCCTCATAAGAGGTGCTGTTTACAAGTGTAGATTATATTTTCCTTTGCTGTCCCCACGACTCTCTCAGTTTAACTGTGGTAAAACTTTTATGCTAATTGGCCGTGGTCGTGTATTGTATACAACAGATATTTTGTCGGCTATCTTCAGTGTGGACAAGGTTTTAGTGTCCGTCGTGGTCTAAGCATTGTCATTCTAGACATTTCGACAGTAACGCCTGTTCAGACTGCTTAAGATGACTACTGCAGAAGCTGCCGAAACGTCTTTTGTATATGGTAATCAACCACCCTTGTGTAGCCCAGAATATTTTAAGATAATATGGCCTGTGAGAATCTACAATACTTACTTTATTGTCCGTTGTTGAGACAACAGTGAAAAAACGCATTGTTGGCTATTTTCATCGGTTACGTGGTATTATTGTAACTTTTAATTACAGATGGTATGTGAGGATTGCGATCTTTTGCTCTCTCTCTACACGAGCCACCAATTGTACCTTTGTTAAACCTTAATTTATGATCGTGTTCTCTTGGTGTACCTTATTTTCTAAAAAAAATTGACTTTTGAGTAAAAAAACAACTGAAAATCGGTGCATCACAAACCTTAAAAATATCAGTGGACTGAGCGGCAATGATCTGGGTGTAGTATTTTTAAATTAAAATAATTGTTATTACTATATCCACAGTAGCACTACGATCATTATTGATTTACACTTACAAACATGCAAACATGAGTATGTATTAATATCTTAAAAAATTTGGTTTCCAACGTCACTATCTAAAACGTCTGTGCAGTTATTCTTAAATTTGCTCACGACTTTCCCCCTGACAGTCCGTAAAGAAATAATGTAATTAATCTTGCATGTTTGTGCCTATAGTTTACGTTATTCACTAATATAAAACACATATATTTTGTTGGAAAATATCTTGTGATAATAAGCAATATTAATTTCTTTAACATTAACATTATATAAATAATACAGGCCTCCTGGACGAATACAACATTTTTAAATTGCGCCGTTTCCAAGAACCTTGTTTTGATTAAATTATTAAGTAATTTGGTGGGTTTGTTACGTCTTGAACTACAATCGTGATGAAGTAGTCTGTGTACGTGTCAAAAACAGATATCTGTTTCTTAAAAATATTTTTCAGTGGTATTTTTATTTTATTCATATTTACTGATGCAATGCAGTATTCGTAAGCTATTTCTATTAGATCATTTTGGAATGCTAAATAACAAAAATATTTACATTTTTAACTCAAAATTTTTTCGATCGACCATGGATACACCAAGTTTGTAACAGTACTTTTACTAAGACTACGCCACAAGTGAAAAAGCATATGCGAAATCCAATGTGTGAAAACACTGAACCTAAACTGTTTGCACTTCTTTTCTCTTCGTTTTAGAAAACAGCCACACAAGTAAGTTCAGACTATACATGGCGGAATCCACGTGTACACAAATCTAGATAGATATGAAAGAGCTTCGACACACGTAGGCACGAGCTTACAAACATGGCATGTAAGCATTATGTATTATTGACAGTGCAGTCTAAATACCTAGAGAAAGCATAAACAGTGGCGTAGCTATCTATTGATCGTCGTATGATACAGTGGAAAAAAATACAAGACACCAATTAAGTCACTAATCACCAGCTTTAATTATCACAGTCAAACATTTCGTAATTAACAAAACAGTTTCTTACAATAAAGCAAATAAAAATTCTTCACACGCAATAAAATGTCAACTAATACAAAACACAATTTGATTACAATTGTTCCGCACGATTATAAAATACATAACACTTCGGCACAATACTTCGAACTGCACTGTGTAAATCGCCACTCAATAACTAACTGAAAGTCGTTGAGTAGTTGTATTTATACCCCGCTGAGTTTCCAGAATATTCGGTAATAGGCGTCTACTAGAAAACACTAGAACATTATTCATTGCGGGCTTGAACACAGCACGCGCGGTCCAGTATGGTCCGGTATAGACCCGATAATTGACGCGTAATTGTCTTTTACCGCAAAGTAGCAGCATTATGAACGCACACACACATTACAGCTGGAATATTCCAGAAACTTGTAGAAAGTTCCGTATTAGTTAAACTTTTCCGCATTATGTAACGATATAATTCTTAGTTTTATTAAGTTTCTAACTTCAGTGTAGCACTTGGCTTTTGTTTTAGTATAAGTATTATTGCTACAAGTCATGGTTCTTTATGTACCGATTTCAAACAGAAATGAGATCCAGGGAGATCTACCGATTAGACCGATTAATAGTCTATGCCAAGACTATTAAACATCTCGAGGAGAACATTGTCTAATGTCCAAGATGCTTTCTGATCTCTTGTCAGACCGGTATTCAGGGATCCTCCCTTGCACCATCGTAGATCCGACTTAAGACTCTGGATATGGCTAAAGCTTTTCTGTGGTTTGATAACCATTAGACGGAATTCCTAGTCTTCATATTTATTGTCGTCAACGTTTTCAAGCAGAAACTTCACCGAACCCAGAAAATAATATGTAAAACAACGTCTCCGAGAACAGAAAACTGATCGATCAGTGTTGTGAAATTAAATTTCTGTAGTCCCAACGTCCGATGCAGGAAGAATCCATCCAACATCTACCTTTGAGAGAGGTATCTTACAAAGTTGGGTAATTAGTTTCCTTATTCGAAACGTAGAATGTGATTCAAAGTTATTCGACTTATTCTCTATTTCCTGTGGAAAAAGAAAATTCTTCATATCCTGTAAAGAACGTCCATGGGTCAAGCAGATTTTCATGTGAGACCGTCAGTGTGCCGGGAATCACCAGGCTTTACCGCCAAAACGTCTGGCAGTATTCACTTGTCAGTACTTGGTTGTCAACTCGTCCGGAGTCAGAGAAGAATGCTGACCAGCGGGTGAATCGTCTAGAATCCCTTTCTGTTTGTGTAACACGTAGTAACGTTAGCTGCGGTGTTGGGGGAGACTCTACACACTGGTTAACGAACATAATTCAAAAATAAAATGACAAATAAAATATTAAGCGTTTCTGCTGTCTTCATCTAGGCCACGGCGTTGAAAAATGCGAGAGTTATGCTATCGGCTGTGCGAGAGATGTGCTGAGAACAATGTGCTAGGGAGAGGAAGAGTGAGACAGTATAATACTGCGTTTCCTTTTAAGACACTTCAGTAATAGATAATATGAAGGAATAGTTCATGGTATTTGCTTATACTGTTAACAAAATCCAATATTTACGGCATTTTTTAATATCAAGGAAGTAGTTTCATCTCAAATTGGATTTGTTAAGAGTTATGTTGTCTTTTGGGTGTATGAAAGGCTAAGGTAACACTCATCTACTAACACTTTAACAGAACTGTCAACAGACTAAGTATCGAATATAGCAAATAAAGTCTGATATCAGCTGACAATATTAATCTTAATGATCATGAACCAGCATGAATCAAGAAAACAAGCAGATTCATGCTAGGAACTTGCGTGCATAAAAATCAAATTATACATATGCACGCGTATTATGGAAGCCAGTTCCAATTACATATAATGTGTGTGTGTGTGTGTGTGAGTGTAGCCTAGAGTAGTAAATTAAAAATGTATGTTTTCAAATTACTTAAAAAATTATGGAAACCAGTTTTTGAATAACATACAATTTCATTATAGTATTGAAAATAAGTTTGTGTATATAAGTGTTAACAAACATTTTTAGTAGAAGAATTGTTATAAAGGGTAAATATTTATAAGAATTATAAATATTAGTTTAGAGTTAAATTATTTCTTTTATCCACCGTTTCGATTTCTTCTTCTCACATTTTACAGTGATGTTCCTTATTATCGTCGAGCCTTTCATCGACAAGATACCATTGTTTTTACAATTATTAGAAGCGCAGAATATGCACGCTGTCGAACTGAACTCGTGACGTATTTACGTGCGCATGACTACGTTGCTCATGCTCTTTTAAGCTTTCAAAGCAACAATGTTATAATACTCATTGTTAATATAAAAAAATCGTAGTTTTGTCATATGTAAATTGTAATGAATTTATTTTTCCACGTAATAAATTTTAAAGCGAAAGAATTTGTAGCGGTAGCCTAACAGAACACTATTTCTTTGCAGATATTGTAGACTATAAGTCGGATATATCTTACCATACACCCGCGCTCGCCCGCGCGCGCACACACGCACTCATAAAATGATGAGGACTGTATAAATTTGTAAAGGTTTATAGGGAAGTGATTAACCCATAATGAAAGTCATGCGAGGAATTTAACTCTCTTACTGGAATTCAAATATTACTAAATTAGATCAGATTTATTGTGTAATTTAAAATATTTAATTAGGTTAAGAGAAAACAACTATAATTTAAATTCAAAGTAATATTGTTAAGTGTATGGAAAATGGCAAATTTATCTTTTTTAAATTAACTACAAGTTAATGATTAAGTAATATATTAGGGTAATACAAATTTTGTTTTAGATAAACTCATGGAATAACAACCTAAATACACCAGTTTTACTGAATTTATTTTTCTTCATGAAATAAATTATGTTAATTTTAGTCATCAAAATGTTACTGTACGAACAGATGTTAACAAAACACGACTTCTATGTCATGGAATGTTCGTATCAAATTTCTTTAATCGTACGTAAACTTATATCAATTTGAGTCTAGTGTTTGAATCAATGTTATTTTGATTGATTAAAGTTCCAATTGTTTATAATTCCTTAAGCTTTCCTTGACACTATTGTGAATTAACAGCAAGTCCATGATTGGTTGTAATTTACTTATGTCACACATAGTAGGTATGAATTCTCATATTATTACACACTCACACACACACACACACACACACTCACACCACACACCACTTGTACTGTAACTACACTGGTGTTCGCTACTGTACGAGATAGTCTTGACGTTGAATCCCTTAACCCAAACTTAATTCTAAGTTCTGAGCCATACCGAGCAGGTGGCATCCGTATCCTCGTTTGGATAGTCATAATGGTTCATAATAATAAATACTATCTCTTCTGAACACACATTCTGTGAATTACTCGTTAAACTGAAAAATGTATGACACATCGTGTTCGTAGACCTTGTAAAGAGTGTGTGAGAGAGGGAGAGAAAGAGAGAGAGAGAAATCGAGAGAGTCTGTAGATCTTACAATATGAACTACAAGTGCAGTGCCCACCCTAGTGGATCTGACATGGTAACGGATTTATTGTGACATCCACTAGTTGACTAGCATAATTCTGTGATTCTAAAATCAAAAGCATTCACAATATTTGAACGCATTTCTTTTCGAATATTTCATCTACCACATTTCCCTTCGAAGTTGAGTATATTGGTATGAGTTTTCGAGCCAAAATATTTACGAATCAGAATTTCCATAAGTTTTAAGTTACTTTATTTGTACTATTTTTGTTGTAGTCGTACACAGACTTTGAAGTCGAGTGTAAGGTTCTCAGAAGAAGTTTTGCCCGGCGAGTGTCACTCGACTCTGCCTCGTTTCGTACATAAACCACGTCATAATTGGCAGCAGCTAAACGTCGAATAATAAATTTTCTTTCACAGTGGGGATTTAAAATCGAATTTATAACAGAATATTAAGTAAGTGAGATGTTGGTGTTTAGTTTGAAAGGGAAACATCCACTGATGTTTCTCCTTATAGAAGAGGATTTTTTAAGGATGTTGTCCGTAAGCTGAAGTCCGTAGGACCATATAGGTTTCAGCATGGTTTTGTGTATTAGTAGTTTGATGTTTAATGAGAGCTTAGACTTTTACACAAGGAGCCAGGACATGAGTCGGAGCTTGAGATCTGACTGCCTTCGTTTGATTTGGAAATACTTCAGCCAGGTGATTCGTTGGTCAAGGTAAAGTCCAAGGTATTTAGTTTCAGTCTTCACTGGTAAAGAAGTGTTATTAATTGTTTACAGGTAGACAGACGTCATGCCGAGTAGTGAATGTGACCTGCGCAGGTTTGGTTTTCTTGATTTTTGTTCGCCATTTCTTGTGCCATTCGCCGAGTAGATTTAGATGCACTTATAGGTTGTCAGAAGTAACTTGAGGATTTTCGTTAACTGACAGCACTGCAAGATCATCGGCAAAAGATGCAATGGTCGTTGCATTTGTTTCAGGTAAGTCGGCTGCGTAGATGAGAAAGAGTAGAGGTCCATGGACGCTGACTTGAGGAACACCTGATTCAACAGAGTAGTAGGTGGATTTGACCTAGGTGGATTTAATCATTGTATTTGACTGAGAAGGATCTGTTAGTTATGTACGACTGTAGCAAAAGATAGTTGTTGGAGGACAGTGTGTTTTTCAGTTTTAGGCGATCAGGATGCCATACATTATTGAACGCTTCGGAGATCTCAAGGAACACTGCGTTGTAGAACTTCTTTCCTTCCAGACCCTTTACGATTTCATTAACTATCCTGTGGATTTGTTGAGTTGTCGAGTGGCACTGCCGAAAGTCAATCTGATGGTTACGCAGTAGTGTTAGAATGGATGTCTTGTGTTCTGTTTAAGAACAGTCGGTCAAACGCTTTACTGAATATGGGGAGAAAGCTGATAGGACAGTAGGACGTCGGTTCATGAGATGGTTTATTTCGTTATAGGAGCATTAAAATTTCAGCGTATTTCCATACTGTAGGAAAGTAAGGTAAGGTTAGCATACGGTTGAAAATTATTGGTAATAGCAGTATGGCTTTTCTAGGTAGCTGTTTCAAAATGAGACCTGAGATCAGATCGTTGCCTGGCGCTCAGCTTGTGTTTAGTTTGCTTATTACTCCTTAACTACTAACGGTGCGAAAACCTTTATAGGAGGAGGCCTTTGACACGGTGCATTAATGAAGTTCATTATGTCTTGTTATCTTTTCTAGGTTCAGCTTTGAACACTTCGTTCAAGTGTTGGGCAAAGACGTCAGCTTTTCCTTCGTCAGACCATGCCCATTCACTGTAGGGCTTACGAATTGGGGGGACATGAATTTGAGGTCCTTTTAACCTTTTTATTGGTTCCAGAGTGTGTTCCTTTGGAGACAACGCAGTGAAAAAGATCAAAGTTCAAGTTTTGGAACATTCTAATTGCTTTTCTTAGTTGTCTGCGTGATCTATTATAATACTTTTGAACGGTGACATTTCTTGAACTCTGCCAAATTGTCCTTGCTCGGCTATTCGTTGACGGATGAGTAGTGGTTATACTCGTTTTGTTGTCACTTCTTGGAGTGGGGTGCCAGGCTGGAATAACAGATATGACGATTTCATTAAAACTACCGCTTAAATTATTTGTTTCTAGAATTTGGTAAAGTTTGACGTCTTATGACGTCAGGGTCGGTAAAGACTTTTCATACTATTTTCTAAAACAATGTTGGTAAAGGTCCTAGAACAAGTAAATTTTCGAAACATATTGAGCCAGTAGATTTTCTTGTTTTAGTAAGTTCTTAGAGGCGACTATTAATTCTGGTTAGTCTCTTCTTAACAAACAAAAATAAACTGGTGAACTTACACATATTGACATATGGTACTGTAGCGTCATATCATGTTCATGCTGAGCCGCGCACTCACATGCACATTTGAATATACGCAGTAATATATGGAACTCATATTTGCGTTAAAAATTCCGATTATCAATTACCCTGAAAGAGGTGTTTCCAAAATTTGTAATATGACTAAGCGATACGAACACGCCCGAACAAACATTCACACACACACGCACACACACGCACACACACACACACACACGCACACACACACACACACGTGTAAGCCTATGTGTTTGTGTGCACACTCTTTTGTCAGACAAATGTATAAATTGCGCGTTTCTTTGAAGTAAGCATAGTAATCCCTTTTGACTTACAACAAAATGTTATACGACGCTAAGACATTGTTTTTACTCCTGCTGTGGCCAGTACTGTGTGCCTTTGTCGGTAAGTTGGAAAACCGGTGACATTATATACATGCAAAAATATTACAGAGCAATGAATATGGTTGTTAAGAATATAAAATTTTGAAGTACTAAGTGTATGCATATTTAGTAGCATAAGGATACAGTATGTATGTGTACGGTTTGAAAGCTTTTGTGTTAATGTTGGCTTTTAAAGTTTCTAAATATCTCGTATACCCGTATTTATGTTTACTACTGGTTTAAAATTCTTCATGAACATGTACGATATCTGTCACGTAATAAGATTGTAAGTATTTACAATTAAATTGTTTATCAGTTTTCAACAAGCACGCGCACATACACTTATATATATATATATATATATATATATATATATATATATACATATACACACACACATACACACACAGATGTAAACACATACATATTTTTTAAAGTTAGGACAATTATTCCATACTTTTAACCCCATTATCTTTATTCTCAATAATAAGTATCATTTTTCCCTTGTACAAAAATTTTTGTTTCAAAGAACGAAACAAATATAATAAGTAGTCTGTGGAGGAAATTCAAAATTGGAAAGTAAATTAATTCAAGTTTGTTTAATTACATGAACTTGGCGTAAACCGTGTACTTACCCAGGCTATAAATAATAACTAAATAATACACTGCCCAGCTTGCAAACAGTTGTTTTTAAAATTCAGTCTAACAAAGTTTAAATAAGAGATTTAAAAAGCATAAATATGTTTACTGAAAATTTGAAAGCTCTAGCTTACCAAACAGTTTTATTAACATAATTATTTTCCATATTTAGATACACGATACCGTTTGGTATATAGGCCTACCAGATGGAAAATCTTGTATAATCTATCTATTTGTAAATATAAATATGTAAATATGATATGGCAAATTAATTTTGAAAAAGCCAAGACACTTTTCTACAGTTTAGTTGTATCTATTGACTACAAGAAAATGAGGGTTTGTGTGTATGTGTGAGGCTTTATTATACTGGATAGGAATCTCGCGCATTCCATCTTCAATGTGCTTTTAAATATTTTTTAAAATGCCTTGGAAAAATGTTAAAAATATATTAGTTTTGGTATGCTACATCGTGTTCATTTGTATCAGGTATGTTTCAGCCAACAATACATTTTTTTTAATTATTCAGTAACATAGTAATATTTTTATTGAAGATAATACATTAAAGATCTCTACCCTGCTTAAGTGATCACAAATTAAATTTTTAGTTAAATTTATTGTTGTTAAGTGTCTTATTTGCCAAATTGTAAATTCTATGTATTGATTTATCTGCTACAAGGGTTTATAGTTGCGATTTTTGAAATTATATGCTTTCCCGAGATTTTTAATTAGATTAAAACTGCATAGTCATAACTCTATGTATTAAGAACAGTCAATTTGTGTTGAGGTATTTTTATTAATTTCGTTAATACGATACTGCAATTTGGGTAAATTATAAGTAATACGTTAACAAAATCTGTACCGGTTTTTATGTTATTTAATTTTTTCATACTTTAAAGAGTTCTTCATATATTATCATTTTATTCAAATTGTATAAACCTAGTTCAAATTGTCCTGAGAATTGTATTATCGTGCTCATTTTTTAATCAATTCTTATATTTAGTGACAACATTCGTAAAACATTTTCAAGACCTTTTAACGCTTTGTCAAATATATTCTTTTCCCATTTTTGCTTTAGTTTCTAGAAAAAAATTACCATTTTCCTTGCTCCAATAACATTGTTAAAACTATTGTTAGAATGATAGTTTACATTGTTAAAACTTTTGGTAAACATTTTGATTTTTGTAGACATTATCCTTGGGAATTACATATCTCTACTTTAAATGGAATTAGTTTATATAAGTGTATTGTTATAGTCATTTACTGTTTAGTAGATTTTAAGCTTTCTGAAAACTGATAGTGTATGTACGTTTAACATTATGGAATTTTATATTAAATAAAAACACATGGTTTATATTTTTAGTTCCAAATATATCATTACGAAATGAATAGTAATAGAAAATTATTTACTAAATGCTTGACAAGATAACCACTTCAATATACATAACAGGCACAACTAATAGTAACAAACAGACATATAAATATATATCACCTCAAACATACTCAGAAATATAATAAATTGAATAATGTGCATTCAACAACACGTGCACAACAGATCATGCTCATTCACACATTGACAACTACGCTATTCCCAATAACTCGTAACTACATCAAGTATCAAATGTAACTTAATATTGTTCTTGATCATGTTCTAAAGACTTTAAAAATATTGCCTGTCAATAATTAAATTATTTTGATTTCAGATTTAAGTTAAAAATATATAGAAATCATTATAAATATAAAACAGCTCTTATAATCTTAATTTTTTTTAAATTTTTACTTGAGACCTTAGGCAAACAACACAATTTTATGATCACGAAAAGTAAAGATAAAGAAAGTTCATAGAAAATCTGTGCAATAGTATAGTATTTACAATTACATATATTGGTAGAAATTTTCGGCAGCAATATGAGTAATGAAACCAACAAATTTTAAATGATAAAAACTGTAATTTTGCGGACATAAGTCATTCTAAAGTGTAGTGTAAAGTGTGTCACATGATTTTATAAAAAATAGCGGCTATATATATTAAGAAAATATGAAAAAAGTCCTCTTAGTGTAAACTACAATTATTCACCTATAACAAAAATAACAAGTTTATGCTGAAGATAATTACACAACTTGACATAAAGAATTTATTTATTCAGACTTACAACTGGGTTTCCATTTACCTCCATGAAATAGTACATACAGAGAATCTCATGAGGATCGGCACATGCTTAAGGAATTCATTCTACAAGCTGAAAAAAGAAAATATCGTTACGACGGTCAACTTGATCGTCGTAGGTAAAGTGGAAAACAAAATACAAAACACCAATTGAGTTAATAATTACCAGCTTTAATTTTCACAGTTAAACAGTTCGTAATTAACAACACAGTCTCTACAACAAATCAAATAAACATTGTTCACACGCAATAAAATGTCAACTAATATTAAAACACAATTGTATTACAATTATACCGTCCGATTATAAAACACAACACCTTACTAATAACCATTTGAACGCATTGAGTAACATCGGCCGACAATAACTCTCGAACCGCACTGTAATTTATCGCAACTATAACTCAAAACTAATGCCGCTGCCGCCTTAGATAAGATAACAAGAGCTTATCTTGTTACATACATCCGCACACAGACCATATGATTCCAAACTACGCCTTATCTCTAAACTACGATGTAATTAATTGGGGCCTTGACACGGTCGGCGCGGCTGGCGGCTTCCAGAAAAGTCTCGCGAATGCGTCGAGAATCACGTATACCACACACATTAGAGCTAGATCCTTCTGGAACATTCGACAAACATTAGACTGTTCTGTAATGTCGTAACACTGCCTCCTCCTTAAGTATGTTCGTCCAGAACTGGCAAACCGTCTCTGAAGTAATACTCGACCAGGCGATCTAGCTGGGCGTCCTTGCGAAAGATAATTCTCCGATTCTTCGAATTTAGTCTCGTGTGATCCGAACATCAGGTTCCCAGGAATGCGAGTCTTCCCCTCAACCACTAGTTTTGCTCGAATCACTCCCGTTGCGTCATGTAGGCCTACTGATGACCTAAACATCACTGGCTGATCTAAGTCTGTTTGGTTCTCGTCAACAACCTCTTGCGTAACCTCATCTACAGCCAATTTTCCCTCGATCGTTTCTATCAGCTCAGGAACAAGCAAGAGTTTGTCTCGACACCCATAGTTGGCTTTCCAATCACTTCTTTTGTAGTTACACTTATTTGTATTCCTCTGCTAGTTCTCCCTTCATTTCCGCTTGCAATAGGGAGGGTTCCTCTTGACCAGACCTGTTGAATTTTTCTTCGACTAATGCCACTCGCTTAATCGAATGGTTGGTAGACCCTGTCATTTTAGTCATGCAAATCTTTATCTTGTCTTGGCCAACTTTCCGGACATTCTTTCTTAAGTCCACAACGAATCCGTAGGCATTCATAATGTCCGTGCCAAGAATCACTTCATCGACAATGTCTGCAACGAGCATTTGGTGGCTAAACTCGAGAAGACCCTGGCGTACACGTACGTCTACCTTTCCTAGCACTTTGATGGGGCTTCCAGTCACAGTCTGTATTGTACAAAAGCTAATTAGAGACTGGCGGTTGCTGACTAAGTCAGGGCGCAAAATGGACACTGTTGCACCCGTGTCAACTGTAAATTATGTTGGTTTACCTTCCGCAAACCCATTAACAATCAAGTTTCCAATGGTCTTATGTAGTGTGGAAACTGTGTGCTGTTCTGAGGTTTTACTTCTCCAATTGGTGCGATCACTCTCTCCTCTCGGTATCTTCTTCTCCCACCAGTCTACCTGTAGATGACCACGTTTTCCACAGTTGTAACACTTCGGTCTTCTGTCTTTTTCCCATCGTTCAAATCGTTGAGGCGCTCATGACTTCTGAATTGTTTGCCCGACAACATTGTTTTTCTGCACCCATCGTAACAGCAATGTGATACAGGGATTTTCTGACTGCAATGTGATGGCACAAACCCATTAATGTAGCGGGACGCTGACTTGGTAGCTTCAAATTCTAGGGCGTTAACAAGAGCTTCTGAGCTATTTCGGTGTCTTTCCATTCGTCACACTTGCTGAAGTTCACAATCTCTGATGCCATCAATAAATGTCTGCACCGCAAACATTATTCAAAAATCTTCTGGTGCTTCAGGATAGGCCAATCTAATCAGTCTGTCGATAGTTGCTTCAAACTCTTGAAGACTCTGCCCGGAACGTTGTCGTCTTTTTCTCAACTGAGCGTAGTACACATCTCGCAAATATTTATCAACGTAGCGTGATTATAGAGCTTTTTTCAACTCGACATAGATGTTCTGGTTGTCAGGTGGCACTTTCTGTAGTAATTCTGCCGCAGGTCCTTTTAATGCAATAACGAATGAAACAGCCTTGTTGTTCTCTGTCCAATTATTTGCGCATGCAACAGCTTCAAATTGGCGGAGTCACGTTGGCCAGTGACTGCTTCCGTCAAAGGTTGGAGCTTTGACATGAACTGTCCCTACTGGAGGCAAAGTGACTTTCTCTACTGACATATTTTCAGCGTCTTTTTCTATCTTTACCATTGATACAGTATGTTCAAAAGTTTGTTTGGTTGTATCGTCAGGAACTGCTCTCTTATGTTTGCCATTGAGATTTCTACTGCAGATATTTTATTTGAGATGGTCTCTTCTATGACATACATTTTTGTAGACATCGATTCTTCAAGACTCGAAACAGATTTTTCTACTTCAGCTATTTTTAATGTAATTGATTCTTGTATCTCCTATAATTGTAATCAACGTACAAGATGCAAATACACCCATTGGTAAGATGTAAATCTACTGTAAATGTAAACAGGTTTCAGAAACTATAAAAATGGATGTATTCTTAGCTGCAATCGTTGATGAATAGTATTTCAACTTTGTGTCTGCTTTTGGTCCTGTATTAACCCTTTGATGTCTAATTTTTCACGCTTACGTTTTTCATCCTCTCGTTTTTCCGCTTCTTCAGCCTACTGTCTGCGTTTCTCATCCTGTTTTTTTCTACTTCTTCTCTTTCTTGTCTTCGTCTTCTTTTGTCTCTTCCCGTGTCTGCCGCAGCAGCGCTTGGAAAGATTCCATCATCTGACTGGCATCCATTGTTTACCGATTAATTACGAATTACCTCGTCTTGTACAAAGTGTCCACTGTTTCCACTGTTAACCGTTCTATCCCAGTTCTGACACCACTGTTTCGACGGTCAACTTGATCGTCGTAGGTACAGTGGAAACAAAATAAGCACAAGACAACAATTAAGTCACTAATTACCAGCTTTAATTTTCACAGTTAAACAGTTCGTAATTAACAACACAGTCTCTACAACAAATCAAATAAAAATTGTTCACACGCAATAAACTGTCAACTAATATTAAAACACAATTGTATTACAATTATACCGTCCGATTATCAAACACAACACTTTACTAATAACCACTTGAACGCACTGAGTAATATCGCCCGATAATAACTCTCAAACCGCACTGTAATTTATCGCAACTATAACTCAAAACTAAGCCCGCTGCCGCCTTGTATTTATACATCCGCGCACAGACCAGAAGATTCCAAACTACGACGTAATTAATTGCGGCCTTGACACAGTCCGCGCGGCTGGCGGCTTCCAGAAAAGTCTTGCGAATGCGTCGAGAATCAGGTATGCAACACACATTAGAGCCAGATTCTTCTGGAACATTCGACAAACACGTAGACTGTTCTGTAATTTCGTAACAATATTTTATATAAACATAGGACAAAAAATTCTTCGTTCTCGACTTGAGAAAATTTTACCTTCATTTCTGCTTCAAGGCTAAAATTAAGGCCTACTAAAATTAACTTAAAAGTCATTTTTAATGGTTTATTATGCTTCTGACCTGCAAAATTAAAAAAAAAACACGGGTCCCAAAACGTGTTTAGTAAACGTTTCTAAATATCGAAAAATTGGTGTTGAAAACCACTTTTTAGGTTTACTGTAAATTTACTTATTTAAATTGTAAATAAAAAAATGAAAATTTTTAAACAATTTATAAATAATTTAATTTTTAGAAACTTGTTGTAAAAGTTAGAAGATAGTTTAGTAATTAATTTAGAAGATAAGTTAGTAAAAAAGGAAATGGATTTTATAAAAACTGGAATTTTATTGAAGAATAAACACAACAAAAAATGTAAGAACTTTCTGCTTCTGATAATATACTGCAAACCATTTTATTCTCAATAATAACAATTTATTAATAACAAAACATATTCAATTAAATTGTTTTCATAGAGTTTATAAACAAATCTACAGTTGGCAATACTGTACTGTTCAGATTCAAAATTGAATTTCAATCAGAAAACAGATGTTTTACAATTAATTTGTAATACAGCAGCTTAATTATTTATCACAACTAACTGGTAAGCCGGGATTTGTAGTATGTTTTTTAATCATAATTTCGAGAAGCGATTGAAATTTTCAAATCATGTGTGTGCAGATATTGTTTAATGTTGAAATTTACCGGGCTACAAAACCTGAATACCAATGAAGATATCCAAAGAGAAGAGTACATCATCACAAAACATTTTCCCTAGTCTTTCATAATTGACGAACTAACGGGTCGTTTTTAGCGGTTGATTGATCTATTGAACGTCCTACGGAACAGCCTATAACTGAATAAGAAAGTATCATTTAAAGGATAAAGCGCAGTTAGGACCAGAAGGATTTCACACCAAAAAAGCATACTTTGTTCTAAGTCTGGATAACACTCAAGAAAGAGAATGTTTAACCTTGTCATTTGCATACTTTTCAACATCTCTAACCAAGTTGCCGTGAGTTCAGATTAAAATTTTGGCAATGGGTACAAGAAAATTGAAATATTGTTAATTGTATTCACTCCCTAATGAGTCTAGCTTTGCGTGAAACGGAACACAAAATTTGAAAAATTTTGACAGTGGGCAACTGAAAATCCAAATTAAATAATAGATCCAAATTTCCACATCGAGTTTTTGTTAAATGTATTGTGTGGTATAATTGGGGACCATTTAATTGCACTGTTTATTATTAAAGATCGCCTTACTGGTATTGCGTTCAAAAATATTTACACATGCAGTTGTGAATCGTGTCAGAAGACATACATCTTAAAACCTTAGAGCAGAAATGAAGGAGAAATTTTTGCAAGCCATAAATCGAGGAAAACAAATCGTTTTTGGAAATATGTTTATATGTAATTTCTTCTTTATTTCAGCCTACAGAATGGATTTCTGCAGTATGTCCCATTCCTCATGGGACACTCTGTACATACCACATTTGAATAATATCAAAATCTGATTAACGCTTAACCTAATTAATTAATTAAACAAACTTTTACGTTTGGAGCAAGGCAACAGTATCTAAATCCGATATAGTCTGTTTTGATTAGACCTTCAATTATTTTATCATTTGCAAAATGCCAAATCGGAATGCAATTTAACAGTTTTAACGGTATAATAAAACTAGAATAGTTATTTTTATTGATGTTTAAACTTTTCCTTTGAGTTTTGCTTTTGTGCAATGCAGTTTACATAACAAAGTCATAACACTATGAGTGAAATATTTATGAGATTTGGAAGATAGCATTAAAGTACTACCGCCTTTGTTAATGTCATACAAGAATTGGATTAAACGTGATGACTTGGTTATCTACTAGATATTCTCAAACCTACTTTAACAACAACTTTATAAAATAAAAAATATAAGGACTACATAAATAAAACATTGAGATAAACGTTCATATTCCAAGTAAATGTGATAACTTTTGAAAAACCTATTTTTAATGTTTACTAAATAACTTAATTAAAAAGTAAAATAATTAACTTAAATAACGAGAACCCCATTGAACAGCCTAGAATATCCTCTACCCGTCCTTTCAATGGCCGAGAAGGTAGTCAAGGCCGCGCTCAAGTAGGTTCCAGAGTACTCTGGAGAATACGTGAATTACGAATTAGCTGACACACCACATTGAGGATGGAAAATTTCTAGAAGAGGTACGCTACCCATAAAAAGCCATGGGAGCCGGCTTGTAAGCTAGTTCGTTGAGCGATTTTCCTTAGTGCGGATCGAGTGTGGTTGAAGTATTGTGCCGGAGTGTTATTGTGTTATAATTAGTGTGGAACTCTATTATTTGACATTATTAATGCGTGCGGACAAAGCTAACTTGGATTATTGTACGAGTTGATAGCGAATTGTAAATTGTGATTAAATCTGTTAATTAATGATTTCATTGGTGTCTGTACTTTGTTTCCCACTGAACATACGACGATCGGAGCGAGACCGTCGTATTCACACACACACACACACACACACACACACACACACACACACACACACACACACACACACACACACACACACACACACACACACACACACACACACACACACACACACACACACACACACACACTCCAAAACCCGTTTAATACATTTTCGTACAAACAATTAATATACAATTAATGCAGTGTTAGAAATTGTTGTAAATAGTTCTGAATAGTGGACAGCTGAAACGGACAGGTTTGACGAACAGTAAGCGACATGCAAATGAGGGGTGGTGAGGTGTGTTTGTGAACATATATATTTTGGTTGTGTATGTTCTGCCACCCAAGACCTGACTCATGCAAGGCAGAAAATCCTCTTCTGTGTAGGACGTTTATCTTTATATGTATGACTGGTTACATGAATAAATACTAATAATAGGTCAATATGTTTTTTTAAAATTAAATCCACACATTTCATATACATTTTGCTAACCGAGCAGTGGTATTAGAGGACGAGCGAAGACAGGCGTATATAGAAAAAAACTGTTACTGGTGAATAACTAAACACTGTTAACCTAAAAACCAAATAATTACTTTAGTAAGTCTTACTGAATGAGTTAAAAACCACGAAAAAATACTGACTTGCTTATCAGCGCATTTATTACAGCAAAATCAGCCAAAAAATTGATTTGTCTGAAACCATGATTATGCAGAACGAAACAAAGTTTTAATAAGTCTGGAATGACATCCAGAAAAATCACATCTGTTAACGCATTCCACTTTGTAAATACCATGGACAATTTCGAGCAAGGTGAGAGATTCAGTAATACGTGGTCCCTAAGTCACTATGATTCTCGATGTAGAACATCATTGTCGTCGCCACCATGCAGTCAGCAAAACACACACACACACACACACACACACACACACACACACACACACACACACACACACACACACACACACACAACGATCTCCGTGGGAATCCCAGGATCATATTATCCTCCACGAGCAACAAACACACACACAGCGATAACTTCGCCACGGTACAAACAACAGTGATAGCAGGTGAAAAATGAACAATTATTTTTGACAGTAAATAAACTGAGACATAGTACAATAAAATTCTACATAATGTAAATACAAAATTTAAATAATATTATAATTAAAGTATGTAATTTTAACACTTGATTTGAAATAGCATTTATATTTAATTGAAGTGGGTGCACAATAACTAACATTTATTGAACTAAAGTAAATATATGTTTATTAAATTACTAAAGTAAACTTTTCTTTTTATATAATAAATATAAATGATGTATATATGTGTGAATGTGTGTACTCGCGCGCGTGCGTGTGATTTCCAATATTTAAATTACTTTTGTGAATTCAATATTTTGTGTCAGAGTCCCAAGTAGCTGATTTTTTATATTTATGTTCGTATATGTGTTTTATGGTTGTTTTTGTATATTGTTCATGTATGATTTACAAGTGTGTAACAGGTTGTTATGGTTTGTAAACGGCTTCTTAAAAAAGGAAATATTTAAAACTGATATTTACAATGTTTATTTTTTTTTTTTATATTTTTAATACATTTATGTAGTTATTTTTCATGCTACAAAAAACTGTCTTCTTTTAAATAACATCAAGATTTATTGGACAACAGTAATAACGAATGTAACCGACACAAAAACTTTAGGACCTAGCCTGGAATTAATAGACTACAGTTGGGTTGAATGTTTTCTCAGGAACTTTTTAAAATAATGGTAATGTTGCTATGTGTGTGTGTGTGTATGAGTGTGTGCGCGCGCGATAGTGTCAAATTAATACAAATATACTACGAAAACATTTGGGAAAAAATTACTAAATTCTGCTCAACTGGGCCGTGGTCCACTCCAGTTGTTATTAACAGACGTTTCGGCTCTCCTCTGGGGCCCATCTGCAGTGTGTAAAAACGATTTGCTAATTGGCACAGCACAGGGGTCCTGAACCAAGTTTAAATCGAAGGTCAAAGTACCTCGGATTTTTTCTTTTGTTTGATTTCTGGATACATTTATTGTAATTTAAGACTATTTTTTAAAAATCCTCCGAGCCGTTTTTTTCAAAACGTTAGTTTTAAAAGTTAAAAAAAAGTTTTTCTCGTATTTTCGAAAAAATTGATATATTTGTATAATATTTCTTGCAATAGACACTACAAATCTTGAAGCTAGTTCCACTCACAATTAAAAATTATGTGCGTAATGTTCAATAACAGAAAAATATATATGTATGACAAATTTTATTTTTTTTGACTGTAAGAGTTTCATTATTTTAATTGACTGAAATAAATAATATTTCCAGAACAAAGTATATACATATATACAATTATTAGGCATGTAAATTGTAATTAAACGAGATCGTCGTATCGCAGAATCTTGTTATCAGTTTTATTAATTATTATTAAAATTTTGTTTTTTATTATTAATTTTTGGTTTTATTGATTTATTCCATCCAATTCAATCTATTATTGAATCCAATATGAATAAATCGGTTCACTTACTCTTTGACGTTGTTTATTAATTTTGTTTGATTGTTTATAATGTTTTTTGTTCAATATCTTGAGTTCGTATCTGAATAAGTTGCGTTAACTTTTCTGCCATTAGCTGCGGTGAGTCGATCGGTACATTCCTGTAAAGACATCAACATAAACACAACATGTATATGATACTTACTATCAGTTGTAGTATGCTGAAGATATTATATAATATTGTTGGTGAGAATCATTAAATTTGAATTTTCGCTCTGGCTCCTGGTACCAACCGTCTCTTGTTGCTCATCTAAGCTGTAATTCTATTCTTTTCAATAAAGGTCAACACTTTAATTTGTTCGTAAAACAATAGTTGTTTATTTAACTCAAGTAGAATGATTATTGTTACAATGTTATTATTTATCTTCCTTTTAAAAATAATTAAAGTTGAACATGGTCTCTTAATATTATATTATATTAATACGTGAAGAGAAAAATTTGTACCCCTTTTTCAGCAAATTGCGCGCACGGAGGAGTGTGAGATTTGGCATAGTTAAAGTTTATATGGAGAAGGAGTGGAGAAAGCTAAAATTTATATATAATATGTGTTACAAACACATTAAATAAAATAAAACATTCATTTACACTTGAAAATTCATTTAAACTTTTTCAAACAATGGTAATTGTTAAAATTAAACTAATTTTGTTGCCAGGCAATAAAATTATAATTTTTTCATTTTAGTGTACGTTCATACTGCCAATGTCAAACACATAATTGTCTGTGGTCAAACAGTCGCACAGAGTAGAGATTGTCGCCAAAGAATTTTAAAATGTTGCCAACAAATAATTACTGACAGATTGACTGAATGAGCTGTGAATTTTGTGTGATTTCAAATGTTCCTTTTTCAATAGTATGTGGAGTGTATGTCAAGGCAAAAAAGCGTTTATTTTATATTTTGTATATTAGATAGCTGTGTTTTATATATTAATGTGCAGTTGAAAGTGAAATACAGCTTGCTTAAAATACACCTGTTGCAAAAGGAAACTTTTGTAGCGGCAATTTGAATTGACTTACTCTCGCCTAATTATTATTGGTGGTTTCAAAAAAGTGAGTACATGTTATTATTTTTAAATTAAACCCTGTCTAATCTTAGTTTCAGTAATGTCATTACATGTTTTTTTTTACATTCAGATATTCGCACCTACTTCCATTATGCCTCGACATAGAACATTGACGGGTCGGAGTGAGAGACAAAGAAGAAGGAATATATATTCGCGTGAAAGTCAAAATGATAATAGACCAAATGCAAATTTAAATAGTGTAAATAGTATAACATTGACGGGTCGGAGTGAGAGACAAAGAAGAAAGAATATATATTCGCGTGAAAGTCAAAATGATAATAGACCAAATGCAAATTTAAATAGTGTAAATAGTATACAAAATGATGACACTATTTTGAGGGATACATTTAAATGCGCACTGAATGTCATTCCAAGAAATTTTAATACTTTTGATTGTGGATTAATGCATTTACAATGCAGGTTTTGCAATGCAAAACATTTCGAATCTGAGGTCACTTTAGGTGAAAGGACTGGATTCACTTCATGTTGACATAAGGGTAAAGCAATATTACCGGCCTTAAGTCAAAATGAATACTTTAAATCCATTGTATGATGGACTTACTTCAAATGAACCTTCAATAAAAAAAAAGTCAAAAAATTAGTTTGAAAACATTTGTAAATACAATTCATCATTTGCTATGGTTAGCTCAGAAGCTAAAATTTCGGATACAGTTAGGCGTGGAGTGTATCATTTTAAAATACATGATGTTTTTTATCACAGATCAGGTCCAGTGACTGCTGGATATGGTCGCTCACCATGTTATGCGCAATTATATTTTTATGATGTTGACACTGCTGTCAATTATAGATTACGTGAACACTATAATCAAACATGCAATAACAATATAATGCGCGAAATCTCTCTTGAATTGGAACGCATTAATCCTTTCGTTAGGTCATTCATTGCAATGAAAGATCATTGTCAGAGAGTTGAAAATCAAAATAAAGAAATTTGTATGCCCATTAAAGTAAATCATGATTTAGATCTACGCCGTTATAATGATGCAGTTCAAACTGATGTAGCAGTAATATTTAGTACAGTTGATGGTGAGCCACCCTTTGAACGAAATATGGTTTCGTTTTTAAAAGTTAATGGTACCATTAAAAATATATCTGTTTTGGATTCATCATTGGACCCTTTAGCGTATCCATTACTTTTTCCAAATGGTGATACTGGGTGGCATATCAATATTTCTCATAATGTACCAACTACATCTATTTCAAGAGCGCCCATAAATAAATTAACCATGCTTCAGTATACAGCCTATCGACTTGCAATTAGAGAAGATTTTAGCATGTTGCACCATTCACAAAAATTATTTCTGCAGTGGATAGTTGATATGTATGTGAGAATATAGGGCACAAGGTTACATTTCATTCGACAAAATCAAACAAGTCTTAGGTCTGAAGTTTACAACAATTTAACAGATTATTTAGAATTGAACCCCAATGCCAGTAATGTTGGCCGTAGAGTAATTTTACCATCTTCATTCAATGGATCTCCAAGAAATATGTATCAGAATTATTTAGATGCAATGTCAATTGTACAACATTTCGGAAAGCCTTCTTTGTTTATTACAATGACTTGCAATCCAAGTTGGACTGAAATAGTTAGCAATATTGGTGTAGGTGAGTCAGCTAATTTTTGACCTGATATTGTTGTGCGTGTATTCAAGTCAAAACTTAAAGCATTAATTGAGGGCCTTACACTAAAAAAAATCTTCGGTAAAGTAGAAGCACTCATTTATACAATTGAGTTTCAAAAGAGAGGATTGCCCCATGCTCACATTTTACTCTCTTTAAATGAGCAAGATAAAATTGTTAACGCTACTGATATTGCTAAAGCTGTATCTGCGGAGATTCCTAACATTCAAACACATCCTACATTACATGAATATGTTGTAAAACACATGACGCATGGTCCATGTGGTGTTCTTAATCCAAATTCTGTATGTATGAGAGATGGAAAATGCACAAAAGATTATCCAAAACGATTTAATGAATTTAAATATCAATCATTAAATGAATATCCATTATACAGAAGGCGTGATAATCGCATCGCAACATGCGTTTAGTAGCACGTACACCACACGCTTACGTCGAGATCTTTCTGGCACATTCGATAAACGCCTAGATTGTTCTATGCTGTCGTAGCACTGCCCCCTCCTTAAGCCTGTTCGTCCCGAACTGGCAAAGCGTCTCTAGATTTGTATTTAGCCAGGCGATCTAGGTGGACGACCTTGAACTTTCGCTGTCCTTCCTGTTGAATCCGATAAACAACATCGTTAATCCTTTTTTTTACAGTGTAGGGTCCTTCCCAGTTAGACTGAAGCTTAGGTGAGCGACCACGACGGCGCTTTGGATTGAACAACCAGACCTGATCTCCTTCTTGGAAACCCACACTATTGCTGCGAATGTCATACCGAGTTTTCATTTTATCACTGGCAATCTTGAGCCGTCCTCTTACCAAGCGATTCATTTCTCGCAGTTGGTTTTCTAATTGCGAGGAATAGTTCTTTGGCTCTTGGGACTGAGTCTCAGGTGATCCAAACATCAAGTCCCCAGGAAGACGAATCTCCCGCCCAAACACCAATTTTGCTGGAGTCATGCCGGTTGTGTCATGTACTGATGATCTATACGCCATAAGGAATAGTGGTATACGTTGGTCCCAGTCTGTTTGGTTCTCGTCAACAACTTTCGAAAGATGCTGCTCAAGTGTCCTGTTGAATTTCTCAACCATCCCGTCCGACTGAGGATGCAGAGGCGTTGTCCTGGTCTTTCGAATTCCAAGTAGACGGCATAATTCTTTAAACACTCCTGATTCGAAATTTCTCCCTTGATCCGTATGGATTTCCATAGGGGCTCCATAACGGCAACAGAAGTTGTGAACTAACTGCTTTGCCACAGTGGTAACCTCCTGATTTGGAATTGCGTAGGCTTCCACCCACTTAGTAAAGTAGTCGCCTACAACCATGATGTACCGGTTTCCATCGTCAGTAACTGGGAATGGTCCAGCAATGTCTATGGCAATTCTCTCGAAAGGTTGTCCAACGTTATACTGTCTCATTTTTCCCCTGCTTTTGGTTTGTGGGCCCTTGCTTGCAGCACATATTTCACACGTCCGAACCCATTCCTCTACGTCGTGGCGAAGATGAAGCCAATAGAATCGCTTCCGTATTTTGTCAAGGGTTTTGTTAACGCCAAGATGGCCTCCAGATGTTCCATCATGCATCTCCTTCAAAACAGACTGCACTTTACTTCGGGGAACTATCAACTGCATGACCACGTCTCGTCCATCTGCACTTTCCCAAGCCCTTTTCAGCAATCCGTTTTCCAAGGTGAGAGATTCCCATTGTGCCCAGTAGCCCTTCAGGACTTCGGAACCATGGCAGATATCTTGCCAATCCGGGCGGCGACCTTCCTCTTTTGCTGTCAAGATCGGTCCAATGTCTTAATCAGTCATCTGTTCTTGTCGACAGTCTTGTGTTGTCCAGCCATCAGCCAGGAAATCTACAGTGATGGCTTGAACATGTTCGCTTGAGTTTTGTTCTTCCTTTCTGTGGCAATGTCGGCAGTCTTCCGGGCACGGTCTTCGTGGTAAGCAATCTGCATTACCGTGCAGGCGCCCCCGCCGATGTTGTTCCTTGAAGTTGTACTCTTGCAGACGTTCGAGCCACCTTGCCAACTGTCCTTCCGGATTTTTAAATCTCAAGAGCCATGGAAGTGCAGCATGGTCGGTACGTAGTGAAACCTCTTTCCCATAGAGGTATTTATGGAAGTGCTCCAAATCTCTGACAATTGCCAACAACTCTCTTCTTGTAACACAATAATTTGTCTCTGGTTTAGAAAGCGTCTTGCTGTAATACGCTATTACTCGTTCTTCACCGTTCTGCACTTGAGACAGTACTGCTCGTAGACCAGTATTGCTTGCGTCTGTGTCTACGATGTACTTCCCTTCGGAAGCTGGAAAAGCGAGAATTGGCTGCGAACATAATGCAATCTTCAACGTTCTAAATGCTTGTTCACACTCTCTCGACCACTGGAAGTTTCGTTTATTTTCCGTTAGCTCATGTAGTGGTTTAGCAATAGTAGCGAAGCCTTTCACAAAACGTCGGTAATATGAGCATAACCCCAGGAAACTCAGAACTTCGTGTTTATTCTTCGGAACTGGCCAGTCTCTTACGGTGTCTACTTTATTAGGTTCCATGCTAACGCCCGCTGCTGAAACCAGATGGCCCAAATACTGTACTTCCTTCTGGAATAGAGAACACTTCTTCGGGCTCAGCTTCAGTTGTGCACCGTGAATTCTACTTAGAACTTCCTAAAGGTTTTCCAAGTGATCTTCGAAAGTCTTCCCGATCACTATGACATCGTGTAAGTAAACAAGGCAAGTTTTTCACGTCAGGCCTCGGAGTATCAGGTCCATCAATCTCTCAAATGTTGCCGGTGCATTACAGAGTCCAAATGGCATGACGTTAAATTGGAATAAGCCACTCGGGGTCGAGAAAGCGGTCTTTTCCTTGTCTTCTTGATGAAGACCCACTTGCCAATATCCACTCTTCAGGTCCAATGTGGAAAACCACTGTGCTCCGGACAACGTGTCGAGTGTATCGTCAACGCGAGGTAATGGATAGCAGTCTTTCTTTGTAACGTCATTTAACCTCCGGTAGTCTACGCAGAAACGCAATCCACCATCCTTCTTCGCTACCAGCACTACAGGGAAAGACCAAGCACTTGACGAAGTTTCAATTACTCCCTCTGTCAACATGTCCTGTACTAACCGAGACATCTCCTCTTGTTTAGATAATGGAGGCCTTCGAGGAGGTTGGCGTATCGGTGTTGTGTCCCCGGTATTGATGCGATGTTGCACAAGAGAGGTTCTTCCCAGTGACTGTCCCCGAACTGCAAAACAATCTTTGAATTCGTGTAAAAACTGTCCGAGTTCTTTTACCTCACCACTTGAGAGGTCGTTAGAAGATCTGTTGAATAATTCTTGCAGTTCCTCTGGTAATTTAGAAGTATCCGACGAACTGGGTCTTCGTTACGTTATTCCGGCTACCCAGGCCACAGGAGTCAATTTGCCTAGGAGCGTATTGCTTTGTAAAGTGATAGCTTGATCCAAAATATTCGCCACTCTAATAGGTACATTTCCGGTTTCGTCAGGTTTTACTAAACTTCTGGCAATTAGTATGCCCGGTGTGCTGACTACCTGGGGTTCGAATATAGAGCACTGATTGCCCCTAGTATCTACCGCAGTTCTAACCATGATGATCTTTTCGGAGTTTGGCGGAACAGTTACGGCCACTTGGTTTATGACGTCCATCGATTTTTCTGCTGTCGTCATTGTTGATAGCATTACCTCTTCGCCTCCGATTCTCAAGACATTGTTTTTGAAGTCGACTATAAATCCGTATGCGTTCATAACGTCCACACCAAGAATTGCTTCATCCACAATGTCTGCAACAAGTACTTGATGATTAAACTCAAGTCTACCGAGGCGTAGGTGTATCTCCACTTTTCCATACACTTTTACAGGCCGTCCAGTAGCTGTTCGCAAGCTGCAAGAGCACCAGATTGGCTTGAGATCTTTCACCACGTCGGGGCGCACAATAGAAACTGTTGCGCCTGTGTCAACTGTAATCGAGGTTGGCCTTTCTTGAACAAATCCAGTAACTACCAAGCTCCCGGTGTTTTTCTGAAGCGTAGAAATTGCGTATTCTCTAGGGGCTTCGTTCCTCCAGTTAGTCAGCACACGCCCCGTTGCACCGACTATTGCTCGTTTCCCTGCTGCTGAATTCTAACCCGACAATCTCGTTCTAGATGTCCAGGTTTCCCACATCGATAACACTTCGGTCTTCTATCCTTTCTTATTTTATTCTGTGGCGCCGACCGTCGAGTCTCTGTTCCTTGTTCTTCTTCCTCATCGTCTGTGCCGTCGCGATCTTTTAGCTCGCGCACTTTATGACTTGTCCAACCAGACGCTGATTTGGCGGCCTCAAATTGCAAAGCATGTACCAGGGCGTCCGCACTGTTCTGGTGTCTTGCCATTCGTAACACTTGCTGTAGTTCGTTATCTCGGACACCGGCAGTAAATGTCTGCATCGCAAAACACGTTCGAAAATCTTCTGGCGCTTCAGGATAGGCCAGTCTAATTAGTCTGTCGATACTTGCTTCAAACTCTTGAAGACTTTCCCCGGAATGCTGTCGCCTTGCTCTCAACTGGGTGCAGTACACATCTCGCAAATGTTTATCACCATACCGTAATTCCAGAGCTTTTATCAACTCGGCATAGGTGTTCTGGCTGTCAGGTGGCACTTTCTGTAGTTGTTCTGCCGCGGGTCCTTTTAATGCAAGAACAAGTGAAACAGCCTTGTCTTTTTCTGTCCAATTATTTGCGCATGCAGCAGCTTCAAATTGGCGGAGGTACGTTGCCCAGTGAGTGCTTCCGTCAAAGGTTGGAGCTTTGACATCAACTGTCCCTACTGCAGGCAAAGTGACTTTCTCTGTTAACTTATTTTCTGTCTTGATCACTGGTACAGTCTGTTCAGAAATTTGTTTTGGTTGAATCTTCATGCACTGTTCAACTTCAATTTTAATTTGTTCTCTTATGTTTACCATTGAGTTTTCTACTGCAGATATTTTTGTTGACATAACTTCTTCCACAGTCCAGACAGATTTTTCTACTTTAGCTATTTTATTTGACATGGATTCTTCTACGTCAGATATTCTGGTAATCTGATTATTGAGCTCACCTCGTAACTCACCTACGTCACCACGTAGGAGACCCAATTCTGCGGTAGTATGTTCTTGTAACTCTTTCTGCATAGTTTCAAAGAGAGCTTCCGTTTTATCTTTTTGTCTTTCTTCTGTCTCTAGCATTATTGCTTTCTGACGTACCTCAGCTTCTTCTCTTTCCTGCCTGCGTTTTTCATCCTGTCGTTTTTCTGCTTCTTCCGCCTCCTGTCTGCGTTTCTCATCCTGTCGTTTCTCTGCTTCTTCCCTTTCTTGTATTCGTTCTTCTTTTTGTCGTCTTTCTGTTTCTTCCGCCTCCTGTCTGCGTCTTTCCTCTGTCTGCAACAACAGCGCCTGGAAATTTTCCATCATCTGACTGGCATCCATTGTTTTTCGATTAATTACGAATTACACTCGTCTTGTACAAAGTATCCACTGTTTCCACTGTTAACCGTTCTATCCCACTTCTGACACCACTGTTACGACGGTCTACTCGATCGTCGTAGGTACAGTGGAAACAAAATAAGTACAAGACACCAATTAAGTCACTAATCACACCTTTAATTGTTATAGTAAAACAGTTCGTAATTAACAACACATTGTCTACAACAAATCAAATGAAATTGTTCGTACGCAATAAAATGTCCACTAATATTAAAACCCAACTGTATTACAATTATACCGTCCGAATATAAAACGCAACACTTCACTAATAACTACTTGAACGTACACCGTAATAACCCGAACCGCTCTGTAAATATATCGCACTAACACTCTCGAACCGCACAGTCAAAAATCTCGCATTGAACTGAAAAGCTAAGGCCGCGACGCGATGTATTTATAGTTACGATCACACACCAGAAGCTTTCAAACTGCGTCTTATCTCTCGCGAACTACGTAATTGCTGCGGCCTTGACACAGTCCGAGCGCCCGAGCGAAGGCTGACACAGTCGAGAAAATTCTCGCAACATGCGTTTAGTAGCACGTACACCACACGCTTACGTCGAGATCTTTCTGGCGCATTCGATAAACGCGTAGAGTGTTCTGTGCTGTCGTAGCACTGCCCCCTCCTTAAGTCTTTTCGTCCCGAACTGGCAAAGCGTCTCTAAATTTGTATTTAGCCAGGCGATCTAGGTGGACGACCTTGAACTTTCGCTGTCCTTCCTGTTGAATCCGATAAACAACATCGTTAATCCTTTTTTTTACAGTGTAGGGCCCTTCCCAGTTAGACTGAAGCTTAGGTGAGCGACCACGACGACGCTTTGGATTGAACAACCAGACCTGATCTCCTTCTTGGAAACCCACACTATTGCTGCGAATGTCATACCGAGTTTTCATTTTATCACTGGCAATCTTGAGCCGTCCTCTTACCAAGCGATTCATTTCTCGCAGTTGGTTTTCTAATTGCGAGGAATAGTTCTTTGGCTCTTGGGACTGAGTCTCAGGTGATCCAAACATCAAGTCCCCAGGAAGACGAATCTCCCGCCCAAACACCAATTTTGCTGGAGTCATGCCGGTTGTGCCATGTACTGATGATCTATACGCCATAAGGAATAGTGGTATACGTTGGTCCCAGTCTGTTTGGTTCTCGTCAACAACTTTCGAAAGATGCTGGTCAAGTGTCCTGTTGAATCTCTCAACCATCCCGTCCGACTGAGGATGCAGAGGCGTTGTCCTGGTCTTTCGAATTCCAAGTAGACGGCATAATTCTTTAAACACTCCTGATTCGAAATTTCTCCCTTGATCCGTATGGATTTCCATAGGGGCTCCATAACGGCAACAGAAGTTGTGAACTAACTGCTTTGCCACAGTGGTAACCTTCTGATTTGGAATTGCGTAGGCTTCCACCCACTTAGTAAAGTAGTCACCTACAACCATGATGTACCGGTTTCCATCGTCAGTAACTGGGAATGGTCCAGCAATGTCTATGGCAATTCTCTCGAAAGGTTGTCCAACGTTATACTGTCTCATTTTTCCCCTGCTTCTGGTTTGTGGGCCCTTGCTTGCAGCACATATTTCACACGTCCAAACCCATTCCTCTACGTCGTGGCGAAGATGAAGCCAATAGAATCGCTTCCGTATTTTGTCAAGGGTTTTGTTAACGCCAAGATGGCCTCCAGATGTTCCATCATGCATCTCCTTCAAAACAGACTGCATTTTACTTCGGGGAACTATCAACTGCATGACCACGTCTCGTCCATCTGCACTTTCCCAAGCCCTTTTCAGCAATCCGTTTTCTAAGGTGAAAGATTCCCATTGTGCCCATTAGCCCTTCAGGACTTCGGAACCATGGCAGATATCTTGCCAATCCGGGCGGCGACCTTCCTCTTTTGCTGTCAAGATCGGTCCAATGTCTTCATCAGTCATCTGTTCTTGTCGTCAGTCTTGTGTTGTCCAGCCATCAGCCAGGAAATCTACAGTGATGGCTTGAACATGTTCGCTTGAGTTTTGTTCTTCCTTTCTGTGGCAATGTCGGCAGTCTTCCGGACACAGTCTTCGTGATAAGCAATCTGCATTACCGTGCAGGCGCCCCCGCCGATGTTGTTCCTTGAAGTTGTACTCTTGCAGACGTTCGAGCCACCTTGCCAACTGTCCTTCCGGATTTTTAAATCTCAAGAGCCATGGAAGTGCAGCATGGTCGGTACGTAGTGAAACCTCTCTCCCATAGAGGTATTTATGGAAGTGCTCCAAAGCTCTAACAATTGCCAACAACTCTCTCCTTGTAACACAATAATTTCTCTCTGGTTTAGAAAGCGTCTTGCTGTAATACGCTATTACTCGTTCTTCACCGTTCTGCACTTGAGACAGAACTGCTCGTAGACCAGTATTGCTTGCGTCTGTGTCTACGATGTACTTCCCTTCGGAAGCTGGAAAAGCGAGAATTGGCTGCGAACATAATGCAATCTTCAACGTTCTAAATGCTTGTTTACACTCTCTCGACCACTAGAAGTTTCGTTTATTTTCCGTTAGCTCATGTAGTGGTTTAGCAATAGTAGCGAAGCATTTCACAAAACGTCGGTAATATGAGCATAACCCCAGGAAACTCCGAACTTCGTGTTTATTCTTCGGAACTGGCCAGTCTCTTACGGTGTCTACTTTATTAGGATCCATGCTAACGTCCGCTGCCAAAACCAGATGGCCCAAATACTGTACTTCCTTCTGGAATAGAGAACACTTCTTCGGGCTCAGCTTCAGTTGTGCACCGTGAATTCTAGTTAGAACTTCCTTAAGGTTTTCCAAGTGATCTTCAAAAGTCTTCCCGATCACTATGACATCGTCTAAGTAAACAAGGCAAGTTTTCCACTCAGGCCTCGGAGTATCAGGTCCATCAATCTCTCAAATGTTGCCGGTGCATTACAGAGTCCAAATGGCATGACGTTAAATTGGAATAAGCCACTCGGGGTCGAGAAAGCGGTCTTTTCCTTGTCTTCTTGATGAAGACCCACTTGCCAATATCCACTCTTCAGGTTCAATGTGTAAAACCACTGTCCTCCGGACAACGTGTCGAGTGTATCGTCAACGCGAGGTAATGGATAGCAGTCTTTCTTTGTAACGTCATTTAACCTCCGGTAGTCTACGCAGAAACGCAATCCACCATCCTTCTTCGCTACCAGCACTACAGGGAAAGACCAAGCACCTGACGAAGGTTCAATTACTCCCTCTGTCAACATGTCATGTTCTAACCGAGACATCTCCTCTTGTTTAGATAATGGAGGCCTTCGAAGAGGTTGGCGTATCGGTGTTGTGTCCCCGGTATTGATGCGATGTTGCACAAGAGAGGTTCTTCCCAGTGACTGTCCCCGAAGTGCAAAACAATCTCTGAATTCTTGTAAAAACTGTCCGAGTTCTTTTACCTCACCACTTGAGAGGTCGTTAGAAGATCTGTTGAATAATTCTTGTAGTTCCCCTGGTAATTTAGAAGTATCCGACGAACTGGGTCTTCGTCGCGTTATTCCGGCTACCCAGGCCACAGGAGTCAATTTGCCTAGGAGCGTATTGCTTTGTAAAGTGATAGCTTGATCCAAAATATTCGCCACTCTAATAGGTACATTTCCGGTTTCGTCAGGTTTTACTAAACTTCTGGCAATTAGTATGCCCGGTGTGCTGACTACCTGGGGTTCGAATATAGAGCACTGATTGCCCCTAGTATCTACCGCAGTTCTAACCATGATGATCTTTTCGGAGTTTGGCGGAACAGTTACGGCCACTTGGTTTATGACGTCCATCGATTTTTCTGCTGTCGTCATTGTTGATAGCATTACCTCTTCGCCGCCGATTCTCAAGACATTGTTTTTGAAGTCGACTATAAATCCGTATGCGTTCATAACGTCCACACCAAGAATTGCTTCATCCACAATGTCTGCAACAAGTACTTGATGATTAAACTCAAGTCTACCGAGGCGTAGGTGTATCTCCACTTTTCCATACACTTTTACAGGCCGTCCAGTAGCTGTTCGCAAGCTGCAAGAGCACCAGATTGGCTTGAGATCTTTCACCACGTCGGGGCGCACAATAGAAACTGTTGCGCCTGTGTCAACTGTAATCGAGGTTGGCCTTTCTTGAACAAATCCAGTAACTACCAAGCTCCCGGTGTTTTTCTGAAGCGTAGAAATTGCGTATTCTCTAGGGGCTCCGTTCCTCCAGTTAGTCAGCACACGCCCCGTTGCACCGACTATTGCTCGTTTCCCTGCTGCTGAATTCTAACCCGAGAATCTCGCTGTAGATGTCCAGGTTTCCCACATCGATAACACTTCGGTCTTCCATCCTTTCTTATTTTATTCTGTGGCGCCGACCGTCGAGTCTCTGTTCCTTGTTCTTCTTCCTCATCGTCTGTGCCGTCGCGATCTTTTAGCTCGCGCACTTTATGACTTGTCCAACCAGACGCTGATTTGGCGGCCTCAAATTGCAAAGCATGTACCAGGGCGTCCGCACTGTTCTGGTATCTTGCCATTCGTAACACTTGCTGTAGTTCGTTATCTCGGACACCGGCAGTAAATGTCTGCATCGCAAAACACGTTCGAAAATCTTCTGGCGCTTCAGGATAGGCCAGTCTAATTAGTCTGTCGATACTTGCTTCAAACTCTTGAAGACTTTCCCCGGAATGCTGTTGCCTTGCTCTCAACTGGGTGCAGTACACATCTCGCAAATGTTTATCACCATACCGTAATTCCAGAGCTTTTATCAACTCGGCATAGGTGTTCTGGCTGTCAGGTGGCACTTTCTGTAGTAGTTCTGCCGCGGGTCCTTTTAATGCAAGAACAAGTGAAACAGCCTTGTCTTTTTCTGTCCAATTATTTGCGCATGCAGCAGCTTCAAATTGGCGGAGGTACGTTGCATAGTGAGTGCTTCCGTCAAAGGTTGGAGCTTTGACATCAACTGTCCCTACTGCAGGCAAAGTGACTTTCTCTGTTAACTTATTTTCTGTCTTGATCACTGGTACAGTCTGTTCAGAAATTTGTTTTGGTTGAATCTTCATGCACTGTTCAACTTCAATTTTAATTTGTTCTCTTATGTTTACCATTGAGTTTTCTACTGCAGATATTTTTGTTGACATAACTTCTTCCACAGTCCAGACAGATTTTCTACTTTAGCTATTTTATTTGACATGGATTCTTCTACGTCAGATATTCTGGTAATCTGATTATTGAGCTCACCTCGTAACTCACCTACGTCACCACGTAGGAGACCAAATTCTTCGGTAGTATGTTCTTGTAACCCTTTCTGCATAGTTTCAAAGAGAGCTTCCGTTTTATCTTTTTGTCTTTCTTCTGTCTCTAGCATTAGTGCTTTCTGACGTACCTCAGCTTCTTCTCTTTCCTGCCTGCGTTTTTCATCCTGTCGTTTTTCTGCTTCTTCCGCCTCCTGTCTGCGTTTCTCATCCTGTCGTTTCTCTGCTTCTTCTCTTTCTTGTATTCGTTCTTCTTTTTGTCGTCTTTCTGTTTCTTCCGCCTCCTGTCTGCGTCTTTCCTCTGTCTGCAACAACAGCGCCTGGAAATTTTCCATCATCTGACTGGCATCCATTGTTTTTCGATTAATTACGAATTACACTCGTCTTGTACAAAGTATCCACTGTTTCCACTGTTAACCGTTCTATCCCACTTCTGACACCACTGTTACGACGGTCTACTCGATCGTCGTAGGTACAGTGGAAACAAAATAAGTACAAGACACCAATTAAGTCACTAATCACACCTTTAATTGTTATAGTAAAACAGTTCGTAATTAACAACACATTGTCTACAACAAATCAAATGAAATTTTTCGTACGCAATAAAATGTCCACTAATATTAAAACCCAACTGTATTACAATTATACCGTCCGAATGTAAAACGCAACACTTCACTAATAACTACTTGAACGTACACCGTAATAACCCGAACCGCTCTGTAAATATATCGCACTAATACTCTGGAACCGCACAGTCAAAAATCTCGCATTGAACTGAAAAACTAAGGCCGCGACGCGATGTATTTATAGTTACGCTCACACACCAGAAGCTTCCAAACTGCGTCTTATCTCTCGCGAACTACGTAATTGCTGCGGCCTTGACACAGTCCGAGCGCCCGAGCGAAGGCTGACACAGTCGAGAAAATTCTCGCAACATGCGTTTAGTAGCACGTACACCACACGCTTACGTCGAGATCTTTCTGGCGCATTCGATAAACGCGTAGAGTGTTCTGTGCTGTCGTATCACTGCCCCCTCTTTAAGTCTTTTCGTCCCGAACTGGCAAAGCGTCTCTAAATTTGTATTTAGCCAGGCGATCTAGGTGGACGACCTTGAACTTTCGCTGTCCTTCCTGTTGAATCCGATAAACAACATCGTTAATCCTTTTTTTTACAGTGTAGGGCCCTTCCCAGTTAGACTGAAGCTTAGGTGAGCGACCACGACGACGCTTTGGATTGAACAACCAGACCTGATCTCCTTCTTGGAAACCCACACTATTGCTGCGAATGTCATACCGAGTTTTCATTTTATCACTGGCAATCTTGAGCCGTCCTCTTACCAAGCGATTCATTTCTCGCAGTTGGTTTTCTAATTGCGAGGAATAGTTCTTTGGCTCTTGGGACTGAGTCTCAGGTGATCCAAACATCAAGTCCCCAGGAAGACGAATCTCCCGCCCAAACACCAATTTTGCTGGAGTCATGCCGGTTGTGTCATGTACTGATGATCTATACGCCATAAGGAATAGTGGTATACGTTGGTCCCAGTCTGTTTGGTTCTCGTCAACAACTTTCGAAAGATGCTGGTCAAGTGTCCTGTTGAATCTCTCAACCATCCCGTCCGACTGAGGATGCAGAGGCGTTGTCCTGGTCTTTCGAAATCCAAGTAGACGGCATAATTCTTTAAACACTCCTGATTCGAAATTTCTCCCTTGATCCGTATGGATTTCCATAGGGGCTCCATAACGGCAACAGAAGTTGTGAACTAACTGCTTTGCCACAGTGGTAACCTCCTGATTTGGAATTGCGTAGGCTTCCACCCACTTAGTAAAGTAGTCACCTACAACCATGATGTACCGGTTTCCATCGTCAGTAACTGGGAATGGTCCAGCAATGTCTATGGCAATTCTCTCGAAAGGTTGTCCAACGTTATACTGTCTCATTTTTCCCCTGCTTCTGGTTTGTGGGCCCTTGCTTGCAGCACATATTTCACACGTCCGAACCCATTCCTCTACGTCGTGGCGAAGATGAAGCCAATAGAATCGCTTCCGTATTTTGTCAAGGGTTTTGTTAACGCCAAGATGGCCTCCAGATGTTCCATCATGCATCTCCTTCAAAACAGACTGCACTTTACTTCGGGGAACTATCAACTGCATGACCACGTCTCGTCCATCTGCACTTTCCCAAGCCCTTTTCAGCAATCCGTTTTCTAAGGTGAGAGATTCCCATTGTGCCCATTAGCCCTTCAGGACTTCGGAACCATGGCAGATATCTTGCCAATCCGGGCGGCGACCTTCCTCTTTTGCTGTCAAGATCGGTCCAATGTCTTCATCAGTCATCTGTTCTTGTCGTCAGTCTTGTGTTGTCCAGCCATCAGCCAGGAAATCTACAGTGATGGCTTGAACATGTTCGCTTGAGTTTTGTTCTTCCTTTCTGTGGCAATGTCGGCAGTCTTCCGGACACAGTCTTCGTGATAAGCAATCTGCATTACCGTGCAGGCGCCCCCGCCGATGTTGTTCCTTGAAGTTGTACTCTTGCAGACGTTCGAGCCACCTTGCCAACTGTCCTTCCGGATTTTTAAATCTCAAGAGCCATGGAAGTGCAGCATGGTCGGTACGTAGTGAAACCTCTCTCCCATAGAGGTATTTATGGAAGTGCTCCAAAGCTCTAACAATTGCCAACAACTCTCTCCTTGTAACACAATAATTTCTCTCTGGTTTAGAAAGCGTCTTGCTGTAATACGCTATTACTCGTTCTTCACCGTTCTGCACTTGAGACAGAACTGCTCGTAGACCAGTATTGCTTGCGTCTGTGTCTACGATGTACTTCCCTTCGGAAGCTGGAAAAGCGAGAATTGGCTGCGAACATAATGCAATCTTCAACGTTCTAAATGCTTGTTTACACTCTCTCGACCACTAGAAGTTTCGTTTATTTTCCGTTAGCTCATGTAGTGGTTTAGCAATAGTAGCGAAGCCTTTCACAAAACGTCGGTAATATGAGCATAACCCCAGGAAACTCCGAACTTCGTGTTTATTCTTCGGAACTGGCCAGTCTCTTACGGTGTCTACTTTATTAGGATCCATGCTAACGTCCGCTGCCAAAACCAGATGGCCCAAATACTGTACTTCCTTCTGGAATAGAGAACACTTCTTCGGGCTCAGCTTCAGTTGTGCACCGTGAATTCTAGTTAGAACTTCCTTAAGGTTTTCCAAGTGATCTTCAAAAGTCTTCCCGATCACTATGACATCGTCTAAGTAAACAAGGCAAGTTTTCCACTCAGGCCTCGGAGTATCAGGTCCATCAATCTCTCAAATGTTGCCGGTGCATTACAGAGTCCAAATGGCATGACGTTAAATTGGAATAAGCCACTCGGGGTCGAGAAAGCGGTCTTTTCCTTGTCTTCTTGATGAAGACCCACTTGCCAATATCCACTCTTCAGGTTCAATGTGTAAAACCACTGTCCTCCGGACAACGTGTCGAGTGTATCGTCAACGCGAGGTAATGGATAGCAGTCTTTCTTTGTAACGTCATTTAACCTCCGGTAGTCTACGCAGAAACGCAATCCACCATCCTTCTTCGCTACCAGCACTACAGGGAAAGACCAAGCACCTGACGAAGGTTCAATTACTCCCTCTGTCAACATGTCATGTTCTAACCGAGACATCTCCTCTTGTTTAGATAATGGAGGCCTTCGAAGAGGTTGGCGTATCGGTGTTGTGTCCCCGGTATTGATGCGATGTTGCACAAGAGAGGTTCTTCCCAGTGACTGTCCCCGAAGTGCAAAACAATCTCTGAATTCTTGTAAAAACTGTCCGAGTTCTTTTACCTCACCACTTGAGAGGTCGTTAGAAGATCTGTTGAATAATTCTTGTAGTTCCCCTGGTAATTTAGAAGTATCCGACGAACTGGGTCTTCGTCGCGTTATTCCGGCTACCCAGGCCACAGGAGTCAATTTGCCTAGGAGCGTATTGCTTTGTAAAGTGATAGCTTGATCCAAAATATTCGCCACTCTAATAGGTACATTTCCGGTTTCGTCAGGTTTTACTAAACTTCTGGCAATTAGTATGCCCGGTGTGCTGACTACCTGGGGTTCGAATATAGAGCACTGATTGCCCCTAGTATCTACCGCAGTTCTAACCATGATGATCTTTTCGGAGTTTGGCGGAACAGTTACGGCCACTTGGTTTATGACGTCCATCGATTTTTCTGCTGTCGTCATTGTTGATAGCATTACCTCTTCGCCGCCGATTCTCAAGACATTGTTTTTGAAGTCGACTATAAATCCGTATGCGTTCATAACGTCCACACCAAGAATTGCTTCATCCACAATGTCTGCAACAAGTACTTGATGATTAAACTCAAGTCTACCGAGGCGTAGGTGTATCTCCACTTTTCCATACACTTTTACAGGCCGTCCAGTAGCTGTTCGCAAGCTGCAAGAGCACCAGATTGGCTTGAGATCTTTCACCACGTCGGGGCGCACAATAGAAACTGTTGCGCCTGTGTCAACTGTAATCGAGGTTGGCCTTTCTTGAACAAATCCAGTAACTACCAAGCTCCCGGTGTTTTTCTGAAGCGTAGAAATTGCGTATTCTCTAGGGGCTCCGTTCCTCCAGTTAGTCAGCACACGCCCCGTTGCACCGACTATTGCTCGTTTCCCTGCTGCTGAATTCTAACCCGAGAATCTCGCTGTAGATGTCCAGGTTTCCCACATCGATAACACTTCGGTCTTCCATCCTTTCTTATTTTATTCTGTGGCGCCGACCGTCGAGTCTCTGTTCCTTGTTCTTCTTCCTCATCGTCTGTGCCGTCGCGATCTTTTAGCTCGCGCACTTTATGACTTGTCCAACCAGACGCTGATTTGGCGGCCTCAAATTGCAAAGCATGTACCAGGGCGTCCGCACTGTTCTGGTATCTTGCCATTCGTAACACTTGCTGTAGTTCGTTATCTCGGACACCGGCAGTAAATGTCTGCATCGCAAAACACGTTCGAAAATCTTCTGGCGCTTCAGGATAGGCCAGTCTAATTAGTCTGTCGATACTTGCTTCAAACTCTTGAAGACTTTCCCCGGAATGCTGTTGCCTTGCTCTCAACTGGGTGCAGTACACATCTCGCAAATGTTTATCACCATACCGTAATTCCAGAGCTTTTATCAACTCGGCATAGGTGTTCTGGCTGTCAGGTGGCACTTTCTGTAGTAGTTCTGCCGCGGGTCCTTTTAATGCAAGAACAAGTGAAACAGCCTTGTCTTTTTCTGTCCAATTATTTGCGCATGCAGCAGCTTCAAATTGGCGGAGGTACGTTGCATAGTGAGTGCTTCCGTCAAAGGTTGGAGCTTTGACATCAACTGTCCCTACTGCAGGCAAAGTGACTTTCTCTGTTAACTTATTTTCTGTCTTGATCACTGGTACAGTCTGTTCAGAAATTTGTTTTGGTTGAATCTTCATGCACTGTTCAACTTCAATTTTAATTTGTTCTCTTATGTTTACCATTGAGTTTTCTACTGCAGATATTTTTGTTGACATAACTTCTTCCACAGTCCAGACAGATTTTCTACTTTAGCTATTTTATTTGACATGGATTCTTCTACGTCAGATATTCTGGTAATCTGATTATTGAGCTCACCTCGTAACTCACCTACGTCACCACGTAGGAGACCAAATTCTTCGGTAGTATGTTCTTGTAACCCTTTCTGCATAGTTTCAAAGAGAGCTTCCGTTTTATCTTTTTGTCTTTCTTCTGTCTCTAGCATTAGTGCTTTCTGACGTACCTCAGCTTCTTCTCTTTCCTGCCTGCGTTTTTCATCCTGTCGTTTTTCTGCTTCTTCCGCCTCCTGTCTGCGTTTCTCATCCTGTCGTTTCTCTGCTTCTTCTCTTTCTTGTATTCGTTCTTCTTTTTGTCGTCTTTCTGTTTCTTCCGCCTCCTGTCTGCGTCTTTCCTCTGTCTGCAACAACAGCGCCTGGAAATTTTCCATCATCTGACTGGCATCCATTGTTTTTCGATTAATTACGAATTACACTCGTCTTGTACAAAGTATCCACTGTTTCCACTGTTAACCGTTCTATCCCACTTCTGACACCACTGTTACGACGGTCTACTCGATCGTCGTAGGTACAGTGGAAACAAAATAAGTACAAGACACCAATTAAGTCACTAATCACACCTTTAATTGTTATAGTAAAACAGTTCGTAATTAACAACACATTGTCTACAACAAATCAAATGAAATTTTTCGTACGCAATAAAATGTCCACTAATATTAAAACCCAACTGTATTACAATTATACCGTCCGAATGTAAAACGCAACACTTCACTAATAACTACTTGAACGTACACCGTAATAACCCGAACCGCTCTGTAAATATATCGCACTAATACTCTGGAACCGCACAGTCAAAAATCTCGCATTGAACTGAAAAACTAAGGCCGCGACGCGATGTATTTATAGTTACGCTCACACACCAGAAGCTTCCAAACTGCGTCTTATCTCTCGCGAACTACGTAATTGCTGCGGCCTTGACACAGTCCGAGCGCCCGAGCGAAGGCTGACACAGTCGAGAAAATTCTCGCAACATGCGTTTAGTAGCACGTACACCACACGCTTACGTCGAGATCTTTCTGGCGCATTCGATAAACGCGTAGAGTGTTCTGTGCTGTCGTATCACTGCCCCCTCTTTAAGTCTTTTCGTCCCGAACTGGCAAAGCGTCTCTAAATTTGTATTTAGCCAGGCGATCTAGGTGGACGACCTTGAACTTTCGCTGTCCTTCCTGTTGAATCCGATAAACAACATCGTTAATCCTTTTTTTTACAGTGTAGGGCCCTTCCCAGTTAGACTGAAGCTTAGGTGAGCGACCACGACGACGCTTTGGATTGAACAACCAGACCTGATCTCCTTCTTGGAAACCCACACTATTGCTGCGAATGTCATACCGAGTTTTCATTTTATCACTGGCAATCTTGAGCCGTCCTCTTACCAAGCGATTCATTTCTCGCAGTTGGTTTTCTAATTGCGAGGAATAGTTCTTTGGCTCTTGGGACTGAGTCTCAGGTGATCCAAACATCAAGTCCCCAGGAAGACGAATCTCCCGCCCAAACACCAATTTTGCTGGAGTCATGCCGGTTGTGTCATGTACTGATGATCTATACGCCATAAGGAATAGTGGTATACGTTGGTCCCAGTCTGTTTGGTTCTCGTCAACAACTTTCGAAAGATGCTGGTCAAGTGTCCTGTTGAATCTCTCAACCATCCCGTCCGACTGAGGATGCAGAGGCGTTGTCCTGGTCTTTCGAAATCCAAGTAGACGGCATAATTCTTTAAACACTCCTGATTCGAAATTTCTCCCTTGATCCGTATGGATTTCCATAGGGGCTCCATAACGGCAACAGAAGTTGTGAACTAACTGCTTTGCCACAGTGGTAACCTCCTGATTTGGAATTGCGTAGGCTTCCACCCACTTAGTAAAGTAGTCACCTACAACCATGATGTACCGGTTTCCATCGTCAGTAACTGGGAATGGTCCAGCAATGTCTATGGCAATTCTCTCGAAAGGTTGTCCAACGTTATACTGTCTCATTTTTCCCCTGCTTCTGGTTTGTGGGCCCTTGCTTGCAGCACATATTTCACACGTCCGAACCCATTCCTCTACGTCGTGGCGAAGATGAAGCCAATAGAATCGCTTCCGTATTTTGTCAAGGGTTTTGTTAACGCCAAGATGGCCTCCAGATGTTCCATCATGCATCTCCTTCAAAACAGACTGCACTTTACTTCGGGGAACTATCAACTGCATGACCACGTCTCGTCCATCTGCACTTTCCCAAGCCCTTTTCAGCAATCCGTTTTCTAAGGTGAGAGATTCCCATTGTGCCCAGTAGCCCTTCAGGACTTCGGAACCATGGCAGATATCTTGCCAATCCGGGCGGCGACCTTCCTCTTTTGCTGTCAAGATCGGTCCAATGTCTTCATCAGTCATCTGTTCTTGTCGACAGTCTTGAGTTGTGCAGCCATCAGCCAGGAAGTCTACAGTGATGGCTTGAACATGTTCGCTTGAGTTTTGTTCTTCCTTTCTGTGGCAATGTGGGCAGCCTTCCGGGCACGGTCTTCATGATAAGCCATCTGCATTACCGTACAGGCGCCCCCGCCGATGTTGTACCTTGAAGTTGTACTCTTGCAGACGTTCGAGCCACCTTGCCAACTGTCCTTCCGGATTTTTAAATCTCAAGAGCCATGGAAGTGCAGCATGGTCGGTACGTAGTGAAACCTCTCTCCCATAGAGGTATTTATGGAAGTGCTCCAAAGCTCTGACAATTGCCAACAACTCTCTTCTTGTAACACAATAATTTCTCTCTGGTTTAGAAATCGTCTTGCTGTAATACGCTATTACTCGTTCTTCTCAGTTCTGCACTTGAGACAGAACTGCTCCTAGACCAGTATTGCTTGCGTCTGTGTCTACGATGTACTTCCCTTCGGAAGCTGGAAAAGCGAGAATTGGCTGCGAACATAATGCAATCTTCAACGTTCTAAATGCTTGTTCACACTCTCTCGACCACTGGAAGTTTCGTTTATTTTCCGTTAGCTCATGTAGTGGTTTAGCAATAGTAGCGAAGCCTTTCACAAAACGTCGGTAATATGAGCATAACCCCAGGAAACTCCGAACTTCGTGTTTATTCTTCGGAACTGGCCAGCCTCTTACGGTGTCTACTTTATTAGGATCCATGCTAACGCCCGCTGCCGAAACCAGATGGCCCAAATACTGTACTTCCTTCTGGAATAGAGAACACTTCTTCGGGATCAGCTTCAGTTGTGCACCGTGAATTCCAGTTAGAACTTCCTTAAGGTTTTCCAAGTGATCTTCGAAAGTCTTCCCGATCACTATGACATCGTCTAAGTAAACAAGGCAAGTTTTGCACGTCAGGCCTCCGAGTATCAGGTCCATCAATCTCTCAAATGTTGCCGGTGCATTACAGAGTCCAAATGGCATGACGTTAAATTGGAATAAGCCACTCGGGGTCGAGAAAGCGGTCTTTTCCTTGTCTTCTTGATGAAGACCCACTTGCCAATATCCACTCTTCAGGTCCAATGTGGAAAACCACTGTGCTCCGGACAACGTGTCGAGTGTATCGTCAACGCGAGGTAATGGATAGCAGTCTTTCTTTGTAACGTCATTTAACCTCCGGTAGTCTACGCAGAAACGCAAACCACAATCCTTCTTCGCTACCAGCACTACAGGGAAAGACCAAGCACTTGACGAAGGTTCAATTACTCCCTCTGTCAACATGTCCTGTACTAACCGAGACATCTCCTCTTCTTTAGATAATGGAGGCCTTCGAGGGGGTTGGCGTATCGGTGTTGTGTCCCCGGTTTTGATGCGATGTTGCACAAGAGAGGTTCTTCCCAGTGACTGTCCCCGAACTGCAAAACAATCTTTGAATTCGTGTAAAAACTGTCCGAGTTCTTTTACCTCACCACTTGAGAGGTCGTTAGAAGATCTGTTGAATAATTCTTGCAGTTCCTCTGGTAATTTAGAAGTATCCGACGAACTGGGTCTTCGTTGCGTTATTCCGGCTACCCAGGCCACAGGAGTCAATTTGCCTAGGAGCGTATTGCTTTGTAAAGTGATAGCTTGATCCAAAATATTCGCCACTCTAATAGGTACATTTCCGGTTGCGTCAGGTTTTACTAAACTTCTGGCAATTAGTATGCCCGGTGTGCTGACTACCTGGGGTTCGAATATAGAGCACTGATTGCCCCTAGTATCTACCGCAGTTCTAACCATGATGATCTTTTCGGAGTTTGGCGGAACAGTTACGGCCACTTGGTTTATGACGTCCATCGATTTTTCTGCTGTCGTCATTGTTGATAGCATTACCTCTTCGCCTCCGATTCTCAAGACATTGTTTTTGAAGTCGACTATAAATCCGTATGCGTTCATAACGTCCACACCAAGAATTGCTTCATCCACAATGTCTGCAACAAGTACTTGATGATTAAACTCAAGTCTACCGAGGCGTAGGTGTATCTCCACTTTTCCATACACTTTTACAGGCCGTCCAGTAGCTGTTCGCAAGCTGCAAGAGCACCAGATTGGCTTGAGATCTTTCACCACGTCGGGGCGCACAATAGAAACTGTTGCGCCTGTGTCAACTGTAATCGAGGTTGGCCTTTCTTGAACAAATCCAGTAACTACCAAGCTCCCGGTGTTTTTCTGATGCGTAGAAATTGCGTATTCTCTAGGGGCTTCGTTCCTCCAGTTAGTCAGCACACGCCCCGTTGCACCGACTATTGCTCGTTTCCCTGCTGCTGAATTCTAACCCGACAATCTCGCTGTAGATGTCCAGGTTTCCCACATCGATAACACTTCGTTCTTCCATCCTTTCTTATTTTATTCTGTGGCGCCGACCGTCGAGTCTCTGTTCCTTGTTCTTCTTCCTCATCGTCTGTGCCGTCGCGATCTTTTAGCTCGCGCACTTTATGACTTGTCCAACCAGACGCTGATTTGGCGGCCTCAAATTGCAAAGCATGTACCAGGGCGTCCGCACTGTTCTGGTATCTTGCCATTCGTAACACTTGCTGTAGTTCGTTATCTCGGACACCGGCAGTAAATGTCTGCATCGCAAAACACGTTCGAAAATCTTCTGGCGCTTCAGGATAGGCCAGTCTAATTAGTCTGTCGATACTTGCTTCAAATTCTTGAAGACTTTCCCCGGAATGCTGTCGCCTTGCTCTCAACTGGGTGCAGTACACATCTCGCAAATGTTTATCACCATACCGTAATTCCAGAGCTTTTATCAACTCGGCATAGGTGTTCTGGCTGTCAGGTGGCACTTACTGTAGTAGTTCTGCCGCGGGTCCTTTTAATGCAAGAACAAGTGAAACAGCCTTGTCTTTTTTTCTGTCCAATTATTTGCGCATGCAGCAGCTTCAAATTGGCGGAGGTACGTTGCATAGTGAGTGCTTCCGTCAAAGGTTGGAGCTTTGACATCAACTGTCCCTACTGCAGGCAAAGTGACTTTCTCTGTTAACTTATTTTCTGTCTTGATCACTGGTACAGTCTGTTCAGAAATTAGTTTTGGTTGAATCTTCATGCACTGTTCAACTTCAATTTTAATTTGTTCTCTTATGTTTACCATTGAGTTTTCTACTGCAGATATTTTTGTTGACATAACTTCTTCCACAGTCCAGACAGATTTTTCTACTTTAGCTATTTTATTTGACATGGATTCTTCTACGTCAGATATTCTGGTAATCTGATTATTGAGCTCACCTCGTAACTCACCTACGTCACCACGTAGGAGACCAAATTCTTCGGTAGTATGTTCTTGTAACCCTTTCTGCATAGTTTCAAAGAGAGCTTCCGTTTTATCTTTTTGTCTTTCTTCTGTATCTAGCATTAGTGCTTTCTGACGTACCTCAGCTTCTTCTCTTTCCTGCCTGCGTTTTTCATCCTGTCGATTTTCTGCTTCTTCCGCCTCCTGTCTGCGTTTCTCATCCTGTCGTTTCTCTGCTTCTTCTCTTTCTTGTATTCGTTCTTCTTTTTGTCATCTTTCTGTTTCTTCCGCCTCCTGTCTGCGTCTTTCCTCTGTCTGCAACAACAGCGCCTGGAAATTTTCCATCATCTGACTGGCATCCATTGTATTTCGATTAATTACGAATTACACTCGTCTTGTACAAAGTATCCACTGTTTCCACTGTTAACCGTTCTATCCCACTTCTGACACCACTGTGGCGACGGTCTACTCGATCGTCGTAGGTACAGTGGAAACAAAATAAGTACAAGACACCAATTAAGTCACTAATCACACCTTTAATTGTTATAGTAAAACAGTTCGTAATTAACAACACATTGTCTACAAAAAATCAAATGAAATTGTTCGTACGCAATAAAATGTCCACTAATATTAAAACCCAACTGTATTACAAATATACCGTCCGAATATAAAACGCAACACTTCACTAATAACTACTTGAACGTACACCGTAATAACCCGAACCGCTCTGTAAATATATCGCACTAATACTCTGGAACCGCACAGTCAAAAATCTCGCATTGAACTGAAAAACTAAGGCCGCGACGCGATGTATTTATAGTTACGCTCACACACCAGAAGCTTCCAAACTGCGTCTTATCTCTCGCGAACTACGTAATTGCTGCGGCCTTGACACAGTCCGAGCGCCCGAGCGAAGGCTGACACAGTCGAGAAAATTCTCGCAACATGCGTTTAGTAGCACGTACACCACACGCTTACGTCGAGATCTTTCTGGCGCATTCGATAAACGCGTAGAGTGTTCTGTGCTGTCGTAGCACTGCCCCTCCTTAAGCCTGTTCGTCCCGAACTGACAAAGCGTCTCTAAATTTGTATTTAGCCAGGCGATCTAGGTGGACGACCTTGAACTTTCGCTGTCCTTCCTGTTGAATCCGATAAACAACATCGTTAATCCTTTTTTTTACAGTGTAGGGTCCTTCCCAGTTAGACTGAAGCTTAGGTGAGCGACCACGACGGCGCTTTGGATTGAACAACCAGACCTGATCTCCTTCTTGGAAACCCACACTATTGCTGCGAATGTCATACCGAGTTTTCATTTTATCACTGGCAATCTTGAGCCGTCCTCTTACCAAGCGATTCATTTCTCGCAGTTGGTTTTCTAATTGCGAGGAATAGTTCTTTGGCTCTTGGGACTGAGTCTCAGGTGATCCAAACATCAAGTCCCCAGGAAGACGAATCTCCCGCCCAAACACCAATTTCGCTGGAGTCATGCCGGTTGTGTCATGTACTGATGATCTATACGCCATAAGGAATAGTGGTATACGTTGGTCCCAGTCTGTTTGGTTCTCGTCAACAACTTTCGAAAGATGCTGCTCAAGTGTCCTGTTGAATCTCTCAACCATCCCGTCCGACTGAGGATGCAGAGGCGTTGTCCTGGTCTTTCGAATTCCAAGTAGACGGCATAATTCTTTAAACACTCCTGATTCGAAATTTCTCCCTTGATCCGTATGGATTTCCATAGGGGCTCCATAACGGCAACAGAAGTTGTGAACTAACTGCTTTGCCACAGTGGTAACCTCCTGATTTGGAATTGCGTAGGCTTCCACCCACTTAGTAAAGTAGTCACCTACAACCATGATGTACCGGTTTCCATCGTCAGTAACTGGGAATGGTCCAGCAATGTCTATGGCAATTCTCTCGAAAGGTTGTCCAACGTTATACTGTCTCATTTTTCCTCTGCTTCTGGTTTGTGGGCCCTTGCTTGCAGCACATATTTCACATGTCCGAACCCATTCCTCTACGTCGTGGCGAAGATGAAGCCAATAGAATCGCTTCCGTATTTTGTCAAGGGTTTTGTTAACGCCAAGATGGCCTCCAGATGTTCCATCATGCATCTCCTTCAAAACAGACTGCACTTTACTTCGGGGAACTATCAACTGCATGACCACGTCTCGTCCATCTGCACTTTCCCAAGCCCTTTTCAGCAATCCGTTTTCTAAGGTGAGAGATTCCCATTGTGCCCAGTAGCCCTTCAGGACTTCGGAACCATGGCAGATATCTTGCCAATCCGGGCGGCGACCTTCCTCTTTTGCTGTCAAGATCGGTCCAATGTCTTCATCAGTCATCTGTTCTTGTCGACAGTCTTGTGTTGTCCAGCCATCAGCCAGGAAATCTACAGTGATGGCTTGAACATGTTCGCTTGAGTTTGTTCTTCCTTTCTGTGGCAATGTCGGCAGTCTTCCGGGCACGGTCTTTGTGATAAGCCATCTGCATTACCGTGCAGGCGCCCCCGCCGATGTTGTACCTTGAAGTTGTACTCTTGCAGACGTTCGAGCCACCTTGCCAACTGTCCTTCCGGATTTTTAAATCTCAAGAGCCATGCAAGTGCAGCATGGTCGGTACGTAGTGAAACCTCTCTCCCATAGAGGTATTTATGGAAGTGCTCCAAAGCTCTGACAATTGCCAACAACTCTCTTCTTGTAACACAATAATTTCTCTCTGGTTTAGAAAGCGTCTTGCTGTAATACGCTATTACTCGTTCTTCACCGTTCTGCACTTGAGACAGAACTGCTCCTAGACCAGTATTGCTTGCGTCTGTGTCTACGATGTACTTCCCTTCGGAAGCTGAAAAAGCGAGAATTGGCTGCGAACATAATGCAATCTTCAACGTTCTAAATGCTTGTTCACACTCTCTCGACCACTGGAAGTTTCGTTTATTTTCCGATAGCTCATGTAGTGGTTTAGCAATAGTAGCGAAGCCTTTCACAAAACGTCGGTAATATGAGCATAACCCCAGGAAAATCCGAACTTCGTGTTTATTCTTCGGAACTAGCCAGTCTATTACGGTGTCTACTTTATTAGGATCCATGCTAACGCCCGCTGCCGAAACCAGATGGCCCAAATACTGTACTTCCTTCTGGAATAGAGAACACTTCTTCGGGCTCAGCTTCAGTTGTGCACCGTGAATTCTAGTTAGAACTTCCTTAAGGTTTTCCAAGTGATCTTCAAAAGTCTTCCCGATCACTATGACATCGTCTAAGTAAACAAGGCAAGTTTTCCACTCAGGCCTCGGAGTATCAGGTCCATCAATCTCTCAAATGTTGCCGGTGCATTACAGAGTCCAAATGGCATGACGTTAAATTGGAATAAGCCACTCGGGGTCGAGAAAGCGGTCTTTTCCTTGTCTTTTTGATGAAGACCCACTTGCCAATATCCACTCTTCAGGTTCAATGTGTAAAACCACTGTCCTCCGGACAACGTGTCGAGTGTATCGTCAACGCGAGGTAATGGATAGCAGTCTTTCTTTGTAACGTCATTTAACCTCCGGTAGTCTACGCAGAAACGCAATCCACCATCCTTCTTCGCTACCAGCACTACAGGGAAAGACCAAGCACTTGACGAAGGTTCAATTACTCCCTCTGTCAACATGTCCTGTACTAACCGAGAGATCTCCTCTTGTTTAGATAATGGAGGCCTTCGAGGAGGTTGGCGTATCGGTGTTGTGTCCCCGGTATTGATGCGATGTTGCACAAGAGAGGTTCTTCCCAGTGACTGTCCCCGAACTGCAAAACAATCTTTGAATTCGTGTAAAAACTGTCCGAGTTCTTTTACCTCACCACTTGAGAGGTCGTTAGAAGATCTGTTGAATAATTCTTGCAGTTCCTCTGGTAATTTAGAAGTATCCGACGAACTGGGTCTTCGTTGCGTTATTCCGGCTACCCAGGCCACAGGAGTCAATTTGCCTAGGAGCGTATTGCTTTGTAAAGTGATAGCTTGATCCAAAATATTCGCCACTCTAATAGGTACATTTCCGGTTTCGTCAGGTTTTACTAAACTTCTGGCAATTAGTATGCCCGGTGTGCTGACTACCTGGGGTTCGAATATAGAGCACTGATTGCCCCTAGTATCTACCGCAGTTCTAACCATGATGATCTTTTCGGAGTTTGGCGGAACAGTTACGGCCACTTGGTTTATGACGTCCATCGATTTTTCTGCTGTCGTCATTGTTGATAGCATTACCTCTTCGCCTCCGATTCTCAAGACATTGTTTTTGAAGTCGACTATAAATCCGTATGCGTTCATAACGTCCACACCAAGAATTGCTTCATCCACAATGTCTGCAACAAGTACTTGATGATTAAACTCAAGTCTACCGAGGCGTAGGTGTATCTCCACTTTTCCATACACTTTTACAGGCCGTCCAGTAGCTGTTCGCAAGCTGCAAGAGCACCAGATTGGCTTGAGATCTTTTACCACGTCGGGGCGCACAATAGAAACTGGTGCGCCTGTGTCAACTGTAATCGAGGTTGGCCTTTCTTGAACAAATCCAGTAACTACCAAGCTCCCGGTGTTTTTCTGAACCGTAGAAATTGCGTATTCTCTAGGGGCTTCGTTCCTCCAGTTAGTCAGCACACGCCCCGTTGCACCGACTATTGCTCGTTTCCCTGCTGCTGAATTCTAACCCGACAATCTCGTTGTAGATGTCCAGGTTTCCCACATCGATAACACTTCGGTCTTCCATACTTTCTTATTTTATTCTGTGGCGCCGACCGTCGAGTCTCTGTTCCTTGTTCTTCTTCCTCATCGTCTGTGCCGTCGCGATCTTTTAGCTCGCGCACTTTATGACTTGTCCAACCAGACGCTGATTTGGCGGCCTCAAATTGCAAAGCATGTACCAGGGCGTCCGCACTGTTCTGGTGTCTTGCCATTCGTAACACTTGCTGTAGTTCGTTATCTCGGACACCGGCAGTAAATGTCTGCATCGCAAAACACGTTCGAAAATCTTCTGGCGCTTCAGGATAGGCCAGTCTAATTAGTCTGTCGATACTTGCTTCAAACTCTTGAAGACTTTCCCCGGAATGCTGTCGCCTTGCTCTCAACTGGGTGCAGTACACATCTCGCAAATGTTTATCACCATTTCGTAATTCCAGAGCTTTTATCAACTCGGCATAGGTGTTCTGGCTGTCAGGTGGCACTTTCTGTAGTAGTTCTGCCGCGGGTCCTTTTAATGCAAGATCAAGTGAAACAGCCTTGTCTTTTTCTGTCCAATTATTTGCGCATGCAGCAGCTTCAAATTGGCGGAGGTACGTTGCCCAGTGAGTGCTTCCGTCAAAGGTTGGAGCTTTGACATCAACTGTCCCTACTGCAGGCAAAGTGACTTTCTCTGTTAACTTATTTTCTGTCTTGATCACTGGTACAGTCTGTTCAGAAATTTGTTTTGGTTGAATCTTCATGCACTGTTCTACTTCAATTTAAATTTGTTCTCTTATGTTTACCATTGAGTTTTCTACTGCAGATATTTTTGTTGACATAACTTCTTCCACAGTCCAGGCAGATTTTTCTACATTAGCTATTTTATTTGACATGGATTCTTCTACGTCAGATATTCTGGTAATCTGATTATTGAGCTCACCTCGTAACTCACCTACGTCACCACGTAGGAGACCCAATTCTGCGGTAGTATGTTCTTGTAACCCTTTCTGCATAGTTTCAAAGAGAGCTTCCGTTTTATCTTTTTGTCTTTCTTCTGTCTCTAGCATTAGTGCTTTTTGACGTACCTCAGCTTCTTCTCTTTCCTGCCTGCGTTTTTCATCCTGTCGTATTTCTGCTTCTTCCGCCTCCTGTCTGCGTTTCTCATCCTGTCGTTTCTCTGCTTCTTCTCTTTCTTGTATTCGTTCTTCTTTTTGTCGTCTTTCTGTTTCTTCCGCCTCCTGTCTGCGTCTTTCCTCTGTCTGCAACAACAGCGCCTGGAAATTTTCCATCATCTGACTGGCATCCATTGTTTTTCGATTAATTACGAATTACACTCGTCTTGTACAAAGTATCCACTGTTTCCACTGTTAACCGTTCTATCCCACTTCTGACACCACTGTTACGACGGTCTACTCGATCGTCGTAGGTACAGTGGAAACAAAATAAGTACAAGACACCAATTAAGTCACAAATCACACCTTTAATTGTTATAGTAAAACAGTTCGTAATTAACAACACATTGTCTACAACAAATCAAATGAAATTGTTCGTACCCAATAAAATGTCCACTAATATTAAAACCCAACTGTATTACAATTATACCGTCCGAATGTAAAACGCAACACTTCACTAATAACTACTTGAACGTACACCGTAATAACCCGAACCGCTCTGTAAATATATCGCACTAATACTCTGGAACCGCACAGTCAAAAATCTCGCATTGAACTGAAAAACTAAGGCCGCGACGCGATGTATTTATAGTTACGCTCACACACCAGAAGCTTCCAAACTGCGTCTTATCTCTCGCGAACTACGTAATTGCTGCGGCCTTGACACAGTCCGAGCGCCCGAGCGAAGGCTGACACAGTCGAGAAAATTCTCGCAACATGCGTTTAGTAGCACGTACACCACACGCTTACGTCGAGATCTTTCTGGCGCATTCGATAAACGCGTAGAGTGTTCTGTGCTGTCGTAGCACTGCCCCTCCTTAAGCCTGTTCGTCCCGAACTGGCAAAGCGTCTCTAAATTTGTATTTAGCCAGGCGATCTAGGTGGACGACCTTGAACTTTCGCTGTCCTTCCTGTTGAATCCGATAAACAACATCGTTAATCCTTTTTTTTACAGTGTAGGGTCCTTCCCAGTTAGACTGAAGCTTAGGTGAGCGACCACGACGGCGCTTTGGATTGAACAACCAGACCTGATCTCCTTCTTGGAAACCCACACTATTGCTGCGAATGTCATACCGAGTTTTCATTTTATCACTGGCAATCTTGAGCCGTCCTCTTACCAAGCGATTCATTTCTCGCAGTTGGTTTTCTAATTGCGAGGAATAGTTCTTTGGCTCTTGGGACTGAGTCTCAGGTGATCCAAACATCAAGTCCCCAGGAAGACGAATCTCCCGCCCAAACACCAATTTCGCTGGAGTCATGCCGGTTGTGTCATGTACTGATGATCTATACGCCATAAGGAATAGTGGTATACGTTGGTCCCAGTCTGTTTGGTTCTCGTCAACAACTTTCGAAAGATGCTGCTCAAGTGTCCTGTTGAATCTCTCAACCATCCCGTCCGACTGAGGATGCAGAGGCGTTGTCCTGGTCTTTCGAATTCCAAGTAGACGGCATAATTCTTTAAACACTCCTGATTCGAAATTTCTCCCTTGATCCGTATGGATTTCCATAGGGGCTCCATAACGGCAACAGAAGTTGTGAACTAACTGCTTTGCCACAGTGGTACCCTCCTGATTTGGAATTGCGTAGGCTTCCACCCACTTAGTAAAGTAGTCACCTACAACCATGATGTACCGGTTTCCATCGTCAGTAACTGGGAATGGTCCAGCAATGTCTATGGCAATTCTCTCGAAAGGTTGTCCAACGTTATACTGTCTCATTTTTCCCCTGCTTCTGGTTTGTGGGCCCTTGCTTGCAGCACATATTTCACACGTCCGAACCCATTCCTCTACGTCGTGGCGAAGATGAAGCCAATAGAATCGCTTCCGTATTTTGTCAAGGGTTTTATTAACGCCAAGATGGCCTCCAGATGTTCCATCATGCATCTCCTTCAAAACAGACTGCACTTTACTTCGGGGAACTATCAACTGCATGACCACGTCTCGTCCATCTGCACTTTCCCAAGCCCTTTTCAGCAATCCGTTTTCTAAGGTGAGAGATTCCCATTGTGCCCAGTAGCCCTTCAGGACTTCGGAACCATGGCAGATATCTTGCCAATCCGGGCGGCGACCTTCCTCTTTTGCTGTCAAGATCGGTCCAATGTCTTCATCAGTCATCTGTTCTTGTCGACAGTCTTGTGTTGTCCAGCCATCAGCCAGGAAATCTACAGTGATGGCTTAAACATGTTCGCTTGAGTTTTGTTGTTCCTTTCTGTGGCAATGTCGGCAGTCTTCCGGGCACGGTCTTCGTGATAAGCCATCTGCATTACCGTGCAGGCGCCCCCGCCGATGTTGTACCTTGAAGTTGTACTCTTGCAGACGTTCGAGCCACCTTGCCAACTGTCCTTCCGGATTTTTAAATCTCAAGAGCCATGCAAGTGCAGCATGGTCGGTACGTAGTGAAACCTCTCTCCCATAGAGGTATTTATGGAAGTGCTCCAAAGCTCTGACAATTGCCAACAACTCTCTTCTTGTAACACAATAATTTCTCTCTGGTTTAGAAAGCGTCTTGCTGTAATACGCTATTACTCGTTCTTCACCGTTCTGCACTTGAGACAGAACTGCTCCTAGACCAGTATTGCTTGCGTCTGTGTCTACGATGTACTTCCCTTCGGAAGCTGAAAAAGCGAGAATTGGCTGCGAACATAATGCAATCTTCAACGTTCTAAATGCTTGTTCACACTCTCTCGACCACTGGAAGTTTCGTTTATTTTCCGATAGCTCATGTAGTGGTTTAGCAATAGTAGCGAAGCCTTTCACAAAACGTCGGTAATATGAGCATAACCCCAGGAAAATCCGAACTTCGTGTTTATTCTTCGGAACTAGCCAGTCTATTACGGTGTCTACTTTATTAGGATCCATGCTAACGCCCGCTGCCGAAACCAGATGGCCCAAATACTGTACTTCCTTCTGGAATAGAGAACACTTCTTCGGGCTCAGCTTCAGTTGTGCACCGTGAATTCTAGTTAGAACTTCCTTAAGGGTTTCCAAGTGATCTTCGAAAGTCTTCCCGATGACTATGATATCGTCTAAGTAAACAAGGCAAGTTTTGCACTTCAGGCCTCGGAGTATCAGGTCCATCAATCTCTCAAATGTTGCCGGTGCATTACAGAGTCCAAATGGCATGACGTTAAATTGGAATAAGCCACTCGGGGTCGAGAAAGCGGTCTTTTCCTTGTCTTCTTGATGAAGACCCACTTGCCAATATCCACTCTTCAGGTCCAATGTGGAAAACCACTGTGCTGCGGACAACGTGTCGAGTGTATCGTCAACGCGAGGTAATGGATAGCAGTCTTTCTTTGTAACGTCATTTAACCTCCGGTAGTCTACGCAGAAACGCAATCCACCATCCTTCTTCGCTACCAGCACTACAGGGAAAGACCAAGCACTTGACGAAGGTTCAATTACTCCCTCTGTCAACATGTCCTGTACTAACCGAGACATCTCCTCTTGTTTAGATAATGGAGGCCTTCGAGGAGGTTGGCGTATCGGTGTTGTGTCCCCGGTATTGATGCGATGTTGCACACTAGAGGTTCTTCCCAGTGACTGTCCCCGAACTGCAAAACAATCTTTGAATTCGTGTAAAAACTGTCCGAGTTCATTTACCTCACCACTTGAGAGGTCGTTAGAAGATCTGTTGAATAATTCTTGCAGTTCCTCTGGTAATTTAGAAGTATCCGACGAACTGGGTCTTCGTTGCGTTATTCCGGCTACCCAGGCCACAGGAGTCAATTTGCCTAGGAGCGTATTGCTTTGTAAAGTGATAGCTTGATCCAAAATATTCGCCACTCTAATAGGTACATTTCCGGTTTCGTCAGGTTTTACTAAACTTCTGGCAATTAGTATGCCCGGTGTGCTGACTACCTGGGGTTCGAATATAGAGCACTGATTGCCCCTAGTATCTACCGCAGTTCTAACCATGATGATCTTTTCGGAGTTTGGCGGAACAGTTACGGCCACTTGGTTTATGACGTCCATCGATTTTTCTGCTGTCGTCATTGTTGATAGCATTACCTCTTCGCCTCCGATTCTCAAGACATTGTTTTTGAAGTCGACTATAAATCCGTATGCGTTCATAACGTCCACACCAAGAATTGCTTCATCCACAATGTCTGCAACAAGTACTTGATGATTAAACTCAAGTCTACCGAGGCGTAGGTGTATCTCCACTTTTCCATACACTTTTACAGGCCGTCCAGTAGCTGTTCGCAAGCTGCAAGAGCACCAGATTGGCTTGAGATCTTTCACCACGTCGGGGCGCACAATAGAAACTGTTGCGCCTGTGTCAACTGTAATCGAGGTTGGCCTTTCTTGAACAAATCCAGTAACTACCAAGCTCCCGGTGTTTTTCTGAACCGTAGAAATTGCGTATTCTCTAGGGGCTTCGTTCCTCCAGTTAGTCAGCACACGCCCCGTTGCACCGACTATTGCTCGTTTCCCTGCTGCTGAATTCTAACCCGACAATCTCGCTGTAGATGTCCAGGTTTCCCACATCGATAACACTTCGGTCTTCCATCCTTTCTTATTTTATTCTGTGGCGCCGACCGTCGAGTCTCTGTTCCTTGTTCTTCTTCCTCATCGTCTGTGCCGTCGCGATCTTTTAGCTCGCGCACTTTATGACTTGTCCAACCAGACGCTGATTTGGCGGCCTCAAATTGCAAAGCATGTACCAGGGCGTCCGCACTGTTCTGGTATCTTGCCATTCGTAACACTTGCTGTAGTTCGTTATCTCGGACACCGGCAGTAAATGTCTGCATCGCAAAACACGTTCGAAAATCTTCTGGCGCTTCAGGATAGGCCAGTCTAATTAGTCTGTCGATACTTGCTTCAAACTCTTGAAGACTTTCCCCGGAATGCTGTCGCCTTGCTCTCAACTGGGTGCAGTACACATCTCGCAAATGTTTATCACCATACCGTAATTCCAGAGCTTTTATCAACTCGGCATAGGTGTTCTGGCTGTCAGGTGGCACTTTCTGTAGTAGTTCTGCCGCGGGTCCTTTTAATGCAAGAACAAGTGAAACAGCCTTGTCTTTTTCTGTCCAATTATTTGCGCATGCAGCAGCTTCAAATTGGCGGAGGTACGTTGCATAGTGAGTGCTTCCGTCAAAGGTTGGAGCTTTGCCATCAACTGTCCCTACTGCAGGCAAAGTGACTTTCTCTGTTAACTTATTTTCTGTCTTGATCACTGGTACAGTCTGTTCAGAAAATTGTTTTGGTTGAATCTTCATGCACTGTTCAACTTCAATTTTAATTTGTTCTCTTATGTTTACCATTGAGTTTTCTACTGCAGATATTTTTGTTGACATAACTTCTTCCACAGTCCAGACAGATTTTTCTACTTTAGCTATTTTATTTGACATGGATTCTTCTACGTCAGATATTCTGGTAATCTGATTATTGAGCTCACCTCGTAACTCACCTACGTCACCACGTAGGAGACCAAATTCTTCGGTAGTATGTTCTTGTAACCCTTTCTGCATAGTTTCAAAGAGAGCTTCCGTTTTATCTTTTTGTCTTTCTTCTGTATCTAGCATTAGTGCTTTCTGACGTACCTCAGCTTCTTCTCTTTCCTGCCTGCGTTTTTCATCCTGTCGATTTTCTGCTTCTTCCGCCTCCTTTCTGCGTTTCTCATCCTGTCGTTTCTATGCTTCTTCTCTTTCTTGTATTCGTTCTTCTTTTTGTCGTCTTTCTGTTTCTTCCGCCTCCTGTCTGCGTCTTTCCTCTGTCTGCAACAACAGCGCCTGGAAATTTTCCATCATCTGACTGGCATCCATTGTTTTTCGATTAATTACGAATTACACTCGTCTTGTACAAAGTATCCACTGTTTCCACTGTTAACCGTTCTATCCCACTTCTGACACCACTGTTGCGACGGTCTACTCGATCGTCGTAGGTACAGTGGAAACAAAATAAGTACAAGACACCAATTAAGTCACTAATCACACCTTTAATTGTTATAGTAAAACAGTTCGTAATTAACAACACATTGTCTACAAAAAATCAAATGAAATTGTTCGTACCCAATAAAATGTCCACTAATATTAAAACCCAACTGTATTACAATTATACCGTCCGAATATAAAACGCAACACTTCACTAATAACTACTTGAACGTACACCGTAATAACCCGAACCGCTCTGTAAATATATCGCACTAATACTCTGGAACCGCACAGTCAAAAATCTCGCATTGAACTGAAAAACTAAGGCCGCGACGTGATGTATTTATAGTTACGCTCACACACCAGAAGCTTCCAAACTGCGTCTTATCTCTCGCGAACTACGTAATTGCTGCGGCCTTGACACAGTCCGAGCGCCCGAGCGAAGGCTGACACAGTCGAGAAAATTCTCGCAACATGCGTTTAGTAGCACGTACACCACACGCTTACGTCGAGATCTTTCTGGCGCATTCGATAAACGCGTAGAGTGTTCTGTGCTGTCGTAGCACTGCCCCTCGTTAAGCCTGTTCGTCCCGAACTGGCAAAGCGTCTCTAAATTTGTATTTAGCCAGGCGATCTAGGTGGACGACCTTGAACTTTCGCTGTCCTTCCTGTTGAATCCGATAAACAACATCGTTAATCCTTTTTTTTACAGTGTAGGGTCCTTCCCAGTTAGACTGAAGCTTAGGTGAGCGACCACGACGGCGCTTTGGATTGAACAACCAGACCTGATCTCCTTCTTGGAAACCCACACTATTGCTGCGAATGTCATACCGAGTTTTCATTTTATCACTGGCAATCTTGAGCCGTCCTCTTACCAAGCGATTCATTTCTCGCAGTTGGTTTTCTAATTGCGAGGAATAGTTCTTTGGCTCTTGGGACTGAGTCTCAGGTGATCCAAACATCAAGTCCCCAGGAAGACGAATCTCCCGCCCAAACACCAATTTCGCTGGAGTCATGCCGGTTGTGTCATGTACTGATGATCTATACGCCATAAGGAATAGTGGTATACGTTGGTCCCAGTCTGTTTGGTTCTCGTCAACAACTTTCGAAAGATGCTGCTCAAGTGTCCTGTTGAATCTCTCAACCATCCCGTCCGACTGAGGATGCAGAGGCGTTGTCCTGGTCTTTCGAATTCCAAGTAGACGGCATAATTCTTTAAACACTCCTGATTCGAAATTTCTCCCTTGATCCGTATGGATTTCCATAGGGGCTCCATAACGGCAACAGAAGTTGTGAACTAACTGCTTTGCCACAGTGGTAACCTCCTGATTTGGAATTGCGTAGGCTTCCACCCACTTAGTAAAGTAGTCACCTACAACCATGATGTACCGGTTTCCATCGTCAGTAACTGGGAATGGTCCAGCAATGTCTATGGCAATTCTCTCGAAAGGTTGTCCAACGTTATACTGTCTCATTTTTCCCCTGCTTCTGGTTTGTGGGCCCTTGCTTGCAGCACATATTTCACACGTCCGAACCCATTCCTCTACGTCGTGGCGAAGATGAAGCCAATAGAATCGCTTCCGTATTTTGTCAAGGGTTTTATTAACGCCAAGATGGCCTCCAGATGTTCCATCATGCATCTCCTTCAAAACAGACTGCACTTTACTTCGGGGAACTATCAACTGCATGACCACGTCTCGTCCATCTGCACTTTCCCAAGCCCTTTTCAGCAATCCGTTTTCTAAGGTGAGAGATTCCCATTGTGCCCAGTAGCCCTTCAGGACTTCGGAACCATGGCAGATATCTTGCCAATCCGGGCGGCGACCTTCCTCTTTTGCTGTCAAGATCGGTCCAATGTCTTCATCAGTCATCTGTTCTTGTCGACAGTCTTGTGTTGTCCAGCCATCAGCCAGGAAATCTACAGTGATGGCTTGAACATGTTCGCTTGAGTTTTGTTCTTCCTTTCTGTGGCAATGTCGGCAGTCTTCCGGGCACGGTCTTCGTGATAAGCCATCTGCATTACCGTGCAGGCGCGATGTTGTAACTTGAAGTTGTACTCTTGCAGACGTTCGAGCCACCTTGCCAACTGTCCTTCCGGATTTTTAAATCTCAAGAGCCATGCAAGTGCAGCATGGTCGGTACGTAGTGAAACCTCTTTCCCATAGAGGTATTTATGGAAGTGCTCCAAAGCTCTGACAATTGCCAACAACTCTCTTCTTGTAACACAATAATTTCTCTCTGGTTTAGAAAGCGTCTTGCTGTAATACGCTATTACTCGTTCTTCACCGTTCTGCACTTGAGACAGAACTGCTCCTAGACCAGTATTGCTTGCGTCTGTGTCTACGATGTACTTCCCTTCGGAAGCTGAAAAAGCGAGAATTGGCTGCGAACATAATGCAATCTTCAACGTTCTAAATGCTTGTTCACACTCTCTCGACCACTGGAAGTTTCGTTTATTTTCCGATAGCTCATGTAGTGGTTTAGCAATAGTAGCGAAGCCTTTCACAAAACGTCGGTAATATGAGCATAACCCCAGGAAAATCCGAACTTCGTGTTTATTCTTCGGAACTAGCCAGTCTATTACGGTGTCTACTTTATTAGGATCCATGCTAACGCCCGCTGCCGAAACCAGATGGCCCAAATACTGTACTTCCTTCTGGAATAGAGAACACTTCTTCGGGCTCAGCTTCAGTTGTGCACCGTGAATTCTAGTTAGAACTTCCTTAAGGGTTTCCAAGTGATCTTCGAAAGTCTTCCCGATGACTATGATATCGTCTAAGTAAACAAGGCAAGTTTTGCACGTCAGGCCTCGGAGTATCAGGTCCATCAATCTCTCAAATGTTGCCGGTGCATTACAGAGTCCAAATGGCATGACGTTAAATTGGAATAAGCCACTCGGGGTCGAGAAAGCGGTCTTTTCCTTGTCTTCTTGATGAAGACCCACTTGCCAATATCCACTCTTCAGGTCCAATGTGGAAAACCACTGTGCTGCGGACAACGTGTCGAGTGTATCGTCAACGCGAGGTAATGGATAGCAGTCTTTCTTTGTAACGTCATTTAACCTCCGGTAGTCTACGCAGAAACGCAATCCACCATCCTTCTTCGCTACCAGCACTACAGGGAAAGACCAAGCACTTGACGAAGGTTCAATTACTCCCTCTGTCAACATGTCCTGTACTAACCGAGACATCTCCTCTTGTTTAGATAATGGAGGCCTTCGAGGAGGTTGGCGTATCGGTGTTGTGTCCCCGGTATTGATGCGATGTTGCACACTAGAGGTTCTTCCCAGTGACTGTCCCCGAACTGCAAAACAATCTTTGAATTCGTGTAAAAACTGTCCGAGTTCTTTTACCTCACCACTTGAGAGGTCGTTAGAAGATCTGTTGAATAATTCTTGCAGTTCCTCTGGTAATTTAGAAGTATCCGACGAACTGGGTCTTCGTTGCGTTATTCCGGCTACCCAGGCCACAGGAGTCAATTTGCCTAGGAGCGTATTGCTTTGTAAAGTGATAGCTTGATCCAAAATATTCGCCACTCTAATAGGTACATTTCCGGTTTCGTCAGGTTTTACTAAACTTCTGGCAATTAGTATGCCCGGTGTGCTGACTACCTGGGGTTCGAATATAGAGCACTGATTGCCCCTAGTATCTACCGCAGTTCTAACCATGATGATCTTTTCGGAGTTTGGCGGAACAGTTACGGCCACTTGGTTTATGACGTCCATCGATTTTTCTGCTGTCGTCATTGTTGATAGCATTACCTCTTCGCCTCCGATTCTCAAGACATTGTTTTTGAAGTCGACTATAAATCCGTATGCGTTCATAACGTCCACACCAAGAATTGCTTCATCCACAATGTCTGCAACAAGTACTTGATGATTAAACTCAAGTCTACCGAGGCGTAGGTGTATCTCCACTTTTCCATACACTTTTACAGGCCGTCCAGTAGCTGTTCGCAAGCTGCAAGAGCACCAGATTGGCTTGAGATCTTTCACCACGTCGGGGCGCACAATAGAAACTGTTGCGCCTGTGTCAACTGTAATCGAGGTTGGCCTTTCTTGAACAAATCCAGTAACTACCAAGCTCCCGGTGTTTTTCTGATGCGTAGAAATTGCGTATTCTCTAGGGGCTTCGTTCCTCCAGTTAGTCAGCACACGCCCCGTTGCACCGACTATTGCTCGTTTCCCTGCTGCTGAATTCTAACCCGACAATCTCGCTGTAGATGTCCAGGTTTCCCACATCGATAACACTTCGGTCTTCCATCCTTTCTTATTTTAATCTGTGGCGCCGACCGTCGAGTCTCTGTTCCTTGTTCTTCTTCCTCATCGTCTGTGCCGTCGCGATCATTTAGCTCGCGCACTTTATGACTTGTCCAACCAGACGCTGATTTGGCGGCCTCAAATTGCAAAGCATGTACCAGGGCGTCCGCACTGTTCTGGTATCTTGCCATTCGTAACACTTGCTGTAGTTCGTTATCTCGGACACCGGCAGTAAATGTCTGCATCGCAAAACACGTTCGAAAATCTTCTGGCGCTTCAGGATAGGCCAGTCTAATTAGTCTGTCGATACTTGCTTCAAACTCTTGAAGACTTTCCCCGGAATGCTGTCGCCTTGCTCTCAACTGGGTGCAGTACACATCTCGCAAATGTTTATCACCATACCGTAATTCCAGAGCTTTTATCAACTCGGCATAGGTGTTCTGGCTGTCAGGTGGCACTTTCTGTAGTAGTTCTGCCACGGGTCCTTTTAATGCAAGAACAAGTGAAACAGCCTTGTCTTTTTCTGTCCAATTATTTGCGCATGCAGCAGCTTCAAATTGGCGGAGGTACGTTGCATAGTGAGTGCTTCCGTCAAAGGTTGGAGCTTTGACATCAACTGTCCCTACTGCAGGCAAAGTGACTTTCTCTGTTAACTTATTTTCTGTCTTGATCACTGGTACAGTCTGTTCAGAAATTTGTTTTGGTTGAATCTTCATGCACTGTTCAACTTCAATTTTAATTTGTTCTCTTATGTTTACCATTGAGTTTTCTACTGCAGATATTTTTGTTGACATAACTTCTTCCACAGTCCAGACAGATTTTTCTACTTTAGCTATTTTATTTGACATGGATTCTTCTACGTCAGATATTCTGGTAATCTGATTATTGAGCTCACCTCGTAACTCACCTACGTCACCACGTAGGAGACCAAATTCTTCGGTAGTATGTTCATGTAACCCTTTCTGCATAGTTTCAAAGAGAGCTTCCGTTTTATCTTTTTGTCTTTCTTCTGTATCTAGCATTAGTGCTTTCTGACGTACCTCAGCTTCTTCTCTTTCCTGCCTGCGTTTTTCATCCTGTCGATTTTCTGCTTCTTCCGCCTCCTTTCTGCGTTTCTCATCCTGTCGTTTCTCTGCTTCTTCTCTTTCTTGTATTCGTTCTTCTTTTTGTCGTCTTTCTGTTTCTTCCGCCTCCTGTCTGCGTCTTTCCTCTGTCTGCAACAACAGCGCCTGGAAATTTTCCATCATCTGACTGGCATCCATTGTTTTTCGATTAATTACGAATTACACTCGTCTTGTACAAAGTATCCACTGTTTCCACTGTTAACCGTTCTATCCCACTTCTGACACCACTGTTGCGACGGTCTACTCGATCGTCGTAGGTACAGTGGAAACAAAATAAGTACAAGACACCAATTAAGTCACTAATCACACCTTTAATTGTTATAGTAAAACAGTTCGTAATTAACAACACATTGTCTACAACAAATCAAATGAAATTGTTCGTACGCCAAAAAATGTCCACTAATATTAAAACCCAACTGTATTACAATTATACCGTCCGAATATAAAACGCAACACTTCACTAATAACTACTTGAACGTACACCGTAATAACCCGAACCGCTCTGTAAATATATCGCACTAATACTCTGGAACCGCACAGTCAAAAATCTCGCATTGAACTGAAAAACTAAGGCCGCGACGCGATGTATTTATAGTTACGCTCACACACCAGAAGCTTCCAAACTGCGTCTTATCTCTCGCGAACTACGTAATTGCTGCGGCCTTGACACAGTCCGAGCGCCCGAGCGAAGGCCGACACAGTCGAGAAAATTCTCGCAACATGCGTTTAGTAGCACGTACACCACACGCTTACGTCGAGATCTTTCTGGCGCATTCGATAAACGCGTAGAGTGTTCTGTGCTGTCGTAGCACTGCCCCTCCTTAAGCCTGTTCGTCCCGAACTGGCAAAGCGTCTCTAAATTTGTATTTAGCCAGGCGATCTAGGTGGACGACCTTGAACTTTCGCTGTCCTTCCTGTTGAATCCGATAAACAACATCGTTAATCCTTTTTTTTACAGTGTAGGGTCCTTCCCAGTTAGACTGAAGCTTAGGTGAGCGACCACGACGGCGCTTTAGATTGAACAACCAGACCTGATCACCTTCTTGGAAACCCACACTATTGCTGCGAATGTCATACCGAGTTTTCATTTTATCACTGGCAATCTTGAGCCGTCCTCTTACCAAGCGATTCATTTCTCGCAGTTGGTTTTCTAATTGCGAGGAATAGTTCTTTGGCTCTTGGGACTGAGTCTCAGGTGATCCAAACATCAAGTCCCCAGGAAGACGAATCTCCCGCCCAAACACCAATTTCGCTGGAGTCATGCCGGTTGTGTCATGTACTGATGATCTATACGCCATAAGGAATAGTGGTATACGTTGGTCCCAGTCTGTTTGGTTCTCGTCAACAACTTTCGAAAGATGCTGCTCAAGTGTCCTGTTGAATCTCTCAACCATCCCGTCCGACTGAGGATGCAGAGGCGTTGTCCTGGTCTTTCGAATTCCAAGTAGACGGCATAATTCTTTAAACACTCCTGATTCGAAATTTCTCCCTTGATCCGTATGGATTTCCATAGGGGCTCCATAACGGCAACAGAAGTTGTGAACTAACTGCTTTGCCACAGTGGTAACCTCCTGATTTGGAATTGCGTAGGCTTCCACCCACTTAGTAAAGTAGTCACCTACAACCATGATGTACGGTTTCCATCGTCAGTAACTGGGAATGGTCCAGCAATGTCTATGGCAATTCTCTCGAAAGGTTGTCCAACGTTATACTGTCTCATTTTTCCCCTGCTTCTGGTTTGTGGGCCCTTGCTTGCAGCACATATTTCACACGTCCGAACCCATTCCTCTACGTCGTGGCGAAGATGAAGCCAATAGAATCGCTTCCGTATTTTGTCAAGGGTTTTATTAACGCCAAGATGGCCTCCAGATGTTCCATCATGCATCTCCTTCAAAACAGACTGCACTTTACTTCGGGGAACTATCAACTGCATGACCACGTCTCGTCCATCTGCACTTTCCCAAGCCCTTTTCAGCAATCCGTTTTCTAAGGTGAGAGATTCCCATTGTGCCCAGTAGCCCTTCAGGACTTCGGAACCATGGCAGATATCTTGCCAATCCGGGCGGCGACCTTCCTCTTTTGCTGTCAAGATCGGTCCAATGTCTTCATCAGTCATCTGTTCTTGTCGACAGTCTTGTGTTGTCCAGCCATCAGCCAGGAAATCTACAGTGATGGCTTGAACATGTTCGCTTGAGTTTTGTTCTTCCTTTCTGTGGCAATGTCGGCAGTCTTCCGGGCACGGTCTTCGTGATAAGCCATCTGCATTACCGTGCAGGCGCGATGTTGTACCTTGAAGTTGTACTCTTGCAGACGTTCGAGCCACCTTGCCAACTGTCCTTCCGGATTTTTAAATCTCAAGAGCCATGCAAGTGCAGCATGGTCGGTACGTAGTGAAACCTCTCTCCCATAGAGGTATTTATGGAAGTGCTCCAAAGCTCTGACAATTGCCAACAACTCTCTTCTTGTAACACAATAATTTCTCTCTGGTTTAGAAAGCGTCTTGCTGTAATACGCTATTACTCGTTCTTCAAAGTTCTGCACTTGAGACAGAACTGCTCCTAGACCAGTATTGCTTGCGTCTGTGTCTACGATGTACTTCCCTTCGGAAGCTGAAAAAGCGAGAATTGGCTGCGAACATAATGCAATCTTCAACGTTCTAAATGCTTGTTCACACTCTCTCGACCACTGGAAGTTTCGTTTATTTTCCGATAGCTCATGTAGTGGTTTAGCAATAGTAGCGAAGCCTTTCACAAAACGTCGGTAATATGAGCATAACCCCAGGAAAATCCGAACTTCGTGTTTATTCTTCGGAACTAGCCAGTCTATTACGGTGTCTACTTTATTAGGATCCATGCTAACGCCCGCTGCCGAAACCAGATGGCCCAAATACTGTACTTCCTTCTGGAATAGAGAACACTTCTTCGGCTCAGCTTCAGTTGTGCACCGTGAATTCTAGTTAGAACTTCCTTAAGGGTTTCCAAGTGATCTTCGAAAGTCTTCCCGATGACTATGATATCGTCTAAGTAAACAAGGCAAGTTTTGCACGTCAGGCCTCGGAGTATCAGGTCCATCAATCTCTCAAATGTTGCCGGTGCATTACAGAGTCCAAATGGCATGACGTTAAATTGGAATAAGCCACTCGGGGTCGAGAAAGCGGTCTTTTCCTTGTCTTCTTGATGAAGACCCACTTGCCAATATCCACTCTTCAGGTCCAATGTGGAAAACCACTGTGCTGCGGACAACGTGTCGAGTGTATCGTCAACGCGAGGTAATGGATAGCAGTCTTTCTTTGTAACGTCATTTAACCTCCGGTAGTCTACGCAGAAGCGCAATCCACCATCCTTCTTCGCTACCAGCACTACAGGGAAAGACCAAGCACTTGACGAAGGTTCAATTACTCCCTCTGTCAACATGTCCTGTACTAACCGAGACATCTCCTCTTGTTTAGATAATGGAGGCCTTCGAGGAGGTTGGCGTATCGGTGTTGTGTCCCCGGTATTGATGCGATGTTGCACAAGAGAGGTTCTTCCCAGTGACTGTCCCCGAACTGCAAAACAATCTTTGAATTCGTGTAAAAACTGTCCGAGTTCTTTTACCTCACCACTTGAGAGGTCGTTAGAAGATCTGTTGAATAATTCTTGCAGTTCCTCTGGTAATTTAGAAGTATCCGACGAACTGGGTCTTCGTTGCGTTATTCCGGCTACCCAGGCCACAGGAGTCAATTTGCCTAGGAGCGTATTGCTTTGTAAAGTGATAGCTTGATCCAAAATATTCGCCACTGTAATAGGTACATTTCCGGTTTCGTCAGGTTTTACTAAACTTCTGGCAATTAGTATGCCCGGTGTGCTGACTACCTGGGGTTCGAATATAGAGCACTGATTGCCCCTAGTATCTACCGCAGTTCTAACCATGATGATCTTTTCGGAGTTTGGCGGAACAGTTACGGCCACTTGGTTTATGACGTCCATCGATTTTTCTGCTGTCGTCATTGTTGATAGCATTACCTCTTCGCCACCGATTCTCAAGACATTGTTTTTGAAGTCGACTATAAATCCGTATGCGTTCATAACGTCCACACCAAGAATTGCTTCATCCACAATGTCTGCAACAAGTACTTGATGATTAAACTCAAGTCTACCGAGGCGTAGGTGTATCTCCACTTTTCCATACACTTTTACAGGCCGTCCAGTAGCTGTTCGCAAGCTGCAAGAGCACCAGATTGGCTTGAGATCTTTCACCACGTCGGGGCGCACAATAGAAACTGTTGCGCCTGTGTCAACTGTAATCGAGGTTGGCCTTTCTTGAACAAATCCAGTAACTACCAAGCTCCCGGTGTTTTTCTGATGCGTAGAAATTGCGTATTCTCTAGGGGCTTCGTTCCTCCAGTTAGTCAGCACACGCCCCGTTGCACCGACTATTGCTCGTTTCCCTGCTGCTGAATTCTAACCCGACAATCTCGCTGTAGATGTCCAGGTTTCCCACATCGATAACACTTCGGTCTTCCATCCTTTCTTATTTTATTCTGTGGCGCCGACCGTCGAGTCTCTGTTCCTTGTTCTTCTTCCTCATCGTCTGTGCCGTCGCGATCTTTTAGCTCGCGCACTTTATGACTTGTCCAACCAGACGCTGATTTGGCGGCCTCAAATTGCAAAGCATGTACCAGGGCGTCCGCACTGTTCTGGTATCTTGCCATTCGTAACACTTGCTGTAGTTCGTTATCTCGGACACCGGCAGTAAATGTCTGCATCGCAAAACACTTTCGAAAATCTTCTGGCGCTTCAGGATAGGCCAGTCTAATTAGTCTGTCGATACTTGCTTCAAACTCTTGAAGACTTTCCCCGGAATGCTGTCGCCTTGCTCTCAACTGGGTGCAGTACACATCTCGCAAATGTTTATCACCATACCGTAATTCCAGAGCTTTTATCAACTCGGCATAGGTGTTCTGGCTGTCAGGTGGCACTTTCTGTAGTAGTTCTGCCGCGGGTCCTTTTAATGCAAGAACAAGTGAAACAGCCTTGTCTTTTTCTGTCCAATTATTTGCGCATGCAGCAGCTTCAAATTGGCGGAGGTACGTTGCATAGTGAGTGCTTCCGTCAAAGGTTGGAGCTTTGACATCAACTGTCCCTACTGCAGGCAAAGTGACTTTCTCTGTTAACTTATTTTCTGTCTTGATCACTGGTACAGTCTGTTCAGAAATTTGTTTTGGTTGAATCTTCATGCACTTTTCAACTTCAATTTTAATTTGTTCTCTTATGTTTACCATTGAGTTTTCTACTGCAGATATTTTTGTTGACATAACTTCTTCCACAGTCCAGACAGATTTTTCTACTTTAGCTATTTTATTTGACATGGATTCTTCTACGTCAGATATTCTGGTAATCTGATTATTGAGCTCACCTCGTAACTCACCTACGTCACCACGTAGGAGACCAAATTCTTCGGTAGTATGTTCATGTAACCCTTTCTGCATAGTTTCAAAGAGAGCTTCCGTTTTATCTTTTTGTCTTTCTTCTGTATCTAGCATTAGTGCTTTCTGACGTACCTCAGCTTCTTCTCTTTCCTGCCTGCGTTTTTCATCCTGTCGATTTTCTGCTTCTTCCGCCTCCTTTCTGCGTTTCTCATCCTGTCGTTTCTCTGCTTCTTCTCTTTCTTGTATTCGTTCTTCTTTTTGTCGTCTTTCTGTTTCTTCCGCCTCCTGTCTGCGTCTTTCCTCTGTCTGCAACAACAGCGCCTGGAAATTTTCCATCATCTGACTGGCATCCATTGTTTTCGATTAATTACGAATTACACTCGTCTTGTACAAAGTATCCACTGTTTCCACTGTTAACCGTTCTATCCCACTTCTGACGCCACTGTTGCGACGGTCTACTCGATCGTCGTAGGTACAGTGGAAACAAAATAAGTACAAGACACCAATTAAGTCACTAATCACACCTTTAATTGTTATAGTAAAACAGTTCGTAATTAACAACACATTGTCTACAACAAATCAAATGAAATTGTTCGTACGCAATAAAATGTCCACTAATATTAAAACCCAACTGTATTACAATTACACCGTCCGAATATAAAACGCAACACTTCACTAATAACTACTTGAACGTACACCGTAATAACCCGAACCGCTCTGTAAATATATCGCACTAATACTCTGGAACCGCACAGTCAAAAATCTCGCATTGAACTGAAAAACTAAGGCCGCGACGCGATGTATTTATAGTTACGCTCACACACCAGAAGCTTCCAAACTGCGTCTTATCTCTCGCGAACTACGTAATTGCTGCGGCCTTGACAAAGTCCGAGCGCCCGAGCGAAGGCCGACACAGTCGAGAAAATTCTCGCAACATGCGTTTAGTAGCACGTACACCACACGCTTACGTCGAGATCTTTCTGGCGCATTCGATAAACGCGTAGAGTGTTCTGTGCTGTCGTAGCACTGCCCCTCCTTAAGCCTGTTCGTCCCGAACTGGCAAAGCGTCTCTAAATTTGTATTTAGCCAGGCGATCTAGGTGGACGACCTTGAACTTTCGCTGTCCTTCCTGTTGAATCCGATAAACAACATCGTTAATCCTTTTTTTTACAGTGTAGGGTCCTTCCCAGTTAGACTGAAGCTTAGGTGAGCGACCACGACGGCGCTTTAGATTGAACAACCAGACCTGATCACCTTCTTGGAAACCCACACTATTGCTGCGAATGTCATACCGAGTTTTCATTTTATCACTGGCAATCTTGAGCCGTCCTCTTACCAAGCGATTCATTTCTCGCAGTTGGTTTTCTAATTGCGAGGAATAGTTCTTTGGCTCTTGGGACTGAGTCTCAGGTGATCCAAACATCAAGTCCCCAGGAAGACGAATCTCCCGCCCAAACACCAATTTCGCTGGAGTCATGCCGGTTGTGTCATGTACTGATGATCTATACGCCATAAGGAATAGTGGTATACGTTGGTCCCAGTCTGTTTGGTTCTCGTCAACAACTTTCGAAAGATGCTGCTCAAGTGTCCTGTTGAATCTCTCAACCATCCCGTCCGACTGAGGATGCAGAGGCGTTGTCCTGGTCTTTCGAATTCCAAGTAGACGGCATAATTCTTTAAACACTCCTGATTCGAAATTTCTCCCTTGATCCGTATGGATTTCCATAGGGGCTCCATAACGGCAACAGAAGTTGTGAACTAACTGCTTTGCCACAGTGGTAACCTCCTGATTTGGAATTGCGTAGGCTTCCACCCACTTAGTAAAGTAGTCACCTACAACCATGATGTACCGGTTTCCATCGTCAGTAACTGGGAATGGTCCAGCAATGTCTATGGCAATTCTCTCGAAAGGTTGTCCAACGTTATACTGTCTCATTTTTCCCCTGCTTCTGGTTTGTGGGCCCTTGCTTGCAGCACATATTTCACACGTCCGAACCCATTCCTCTACGTCGTGGCGAAGATGAAGCCAATAGAATCGCTTCCGTATTTTGTCAAGGGTTTTATTAACGCCAAGATGGCCTCCAGATGTTCCATCATGCATCTCCTTCAAAACAGACTGCACTTTACTTCGGGGAACTATCAACTGCATGACCACGTCTCGTCCATCTGCACTTTCCCAAGCCCTTTTCAGCAATCCGTTTTCTAAGGTGAGAGATTCCCATTGTGCCCAGTAGCCCTTCAGGACTTCGGAACCATGGCAGATATCTTGCCAATCCGGGCGGCGACCTTCCTCTTTTGCTGTCAAGATCGGTCCAATGTCTTCATCAGTCATCTGTTCTTGTCGACAGTCTTGTGTTGTCCAGCCATCAGCCAGGAAATCTACAGTGATGGCTTGAACATGTTCGCTTGAGTTTTGTTCTTCCTTTCTGTGGCAATGTCGGCAGTCTTCCGGGCACGGTCTTCGTGATAAGCCATCTGCATTACCGTGCAGGCGCGATGTTGTACCTTGAAGTTGTACTCTTGCAGACGTTCGAGCCACCTTGCCAACTGTCCTTCCGGATTTTTAAATCTCAAGAGCCATGCAAGTGCAGCATGGTCGGTACGTAGTGAAACCTCTCTCCCATAGAGGTATTTATGGAAGTGCTCCAAAGCTCTGACAATTGCCAACAACTCTCTTCTTGTAACACAATAATTTCTCTCTGGTTTAGAAAGCGTCTTGCTGTAATACGCTATTACTCGTTCTTCACCGTTCTGCACTTGAGACAGAACTGCTCCTAGACCAGTATTGCTTGCGTCTGTGTCTACGATGTACTTCCCTTCGGAAGCTGAAAAAGCGAGAATTGGCTGCGAACATAATGCAATCTTCAACGTTCTAAATGCTTGTTCACACTCTCTCGACCACTGGAAGTTTCGTTTATTTTCCGATAGCTCATGTAGTGGTTTAGCAATAGTAGCGAAGCCTTTCACAAAACGTCGGTAATATGAGCATAACCCCAGGAAAATCCGAACTTCGTGTTTATTCTTCGGAACTAGCCAGTCTATTACGGTGTCTACTTTATTAGGATCCATGCTAACGCCCGCTGCCGAAACCAGATGGCCCAAATACTGTACTTCCTTCTGGAATAGAGAACACTTCTTCGGGCTCAGCTTCAGTTGTGCACCGTGAATTCTAGTTAGAACTTCCTTAAGGGTTTCCAAGTGATCTTCGAAAGTCTTCCCGATGACTATGATATCGTCTAAGTAAACAAGGCAAGTTTTGCACGTCAGGCCTCGGAGTATCAGGTCCATCAATCTCTCAAATGTTGCCGGTGCATTACAGAGTCCAAATGGCATGACGTTAAATTGGAATAAGCCACTCGGGGTCGAGAAAGCGGTCTTTTCCTTGTCTTCTTGATGAAGACCCACTTGCCAATATCCACTCTTCAGGTCCAATGTGGAAAACCACTGTGCTGCGGACAACGTGTCGAGTGTATCGTCAACGCGAGGTAATGGATAGCAGTCTTTCTTTGTAACGTCATTTAACCTCCGGTAGTCTACGCAGAAACGCAATCCACCATCCTTCTTCGCTACCAGCACTACAGGGAAAGACCAAGCACTTGACGAAGGTTCAATTACTCCCTCTGTCAACATGTCCTGTACTAACCGAGACATCTCCTCTTGTTTAGATAATGGAGGCCTTCGAGGAGGTTGGCGTATCGGTGTTGTGTCCCCGGTATTGATGCGATGTTGCACAAGAGAGGTTCTTCCCAGTGACTGTCCCCGAACTGCAAAACAATCTTTGAATTCGTGTAAAAACTGTCCGAGTTCTTTTACCTCACCACTTGAGAGGTCGTTAGAAGATCTGTTGAATAATTCTTGCAGTTCCTCTGGTAATTTAGAAGTATCCGACGAACTGGGTCTTCGTTGCGTTATTCCGGCTACCCAGGCCACAGGAGTCAATTTGCCTAGGAGCGTATTGCTTTGTAAAGTGATAACTTGATCCAAAATATTCGCCACTCTAATAGGTACATTTCCGGTTTCGTCAGGTTTTACTAAACTTCTGGCAATTAGTATGCCCGGTGTGCTGACTACCTGGGGTTCGAATATAGAGCACTGATTGCCCCTAGTATCTACCGCAGTTCTAACCATGATGATCTTTTCGGAGTTTGGCGGAACAGTTACGGCCACTTGGTTTATGACGTCCATCGATTTTTCTGCTGTCGTCATTGTTGATAGCATTACCTCTTCGCCTCCGATTCTCAAGACATTGTTTTTGAAGTCGACTATAAATCCGTATGCGTTCATAACGTCCACACCAAGAATTGCTTCATCCACAATGTCTGCAACAAGTACTTGATGATTAAACTCAAGTCTACCGAGGCGTAGGTGTATCTCCACTTTTCCATACACTTTTACAGGCCGTCCAGTAGCTGTTCGCAAGCTGCAAGAGCACCAGATTGGCTTGAGATCTTTCACCACGTCGGGGCGCACAATAGAAACTGTTGCGCCTATGTCAACTGTAATCGAGGTTGGCCTTTCTTGAACAAATCCAGTAACTACCAAGCTCCCGGTGTTTTTCTGATGCGTAGAAATTGCGTATTCTCTAGGGGCTTCGTTCCTCCAGTTAGTCAGCACACGCCCCGTTGCACCGACTATTGCTCGTTTCCCTGCTGCTGAATTCTAACCCGACAATCTCGCTGTAGATGTCCAGGTTTCCCACATCGATAACACTTCGGTCTTCCATCCTTTCTTATTTTATTCTGTGGCGCCGACCGTCGAGTCTCTGTTCCTTGTTCTTCTTCCTCATCGTCTGTGCCGTCGCGATCTTTTAGCTCGCGCACTTTATGACTTGTCCAACCAGACGCTGATTTGGCGGCCTCAAATTGCAAAGCATGTACCAGGGCGTCCGCACTGTTCTGGTATCTTGCCATTCGTAACACTTGCTGTAGTTCGTTATCTCGGACACCGGCAGTAAATGTCTGCATCGCAAAACACGTTCGAAAATCTTCTGGCGCTTCAGGATAGGCCAGTCTAATTAGTCTGTCGATACTTGCTTCAAACTCTTGAAGACTTTCCCCGGAATGCTGTCGCCTTGCTCTCAACTGGGTGCAGTACACATCTCGCAAATGTTTATCACCATACCGTAATTCCAGAGCTTTTATCAACTCGGCATAGGTGTTCTGGCTGTCAGGTGGCACTTTCTGTAGTAGTTCTGCCGCGGGTCCTTTTAATGCAAGAACAAGTGAAACAGCCTTGTCTTTTTCTGTCCAATTATTTGCGCATGCAGCAGCTTCAAATTGGCGGAGGTACGTTGCATAGTGAGTGCTTCCGTCAAAGGTTGGAGCTTTGACATCAACTGTCCCTACTGCAGGCAAAGTGACTTTCTCTGTTAACTTATTTTCTGTCTTGATCACTGGTACAGTCTGTTCAGAAATTTGTTTTGGTTGAATCTTCATGCACTGTTCAACTTCAATTTTAATTTGTTCTCTTATGTTTACCATTGAGTTTTCTACTGCAGATATTTTTGTTGACATAACTTCTTCCACAGTCCAGACAGATTTTTCTACTTTAGCTATTTTATTTGACATGGATTCTTCTACGTCAGATATTCTGGTAATCTGATTATTGAGCTCACCTCGTAACTCACCTACGTCACCACGTAGGAGACCAAATTCTTCGGTAGTATGTTCATGTAACCCTTTCTGCATAGTTTCAAAGAGAGCTTCCGTTTTATCTTTTTGTCTTTCTTCTGTATCTAGCATTAGTGCTTTCTGACGTACCTCAGCTTCTTCTCTTTCCTGCCTGCGTTTTTCATCCTGTCGATTTTCTGCTTCTTCCGCCTCCTGTCTGCGTTTCTCATCCTGTCGTTTCTCTGCTTCTTCTCTTTCTTGTATTCGTTCTTCTTTTTGTCGTCTTTCTGTTTCTTCCGCCTCCTGTCTGCGTCTTTCCTCTGTCTGCAACAACAGCGCCTGGAAATTTTCCATCATCTGACTGGCATCCATTGTTTTTCGATTAATTACGAATTACACTCGTCTTGTACAAAGTATCCACTGTTTCCACTGTTAACCGTTCTATCCCACTTCTGACACCACTGTTGCGACGGTCTACTCGATCGTCGTAGGTACAGTGGAAACAAAATAAGTACAAGACACCAATTAAGTCACTAATCACACCTTTAATTGTTATAGTAAAACAGTTCGTAATTAACAACACATTGTCTACAACAAATCAAATGAAATTGTTCGTACGCAATAAAATGTCCACTAATATTAAAACCCAACTGTATTACAATTATACCGTCCGAATATAAAACGCAACACTTCACTAATAACTACTTGAACGTACACCGTAATAACCCGAACCGCTCTGTAAATATATCGCACTAATACTCTGGAACCGCACAGTCAAAAATCTCGCATTGAACTGAAAAACTAAGGCCGCGACGCGATGTATTTATAGTTACGCTCACACACCCGAAGCTTCCAAACTGCGTCTTATCTCTCGCGAACTACGTAATTGCTGCGGCCTTGACACAGTCCGAGCGCCCGAGCGAAGGCCGACACAGTCGAGAAAATTCTCGCAACATGCGTTTAGTAGCACGTACACCACACGCTTACGTCGAGATCTTTCTGGCGCATTCGATAAACGCGTAGAGTGTTCTGTGCTGTCGTAGCACTGCCCCTCCTTAAGCCTGTTTGTCCCGAACTGGCAAAGCGTCTCTAAATTTGTATTTAGCCAGGCGATCTAGGTGGACGACCTTGAACTTTCGCTGTCCTTCCTGTTGAATCCGATAAACAACATCGTTAATCCTTTTTTTTACAGTGTAGGGTCCTTCCCAGTTAGACTGAAGCTTAGGTGAGCGACCTCGACGGCGCTTTAGATTGAACAACCAGACCTGATCACCTTCTTGGAAACCCACACTATTGCTGCGAATGTCATACCGAGTTTTCATTTTATCACTGGCAATCTTGAGCCGTCCTCTTACCAAGCGATTCATTTCTCGCAGTTGGTTTTCTAATTGCGAGGAATAGTTCTTTGGCTCTTGGGACTGAGTCTCAGGTGATCCAAACATCAAGTCCCCAGGAAGACGAATCTCCCGCCCAAACACCAATTTCGCTGGAGTCATGCCGGTTGTGTCATGTACTGATGATCTATACGCCATAAGGAATAGTGGTATACGTTGGTCCCAGTCTGTTTGGTTCTCGTCAACAACTTTCGAAAGATGCTGCTCAAGTGTCCTGTTGAATCTCTCAACCATCCCGTCCGACTGAGGATGCAGAGGCGTTGTCCTGGTCTTTCGAATTCCAAGTAGACGGCATAATTCTTTAAACACTCCTGATTCGAAATTTCTCCCTTGATCCGTATGGATTTCCATAGGGGCTCCATAACGGCAACAGAAGTTGTGAACTAACTGCTTTGCCACAGTGGTAACCTCCTGATTTGGAATTGCGTAGGCTTCCACCCACTTAGTATAGTAGTCACCTACAACCATGATGTACGGTTTCCATCGTCAGTAACTGGGAATGGTCCAGCAATGTCTATGGCAATTCTCTCGAAAGGTTGTCCAACGTTATACTGTCTCATTTTTCCCCTGCTTCTGGTTTGTGGGCCCTTGCTTGCAGCACATATTTCACACGTCCGAACCCATTCCTCTACGTCGTGGCGAAGATGAAGCCAATAGAATCGCTTCCGTATTTTGTCAAGGGTTTTATTAACGCCAAGATGGCCTCCAGATGTTCCATCATGCATCTCCTTCAAAACAGACTGCACTTTACTTCGGGGAACTATCAACTGCATGACCACGTCTCGTCCATCTGCACTTTCCCAAGCCCTTTTCAGCAATCCGTTTTCTAAGGTGAGAGATTCCCATTGTGCCCAGTAGCCCTTCAGGACTTCGGAACCATGGCAGATATCTTGCCAATCCGGGCGGCGACCTTCCTCTTTTGCTGTCAAGATCGGTCCAATGTCTTCATCAGTCATCTGTTCTTGTCGACAGTCTTGTGTTGTCCAGCCATCAGCCAGGAAATCTACAGTGATGGCTTGAACATGTTCGCTTGAGTTTTGTTCTTCCTTTCTGTGGCAATGTCGGCAGTCTTCCGGGCACGGTCTTCGTGATAAGCCATCTGCATTACCGTGCAGGCGCCCCCGCCGATGTTGTACCTTGAAGTTGTACTCTTGCAGACGTTCGAGCCACCTTGCCAACTGTCCTTCCGGATTTTTAAATCTCAAGAGCCATGCAAGTGCAGCATGGTCGGTACGTAGTGAAACCTCTCTCCCATAGAGGTATTTATGGAAGTGCTCCAAAGCTCTGACAATTGCCAACAACTCTCTTCTTGTAACACAATAATTTCTCTCTGGTTTAGAAAGCGTCTTGCTGTAATACGCTATTACTCGTTCTTCACCGTTCTGCACTTGAGACAGAACTGCTCCTAGACCAGTATTGCTTGCGTCTGTGTCTACGATGTACTTCCCTTCGGAAGCTGAAAAAGCGAGAATTGGCTGCGAACATAATGCAATCTTCAACGTTCTAAATGCTTGTTCACACTCTCTCGACCACTGGAAGTTTCGTTTATTTTCCGATAGCTCATGTAGTGGTTTAGCAATAGTAGCGAAGCCTTTCACAAAACGTCGGTAATATGAGCATAACCCCAGGAAAATCCGAACTTCGTGTTTATTCTTCGGAACTAGCCAGTCTATTACGGTGTCTACTTTATTAGGATCCATGCTAACGCCCGCTGCCGAAACCAGATGGCCCAAATACTGTACTTCCTTCTGGAATAGAGAACACTTCTTCGGGCTCAGCTTCAGTTGTGCACCGTGAATTCTAGTTAGAACTTCCTTAAGGGTTTCCAAGTGATCTTCGAAAGTCTTCCCGATGACTATGATATCGTCTAAGTAAACAAGGCAAGTTTTGCACGTCAGGCCTCGGAGTATCAGGTCCATCAATCTCTCAAATGTTGCCGGTGCATTACAGAGTCCAAATGGCATGACGTTAAATTGGAATAAGCCACTCGGGGTCGAGAAAGCGGTCTTTTCCTTGTCTTCTTGATGAAGACCCACTTGCCAATATCCACTCTTCAGGTCCAATGTGGAAAACCACTGTGCTGCGGACAACGTGTCGAGTGTATCGTCAACGCGAGGTAATGGATAGCAGTCTTTCTTTGTAACGTCATTTAACCTCCGGTAGTCTACGCAGAAACGCAATCCACCATCCTTCTTCGCTACCAGCACTACAGGGAAAGACCAAGCACTTGACGAAGGTTCAATTACTCCCTCTGTCAACATGTCCTGTACTAACCGAGACATCTCCTCTTGTTTAGATAATGGAGGCCTTCGAGGAGGTTGGCGTATCGGTGTTGTGTCCCCGGTATTGATGCGATGTTGCACAAGAGAGGTTCTTCCCAGTGACTGTCCCGAACTGCAAAACAATCTTTGAATTCGTGTAAAAACTGTCCGAGTTCTTTTACCTCACCACTTGAGAGGTCGTTAGAAGATCTGTTGAATAATTCTTGCAGTTCCTCTGGTAATTTAGAAGTATCCGACGAACTGGGTCTTCGTTGCGTTATTCCGGCTACCCAGGCCACAGGAGTCAATTTGCCTAGGAGCGTATTGCTTTGTAAAGTGATAACTTGATCCAAAATATTCGCCACTCTAATAGGTACATTTCCGGTTTCGTCAGGTTTTACTAAACTTCTGGCAATTAGTATGCCCGGTGTGCTGACTACCTGGGGTTCGAATATAGAGCACTGATTGCCCCTAGTATCTACCGCAGTTCTAACCATGATGATCTTTTCGGAGTTTGGCGGAACAGTTACGGCCACTTGGTTTATGACGTCCATCGATTTTTCTGCTGTCGTCATTGTTGATAGCATTACCTCTTCGCCTCCGATTCTCAAGACATTGTTTTTGAAGTCGACTATAAATCCGTATGCGTTCATAACGTCCACACCAAGAATTGCTTCATCCACAATGTCTGCAACAAGTACTTGATGATTAAACTCAAGTCTACCGAGGCGTAGGTGTATCTCCACTTTTCCATACACTTTTACAGGCCGTCCAGTAGCTGTTCGCAAGCTGCAAGAGCACCAGATTGGCTTGAGATCTTTCACCACGTCGGGGCGCACAATAGAAACTGTTGCGCCTATGTCAACTGTAATCGAGGTTGGCCTTTCTTGAACAAATCCAGTAACTACCAAGCTCCCGGTGTTTTTCTGATGCGTAGAAATTGCGTATTCTCTAGGGGCTTCGTTCCTCCAGTTAGTCAGCACACGCCCCGTTGCACCGACTATTGCTCGTTTCCCTGCTGCTGAATTCTAACCCGACAATCTCGCTGTAGATGTCCAGGTTTCCCACATCGATAACACTTCGGTCTTCCATCCTTTCTTATTTTATTCTGTGGCGCCGACCGTCGAGTCTCTGTTCCTTGTTCTTCTTCCTCATCGTCTGTGCCGTCGCGATCTTTTAGCTCGCGCACTTTATGACTTGTCCAACCAGACGCTGATTTGGCGGCCTCAAATTGCAAAGCATGTACCAGGGCGTCCGCACTGTTCTGGTATCTTGCCATTCGTAACACTTGCTGTAGTTCGTTATCTCGGACACCGGCAGTAAATGTCTGCATCGCAAAACACGTTCGAAAATCTTCTGGCGCTTCAGGATAGGCCAGTCTAATTAGTCTGTCGATACTTGCTTCAAACTCTTGAAGACTTTCCCCGGAATGCTGTCGCCTTGCTCTCAACTGGGTGCAGTACACATCTCGCAAATGTTTATCACCATACCGTAATTCCAGAGCTTTTATCAACTCGGCATAGGTGTTCTGGCTGTCAGGTGGCACTTTCTGTAGTAGTTCTGCCGCGGGTCCTTTTAATGCAAGAACAAGTGAAACAGCCTTGTCTTTTTCTGTCCAATTATTTGCGCATGCAGCAGCTTCAAATTGGCGGAGGTACGTTGCATAGTGAGTGCTTCCGTCAAAGGTTGGAGCTTTGACATCAACTGTCCCTACTGCAGGCAAAGTGACTTTCTCTGTTAACTTATTTTCTGTCTTGATCACTGGTACAGTCTGTTCAGAAATTTGTTTTGGTTGAATCTTCATGCACTGTTCAACTTCAATTTTAATTTGTTCTCTTATGTTTACCATTGAGTTTTCTACTGCAGATATTTTTGTTGACATAACTTCTTCCACAGTCCAGACAGATTTTTCTACTTTAGCTATTTTATTTGACATGGATTCTTCTACGTCAGATATTCTGGTAATCTGATTATTGAGCTCACCTCGTAACTCACCTACGTCACCACGTAGGAGACCAAATTCTTCGGTAGTATGTTCATGTAACCCTTTCTGCATAGTTTCAAAGAGAGCTTCCGTTTTATCTTTTTGTCTTTCTTCTGTATCTAGCATTAGTGCTTTCTGACGTACCTCAGCTTCTTCTCTTTCCTGCCTGCGTTTTTCATCCTGTCGATTTTCTGCTTCTTCCGCCTCCTGTCTGCGTTTCTCATCCTGTCGTTTCTCTGCTTCTTCTCTTTCTTGTATTCGTTCTTCTTTTTGTCGTCTTTCTGTTTCTTCCGCCTCCTGTCTGCGTCTTTCCTCTGTCTGCAACAACAGCGCCTGGAAATTTTCCATCATCTGACTGGCATCCATTGTTTTTCGATTAATTACGAATTACACTCGTCTTGTACAAAGTATCCACTGTTTCCACTGTTAACCGTTCTATCCCACTTCTGACACCACTGTTGCGACGGTCTACTCGATCGTCGTAGGTACAGTGGAAACAAAATAAGTACAAGACACCAATTAAGTCACTAATCACACCTTTAATTGTTATAGTAAAACAGTTCGTAATTAACAACACATTGTCTACAACAAATCAAATGAAATTGTTCGTACGCAATAAAATGTCCACTAATATTAAAACCCAACTGTATTACAATTATACCGTCCGAATATAAAACGCAACACTTCACTAATAACTACTTGAACGTACACCGTAATAACCCGAACCGCTCTGTAAATATATCGCACTAATACTCTGGAACCGCACAGTCAAAAATCTCGCATTGAACTGAAAAACTAAGGCCGCGACGCGATGTATTTATAGTTACGCTCACACACCCGAAGCTTCCAAACTGCGTCTTATCTCTCGCGAACTACGTAATTGCTGCGGCCTTGACACAGTCCGAGCGCCCGAGCGAAGGCCGACACAGTCGAGAAAATTCTCGCAACATGCGTTTAGTAGCACGTACACCACACGCTTACGTCGAGATCTTTCTGGCGCATTCGATAAACGCGTAGAGTGTTCTGTGCTGTCGTAGCACTGCCCCTCCTTAAGCCTGTTCGTCCCGAACTGGCAAAGCGTCTCTAAATTTGTATTTAGCCAGGCGATCTAGGTGGACGACCTTGAACTTTCGCTGTCCTTCCTGTTGAATCCGATAAACAACATCGTTAATCCTTTTTTTTACAGTGTAGGGTCCTTCCCAGTTAGACTGAAGCTTAGGTGAGCGACCTCGACGGCGCTTTAGATTGAACAACCAGACCTGATCACCTTCTTGGAAACCCACACTATTGCTGCGAATGTCATACCGAGTTTTCATTTTATCACTGGCAATCTTGAGCCGTCCTCTTACCAAGCGATTCATTTCTCGCAGTTGGTTTTCTAATTGCGAGGAATAGTTCTTTGGCTCTTGGGACTGAGTCTCAGGTGATCCAAACATCAAGTCCCCAGGAAGACGAATCTCCCGCCCAAACACCAATTTCGCTGGAGTCATGCCGGTTGTGTCATGTACTGATGATCTATACGCCATAAGGAATAGTGGTATACGTTGGTCCCAGTCTGTTTGGTTCTCGTCAACAACTTTCGAAAGATGCTGCTCAAGTGTCCTGTTGAATCTCTCAACCATCCCGTCCGACTGAGGATGCAGAGGCGTTGTCCTGGTCTTTCGAATTCCAAGTAGACGGCATAATTCTTTAAACACTCCTGATTCGAAATTTCTCCCTTGATCCGTATGGATTTCCATAGGGGCTCCATAACGGCAACAGAAGTTGTGAACTAACTGCTTTGCCACAGTGGTAACCTCCTGATTTGGAATTGCGTAGGCTTCCACCCACTTAGTATAGTAGTCACCTACAACCATGATGTACCGGTTTCCATCGTCAGTAACTGGGAATGGTCCAGCAATGTCTATGGCAATTCTCTCGAAAGGTTGTCCAACGTTATACTGTCTCATTTTTCCCCTGCTTCTGGTTTGTGGGCCCTTGCTTGCAGCACATATTTCACACGTCCGAACCCATTCCTCTACGTCGTGGCGAAGATGAAGCCAATAGAATCGCTTCCGTATTTTGTCAAGGGTTTTATTAACGCCAAGATGGCCTCCAGATGTTCCATCATGCATCTCCTTCAAAACAGACTGCACTTTACTTCGGGGAACTATCAACTGCATGACCACGTCTCGTCCATCTGCACTTTCCCAAGCCCTTTTCAGCAATCCGTTTTCTAAGGTGAGAGATTCCCATTGTGCCCAGTAGCCCTTCAGGACTTCGGAACCATGGCAGATATCTTGCCAATCCGGGCGGCGACCTTCCTCTTTTGCTGTCAAGATCGGTCCAATGTCTTCATCAGTCATCTGTTCTTGTCGACAGTCTTGTGTTGTCCAGCCATCAGCCAGGAAATCTACAGTGATGGCTTGAACATGTTCGCTTGAGTTTTGTTCTTCCTTTCTGTGGCAATGTCGGCAGTCTTCCGGGCACGGTCTTCGTGATAAGCCATCTGCATTACCGTGCAGGCGCCCCCGCCGATGTTGTACCTTGAAGTTGTACTCTTGCAGACGTTCGAGCCACCTTGCCAACTGTCCTTCCGGATTTTTAAATCTCAAGAGCCATGCAAGTGCAGCATGGTCGGTACGTAGTGAAACCTCTCTCCCATAGAGGTATTTATGGAAGTGCTCCAAAGCTCTGACAATTGCCAACAACTCTCTTCTTGTAACACAATAATTTCTCTCTGGTTTAGAAAGCGTCTTGCTGTAATACGCTATTACTCGTTCTTCACCGTTCTGCACTTGAGACAGAACTGCTCCTAGACCAGTATTGCTTGCGTCTGTGTCTACGATGTACTTCCCTTCGGAAGCTGAAAAAGCGAGAATTGGCTGCGAACATAATGCAATCTTCAACGTTCTAAATGCTTGTTCACACTCTCTCGACCACTGGAAGTTTCGTTTATTTTCCGATAGCTCATGTAGTGGTTTAGCAATAGTAGCGAAGCCTTTCACAAAACGTCGGTAATATGAGCATAACCCCAGGAAAATCCGAACTTCGTGTTTATTCTTCGGAACTAGCCAGTCTATTACGGTGTCTACTTTATTAGGATCCATGCTAACGCCCGCTGCCGAAACCAGATGGCCCAAATACTGTACTTCCTTCTGGAATAGAGAACACTTCTTCGGGCTCAGCTTCAGTTGTGCACCGTGAATTCTAGTTAGAACTTCCTTAAGGGTTTCCAAGTGATCTTCGAAAGTCTTCCCGATGACTATGATATCGTCTAAGTAAACAAGGCAAGTTTTGCACGTCAGGCCTCGGAGTATCAGGTCCATCAATCTCTCAAATGTTGCCGGTGCATTACAGAGTCCAAATGGCATGACGTTAAATTGGAATAAGCCACTCGGGGTCGAGAAAGCGGTCTTTTCCTTGTCTTCTTGATGAAGACCCACTTGCCAATATCCACTCTTCAGGTCCAATGTGGAAAACCACTGTGCTGCGGACAACGTGTCGAGTGTATCGTCAACGCGAGGTAATGGATAGCAGTCTTTCTTTGTAACGTCATTTAACCTCCGGTAGTCTACGCAGAAACGCAATCCACCATCCTTCTTCGCTACCAGCACTACAGGGAAAGACCAAGCACTTGACGAAGGTTCAATTACTCCCTCTGTCAACATGTCCTGTACTAACCGAGACATCTCCTCTTGTTTAGATAATGGAGGCCTTCGAGGAGGTTGGCGTATCGGTGTTGTGTCCCCGGTATTGATGTGATGTTGCACAAGAGAGGTTCTTCCCAGTGACTGTCCCCGAACTGCAAAACAATCTTTGAATTCGTGTAAAAACTGTCCGAGTTCTTTTACCTCACCACTTGAGAGGTCGTTAGAAGATCTGTTGAATAATTCTTGCAGTTCCTCTGGTAATTTAGAAGTATCCGACGAACTGGGTCTTCGTTGCGTTATTCCGGCTACCCAGGCCACAGGAGTCAATTTGCCTAGGAGCGTATTGCTTTGTAAAGTGATAGCTTGATCCAAAATATTCGCCACTCTAATAGGTACATTTCCGGTTTCGTCAGGTTTTACTAAACTTCTGGCAATTAGTATGCCCGGTGTGCTGACTACCTGGGGTTCGAATATAGAGCACTGATTGCCCCTAGTATCTACCGCAGTTCTAACCATGATGATCTTTTCGGAGTTTGGCGGAACAGTTACGGCCACTTGGTTTATGACGTCCATCGATTTTTCTGCTGTCGTCATTGTTGATAGCATTACCTCTTCGCCTCCGATTCTCAAGACATTGTTTTTGAAGTCGACTATAAATCCGTATGCGTTCATAACGTCCACACCAAGAATTGCTTCATCCACAATGTCTGCAACAAGTACTTGATGATTAAACTCAAGTCTACCGAGGCGTAGGTGTATCTCCACTTTTCCATACACTTTTACAGGCCGTCCAGTAGCTGTTCGCAAGCTGCAAGAGCACCAGATTGGCTTGAGATCTTTCACCACGTCGGGGCGCACAATAGAAACTGTTGCGCCTGTGTCAACTGTAATCGAGGTTGGCCTTTCTTGAATAAATCCAGTAACTACCAAGCTCCCGGTGTTTTTCTGAAGCGTAGAAATTGCGTATTCTCTAGGGGCTTCGTTCCTCCAGTTAGTCAGCACACGCCCCGTTGCACCGACTATTGCTCGTTTCCCTGCTGCTGAATTCTAACCCGACAATCTCGTTGTAGATGTCCAGGTTTCCCACATCGATAACACTTCGGTCTTCCATCCTTTCTTATTTTATTCTGTGGCGCCGACCGTCGAGTCTCTGTTCCTTGTTCTTCTTCCTCATCGTCTGTGCCGTCGCGATCTTTTAGCTCGCGCACTTTATGACTTGTCCAACCAGACGCTGATTTGGCGGCCTCAAATTGCAAAGCATGTACCAGGGCGTCCGCACTGTTCTGGTATCTTGCCATTCGTAACACTTGCTGTAGTTCGTTATCTCGGACACCGGCAGTAAATGTCTGCATCGCAAAACACGTTCGAAAATCTTCTGGCGCTTCAGGATAGGCCAGTCTAATTAGTCTGTCGATACTTGCTTCAAACTCTTGAAGACTTTCCCCGGAATGCTGTCGCCTTGCTCTCAACTGGGTGCAGTACACATCTCGCAAATGTTTATCACCATACCGTAATTCCAGAGCTTTTATCAACTCGGCATAGGTGTTCTGGCTGTCAGGTGGCACTTTCTGTAGTAGTTCTGCCGCGGGTCCTTTTAATGCAAGAACAAGTGAAACAGCCTTGTCTTTTTCTGTCCAATTATTTGCGCATGCAGCAGCTTCAAATTGGCGGAGGTACGTTGCATAGTGAGTGCTTCCGTCAAAGGTTGGAGCTTTGACATCAACTGTCCCTACTGCAGGCAAAGTGACTTTCTCTGTTAACTTATTTTCTGTCTTGATCACTGGTACAGTCTGTTCAGAAATTTGTTTTGGTTGAATCTTCATGCACTGTTCAACTTCAATTTTAATTTGTTCTCTTATGTTTACCATTGAGTTTTCTACTGCAGATATTTTTGTTGACATAACTTCTTCCACAGTCCAGACAGATTTTTCTACTTTAGCTATTTTATTTGACATGGATTCTTCTACGTCAGATATTCTGGTAATCTGATTATTGAGCTCACCTCGTAACTCACCTACGTCACCACGTAGGAGACCAAATTCTTCGGTAGTATGTTCATGTAACCCTTTCTGCATAGTTTCAAAGAGAGCTTCCGTTTTATCTTTTTGTCTTTCTTCTGTATCTAGCATTAGTGCTTTCTGACGTACCTCAGCTTCTTCTCTTTCCTGCCTGCGTTTTTCATCCTGTCGATTTTCTGCTTCTTCCGCCTCCTGTCTGCGTTTCTCATCCTGTCGTTTCTCTGCTTCTTCTCTTTCTTGTATTCGTTCTTCTTTTTGTCGTCTTTCTGTTTCTTCCGCCTCCTGTCTGCGTCTTTCCTCTGTCTGCAACAACAGCGCCTGGAAATTTTCCATCATCTGACTGGCATCCATTGTTTTTCGATTAATTACGAATACCAGACGCTGATTTGGCGGCCTCAAATTGCAAAGCATGTACCAGGGCGTCCGCACTGTTCTGGTATCTTGCCATTCGTAACACTTGCTGTAGTTCGTTATCTCGGACACCGGCAGTAAATGTCTGCATCGCAAAACACGTTCGAAAATCTTCTGGCGCTTCAGGATAGGCCAGTCTAATTAGTCTGTCGATACTTGCTTCAAACTCTTGAAGACTTTCCCCGGAATGCTGTCGCCTTGCTCTCAACTGGGTGCAGTACACATCTCGCAAATGTTTATCACCATACCGTAATTCCAGAGCTTTTATCAACTCGGCATAGGTGTTCTGGCTGTCAGGTGGCACTTTCTGTAGTAGTTCTGCCGCGGGTCCTTTTAATGCAAGAACAAGTGAAACAGCCTTGTCTTTTTCTGTCCAATTATTTGCGCATGCAGCAGCTTCAAATTGGCGGAGGTACGTTGCATAGTGAGTGCTTCCGTCAAAGGTTGGAGCTTTGACATCAACTGTCCCTACTGCAGGCAAAGTGACTTTCTCTGTTAACTTATTTTCTGTCTTGATCACTGGTACAGTCTGTTCAGAAATTTGTTTTGGTTGAATCTTCATGCACTGTTCAACTTCAATTTTAATTTGTTCTCTTATGTTTACCATTGAGTTTTCTACTGCAGATATTTTTGTTGACATAACTTCTTCCACAGTCCAGACAGATTTTTCTACTTTAGCTATTTTATTTGACATGGATTCTTCTACGTCAGATATTCTGGTAATCTGATTATTGAGCTCACCTCGTAACTCACCTACGTCACCACGTAGGAGACCAAATTCTTCGGTAGTATGTTCATGTAACCCTTTCTGCATAGTTTCAAAGAGAGCTTCCGTTTTATCTTTTTGTCTTTCTTCTGTATCTAGCATTAGTGCTTTCTGACGTACCTCAGCTTCTTCTCTTTCCTGCCTGCGTTTTTCATCCTGTCGATTTTCTGCTTCTTCCGCCTCCTGTCTGCGTTTCTCATCCTGTCGTTTCTCTGCTTCTTCTCTTTCTTGTATTCGTTCTTCTTTTTGTCGTCTTTCTGTTTCTTCCGCCTCCTGTCTGCGTCTTTCCTCTGTCTGCAACAACAGCGCCTGGAAATTTTCCATCATCTGACTGGCATCCATTGTTTTTCGATTAATTACGAATTACACTCGTCTTGTACAAAGTATCCACTGTTTCCACTGTTAACCGTTCTATCCCACTTCTGACACCACTGTTGCGACGGTCTACTCGATCGTCGTAGGTACAGTGGAAACAAAATAAGTACAAGACACCAATTAAGTCACTAATCACACCTTTAATTGTTATAGTAAAACAGTTCGTAATTAACAACACATTGTCTACAACAAATCAAATGAAATTGTTCGTACGCAATAAAATGTCCACTAATATTAAAACCCAACTGTATTACAATTATACCGTCCGAATATAAAACGCAACACTTCACTAATAACTACTTGAACGTACACCGTAATAACCCGAACCGCTCTGTAAATATATCGCACTAATACTCTGGAACCGCACAGTCAAAAATCTCGCATTGAACTGAAAAACTAAGGCCGCGACGCGATGTATTTATAGTTACGCTCACACACCCGAAGCTTCCAAACTGCGTCTTATCTCTCGCGAACTACGTAATTGCTGCGGCCTTGACACAGTCCGAGCGCCCGAGCGAAGGCCGACACAGTCGAGAAAATTCTCGCAACATGCGTTTAGTAGCACGTACACCACACGCTTACGTCGAGATCTTTCTGGCGCATTCGATAAACGCGTAGAGTGTTCTGTGCTGTCGTAGCACTGCCCCTCCTTAAGCCTGTTCGTCCCGAACTGGCAAAGCGTCTCTAAATTTGTATTTAGCCAGGCGATCTAGGTGGACGACCTTGAACTTTCGCTGTCCTTCCTGTTGAATCCGATAAACAACATCGTTAATCCTTTTTTTTACAGTGTAGGGTCCTTCCCAGTTAGACTGAAGCTTAGGTGAGCGACCTCGACGGCGCTTTAGATTGAACAACCAGACCTGATCACCTTCTTGGAAACCCACACTATTGCTGCGAATGTCATACCGAGTTTTCATTTTATCACTGGCAATCTTGAGCCGTCCTCTTACCAAGCGATTCATTTCTCGCAGTTGGTTTTCTAATTGCGAGGAATAGTTCTTTGGCTCTTGGGACTGAGTCTCAGGTGATCCAAACATCAAGTCCCCAGGAAGACGAATCTCCCGCCCAAACACCAATTTCGCTGGAGTCATGCCGGTTGTGTCATGTACTGATGATCTATACGCCATAAGGAATAGTGGTATACGTTGGTCCCAGTCTGTTTGGTTCTCGTCAACAACTTTCGAAAGATGCTGCTCAAGTGTCCTGTTGAATCTCTCAACCATCCCGTCCGACTGAGGATGCAGAGGCGTTGTCCTGGTCTTTCGAATTCCAAGTAGACGGCATAATTCTTTAAACACTCCTGATTCGAAATTTCTCCCTTGATCCGTATGGATTTCCATAGGGGCTCCATAACGGCAACAGAAGTTGTGAACTAACTGCTTTGCCACAGTGGTAACCTCCTGATTTGGAATTGCGTAGGCTTCCACCCACTTAGTATAGTAGTCACCTACAACCATGATGTACCGGTTTCCATCGTCAGTAACTGGGAATGGTCCAGCAATGTCTATGGCAATTCTCTCGAAAGGTTGTCCAACGTTATACTGTCTCATTTTTCCCCTGCTTCTGGTTTGTGGGCCCTTGCTTGCAGCACATATTTCACACGTCCGAACCCATTCCTCTACGTCGTGGCGAAGATGAAGCCAATAGAATCGCTTCCGTATTTTGTCAAGGGTTTTATTAACGCCAAGATGGCCTCCAGATGTTCCATCATGCATCTCCTTCAAAACAGACTGCACTTTACTTCGGGGAACTATCAACTGCATGACCACGTCTCGTCCATCTGCACTTTCCCAAGCCCTTTTCAGCAATCCGTTTTCTAAGGTGAGAGATTCCCATTGTGCCCAGTAGCCCTTCAGGACTTCGGAACCATGGCAGATATCTTGCCAATCCGGGCGGCGACCTTCCTCTTTTGCTGTCAAGATCGGTCCAATGTCTTCATCAGTCATCTGTTCTTGTCGACAGTCTTGTGTTGTCCAGCCATCAGCCAGGAAATCTACAGTGATGGCTTGAACATGTTCGCTTGAGTTTTGTTCTTCCTTTCTGTGGCAATGTCGGCAGTCTTCCGGGCACGGTCTTCGTGATAAGCCATCTGCATTACCGTGCAGGCGCCCCCGCCGATGTTGTACCTTGAAGTTGTACTCTTGCAGACGTTCGAGCCACCTTGCCAACTGTCCTTCCGGATTTTTAAATCTCAAGAGCCATGCAAGTGCAGCATGGTCGGTACGTAGTGAAACCTCTCTCCCATAGAGGTATTTATGGAAGTGCTCCAAAGCTCTGACAATTGCCAACAACTCTCTTCTTGTAACACAATAATTTCTCTCTGGTTTAGAAAGCGTCTTGCTGTAATACGCTATTACTCGTTCTTCACCGTTCTGCACTTGAGACAGAACTGCTCCTAGACCAGTATTGCTTGCGTCTGTGTCTACGATGTACTTCCCTTCGGAAGCTGAAAAAGCGAGAATTGGCTGCGAACATAATGCAATCTTCAACGTTCTAAATGCTTGTTCACACTCTCTCGACCACTGGAAGTTTCGTTTATTTTCCGATAGCTCATGTAGTGGTTTAGCAATAGTAGCGAAGCCTTTCACAAAACGTCGGTAATATGAGCATAACCCCAGGAAAATCCGAACTTCGTGTTTATTCTTCGGAACTAGCCAGTCTATTACGGTGTCTACTTTATTAGGATCCATGCTAACGCCCGCTGCCGAAACCAGATGGCCCAAATACTGTACTTCCTTCTGGAATAGAGAACACTTCTTCGGGCTCAGCTTCAGTTGTGCACCGTGAATTCTAGTTAGAACTTCCTTAAGGGTTTCCAAGTGATCTTCGAAAGTCTTCCCGATGACTATGATATCGTCTAAGTAAACAAGGCAAGTTTTGCACGTCAGGCCTCGGAGTATCAGGTCCATCAATCTCTCAAATGTTGCCGGTGCATTACAGAGTCCAAATGGCATGACGTTAAATTGGAATAAGCCACTCGGGGTCGAGAAAGCGGTCTTTTCCTTGTCTTCTTGATGAAGACCCACTTGCCAATATCCACTCTTCAGGTCCAATGTGGAAAACCACTGTGCTGCGGACAACGTGTCGAGTGTATCGTCAACGCGAGGTAATGGATAGCAGTCTTTCTTTGTAACGTCATTTAACCTCCGGTAGTCTACGCAGAAACGCAATCCACCATCCTTCTTCGCTACCAGCACTACAGGGAAAGACCAAGCACTTGACGAAGGTTCAATTACTCCCTCTGTCAACATGTCCTGTACTAACCGAGACATCTCCTCTTGTTTAGATAATGGAGGCCTTCGAGGAGGTTGGCGTATCGGTGTTGTGTCCCCGGTATTGATGCGATGTTGCACAAGAGAGGTTCTTCCCAGTGACTGTCCCCGAACTGCAAAACAATCTTTGAATTCGTGTAAAAACTGTCCGAGTTCTTTTACCTCACCACTTGAGAGGTCGTTAGAAGATCTGTTGAATAATTCTTGCAGTTCCTCTGGTAATTTAGAAGTATCCGACGAACTGGGTCTTCGTTGCGTTATTCCGGCTACCCAGGCCACAGGAGTCAATTTGCCTAGGAGCGTATTGCTTTGTAAAGTGATAACTTGATCCAAAATATTCGCCACTCTAATAGGTACATTTCCGGTTTCGTCAGGTTTTACTAAACTTCTGGCAATTAGTATGCCCGGTGTGCTGACTACCTGGGGTTCGAATATAGAGCACTGATTGCCCCTAGTATCTACCGCAGTTCTAACCATGATGATCTTTTCGGAGTTTGGCGGAACAGTTACGGCCACTTGGTTTATGACGTCCATCGATTTTTCTGCTGTCGTCATTGTTGATAGCATTACCTCTTCGCCTCCGATTCTCAAGACATTGTTTTTGAAGTCGACTATAAATCCGTATGCGTTCATAACGTCCACACCAAGAATTGCTTCATCCACAATGTCTGCAACAAGTACTTGATGATTAAACTCAAGTCTACCGAGGCGTAGGTGTATCTCCACTTTTCCATACACTTTTACAGGCCGTCCAGTAGCTGTTCGCAAGCTGCAAGAGCACCAGATTGGCTTGAGATCTTTCACCACGTCGGGGCGCACAATAGAAACTGTTGCGCCTATGTCAACTGTAATCGAGGTTGGCCTTTCTTGAACAAATCCAGTAACTACCAAGCTCCCGGTGTTTTTCTGATGCGTAGAAATTGCGTATTCTCTAGGGGCTTCGTTCCTCCAGTTAGTCAGCACACGCCCCGTTGCACCGACTATTGCTCGTTTCCCTGCTGCTGAATTCTAACCCGACAATCTCGCTGTAGATGTCCAGGTTTCCCACATCGATAACACTTCGGTCTTCCATCCTTTCTTATTTTATTCTGTGGCGCCGACCGTCGAGTCTCTGTTCCTTGTTCTTCTTCCTCATCGTCTGTGCCGTCGCGATCTTTTAGCTCGCGCACTTTATGACTTGTCCAACCAGACGCTGATTTGGCGGCCTCAAATTGCAAAGCATGTACCAGGGCGTCCGCACTGTTCTGGTATCTTGCCATTCGTAACACTTGCTGTAGTTCGTTATCTCGGACACCGGCAGTAAATGTCTGCATCGCAAAACACGTTCGAAAATCTTCTGGCGCTTCAGGATAGGCCAGTCTAATTAGTCTGTCGATACTTGCTTCAAACTCTTGAAGACTTTCCCCGGAATGCTGTCGCCTTGCTCTCAACTGGGTGCAGTACACATCTCGCAAATGTTTATCACCATACCGTAATTCCAGAGCTTTTATCAACTCGGCATAGGTGTTCTGGCTGTCAGGTGGCACTTTCTGTAGTAGTTCTGCCGCGGGTCCTTTTAATGCAAGAACAAGTGAAACAGCCTTGTCTTTTTCTGTCCAATTATTTGCGCATGCAGCAGCTTCAAATTGGCGGAGGTACGTTGCATAGTGAGTGCTTCCGTCAAAGGTTGGAGCTTTGACATCAACTGTCCCTACTGCAGGCAAAGTGACTTTCTCTGTTAACTTATTTTCTGTCTTGATCACTGGTACAGTCTGTTCAGAAATTTGTTTTGGTTGAATCTTCATGCACTGTTCAACTTCAATTTTAATTTGTTCTCTTATGTTTACCATTGAGTTTTCTACTGCAGATATTTTTGTTGACATAACTTCTTCCACAGTCCAGACAGATTTTTCTACTTTAGCTATTTTATTTGACATGGATTCTTCTACGTCAGATATTCTGGTAATCTGATTATTGAGCTCACCTCGTAACTCACCTACGTCACCACGTAGGAGACCAAATTCTTCGGTAGTATGTTCATGTAACCCTTTCTGCATAGTTTCAAAGAGAGCTTCCGTTTTATCTTTTTGTCTTTCTTCTGTATCTAGCATTAGTGCTTTCTGACGTACCTCAGCTTCTTCTCTTTCCTGCCTGCGTTTTTCATCCTGTCGATTTTCTGCTTCTTCCGCCTCCTGTCTGCGTTTCTCATCCTGTCGTTTCTCTGCTTCTTCTCTTTCTTGTATTCGTTCTTCTTTTTGTCGTCTTTCTGTTTCTTCCGCCTCCTGTCTGCGTCTTTCCTCTGTCTGCAACAACAGCGCCTGGAAATTTTCCATCATCTGACTGGCATCCATTGTTTTTCGATTAATTACGAATTACACTCGTCTTGTACAAAGTATCCACTGTTTCCACTGTTAACCGTTCTATCCCACTTCTGACACCACTGTTGCGACGGTCTACTCGATCGTCGTAGGTACAGTGGAAACAAAATAAGTACAAGACACCAATTAAGTCACTAATCACACCTTTAATTGTTATAGTAAAACAGTTCGTAATTAACAACACATTGTCTACAACAAATCAAATGAAATTGTTCGTACGCAATAAAATGTCCACTAATATTAAAACCCAACTGTATTACAATTATACCGTCCGAATATAAAACGCAACACTTCACTAATAACTACTTGAACGTACACCGTAATAACCCGAACCGCTCTGTAAATATATCGCACTAATACTCTGGAACCGCACAGTCAAAAATCTCGCATTGAACTGAAAAACTAAGGCCGCGACGCGATGTATTTATAGTTACGCTCACACACCCGAAGCTTCCAAACTGCGTCTTATCTCTCGCGAACTACGTAATTGCTGCGGCCTTGACACAGTCCGAGCGCCCGAGCGAAGGCCGACACAGTCGAGAAAATTCTCGCAACATGCGTTTAGTAGCACGTACACCACACGCTTACGTCGAGATCTTTCTGGCGCATTCGATAAACGCGTAGAGTGTTCTGTGCTGTCGTAGCACTGCCCCTCCTTAAGCCTGTTCGTCCCGAACTGGCAAAGCGTCTCTAAATTTGTATTTAGCCAGGCGATCTAGGTGGACGACCTTGAACTTTCGCTGTCCTTCCTGTTGAATCCGATAAACAACATCGTTAATCCTTTTTTTTACAGTGTAGGGTCCTTCCCAGTTAGACTGAAGCTTAGGTGAGCGACCTCGACGGCGCTTTAGATTGAACAACCAGACCTGATCACCTTCTTGGAAACCCACACTATTGCTGCGAATGTCATACCGAGTTTTCATTTTATCACTGGCAATCTTGAGCCGTCCTCTTACCAAGCGATTCATTTCTCGCAGTTGGTTTTCTAATTGCGAGGAATAGTTCTTTGGCTCTTGGGACTGAGTCTCAGGTGATCCAAACATCAAGTCCCCAGGAAGACGAATCTCCCGCCCAAACACCAATTTCGCTGGAGTCATGCCGGTTGTGTCATGTACTGATGATCTATACGCCATAAGGAATAGTGGTATACGTTGGTCCCAGTCTGTTTGGTTCTCGTCAACAACTTTCGAAAGATGCTGCTCAAGTGTCCTGTTGAATCTCTCAACCATCCCGTCCGACTGAGGATGCAGAGGCGTTGTCCTGGTCTTTCGAATTCCAAGTAGACGGCATAATTCTTTAAACACTCCTGATTCGAAATTTCTCCCTTGATCCGTATGGATTTCCATAGGGGCTCCATAACGGCAACAGAAGTTGTGAACTAACTGCTTTGCCACAGTGGTAACCTCCTGATTTGGAATTGCGTAGGCTTCCACCCACTTAGTATAGTAGTCACCTACAACCATGATGTACCGGTTTCCATCGTCAGTAACTGGGAATGGTCCAGCAATGTCTATGGCAATTCTCTCGAAAGGTTGTCCAACGTTATACTGTCTCATTTTTCCCCTGCTTCTGGTTTGTGGGCCCTTGCTTGCAGCACATATTTCACACGTCCGAACCCATTCCTCTACGTCGTGGCGAAGATGAAGCCAATAGAATCGCTTCCGTATTTTGTCAAGGGTTTTATTAACGCCAAGATGGCCTCCAGATGTTCCATCATGCATCTCCTTCAAAACAGACTGCACTTTACTTCGGGGAACTATCAACTGCATGACCACGTCTCGTCCATCTGCACTTTCCCAAGCCCTTTTCAGCAATCCGTTTTCTAAGGTGAGAGATTCCCATTGTGCCCAGTAGCCCTTCAGGACTTCGGAACCATGGCAGATATCTTGCCAATCCGGGCGGCGACCTTCCTCTTTTGCTGTCAAGATCGGTCCAATGTCTTCATCAGTCATCTGTTCTTGTCGACAGTCTTGTGTTGTCCAGCCATCAGCCAGGAAATCTACAGTGATGGCTTGAACATGTTCGCTTGAGTTTTGTTCTTCCTTTCTGTGGCAATGTCGGCAGTCTTCCGGGCACGGTCTTCGTGATAAGCCATCTGCATTACCGTGCAGGCGCCCCCGCCGATGTTGTACCTTGAAGTTGTACTCTTGCAGACGTTCGAGCCACCTTGCCAACTGTCCTTCCGGATTTTTAAATCTCAAGAGCCATGCAAGTGCAGCATGGTCGGTACGTAGTGAAACCTCTCTCCCATAGAGGTATTTATGGAAGTGCTCCAAAGCTCTGACAATTGCCAACAACTCTCTTCTTGTAACACAATAATTTCTCTCTGGTTTAGAAAGCGTCTTGCTGTAATACGCTATTACTCGTTCTTCACCGTTCTGCACTTGAGACAGAACTGCTCCTAGACCAGTATTGCTTGCGTCTGTGTCTACGATGTACTTCCCTTCGGAAGCTGAAAAAGCGAGAATTGGCTGCGAACATAATGCAATCTTCAACGTTCTAAATGCTTGTTCACACTCTCTCGACCACTGGAAGTTTCGTTTATTTTCCGATAGCTCATGTAGTGGTTTAGCAATAGTAGCGAAGCCTTTCACAAAACGTCGGTAATATGAGCATAACCCCAGGAAAATCCGAACTTCGTGTTTATTCTTCGGAACTAGCCAGTCTATTACGGTGTCTACTTTATTAGGATCCATGCTAACGCCCGCTGCCGAAACCAGATGGCCCAAATACTGTACTTCCTTCTGGAATAGAGAACACTTCTTCGGGCTCAGCTTCAGTTGTGCACCGTGAATTCTAGTTAGAACTTCCTTAAGGGTTTCCAAGTGATCTTCGAAAGTCTTCCCGATGACTATGATATCGTCTAAGTAAACAAGGCAAGTTTTGCACGTCAGGCCTCGGAGTATCAGGTCCATCAATCTCTCAAATGTTGCCGGTGCATTACAGAGTCCAAATGGCATGACGTTAAATTGGAATAAGCCACTCGGGGTCGAGAAAGCGGTCTTTTCCTTGTCTTCTTGATGAAGACCCACTTGCCAATATCCACTCTTCAGGTCCAATGTGGAAAACCACTGTGCTGCGGACAACGTGTCGAGTGTATCGTCAACGCGAGGTAATGGATAGCAGTCTTTCTTTGTAACGTCATTTAACCTCCGGTAGTCTACGCAGAAACGCAATCCACCATCCTTCTTCGCTACCAGCACTACAGGGAAAGACCAAGCACTTGACGAAGGTTCAATTACTCCCTCTGTCAACATGTCCTGTACTAACCGAGACATCTCCTCTTGTTTAGATAATGGAGGCCTTCGAGGAGGTTGGCGTATCGGTGTTGTGTCCCCGGTATTGATGCGATGTTGCACAAGAGAGGTTCTTCCCAGTGACTGTCCCCGAACTGCAAAACAATCTTTGAATTCGTGTAAAAACTGTCCGAGTTCTTTTACCTCACCACTTGAGAGGTCGTTAGAAGATCTGTTGAATAATTCTTGCAGTTCCTCTGGTAATTTAGAAGTATCCGACGAACTGGGTCTTCGTTGCGTTATTCCGGCTACCCAGGCCACAGGAGTCAATTTGCCTAGGAGCGTATTGCTTTGTAAAGTGATAACTTGATCCAAAATATTCGCCACTCTAATAGGTACATTTCCGGTTTCGTCAGGTTTTACTAAACTTCTGGCAATTAGTATGCCCGGTGTGCTGACTACCTGGGGTTCGAATATAGAGCACTGATTGCCCCTAGTATCTACCGCAGTTCTAACCATGATGATCTTTTCGGAGTTTGGCGGAACAGTTACGGCCACTTGGTTTATGACGTCCATCGATTTTTCTGCTGTCGTCATTGTTGATAGCATTACCTCTTCGCCTCCGATTCTCAAGACATTGTTTTTGAAGTCGACTATAAATCCGTATGCGTTCATAACGTCCACACCAAGAATTGCTTCATCCACAATGTCTGCAACAAGTACTTGATGATTAAACTCAAGTCTACCGAGGCGTAGGTGTATCTCCACTTTTCCATACACTTTTACAGGCCGTCCAGTAGCTGTTCGCAAGCTGCAAGAGCACCAGATTGGCTTGAGATCTTTCACCACGTCGGGGCGCACAATAGAAACTGTTGCGCCTATGTCAACTGTAATCGAGGTTGGCCTTTCTTGAACAAATCCAGTAACTACCAAGCTCCCGGTGTTTTTCTGATGCGTAGAAATTGCGTATTCTCTAGGGGCTTCGTTCCTCCAGTTAGTCAGCACACGCCCCGTTGCACCGACTATTGCTCGTTTCCCTGCTGCTGAATTCTAACCCGACAATCTCGCTGTAGATGTCCAGGTTTCCCACATCGATAACACTTCGGTCTTCCATCCTTTCTTATTTTATTCTGTGGCGCCGACCGTCGAGTCTCTGTTCCTTGTTCTTCTTCCTCATCGTCTGTGCCGTCGCGATCTTTTAGCTCGCGCACTTTATGACTTGTCCAACCAGACGCTGATTTGGCGGCCTCAAATTGCAAAGCATGTACCAGGGCGTCCGCACTGTTCTGGTATCTTGCCATTCGTAACACTTGCTGTAGTTCGTTATCTCGGACACCGGCAGTAAATGTCTGCATCGCAAAACACGTTCGAAAATCTTCTGGCGCTTCAGGATAGGCCAGTCTAATTAGTCTGTCGATACTTGCTTCAAACTCTTGAAGACTTTCCCCGGAATGCTGTCGCCTTGCTCTCAACTGGGTGCAGTACACATCTCGCAAATGTTTATCACCATACCGTAATTCCAGAGCTTTTATCAACTCGGCATAGGTGTTCTGGCTGTCAGGTGGCACTTTCTGTAGTAGTTCTGCCGCGGGTCCTTTTAATGCAAGAACAAGTGAAACAGCCTTGTCTTTTTCTGTCCAATTATTTGCGCATGCAGCAGCTTCAAATTGGCGGAGGTACGTTGCATAGTGAGTGCTTCCGTCAAAGGTTGGAGCTTTGACATCAACTGTCCCTACTGCAGGCAAAGTGACTTTCTCTGTTAACTTATTTTCTGTCTTGATCACTGGTACAGTCTGTTCAGAAATTTGTTTTGGTTGAATCTTCATGCACTGTTCAACTTCAATTTTAATTTGTTCTCTTATGTTTACCATTGAGTTTTCTACTGCAGATATTTTTGTTGACATAACTTCTTCCACAGTCCAGACAGATTTTTCTACTTTAGCTATTTTATTTGACATGGATTCTTCTACGTCAGATATTCTGGTAATCTGATTATTGAGCTCACCTCGTAACTCACCTACGTCACCACGTAGGAGACCAAATTCTTCGGTAGTATGTTCATGTAACCCTTTCTGCATAGTTTCAAAGAGAGCTTCCGTTTTATCTTTTTGTCTTTCTTCTGTATCTAGCATTAGTGCTTTCTGACGTACCTCAGCTTCTTCTCTTTCCTGCCTGCGTTTTTCATCCTGTCGATTTTCTGCTTCTTCCGCCTCCTTTCTGCGTTTCTCATCCTGTCGTTTCTCTGCTTCTTCTCTTTCTTGTATTCGTTCTTCTTTTTGTCGTCTTTCTGTTTCTTCCGCCTCCTGTCTGCGTCTTTCCTCTGTCTGCAACAACAGCGCCTGGAAATTTTCCATCATCTGACTGGCATCCATTGTTTTTCGATTAATTACGAATTACACTCGTCTTGTACAAAGTATCCACTGTTTCCACTGTTAACCGTTCTATCCCACTTCTGACACCACTGTTGCGACGGTCTACTCGATCGTCGTAGGTACAGTGGAAACAAAATAAGTACAAGACACCAATTAAGTCACTAATCACACCTTTAATTGTTATAGTAAAACAGTTCGTAATTAACAACACATTGTCTACAACAAATCAAATGAAATTGTTCGTACGCAATAAAATGTCCACTAATATTAAAACCCAACTGTATTACAATTATACCGTCCGAATATAAAACGCAACACTTCACTAATAACTACTTGAACGTACACCGTAATAACCCGAACCGCTCTGTAAATATATCGCACTAATACTCTGGAACCGCACAGTCAAAAATCTCGCATTGAACTGAAAAACTAAGGCCGCGACGCGATGTATTTATAGTTACGCTCACACACCCGAAGCTTCCAAACTGCGTCTTATCTCTCGCGAACTACGTAATTGCTGCGGCCTTGACACAGTCCGAGCGCCCGAGCGAAGGCCGACACAGTCGAGAAAATTCTCGCAACATGCGTTTAGTAGCACGTACACCACACGCTTACGTCGAGATCTTTCTGGCGCATTCGATAAACGCGTAGAGTGTTCTGTGCTGTCGTAGCACTGCCCCTCCTTAAGCCTGTTCGTCCCGAACTGGCAAAGCGTCTCTAAATTTGTATTTAGCCAGGCGATCTAGGTGGACGACCTTGAACTTTCGCTGTCCTTCCTGTTGAATCCGATAAACAACATCGTTAATCCTTTTTTTTACAGTGTAGGGTCCTTCCCAGTTAGACTGAAGCTTAGGTGAGCGACCTCGACGGCGCTTTAGATTGAACAACCAGACCTGATCACCTTCTTGGAAACCCACACTATTGCTGCGAATGTCATACCGAGTTTTCATTTTATCACTGGCAATCTTGAGCCGTCCTCTTACCAAGCGATTCATTTCTCGCAGTTGGTTTTCTAATTGCGAGGAATAGTTCTTTGGCTCTTGGGACTGAGTCTCAGGTGATCCAAACATCAAGTCCCCAGGAAGACGAATCTCCCGCCCAAACACCAATTTCGCTGGAGTCATGCCGGTTGTGTCATGTACTGATGATCTATACGCCATAAGGAATAGTGGTATACGTTGGTCCCAGTCTGTTTGGTTCTCGTCAACAACTTTCGAAAGATGCTGCTCAAGTGTCCTGTTGAATCTCTCAACCATCCCGTCCGACTGAGGATGCAGAGGCGTTGTCCTGGTCTTTCGAATTCCAAGTAGACGGCATAATTCTTTAAACACTCCTGATTCGAAATTTCTCCCTTGATCCGTATGGATTTCCATAGGGGCTCCATAACGGCAACAGAAGTTGTGAACTAACTGCTTTGCCACAGTGGTAACCTCCTGATTTGGAATTGCGTAGGCTTCCACCCACTTAGTATAGTAGTCACCTACAACCATGATGTACCGGTTTCCATCGTCAGTAACTGGGAATGGTCCAGCAATGTCTATGGCAATTCTCTCGAAAGGTTGTCCAACGTTATACTGTCTCATTTTTCCCCTGCTTCTGGTTTGTGGGCCCTTGCTTGCAGCACATATTTCACACGTCCGAACCCATTCCTCTACGTCGTGGCGAAGATGAAGCCAATAGAATCGCTTCCGTATTTTGTCAAGGGTTTTATTAACGCCAAGATGGCCTCCAGATGTTCCATCATGCATCTCCTTCAAAACAGACTGCACTTTACTTCGGGGAACTATCAACTGCATGACCACGTCTCGTCCATCTGCACTTTCCCAAGCCCTTTTCAGCAATCCGTTTTCTAAGGTGAGAGATTCCCATTGTGCCCAGTAGCCCTTCAGGACTTCGGAACCATGGCAGATATCTTGCCAATCCGGGCGGCGACCTTCCTCTTTTGCTGTCAAGATCGGTCCAATGTCTTCATCAGTCATCTGTTCTTGTCGACAGTCTTGTGTTGTCCAGCCATCAGCCAGGAAATCTACAGTGATGGCTTGAACATGTTCGCTTGAGTTTTGTTCTTCCTTTCTGTGGCAATGTCGGCAGTCTTCCGGGCACGGTCTTCGTGATAAGCCATCTGCATTACCGTGCAGGCGCCCCCGCCGATGTTGTACCTTGAAGTTGTACTCTTGCAGACGTTCGAGCCACCTTGCCAACTGTCCTTCCGGATTTTTAAATCTCAAGAGCCATGCAAGTGCAGCATGGTCGGTACGTAGTGAAACCTCTCTCCCATAGAGGTATTTATGGAAGTGCTCCAAAGCTCTGACAATTGCCAACAACTCTCTTCTTGTAACACAATAATTTCTCTCTGGTTTAGAAAGCGTCTTGCTGTAATACGCTATTACTCGTTCTTCACCGTTCTGCACTTGAGACAGAACTGCTCCTAGACCAGTATTGCTTGCGTCTGTGTCTACGATGTACTTCCCTTCGGAAGCTGAAAAAGCGAGAATTGGCTGCGAACATAATGCAATCTTCAACGTTCTAAATGCTTGTTCACACTCTCTCGACCACTGGAAGTTTCGTTTATTTTCCGATAGCTCATGTAGTGGTTTAGCAATAGTAGCGAAGCCTTTCACAAAACGTCGGTAATATGAGCATAACCCCAGGAAAATCCGAACTTCGTGTTTATTCTTCGGAACTAGCCAGTCTATTACGGTGTCTACTTTATTAGGATCCATGCTAACGCCCGCTGCCGAAACCAGATGGCCCAAATACTGTACTTCCTTCTGGAATAGAGAACACTTCTTCGGGCTCAGCTTCAGTTGTGCACCGTGAATTCTAGTTAGAACTTCCTTAAGGGTTTCCAAGTGATCTTCGAAAGTCTTCCCGATGACTATGATATCGTCTAAGTAAACAAGGCAAGTTTTGCACGTCAGGCCTCGGAGTATCAGGTCCATCAATCTCTCAAATGTTGCCGGTGCATTACAGAGTCCAAATGGCATGACGTTAAATTGGAATAAGCCACTCGGGGTCGAGAAAGCGGTCTTTTCCTTGTCTTCTTGATGAAGACCCACTTGCCAATATCCACTCTTCAGGTCCAATGTGGAAAACCACTGTGCTGCGGACAACGTGTCGAGTGTATCGTCAACGCGAGGTAATGGATAGCAGTCTTTCTTTGTAACGTCATTTAACCTCCGGTAGTCTACGCAGAAACGCAATCCACCATCCTTCTTCGCTACCAGCACTACAGGGAAAGACCAAGCACTTGACGAAGGTTCAATTACTCCCTCTGTCAACATGTCCTGTACTAACCGAGACATCTCCTCTTGTTTAGATAATGGAGGCCTTCGAGGAGGTTGGCGTATCGGTGTTGTGTCCCCGGTATTGATGTGATGTTGCACAAGAGAGGTTCTTCCCAGTGACTGTCCCCGAACTGCAAAACAATCTTTGAATTCGTGTAAAAACTGTCCGAGTTCTTTTACCTCACCACTTGAGAGGTCGTTAGAAGATCTGTTGAATAATTCTTGCAGTTCCTCTGGTAATTTAGAAGTATCCGACGAACTGGGTCTTCGTTGCGTTATTCCGGCTACCCAGGCCACAGGAGTCAATTTGCCTAGGAGCGTATTGCTTTGTAAAGTGATAGCTTGATCCAAAATATTCGCCACTCTAATAGGTACATTTCCGGTTTCGTCAGGTTTTACTAAACTTCTGGCAATTAGTATGCCCGGTGTGCTGACTACCTGGGGTTCGAATATAGAGCACTGATTGCCCCTAGTATCTACCGCAGTTCTAACCATGATGATCTTTTCGGAGTTTGGCGGAACAGTTACGGCCACTTGGTTTATGACGTCCATCGATTTTTCTGCTGTCGTCATTGTTGATAGCATTACCTCTTCGCCTCCGATTCTCAAGACATTGTTTTTGAAGTCGACTATAAATCCGTATGCGTTCATAACGTCCACACCAAGAATTGCTTCATCCACAATGTCTGCAACAAGTACTTGATGATTAAACTCAAGTCTACCGAGGCGTAGGTGTATCTCCACTTTTCCATACACTTTTACAGGCCGTCCAGTAGCTGTTCGCAAGCTGCAAGAGCACCAGATTGGCTTGAGATCTTTCACCACGTCGGGGCGCACAATAGAAACTGTTGCGCCTGTGTCAACTGTAATCGAGGTTGGCCTTTCTTGAATAAATCCAGTAACTACCAAGCTCCCGGTGTTTTTCTGAAGCGTAGAAATTGCGTATTCTCTAGGGGCTTCGTTCCTCCAGTTAGTCAGCACACGCCCCGTTGCACCGACTATTGCTCGTTTCCCTGCTGCTGAATTCTAACCCGACAATCTCGTTGTAGATGTCCAGGTTTCCCACATCGATAACACTTCGGTCTTCCATCCTTTCTTATTTTATTCTGTGGCGCCGACCGTCGAGTCTCTGTTCCTTGTTCTTCTTCCTCATCGTCTGTGCCGTCGCGATCTTTTAGCTCGCGCACTTTATGACTTGTCCAACCAGACGCTGATTTGGCGGCCTCAAATTGCAAAGCATGTACCAGGGCGTCCGCACTGTTCTGGTATCTTGCCATTCGTAACACTTGCTGTAGTTCGTTATCTCGGACACCGGCAGTAAATGTCTGCATCGCAAAACACGTTCGAAAATCTTCTGGCGCTTCAGGATAGGCCAGTCTAATTAGTCTGTCGATACTTGCTTCAAACTCTTGAAGACTTTCCCCGGAATGCTGTCGCCTTGCTCTCAACTGGGTGCAGTACACATCTCGCAAATGTTTATCACCATACCGTAATTCCAGAGCTTTTATCAACTCGGCATAGGTGTTCTGGCTGTCAGGTGGCACTTTCTGTAGTAGTTCTGCCGCGGGTCCTTTTAATGCAAGAACAAGTGAAACAGCCTTGTCTTTTTCTGTCCAATTATTTGCGCATGCAGCAGCTTCAAATTGGCGGAGGTACGTTGCATAGTGAGTGCTTCCGTCAAAGGTTGGAGCTTTGACATCAACTGTCCCTACTGCAGGCAAAGTGACTTTCTCTGTTAACTTATTTTCTGTCTTGATCACTGGTACAGTCTGTTCAGAAATTTGTTTTGGTTGAATCTTCATGCACTGTTCAACTTCAATTTTAATTTGTTCTCTTATGTTTACCATTGAGTTTTCTACTGCAGATATTTTTGTTGACATAACTTCTTCCACAGTCCAGACAGATTTTTCTACTTTAGCTATTTTATTTGACATGGATTCTTCTACGTCAGATATTCTGGTAATCTGATTATTGAGCTCACCTCGTAACTCACCTACGTCACCACGTAGGAGACCAAATTCTTCGGTAGTATGTTCATGTAACCCTTTCTGCATAGTTTCAAAGAGAGCTTCCGTTTTATCTTTTTGTCTTTCTTCTGTATCTAGCATTAGTGCTTTCTGACGTACCTCAGCTTCTTCTCTTTCCTGCCTGCGTTTTTCATCCTGTCGATTTTCTGCTTCTTCCGCCTCCTGTCTGCGTTTCTCATCCTGTCGTTTCTCTGCTTCTTCTCTTTCTTGTATTCGTTCTTCTTTTTGTCGTCTTTCTGTTTCTTCCGCCTCCTGTCTGCGTCTTTCCTCTGTCTGCAACAACAGCGCCTGGAAATTTTCCATCATCTGACTGGCATCCATTGTTTTTCGATTAATTACGAATTACACTCGTCTTGTACAAAGTATCCACTGTTTCCACTGTTAACCGTTCTATCCCACTTCTGACACCACTGTTGCGACTGTCTACTCGATCGTCGTAGGTACAGTGGAAACAAAATAAGTACAAGACACCAATTAAGTCACTAATCACACCTTTAATTGTTATAGTAAAACAGTTCGTAATTAACAACACATTGTCTACAACAAATCAAATGAAATTGTTCGTACGCAATAAAATGTCCACTAATATAAAAACCAACTGTATTACAATTATACCGTCCGAATATAAAACGCAACACTTCACTAATAACTACTTGAACGTACACCGTAATAACCCGAACCGCTCTGTAAATATATCGCACTAATACTCTGGAACCGCACAGTCAAAAATCTCGCATTGAACTGAAAAACTAAGGCCGCGACGCGATGTATTTATAGTTACGCTCACACACCAGAAGCTTCCAAACTGCGTCTTATCTCTCGCGAACTACGTAATTGCTGCGGCCTTGACACAGTCCGAGCGCCCGAGCGAAGGCTGACACAGTCGAGAAAATTCTCGCAACATGCGTTTAGTAGCACGTACACCACACGCTTACGTCGAGATCTTTCTGGCGCATTCGATAAACGCGTAGAGTGTTCTGTGCTGTCGTAGCACTGCCCCTCGTTAAGCCTGTTCGTCCCGAACTGGCAAAGCGTCTCTAAATTTGTATTTAGCCAGGCGATCTAGGTGGACGACCTTGAACTTTCGCTGTCCTTCCTGTTGCATCCGATAAACAACATCGTTAATCCTTTTTTTTACAGTGTAGGGTCCTTCCCAGTTAGACTGAAGCTTAGGTGAGCGACCACGACGGCGCTTTGGATTGAACAACCAGACCTGATCTCCTTCTTGGAAACCCACACTATTGCTGCGAATGTCATACCGAGTTTTCATTTTATCACTGGCAATCTTGAGCCGTCCTCTTACCAAGCGATTCATTTCTCGCAGTTGGTTTTCTAATTGCGAGGAATAGTTCTTTGGCTCTTGGGACTGAGTCTCAGGTGATCCAAACATCAAGTCCCCAGGAAGACGAATCTCCCGCCCAAACACCAATTTCGCTGGAGTCATGCCGGTTGTGTCATGTACTGATGATCTATACGCCATAAGGAATAGTGGTATACGTTGGTCCCAGTCTGTTTGGTTCTCGTCAACAACTTTCGAAAGATGCTGCTCAAGTGTCCTGTTGAATCTCTCAACCATCCCGTCCGACTGAGGATGCAGAGGCGTTGTCCTGGTCTTTCGAATTCCAAGTAGACGGCATAATTCTTTAAACACTCCTGATTCGAAATTTCTCCCTTGATCCGTATGGATTTCCATAGGGGCTCCATAACGGCAACAGAAGTTGTGAACTAACTGCTTTGCCACAGTGGTAACCTCCTGATTTGGAATTGCGTAGGCTTCCACCCACTTAGTAAAGTAGTCACCTACAACCATGATGTACCGGTTTCCATCGTCAGTAACTGGGAATGGTCCAGCAATGTCTATGGCAATTCTCTCGAAAGGTTGTCCAACGTTATACTGTCTCATTTTTCCCCTGCTTCTGGTTTGTGGGCCCTTGCTTGCAGCACATATTTCACACGTCCGAACCCATTCCTCTACGTCGTGGCGAAGATGAAGCCAATAGAATCGCTTCCGTATTTTGTCAAGGGTTTTATTAACGCCAAGATGGCCTCCAGATGTTCCATCATGCATCTCCTTCAAAACAGACTGCACTTTACTTCGGGGAACTATCAACTGCATGACCACGTCTCGTCCATCTGCACTTTCCCAAGCCCTTTTCAGCAATCCGTTTTCTAAGGTGAGAGATTCCCATTGTGCCCAGTAGCCCTTCAGGACTTCGGAACCATGGCAGATATCTTGCCAATCCGGGCGGCGACCTTCCTCTTTTGCTGTCAAGATCGGTCCAATGTCTTCATCAGTCATCTGTTCTTGTCGACAGTCTTGTGTTGTCCAGCCATCAGCCAGGAAATCTACAGTGATGGCTTGAACATGTTCGCTTGAGTTTTGTTCTTCCTTTCTGTGGCAATGTCGGCAGTCTTCCGGGCACGGTCTTCGTGATAAGCCATCTGCATTACCGTGCAGGCGCCCCCGCCGATGTTGTACCTTGAAGTTGTACTCTTGCAGACGTTCGAGCCACCTTGCCAACTGTCGTTCCGGATTTTTAAATCTCAAGAGCCATGCAAGTGCAGCATGGTCGGTACGTAGTGAAACCTCTCTCCCATAGAGGTATTTATGGAAGTGCTCCAAAGCTCTGACAATTGCCAACAACTCTCTTCTTGTAACACAATAATTTCTCTCTGGTTTAGAAAGCGTCTTGCTGTAATACGCTATTACTCGTTCTTCACCGTTCTGCACTTGAGACAGAACTGCTCCTAGACCAGTATTGCTTGCGTCTGTGTCTACGATGTACTTCCCTTCGGAAGCTGAAAAAGCGAGAATTGGCTGCGAACATAATGCAATCTTCAACGTTCTAAATGCTTGTTCACACTCTCTCGACCACTGGAAGTTTCGTTTATTTTCCGATAGCTCATGTAGTGGTTTAGCAATAGTAGCGAAGCCTTTCACAAAACGTCGGTAATATGAGCATAACCCCAGGAAAATCCGAACTTCGTGTTTATTCTTCGGAACTAGCCAGTCTATTACGGTGTCTACTTTATTAGGATCCATGCTAACGCCCGCTGCCGAAACCAGATGGCCCAAATACTGTACTTCCTTCTGGAATAGAGAACACTTCTTCGGGCTCAGCTTCAGTTGTGCACCGTGAATTCTAGTTAGAACTTCCTTAAGGGTTTCCAAGTGATCTTCGAAAGTCTTCCCGATGACTATGATATCGTCTAAGTAAACAAGGCAAGTTTTGCACGTCAGGCCTCGGAGTATCAGGTCCATCAATCTCTCAAATGTTGCCGGTGCATTACAGAGTCCAAATGGCATGACGTTAAATTGGAATAAGCCACTCGGGGTCGAGAAAGCGGTCTCTTCCTTGTCTTCTTGATGAAGACCCACTTGCCTATATCCACTCTTCAGGTCCAATGTGGAAAACCACTGTGCTCCGGACAACGTGTCGAGTGTATCGTCAACGCGAGGTAATGGATAGCAGTCTTTCTTTGTAACGTCATTTAACCTCCGGTAGTCTACGCAGAAACGCAATCCACCATCCTTCTTCGCTACCAGCACTACAGGGAAAGACCAAGCACTTGACGAAGGTTCAATTACTCCCTCTGTCAACATGTCCTGTACTAACCGAGACATCTCCTCTTGTTTAGATAATGGAGGCCTTCGAGGAGGTTGGCGTATCGGTGTTGTGTCCCCGGTATTGATGCGATGTTGCACAAGAGAGGTTCTTCCCAGTGACTGTCCCCGAACTGCAAAACAATCTTTGAATTCGTGTAAAAACTGTCCGAGTTCTTTTACCTCACCACTTGAGAGGTCGTTAGAAGATCTGTTGAATAATTCTTGCAGTTCCTCTGGTAATTTAGAAGTATCCGACGAACTGGGTCTTCGTTGCGTTATTCCGGCTACCCAGGCCACAGGAGTCAATTTGCCTAGGAGCGTATTGCTTTGTAAAGTGATAGCTTGATCCAAAATATTCGCCACTCTAATAGGTACATTTCCGGTTTCGTCAGGTTTTACTAAACTTCTGGCAATTAGTATGCCCGGTGTGCTGACTACCTGGGGTTCGAATATAGAGCACTGATTGCCCCTAGTATCTACCGCAGTTCTAACCATGATGATCTTTTCGGAGTTTGGCGGAACAGTTACGGCCACTTGGTTTATGACGTCCATCGATTTTTCTGCTGTCGTCATTGTTGATAGCATTACCTCTTCGCCTCCGATTCTCAAGACATTGTTTTTGAAGTCGACTATAAATCCGTATGCGTTCATAACGTCCACACCAAGAATTGCTTCATCCACAATGTCTGCAACAAGTACTTGATGATTAAACTCAAGTCTACCGAGGCGTAGGTGTATCTCCACTTTTCCATACACTTTTACAGGCCGTCCAGTAGCTGTTCGCAAGCTGCAAGAGCACCAGATTGGCTTGAGATCTTTCACCACGTCGGGGCGCACAATAGAAACTGTTGCGCCTGTGTCAACTGTAATCGAGGTTGGCCTTTCTTGAACAAATCCAGTAACTACCAAGCTCCCGGTGTTTTTCTGAAGCGTAGAAATTGCGTATTCTCTAGGGGCTTCGTTCCTCCAGTTAGTCAGCACACGCCCCGTTGCACCGACTATTGCTCGTTTCCCTGCTGCTGAATTCTAACCCGACAATCTCGCTGTAGATGTCCAGGTTTCCCACATCGATAACACTTCGGTCTTCCATCCTTTCTTATTTTATTCTGTGGCGCCGACCGTCGAGTCTCTGTTCCTTGTTCTTCTTCCTCATCGTCTGTGCCGTCGCGATCTTTTAGCTCGCGCACTTTATGACTTGTCCAACCAGACGCTGATTTGGCGGCCTCAAATTGCAAAGCATGTACCAGGGCGTCCGCACTGTTCTGGTATCTTGCCATTCGTAACACTTGCTGTAGTTCGTTATCTCGGACACCGGCAGTAAATGTCTGCATCGCAAAACACGTTCGAAAATCTTCTGGCGCTTCAGGATAGGCCAGTCTAATTAGTCTGTCGATACTTGCTTCAAACTCTTGAAGACTTTCCCCGGAATGCTGTCGCCTTGCTCTCAACTGGGTGCAGTACACATCTCGCAAATGTTTATCACCATACCGTAATTCCAGAGCTTTTATCAACTCGGCATAGGTGTTCTGGCTGTCAGGTGGCACTTTCTGTAGTAGTTCTGCCGCGGGTCCTTTTAATGCAAGAACAAGTGAAACAGCCTTGTCTTTTTCTGTCCAATTATTTGCGCATGCAGCAGCTTCAAATTGGCGGAGGTACGTTGCATAGTGAGTGCTTCCGTCAAAGGTTGGAGCTTTGACATCAACTGTCCCTACTGCAGGCAAAGTGACTTTCTCTGTTAACTTATTTTCTGTCTTGATCACTGGTACAGTCTGTTCAGAAATTTGTTTTGGTTGAATCTTCATGCACTGTTCAACTTCAATTTTAATTTGTTCTCTTATGTTTACCATTGAGTTTTCTACTGCAGATATTTTTGTTGACATAACTTCTTCCACAGTCCAGACAGATTTTTCTACTTTAGCTATTTTATTTGACATGGATTCTTCTACGTCAGATATTCTGGTAATCTGATTATTGAGCTCACCTCGTAACTCACCTACGTCACCACGTAGGAGACCAAATTCTTCGGTAGTATGTCCTTGTAACCCTTTCTGCATAGTTTCAAAGAGAGCTTCCGTTTTATCTGTTTGTCTTTCTTCTGTATCTAGCATTAGTGCTTTCTGACGTACCTCAGCTTCTTCTCTTTCCTGCCTGCGTTTTCCATCCTGTCGATTTTCTGCTTCTTCCGCCTCCTGTCTGCGTTTCTCATCCTGTCGTTTCTCTGCTTCTTCTCTTTCTTGTATTCGTTCTTCTTTTTGTCGTCTTTCTGTTTCTTCCGCCTCCTGTCTGCGTCTTTCCTCTGTCTGCAACAACAGCGCCTGGAAATTTTCCATCATCTGACTGGCATCCATTGTTTTTCGATTAATTACGAATTACACTCGTCTTGTACAAAGTATCCACTGTTTCCACTGTTAACCGTTCTATCCCACTTCTGACACCACTGTTGCGACTGTCTACTCGATCGTCGTAGGTACAGTGGAAACAAAATAAGTACAAGACACCAATTAAGTCACTAATCACACCTTTAATTGTTATAGTAAAACAGTTCGTAATTAACAACACATTGTCTACAACAAATCAAATGAAATTGTTCGTACGCAATAAAATGTCCACTAATATAAAAACCAACTGTATTACAATTATACCGTCCGAATATAAAACGCAACACTTCACTAATAACTACTTGAACGTACACCGTAATAACCCGAACCGCTCTGTAAATATATCGCACTAATACTCTGGAACCGCACAGTCAAAAATCTCGCATTGAACTGAAAAACTAAGGCCGCGACGCGATGTATTTATAGTTACGCTCACACACCAGAAGCTTCCAAACTGCGTCTTATCTCTCGCGAACTACGTAATTGCTGCGGCCTTGACACAGTCCGAGCGCCCGAGCGAAGGCTGACACAGTCGAGAAAATTCTCGCAACATGCGTTTAGTAGCACGTACACCACACGCTTACGTCGAGATCTTTCTGGCGCATTCGATAAACGCGTAGAGTGTTCTGTGCTGTCGTAGCACTGCCCCTCGTTAAGCCTGTTCGTCCCGAACTGGCAAAGCGTCTCTAAATTTGTATTTAGCCAGGCGATCTAGGTGGACGACCTTGAACTTTCGCTGTCCTTCCTGTTGCATCCGATAAACAACATCGTTAATCCTTTTTTTTACAGTGTAGGGTCCTTCCCAGTTAGACTGAAGCTTAGGTGAGCGACCACGACGGCGCTTTGGATTGAACAACCAGACCTGATCTCCTTCTTGGAAACCCACACTATTGCTGCGAATGTCATACCGAGTTTTCATTTTATCACTGGCAATCTTGAGCCGTCCTCTTACCAAGCGATTCATTTCTCGCAGTTGGTTTTCTAATTGCGAGGAATAGTTCTTTGGCTCTTGGGACTGAGTCTCAGGTGATCCAAACATCAAGTCCCCAGGAAGACGAATCTCCCGCCCAAACACCAATTTCGCTGGAGTCATGCCGGTTGTGTCATGTACTGATGATCTATACGCCATAAGGAATAGTGGTATACGTTGGTCCCAGTCTGTTTGGTTCTCGTCAACAACTTTCGAAAGATGCTGCTCAAGTGTCCTGTTGAATCTCTCAACCATCCCGTCCGACTGAGGATGCAGAGGCGTTGTCCTGGTCTTTCGAATTCCAAGTAGACGGCATAATTCTTTAAACACTCCTGATTCGAAATTTCTCCCTTGATCCGTATGGATTTCCATAGGGGCTCCATAACGGCAACAGAAGTTGTGAACTAACTGCTTTGCCACAGTGGTAACCTCCTGATTTGGAATTGCGTAGGCTTCCACCCACTTAGTAAAGTAGTCACCTACAACCATGATGTACCGGTTTCCATCGTCAGTAACTGGGAATGGTCCAGCAATGTCTATGGCAATTCTCTCGAAAGGTTGTCCAACGTTATACTGTCTCATTTTTCCCCTGCTTCTGGTTTGTGGGCCCTTGCTTGCAGCACATATTTCACACGTCCGAACCCATTCCTCTACGTCGTGGCGAAGATGAAGCCAATAGAATCGCTTCCGTATTTTGTCAAGGGTTTTATTAACGCCAAGATGGCCTCCAGATGTTCCATCATGCATCTCCTTCAAAACAGACTGCACTTTACTTCGGGGAACTATCAACTGCATGACCACGTCTCGTCCATCTGCACTTTCCCAAGCCCTTTTCAGCAATCCGTTTTCTAAGGTGAGAGATTCCCATTGTGCCCAGTAGCCCTTCAGGACTTCGGAACCATGGCAGATATCTTGCCAATCCGGGCGGCGACCTTCCTCTTTTGCTGTCAAGATCGGTCCAATGTCTTCATCAGTCATCTGTTCTTGTCGACAGTCTTGTGTTGTCCAGCCATCAGCCAGGAAATCTACAGTGATGGCTTGAACATGTTCGCTTGAGTTTTGTTCTTCCTTTCTGTGGCAATGTCGGCAGTCTTCCGGGCACGGTCTTCGTGATAAGCCATCTGCATTACCGTGCAGGCGCCCCCGCCGATGTTGTACCTTGAAGTTGTACTCTTGCAGACGTTCGAGCCACCTTGCCAACTGTCGTTCCGGATTTTTAAATCTCAAGAGCCATGCAAGTGCAGCATGGTCGGTACGTAGTGAAACCTCTCTCCCATAGAGGTATTTATGGAAGTGCTCCAAAGCTCTGACAATTGCCAACAACTCTCTTCTTGTAACACAATAATTTCTCTCTGGTTTAGAAAGCGTCTTGCTGTAATACGCTATTACTCGTTCTTCACCGTTCTGCACTTGAGACAGAACTGCTCCTAGACCAGTATTGCTTGCGTCTGTGTCTACGATGTACTTCCCTTCGGAAGCTGAAAAAGCGAGAATTGGCTGCGAACATAATGCAATCTTCAACGTTCTAAATGCTTGTTCACACTCTCTCGACCACTGGAAGTTTCGTTTATTTTCCGATAGCTCATGTAGTGGTTTAGCAATAGTAGCGAAGCCTTTCACAAAACGTCGGTAATATGAGCATAACCCCAGGAAAATCCGAACTTCGTGTTTATTCTTCGGAACTAGCCAGTCTATTACGGTGTCTACTTTATTAGGATCCATGCTAACGCCCGCTGCCGAAACCAGATGGCCCAAATACTGTACTTCCTTCTGGAATAGAGAACACTTCTTCGGGCTCAGCTTCAGTTGTGCACCGTGAATTCTAGTTAGAACTTCCTTAAGGGTTTCCAAGTGATCTTCGAAAGTCTTCCCGATGACTATGATATCGTCTAAGTAAACAAGGCAAGTTTTGCACGTCAGGCCTCGGAGTATCAGGTCCATCAATCTCTCAAATGTTGCCGGTGCATTACAGAGTCCAAATGGCATGACGTTAAATTGGAATAAGCCACTCGGGGTCGAGAAAGCGGTCTCTTCCTTGTCTTCTTGATGAAGACCCACTTGCCTATATCCACTCTTCAGGTCCAATGTGGAAAACCACTGTGCTCCGGACAACGTGTCGAGTGTATCGTCAACGCGAGGTAATGGATAGCAGTCTTTCTTTGTAACGTCATTTAACCTCCGGTAGTCTACGCAGAAACGCAATCCACCATCCTTCTTCGCTACCAGCACTACAGGGAAAGACCAAGCACTTGACGAAGGTTCAATTACTCCCTCTGTCAACATGTCCTGTACTAACCGAGACATCTCCTCTTGTTTAGATAATGGAGGCCTTCGAGGAGGTTGGCGTATCGGTGTTGTGTCCCCGGTATTGATGCGATGTTGCACAAGAGAGGTTCTTCCCAGTGACTGTCCCCGAACTGCAAAACAATCTTTGAATTCGTGTAAAAACTGTCCGAGTTCTTTTACCTCACCACTTGAGAGGTCGTTAGAAGATCTGTTGAATAATTCTTGCAGTTCCTCTGGTAATTTAGAAGTATCCGACGAACTGGGTCTTCGTTGCGTTATTCCGGCTACCCAGGCCACAGGAGTCAATTTGCCTAGGAGCGTATTGCTTTGTAAAGTGATAGCTTGATCCAAAATATTCGCCACTCTAATAGGTACATTTCCGGTTTCGTCAGGTTTTACTAAACTTCTGGCAATTAGTATGCCCGGTGTGCTGACTACCTGGGGTTCGAATATAGAGCACTGATTGCCCCTAGTATCTACCGCAGTTCTAACCATGATGATCTTTTCGGAGTTTGGCGGAACAGTTACGGCCACTTGGTTTATGACGTCCATCGATTTTTCTGCTGTCGTCATTGTTGATAGCATTACCTCTTCGCCTCCGATTCTCAAGACATTGTTTTTGAAGTCGACTATAAATCCGTATGCGTTCATAACGTCCACACCAAGAATTGCTTCATCCACAATGTCTGCAACAAGTACTTGATGATTAAACTCAAGTCTACCGAGGCGTAGGTGTATCTCCACTTTTCCATACACTTTTACAGGCCGTCCAGTAGCTGTTCGCAAGCTGCAAGAGCACCAGATTGGCTTGAGATCTTTCACCACGTCGGGGCGCACAATAGAAACTGTTGCGCCTGTGTCAACTGTAATCGAGGTTGGCCTTTCTTGAACAAATCCAGTAACTACCAAGCTCCCGGTGTTTTTCTGAAGCGTAGAAATTGCGTATTCTCTAGGGGCTTCGTTCCTCCAGTTAGTCAGCACACGCCCCGTTGCACCGACTATTGCTCGTTTCCCTGCTGCTGAATTCTAACCCGACAATCTCGCTGTAGATGTCCAGGTTTCCCACATCGATAACACTTCGGTCTTCCATCCTTTCTTATTTTATTCTGTGGCGCCGACCGTCGAGTCTCTGTTCCTTGTTCTTCTTCCTCATCGTCTGTGCCGTCGCGATCTTTTAGCTCGCGCACTTTATGACTTGTCCAACCAGACGCTGATTTGGCGGCCTCAAATTGCAAAGCATGTACCAGGGCGTCCGCACTGTTCTGGTATCTTGCCATTCGTAACACTTGCTGTAGTTCGTTATCTCGGACACCGGCAGTAAATGTCTGCATCGCAAAACACGTTCGAAAATCTTCTGGCGCTTCAGGATAGGCCAGTCTAATTAGTCTGTCGATACTTGCTTCAAACTCTTGAAGACTTTCCCCGGAATGCTGTCGCCTTGCTCTCAACTGGGTGCAGTACACATCTCGCAAATGTTTATCACCATACCGTAATTCCAGAGCTTTTATCAACTCGGCATAGGTGTTCTGGCTGTCAGGTGGCACTTTCTGTAGTAGTTCTGCCGCGGGTCCTTTTAATGCAAGAACAAGTGAAACAGCCTTGTCTTTTTCTGTCCAATTATTTGCGCATGCAGCAGCTTCAAATTGGCGGAGGTACGTTGCATAGTGAGTGCTTCCGTCAAAGGTTGGAGCTTTGACATCAACTGTCCCTACTGCAGGCAAAGTGACTTTCTCTGTTAACTTATTTTCTGTCTTGATCACTGGTACAGTCTGTTCAGAAATTTGTTTTGGTTGAATCTTCATGCACTGTTCAACTTCAATTTTAATTTGTTCTCTTATGTTTACCATTGAGTTTTCTACTGCAGATATTTTTGTTGACATAACTTCTTCCACAGTCCAGACAGATTTTTCTACTTTAGCTATTTTATTTGACATGGATTCTTCTACGTCAGATATTCTGGTAATCTGATTATTGAGCTCACCTCGTAACTCACCTACGTCACCACGTAGGAGACCAAATTCTTCGGTAGTATGTCCTTGTAACCCTTTCTGCATAGTTTCAAAGAGAGCTTCCGTTTTATCTGTTTGTCTTTCTTCTGTATCTAGCATTAGTGCTTTCTGACGTACCTCAGCTTCTTCTCTTTCCTGCCTGCGTTTTCCATCCTGTCGATTTTCTGCTTCTTCCGCCTCCTGTCTGCGTTTCTCATCCTGTCGTTTCTCTGCTTCTTCTCTTTCTTGTATTCGTTCTTCTTTTTGTCGTCTTTCTGTTTCTTCCGCCTCCTGTCTGCGTCTTTCCTCTGTCTGCAACAACAGCGCCTGGAAATTTTCCATCATCTGACTGGCATCCATTGTTTTTCGATTAATTACGAATTACACTCGTCTTGTACAAAGTATCCACTGTTTCCACTGTTAACCGTTCTATCCCACTTCTGACACCACTGTTGCGACGGTCTACTCGATCGTCGTAGGTACAGTGGAAACAAAATAAGTACAAGACACCAATTAAGTCACTAATCACACCTTTAATTGTTATAGTAAAACAGTTCGTAATTAACAACACATTGTCTACAACAAATCAAATGAAATTGTTCGTACGCAATAAAATGTCCACTAATATTAAAACCCAACTGTATTACAATTATACCGTCCGAATATAAAACGCAACACTTCACTAATAACTACTTGAACGTACACCGTAATAACCCGAACCGCTCTGTAAATATATCGCACTAATACTCTGGAACCGCACAGTCAAAAATCTCGCATTGAACTGAAAAACTAAGGCCGCGACGCGATGTATTTATAGTTACGCTCACACACCAGAAGCTTCCAAACTGCGTCTTATCTCTCGCGAACTACGTAATTGCTGCGGCCTTGACACAGTCCGAGCGCCCGAGCGAAGGCTGACACAGTCGAGAAAATTCTCGCAACATGCGTTTAGTAGCACGTACACCACACGCTTACGTCGAGATCTTTCTGGCGCATTCGATAAACGCGTAGAGTGTTCTGTGCTGTCGTAGCACTGCCCCTCCTTAAGCCTGTTCGTCCCGAACTGGCAAAGCGTCTCTAAATTTGTATTTAGCCAGGCGATCTAGGTGGACGACCTTGAAATTTCGCTGTCCTTCCTGTTGAATCCGATAAACAACATCGTTAATCCTTTTTTTTACAGTGTAGGGTCCTTCCCAGTTAGACTGAAGCTTAGGTGAGCGACCACGACGGCGCTTTGGATTGAACAACCAGACCTGATCTCCTTCTTGGAAACCCACACTATTGCTGCGAATGTCATACCGAGTTTTCATTTTATCACTGGCAATCTTGAGCCGTCCTCTTACCAAGCGATTCATTTCTCGCAGTTGGTTTTCTAATTGCGAGGAATAGTTCTTTGGCTCTTGGGACTGAGTCTCAGGTGATCCAAACATCAAGTCCCCAGGAAGACGAATCTCCCGCCCAAACACCAATTTCGCTGGAGTCATGCCGGTTGTGTCATGTACTGATGATCTATACGCCATAAGGAATAGTGGTATACGTTGGTCCCAGTCTGTTTGGTTCTCGTCAACAACTTTCGAAAGATGCTGCTCAAGTGTCCTGTTGAATCTCTCAACCATCCCGTCCGACTGAGGATGCAGAGGCGTTGTCCTGGTCTTTCGAATTCCAAGTAGACGGCATAATTCTTTAAACACTCCTGATTCGAAATTTCTCCCTTGATCCGTATGGATTTCCATAGGGGCTCCATAACGGCAACAGAAGTTGTGAACTAACTGCTTTGCCACAGTGGTAACCTCCTGATTTGGAATTGCGTAGGCTTCCACCCACTTAGTAAAGTAGTCACCTACAACCATGATGTACCGGTTTCCATCGTCAGTAACTGGGAATGGTCCAGCAATGTCTATGGCCTTCTCTCGAAAGGTTGTCCAACGTTATACTGTCTCATTTTTCCCCTGCTTCTGGTTTGTGGGCCCTTGCTTGCAGCACATATTTCACACGTCCGAACCCATTCCTCTACGTCGTGGCGAAGATGAAGCCAATAGAATCGCTTCCGTATTTTGTCAAGGGTTTTATTAACGCCAAGATGGCCTCCAGATGTTCCATCATGCATCTCCTTCAAAACAGACTGCACTTTACTTCGGGGAACTATCAACTGCATGACCACGTCTCGTCCATCTGCACTTTCCCAAGCCCTTTTCAACAATCCGTTTTCTAAGGTGAGAGATTCCCATTGTGCCCAGTAGCCCTTCAGGACTTCGGAACCATGGCAGATATCTTGCCAATCCGGGCGGCGACCTTCCTCTTTTGCTGTCAAGATCGGTCCAATGTCTTCATCAGTCATCTGTTCTTGTCGACAGTCTTGTGTTGTCCAGCCATCAGCCAGGAAATCTACAGTGATGGCTTGAACATGTTCGCTTGAGTTTTGTTCTTCCTTTCTGTGGCAATGTCGGCAGTCTTCCGGGCACGGTCTTCGTGATAAGCCATCTGCATTACCGTGCAGGCGCCCCCGCCGATGTTGTACCTTGAAGTTGTACTCTTGCAGACGTTCGAGCCACCTTGCCAACTGTCGTTCCGGATTTTTAAATCTCAAGAGCCATGCAAGTGCAGCATGGTCGGTACGTAGTGAAACCTCTCTCCCATAGAGGTATTTATGGAAGTGCTCCAAAGCTCTGACAATTGCCAACAACTCTCTTCTTGTAACACAATAATTTCTCTCTGGTTTAGAAAGCGTCTTGCTGTAATACGCTATTACTCGTTCTTCACCGTTCTGCACTTGAGACAGAACTGCTCCTAGACCAGTATTGCTTGCGTCTGTGTCTACGATGTACTTCCCTTCGGAAGCTGAAAAAGCGAGAATTGGCTGCGAACATAATGCAATCTTCAACGTTCTAAATGCTTGTTCACACTCTCTCGACCACTGGAAGTTTCGTTTATTTTCCGATAGCTCATGTAGTGGTTTAGCAATAGTAGCGAAGCCTTTCACAAAACATCGGTAATATGAGCATAACCCCAGGAAAATCCGAACTTCGTGTTTATTCTTCGGAACTAGCCAGTCTATTACGGTGTCTACTTTATTAGGATCCATGCTAACGCCCGCTGCCGAAACCAGATGGCCCAAATACTGTACTTCCTTCTGGAATAGAGAACACTTCTTCGGGCTCAGCTTCAGCTGTGCACCGTGAATTCTAGTTAGAACTTCCTTAAGGGTTTCCAAGTGATCTTCGAAAGTCTTCCCGATGACTATGATATCGTCTAAGTAAACAAGGCAAGTTTTGCACGTCAGGCCTCGGAGTATCAGGTCCATCAATCTCTCAAATGTTGCCGGTGCATTACAGAGTCCAAATGGCATGACGTTAAATTGGAATAAGCCACTCGGGGTCGAGAAAGCGGTCTTTTCCTTGTCTTCTTGATGAAGACCCACTTGCCAATATCCACTCTTCAGGTCCAATGTGGAAAACCACTGTGCTGCGGACAACGTGTCGAGTGTATCGTCAACGCGAGGTAATGGATAGCAGTCTTTCTTTGTAACGTCATTTAACCTCCGGTAGTCTACGCAGAAACGCAATCCACCATCCTTCTTCGCTACCAGCACTACAGGGAAAGACCAAGCACTTGACGAAGGTTCAATTACTCCCTCTGTCAACATGTCCTGTACTAACCGAGACATCTCCTCTTGTTTAGATAATGGAGGCCTTCGAGGAGGTTGGCGTATCGGTGTTGTGTCCCCGGTATTGATGCGATGTTGCACACTAGAGGTTCTTCCCAGTGACTGTCCCCGAACTGCAAAACAATCTTTGAATTCGTGTAAAAACTGTCCGAGTTCATTTACCTCACCACTTGAGAGGTCGTTAGAAGATCTGTTGAATAATTCTTGCAGTTCCTCTGGTAATTTAGAAGTATCCGACGAACTGGGTCTTCGTTGCGTTATTCCGGCTACCCAGGCCACAGGAGTCAATTTGCCTAGGAGCGTATTGCTTTGTAAAGTGATAGCTTGATCCAAAATATTCGCCACTCTAATAGGTACATTTCAGGTTTCGTCAGGTTTTACTAAACTTCTGGCAATTAGTATGCCCGGTGTGCTGACTACCTGGGGTTCGAATATAGAGCACTGATTGCCCCTAGTATCTACCGCAGTTCTAACCATGATGATCTTTTCGGAGTTTGGCGGAACAGTTACGGCCACTTGGTTTATGACGTCCATCGATTTTTCTGCTGTCGTCATTGTTGATAGCATTACCTCTTCGCCTCCGATTCTCAAGACATTGTTTTTGAAGTCGACTATAAATCCGTATGCGTTCATAACGTCCTCACCAAGAATTGCTTCATCCACAATGTCTGCAACAAGTACTTGATGATTAAACTCAAGTCTACCGAGGCGTAGGTGTATCTCCACTTTTCCATACACTTTTACAGGCCGTCCAGTAGCTGTTCGCAAGCTGCAAGAGCACCAGATTGGCTTGAGATCTTTCACCACGTCGGGGCGCACAATAGAAACTGTTGCGCCTGTGTCAACTGTAATCGAGGTTGGCCTTTCTTGAACAAATCCAGTAACTACCAAGCTCCCGGTGTTTTTCTGAAGCGTAGAAATTGCGTATTCTCTAGGGGCTTCGTTCCTCCAGTTAGTCAGCACACGCCCCGTTGCACCGACTATTGCTCGTTTCCCTGCTGCTGAATTCTAACCCGACAATCTCGTTGTAGATGTCCAGGTTTCCCACATCGATAACACTTCGGTCTTCCATACTTTCTTATTTTATTCTGTGGCGCCGACCGTCGAGTCTCTGTTCCTTGTTCTTCTTCCTCATCGTCTGTGCCGTCGCGATCTTTTAGCTCGCGCACTTTATGACTTGTCCAACCAGACGCTGATTTGGCGGCCTCAAATTGCAAAGCATGTACCAGGGCGTCCGCACTGTTCTGGTGTCTTGCCATTCGTAACACTTGCTGTAGTTCGTTATCTCGGACACCGGCAGTAAATGTCTGCATCGCAAAACACGTTCGAAAATCTTCTGGCGCTTCAGGATAGGCCAGTCTAATTAGTCTGTCGATACTTGCTTCAAACTCTTGAAGACTTTCCCGGGAATGCTGTCGCCTTGCTCTCAACTGGGTGCAGTACACATCTCGCAAATGTTTATCACCATACCGTAATTCCAGAGCTTTTATCAACTCGGCATAGGTGTTCTGGCTGTCAGGTGGCACTTTCTGTAGTAGTTCTGCCGCGAGGCCTTTTAATGCAACAACAAGTGAAACAGCCTTGTCTTTTTCTGTCCAATTATTTGCGCATGCAGCAGCTTCAAATTGGCGGAGGTACGTTGCCCAGTGTGTGCTTCCGTCAAAGGTTGGAGCTTTGACATCAACTGTCCCTACTGCAGGCAAAGTGACTTTCTCTGTTAACTTATTTTCTGTCTTGATCACTGGTACAGTCTGTTCAGAAATTTGTTTTGGTTGAATCTTCATGCACTGTTCAACTTCAATTTAAATTTGTTCTCTTATGTTTACCATTGAGTTTTCTACTGCAGATATTTTTGTTGACATAACTTCTTCCACAGTCCAGGCAGATTTTTCTACATTAGCTATTTTATTTGACATGGATTCTTCTACGTCAGATATTCTGGTAATCTGATTATTCAGCTCACCTCGTAACTCACCTACGTCACCACGTAGGAGACCCAATTCTGCGGTAGTATGTTCTTGTAACCCTTTCTGCATAGTTTCAAAGAGAGCTTCCGTTTTATCTTTTTGTCTTTCTTCTGTCTCTAGCATTAGTGCTTTCTGACGTACCTCAGCTTCTTCTCTTTCCTGCCTGCGTTTTTCATCCTGTCGTATTTCTGCTTCTTCCGCCTCCTGTCTGCGTTTCTCATCCTGTCGTTTCTCTGCTTCTTCTCTTTCTTGTATTCGTTCTTCTTTTTGTCGTCTTTCTGTTTCTTCCGCCTCCTGTCTGCGTCTTTCCTCTGTCTGCAACAACAGCGCCTGGAAATTTTCCATCATCTGACTGGCATCCATTGTTTTTCGATTAATTACGAATTACACTCGTCTTGTACAAATTATCCACTGTTTCCACTGTTAACCGTTCTATCCCACTTCTGACACCACTGTTACGACGGTCTACTCGATCGTCGTAGGTACAGTGGAAACAAAATAAGTACAAGACACCAATTAAGTCACTAATCACACCTTTAATTGTTATAGTAAAACAGTTCGTAATTAACAACACATTCTCTACAACAAATCAAATGAAATTGTTCGTACCCAGTAAAATGTCCACTAATATTAAAACCCAACTGTATTACAATTATACCGTCCGAATGTAAAACGCAACACTTCACTAATAACTACTTGAACGTACACCGTAATAACCCGAACCGCTCTGTAAATATATCGCACTAATACTCTGGAACCGCACAGTCAAAAATCTCGCATTGAACTGAAAAACTAAGGCCGCGACGCGATGTATTTATAGTTACGCTCACACACCCGAAGCTTCCAAACTGCGTCTTATCTCTCGCGAACTACGTAATTGCAGCGGCCTTGACACAGTCCGAGCGCCCGAGCGAAGGCTGACACAGTCGAGAAAATTCTCGCAACGTGCGTTTAGTAGCACGCACACCACACGCTTACGTCGAGACCTTTCTGGCGCATTCGATAAACGCGTAGAGTGTTCTGTGCTGTCGTAGCACTGCCCCTCCTTAAGCCTGTTCGTCCCGAACTGGCAAAGCGTCTCTAAATTTGTATTTAGCCAGGCGATCTAGGTGGACGACCTTGAACTTTCGCTGTCCTTCCTGTTGAATCTGATAAACAACATCGTTAATCCTTTTTTTTACAGTGTAGGGTCCTTCCCAGTTAGACTGAAGCTTAGGTGAGCGACCACGACGGCGCTTTGGATTGAACAACCAGACCTGATCTCCTTCTTGGAAACCCACACTATTGCTGCGAATGTCATACCGAGTTTTCATTTTATCACTGGCAATCTTGAGCCGTCCTCTTACCAAGCGATTCATTTCTCGCAGTTGGTTTTCTAATTGCGAGGAATAGTTCTTTGGCTCTTGGGACTGAGTCTCAGGTGATCCAAACATCAAGTCCCCAGGAAGACGAATCTCCCGCCCAAACCCCAATTTTGCTGGAGTCATGCCGGTTGTGTCATGTACTGATGATCTATACGCCATAAGGAATAGTGGTATACGTTGGTCCCAGTCTGTTTGGTTCTCGTCAACAACATTCGAAAGATGCTGCTCAAGTGTCCTGTTGAATCTCTCAACCATCCCGTCCGACTGAGGATGCAGAGGCGTTGTCCTGGTCTTTCGAATTCCAAGTAGACGGCATAATTCTTTAAACACTCCTGATTCGAAATTTCTCCCTTGATCCGTATGGATTTCCATAGGGGCTCCATAACGGCAACAGAAGTTGTGAACTAACTGCTTTGCCACAGTGGTAACCTCCTGATTTGGAATTGCGTAGGCTTCCACCCACTTAGTAAAGTAGTCACCTACAACCATGATGTACCGGTTTCCATCGTCAGTAACTGGGAATGGTCCAGCAATGTCTATGGCAATTCTCTCGAAAGGTTGTCCAACGTTATACTGTCTCATTTTTCCCCTGCTTCTGGTTTGTGGGCCCTTGCTTGCAGCACATATTTCACACGTCCGAACCCATTCCTCTACGTCGTGGCGAAGATGAAGCCAATAGAATCGCTTCCGTATTTTGTCAAGGGTTTTATTAACGCCAAGATGGCCTCCAGATGTTCCATCATGCATCTCCTTCAAAACAGACTGCACTTTACTTCGGGGAACTATCAACTGCATGACCACGTCTCGTCCATCTGCACTTTCCCAAGCCCTTTTCAGCTATCCGTTTTCTAAGGTGAGAGATTCCCATTGTGCCCAGTAGCCCTTCAGGACTTCGGAACCATGGCAGATATCTTGCCAATCCGGGCGGCGACCTTCCTCTTTTGCTGTCAAGATCGGTCCAATGTCTTCATCAGTCATCTGTTCTTGTCGACAGTCTTGTGTTGTCCAGCCATCAGCCAGGAAATCTACAGTGATGGCTTGAACATGTTCGCTTGAGTTTTGTTCTTCCTTTCTGTGGCAATGTCGGCAGTCTTCCGGGCACGGTCTTCGTGATAAGCCATCTGCATTACCGTGCAGGCGCCCCCGCCGATGTTGTACCTTGAAGTTGTACTCTTGCAGACGTTCGAGCCACCTTGCCAACTGTCCTTCCGGATTTTTAAATCTCAAGAGCCATGCAAGTGCAGCATGGTCGGTACGTAGTGAAACCTCTCTCCCATAGAGGTATTTATGGAAGTGCTCCAAAGCTCTGACAATTGCCAACAACTCTCTTCTTGTAACACAATAATTTCTCTCTGGTTTAGAAAGCGTCTTGCTGTAATACGCTATTACTCGTTCTTCACCGTTCTGCACTTGAAACAGAACTGCTCCTAGACCAGTATTGCTTGCGTCTGTGTCTACGATGTACTTCCCTTCGGAAGCTGAAAAAGCGAGAATTGGCTGCGAACATAATGCAATCTTCAACGTTCTAAATGCTTGTTCACACTCTCTCGACCACTGGAAGTTTCGTTTATTTTCCGATAGCTCATGTAGTGGTTTAGCAATAGTAGCGAAGCCTTTCACAAAACGTCGGTAATATGAGCATAACCCCAGGAAAATCCGAACTTCGTGTTTATTCTTCGGAACTAGCCAGTCTATTACGGTGTCTACTTTATTAGGATCCATGCTAACGCCCGCTGCCGAAACCAGATGGCCCAAATACTGTACTTCCTTCTGGAATAGAGAACACTTCTTCGGGCTCAGCTTCAGTTGTGCACCGTGAATTCTAGTTAGAACTTCCTTAAGGGTTTCCAAGTGATCTTCGAAAGTCTTCCCGATGACTATGATATCGTCTAAGTAAACAAGGCAAGTTTTGCACGTCAGGCCTCGGAGTATCAGGTCCATCAATCTCTCAAATGTTGCCGGTGCATTACAGAGTCCAAATGGCATGACGTTAAATTGGAATAAGCCACTCGGGGTCGAGAAAGCGGTCTTTTCCTTGTCTTCTTGATGACGACCCACTTGCCAATATCCACTCTTCAGGTCCAATGTGGAAAACCACTGTGCTGCGGACAACGTGTCGAGTGTATCGTCAACGCGAGGTAATGGATAGCAGTCTTTCTTTGTAACGTCATTTAACCTCCGGTAGTCTACGCAGAAACGCAATCCACCATCCTTCTTCGCTACCAGCACTACAGGGAAAGACCAAGCACTTGACGAAGGTTCAATTACTCCCTCTGTCAACATGTCCTGTACTAACCGAGACATCTCCTCTTGTTTAGATAATGGAGGCCTTCGAGGAGGTTGGCGTATCGGTGTTGTGTCCCCGGTATTGATGCGATGTTGCACAAGAGAGGTTCTTCCCAGTGACTGTCCCCGAACTGCAAAACAATCTTTGAATTCGTGTAAAAACTGTCCGAGTTCTTTTACCTCACCACTTGAGAGGTCGTTAGAAGATCTGTTGAATAATTCTTGCAGTTCCTCTGGTAATTTAGAAGTATCCGACGAACTGGGTCTTCGTTGCGTTATTCCGGCTACCCAGGCCACAGGAGTCAATTTGCCTAGGAGCGTATTGCTTTGTAAAGTGATAGCTTGATCCAAAATATTCGCCACTCTAATAGGTACATTTCAGGTTTCGTCAGGTTTTACTAAACTTCTGGCAATTAGTATGCCCGGTGTGCTGACTACCTGGGGTTCGAATATAGAGCACTGATTGCCCCTAGTATCTACCGCAGTTCTAACCATGATGATCTTTTCGGAGTTTGGCGGAACAGTTACGGCCACTTGGTTTATGACGTCCATCGATTTTTCTGCTGTCGTCATTGTTGATAGCATTACCTCTTCGCCTCCGATTCTCAAGACATTGTTTTTGAAGTCGACTATAAATCCGTATGCGTTCATAACGTCCACACCAAGAATTGCTTCATCCACAATGTCTGCAACAAGTACTTGATGATTAAACTCAAGTCTACCGAGGCGTAGGTGTATCTCCACTTTTCCATACACTTTTACAGGCCGTCCAGTAGCTGTTCGCAAGCTGCAAGAGCACCAGATTGGCTTGAGATCTTTCACCACGTCGGGGCGCACAATAGAAACTGTTGCGCCTGTGTCAACTGTAATCGAGGTTGGCCTTTCTTGAACAAATCCAGTAACTACCAAGCTCCCGGTGTTTTTCTGAAGCGTAGAAATTGCGTATTCTCTAGGGGCTTCGTTCCTCCAGTTAGTCAGCACACGCCCCGTTGCACCGACTATTGCTCGTTTCCCTGCTGCTGAATTCTAACCCGACAATCTCGTTGTAGATGTCCAGGTTTCCCACATCGATAACACTTCGGTCTTCCATACTTTCTTATTTTATTCTGTGGCGCCGACCGTCGAGTCTCTGTTCCTTGTTCTTCTTCCTCATCGTCTGTGCCGTCGCGATCTTTTAGCTCGCGCACTTTATGACTTGTCCAACCAGACGCTGATTTGGCGGCCTCAAATTGCAAAGCATGTACCAGGGCGTCCGCACTGTTCTGGTGTCTTGCCATTCGTAACACTTGCTGTAGTTCGTTATCTCGGACACCGGCAGTAAATGTCTGCATCGCAAAACACGTTCGAAAATCTTCTGGCGCTTCAGGATAGGCCAGTCTAATTAGTCTGTCGATACTTGCTTCAAACTCTTGAAGACTTTCCCCGGAATGCTGTCGCCTTGCTCTCAACTGGGTGCAGTACACATCTCGCAAATGTTTATCACCATACCGTAATTCCAGAGCTTTTATCAACTCGGCATAGGTGTTCTGGCTGTCAGGTGGCACTTTCTGTAGTAGTTCTGCCGCGAGGCCTTTTAATGCAACAACAAGTGAAACAGCCTTGTCTTTTTCTGTCCAATTATTTGCGCATGCAGCAGCTTCAAATTGGCGGAGGTACGTTGCCCAGTGAGTGCTTCCGTCAAAGGTTGGAGCTTTGACATCAACTGTCCCTACTGCAGGCAAAGTGACTTTCTCTGTTAACTTATTTTCTGTCTTGATCACTGGTACAGTCTGTTCAGAAATTTGTTTTGGTTGAATCTTCATGCACTGTTCAACTTCAATTTAAATTTGTTCTCTTATGTTTACCATTGAGTTTTCTACTGCAGATATTTTTGTTGACATAACTTCTTCCACAGTCCAGGCAGATTTTTCTACATTAGCTATTTTATTTGACATGGATTCTTCTACGTCAGATATTCTGGTAATCTGATTATTGAGCTCACCTCGTAACTCACCTACGTCACCACGTAGGAGACCCAATTCTGCGGTAGTATGTTCTTGTAACCCTTTCTGCATAGTTTCAAAGAGAGCTTCCGTTTTATCTTTTTGTCTTTCTTCTGTCTCTAGCATTAGTGCTTTCTGACGTACCTCAGCTTCTTCTCTTTCCTGCCTGCGTTTTTCATCCTGTCGTATTTCTGCTTCTTCCGCCTCCTGTCTGCGTTTCTCATCCTGTCGTTTCTCTGCTTCTTCTCTTTCTTGTATTCGTTCTTCTTTTTGTCGTCTTTCTGTTTCTTCCGCCTCCTGTCTGCGTCTTTCCTCTGTCTGCAACAACAGCGCCTGGAAATTTTCCATCATCTGACTGGCATCCATTGTTTTTCGATTAATTACGAATTACACTCGTCTTGTACAAAGTATCCACTGTTTCCACTGTTAACCGTTCTATCCCACTTCTGACACCACTGTTACGACGGTCTACTCGATCGTCGTAGGTACAGTGGAAACAAAATAAGTACAAGACACCAATTAAGTCACTAATCACACCTTTAATTGTTATAGTAAAACAGTTCGTAATTAACAACACATTGTCTACAACAAATCAAATGAAATTGTTCGTACCCAGTAAAATGTCCACTAATATTAAAACCCAACTGTATTACAATTATACCGTCCGAATGTAAAACGCAACACTTCACTAATAACTACTTGAACGTACACCGTAATAACCCGAACCGCTCTGTAAATATATCGCACTAATACTCTGGAACCGCACAGTCAAAAATCTCGCATTGAACTGAAAAACTAAGGCCGCGACGCGATGTATTTATAGTTACGCTCACACACCCGAAGCTTCCAAACTGCGTCTTATCTCTCGCGAACTACGTAATTGCTGCGGCCTTGACACAGTCCGAGCGCCCGAGCGAAGGCTGACAGAGTCGAGAAAATTCTCGCAACATGCGTTTAATAGCACGCACACCACACGCTTACGTCGAGATCTTTCTGGCGCATTCGATAAACGCGTAGAGTGTTCTGTGCTGTCGTAGCACTGCCCCCTCCTTAAGCCTGTTCGTCCCGAACTGGCAAAGCGTCTCTAAATTTGTATTTAGCCAGGCGATCTAGGTGGACGACCTTGAACTTTCGCTGTCCTTCCTGTTGAATCCGATAAACAACATCGTTAATCCTTTTTTTTACAGTGTAGGGTCCTTCCCAGTTAGACTGAAGCTTAGGTGAGCGACCACGATGGCGCTTTGGATTGAACAACCAGACCTGATCTCCTTCTTGGAAACCCACACTATTGCTGCGAATGTCATACCGAGTTTTCATTTTATCACTGGCAATCTTGAGCCGTCCTCTTACCAAGCGATTCATTTCTCGCAGTTGGTTTTCTAATTGCGAGGAATAGTTCTTTGGCTCTTGGGACTGAGTCTCAGGTGATCCAAACATCAAGTCCCCAGGAAGACGAATCTCCCGCCCAAACACCAATTTTTCTGGAGTCATGCCGGTTGTGTCATGTACTGATGATCTATACGCCATAAGGAATAGTGGTATACGTTGGTCCCAGTCTGTTTGGTTCTCGTCAACAACTTTCGAAAGATGCTGCTCAAGTGTCCTGTTGAATCTCTCAACCATCCCGTCCGACTGAGGATGCAGAGGCGTTGTCCTGGTCTTTCGAATTCCAAGTAGACGGCATAATACTTTAAACACTCCTGATTCGTAATTTCTCCCTTGATCCGTATGGATTTCCATAGGGGCTCCATAACGGCAACAGAAGTTGTGAACTAACTGCTTTGCCACAGTGGTTATTTCCTGATTTGGAATTGCGTAGGCTTCCACCCACTTAGTAAAGTAGTCACCTACAACCATGATGTACCGGTTTCCATCGTCAGTAACTGGGAATGGTCCAGCAATGTCTATGGCAATTCTCTCGAAAGGTTGTCCAACGTTATACTGTCTCATTTTTCCCCTGCTTCTGGTTTGTGGGCCCTTGCTTGCAGCACATATTTCACACGTCCGAACCCATTCCTCTACGTCGTGGCGAAGATGAAGCCAATACAATCGCTTCCGTATTTTGTCAAGGGTTTTATTAACGCCAAGATGGCCTCCAGATGTTCCATCATGCATCTCCTTCAAAACAGACTGCACTTTACTTCGGGGAACTATCAACTGCATGACCACGTCTCGTCCATCTGCACTTTCCCAAGCCCTTTTCAGCAATCCGTTTTCTAAGGTGAGAGATTCCCATTGTGCCCAGTAGCCCTTCAGGACTTCGGAACCATGGCAGATATCTTGCCAATCCGGGCGGCGATCTTCCTCTTTTGCTATCAAGATCGGTCCAATGTCTTCATCAGTCATCTGTTCTTGTCGACAGTCTTGTGTTGTCCAGCCATCAGCCAGGAAATCTACAGTGATGGCTTGAACATGTTCGCTTGAGTTTTGTTCTTCCTTTCTGTGGCAATGTCGGCAGTCTTCCGGGCACGGTCTTCGTGATAAGCCATCTGCATTACCGTGCAGGCGCCCCCGCCGATGTTGTACCTTGAAGTTGTACTCTTGCAGACGTTCGAGCCACCTTGCCAACTGTCGTTCCGGATTTTTAAATCTCAAGAGCCATGCAAGTGCAGCATGGTCGGTACGTAGTGAAACCTCTCTCCCATAGAGGTATTTATGGAAGTGCTCCAAAGCTCTGACAATTGCCAACAACTCTCTTCTTGTAACACAATAATTTCTCTCTGGTTTAGAAAGCGTCTTGCTGTAATACGCTATTACTCGTTCTTCACCGTTCTGCACTTGAGACAGAACTGCTCCTAGACCAGTATTGCTTGCGTCTGTGTCTACGATGTACTTCCCTTCGGAAGCTGAAAAAGCGAGAATTGGCTGCGAACATAATGCAATCTTCAACGTTCTAAATGCTTGTTCACACTCTCTCGACCACTGGAAGTTTCGTTTATTTTCCGATAGCTCATGTAGTGGTTTAGCAATAGTAGCGAAGCCTTTCACAAAACGTCGGTAATATGAGTATAACCCCAGGAAAATCCGAACTTCGTGTTTATTCTTAAGAACTAGCCAGTCTATTACGGTGTCTACTTTATTAGGATCCATGCTAACGCCCGCTGCCGAAACCAGATGGCCCAAATACTGTACTTCCTTCTGGAATAGAGAACACTTCTTCGGGCTCAGCTTCAGTTGTGCACCGTGAATTCTAGTTAGAACTTCCTTAAGGGTTTCCAAGTGATCTTCGAAAGTCTTCCCGATGACTATGATATCGTCTAAGTAAACAAGGCAAGTTTTGCACGTCAGGCCTCGGAGTATCAGGTCCATCAATCTCTCAAATGTTGCCGGTGCATTACAGAGTCCAAATGGCATGACGTTAAATTGGAATAAGCCACTCGGGGTCGAGAAAGCGGTCTTTTCCTTGTCTTCTTGATGAAGACCCACTTGCCAATATCCACTCTTCAGGTCCAATGTGGAAAACCACTGTGCTGCGGACAACGTGTCGAGTGTATCGTCAACGCGAGGTAATGGATAGCAGTCTTTCTTTGTAACGTCATTTAACCTCCGGTAGTCTACGCAGAAACGCAATCCACCATCCTTCTTCGCTACCAGCACTACAGGGAAAGACCAAGCACTTGACGAAGGTTCAATTACTCCCTCTGTCAACATGTCCTGTACTAACCGAGACATCTCCTCTTGTTTAGATAATGGAGGCCTTCGAGGAGGTTGGCGTATCGGTGTTGTGTCCCCGGTATTGATGCGATGTTGCACAAGAGAGGTTCTTCCCAGTGACTGTCCCCGAACTGCAAAACAATCTTTGAATTCGTGTAAAAACTGTCCGAGTTCTTTTACCTCACCACTTGAGAGGTCGTTAGAAGATCTGTTGAATAATTCTTGCAGTTCCTCTGGTAATTTAGAAGTATCCGACGAACTGGGTCTTCGTTGCGTTATTCCGGCTACCCAGGCCACAGGAGTCAATTTGCCTAGGAGCGTATTGCTTTGTAAAGTGATAGCTTGATCCAAAATATTCGCCACTCTAATAGGTACATTTCCGGTTTCGTCAGGTTTTACTAAACTTCTGGCAATTAGTATGCCCGGTGTGCTGACTACCTGGGGTTCGAATATAGAGCACTGATTGCCCCTAGTATCTACCGCAGTTCTAACCATGATGATCTTTTCGGAGTTTGGCGGAACAGTTACGGCCACTTGGTTTATGACGTCCATCGATTTTTCTGCTGTCGTCATTGTTGATAGCATTACCTCTTCGCCTCCGATTCTCAAGACATTGTTTTTGAAGTCGACTATAAATCCGTATGCGTTCATAACGTCCACACCAAGAATTGCTTCATCCACAATGTCTGCAACAAGTACTTGATGATTAAACTCAAGTCTACCGAGGCGTAGGTGTATCTCCACTTTTCCATACACTTTTACAGGCCGTCCAGTAGCTGTTCGCAAGCTGCAAGAGCACCAGATTGGCTTGAGATCTTTCACCACGTCGGGGCGCACAATAGAAACTGTTGCGCCTGTGTCAACTGTAATCGAGGTTGGCCTTTCTTGAATAAATCCAGTAACTACCAAGCTCCCGGTGTTTTTCTGAAGCGTAGAAATTGCGTATTCTCTAGGGGCTTCGTTCCTCCAGTTAGTCAGCACACGCCCCGTTGCACCGACTATTGCTCGTTTCCCTGCTGCTGAATTCTAACCCGACAATCTCGTTGTAGATGTCCAGGTTTCCCACATCGATAACACTTCGGTCTTCCATACTTTCTTATTTTATTCTGTGGCGCCGACCGTCGAGTCTCTGTTCCTTGTTCTTCTTCCTCATCGTCTGTGCCGTCGCGATCTTTTAGCTCGCGCACTTTATGACTTGTCCAACCAGACGCTGATTTGGCGGCCTCAAATTGCAAAGCATGTACCAGGGCGTCCGCACTGTTCTGGTGTCTTGCCATTCGTAACACTTGCTGTAGTTCGTTATCTCGGACACCGGCAGTAAATGTCTGCATCGCAAAACACGTTCGAAAATCTTCTGGCGCTTCAGGATAGGCCAGTCTAATTAGTCTGTCGATACTTGCTTCAAAATCTTGAAGACTTTCCCCGGAATGCTGTCGCCTTGCTCTCAACTGGGTGCAGTACACATCTCGCAAATGTTTATCACCATACCGTAATTCCAGAGCTTTTATCAACTCGGCATAGGTGTTCTGGCTGTCAGGTGGCACTTTCTGTAGTAGTTCTGCCGCGGGTCCTTTTAATGCAAGAACAAGTGAAACAGCCTTGTCTTTTTCTGTCCAATTATTTGCGCATGCAGCAGCTTCAAATTGGCGGAGGTACGTTGCATAGTGAGTGCTTCCGTCAAAGGTTGGAGCTTTGACATCAACTGTCCCTACTGCAGGCAAAGTGACTTTCTCTGTTAACTTATTTTCTGTCTTGATCACTGGTACAGTCTGTTCAGAATTTTGTTTTGGTTGAATCTTCATGCACTGTTCAACTTCAATTTAAATTTGTTCTCTTATGTTTACCATTGAGTTTTCTACTGCAGATATTTTTGTTGACATAACTTCTTCCACAGTCCAGGCAGATTTTTCTACATTAGCTATTTTATTTGACATGGATTCTTCTACGTCAGATATTCTGGTAATCTGATTATTGAGCTCACCTCGTAACTCACCTACGTCACCACGTAGGAGACCCAATTCTGCGGTAGTATGTTCTTGTAACCCTTTCTGCATAGTTTCAAAGAGAGCTTCCGTTTTATCTTTTTGTCTTTCTTCTGTCTCTAGCATTAGTGCTTTCTGACGTACCTCAGCTTCTTCTCTTTCCTGCCTGCGTTTTTCATCCTGTCGTATTTCTGCTTCTTCCGCCTCCTGTCTGCGTTTCTCATCCTGTCGTTTCTCTGCTTCTTCTCTTTCTTGTATTCGTTCTTCTTTTTGTCGTCTTTCTGTTTCTTCCGCCTCCTGTCTGCGTCTTTCCTCTGTCTGCAACAACAGCGCCTGGAAATTTTCCATCATCTGACTGGCATCCATTGTTTTTCGATTAATTACGAATTACACTCGTCTTGTACAAAGTATCCACTGTTACCACTGTTAACCGTTCTATCCCACTTCTGACACCACTGTTACGACGGTCTACTCGATCGTCGTAGGTACAGTGGAAACAAAATAAGTACAAGACACCAATTAAGTCACTAATCACACCTTTAATTGTTATAGTAAAACAGTTCGTAATTAACAACACATTGTCTACAACAAATCAAATGAAATTGTTCGTACCCAGTAAAATGTCCACTAATATTAAAACCCAACTGTATTACAATTATACCGTCCGAATGTAAAACGCAACACTTCACTAATAACTACTTGAACGTACACCGTAATAACCCGAACCGCTCTGTAAATATATCGCACTAATACTCTGGAACCGCACAGTCAAAAATCTCGCATTGAACTGAAAAACTAAGGCCGCGACGCGATGTATTTATAGTTACGCTCACACACCCGAAGCTTCCAAACTGCGTCTTATCTCTCGCGAACTACGTAATTGCTGCGGCCTTGACACAGTCCGAGCGCCCGAGCGAAGGCTGACACAGTCGAGAAAATTCTCGCAACATGCGTTTAGTAGCACGCACACCACACGCTTACGTCGAGACCTTTCTGGCGCATTCGATAAACGCGTAGAGTGTTCTGTGCTGTCGTAGCACTGCCCCTCCTTAAGCCTGTTCGTCCCGAACTGGCAAAGCGTCTCTAAATTTGTATTTAGCCAGGCGATCTAGGTGGACGACCTTGAACTTTCGCTGTCCTTCCTGTTGAATCCGATAAACAACATCGTTAATCCTTTTTTTTACAGTGTAGGGTCCTTCCCAGTTAGACTGAAGCTTAGGTGAGCGACCACGACGGCGCTTTGGATTGAACAACCAGACCTGATCTCCTTCTTGGAAACCCACACTATTGCTGCGAATGTCATACCGAGTTTTCATTTTATCACTGGCAATCTTGAGCCGTCCTCTTACCAAGCGATTCATTTCTCGCAGTTGGTTTTCTAATTGCGAGGAATAGTTCTTTGGCTCTTGGGACTGAGTCTCAGGTGATCCAAACATCAAGTCCCCAGGAAGACGAATCTCCCGCCCAAACACCAATTTTGCTGGAGTCATGCCGGCTGTGTCATGTACTGATGATCTATACGCCATAAGGAATAGTGGTATACGTTGGTCCCAGTCTGTTTGGTTCTCGTCAACAACTTTCGAAAGATGCTGCTCAAGTGTCCTGTTGAATCTCTCAACCATCCCGTCCGACTGAGGATGCAGAGGCGTTGTCCTGGTCTTTCGAATTCCAAGTAGACGGCATAATTCTTTAAACACTCCTGATTCGAAATTTCTCCCTTGATCCGTATGGATTTCCATAGGGGCTCCATAACGGCAACAGAAGTTGTGAACTAACTGCTTTGCCACAGTGGTAACCTCCTGATTTGGAATTGCGTAGGCTTCCACCCACTTAGTAAAGTAGTCACCTACAACCATGATGTACCGGTTTCCATCGTCAGTAACTGGGAATGGTCCAGCAATGTCTATGGCAATTCTCTCGAAAGGTTGTCCAACGTTATACTGTCTCATTTTTCCCCTGCTTCTGGTTTGTGGGCCCTTGCTTGCAGCACATATTTCACACGTCCGAACCCATTCCTCTACGTCGTGGCGAAGATGAAGCCAATACAATCGCTTCCGTATTTTGTCAAGGGTTTTATTAACGCCAAGATGGCCTCCAGATGTTCCATCATGCATCTCCTTCAAAACAGACTGCACTTTACTTCGGGGAACTATCAACTGCATGACCACGTCTCGTCCATCTGCACTTTCCCAAGACCTTTTCAGCAATCCGTTTTCTAAGGTGAGAGATTCCCATTGTGCCCAGTAGCCCTTCAGGACTTCGGAACCATGGCAGATATCTTGCCAATCCGGGCGGCGACCTTCCTCTTTTGCTGTCAAGATCGGTCCAATGTCTTCATCAGTCATCTGTTCTTGTCGACAGTCTTGTGTTGTCCAGCCATCAGCCAGGAAATCTACAGTGATGGCTTGAACATGTTCGCTTGAGTTTTGTTCTTCCTTTCTGTGGCAATGTCGGCAGTCTTCCGGGCACGGTCTTCGTGATAAGCCATCTGCATTACCGTGCAGGCGCCCCCGCCGATGTTGTACCTTGAAGTTGTACTCTTGCAGATGTTCGAGCCACCTTGCCAACTGTCCTTCCGGATTTTTAAATCTCAAGAGCCATTCAAGTGCAGCATGGTCGGTACGTAGTGAAACCTCTCTCCCATAGAGGTATTTATGGAAGTGCTCCAAAGCTCTGACAATTGCCAACAACTCTCTTCTTGTAACACAATAATTTCTCTCTGGTTTAGTAAGCGTCTTGCTGTAATACGCTATTACTCGTTCTTCACCGTTCTGCACTTGAGACAGAACTGCTCCTAGACCAGTATTGCTTGCGTCTGTGTCTACGATGTACTTCCCTTCGGAAGCTGAAAAAGCGAGAATTGGCTGCGAACATAATGCAATCTTCAACGTTCTAAATGCTTGTTCACACTCTCTCGACCACTGGAAGTTTCGTTTATTTTCCGATAGCTCATGTAGTGGTTTAGCAATAGTAGCGAAGCCTTTCACAAAACGTCGGTAATATGAGTATAACCCCAGGAAAATCCGAACTTCGTGTTTATTCTTCGGAACTAGCCAGTCTATTACGGTGTCTACTTTATTAGGATCCATGCTAACGCCCGCTGCCAAAACCAGATGGCCCAAATACTGTACTTCCTTCTGGAATAGAGAACACTTCTTCGGGCTCAGCTTCAGTTGTGCACCGTGAATTCTAGTTAGAACTTCCTTAAGGGTTTCCAAGTGATCTTCGAAAGTCTTCCCGATGACTATGATATCGTCTAAGTAAACAAGGCAAGTTTTGCACGTCAGGCCTCCGAGTATCAGGTCCATCAATCTCTCAAATGTTGCCGGTGCATTACAGAGTCCAAATGGCATGACGTTAAATTGGAATAAGCCACTCGGGGTCGAGAAAGCGGTCTTTTCCTTGTCTTCTTGATGAAGACCCACTTGCCAATATCCACTCTTCAGGTCCAATGTGGAAAACCACTGTGCTGCAGACAACGTGTCGAGTGTATCGTCAACGCGAGGTAATGGATAGCAGTCTTTCTTTGTAACGTCATTTAACCTCCGGTAGTCTACGCAGAAACGCAATCCACCATCCTTCTTCGCTACCAGCACTACAGGGAAAGACCAAGCACTTGACGAAGGTTCAATTACTCCCTCTGTCAACATGTCCTGTACTAACCGAGACATCTCCTCTTGTTTAGATAATGGAGGCCTTCGAGGAGGTTGGCGTATCGGTGTTGTGTCCCCGGTATTGATGCGATGTTGCACAACGGAGGTTCTTCCCAGTGACTGTCCCCGAACTGCAAAACAATCTTTGAATTCGTGTAAAAACTGTCCGAGTTCTTTTACCTCACCACTTGAGAGGTCGTTAGAAGATCTGTTGAATAATTCTTGCAGTTCCTCTGGTAATTTAGAAGTATCCGACGAACTGGGTCTTCGTTGCGTTATTCCGGCTACCCAGGCCACAGGAGTCAATTTGCCTAGGAGCGTATTGCTTTGTAAAGTGATAGCTTGATCCAAAATATTCGCCACTCTAATAGGTACATTTCCGGTTTCGTCAGGTTTTACTAAACTTCTGGCAATTAGTATGCCCGGTGTGCTGACTACCTGGGGTTCGAATATAGAGCACTGATTGCCCCTAGTATCTACCGCAGTTCTAACCATGATGATCTTTTCGGAGTTTGGCGGAACAGTTACGGCCACTTGGTTTATGACGTCCATCGATTTTTCTGTTGTCGTCATTGTTGATAGCATTACCTCTTCCCCTCCGATTCTCAAGACATTGTTTTTGAAGTCGACTATAAATCCGTATGCGTTCATAACGTCCACACCAAGAATTGCTTCATCCACAATGTCTGCAACAAGTACTTGATGATTAAACTCAAGTCTACCGAGGCGTAGGTGTATCTCCACTTTCCCATACACTTTTACAGGCCGTCCAGTAGCTGTTCGCAAGGTGCAAGAGCACCAGATTGGCTTGAGATCTTTCACCACGTCGGGGCGCACAATAGAAACTGTTGCGCCTGTGTCAACTGTAATCGAGGTTGGCCTTTCTTGAACAAATCCAGTAACTACCAAGCTCCCGGTGTTTTTCTGAAGCGTAGAAATTGCGTATTCTCTAGGGGCTTCGTTCCTCCAGTTAGTCAGCACACGCCCCGTTGCACCGACTATTGCTCGTTTCCCTGCTGCTGAATTCTAACCCGACAATCTCGTTGTAGATGTCCAGGTTTCCCACATCGATAACACTTCGGTCTTCCATACTTTCTTATTTTATTCTGTGGCGCCGACCGTCGAGTCTCTGTTCCTTGTTCTTCTTCCTCATCGTCTGTGCCGTCGCGATCTTTTAGCTCGCGCACTTTATGACTTGTCCAACCAGACGCTGATTTGGCGGCCTCAAATTGCAAAGCATGTACCAGGGCGTCCGCACTGTTCTGGTGTCTTGCCATTCGTAACACTTGCTGTAGTTCGTTATCTCGGACACCGGCAGTAAATGTCTGCATCGCAAAACACGTTCGAAAATCTTCTGGCGCTTCAGGATAGGCCAGTCTAATTAGTCTGTCGATACTTGCTTCAAACTCTTGAAGACTTTCCCCGGAATGCTGTCGCCTTGCTCTCAACTGGGTGCAGTACACATCTCGCAAATGTTTATCACCATACCGTAATTCCAGAGCTTTTATCAACTCGGCATAGGTGTTCTGGCTGTCAGGTGGCACTTTCTGTAGTAGTTCCGCCGCGGGTCCTTTTAATGCAAGAACAAGTGAAACAGCCTTGTCTTTTTCTGTCCAATTATTTGCGCATGCAGCAGCTTCAAATTGGCGGAGGTACGTTGCCCAGTGAGTGCTTCCGTCAAAGGTTGGAGCTTTGACATCAACTGTCCCTACTGCAGGCAAAGTGACTTTCTCTGTTAACTTATTTTCTGTCATGATCACTGGTACAGTCTGTTCAGAAATTTGTTTTGGTTGAATCTTCATGCACTGTTCAACTTCAATTTTAATTTGTTCTCTTATGTTTACCATTGAGTTTTCTACTGCAGATATTTTTGTTGACAAAACTTCTTCCACAGTCCAGGCAGATTTTTCTACATTAGCTATTTTATTTGACATGGATTCTTCTACGTCAGATATTCTGGTAATCTGATTATTGAGCTCACCTCGTAACTCACCTACGTCACCACGTAGGAGACCCAATTCTGCGGTAGTATGTTCTTGTAACCCTTTCTGCATAGTTTCAAAGAGAGCTTCCGTTTTATCTTTTTGTCTTTCTTCTGTCTCTAGCATTAGTGCTTTCTGACGTACCTCAGCTTCTTCTCTTTCCTGCCTGCGTTTTTCATCCTGTCGTATTTCTGCTTCTTCCGCCTCCTGTCTGCGTTTCTCATCCTGTCGTTTCTCTGCTTCTTCTCTTTCTTGTATTCGTTCTTCTTTTTGTCGTCTTTCTGTTTCTTCCGCCTCCTGTCTGCGTCTTTCCTCTGTCTGCAACAACAGCGCCTGGAAATTTTCCATCATCTGACTGGCATCCATTGTTTTTCGATTAATTACGAATTACACTCGTCTTGTACAAAGTATCCACTGTTACCACTGTTAACCGTTCTATCCCACTTCTGACACCACTGTTACGACGGTCTACTCGATCGTCGTAGGTACAGTGGAAACAAAATAAGTACAAGACACCAATTAAGTCACTAATCACACCTTTAATTGTTATAGTAAAACAGTTCGTAATTAACAACACATTGTCTACAACAAATCAAATGAAATTGTTCGTACCCAGTAAAATGTCCACTAATATTAAAACCCAACTGTATTACAATTATACCGTCCGAATGTAAAACGCAACACTTCACTAATAACTACTTGAACGTACACCGTAATAACCCGAACCGCTCTGTAAATATATCGCACTAATACTCTGGAACCGCACAGTCAAAAATCTCGCATTGAACTGAAAAACTAAGGCCGCGACGCGATGTGTTTATAGTTACGCTCACACACCCGAAGCTTCCAAACTGCGTCTTATCTCTCGCGAACTACGTAATTGCTGCGGCCTTGACACAGTCCGAGCGCCCGAGCGAAGGCTGACACAGTCGAGAAAATTCTCGCAACATGCGTTTAGTAGCACGCACACCACACTCTTACGTCGAGACCTTTCTGGCGCATTCGATAAACGCGTAGAGTGTTCTGTGCTGTCGTAGCACTGCCCCTCCTTAAGCCTGTTCGTCCCGAACTGGCAAAGCGTCTCTAAATTTGTATTTAGCCAGGCGATCTAGGTGGACGACCTTGAACTTTCGCTGTCCTTCCTGTTGAATCCGATAAACAACATCGTTAATCCTTTTTTTTACAGTGTAGGGTCCTTCCCAGTTAGACTGAAGCTTAGGTGAGCGACCACGACGGCGCTTTGGATTGAACAACCAGACCTGATCTCCTTCTTGGAAACCCACACTATTGCTGCGAATGTCATACCGAGTTTTCATTTTATCACTGGCAATCTTGAGCCGTCCTCTTACCAAGCGATTCATTTCTCGCAGTTGGTTTTCTAATTGCGAGGAATAGTTCTTTGGCTCTTGGGACTGAGTCTCAGGTGATCCAAACTTCAAGTCCCCAGGAAGACGAATCTCCCGCCCAAACACCAATTTTGCTGGAGTCATGCCGGTTGTGTCATGTACTGATGATCTATACGCCATAAGGAATAGTGGTATACGTTGGTCCCAGTCTGTTTGGTTCTCGTCAACAACTTTCGAAAGATGCTGCTCAAGTGTCCTGTTGAATCTCTCAACCATCCCGTCCGACTGAGGATGCAGAGGCGTTGTCCTGGTCTTTCGAATTCCAAGTAGACGGCATAATTCTTTAAACACTCCTGATTCGAAATTTCTCCCTTGATCCGTATGGATTTCCATAGGGGCTCCATAACGGCAACAGAAGTTGTGAACTAACTGCTTTGCCACAGTGGTAACCTCCTGATTTGGAATTGCGTAGGCTCCCACCCACTTAGTAAAGTAGTCACCTACAACCATGATGTACCGGTTTCCATCGTCAGTAACTGGGAATGGTCCAGCAATGTCTATGGCAATTCTCTCGAAAGGTTGTCCAACGTTATACTGTCTCATTTTTCCCCTGCTTCTGGTTTGTGGGCCCTTGCTTGCAGCACATATTTCACACGTCCGAACCCATTCCTCTACGTCGTGGCGAAGATGAAGCCAATAGAATCGCTTCCGAATTTTGTCAAGGGTTTTATTAACGCCAAGATGGCCTCCAGATGTTCCATCATGCATCTCCTTCAAAACAGACTGCACTTTACTTCGGGGAACTATCAACTGCATGACCACGTCTCGTCCATCTGCACTTTCCCAAGACCTTTTCAGCAATCCGTTTTCTAAGGTGAGAGATTCCCATTGTGCCCAGTAGCCCTTCAGGACTTCGGAACCATGGCAGATATCTTGCCAATCCGGGCGGCGACCTTCCTCTTTTGCTGTCAAGATCGGTCCAATGTCTTCATCAGTCATCTGTTCTTGTCGACAGTCTTGTGTTGTCCAGCCATCAGCCAGGAAATCTACAGTGATGGCTTGAACATGTTCGCTTGAGTTTTGTTCTTCCTTTCTGTGGCAATGTCGGCAGTCTTCCGGGCACGGTCTTCGTGATAAGCCATCTGCATTACCGTGCAGGCGCCCCCGCCGATGTTGTACCTTGAAGTTGTACTCTTGCAGATGTTCGAGCCACCTTGCCAACTGTCGTTCCGGATTTTTAAATCTCAAGAGCCATGCAAGTGCAGCATGGTCGGTACGTAGTGAAACCTCTCTCCCATAGAGGTATTTATGGAAGTGCTCCAAAGCTCTGACAATTGCCAACAACTCTCTTCTTGTAACACAATAATTTCTCTCTGGTTTAGAAAGCGTCTTGCTGTAATACGCTATTACTCGTTCTTCACCGTTCTGCACTTGAGACAGAACTGCTCCTAGACCAGTATTGCTTGCGTCTGTGTCTACGATGTACTTCCCTTCGGAAGCTGAAAAAGCGAGAATTGGCTGCGAACATAATGCAATCTTCAACGTTCTAAATGCTTGTTCACACTCTCTCGACCACTGGAAGTTTCGTTTATTTTCCGATAGCTCATGTAGTGGTTTAGCAATAGTAGCGAAGCCTTTCACAAAACGTCGGTAATATGAGTATAACCCCAGGAAAATCCGAACTTCGTGTTTATTCTTCGGAACTAGCCAGTCTATTACGGTGTCTACTTTATTAGGATCCATGCTAACGCCCGCTGCCAAAACCAGATGGCCCAAATACTGCACTTCCTTCTGGAATAGAGAACACTTCTTCGGGCTCAGCTTCAGTTGTGCACCGTGAATTCTAGTTAGAACTTCCTTAAGGGTTTCCAAGTGATCTTCGAAAGTCTTCCCGATGACTATGATATCGTCTAAGTAAACAAGGCAAGTTTTGCACGTCAGGCCTCCGAGTATCAGGTCCATCAATCTCTCAAATGTTGCCGGTGCATTACAGAGTCCAAATGGCATGACGTTAAATTGGAATAAGCCACTCGGGGTCGAGAAAGCGGTCTTTTCCTTGTCTTCTTGATGAAGACCCACTTGCCAATATCCACTCTTCAGGTCCAATGTGGAAAACCACTGTGCTGCAGACAACGTGTCGAGTGTATCGTCAACGCGAGGTAATGGATAGCAGTCTTTCTTTGTAACGTCATTTAACCTCCGGTAGTCTACGCAGAAACGCAATCCACCATCCTTCTTCGCTACCAGCACTACAGGGAAAGACCAAGCACTTGACGAAGGTTCAATTACTCCCTCTGTCAACATGTCCTGTACTAACCGAGACATCTCCTCTTGTTTAGATAATGGAGGCCTTCGAGGAGGTTGGCGTATCGGTGTTGTGTCCCCGGTATTGATGCGATGTTGCACACTAGAGGTTCTTCCCAGTGACTGTCCCCGAACTGCAAAACAATCTTTGAATTCGTGTAAAAACTGTCCGCGAGTTCTTTTACCTCACCACTTGAGAGGTCGTTAGAAGATCTGTTGAATAATTCTTGCAGTTCCTCTGGTAATTTAGAAGTATCCGACGAACTGGGTCTTCGTTGCGTTATTCCGGCTACCCAGGCCACAGGAGTCAATTTGCCTAGGAGCGTATTGCTTTGTAAAGTGATAGCTTGATCCAAAATATTCGCCACTCTAATAGGTACATTTCCGGTTTCGTCAGGTTTTACTAAACTTCTGGCAATTAGTATGCCCGGTGTGCTGACTACCTGGGGTTCGAATATAGAGCACTGATTGCCCCTAGTATCTACCGCAGTTCTAACCATGATGATCTTTTCGGAGTTTGGCGGAACAGTTACGGCCACTTGGTTTATGACGTCCATCGATTTTTCTGCTGTCGTCATTGTTGATAGCATTACCTCTTCGCCTCCGATTCTCAAGACATTGTTTTTGAAGTCGACTATAAATCCGTATGCGTTCATAACGTCCACACCAAGAATTGCTTCATCCACAATGTCTGCAACAAGTACTTGATGATTAAACTCAAGTCTACCGAGGCGTAGGTGTATCTCCACTTTTCCATACACTTTTACAGGCCGTCCAGTAGCTGTTCGCAAGCTGCAAGAGAACCAGATTGGCTTGAGATCTTTCACCACGTCGGGGCGCACAATAGAAACTGTTGCGCCTGTGTCAACTGTAATCGAGGTTGGCCTTTCTTGAACAAATCCAGTAACTACCAAGCTCCCGGTGTTTTTCTGAAGCGTAGAAATTGCGTATTCTCTAGGGGCTTCGTTCCTCCAGTTAGTCAGCACACGCCCCGTTGCACCGACTATTGCTCGTTTCCCTGCTGCTGAATTCTAACCCGACAATCTCGTTGTAGATGTCCAGGTTTCCCACATCGATAACACTTCGGTCTTCCATACTTTCTTATTTTATTCTGTGGCGCCGACCGTCGAGTCTCTGTTCCTTGTTCTTCTTCCTCATCGTCTGTGCCGTCGCGATCTTTTAGCTCGCGCACTTTATGACTTGTCCAACCAGACGCTGATTTGGCGGCCTCAAATTGCAAAGCATGTACCAGGGCGTCCGCACTGTTCTGGTGTCTTGCCATTCGTAACACTTGCTGTAGTTCGTTATCTCGGACACCGGCAGTAAATGTCTGCATCGCAAAACACGTTCGAAAATCTTCTGGCGCTTCAGGATAGGCCAGTCTAATTAGTCTGTCGATACTTGCTTCAAACTCTTGAAGACTTTCCCCGGAATGCTGTCGCCTTGCTCTCAACTGGGTGCAGTACACATCTCGCAAATGTTTATCACCATACCGTAATTCCAGAGCTTTTATCAACTCGGCATAGGTGTTCTGGCTGTCAGGTGGCACTTTCTGTAGTAGTTCCGCCGCGGGTCCTTTTAATGCAAGAACAAGTGAAACAGCCTTGTCTTTTTCTGTCCAATTATTTGCGCATGCAGCAGCTTCAAATTGGCGGAGGTACGTTGCCCAGTGAGTGCTTCCGTCAAAGGTTGGAGCTTTGACATCAACTGTCCCTACTGCAGGCAAAGTGACTTTCTCTGTTAACTTATTTTCTGTCTTGATCACTGGTACAGTCTGTTCAGAAATTTGTTTTGGTTGAATCTTCATGCACTGTTCAACTTCAATTTTAATTTGTTCTCTTATGTTTACCATTGAGTTTTCTACTGCAGATATTTTTGTTGACATAACTTCTTCCACAGTCCAGGCAGATTTTTCTACATTAGCTATTTTATTTGACATGGATTCTTCTACGTCAGATATTCTGGTAATCTGATTATTCAGCTCACCTCGTAACTCACCTACGTCACCACGTAGGAGACCCAATTCTGCGGTAGTATGTTCTTGTAACCCTTTCTGCATAGTTTCAAAGAGAGCTTCCGTTTTATCTTTTTGTCTTTCTTCTGTCTCTAGCATTAGTGCTTTCTGACGTACCTCAGCTTCTTCTCTTTCCTGCCTGCGTTTTTCATCCTGTCGTTTTTCTGCTTCTTCCGCCTCCTGTCTGCGTTTCTCATCCTGTCGTTTCTCTGCTTCTTCTCTTTCTTGTATTCGTTCTTCTTTTTGTCGTCTTTCTGTTTCTTCCGCCTCCTGTCTGCGTCTTTCCTCTGTCTGCAACAACAGCGCCTGGAAATTTTCCATCATCTGACTGGCATCCATTGTTTTTCGATTAATTACGAATTACACCCGTCTTGTACAAAGTATCCACTGTTACCACTGTTAACCGTTCTATCCCACTTCTGACACCACTGTTACGACGGTCTACTCGATCTCGTAGGTACAGTGGAAACAAAATAAGTACAAGACACCAATGAAGTCACTAATCACACCTTTAATTGTTATAGTAAAACAGTTCGTAATTAACAACACATTGTCTACAACAAATCAAATGAAATTGTTCGTACCCAATAAAATGTCCACTAATATTAAAACCCAACTGTATTACAAATATACCGTCCGAATGTAAAACGCAACACTTCACTAATAACTACTTGAACGTACACCGTAATAACCCGAACCGCTCTGTAAATATATCGCACTAATACTCTGGAACCGCACAGTCAAAAATCTCGCATTGAACTGAAAAACTAAGGCCGCGACGCGATGTATTTATAGTTACGCTCACACACCAGAAGCTTCCAAACTGCGTCTTATCTCTCGCGAACTACGTAATTGCTGCGGCCTTGACACAGTCCGAGCGCCCGAGCGAAGGCTGACACAGTCGAGAAAATTCTCGCAACATGCGTTTAATAGCACGCACACCACACGCTTACGTCGAGATCTTTCTGGCGCATTCGATAAACGCGTAGAGTGTTCTGTGCTGTCGTAGCACTGCCCCCTCCTTAAGCCTGTTCGTCCCGAACTGGCAAAGCGTCTCTAAATTTGTATTTAGCCAGGCGATCTAGGTGGACGACCTTGAACTTTCGCTGTCCTTCCTGTTGAATCCGATAAACAACATCGTTAATCCTTTTTTTTACAGTGTAGGGTCCTTCCCAGTTAGACTGAAGCTTAGGTGAGCGACCACGACGGCGCTTTGGATTGAACAACCAGACCTGATCTCCTTCTTGGAAACCCACACTATTGCTGCGAATGTCATACCGAGTTTTCATTTTATCACTGGCAATCTTGAGCCGTCCTCTTACCAAGCGATTCATTTCTCGCAGTTGGTTTTCTAATTGCGAGGAATAGTTCTTTGGCTCTTGGGACTGAGTCTCAGGTGATCCAAACATCAAGTCCCCAGGAAGACGAATCTCCCGCCCAAACACCAATTTTTCTGGAGTCATGCCGGTTGTGTCATGTACTGATGATCTATACGCCATAAGGAATAGTGGTATACGTTGGTCCCAGTCTGTTTGGTTCTCGTCAACAACTTTCGAAAGATGCTGCTCAAGTGTCCTGTTGAATCTCTCAACCATCCCGTCCGACTGAGGATGCAGAGGCGTTGTCCTGGTCTTTCGAATTCCAAGTAGACGGCATAATACTTTAAACACTCCTGATTCGTAATTTCTCCCTTGATCCGTATGGATTTCCATAGGGGCTCCATAACGGCAACAGAAGTTGTGAACTAACTGCTTTGCCACAGTGGTAATTTCCTGATTTGGAATTGCGTAGGCTTCCACCCACTTAGTAAAGTAGTCACCTACAACCATGATGTACCGGTTTCCATCGTCAGTAACTGGGAATGGTCCAGCAATGTCTATGGCAATTCTCTCGAAAGGTTGTCCAACGTTATACTGTCTCATTTTTCCCCTGCTTCTGGTTTGTGGGCCCTTGCTTGCAGCACATATTTCACACGTCCGAACCCATTCCTCTACGTCGTGGCGAAGATGAAGCCAATAGAATCGCTTCCGTATTTTGTCAAGGGTTTTATTAACGCCAAGATGGCCTCCAGATGTTCCATCATGCATCTCCTTCAAAACAGACTGCACTTTACTTCGGGGAACTATCAACTGCATGACCACGTCTCGTCCATCTGCACTTTCCCAAGCCCTTTTCAGCAATCCGTTTTCTAAGGTGAGAGATTCCCATTGTGCCCAGTAGCCCTTCAGGACTTCGGAACCATGGCAGATATCTTGCCAATCCGGGCGGCGACCTTCCTCTTTTGCTGTCAAGATCGGTCCAATGTCTTCATCAGTCATCTGTTCTTGTCGACAGTCTTGTGTTGTCCAGCCATCAGCCAGGAAATCTACAGTGATGGCTTGAACATGTTCGCTTGAGTTTTGTTCTTCCTTTCTGTGGCAATGTCGGCAGTCTTCCGGGCACGGTCTTCGTGATAAGCCATCTGCATTACCGTGCAGGCGCCCCCGCCGATGTTGTACCTTGAAGTTGTACTCTTGCAGACGTTCGAGCCACCTTGCCAACTGTCCTTCCGGATTTTTAAATCTCAAGAGCCATGCAAGTGCAGCATGGTCGGTACGTAGTGAAACCTCTCTCCCATAGAGGTATTTATGGAAGTGCTCCAAAGCTCTGACAATTGCCAACAACTCTCTTCTTGTAACACAATAATTTCTCTCTGGTTTAGAAAGCGTCTTGCTGTAATACGCTATTACTCGTTCTTCACCGTTCTGCACTTGAGACAGAACTGCTCCTAGACCAGTATTGCTTGCGTCTGTGTCTACGATGTACTTCCCTTCGGAAGCTGAAAAAGCGAGAATTGGCTGCGAACATAATGCAATCTTCAACGTTCTAAATGCTTGTTCACACTCTCTCGACCACTGTAAGTTTCGTTTATTTTCCGATAGCTCATGTAGTGGTTTAGCAATAGTAGCGAAGCCTTTCACAAAACGTCGGTAATATGAGCATAACCCCAGGAAAATCCGAACTTCGTGTTTATTCTTCGGAACTAGCCAGTCTATTACGGTGTCTTCTTTATTAGGATCCATGCTAACGCCCGCTGCCGAAACCAGATGGCCCAAATACTGTACTTCCTTCTGGAATAGAGAACACTTCTTCGGGCTCAGCTTCAGTTGTGCACCGTGAATTCTAGTTAGAACTTCCTTAAGGGTTTCCAAGTGATCTTCGAAAGTCTTCCCGATGACTATGATATCGTCTAAGTAAACAAGGCAAGTTTTGCACGTCAGGCCTCCGAGTATCAGGTCCTTCAATCTCTCAAATGTTGCCGGTGCATTACAGAGTCCAAATGGCATGACGTTAAATTGGAATAAGCCACTCGGGGTCGAGAAAGCGGTCTTTTCCTTGTCTTCTTGATGAAGACCCACTTGCCAATATCCACTCTTCAGGTCCAATGTGGAAAACCACTGTGCTGCGGACAACGTGTCGAGTGTATCGTCAACGCGAGGTAATGGATAGCAGTCTTTCTTTGTAACGTCATTTAACCTCCGGTAGTCTACGCAGAAACGCAATCCACCATCCTTCTTCGCTACCAGCACTACAGGGAAAGACCAAGCACTTGACGAAGGTTCAATTACTCCCTCTGTCAACATGTCCTGTACTAACCGAGACATCTCCTCTTGTTTAGATAATGGAGGCCTTCGAGGAGGTTGGCGTATCGGTGTTGTGTCCCCGGTATTGATGCGATGTTGCACAACGGAGGTTCTTCCCAGTGACTGTCCCCGAACTGCAAAACAATCTTTGAATTCGTGTAAAAACTGTCCGCGAGTTCTTTTACCTCACCACTTGAGAGGTCGTTAGAAGATCTGTTGAATAATTCTTGCAGTTCCTCTGGTAATTTAGAAGTATCCGACGAACTGGATCTTCGTTGCGTTATTCCGGCTACCCAGGCCACAGGAGTCAATTTGCCTAGGAGCGTATTGCTTTGTAAAGTGATAGCTTGATCCAAAATATTCGCCACTCTAATAGGTACATTTCCGGTTTCGTCAGGTTTTACTAAACTTCTGGCAATTAGTATGCCCGGTGTGCTGACTACCTGGGGTTCGAATATAGAGCACTGATTGCCCCTAGTATCTACCGCAGTTCTAACCATGATGATCTTTTCGGAGTTTGGCGGAACAGTTACGGCCACTTGGTTTATGACGTCCATCGATTTTTCTGCTGTCGTCATTGTTGATAGCATTACCTCTTCGCCTCCGATTCTCAAGACATTGTTTTTGAAGTCGACTATAAATCCGTATGCGTTCATAACGTCCACACCAAGAATTGCTTCATCCACAATGTCTGCAACAAGTACTTGATGATTAAACTCAAGTCTACCGAGGCGTAGGTGTATCTCCACTTTTCCATACACTTTTACAGGCCGTCCAGTAGCTGTTCGCAAGCTGCAAGAGCACCAGATTGGCTTGAGATCTTTCACCACGTCGGGGCGCACAATAGAAACTGTTGCGCCTGTGTCAACTGTAATCGAGGTTGGCCTTTCTTGAACAAATCCAGTAACTACCAAGCTCCCGGTGTTTTTCTGAAGCGTAGAAATTGCGTATTCTCTAGGGGCTTCGTTCCTCCAGTTAGTCAGCACACGCCCCGTTGCACCGACTATTGCTCGTTTCCCTGCTGCTGAATTCTAACCCGACAATCTCGTTGTAGATGTCCAGGTTTCCCACATCGATAACACTTCGGTCTTCCATACTTTCTTATTTTATTCTGTGGCGCCGACCGTCGAGTCTCTGTTCCTTGTTCTTCTTCCTCATCGTCTGTGCCGTCGCGATCTTTTAGCTCGCGCACTTTATGACTTGTCCAACCAGACGCTGATTTGGCGGCCTCAAATTGCAATGCATGTACCAGGGCGTCCGCACTGTTCTGGTGTCTTGCCATTCGTAACACTTGCTGTAGTTCGTTATCTCGGACACCGGCAGTAAATGTCTGCATCGCAAAACACGTTCGAAAATCTTCTGGCGCTTCAGGATAGGCCAGTCTAATACTTAGTCTGTCGATACTTGCTTCAAACTCTTGAAGACTTTCCCCGGAATGCTGTCGCCTTGCTCTCAACTGGGTGCAGTACACATCTCGCAAATGTTTATCACCATACCGTAATTCCAGAGCTTTTATCAACTCGGCATAGGTGTTCTGGCTGTCAGGTGGCACTTTCTGTAGTAGTTCCGCCGCGGGTCCTTTTAATGCAAGAACAAGTGAAACAGCCTTGTCTTTTTCTGTCCAATTATTTGCGCATGCAGCAGCTTCAAATTGGCGGAGGTACGTTGCCCAGTGAGTGCTTCCGTCAAAGGTTGGAGCTTTGACATCAACTGTCCCTACTGCAGGCAAAGTGACTTTCTCTGTTAACTTATTTTATGTCTTGTTCACTGGTACAGTCTGTTCAGAAATTTGTTTTGGTTGAATCTTCATGCACTGTTCAACTTCAATTTTAATTTGTTCTCTTATGTTTACCATTGAGTTTTCTACTGCAGATATTTTTGTTGACATAACTTCTTCCACAGTCCAGGCAGATTTTTCTACATTAGCTATTTTATTTGACATGGATTCTTCTACGTCAGATATTCTGGTAATCTGATTATTGAGCTCACCTCGTAACTCACCTACGTCACCACGTAGGAGACCCAATTCTGCGGTAGTATGTTCTTGTAACCCTTTCTGCATAGTTTCAAAGACAGCTTCCGTTTTATCTTTTTGTCTTTCTTCTGTCTCTAGCATTAGTGCTTTCTGACGTACCTCAGCTTCTTCTCTTTCCTGCCTGCGTTTTTCATCCTGTCGTTTTTCTGCTTCTTCCGCCTCCTGTCTGCGTTTCTCATCCTGTCGTTTCTCTGCTTCTTCTCTTTCTTGTATTCTTTCTTCTTTTTGTCGTCTTTCTGTTTCTTCCGCCTCCTGTCTGCGTCTTTCCTCTGTCTGCAACAACAGCGCCTGGAAATTTTCCATCATCTGACTGGCATCCATTGTTTTTCGATTAATTACGAATTACACCCGTCTTGTACAAAGTATCCACTGTTACCACTGTTAACCGTTCTATCCCACTTCTGACACCACTGTTACGACGGTCTACTCGATCTCGTAGGTACAGTGGAAACAAAATAAGTACAAGACACCAATTAAGTCACTAATCACACCTTTAATTGTTATAGTAAAACAGTTCGTAATTAACAACACATTGTCTAAAACAAATCAAATGAAATTGTTCGTACCCAATAAAATGTCCACTAATATTAAAACCCAACTGTATTACAAATATACCGTCCGAATGTAAAACGCAACACTTCACTAATAACTACTTGAACGTACACCGTAATAACCCGAACCGCTCTGTAAATATATCGCACTAATACTCTGGAACCGCACAGTCAAAAATCTCGCATTGAACTGAAAAACTAAGGCCGCGACGCGATGTATTTATAGTTACGCTCACACACCAGAAGCTTCCAAACTGCGTCTTATCTCTCGCGAACTACGTAATTGCTGCGGCCTTGACACAGTCCGAGCGCCCGAGCGAAGGCTGACACAGTCGAGAAAATTCTCGCAACATGCGTTTAATAGCACGCACACCACACGCTTACGTCGAGATCTTTCTGGCGCATTCGATAAACGCGTAGAGTGTTCTGTGCTGTCGTAGCACTGCCCCCTCCTTAAGCCTGTTCGTCCCGAACTGGCAAAGCGTCTCTAAATTTGTATTTAGCCAGGCGATCTAGGTGGACGACCTTGAACTTTCGCTGTCCTTCCTGTTGAATCCGATAAACAACATCGTTAATCCTTTTTTTTACAGTGTAGGGTCCTTCCCAGTTAGACTGAAGCTTCGGTGAGCGACCACGACGGCGCTTTGGATTGAACAACCAGACCTGATCTCCTTCTTGGAAACCCACACTATTGCTGCGAATGTCATACCGAGTTTTCATTTTATCACTGGCAATCTTGAGCCGTCCTCTTACCAAGCGATTCATTTCTCGCAGTTGGTTTTCTAATTGCGAGGAATAGTTCTTTGGCTCTTGGGACTGAGTCTCAGGTGATCCAAACATCAAGTCCCCAGGAAGACGAATCTCCCGCCCAAACACCAATTTTTCTGGAGTCATGCCGGTTGTTTCATGTACTGATGATCTATACGCCATAAGGAATAGTGGTATACGTTGGTCCCAGTCTGTTTGGTTCTCGTCAACAACTTTCGAAAGATGCTGCTCAAGTGTCCTGTTGAATCTCTCAACCATCCCGTCCGACTGAGGATGCAGAGGCGTTGTCCTGGTCTTTCGAATTCCAAGTAGACGGCATAATACTTTAAACACTCCTGATTCGTAATTTCTCCCTTGATCCGTATGGATTTCCATAGGGGCTCCATAACGGCAACAGAAGTTGTGAACTAACTGCTTTGCCACAGTGGTAACCTCCTGATTTGGAATTGCGTAGGCTTCCACCCACTTAGTAAAGTAGTCACCTACAACCATGATGTACCGGTTTCCATCGTCAGTAACTGGGAATGGTCCAGCAATGTCTATGGCAATTCTCTCGAAAGGTTGTCCAACGTTATACTGTCTCATTTTTCAACTGCTTCTGGTTTGTGGGCCCTTGCTTGCAGCACATATTTCACACGTCCGAACCCATTCCTCTACGTCGTGGCGAAGATGAAGCCAATAGAATCGCTTCCGTATTTTGTCAAGGGTTTTGTTAACGCCAAGATGGCCTCCAGATGTTCCATCATGCATCTCCTTCAAAACAGACTGCACTTTACTTCGGGGAACTATCAACTGCATGACCACGTCTCGTCCATCTGCACTTTCCCAAGCCCTTTTCAGCAATCCGTTTTCTAAGGTGAGAGATTCCCATTGTGCCCAGTAGCCCTTCAGGACTTCGGAACCATGGCAGATATCTTGCCAAACAGGGCGGCGACCTTCCTCTTTTGCTGTCAAGATCGGTCCAATGTCTTCATCAGTCATCTGTTCTTGTCGACAGTCTTGTGTTGTCCAGCCATCAGTCAGGAAATCTACAGTGATGGCTTGAACATATTCACTTGAGTTTTGTTCTTCCTTTCTGTGGCAATGTCGGCAGTCTTCCGGGCATGGTCTTCGTGATAAGCCATCTGCATTACCGTGCAGGCGCCCCCGCCGATGTTGTACCTTGAAGTTGTACTCTTGCAGACGTTCGAGCCACCTTGCCAACTGTCCTTCCGGATTTTTAAATCTCAAGAGCCATGCAAGTGCAGCATGGTCGGTACGTAGTGAAACCTCTCTCCCATAGAGGTATTTATGGAAGTGCTCCAAAGCTCTGACAATTGCCAACAACTCTCTTCTTGTAACACAATAATTTCTCTCTGGTTTAGAAAGCGTCTTGCTGTAATACACTATTACTCGTTCTTCACCGTTCTGCACTTGAGACAGAACTGCTCCTAGACCAGTATTGCTTGCGTCTGTGTCTACGATGTACTTCCCTTCGGAAGCTGGAAAAGCGAGAATTGGCTGCGAACATAATGCAATCTTCAACGTTCTAAATGCTTGTTCACACTCTCTCGACCACTGGAAGTTTCGTTTATTTTCCGTTAGCTCATGTAGTGGTTTAGCAATTGTAGCGAAGCTTTTCACAAAACGTCGGTAATATGAGCATAACCCCAGGAAACTCCGAACTTCGTGTTTATTCTTCGGAACTGGCTAGTCTCTTACGGTGTCTACTTTATTAGGATCCATGCTAACGCCCGCTGCCGAAACCAGATGGCCCAAATACTGTACTTCCTTCTGGAATAGAGAACACTTCTTCGGGCTCAGCTTCAGTTGTGCACCGTGAATTCTAGTTAGAACTTCCTTAAGGTTTTTCAAGTGATCTTCGAAAGTCTTTCCGATCACTATGACATCGTCTAAGTAAACAAGGCAAGTTTTCCACGTCAGGCCTCAGAGTATCAGGCCATCAATCTCTCAAATGTTGCCGGTGCATTATAGAGTCCAAATGGCATGACGTTAAATTGGAATAAGCCACTCGGGGTCGAGAAAGCGGTCTTTTCCTTGTCTTCTTGATGAAGACCCACTTGCCAATATCCACTCTTCAGGTCCAATGTGGAAAACCACTGTGCTCCGGACAACGTGTCGAGTGTATCGTCAACGCGAGGTAATGGATAGCAGTCTTTCTTTGTAACGTCATTTAACCTCCGGTAGTCTACGCAGAAACGCAATCCACCATCCTTCTTCGCTACCAGCACTACAGGGAAAGACCAAGCACTTGACGAAGGTTCAATTACTCCCTCTGTCAACATGTCCTGTACTAACCGAGACATCTCCTCTTGTTTAGATAATGGAGGCCTTCGAGGAGGTTGGCGTATCGGTGTTGTGTCCCCGGTATTGGTGCGATGTTGCACAACGGAGGTTCTTCCCAGTGACTGTCCCCGAACTGCAAAACAATCTTTGAATTCGTGTAAAAACTGTCCGCGAGTTCTTTTACCTCACCACTTGAGAGGTCGTTAGAAGATCTGTTGAATAATTCTTGCAGTTCCTCTGGTAATTTAGAAGTATCCGACGAACTGGGTCTTCGTTGCGTTATTCCGGCTACCCAGGCCACAGGAGTCAATTTGCCTAGGAGCGTATTGCTTTGTAAAGTGATAGCTTGATCCAAAATATTCGCCACTCTAATAGGTACATTTCAGGTTTCGTCAGGTTTTACTAAACTTCTGGCAATTAGTATGCCCGGTGTGCTGACTACCTGGGGTTCGAATATAGAGCACTGATTGCCCCTAGTATCTACCGCAGTTCTAACCATGATGATCTTTTCGGAGTTTGGCGGAACAGTTACGGCCACTTGGTTTATGACGTCCATCGATTTTTCTGCTGTCGTCATTGTTGATAGCATTACCTCTTCGCCTCCGATTCTCAAGACATTGTTTCTGAATTCGACTATAAATCCGTATGCGTTCATAACGTCCACACCAAGAATTGCTTCATCCACAATGTCTGCAACAAGTACTTGATGATTAAACTCAAGTCTACCGAGGCGTAGGTGTATCTCCACTTTTCCATACACTTTTACAGGCCGTCCAGTAGCTGTTCGCAAGCTGCAAGAGCACCAGAATGGCTTGAGATCTTTCACCACGTCGGGGCGCACAATAGAAACTGTTGCGCCTGTGTCAACTGTAATCGAGGTTGGCCTTTCTTGAATAAATCCAGTAACTACCAAGCTCCCGGTGTTTTTCTGAAGAGTAGAAATTGCGTATTCTCTAGGGGCTTCGTTCCTCCAGTTAGTCAGCACACGCCCCGTTGCACCGACTATTGCTCGTTTCCCTGCTGCTGAATTCTAACCCGACAATCTCGTTGTAGATGTCCAGGTTTCCCACATCGATAACACTTCGGTCTTCCATCCTTTCTTATTTTATTCTGTGGCGCCGACCGTCGAGTCTCTGCTCCTTGTTCTTCTTCCTCATCGTCTGTGCCGTCGCGATCTTTTAGCTCGCGCACTTTATGACTTGTCCAACCAGACGCTGATTTGGCGGCCTCAAATTGCAAAGCATGTACCAGGGCGTCCGCACTGTTCTGGTGTCTTGCCATTCGTAAAACTTGCTGTAGTTCGTTATCTCGGACACCGGCAGTAAATGTCTGCATCGCAAAACACGTTCGAAAATCTTCTGGCGCTTCAGGATAGGCCAGTCTAATTAGTCTGTCGATACTTGCTTCAAACTCTTGAAGACTTTCCCCGGAATGCTGTCGCCTTGCTCTCAACTGGGTGCAGTACACATCTCGCAAATGTTTATCACCATACCGTAATTCCAGAGCTTTTATCAACTCGGCATAGGTGTTCTGGCTGTCAGGTGGCACTTTCTGTAGTAGTTCTGCCGCGGGTCCTTTTAATGCAAGAACAAGTGAAACAGCCTTGTCTTTTTCTGTCCAATTATTTGCGCATGCAGCAGCTTTAAATTGGCGGAGGTACGTTGCCCAGTGAGTGCTTCCGTCAAAGGTTGGAGCTTTGACATCAACTGTCCCTACTGCAGGCAAAGTGACTTTCTCTGTTAACTTATTTTCTGTCTTGATCACTGGTACAGTCTGTTCAGAAATTTGTTTTGGTTGAATCTTCATGCACTGTTCAACTTCAATTTTAATTTGTTCTCTTATGTTTACCATTGAGTTTTCTACTGCAGATATTTTTGTTGACATAACTTCTTCCACAGTCCAGCCAGATTTTTCTACTTTAGCTATTTTATTTGACATGGATTCTTCTACGTCAGATATTCTGGTAATCTGATTATTGAGCTCACCTCGTAACTCACCTACGTCACTACGTAGGAGACCCAATTCTGCGGTAGTATGTTCTTGTAACCCTTTCTGCATAGTTTCAAAGAGAGCTTCCGTTTCACCTTTTTGTCTTTCTTCTGTCTCTAGCATTAGTGCTTTCTGACGTACCTCAGCTTCTTCTCTTTCCTGCCTGCGTTTTTCATCCTGTCGTTTTTCTGCTTCTTCCGCCTCCTGTCTGCGTTTCTCATCCTGTCGTTTCTCTGCTTCTTCTCTTTCTTGTATTCGTTCTTCTTTTTGTCGTCTTTCTGTTTCTTCCGCCTCCTGTCTGCGTCTTTCCTGTGTCTGCAACAACAGCGCCTGAAAATTTTCCATCATCTGACTGGCATCCATTGTTTTTCGATTAATTACGAATTACACTCGTCTTGTACAAAGTATCCACTGTTTCCACTGTTAACCGTTCTATCCCACTTCTGACACCACTGTTACGACGGTCTACTCGATCGTCGTAGGTACAGTGGAAACAAAATAAGTACAAGACACCAATTAAGTCACTAATCACACGTTTAATTGTTATAGTAAAACAGTTCGTAATTAACAACACATTGTCTACAACAAATCAAATGAAATTGTTCGTACGCAATAAAATGTCCACTAATATTAAAACCCAACTGTATTACAATTATACCGTCCGAATACAAAACGCAACACTTCACTAATAACTACTTGAACGTACACCGTAATAACCCGAACCGCTCTGTAAATATATCGCACTAATACTCTGGAACCGCACAGTCAAAAATCTCGCATTGAACTGAAAAACTAAGGCCGCGACGCGATGTATTTATAGCTACGCTCACACACAAGAAGCTTCCAAACTGCGTCTTATCTCTCGCGAACTACGTAATTGCTGCGGCCTTGATATAGTCCGAGCGCCCGAGCGAAGGCTGACACGGTCGAGAAAATTCTCGCAACATGCGTTTAGTAGCACGTACACCACACGCTTACGTCGAGATCTTTCTGGCGCATTCGATAAACGCGTAGAGTGTTCTGTGCTGTCGTAGCACTGCCCCCTCATTAAGCCTGTTCGCCCCGAACTGGCAAAGCGTCTCTAAATTTGTATTTAGCCAGGCGATCTAGGTGGATGACCTAGAACTTTCGCTGTCCTTCCTGTTGAATCCGATAAACAACATCGTTAATCCTTTTTTGTACAGTGTAGGGTCCTTCCCAGTTAGACTGAAGCTTAGGTGAGCGATCACGACGGCGCTTTGGATTGAACAGCCAGACCTGATCTCCTTCTTGGAAACCCACACTATTGCTGCGAATGTCATACCGAGTTTTCATTTTATCACTGGCAATCTTGAGCCGTCCTCTTACCAAGCGATTCATTTCTCGCAGTTGGTTTTCTAATTGCGAGGAATAGTTCTTTGGCTGTTGGGACTGAGTCTCAGGTGATCCAAACATCAAGTCCCCAGGAAGACGAATCTCCCGCCCAAACACCAATTTTGCTGGAGTCATGCCGGTTGTGTCATGTACTGATGATCTATACGCCATAAGGAATAGTGGTATACGTTGGTCCCAGTCTGTTTGGTTCTCGTCAACAACTTTCGAAAGATGCTGCTCAAGTGTCCTGTTGAAACTCTCAACCATCCCGTCCGACTGAGGATGCAGAGGCGTTGTCCTGGTCTTTCGAATTCCAAGTAGACGGCATAATTCTTTAAACACTCCTGATTCGAAATTTCTCCCTTGATCCGTATGGATTTCCATAGGGGCTCCATAACGGCAACAGAAGTTGTGAACTAACTGATTTGCCACACTGGTAACCTCCTGATTTGGAATTGCGTAGGATTCCACCCACTTAGTAAAGTAGTCACCTACAACCATGATGTACCGGTTTCCATCGTCAGTAACTGGGAATGGTCCAGCAATGTCTATGGCAATTCTCTCGAAAGGTTGTCCAACGTTATACTGTCTCATTTTTCAACTGCTTCTGGTTTGTGGGCCCTTGCTTGCAGCACATATTTCACACGTCCGAACCCATTCCTCTACGTCGTGGCGAAGATGAAGCCAATAGAATCGCTTCCGTATTTTGTCAAGGGTTTTGTTAACGCCAAGATGGCCTCCAGATGTTCCATCATGCATCTCCTTCAAAACAGACTGCACTTTACTTCGGGGAACTATCAACTGCATGACCACGTCTCGTCCATCTGCACTTTCCCAAGCCCTTTTCAGCAATCCGTTTTCTAAGGTGAGAGATTCCCATTGTGCCCAGTAGCCCTTCAGGACTTCGGAACCATGGCAGATATCTTGCCAAACAGGGCGGCGACCTTCCTCTTTTGCTGTCAAGATCGGTCCAATGTCTTCATCAGTCATCTGTTCTTGTCGACAGTCTTGTGTTGTCCAGCCATCAGTCAGGAAATCTACAGTGATGGCTTGAACATATTCACTTGAGTTTTGTTCTTCCTTTCTGTGGCAATGTCGGCAGTCTTCCGGGCATGGTCTTCGTGATAAGCCATCTGCATTACCGTGCAGGCGCCCCCGCCGATGTTGTACCTTGAAGTTGTACTCTTGCAGACGTTCGAGCCACCTTGCCAACTGTCCTTCCGGATTTTTAAATCTCAAGAGCCATGCAAGTGCAGCATGGTCGGTACGTAGTGAAACCTCTCTCCCATAGAGGTATTTATGGAAGTGCTCCAAAGCTCTGACAATTGCCAACAACTCTCTTCTTGTAACACAATAATTTCTCTCTGGTTTAGAAAGCGTCTTGCTGTAATACACTATTACTCGTTCTTCACCGTTCTGCACTTGAGACAGAACTGCTCCTAGACCAGTATTGCTTGCGTCTGTGTCTACGATGTACTTCCCTTCGGAAGCTGGAAAAGCGAGAATTGGCTGCGAACATAATGCAATCTTCAACGTTCTAAATGCTTGTTCACACTCTCTCGACCACTGGAAGTTTCGTTTATTTTCCGTTAGCTCATGTAGTGGTTTAGCAATTGTAGCGAAGCTTTTCACAAAACGTCGGTAATATGAGCATAACCCCAGGAAACTCCGAACTTCGTGTTTATTCTTCGGAACTGGCTAGTCTCTTACGGTGTCTACTTTATTAGGATCCATGCTAACGCCCGCTGCCGAAACCAGATGGCCCAAATACTGTACTTCCTTCTGGAATAGAGAACACTTCTTCGGGCTCAGCTTCAGTTGTGCACCGTGAATTCTAGTTAGAACTTCCTTAAGGTTTTTCAAGTGATCTTCGAAAGTCTTTCCGATCACTATGACATCGTCTAAGTAAACAAGGCAAGTTTTCCACGTCAGGCCTCAGAGTATCAGGCCATCAATCTCTCAAATGTTGCCGGTGCATTATAGAGTCCAAATGGCATGACGTTAAATTGGAATAAGCCACTCGGGGTCGAGAAAGCGGTCTTTTCCTTGTCTTCTTGATGAAGACCCACTTGCCAATATCCACTCTTCAGGTCCAATGTGGAAAACCACTGTGCTCCGGACAACGTGTCGAGTGTATCGTCAACGCGAGGTAATGGATAGCAGTCTTTCTTTGTAACGTCATTTAACCTCCGGTAGTCTACGCAGAAACGCAATCCACCATCCTTCTTCGCTACCAGCACTACAGGGAAAGACCAAGCACTTGACGAAGGTTCAATTACTCCCTCTGTCAACATGTCCTGTACTAACCGAGACATCTCCTCTTGTTTAGATAATGGAGGCCTTCGAGGAGGTTGGCGTATCGGTGTTGTGTCCCCGGTATTGGTGCGATGTTGCACAACGGAGGTTCTTCCCAGTGACTGTCCCCGAACTGCAAAACAATCTTTGAATTCGTGTAAAAACTGTCCGCGAGTTCTTTTACCTCACCACTTGAGAGGTCGTTAGAAGATCTGTTGAATAATTCTTGCAGTTCCTCTGGTAATTTAGAAGTATCCGACGAACTGGGTCTTCGTTGCGTTATTCCGGCTACCCAGGCCACAGGAGTCAATTTGCCTAGGAGCGTATTGCTTTGTAAAGTGATAGCTTGATCCAAAATATTCGCCACTCTAATAGGTACATTTCAGGTTTCGTCAGGTTTTACTAAACTTCTGGCAATTAGTATGCCCGGTGTGCTGACTACCTGGGGTTCGAATATAGAGCACTGATTGCCCCTAGTATCTACCGCAGTTCTAACCATGATGATCTTTTCGGAGTTTGGCGGAACAGTTACGGCCACTTGGTTTATGACGTCCATCGATTTTTCTGCTGTCGTCATTGTTGATAGCATTACCTCTTCGCCTCCGATTCTCAAGACATTGTTTCTGAATTCGACTATAAATCCGTATGCGTTCATAACGTCCACACCAAGAATTGCTTCATCCACAATGTCTGCAACAAGTACTTGATGATTAAACTCAAGTCTACCGAGGCGTAGGTGTATCTCCACTTTTCCATACACTTTTACAGGCCGTCCAGTAGCTGTTCGCAAGCTGCAAGAGCACCAGAATGGCTTGAGATCTTTCACCACGTCGGGGCGCACAATAGAAACTGTTGCGCCTGTGTCAACTGTAATCGAGGTTGGCCTTTCTTGAATAAATCCAGTAACTACCAAGCTCCCGGTGTTTTTCTGAAGAGTAGAAATTGCGTATTCTCTAGGGGCTTCGTTCCTCCAGTTAGTCAGCACACGCCCCGTTGCACCGACTATTGCTCGTTTCCCTGCTGCTGAATTCTAACCCGACAATCTCGTTGTAGATGTCCAGGTTTCCCACATCGATAACACTTCGGTCTTCCATCCTTTCTTATTTTATTCTGTGGCGCCGACCGTCGAGTCTCTGCTCCTTGTTCTTCTTCCTCATCGTCTGTGCCGTCGCGATCTTTTAGCTCGCGCACTTTATGACTTGTCCAACCAGACGCTGATTTGGCGGCCTCAAATTGCAAAGCATGTACCAGGGCGTCCGCACTGTTCTGGTGTCTTGCCATTCGTAAAACTTGCTGTAGTTCGTTATCTCGGACACCGGCAGTAAATGTCTGCATCGCAAAACACGTTCGAAAATCTTCTGGCGCTTCAGGATAGACCAGTCTAATTAGTCTGTCGATACTTGCTTCAAACTCTTGAAGACTTTCCCCGGAATGCTGTCGCCTTGCTCTCAAAAGGGTGCAGTACACATCTCGCAAATGTTTATCACCATACCGTAATTCCAGAGCTTTTATCAACTCGGCATAGGTGTTCTGGCTGTCAGGTGGCACTTTCTGTAGTAGTTCTGCCGCGGGTCCTTTTAATGCAAGAACAAGTGAAACAGCCTTGTCTTTTTCTGTCCAATTATTTGCGCATGCAGCAGCTTTAAATTGGCGGAGGTACGTTGCCCAGTGAGTGCTTCCGTCAAAGGTTGGAGCTTTGACATCAACTGTCCCTACTGCAGGCAAAGTGACTTTCTCTGTTAACTTATTTTCTGTCTTGATCACTGGTACAGTCTGTTCAGAAATTTGTTTTGGTTGAATCTTCATGCACTGTTCAACTTCAATTTTAATTTGTTCTCTTATGTTTACCATTGAGTTTTCTACTGCAGATATTTTTGTTGACATAACTTCTTCCACAGTCCAGCCAGATTTTTCTACTTTAGCTATTTTATTTGACATGGATTCTTCTACGTCAGATATTCTGGTAATCTGATTATTGAGCTCACCTCGTAACTCACCTACGTCACTACGTAGGAGACCCAATTCTGCGGTAGTATGTTCTTGTAACCCTTTCTGCATAGTTTCAAAGAGAGCTTCCGTTTCACCTTTTTGTCTTTCTTCTGTCTCTAGCATTAGTGCTTTCTGACGTACCTCAGCTTCTTCTCTTTCCTGCCTGCGTTTTTCATCCTGTCGTTTTTCTGCTTCTTCCGCCTCCTGTCTGCGTTTCTCATCCTGTCGTTTCTCTGCTTCTTCTCTTTCTTGTATTCGTTCTTCTTTTTGTCGTCTTTCTGTTTCTTCCGCCTCCTGTCTGCGTCTTTCCTGTGTCTGCAACAACAGCGCCTGAAAATTTTCCATCATCTGACTGGCATCCATTGTTTTTCGATTAATTACGAATTACACTCGTCTTGTACAAAGTATCCACTGTTTCCACTGTTAACCGTTCTATCCCACTTCTGACACCACTGTTACGACGGTCTACTCGATCGTCGTAGGTACAGTGGAAACAAAATAAGTACAAGACACCAATTAAGTCACTAATCACACGTTTAATTGTTATAGTAAAACAGTTCGTAATTAACAACACATTGTCTACAACAAATCAAATGAAATTGTTCGTACGCAATAAAATGTCCACTAATATTAAAACCCAACTGTATTACAATTATACCGTCCGAATACAAAACGCAACACTTCACTAATAACTACTTGAACGTACACCGTAATAACCCGAACCGCTCTGTAAATATATCGCACTAATACTCTGGAACCGCACAGTCAAAAATCTCGCATTGAACTGAAAAACTAAGGCCGCGACGCGATGTATTTATAGCTACGCTCACACACAAGAAGCTTCCAAACTGCGTCTTATCTCTCGCGAACTACGTAATTGCTGCGGCCTTGATATAGTCCGAGCGCCCGAGCGAAGGCTGACACGGTCGAGAAAATTCTCGCAACATGCGTTTAGTAGCACGTACACCACACGCTTACGTCGAGATCTTTCTGGCGCATTCGATAAACGCGTAGAGTGTTCTGTGCTGTCGTAGCACTGCCCCCTCATTAAGCCTGTTCGCCCCGAACTGGCAAAGCGTCTCTAAATTTGTATTTAGCCAGGCGATCTAGGTGGATGACCTAGAACTTTCGCTGTCCTTCCTGTTGAATCCGATAAACAACATCGTTAATCCTTTTTTGTACAGTGTAGGGTCCTTCCCAGTTAGACTGAAGCTTAGGTGAGCGATCACGACGGCGCTTTGGATTGAACAGCCAGACCTGATCTCCTTCTTGGAAACCCACACTATTGCTGCGAATGTCATACCGAGTTTTCATTTTATCACTGGCAATCTTGAGCCGTCCTCTTACCAAGCGATTCATTTCTCGCAGTTGGTTTTCTAATTGCGAGGAATAGTTCTTTGGCTGTTGGGACTGAGTCTCAGGTGATCCAAACATCAAGTCCCCAGGAAGACGAATCTCCCGCCCAAACACCAATTTTGCTGGAGTCATGCCGGTTGTGTCATGTACTGATGATCTATACGCCATAAGGAATAGTGGTATACGTTGGTCCCAGTCTGTTTGGTTCTCGTCAACAACTTTCGAAAGATGCTGCTCAAGTGTCCTGTTGAAACTCTCAACCATCCCGTCCGACTGAGGATGCAGAGGCGTTGTCCTGGTCTTTCGAATTCCAAGTAGACGGCATAATTCTTTAAACACTCCTGATTCGAAATTTCTCCCTTGATCCGTATGGATTTCCATAGGGGCTCCATAACGGCAACAGAAGTTGTGAACTAACTGATTTGCCACACTGGTAACCTCCTGATTTGGAATTGCGTAGGATTCCACCCACTTAGTAAAGTAGTCACCTACAACCATGATGTACCGGTTTCCATCGTCAGTAACTGGGAATGGTCCAGCAATGTCTATGGCAATTCTCTCGAAAGGTTGTCCAACGTTATACTGTCTCATTTTTCAACTGCTTCTGGTTTGTGGGCCCTTGCTTGCAGCACATATTTCACACGTCCGAACCCATTCCTCTACGTCGTGGCGAAGATGAAGCCAATAGAATCGCTTCCGTATTTTGTCAAGGGTTTTGTTAACGCCAAGATGGCCTCCAGATGTTCCATCATGCATCTCCTTCAAAACAGACTGCACTTTACTTCGGGGAACTATCAACTGCATGACCACGTCTCGTCCATCTGCACTTTCCCAAGCCCTTTTCAGCAATCCGTTTTCTAAGGTGAGAGATTCCCATTGTGCCCAGTAGCCCTTCAGGACTTCGGAACCATGGCAGATATCTTGCCAAACAGGGCGGCGACCTTCCTCTTTTGCTGTCAAGATCGGTCCAATGTCTTCATCAGTCATCTGTTCTTGTCGACAGTCTTGTGTTGTACAGCCATCAGTCAGGAAATCTACAGTGATGGCTTGAACATATTCACTTGAGTTTTGTTCTTCCTTTCTGTGGCAATGTCGGCAGTCTTCCGGGCATGGTCTTCGTGATAAGCCATCTGCATTACCGTGCAGGCGCCCCCGCCGATGTTGTACCTTGAAGTTGTACTCTTGCAGACGTTCGAGCCACCTTGCCAACTGTCCTTCCGGATTTTTAAATCTCAAGAGCCATGCAAGTGCAGCATGGTCGGTACGTAGTGAAACCTCTCTCCCATAGAGGTATTTATGGAAGTGCTCCAAAGCTCTGACAATTGCCAACAACTCTCTTCTTGTAACACAATAATTTCTCTCTGGTTTAGAAAGCGTCTTGCTGTAATACACTATTACTCGTTCTTCACCGTTCTGCACTTGAGACAGAACTGCTCCTAGACCAGTATTGCTTGCGTCTGTGTCTACGATGTACTTCCCTTCGGAAGCTGGAAAAGCGAGAATTGGCTGCGAACATAATGCAATCTTCAACGTTCTAAATGCTTGTTCACACTCTCTCGACCACTGGAAGTTTCGTTTATTTTCCGTTAGCTCATGTAGTGGTTTAGCAATTGTAGCGAAGCTTTTCACAAAACGTCGGTAATATGAGCATAACCCCAGGAAACTCCGAACTTCGTGTTTATTCTTCGGAACTGGCCAGTCTCTTACGGTGTCTACTTTATTAGGATCCATGCTAACGCCCGCTGCCGAAACCAGATGGCCCAAATACTGTACTTCCTTCTGGAATAGAGAACACTTCTTCGGGCTCAGCTTCAGTTGTGCACCGTGAATTCTAGTTAGAACTTCCTTAAGGTTTTTCAAGTGATCTTCGAAAGTCTTTCCGATCACTATGACATCGTCTAAGTAAACAAGGCAAGTTTTCCACGTCAGGCCTCAGAGTATCAGGCCATCAATCTCTCAAATGTTGCCGGTGCATTATAGAGTCCAAATGGCATGACGTTAAATTGGAATAAGCCACTCGGGGTCGAGAAAGCGGTCTTTTCCTTGTCTTCTTGATGAAGACCCACTTGCCAATATCCACTCTTCAGGTCCAATGTGGAAAACCACTGTGCTCCGGACAACGTGTCGAGTGTATCGTCAACGCGAGGTAATGGATAGCAGTCTTTCTTTGTAACGTCATTTAACCTCCGGTAGTCTACGCAGAAACGCAATCCACCATCCTTCTTCGCTACCAGCACTACAGGGAAAGACCAAGCACTTGACGAAGGTTCAATTACTCCCTCTGTCAACATGTCCTGTACTAACCGAGACATCTCCTCTTGTTTAGATAATGGAGGCCTTCGAGGAGGTTGGCGTATCGGTGTTGTGTCCCCGGTATTGGTGCGATGTTGCACAACGGAGGTTCTTCCCAGTGACTGTCCCCGAACTGCAAAACAATCTTTGAATTCGTGTAAAAACTGTCCGCGAGTTCTTTTACCTCACCACTTGAGAGGTCGTTAGAAGATCTGTTGAATAATTCTTGCAGTTCCTCTGGTAATTTAGAAGTATCCGACGAACTGGGTCTTCGTTGCGTTATTCCGGCTACCCAGGCCACAGGAGTCAATTTGCCTAGGAGCGTATTGCTTTGTAAAGTGATAGCTTGATCCAAAATATTCGCCACTCTAATAGGTACATTTCAGGTTTCGTCAGGTTTTACTAAACTTCTGGCAATTAGTATGCCCGGTGTGCTGACTACCTGGGGTTCGAATATAGAGCACTGATTGCCCCTAGTATCTACCGCAGTTCTAACCATGATGATCTTTTCGGAGTTTGGCGGAACAGTTACGGCCACTTGGTTTATGACGTCCATCGATTTTTCTGCTGTCGTCATTGTTGATAGCATTACCTCTTCGCCTCCGATTCTCAAGACATTGTTTCTGAATTCGACTATAAATCCGTATGCGTTCATAACGTCCACACCAAGAATTGCTTCATCCACAATGTCTGCAACAAGTACTTGATGATTAAACTCAAGTCTACCGAGGCGTAGGTGTATCTCCACTTTTCCATACACTTTTACAGGCCGTCCAGTAGCTGTTCGCAAGCTGCAAGAGCACCAGAATGGCTTGAGATCTTTCACCACGTCGGGGCGCACAATAGAAACTGTTGCGCCTGTGTCAACTGTAATCGAGGTTGGCCTTTCTTGAATAAATCCAGTAACTACCAAGCTCCCGGTGTTTTTCTGAAGAGTAGAAATTGCGTATTCTCTAGGGGCTTCGTTCCTCCAGTTAGTCAGCACACGCCCCGTTGCACCGACTATTGCTCGTTTCCCTGCTGCTGAATTCTAACCCGACAATCTCGTTGTAGATGTCCAGGTTTCCCACATCGATAACACTTCGGTCTTCCATCCTTTCTTATTTTATTCTGTGGCGCCGACCGTCGAGTCTCTGCTCCTTGTTCTTCTTCCTCATCGTCTGTGCCGTCGCGATCTTTTAGCTCGCGCACTTTATGACTTGTCCAACCAGACGCTGATTTGGCGGCCTCAAATTGCAAAGCATGTACCAGGGCGTCCGCACTGTTCTGGTGTCTTGCCATTCGTAACACTTGCTGTAGTTCGTTATCTCGGACACCGGCAGTAAATGTCTGCATCGCAAAACACGTTCGAAAATCTTCTGGCGCTTCAGGATAGACCAGTCTAATTAGTCTGTCGATACTTGCTTCAAACTCTTGAAGACTTTCCCCGGAATGCTGTCGCCTTGCTCTCAAAAGGGTGCAGTACACATCTCGCAAATGTTTATCACCATACCGTAATTCCAGAGCTTTTATCAACTCGGCATAGGTGTTCTGGCTGTCAGGTGGCACTTTCTGTAGTAGTTCTGCCGCGGGTCCTTTTAATGCAAGAACAAGTGAAACAGCCTTGTCTTTTTCTGTCCAATTATTTGCGCATGCAGCAGCTTCAAATTGGCGGAGGTACGTTGCCCAGTGAGTGCTTCCGTCAAAGGTTGGAGCTTTGACATCAACTGTCCCTACTGCAGGCAAAGTGACTTTCTCTGTTAACTTATTTTCTGTCTTGATCACTGGTACAGTCTGTTCAGAAATTTGTTTTGGTTGAATCTTCATGCACTGTTCAACTTCAATTTTAATTTGTTCTCTTATGTTTACCATTGAGTTTTCTACTGCAGATATTTTTGTTGACATAACTTCTTCCACAGTCCAGCCAGATTTTTCTACTTTAGCTATTTTATTTGACATGGATTCTTCTACGTCAGATATTCTGGTAATCTGATTACTGAGCTCACCTCGTAACTCACCTACGTCACTACGTAGGAGACCCAATTCTGCGGTAGTATGTTCTTGTAACCCTTTCTGCATAGTTTCAAAGAGAGCTTCCGTTTCACCTTTTTGTCTTTCTTCTGTCTCTAGCATTAGTGCTTTCTGACGTACCTCAGCTTCTTCTCTTTCCTGCCTGCGTTTTTCATCCTGTCGTTTTTCTGCTTCTTCCGCCTCCTGTCTGCGTTTCTCATCCTGTCGTTTCTCTGCTTCTTCTCTTTCTTGTATTCGTTCTTCTTTTTGTCGTCTTTCTGTTTCTTCCGTCTCCTGTCTGCGTCTTTCCTCTGTCTGCAACAACAGCGCCTGGAAATTTTCCATCATCTGACTGGCATCCATTGTTTTTCGATTAATTACGAATTACACTCGTCTTGTACAAAGTATCCACTGTTTCCACTGTTAACCGTTCTATCCCACTTCTGACACCACTGTTACGATGGTCTACTCGATCGTCGTAGGTACAGTGGAAACAAAATAAGTACAAGACACCAATTAAGTCACTAATCACACGTTTAATTGTTATAGTAAAACAGTTCGTAATTAACAACACATTGTCTACAACAAATCAAATGAAATTGTTCGTACGCAATAAAATGTCCACTAATATTAAAACCCAACTGTATTACAATTATACCGTCCGAATATAAAACGCAACACTTCACTAATAACTACTTGAACGTACACCGTAATAACCCGAACCGCTCTGTAAATATATCGCACTAATACTCTGGAACCGCACAGTCAAAAATCTCGCATTGAACTGAAAAACTAAGGCCGCGACGCGATGTATTTATAGTTACGCTCACACACAAGAAGCTTCCAAACTGCGTCTTATCTCTCGCGAACTACGTAATTGCTGCGGCCTTGACACAGTCCGAGCGCCCGAGCGAAGGCTGACACGGTCGAGAAAATTCTCGCAACATGCGTTTAGTAGCACGTACACCACACGCTTACGTCGAGATCTTTCTGGCGCATTCGATAAACGCGTAGAGTGTTCTGTGCTGTCGTAGCACTGCCCCCTCCTTAAGCCTGTTCGCCCCGAACTGGCAAAGCGTCTCTAAATTTGTATTTAGCCAGGCGATCTAGGTGGACGACCTTGAACTTTCGCTGTCCTTCCTGTTGAATCCGATAAACAACATCGTAAATCCTTTTTTTTACAGTGTAGGGTCCTTCCCAGTTAGACTGAAGCTTAGGTGAGCGACCACGACGGCGCTTTGGATTGAACAACCAGACCTGATCTCCTTCTTGGAAACCCACACTATTGCTGCGAATGTCATACCGAGTTTTCATTTTATCACTGGCAATCTTGAGCCGTCCTCTTACCAAGCGATTCATTTCTCGCAGTTGGTTTTCTAATTGCGAGGAATAGTTTTTTGGCTCTTGGGACTGAGTCTCAGGTGATCCAAACATCTAGTCCCCAGGAAGACGAATCTCCCGCCCAAACACCAATTTTGCTGGAGTCATGCCGGTTGTGTCATGTACTGATGATCTATACGCAATAAGGAATAGTGGTATACGTTGGTCCCAGTGTGTTTGGTTCTCGTCAACAACTTTCGAAAGATGCTGCTCAAGTGTCCTGTTGAATCTCTCAACCATCCCGTCCGACTGAGGATGCAGCGGCGTTGTCCTGGTCTTTCGAATTCCAAGTAGACGGCATAATTCTTTAAACACTCCTGATTCGTAATTTCTCCCTCGATCCGTATGGATTTCCATATGGGCTCCATAACGGCAACAGAAGTTGTGAACTAACTGCTTTGCCACAGTGGTAACCTCCTGATTTGGAATTGCGTAGGCTTCCACCCACTTAGTAAAGTAGTCGCCTACAACCATGATGTACCGGTTTCCATCGTCAGTAACTGGGAATGGTCCAGCAATGTCTATGGCAATTCTCTCGAAAGGTTGTCCAACGTTATACCGTCTCATTTTTCCTCTGCTTCTGGTTTGTGGGCCCTTGCTTGCAGCACATATTTCACACGTCCGAACCCATTCCTCTACGTCGTGGCGAAGATGAAGCCAATAGAATCGCTTCCGTATTTTGTCAAGGGTTTTGTTAACGCCAAGATGGCCTCCAGATGTTCCATCATGCATCTCTTTCAAAACAGACTGCACTTTACTTCGGGGAACTATCAACTGCATGACCACGTCTCGTCCATCTGCACTTTCCCAAGCCCTTTTCAGCAATCCGTTTTCCAAGGTGAGAGATTCCCATTGTGCCCAGTAGCCCTTCAGCACTTCGGAACCATGGCAGATATCTTGCCAATCCGGGCGGCGACCTTCCTCTTTTGCTATCAAGATCGGTCCAGTGTCTTCATCAGTCATCTGTTCTTGTCGACAGTCATGTGTTGTCCAGCCATCAGCCAGGAAATCTACAGTGATGGCTTGAACATGTTCGCTTGAGTTTTGTTCTTCCTTTCTGTGGCAATGTCGGCAGTCTTCCGGGCATGGTCTTCGTGATAAGCCATCTGCATTACCGTGCAGGCGCCCCCGCCGATGTTGTACCTTGAAGTTGTACTCTTGCAGACGTTCGAGCCACCTTGCCAACTGTCCTTCCGGATTTTTAAATCTCAAGAGCCATGCAAGTGCAGCATGGTCGGTACGTAGTGAAACCTCTCTGCCATAGAGGTATTTATGGAAGTGCTCCAAAGCTCTGACAATTGCCAACAACTCTCTTCTTGTAACACAATAATTTCTCTCTGGTTTAGAAAGCGTCTTGCTGTAAAACGCTATTACTCGTTCTTCACCGTTCTGCACTTGAGACAGAACTGCTCCTAGACCAGTATTGCTTGCGTCTGTGTCTACGATGTACTTCCCTTCGGAAGCTGGAAAAGCGAGAATTGGCTGCGAACATAATGCAATCTTCAACGTTCTAAATGCTTGTTCACACTCTCTCGACCACTGGAAATTTCGTTTATTTTCCGTTAGCTCATGTAGTGGTTTAGCAATAGTAGCGAAGCCTTTCACAAAACGTCGGTAATATGAGCATAACCCCAGGAAACTCCGAACTTCGTGTTTATTCTTCGGAACTGGCCAGTCTCTAACGGTGTCTACTTTATTAGGATCCATGCTAACGCCCGCTGCCGAAACCAGATGGCCCAAATACTGTACTTCCTTCTGGAATAGAGAACACTTCTTCGGGCTCAGCTTCAGTTGTGCACCGTGAATTCTAGTTAGAACTTCCTTAAGGTTTTCCAAGTGATCTTCGAAAGTCTTCCCGATCACAATGACATCGTGTAAGTAAACAAGGCAAGTTTTCCACGTCAGGCCTCGGAGTATCAGGTCCATCAATCTCTCAAATGTTGCCGGTGCATTACAGAGTCCAAATGGCATGACGTTAAATTGGAATAAGCCACTCGGGGTCGAGAAAGCGGTCTTTTCCTTGTCTTCTTGATGAAGACCCACTTGCCAATATCCACTCTTCAGGTCCAATGTTGAAAACCACTGTGCTCCGGACAACGTGTCGAGTGTATCGTCAACGCGAGGTAATGGATAGCAGTCTTTCTTTGTAACGTCATTTAACCTCCGGTAGTCTACGCAGAAACGCAATCCACCATCCTTCTTCGCTACCAGCACTACAGGGAAAGACCAAGCACTTGACGAAGGTTCAATTACTCCCTCTGTCAACATGTCCTGTACTAACCGAGACATCTCCTCTTGTTTAGATAATGGAGGCCTTCGAGGAGGTTGGCGTATCGGTGTTGTGTCCCCGGTATTGATGCGATGTTGCACAACGGAGGTTCTTCCCAGTGACTGTCCCCGAACTGCAAAACAATCTTTGAATTCGTGTAAAAACTGTCCGCGAGTTCTTTTACCTCACCACTTGAGAGGTCGTTAGAAGATCTGTTGAATAATTCTTGCAGTTCCTCTGGTAATTTAGAAGTATCCGACGAACTGGGTCTTCGTTGCGTTATTCCGGCTACCCAGGCCACAGGAGTCAATTTGCCTAGGAGCGTATTGCTTTGTAAAGTGATAGCTTGATCCAAAATATTCGCCACTCTAATAGGTACATTTCCGGTTTCGTCAGGTTTTACTAAACTTCTGGCAATTAGTATGCCCGGTGTACTGACTACCTGGGGTTCGAATATAGAGCACTGATTGCCCCTAGTATCTACCGCAGTTCTAACCATGATGATCTTTTCGGAGTTTGGCGGAACAGTTACGGCCACTTGGTTTATGACGTCCATCGATTTTTCTGCTGTCGTCATTGTTGATAGCATTACCTCTTCGCCTCCGATTCTCAAGACATTGTTTCTGAATTCGACTATAAATCCGTATGCGTTCATAACGTCCACACCAAGAATTGCTTCATCCACAATGTCTGCAAAAAGTACTTGATGATTAAACTCAAGTCTACCGAGGCGTAGGTGTATCTCCACTTTTCCATACACTTTTACAGGCCGTCCAGTAGCTGTTCGCAAGCTGCAAGAGCACCAGATTGGCTTGAGATCTTTCACCACGTCGGGGCGCACAATAGAAACTGTTGCGCCTGTGTCAACTGTAATCGAGGTTGGCCTTTCTTGAATAAATCCAGTAACTACCAAGCTCCCGGTGTTTTTCTGAAGCGTAGAAATTGCGTATTCTCTAGGGGCTTCGTTCCTCCAGTTAGTCAGCACACGCCCCGTTGCACCGACTATTGCTCGTTTCCCTGCTGCTGAATTCTAACCCGACAATCTCGTTGTAGATGTCCAGGTTTCCCACATCGATAACACTTCGGTCTTCCATCCTTTCTTATTTTATTCTGTGGCGCCGACCGTCGAGTCTCTGTTCCTTGTTCTTCTTCCTCATCGTCTGTGCCGTCGCGATCTTTTAGCTCGCGCACTTTATGACTTGTCCAACCAGACGCTGATTTGGCGGCCACAAATTGCAAAGCATGTACCAGGGCGTCCGCACTGTTCTGGTGTCTTGCCATTCGTAACACTTGCTGTAGTTCGTTATCTCGGACACCGGCAGTAAATGTCTGCATCGCAAAACACGTTCGAAAATCTTCTGGCGCTTCAGGATAGGCCAGTCTAATTAGTCTGTCGATACTTGCTTCAAACTCTTGAAGACTTTCCCCGGAATGCTGTCGCCTTGCTCTCAACTGGGTGCAGTACACATCTCGCAAATGTTTATCACCATACCGTAATTCCAGAGCTTTTATCAACTCGGCATAGGTGTTCTGGCTGTCAGGTGGCACTTTCTGTAGTAGTTCTGCCGCGGGTCCTTTTAATGCAAGAACAAGTGAAACAGCCTTGTCTATTTCTGTCCAATTATTTGCGCATGCAGCAGCTTCAAATTGGCGGAGGTACGTTGCCCAGTGAGTGCTTCCGTCAAAGGTTGGAGCTTTGACATGAACTGTCCCTACTGCAGGCAAAGTGACTTTCTCTGTTAACTTATTTTCTGTCTTGATCACTGGTACAGTCTGTTCAGAAATTTGTTTTGGTTGAATCTTCATGCACTGTTCAACTTCAGTTTTAATTTGTTCTCTTATGTTTGCCATTGAGTTTTCTGCTGCAGATATTTGATTTGACGCAGATTCTTCTATAACAGATATTTTTGTAGACATCGATTCCTCCACAGTCAAGACAGATTTTTCTACTTCAGCTATTTTTAATGTCATTGATTCTTGTACCTCCGATATTTTAGTAACTTGTTTATTAAGCTCACCTCGTAGGATACCCAATTCTGCGGTACTGTGTTTTTGCAACTGTTTCTGCATAACTTCAAAGAGAGCTTCCGTTTTATCTGCTTCTTGCTTACGTTTTTCATCCTGTCTTTCTTCTGTTTCTAGCATTAGTGCTTTCTGACGTTCCTCAGCTTCTTCTCTTTCCTGTCTTTTTTCATCCTGTCGTTTTTCTGCTTCTTCCGCCTCCTGTCTGCGTTTCTCATCCTGTCGTTTCTCTGCTTCTTCTCTTTCTTGTATTCGTTCTTCTTTTTGTCGTCTTTCTGTTTCTTCCGCCTCCTGTCTGCGTCTTTCCTCTGTCTGCAACAACAGCGCCTGGAAATTTTCCATCATCTGACTGGCATCCATTGTTTTCCGATTAATTACAAATTACACTCGTCTTGTACAAAGTATCCACTGTTTCCACTGTTAACCGTTCTATCCCACTTCTGACACCACTGTTACGACGGTCTACTCGATCGTCGTAGTTACAGTGGAAACAAAATAAGTACAAGACACCAATTAAGTCACTAATCACACCTTAATTGTTATAGTAAAACAGTTCGTATTTAACAACACATTGTCTACAACAAATCAAATGAAATTGTTCGTACGCAATAAAATGTCCACTAATATTAAAACCCAACTGTATTACAATTATACCGTCCGAATATAAAACGCAACACTTCACTAATAACTACTTGAACGTACACCGTAATAACCCGAACCGCTCTGTAAATATATCGCACTAATACTCTCGAACCGCACAGTCAAAAATCTCGCATTGAACTGAAAAACTAAGGCCGCGACGCGATGTATTTATAGTTACGCTCACACACCAGAAGCTTCCAAACTGCGTCTTATCTCTCGCGAACTACGTAATTGCTGCGGCCTTGACACAGTCCGAGCGCCCGAGAGAAGGCTGACACAGTCGAGAAAATTCTCGCAACATGCGTTTAGTAGCACGTACACCACACGCTTACGTCGAGATCTTTCTGGCGCATTCGATAAACGCGTAGAGTGTTCTGTGCTGTCGTAGCACTGCCCCCTCCTTAAGCCTGTTCGTCCCGAATCTCTAAATTTGTATTTAGCCAGGCGATCTAGGTGGACGACCTTGAACTTTCACTGTCCTTCCTGTTGAATCCGATAAACAACATCGTTAATCCTTTTTTTTACAGTGTAGGGTCCTTCCCAGTTAGACTGAAGCTTAGGTGAGCGACCACGACGGCGCTTTGGATTGAACAACCAGACCTGATCTCCTTCTTGGAAACCCACACTATTGCTGCGAATGTCATACCGAGTTTTCATTTTATCACTGGCAATCTTGAGCCGTCCTCTTACCAAGCGATTCATTTCTCGCAGTTGGTTTTCTAGTTGCGAGGAATAGTTCTTTGGCTCTTGGGACTGAGTCTCAGGTGATCCAAACATCAAGTCCCCAGGAAGACGAATCTCCCGCCCAAACACCAATTTTGCTGGAGTCATGCCGGTTGTGTCATGTACTGATGATCTATACGCCATAAGGAATAGTGGTATACGTTGGTCCCAGTCTGTTTGGTTCTCGTCAACAACTTTCGAAAGATGCTGCTCAAGTGTCCTGTTGAATATCTCAACCATCCCGTCCGACTGAGGATGCAGAGGCGTTGTCCTGGTATTTCGAATTCCAAGTAGACGGCATAATTCTTTAAACACTCCTGATTCGAAATTTCTCCCTTGATCCGTATGGATTTCCATAGGGGCTCCATAACGGCAACAGAAGTTGTGAACTAACTGCTTTGCCACAGTGGTAACCTCCTGATTTGGAATTGCGTTGGCTTCCACCCACTTAGTAAAGTAGTCACCTACAACCATGATGTACCGGTTTCCATCGTCAGTAACTGGGAATGGTCCAGCAATGTCTATGGCAATTCTCTCGAAAGGTTGTCCAACGTTATACCGTCTCATTTTTCCCCTGCTTCTGGTTTGTGGGCCCTTTCTTGCAGCACATATTTCACACGTCCGAACCCATTCCTCTACGTCGTGGCGAAGATGAAGCCAATAGAATCGCTTCCGTATTTTGTCAAGGGTTTTGTTAACGCCAAGATGGCCTCCAGATGTTCCATCATGCATCTCCTTCAAAACAGACTGCACTTTACTTCGGGGAACTATCAACTGCATGACCACGTCTCGTCCATCTGCACTTTCCCAAGCCCTTTTCAGCAATCCGTTTTCCAAGGTGAGAGATTCCCATTGTGCCCAGTAGCCCTTCAGCACTTCGGAACCATGGCAGATATCTTGCCAATCCGGGCGGCGACCTTCCTCTTTTGCTATCAAGATCGGTCCAGTGTCTTCATCAGTCATCTGTTCTTGTCGACAGTCTTGTGTTGTCCAGCCATCAGCCAGGAAATCTACAGTGATGGCTTGAACATGTTCACTTGAATTTTGTTCTTCCTTTCTGTGGCAATGTCGGCAGTCTTCCGGGCACGGTCTTCGTGATAAGCCATCTGCATTACCGTGAAGGCGCCCCCGCCGATGTTGTACCTTGAAGTTGTACTCTTGCAGACGTTCGAGCCACCTTGCCAACTGTCCTTCCGGATTTTTAAATCTCAAGAGCCATGCAAGTGCAGCATGGTCGGTACGTAGTGAAACCTCTCTCCCATAGAGGTATTTATGGAAGTGCTCCAAAGCTCTGACAATTGCCAACAACTCTCTTCTTGTAACACAATAATTTCTCTCTGGTTTAGAAAGCGTCTTGCTGTAAAACGCTATTATTCGTTCTTCACCGTTCTGCACTTGAGACAGAACTGCTCCTAGACCAGTATTGCTTGCGTCTGTGTCTACGATGTACTTCCCTTCGGAAGCTGAAAAAGCGAGAATTGGCTGCGAACATAATGCAATCTTCAACGTTCTAAATGCTTGTTCACACTCTCTCGACCACTGGAAATTTCGTTTATTTTCCGTTAGCTCATGTAGTGGTTTAGCAATAGTAGCGAAGCCTTTCACAAAACGTCGGTAATATGAGCATAACCCCAGGAAAATCCGAACTTCGTGTTTATTCTTCGGAACTGGCCAGTCTCTTACGGTGTCTACTTTATTAGGATCCATGCTAACGCCCGCTGCCGAAACCCGATGGCCCAAATACTGTACTTCCTTCTGGAATAGAGAACACTTCTTCGGGCTCAGCTTCAGTTGTGCACCGTGAATTCTAGTTAGAACTTCCTTAAGGTTTTCCAAGTGATCTTCGAAAGTCTTCCCGATCACAATGACATCGTGTAAGTAAACAAGGCAAGTTTTCCACGTCAGGCCTCGGAGTATCAGGTCCATCAATCTCTCAAATGTTGCCGGTGCATTACAGAGTCCAAATGGCATGACGTTAAATTGGAATAAGCCACTCGGGGTCGAGAAAGCGGTCTTTTCCTTGTCTTCTTGATGAAGACCCACTTGCCAATATCCACTCTTCAGGTCCAATGTGGAAAACCACTGTGCTCCGGACAACGTGTCGAGTGTATCGTCAACGCGAGGTAACGGATAGCAGTCTTTCTTTGTAACGTCATTTAACCTCCGGTAGTCTACGCAGAAACGCAATCCACCATCCTTCTTCGCTACCAGCACTACAGGGAAAGACCAAGCACTTGACGAAGGTTCAATTACTCCCTCTGTCAACATGTCCTGTACTAACCGAGACATCTCCTCTTGTTTAGATAATGGAGGCCTTCAAGGAGGTTGGCGTATCGGTGTTGTGTCCCCGGTATTGATGCGATGTTGCACACTAGAGGTTCTTCCCAGTGACTGTCCCCGAACTGCAAAACAATCTTTGAATTCGTGTAAAAACTGTCCGAGTTCATTTACCTCACCACTTGAGAGGTCGTTAGAAGATCTGTTGAATAATTCTTGCAGTTCCTCTGGTAATTTAGAAGTATCCGACGAACTGGGTCTTCGTTGCGTTATTCCGGCTACCCAGGCCACAGGAGTCAATTTGCCTAGGAGCATATTGCTTTGTAAAGTGATAGCTTGATCCAAAATATTCGCCACTCTAATAGGTACATTTCCGGTTTCGTCAGGTTTTACTAAACTTCTGGCAATTAGTATGCCCGGTGTGCTGACTACCTGGGGTTCGAATATAGAGCACTGATTGCCCCTAGTATCTACCGCAGTTCTAACCATGATGATCTTTTCGGAGTTTGGCGGAACAGTTACGGCCACTTGGTTTATGACGTCCATCGATTTTTCTGCTGTCTTCATTGTTGATAGCATTACCTCTTCGCCTCCGATTCTCAAGACATTGTTTTTGAAGTCGACTATAAATCCGTATGCGTTCATAACGTCCACACCAAGAATTGCTTCATCCACAATGTCTGCAACAAGTACTTGATGATTAAACTCAAGTCTACCGAGGCGTAGGTGTATCTCCACTTTTCCATACACTTTTACAGGCCGTCCAGTAGCTGTTCGCAAGCTGCAAGAGCACCAGATTGGCTTGAGATCTTTCACCACGTCGGGGCGCACAATAGAAACTGTTGCGCCTGTGTCAACTGTAATCGAGGTTGGCCTTTCTTGAACAAATCCAGTAACTACCAAGCTCCCGGTGTTTTTCTGAGCGTAGAAATTGCGTATTCTCTAGGGGCTTCGTTCCTCCAGTTAGTCAGCACACGCCCCGTTGCACCGACTATTGCTCGTTTCCCTGCTGCTGAATTCTAACCCGACAATCTCGTTGTAGATGTCCAGGTTTCCCACATCGATAACACTTCGGTCTTCCATCCTTTCTTATTTTATTCTGTGGCGCCGACCGTCGAGTCTCTGTTCCTTGTTCTTCTTCCTCATCGTCTGTGCCGTCGCGATCTTTTAGCTCGCGCACTTTATGACTTGTCCAACCAGACGCTGATTTGGCGGCCTCAAATTGCAAAGCATGTACCAGGGCGTCCGCACTGTTCTGGTGTCTTGCCATTCGTAACACTTGCTGTAGTTCGTTATCTCGGACACCGGCAGTAAATGTCTGCATCGCAAAACACGTTCGAAAATCTTCTGGCGCTTCAGGATAGGCCAGTCTAATTAGTCTGTCGATACTTGCTTCAAACTCTTGAAGACTTTCCCCGGAATGCTGTCGCCTTGCTCTCAACTGGGTGCAGTACACATCTCGCAAATGTTTATCACCATACCGTAATTCCAGAGCATTTATCAACTCGGCATAGGTGTTCTGGCTGTCAGGTGGCACTTTCTGTAGTAGTTCTGCCGCGGGTCCTTTTAATGCAAGAACAAGTGAAACAGCCTTGTCTTTTTCTGTCCAATTATTTGCGCATGCAGCAGCTTCAAATTGGCGGAGGTACGTTGCCCAGTGAGTGCTTCCGTCAAAGGTTGGAGCTTTGACATGAACTGTCCCTACTGCAGGCAAAGTGACTTTCTCTGTTAACTTATTTTCTGTCTTGATCACTGGTACAGTCTGTTCAGAAATTTGTTTTGGTTGAATCTTCATGCACTGTTCAACTTCAGTTTTAATTTGTTCTCTTATGTTTGCCATTGAGTTTTCTGCTGCAGATATTTGATTTGACGCAGATTCTTCTATAACAGATATTTTTGTAGACATCGATTCCTCCACAGTCAAGACAGATTTTTCTACTTCAGCTATTTTTAATGTCATTGATTCTTGTACCTCCGTTATTTTAGTAACTTGTTTATTAAGCTCACCTCGTAGGATACCCAATTCTGCGGTACTGTGTTCTTGCAACTGTTTCTGCATAACTTCAAAGAGAGCTTCCGTTTAATCTGCTTCTTACTTACGTTTTTCATCCTGTCTTTCTTCTGTTTCTAGCATTAGTGCTTTCTGACGTTCCTCAGCTTCTTCTCTTTCCTGCCTGCGTTTTTCATCCTGTCGTTTTTCTGCTTCTTCTGCATACTGTCGTCGTCGTTCTTCTGTCTGCAACAACAGCGCCTGGAAATTTTCCATCATCTGACTGGCATCCATTGTTTTTCGATTAATTACGAATTACACTCGTCTTGTACAAAGTATCCACTGTTTCCACTATTAACCGTTCTATCCCACTTCTGACACCACTGTTACGACGGTCTACTCGATCGTCGTAGGTACAGTGGAAACAAAATAAGTACAAGACACCAATTAAGTCACTAATCACACCTTTAATTGTTATAGTAAAAGAGTTCGTAATTAACAACACAGTGTCTACAACAAATCAAATGAAATTGTTCGTACGCAATAAAATGTCCACTAATATTAAAACCCAACTGTATTACAATTATACCGTCCGAATATAAAACGCAACACTTCACTAATAACTACTTGAACGTACACCGTAATAACCCGAACCGCTCTGTAAATATATCGCACTAATACTCTCGAACCGCACAGTCAAAAATCTCGCATTGAACTGAAAAATTAAGGCCGCGACGCGATGTATTTATAGTTACGCTCACACACCAGAAGCTTCCAAACTTCGTCTTATCTCTCGCGAACTACGTAATTGCTGCGGCCTTGACACAGTCCGAGCGCCCGAGCGAAGGCTGACACAGTCGAGAAAATTCTCGCAACATGCGTTTAGTAGCACGTACACCACACGCTTACGTCGAGATCTTTCTGGCGCATTCGATAAACGCGTAGATTGTTCTGTGCTGTCGTAGCAGTATTAATGCTGAAGTTCGTGGTAGTTGCCTCGGCAATCGTTATGTTGTACCATACAATCCGTATTTACTTGACAAATTTAATTGCCATATAAATGTTGAAGTATGCACTACAGTTAAAAGTGTTAAATACATTTATAAAAACGTTTATAAAGGCTATGACAGTGCATCTGTTGAATTAGGTTCAGAGAGAAATGAACGCGGTCAAGAAATACAAATTGATGAAGTTGAGTATTTATTAAATGGCCGATATGTCGAATCAACTGAAGCTGTATGGCGCATCTATGAATTACCAATGCATTTTCAATCACATGTCATCGTTAGACTTGACATTCATTTACCGCGTAGACAGAATGTTTACTTTCGAGAAGCGCAAGAACCTCAAGCAATTGAAAATGCAAGACAAACAAAATTATTAGCATTTTTTGAATTGAATCGATCAGATCCATCAGCGCATGAATATAAGTATATTGAAATCACTTTGCATTATATGTGGTAAGATTCCCGAAAAAAAATGGAAGAAGAGAAGGCGTGGAGGTGATAAAATCATTACAATCAAAACATTCGAAAAAATTGGAATTTTATTGAGGCAGCCAGTTTTTACACATGGTCAATTGTACGTCGCAGCAAGTAGAGTTCGATCATTGAGGTGATAAAATCATTACACGCATATATGTAGTATCACCAAAAGGCATCGAACTTTTCCAATTACGATTGCTTATATTACATGTCTGTGGTCCAAAATCATTTGAGGATGTTAGAACATACAATGGAATTATACACACTTCTATTGTTGAAGCGTGCCATGCTCGCGGCATTGCTTAAAATGATAATGAATGGCGCGAATGTTTAAATGAAGCAAAAGAATTACATTCACCAAAACAAATGCGAAATTTATTTGGTTACATTTGTGCATTAAATGTGCCAGCCAATGCATTGGCGTTATGGAATGAATTTAAAATATATCTTAGTGAAGATTTTTTGAGAGATTACAACGAAGAAGTATCCTTTAACACAGCTCTATTAGAAATTGAAGATATTTTGAATGTTCATAAATTGTCATGTCAAGAAATTGGTTTACCAGTTCCCACGTATTCGCAGAGAACAGACGAAGGAAATGCTATTGATCCAATAGAACAAGAGTTTCTGTTTTGTGAGCATTATGAAACTGCAAATATTGAACAGCGTAATCTAATTGATCGTGTGATTCGTGAAGTTTTGCACCATGATACTGGATCTAATGTTTTTTGTTTAACCGCTCATGCAGGTTGTGGAAAAACATTCACACAAACAGCAATCATTCACAAATTAAATTCGCTTAATCTTAGTTGCATTGCAACAGCGTTCAGTGGCATAGCTTCAACTCTATTACATGGAGGTAGAACTTTACACAATGTGTTTAAATTGCCTATACCCATTTTGGAAAATTCTGTAGCGAATATTACCGCAAATAGTAGCTATGGACGTTACATAAATTCATCATCATTGATAATTATTGATGAAACTTCTATGTGCCCACTGCAAGTGTTGAAAATCATAGATAGATTATTGCAGGATCTATGCGATGAAAATGATAAACATAAACCATTTGGAGTGAAAACGATACTTCTGTGCGGTGATTTTCGGCAAATCTTACCAGTTGTCCCACATGGATCACGTGCAACTTTAATTGAAAATTGTGTCACGAGTTGGCATAAATTTGTTTATTTTCATAAAGTAACGTTTACTCAAAATATGAGAGCCTTACCAAGTGAAATAGAATTTGTCGAATTCTTGAAAAAAATTGGTAATGATGAAGCCCCAAAATTCCCTCAGTTTGGTGAAAAAATTATTGAAATACCTCAGCAATTAATAGGAGATGAAAATAATATTATTAATGAGGTGTATGAAAATATTTCCGAAAACATACTCTCAAATAACGTATTGAAGTCAGTTATTTTAGCACCCAAAAATGATGATTGTACTTTTATTAATACTGATGTACATAATCGAATACCAGGTGAACAGAAAACATATCATAGCTACGATAAAATAATTTGTGATGATGACAATGAAATCAATAACTATCCAGTAGAGTTTTTGAATTCTTTGACTATTAGTGGTTTGCCACCACATAAGTTAGTATTGAAAGTTAATTGCATCGTTTTACTGATCAGAAACTTAAATACAAAGAAAGCATTAGTCAATGGATCAAGAATGCGCATCAAGTGTATGCATCGTAATCCTATTGATTGCGAAGTTTTAACTGGAACCGCACGCAATAACAGAATTTTGATTCCACGTATAAATTTAACATATTCCGGTACTGTTTTACCATTTAACTTTCAAAGAACTCAATTTCCAATTAAACCTGCATTTGCGATGACAACAAATAAGTCTCAAGGACAAACATTCGAAAAATTGGAATTTTATTGAGGCAGCCAGTTTTTACACATGGTCAATTGTACGTCGCAGCAAGTAGAGTTCGATCATTGAGGTGATAAAATCATTACACGCATATATGTAGTATCACCAAAAGGCATCGAACTTTTCCATTTACGATTGCTTTTATTACATGTCTGTGTTCAAAAATCATTTGAGGATGTTAGAACATACAATGGAATTATACACACTTCTTTTGTTGAAGCGTGCCATGCTCGCGGCATTGCTTAAAATGATAATGAATGGCGCGAATGTTTAAATGATGCAAAAGAATTACATTCAACAAAACAAATGCGAAATTTAATTGGTTACATTTGTGCATTAAATGTGCCAGCCAATGCATTGGCGTTATGGAATGAATTTAAAATATATCTTAGTGAAGATTTTTTGAGAGATTTCAACGAAGAAGTATCCTTTAACACAGCTCTATTTGAAATTGAAGATATTTTGAATGTTCATAATTTGTCATGTCAAGAAATTGGTTTACCAGTTCCCACGTATTCGCAGAGAACAGACGAAGGAAATGCTATTGATCCAATAGAACAAGAGTTTCTGTTTTGTGAGCATTATGAAACTGCAAATATTGAACAGCGTAATCTAATAGATCGTGTGATTCGTGAAGTTTTGCACCATGATACTGGATCTAATGTTTTTTGTTTAACCGCTCATGCAGGTTGTGGAAAAACATTCACACAAACACCAATCATTCACAAATTAAATTCGCTTAATCTTAGTTGCATTGCAACAGCGTTCAGTGGCATAGCTTCAACTCTATTACTTGGAGGTAGAACTTTACACAATGTGTTTAAATTGCCTATACCCTTTTTGGAAAATTCTGTAGCGAATATTACCGCAAATAGTAGCTATGGACGTTACATAAATTCATCATCATTGATAATTATTGATGAAATTTCTATGTGCCCCCTGCAAGTGTTGAAAATCATAGATAGATTATTGCAGGATCTATGCGATGAAAATGATAAACATAAACCATTTGGAGTGAAAACGATACTTCTGTGCGGTGATTTTCGACAAATCTTACCAGTTGTCCCACATGGATCACGTGCAACTTTAATTGAAAATTGTGTCACGAGTTGGCATAAATTTGTTTATTTTCATAAAGTAACGTTTACTCAAAATATGAGAGCCTTACCAAGTGAAATAGAATTTGTCGAATTCTTGAAAAAAATTTGTAATGATGAAGCCCCACAATTCCCTCAGTTTGGTGAAAAAATTATTGAAATACCTCAGCAATTAATAGGAGATGAAAATAATATTATTAATGAGGTGTATGAAAATATTTCCGAAAACATACTCTCAAATAACGTATTGAAGTCAGTTATTTTAGCACCCAAAAATGATGATTGTACTTTTATTAATACTGATGTACATAATCGAATACCAGGTGAACAGAAAACATATCATAGCTACGATAAAATAATTTGTGATGATGACAATGAAATCAATAACTATCCAGTAGAGTTTTTGAATTCTTTGACTATTAGTGGTTTGCCACCACATAAGTTAGTATTGAAAGTTAATTGCATCGTTTTACTGATCAGAAACTTAAATACAAAGAAAGCATTAGTCAATGGATCAAGAATGCGCATCAAGTGTATGCATCGTAATCCTATTGATTGCGAAGTTTTAACTGGAACCGCACGCAATAACAGAAATTTGATTCCAAGTATAAATTTAACATATTCCGGTACTGTTTTACCATTTAACTTTCAAAGAACTCAATTTCCAATTAAACCTGCATTTGCGATGACAACAAATAAGTCTCAAGGATAAACATTCGAAAAATTGGAATTTTATTGAGGCAGCCAGTTTTTACACATGGTCAATTGTACGTCGCAGCAAGTAGAGTTCGATCATTGAGGTGATAAAATCATTACACGCATATATGTAGTATCACCAAAAGGCATCGAACTTTTCCATTTACGGTTGCTTTTATTACATGTCTGTGGTCAAAAATCATTTGAGGATGTTAGAACATACAATGGAATTATACACACTTCTTTTGTTGAAGCGTGCCATGCTCGCGGCATTGCTTCAAATGATAATGAATGGCGCGAATGCTTAAATGAAGCAAAAGAATTACATTCAACAAAACAAATGCGAAATTTAATTGGTTACATTTGTGCATTAAATGTGCCAGCCAATGCATTGGCGTTATGGAATGAATTTAAAATATATCTTAGTGATGATTTTTTGAGAGATTTCAACGAAGAATTATCCCTTAACACAGCTCTATTAGAAATTGAAGATATTTTGAATGTTCATAATTTGTCATGTCAAGAAATTAGTTTACCAGTTCCCACGTATTCGCAGAGAACAGACGAAGGAAATGCTATTGATCCAATAGAACAAGAGTTTCTGTTTTGTGAGCATTATGAAACTGCAAGTATTGAACAGCGTAATCTAATTGATCGTGTGATTCGTGAAGTTGTGCACCATGATACTGGATCTAATGTTTTTTGTTTAACCGCTCATGCAGGTTGTGGAAAAACATTCACACAAACAGCAATCATTCACAAATTAAATTCGCTTAATCTTAGTTGCATTGCAACAGCGTTCAGTGGCATAGCTTCAACTCTATTACTTGGAGGTAGAACTTTACACAATGTGTTTAAATTGCCTATACCCATTTTGGAAAATTCTGTAGCGAATATTACCGCAAATAGTAGCTATGGACGTTACATAAATTTATCATCATTGATAATTATTGAAGAAATTTCTATGTGCCCACTGCAAGTGTTGAAAATCATAGATAGATTATTGCAGGATCTATGCGATGAAAATGATAAACATAAACCATTTGGAGTGAAAACGATACTTCTGTGCGGTGATTTTCGGCAAATCTTACCAGTTGTCCCACATGGATCACGTGCAACTTTAATTGAAAATTGTGTCACGAGTTGGCATAAATTTGTTTATTTTCATAAAGTAACGTTTACTCAAAATATGAGAGCCTTACCAAGTGAAATAGAATTTGTCGAATTCTTGAAAAAAATTGGTAATGATGAAGCCCCACAATTCCCTCAGTTTGGTGAAAAAATTATTGAAATACCTCAGCAATTAATAGGAGATGAAAATAATATTATTAATGAGGTGTATGAAAATATTTCCGAAAACATACTCTCAAATAATATATTGAAGTCAGTTATTTTAGCACCTAAAAATGATGATTGTACTTTTATAAATACTGATATACATAATCGAATACCAGGTAAACAGAAAACATATCATAGCTACGATAAAATCATTTGTGATGATGACAATGAAATCAATAACTATCCAGTAGAGTTTTTGAATTCTTTGACTATTAGTGGTTTGCCACCACATAAGTTAGTATTGAAAGTTAATTGCATCGTTTTACTGATCAGAAACTTAAATACAAAGAAAGCATTAGTCAATGGATCAAGAATGCGCATCAAGTGTATGCATCGTAATGCTATTGATTGCGAAGTTTTAACTGGAACCGCACGCAATAACAGAATTTTGATTCCACGTATAAATTTAACATATTCCGGTACTGTTTTACCATTTAACTTTCAAAGAACTCAATTTCCAATTAAACCTGCATTTGCGATGACAACAAATAAGTCTCAAGTATAAACATTCGAAAAATTGGAATTTTATTGAGGCAGCCAGTTTTTACACATGGTCAATTGTACGTCGCAGCAAGTAGAGTTCGATCATTGAGGTGATAAAATCATTACACGCATATATGTAGTATCACCAAAAGGCATCGAACTTTTCCATTTACGATTGCTTTTATTACATGTCTGTGGTCAAAAATCATTTGAGGATGTTAGAACATACAATGGAATTATACACACTTCTATTGTTGAAGCGTGCCATGCTCGCGGCATTGCTTCAAATGATAATGAATGGCGCGAATGTTTAAATGAAGCAAAAGATTTACATTCAACAAAACAAATGCGAAATTTAATTGGTTACATTTGTGCATTAAATGTGCCAGCCAATGCATTGGCGTTATGGAATGAATTTAAAATATACCTTAGTGAAGATTTTTTGAGAGATTTCAACGAAGAAGTATCCTTTAACACAGCTCTATTTGAAATTGAAGATATTTTGAATGTTCATAATTTGTCATGTCAAGATATTGGTTTACCAGTTCCCACGTATTCGCAGAGAACAGACGAAGGAAATGCTATTGATCCATTAGAACAAGAGTTTCTGTTTTGTGAGCATTATGAAACTGCATATATTGAACAGCGTAATCTAATTGATCGTGTGATTCGTGAAGTTTTGCACCATGATACTGAATCTTTTTTTTTTGTTTAACCGCTCATGCAGGTTGTGGAAAAACATTCACACAAACAGCAATCATTCACAAATTAAATTCGCTTAATCTTAGTTGCATTGCAACAGCGTTCAGTGGCATAGCTTCAACTCTATTACTTGGAGGTAGAACTTTACACAATGTGTTTAAATTGCCTATACCCATTTTGGAAAATTCTGTAGCGAATATTACCGCAAATAGTAGCTATAGACGTTACATAAATTCATCATCATTGATAATTATTGATGAAATTTCTATGTGCCCACTGCAAGTGTTGAAAATCATAGATAGATTATTGCAGGATCTATGCGATGAAAATGATAAACATAAACCATTTGGAGTGAAAACGATACTTCTGTGCGGTGATTTTCGGCAAATCTTACCAGTTGTCCCACATGGATCACGTGCAACTTTTATTGAAAATTGTGTCACGAGTTGGCATAAATTTGTTTATTTTCATAAAGTAACGTTTACTCAAAATATGAGAGCCTTACCAAGTGAAATAGAATTTGTCGAATTCTTGAAAAAAATTGGTAATGATGAAGCCCCACAATTCCCTCAGTTTGGTGAAAAAATTATTGAAATACCTCAGCAATTAATAGGAGATGAAAATAATATTATTAATGAGGTGTATGAAAATATTTCCGAAAACATACTCTCAAATAACATATTGAAGTCAGTTATTTTAGCACCTAAAAATGATGATTGTACTTTTATTAATACTGATATACTTAATCGAATACCAGGTGAACAGAAAACATATCATAGCTACGATAAAATAATTTGTGATGATGACAATGAAATCAATAACTATCCAGTAGAGTTTTTGAATTCTTTGACTATTAGTGGTTTGCCACCACGTAAGTTAGTATTGAAAGTTAATTGCATCGTTTTACTGATCAGAAACTTAAATACAAAGGAAGCATTAGTCAATGGATCAAGAATGCGCATCAAGTGTATGCATCGTAATGCTATTGATTGCGAAGTTTTAACTGGAACCGCACGCAATAACAGAATTTTGATTCCACGTATAAATTTAACATATTCCGGTACTGTTTTACCATTTAACTTTCAAAGAACTCAATTTCCAATTAAACCTGCATTTGCGATGACAATAAATAAGTCTCAAGCACAAACATTAGAAAAATTGGAATTTTATTGAGGCAGCCAGTGTTTACACATGGTCAATTGTACGTCGCAGCAAGTAGAGTTCGATCATTGAGGTGATAAAATCATTACACGCATATATGTAGTATCAACAAAAGGCATCGAACTTTTCCATTTACGATTGCTTTTATTACATGTCTGTGGTCAAAAATCATTGTTAGAACATACAATAGAATTATACACACTTCTATTGTTGAAACGTGCCATGCTCGCGGCATTGCTTCAAATGATAATGAATGGCGCGAATGTTTAAATGAAGCAAAACAAAATACATTCACCAAAACAAATGCGAAATTTATTTGGTTACATTTGTGCATTAAATGTGCCAGCCAATGCATTGGCGTTATGGAATGAATTTAAAATATATCTTAGTGAAGATTTTTTGAGAGATTACAACGAAGAAGTATCCTTTGACACCGCTCTATTAGAAATTGAAGATATTTTGAATGTTCATAATTTGTCATGTCAAGAAATTAGTTTACCAGTTCCCACGTATTCGCAGAGAACAGACGAAGGAAATGCTATTGATCCAATAGAACAAGCGTTTCTGTTTTGTGAGCATTATGAAACTGCAAATATTGAACAGCGTAATCTAATTGATCGTGTGATTCGTGAAGTTTTGCACCATGATACTGGATCTTTTTTTTTTGTTTAACCGCTCATGCAGGTTGTGGAAAAACATTCACACAAACAGCAATCATTCACAAATTAAATTCGCTTAATCTTAGTTGCATTGCAACAGCGTTCATTGGCATAGCTTCAACTCTAATACTTGGAGGTAGAACTTTACACAATGTGTTTAAATTGCCTATACCCATTTTGGAAAATTCTGTAGCGAATATTACCGCAAATAGTAGCTATAGACGTTACATAAATTCATCATCATTGATAATTATTGATGAAATTTCTATGTGCCCACTGCAAGTGTTGAAAATCATAGATAGATTATTGCAGGATCTATGCGATGAAAATGATAAACATAAACCATTTGGAGTGAAAACGATACTTCTGTGCGGTGATTTTCGGCAAATCTTACCAGTTATCCCACATGGATCACGTGGAACTTTAATTGAAAAATGTGTCACGAGTTGGCATAAATTTGTTTATTTTCATAAAGTAACGTTTACTCAAAATATGAGAGCCTTACCAAGTGAAATAGAATTTGTCGAATTCTTGAAAAAAATTGGTAATGATGAAGCCCCACAATTCCCTCAGTTTGGTGAAAAAATTATTGAAATACCTCAGCAATTAATAGGAGATGAAAATAATATTATTAATGAGGTGTATGAAAATATTTCCGAAAACATACTCTCAAATAACATATTGAAGTCAGTTATTTTAGCACCTAAAAATGATGATTGTACTTTTATTAATACTGATATACTTAATCGAATACCAGGTGAACAGAAAACATATCATAGCTACGATAAAATAATTTGTGATGATGACAATGAAATCAATAACTATCCAGTAGAGTTTTTGAATTCTTTGACTATTAGTGGTTTGCCACCACATAAGTTAGTATTGAAAGTTAATTGCATCGTTTTACTGATCAGAAACTTAAATACAAAGGAAGCATTAGTCAATGGATCAAGAATGCGCATCAAGTGTATGCATCGTAATGCTATTGATTGCGAAGTTTTAACTGGAACCGCACGCAATAACAGAATTTTGATTCCACGTATAGATTTAACATATTCCGGTACTGTTTTACCATTTAACTTTCAAAGAACTCAATTTCCAATTAAACCTGCATTTGCGATGACAATAAATAAGTCTCAAGCACAAACATTCGAAAAATTTGAATTTTATTGAGACAGCCGGTTTTTACACATGGTCAATTGTACGTCGCAGCAAGTAGAGTTCGATCATTGAGGTGATAAAATCATTACACGCATATATGTAGTATCACCAAAAGGCATCGAACTTTTCCATTTACGATTGCTTTTATTACATGTCTGTGGTCAAAAATCATTTGAGGATGTTAGAACATACAATGGAATTATACACACTTCTTTTGTTGAAGCGTGCCATGCTCGCGGCATTGCTTCAAATGATAATGAATGGCGCGAATGTTTAAATGAAGCAAAAGAATTACATTCACCAAAACAAATGCGAAATTTATTTGGTTACATTTGTGCATTAAATGTGCCAGCCAATGCATTGGCGTTATGGAATGAATTTAAAATATATCTTAGTGAAGATTTTTTGAGAGATTACAACGAAGAAGTATCCTTTAACACCGCTCTATTAGAAATTGAAGATATTTTGAATGTTTATAATTTGTCATGTCAAGAAATTAGTTTACCAGTTCCCACGTATTCGCAGAGAACAGACGAAGGAAATGCTATTGATCCAATAGAACAAGAGTTTCTGTTTTGTGAGCATTATGAAACTGCAAATATTGAACAGCGTAATCTAATTGATCGTGTGATTCGTAAAGTTTTGCACCATGATACTGGATCTTATGTTTTTTGTTTAACCGCTCATGCAGGTTGTGGAAAAACATTCACACAAACAGCAATCATTCACAAATTAAATTCGCTTAATCTTAGTTGCATTGCAACAGCGTTCAGTGGCATAGCTTCAACTCTATTACTTGGAGGTAGAACTTTACACAATGTGTTTAAATTGCCTATACCCATTTTGGAAAATTCTGTAGCGAATATTACCGCAAATAGTAGCTATGGACGTTACATAAATTCATCATCATTGATAATTATTGATGAAATTTCTATGTGCCCACTGCAAGTGTTGAAAATCATAAATAGATTATTGCAGGATCTATGCGATGAAAATGATAAACATAAACCATTTGGAGTGAAAACGATACTTCTGTGCGGTGATTTTCGGCAAATCTTACCAGTTGTCCCACATGGATCACGTGCAACGTTTATTGAAAATTGTGTCACGAGTTGGCATAAATTTGTTTATTTTCATAAAGTAACGTTTACTCAAAATATGAGAGCCTTACCAAGTGAAATAGAATTTGTCGAATTCTTGAAAAAAATTGGTAATGATGAAGCCCCACAATTCCCTCAGTTTGGTGAAAAAATTATTGAAATACCTCAGCAATTAATAGGAGATGAAAATAATATTATTAATGAGGTGTATGAAAATATTTCCGAAAACATACTCTCAAATAACATATTGAAGTCAGTTATTTTAGCACCTAAAAATGATGATTGTACTTTTATTAATACTGATATACTTAATCGAATACCAGGTGAACAGAAAACATATCATAGCTACGATAAAATAATTTGTGATGATGACAATGAAATCAATAACTATCCAGTAGAGTTTTTGAATTCTTTGACTATTAGTGGTTTGCCACCACATAAGTTAGTATTGAAAGTTAATTGCATCGTTTTACTGATCAGAAACTTAAATACAAAGGAAGCATTAGTCAATGGATCAAGAATGCGCATCAAGTGTATGCATCGTAATGCTATTGATTGCGAAGTTTTAACTGGAACCGCACGCAATAACAGAATTTTGATTCCACGTATAAATTTAACATATTCCGGTACTGTTTTACCATTTAACTTTCAAAGAACTCAATTTCCAATTAAACCTGCATTTGCGATGACAATAAATAAGTCTCAAGCACAAACATTCGAAAAATTTGAATTTTATTGAGGCAGCCGGTTTTTACACATGGTCAATTGTACGTCGCAGCAAGTAGAGTTCGATCATTGAGGTGATAAAATCATTACACGCATATATGTAGTATCACCAAAAGGCATCGAACTTTTCCATTTACGATTGCTTTTATTACATGTCTGTGGTCAAAAATCATTTGAGGATGTTAGAACATACAATGGAATTATACACACTTCTTTTGTTGAAGCGTGCCATGCTCGCGGCATTGCTTCAAATGATAATGAATGGCGCGAATGTTTAAATGAAGCAAAAGAATTACATTCACCAAAACAAATGCGAAATTTATTTGGTTACATTTGTGCATTAAATGTGCCAGTCAAATCATTGGCGTTATGGAATGAATTTAAAATATATCTTAGTGAAGATTTTTTGAGAGATTACAACGAAGAAGTATCCTTTAACACCGCTCTATTAGAAATTGAAGATATTTTGAATGTTTATAATTTGTCATGTCAAGAAATTAGTTTACCAGTTCCCACGTATTCGCAGAGAACAGACGAAGCAAATGCTATTGATCCAATAGAACAAGAGTTTCTGTTTTGTGAGCATTATGAAACTGCAAATATTGAACAGCGTAATCTAATTGATCGTGTGATTCGTGAAGTTTTGCACCATGATACTGGATCTTATGTTTTTTGTTTAACCGCTCATGCAGGTTGTGGAAAAACATTCACACAAACAGCAATCATTCACAAATTAAATTCGCTTAATCTTAGTTGCATTGCAACAGCGTTCAGTGGCATAGCTTCAACTCTATTACTTGGAGGTAGAACTTTACACAATGTGTTTAAATTGCCTATACCCATTTTGGAAAATTCTGTAGCGAATATTACCGCAAATAGTAGCTATGGACGTTACATAAATTCATCATCATTGATAATTATTGATGAAATTTCTATGTGCCCACTGCAAGTGTTGAAAATCATAGATAGATTATTGCAGGATCTATGCGATGAAAATGATAAACATAAACCATTTGGAGTGAAAACGATACTTCTGTGCGGTGATTTTCGGCAAATCTTACCAGTTGTCCCACATGGATCACGTGCAACTTTAATTGAAAATTGTGTCACGAGTTGGCATAAATTTGTTTATTTTCATAAAGTAACGTTTACTCAAAATATGAGAGCCTTACCAAGTGAAATAGAATTTGTCGAATTCTTGAAAAAAATTGGTAATGATGAAGCCCCACAATTCCCTCAGTTTGGTGAAAAAATTATTGAAATACCTCAGCAATTAATAGGAGATGAAAATAATATTATTAATGAGGTGTATGAAAATATTTCCGAAAACATACTCTCAAATAACATATTGAAGTCAGTTATTTTAGCACCTAAAAATGATGATTGTACTTTTATTAATACTGATATACTTAATCGAATACCAGGTGAACAGAAAACATATCATAGCTACGATAAAATAATTTGTGATGATGACAATGAAATCAATAACTATCCAGTAGAGTTTTTGAATTCTTTGACTATTAGTGGTTTGCCACCACATAAGTTAGTATTGAAAGTTAATTGCATCGTTTTACTGATCAGAAACTTAAATACAAAGGAAGCATTAGTCAATGGATCAAGAATGCGCATCAAGTGTATGCATCGTAATGCTATTGATTGCGAAGTTTTAACTGGAACCGCACGCAATAACAGAATTTTGATTCCACGTATAAATTTAACATATTTCGGTACTGTTTTACCATTTAACTTTCAAAGAACTCAATTTCCAATTAAACCTGCATTTGCGATGACAATAAATAAGTCTCAAGGACAAACATTAGAAAAATTGGAATTTTATTGAGGCAGCCAGTGTTTACACATGGTCAATTGTACGTCGCAGCAAGTAGAGTTCGATCATTGAGGTGATAAAATCATTACACGCATATATGTAGTATCACCAAAAGGCATCGAACTTTTCCATTTACGATTGCTTTTATTACATGTCTGTGGTCAAAAATCATTTGAGGATGTTAGAACATACAATGGAATTATACACACTTCTATTGTTGAAACGTGCCATGCTCGCGGCATTGCTTCAAATGATAATGAATGGCGCGAATGTTTAAATGAAGCAAAACAAAATACATTCACCAAAACAAATGCGAAATTTATTTGGTTGCATTTGTGCATTAAATGTGCCAGCCAATGCATTGGCGTTATGGAATGAATTTAAAATATATCTTAGTGAAGATTTTTTGAGAGATTACAACGAAGAAGTATCCTTTGACACCGCTCTATTAGAAATTGAAGATATTTTGAATGTTCATAATTTGTCATGTCAAGAAATTAGTTTACCAGTTCCCACGTATTCGCAGAGAACAGACGAAGGAAATGCTATTGATCCAATAGAACAAGCGTTTCTGTTTTGTGAGCATTATGAAACTGCAAATATTGAACAGCGTAATCTAATTGATCGTGTGATTCGTGAAGTTTTGCACCATGATACTGGATCTTTTTTTTTTGTTTAACCGCTCATGCAGGTTGTGGAAAAACATTCACACAAACAGCAATCATTCACAAATTAAATTCGCTTAATCTTAGGTTGCATTGCAACAGCGTTCAGTGGCATAGCTTCAACTCTATTACTTGGAGGTAGAACTTTACACAATGTGTTTAAATTGCCTATACCCATTTTGGAAAATTCTTTAGCGAATATTACCGCAAATAGTAGCTATAGACGTTACATAAATTCATCATCATTGATAATTATTGATGAAATTTCTATGTGCCCACTGCAAGTGTTGAAAATCATAGATAGATTATTGCAGGATCTATGCGATGAAAATGATAAACATAAACCATTTGGAGTGAAAACGATACTTCTGTGCGGTGATTTTCGGCAAATCTTACCAGTTGTCCCACATGGATCACGTGCAACTTTAATTGAAAAATGTGTCACGAGTTGGCATAAATTTGTTTATTTTCATAAAGTAACGTTTACTCAAAATATGAGAGCCTTACCAAGTGAAATAGAATTTGTCGAATTCTTGAAAAAAATTGGTAATGATGAAGCACCACAATTCCCTCAGTTTGGTGAAAAAATTATTGAAATACCTCAGCAATTAATAGGAGATGAAAATAATATTATTAATGAGGTGTATGAAAATATTTCCGAAAACATACTCTCAAATAACATATTGAAGTCAGTTATTTTAGCACCTAAAAATGATGATTGTACTTTTATTAATACTGATATACTTAATCGAATACCAGGTGAACAGAAAACATATCATAGCTACGATAAAATAATTTGTGATGATGACAATGAAATCAATAACTATCCAGTAGAGTTTTTGAATTCTTTGACTATTAGTGGTTTGCCACCACATAAGTTAGTATTGAAAGTTAATTGCATCGTTTTACTGATCAGAAACTTAAATACAAAGGAAGCATTAGTCAATGGATCAAGAATGCGCATCAAGTGTGTGCATCGTAATGCTATTGATTGCGAAGTTTTAACTGGAACCGCACGCAATAACAGAATTTTGATTCCACGTATAAATTTAACATATTCCGGTACTGTTTTACCATTTAACTTTCAAAGAACTCAATTTCCAATTAAACCTGCATTTGCGATGACAATAAATAAGTCTCAAGCACAAACATTCGAAAAATTTGAATTTTATTGAGGCAGCCGGTTTTTACACATGGTCAATTGTACGTCGCAGCAAGTAGAGTTCGATCATTGAGGTGATAAAATCATTACACGCATATATGTAGTATCACCAAAAGGCATCGAACTTTTCCATTTACGATTGCTTTTATTACATGTCTGTGGTCAAAAATCATTTGAGGATGTTAGAACATACAATGGAATTATACACACTTCTTTTGTTGAAGCGTGCCATGCTCGCGGCATTGCTTCAAATGATAATGAATGGCGCGAATGTTTAAATGAAGCAAAAGAATTACATTCACCAAAACAAATGCGAAATTTATTTGGTTACATTTGTGCATTAAATGTGCCAGCCAATGCATTGGCGTTATGGAATGAATTTAAAATATATCTTAGTGAAGATTTTTTGAGAGATTACAACGAAGAAGTATCCTTTAACACCGCTCTATTAGAAATTGAAGATATTTTGAATGTTTATAATTTGTCATGTCAAGAAATTAGTTTACCAGTTCCCACGTATTCGCAGAGAACAGACGAAGGAAATGCTATTGATCCAATAGAACAAGAGTTTCTGTTTTGTGAGCATTATGAAACTGCAAATATTGAACAGCGTAATCTAATTGATCGTGTGATTCGTGAAGTTTTGCACCATGATACTGGATCTTATGTTTTTTGTTTAACCGCTCATGCAGGTTGTGGAAAAACATTCACACAAACACCAATCATTCACAAATTAAATTCGCTTAATCTTAGTTGCATTGCAACAGCGTTCAGTGGCATAGCTTCAACTCTATTACTTGGAGGTAGAACTTTACACAATGTGTTTAAATTGCCTATACCCATTTTGGAAAATTCTGTAGCGAATATTACCGCAAATAGTAGCTATGGACGTTACATAAATTCATCATCATTGATAATTATTGATGAAATTTCTATGTGCCCACTGCAAGTGTTGAAAATCATAGATAGATTATTGCAGGATCTATGCGATGAAAATGATAAACATAAACCATTTGGAGTGAAAACGATACTTCTGTGCGGTGATTTTCGGCAAATCTTACCAGTTGTCCCACATGGATCACGTGCAACTTTAATTGAAAATTGTGTCACGAGTTGGCATAAATTTGTTTATTTTCATAAAGTAACGTTTACTCAAAATATGAGAGCCTTACCAAGTGAAATAGAATTTGTCGAATTCTTGAAAAAAATTGGTAATGATGAAGCCCCACAATTCCCTCAGTTTGGTGAAAAAATTATTGAAATACCTCAGCAATTAATAGGAGATGAAAATAATATTATTAATGAGGTGTATGAAAATATTTCCGAAAACATACTCTCAAATAACATATTGAAGTCAGTTATTTTAGCACCTAAAAATGATGATTGTACTTTTATTAATACTGATATACTTAATCGAATACCAGGTGAACAGAAAACATATCATAGCTACGATAAAATAATTTGTGATGATGACAATGAAATCAATAACTATCCAGTAGAGTTTTTGAATTCTTTGACTATTAGTGGTTTGCCACCACATAAGTTAGTATTGAAAGTTAATTGCATCGTTTTACTGATCAGAAACTTAAATACAAAGGAAGCATTAGTCAATGGATCAAGAATGCGCATCAAGTGTATGCATCGTAATGCTATTGATTGCGAAGTTTTAACTGGAACCGCACGCAATAACAGAATTTTGATTCCACGTATAAATTTAACATATTCCGGTACTGTTTTACCATTTAACTTTCAAAGAACTCAATTTCCAATTAAACCTGCATTTGCGATGACAATAAATAAGTCTCAAGGACAAACATTAGAAAAATTGGAATTTTATTGAGGCAGCCAGTGTTTACACATGGTCAATTGTACGTCGCAGCAAGTAGAGTTCGATCATTGAGGTGATAAAATCATTACACGCATATATGTAGTATCACCAAAAGGCATCGAACTTTTCCATTTACGATTGCTTTTATTACATGTCTGTGGTCAAAAATCATTTGAGGATGTTAGAACATACAATGGAATTATACACACTTCTTTTGTTGAAGCGTGCCATGCTCGCGGCATTGCTTCAAATGATAATGAATGGCGCGAATGTTTAAATGAAGCAAAAGAATTACATTCACCAAAACAAATGCGAAATTTATTTGGTTACATTTGTGCATTAAATGTGCCAGCCAATGCATTGGCGTTATGGAATGAATTTAAAATATATCTTAGTGAAGATTTTTTGAGAGATTACAACGAAGAAGTATCCTTTAACACCGCTCTATTAGAAATTGAAGATATTTTGAATGTTTATAATTTGTCATGTCAAGAAATTAGTTTACCAGTTCCCACGTATTCGCAGAGAACAGACGAAGGAAATGCTATTGATCCAATAGAACAAGAGTTTCTGTTTTGTGAGCATTATGAAACTGCAAATATTGAACAGCGTAATCTAATTGATCGTGTGATTCGTGAAGTTTTGCACCATGATACTGGATCTTATGTTTTTTGTTTAACCGCTCATGCAGGTTGTGGAAAAACATTCACACAAACAGCAATCATTCACAAATTAAATTCGCTTAATCTTAGTTGCATTGCAACAGCGTTCAGTGGCATAGCTTCAACTCTATTACTTGGAGGTAGAACTTTACACAATGTGTTTAAATTGCCTATACCCATTTTGGAAAATTCTGTAGCGAATATTACCGCAAATAGTAGCTATGGACGTTACATAAATTCATCATCATTGATAATTATTGATGAAATTTCTATGTGCCCACTGCAAGTGTTGAAAATCATAGATAGATTATTGCAGGATCTATGCGATGAAAATGACAAACATAAACCATTTGGAGTGAAAACGATACTTCTGTGCGGTGATTTTCGGCAAATCTTACCAGTTGTCCCACATGGATCACGTGCAACTTTAATTGAAAATTGTGTCACGAGTTGGCATAAATTTGTTTATTTTCATAAAGTAACGTTTACTCAAAATATGAGAGCCTTACCAAGTGAAATAGAATTTGTCGAATTCTTGAAAAAAATTGGTAATGATGAAGCCCCACAATTCCCTCAGTTTGGTGAAAAAATTATTGAAATACCTCAGCAATTAATAGGAGATGAAAATAATATTATTAATGAGGTGTATGAAAATATTTCCGAAAACATACTCTCAAATAACATATTGAAGTCAGTTATTTTAGCACCTAAAAATGATGATTGTACTTTTATTAATACTGATATACTTAATCGAATACCAGGTGAACAGAAAACATATCATAGCTACGATAAAATAATTTGTGATGATGACAATGAAATCAATAACTATCCAGTAGAGTTTTTGAATTCTTTGACTATTAGTGGTTTGCCACCACATAAGTTAGTATTGAAAGTTAATTGCATCGTTTTACTGATCAGAAATTTAAATACAAAGAAAGCATTAGTCAATGGATCAAGAATGCGCATCAAGTGTATGCATCGTAATGCTATTGATTGCGAAGTTTTAACTGGAACCGCACGCAATAACAGAATTTTGATTCCACGTATAAATTTAACATATTCCGGTACTGTTTTACCATTTAACTTTCAAAGAACTCAATTTCCAATTAAACCTGCATTTGCGATGACAATAAATAAGTCTCAAGGACAAACATTAGAAAAATTGGAATTTTATTGAGGCAGCCAGTGTTTACACATGGTCAATTGTACGTCGCAGCAAGTAGAGTTCGATCATTGAGGTGATAAAATCATTACACGCATATATGTAGTATCACCAAAAGGCATCGAACTTTTCCATTTACGATTGCTTTTATTACATGTCTGTGGTCAAAAATCATTTGAGGATGTTAGAACATACAATGGAATTATACACACTTCTATTGTTGAAACGTGCCATGCTCGCGGCATTGCTTCAAATGATAATGAATGGCGCGAATGTTTAAATGAAGCAAAACAAAATACATTCACCAAAACAAATGCGAAATTTATTTGGTTACATTTGTGCATTAAATGTGCCAGCCAATGCATTGGCGTTATGGAATGAATTTAAAATATATCTTAGTGAAGATTTTTTGAGAGATTACAACGAAGAAGTATCCTTTGACACCGCTCTATTAGAAATTGAAGATATTTTGAATGTTTATAATTTGTCATGTCAAGAAATTAGTTTACCAGTTCCCACGTATTCGCAGAGAACAGACGAAGGAAATGCTATTGATCCAATAGAACAAGCGTTTCTGTTTTGTGAGCATTATGAAACTGCAAATATTGAACAGCGTAATCTAATTGATCGTGTGATTCGTGAAGTTTTGCACCATGATACTGGATCTTTTTTTTTTGTTTAACCGCTCATGCAGGTTGTGGAAAAACATTCACACAAACAGCAATCATTCACAAATTAAATTCGCTTAATCTTAGTTGCATTGCAACAGCGTTCAGTGGCATAGCTTCAACTCTATTACTTGGAGGTAGAACTTTACACAATGTGTTTAAATTGCCTATACCCATTTTGGAAAATTCTGTAGCGAATATTACCGCAAATAGTAGCTATAGACGTTACATAAATTCATCATCATTGATAATTATTGATGAAATTTCTATGTGCCCACTGCAAGTGTTGAAAATCATAGATAGATTATTGCAGGATCTATGCGATGAAAATGATAAACATAAACCATTTGGAGTGAAAACGATACTTCTGTGCGGTGATTTTCGGCAAATCTTACCAGTTGTCCCACATGGATCACGTGCAACTTTAATTGAAAAATGTGTCACGAGTTGGCATAAATTTGTTTATTTTCATAAAGTAACGTTTACTCAAAATATGAGAGCCTTACCAAGTGAAATAGAATTTGTCGAATTCTTGAAAAAAATTGGTAATGATGAAGCCCCACAATTCCCTCAGTTTGGTGAAAAAATTATTGAAATACCTCAGCAATTAATAGGAGATGAAAATAATATTATTAATGAGGTGTATGAAAATATTTCCGAAAACATACTCTCAAATAACATATTGAAGTCAGTTATTTTAGCACCTAAAAATGATGATTGTACTTTTATTAATACTGATATACTTAATCGAATACCAGGTGAACAGAAAACATATCATAGCTACGATAAAATAATTTGTGATGATGACAATGAAATCAATAACTATCCAGTAGAGTTTTTGAATTCTTTGACTATTAGTGGTTTGCCACCACATAAGTTAGTATTGAAAGTTAATTGCATCGTTTTACTGATCAGAAACTTAAATACAAAGGAAGCATTAGTCAATGGATCAAGAATGCGCATCAAGTGTATGCATCGTAATGCTATTGATTGCGAAGTTTTAACTGGAACCGCACGCAATAACAGAATTTTGATTCCACGTATAAATTTAACATATTCCGGTACTGTTTTACCATTTAACTTTCAAAGAACTCAATTTCCAATTAAACCTGCATTTGCGATGACAATAAATAAGTCTCAAGCACAAACATTAGAAAAATTGGAATTTTATTGAGGCAGCCGGTTTTTACACATGGTCAATTGTACGTCGCAGCAAGTAGAGTTCGATCATTGAGGTGATAAAATCATTACACGCATATATGTAGTATCACCAAAAGGCATCGAACTTTTCCATTTACGATTGCTTTTATTACATGTCTGTGGTCAAAAATCATTTGAGGATGTTAGAACATACAATGGAATTATACACACTTCTTTTGTTGAAGCGTGCCATGCTCGCGGCATTGCTTCAAATGATAATGAATGGCGCGAATGTTTAAATGAAGCAAAAGAATTACATTCACCAAAACAAATGCGAAATTTATTTGGTTACATTTGTGCATTAAATGTGCCAGCCAATGCATTGGCGTTATGGAATGAATTTAAAATATATCTTAGTGAAGATTTTTTGAGAGATTACAACGAAGAAGTATCCTTTAACACCGCTCTATTAGAAATTGAAGATATTTTGAATGTTTATAATTTGTCATGTCAAGAAATTAGTTTACCAGTTCCCACGTATTCGCAGAGAACAGACGAAGGAAATGCTATTGATCCAATAGAACAAGAGTTTCTGTTTTGTGAGCATTATGAAACTGCAAATATTGAACAGCGTAATCTAATTGATCGTGTGATTCGTGAAGTTTTGCACCATGATACTGGATCTTATGTTTTTTGTTTAACCGCTCATGCAGGTTGTGGAAAAACATTCACACAAACAGCAATCATTCACAAATTAAATTCGCTTAATCTTAGTTGCATTGCAACAGCGTTCAGTGGCATAGCTTCAACTCTATTACTTGGAGGTAGAACTTTACACAATGTGTTTAAATTGCCTATACCCATTTTGGAAAATTCTGTAGCGAATATTACCGCAAATAGTAGCTATGGACGTTACATAAATTCATCATCATTGATAATTATTGATGAAATTTCTATGTGCCCACTGCAAGTGTTGAAAATCATAGATAGATTATTGCAGGATCTATGCGATGAAAATGATAAACATAAACCATTTGGAGTGAAAACGATACTTCTGTGCGGTGATTTTCGGCAAATCTTACCAGTTGTCCCACATGGATCACGTGCAACTTTAATTGAAAATTGTGTCACGAGTTGGCATAAATTTGTTTATTTTCATAAAGTAACGTTTACTCAAAATATGAGAGCCTTACCAAGTGAAATAGAATTTGTCGAATTCTTGAAAAAAATTGGTAATGATGAAGCCCCACAATTCCCTCAGTTTGGTGAAAAAATTATTGAAATACCTCAGCAATTAATAGGAGATGAAAATAATATTATTAATGAGGTGTATGAAAATATTTCCGAAAACATACTCTCAAATAACATATTGAAGTCAGTTATTTTAGCACCTAAAAATGATGATTGTACTTTTATTAATACTGATATACTTAATCGAATACCAGGTGAACAGAAAACATATCATAGCTACGATAAAATAATTTGTGATGATGACAATGAAATCAATAACTATCCAGTAGAGTTTTTGAATTCTTTGACTATTAGTGGTTTGCCACCACATAAGTTAGTATTGAAAGTTAATTGCATCGTTTTACTGATCAGAAACTTAAATACAAAGGAAGCATTAGTCAATGGATCAAGAATGCGCATCAAGTGTATGCATCGTAATGCTATTGATTGCGAAGTTTTAACTGGAACCGCACGCAATAACAGAATTTTGATTCCACGTATAAATTTAACATATTCCGGTACTGTTTTACCATTTAACTTTCAAAGAACTCAATTTCCAATTAAACCTGCATTTGCGATGACAATAAATAAGTCTCAAGGACAAACATTAGAAAAATTGGAATTTTATTGAGGCAGCCAGTGTTTACACATGGTCAATTGTACGTCGCAGCAAGTAGAGTTCGATCATTGAGGTGATAAAATCATTACACGCATATATGTAGTATCACCAAAAGGCATCGAACTTTTCCATTTACGATTGCTTTTATTACATGTCTGTGGTCAAAAATCATTTGAGGATGTTAGAACATACAATGGAATTATACACACTTCTTTTGTTGAAGCGTGCCATGCTCGCGGCATTGCTTCAAATGATAATGAATGGCGCGAATGTTTAAATGAAGCAAAAGAATTACATTCACCAAAACAAATGCGAAATTTATTTGGTTACATTTGTGCATTAAATGTGCCAGCCAATGCATTGGCGTTATGGAATGAATTTAAAATATATCTTAGTGAAGATTTTTTGAGAGATTACAACGAAGAAGTATCCTTTAACACCGCTCTATTAGAAATTGAAGATATTTTGAATGTTTATAATTTGTCATGTCAAGAAATTAGTTTACCAGTTCCCACGTATTCGCAGAGAACAGACGAAGGAAATGCTATTGATCCAATAGAACAAGAGTTTCTGTTTTGTGAGCATTATGAAACTGCAAATATTGAACAGCGTAATCTAATTGATTGTGTGATTCGTGAAGTTTTGCACCATGATACTGGATCTTATGTTTTTTGTTTAACCGCTCATGCAGGTTGTGGAAAAACATTCACACAAACAGCAATCATTCACAAATTAAATTCGCTTAATCTTAGTTGCATTGCAACAGCGTTCAGTGACATAGCTTCAACTCTATTACTTGGAGGTAGAACTTTACACAATGTGTTTAAATTGCCTATACCCATTTTGGAAAATTCTGTAGCGAATATTACCGCAAATAGTAGCTATAGACGTTACATAAATTCATCATCATTGATAATTATTTTAGAAATTTTTATGTGCCCACTGCAAGTGTTGAAAATCATAGATAGATTATTGCAGGATCTATGCGATGAAAATGATAAACATAAACCATTTGGAGTGAAAACGATACTTCTGTGCGGTGATTTTCGGCAAATCTTACCAGTTGTCCCACATGGATCACGTGCAACTTTAATTGAAAAATGTGTCACGAGTTGGCATAAATTTGTTTATTTTCATAAAGTAACGTTTACTCAAAATATGAGAGCCTTACCAAGTGAAATAGAATTTGTCGAATTCTTGAAAAAAATTGGTAATGATGAAGCCCCACAATTCCCTCAGTTTGGTGAAAAAATTATTGAAATACCTCAGCAATTAATAGGAGATGAAAATAATATTATTAATGAGGTGTATGAAAATATTTCCGAAAACATACTCTCTAATAACATATTGAAGTCAGTTATTTTAGCACCTAAAAATGATGATTGTACTTTTATTAATACTGATATACTTAATCGAATACCAGGTGAACAGAAAACATATCATAGCTACGATAAAATAATTTGTGATGATGACAATGAAATCAATAACTATCCAGTAGAGTTTTTGAATTCTTTGACTATTAGTGGTTTGCCACCACATAAGTTAGTATTGAAAGTTAATTGCATCGTTTTACTGATCAGAAACTTAAATACAAAGAAAGCATTAGTCAATGGATCAAGAATGCGCATCAAGTGTATGCATCGTAATGCTATTGATTGCGAAGTTTTAACTGGAACCGCACGCAATAACAGAATTTTGATTCCACGTATAAATTTAACATATTCCGGTACTGTTTTACCATTTAACTTTCAAAGAACTCAATTTCCAATTAAACCTGCATTTGCGATGACAATAAATAAGTCTCAAGCACAAACATTAGAAAAATTGGAATTTTATTGAGGCAGCCGGTTTTTACACATGGTCAATTGTACGTCGCAGCAAGTAGAGTTCGATCATTGAGGTGATAAAATCATTACACGCATATATGTAGTATCACCAAAAGGCATCGAACTTTTCCATTTACGATTGCTTTTATTACATGTCTGTGGTCAAAAATCATTTGAGGATGTTAGAACATACAATGGAATTATACACACTTCTTTTGTTGAAGCGTGCCATGCTCGCGGCATTGCTTCAAATGATAATGAATGGCGCGAATGTTTAAATGAAGCAAAAGAATTACATTCACCAAAACAAATGCGAAATTTATTTGGTTACATTTGTGCATTAAATGTGCCAGCCAATGCATTGGCGTTATGGAATGAATTTAAAATATATCTTAGTGAAGATTTTTTGAGAGATTACAACGAAGAAGTATCCTTTAACACCGCTCTATTAGAAATTGAAGATATTTTGAATGTTTATAATTTGTCATGTCAAGAAATTAGTTTACCAGTTCCCACGTATTCGCAGAGAACAGACGAAGGAAATGCTATTGATCCAATAGAACAAGAGTTTCTGTTTTGTGAGCATTATGAAACTGCAAATATTGAACAGCGTAATCTAATTGATCGTGTGATTCGTGAAGTTTTGCACCATGATACTGGATCTTATGTTTTTTGTTTAACCGCTCATGCAGGTTGTGGAAAAACATTCACACAAACAGCAATCATTCACAAATTAAATTCGCTTAATCTTAGTTGCATTGCAACAGCGTTCAGTGGCATAGCTTCAACTCTATTACTTGGAGGTAGAACTTTACACAATGTGTTTAAATTGCCTATACCCATTTTGGAAAATTCTGTAGCGAATATTACCGCAAATAGTAGCTATGGACGTTACATAAATTCATCATCATTGATAATTATTGATGAAATTTCTATGTGCCCACTGCAAGTGTTGAAAATCATAGATAGATTATTGCAGGATCTATGCGATGAAAATGATAAACATAAACCATTTGGAGTGAAAACGATACTTCTGTGCGGTGATTTTCGGCAAATCTTACCAGTTGTCCCACATGGATCACGTGCAACTTTAATTGAAAATTGTGTCACGAGTTGGCATAAATTTGTTTATTTTCATAAAGTAACGTTTACTCAAAATATGAGAGCCTTACCAAGTGAAATAGAATTTGTCGAATTCTTGAAAAAAATTGGTAATGATGAAGCCCCACAATTCCCTCAGTTTGGTGAAAAAATTATTGAAATACCTCAGCAATTAATAGGAGATGAAAATAATATTATTAATGAGGTGTATGAAAATATTTCCGAAAACATACTCTCAAATAACATATTGAAGTCAGTTATTTTAGCACCTAAAAATGATGATTGTACTTTTATTAATACTGATATACTTAATCGAATACCAGGTGAACAGAAAACATATCATAGCTACGATAAAATAATTTGTGATGATGACAATGAAATCAATAACTATCCAGTAGAGTTTTTGAATTCTTTGACTATTAGTGGTTTGCCACCACATAAGTTAGTATTGAAAGTTAATTGCATCGTTTTACTGATCAGAAACTTAAATACAAAGGAAGCATTAGTCAATGGATCAAGAATGCGCATCAAGTGTATGCATCGTAATGCTATTGATTGCGAAGTTTTAACTGGAACCGCACGCAATAACAGAATTTTGATTCCACGTATAAATTTAACATATTCCGGTACTGTTTTACCATTTAACTTTCAAAGAACTCAATTTCCAATTAAACCTGCATTTGCGATGACAATAAATAAGTCTCAAGGACAAACATTAGAAAAATTGGAATTTTATTGAGGCAGCCAGTGTTTACACATGGTCAATTGTACGTCGCAGCAAGTAGAGTTCGATCATTGAGGTGATAAAATCATTACACGCATATATGTAGTATCACCAAAAGGCATCGAACTTTTCCATTTACGATTGCTTTTATTACATGTCTATGGTCAAAAATCATTTGAGGATGTTAGAACATACAATGGAATTATACACACTTCTTTTGTTGAAGCGTGCCATGCTCGCGGCATTGCTTCAAATGATAATGAATGGCGCGAATGTTTAAATGAAGCAAAAGAATTACATTCACCAAAACAAATGCGAAATTTATTTGGTTACATTTGTGCATTAAATGTGCCAGCCAATGCATTGGCGTTATGGAATGAATTTAAAATATATCTTAGTGAAGATTTTTTGAGAGATTACAACGAAGAAGTATCCTTTAACACCGCTCTATTAGAAATTGAAGATATTTTGAATGTTTATAATTTGTCATGTCAAGAAATTAGTTTACCAGTTCCCACGTATTCGCAGAGAACAGACGAAGGAAATGCTATTGATCCAATAGAACAAGAGTTTCTGTTTTGTGAGCATTATGAAACTGCAAATATTGAACAGCGTAATCTAATTGATCGTGTGATTCGTGAAGTTTTGCACCATGATACTGGATCTTATGTTTTTTGTTTAACCGCTCATGCAGGTTGTGGAAAAACATTCACACAAACAGCAATCATTCACAAATTAAATTCGCTTAATCTTAGTTGCATTGCAACAGCGTTCAGTGGCATAGCTTCAACTCTATTACTTGGAGGTAGAACTTTACACAATGTGTTTAAATTGCCTATACCCATTTTGGAAAATTCTGTAGCGAATATTACCGCAAATAGTAGCTATGGACGTTACATAAATTCATCATCATTGATAATTATTGATGAAATTTCTATGTGCCCACTGCAAGTGTTGAAAATCATAGATAGATTATTGCAGGATCTATGCGATGAAAATGATAAACATAAACCATTTGGAGTGAAAACGATACTTCTGTGCGGTGATTTTCGGCAAATCTTACCAGTTGTCCCACATGGATCACGTGCAACTTTAATTGAAAATTGTGTCACGAGTTGGCATAAATTTGTTTATTTTCATAAAGTAACGTTTACTCAAAATATGAGAGCCTTACCAAGTGAAATAGAATTTGTCGAATTCTTGAAAAAAATTGGTAATGATGAAGCCCCACAATTCCCTCAGTTTGGTGAAAAAATTATTGAAATACCTCAGCAATTAATAGGAGATGAAAATAATATTATTAATGAGGTGTATGAAAATATTTCCGAAAACATACTCTCAAATAACATATTGAAGTCAGTTATTTTAGCACCTAAAAATGATGATTGTACTTTTATTAATACTGATATACTTAATCGAATACCAGGTGAACAGAAAACATATCATAGCTACGATAAAATAATTTGTGATGATGACAATGAAATCAATAACTATCCAGTAGAGTTTTTGAATTCTTTGACTATTAGTGGTTTGCCACCACATAAGTTAGTATTGAAAGTTAATTGCATCGTTTTACTGATCAGAAACTTAAATACAAAGGAAGCATTAGTCAATGGATCAAGAATGCGCATCAAGTGTATGCATCGTAATGCTATTGATTGCGAAGTTTTAACTGGAACCGCACGCAATAACAGAATTTTGATTCCACGTATAAATTTAACATATTCCGGTACTGTTTTACCATTTAACTTTCAAAGAACTCAATTTCCAATTAAACCTGCATTTGCGATGACAATAAATAAGTCTCAAGGACAAACATTAGAAAAATTGGAATTTTATTGAGGCAGCCAGTGTTTACACATGGTCAATTGTACGTCGCAGCAAGTAGAGTTCGATCATTGAGGTGATAAAATCATTACACGCATATATGTAGTATCACCAAAAGGCATCGAACTTTTCCATTTACGATTGCTTTTATTACATGTCTGTGGTCAAAAATCATTTGAGGATGTTAGAACATACAATGGAATTATACACACTTCTTTTGTTGAAGCGTGCCATGCTCGCGGCATTGCTTCAAATGATAATGAATGGCGCGAATGTTTAAATGAAGCAAAAGAATTACATTCACCAAAACAAATGCGAAATTTATTTGGTTACATTTGTGCATTAAATGTGCCAGCCAATGCATTGGCGTTATGGAATGAATTTAAAATATATCTTAGTGAAGATTTTTTGAGAGATTACAACGAAGAAGTATCCTTTAACACCGCTCTATTAGAAATTGAAGATATTTTGAATGTTTATAATTTGTCATGTCAAGAAATTAGTTTACCAGTTCCCACGTATTCGCAGAGAACAGACGAAGGAAATGCTATTGATCCAATAGAACAAGAGTTTCTGTTTTGTGAGCATTATGAAACTGCAAATATTGAACAGCGTAATCTAATTGATCGTGTGATTCGTGAAGTTTTGCACCATGATACTGGATCTTATGTTTTTTGTTTAACCGCTCATGCAGGTTGTGGAAAAACATTCACACAAACAGCAATCATTCACAAATTAAATTCGCTTAATCTTAGTTGCATTGCAACAGCGTTCAGTGGCATAGCTTCAACTCTATTACTTGGAGGTAGAACTTTACACAATGTGTTTAAATTGCCTATACCCATTTTGGAAAATTCTGTAGCGAATATTACCGCAAATAGTAGCTATGGACGTTACATAAATTCATCATCATTGATAATTATTGATGAAATTTCTATGTGCCCACTGCAAGTGTTGAAAATCATAGATAGATTATTGCAGGATCTATGCGATGAAAATGATAAACATAAATAATTTGGAGTGAAAACGATACTTCTGTGCGGTGATTTTCGGCAAATCTTACCAGTTGTCCCACATGGATCACGTGCAACTTTAATTGAAAAATGTGTCACGAGTTGGCATAAATTTGTTTATTTTCATAAAGTAACGTTTACTCAAAATATGAGAGCCTTACCAAGTGAAATAGAATTTGTCGAATTCTTGAAAAAAATTGGTAATGATGAAGCCCCACAATTCCCTCAGTTTGGTGAAAAAATTATTGAAATACCTCAGCAATTAATAGGAGATGAAAATAATATTATTAATGAGGTGTATGAAAATATTTCCGAAAACATACTCTCAAATAACATATTGAAGTCAGTTATTTTAGCACCTAAAAATGATGATTGTACTTTTATTAATACTGATATACTTAATCGAATACCAGGTGAACAGAAAACATATCATAGCTACGATAAAATAATTTGTGATGATGACAATGAAATCAATAACTATCCAGTAGAGTTTTTGAATTCTTTGACTATTAGTGGTTTGCCACCACATAAGTTAGTATTGAAAGTTAATTGCATCGTTTTACTGATCAGAAATTTAAATACAAAGAAAGCATTAGTCAATGGATCAAGAATGCGCATCAAGTGTATGCATCGTAATGCTATTGATTGCGAAGTTTTAACTGGAACCGCACGCAATAACAGAATTTTGATTCCACGTATAAATTTAACATATTCCGGTACTGTTTTACCATTTAACTTTCAAAGAACTCAATTTCCAATTAAACCTGCATTTGCGATGACAATAAATAAGTCTCAAGGACAAACATTAGAAAAATTGGAATTTTATTGAGGCAGCCAGTGTTTACACATGGTCAATTGTACGTCGCAGCAAGTAGAGTTCGATCATTGAGGTGATAAAATCATTACACGCATATATGTAGTATCACCAAAAGGCATCGAACTTTTCCATTTACGATTGCTTTTATTACATGTCTGTGGTCAAAAATCATTTGAGGATGTTAGAACATACAATGGAATTATACACACTTCTATTGTTGAAACGTGCCATGCTCGCGGCATTGCTTCAAATGATAATGAATGGCGCGAATGTTTAAATGAAGCAAAACAAAATACATTCACCAAAACAAATGCGAAATTTATTTGGTTACATTTGTGCATTAAATGTGCCAGCCAATGCATTGGCGTTATGGAATGAATTTAAAATATATCTTAGTGAAGATTTTTTGAGAGATTACAACGAAGAAGTATCCTTTGACACCGCTCTATTAGAAATTGAAGATATTTTGAATGTTTATAATTTGTCATGTCAAGAAATTAGTTTACCAGTTCCCACGTATTCGCAGAGAACAGACGAAGGAAATGCTATTGATCCAATAGAACAAGCGTTTCTGTTTTGTGAGCATTATGAAACTGCAAATATTGAACAGCGTAATCTAATTGATCGTGTGATTCGTGAAGTTTTGCACCATGATACTGGATCTTTTTTTTTTGTTTAACCGCTCATGCAGGTTGTGGAAAAACATTCACACAAACAGCAATCATTCACAAATTAAATTCGCTTAATCTTAGTTGCATTGCAACAGCGTTCAGTGGCATAGCTTCAACTCTATTACTTGGAGGTAGAACTTTACACAATGTGTTTAAATTGCCTATACCCATTTTGGAAAATTCTTTAGCGAATATTACCGCAAATAGTAGCTATAGACGTTACATAAATTCATCATCATTGATAATTATTGATGAAATTTCTATGTGCCCACTGCAAGTGTTGAAAATCATAGATAGATTATTGCAGGATCTATGCGATGAAAATGATAAACATAAACCATTTGGAGTGAAAACGATACTTCTGTGCGGTGATTTTCGGCAAATCTTACCAGTTGTCCCACATGGATCACGTGCAACTTTAATTGAAAAATGTGTCACGAGTTGGCATAAATTTGTTTATTTTCATAAAGTAACGTTTACTCAAAATATGAGAGCCTTACCAAGTGAAATAGAATTTGTCGAATTCTTGAAAAAAATTGGTAATGATGAAGCCCCACAATTCCCTCAGTTTGGTGAAAAAATTATTGAAATACCTCAGCAATTAATAGGAGATGAAAATAATATTATTAATGAGGTGTATGAAAATATTTCCGAAAACATACTCTCAAATAACATATTGAAGTCAGTTATTTTAGCACCTAAAAATGATGATTGTACTTTTATTAATACTGATATACTTAATCGAATACCAGGTGAACAGAAAACATATCATAGCTACGATAAAATAATTTGTGATGATGACAATGAAATCAATAACTATCCAGTAGAGTTTTTGAATTCTTTGACTATTAGTGGTTTGCCACCACATAAGTTAGTATTGAAAGTTAATTGCATCGTTTTACTGATCAGAAACTTAAATACAAAGGAAGCATTAGTCAATGGATCAAGAATGCGCATCAAGTGTATGCATCGTAATGCTATTGATTGCGAAGTTTTAACTGGAACCGCACGCAATAACAGAATTTTGATTCCACGTATAAATTTAACATATTCCGGTACTGTTTTACCATTTAACTTTCAAAGAACTCAATTTCCAATTAAACCTGCATTTGCGATGACAATAAATAAGTCTCAAGGACAAACATTAGAAAAATTGGAATTTTATTGAGGCAGCCAGTGTTTACACATGGTCAATTGTACGTCGCAGCAAGTAGAGTTCGATCATTGAGGTGATAAAATCATTACACGCATATATGTAGTATCACCAAAAGGCATCGAACTTTTCCATTTACGATTGCTTTTATTACATGTCTGTGGTCAAAAATCATTTGAGGATGTTAGAACATACAATGGAATTATACACACTTCTATTGTTGAAACGTGCCATGCTCGCGGCATTGCTTAAAATGATAATGAATGGCGCGAATGTTTAAATGAAGCAAAACAAAATACATTCACCAAAACAAATGCGAAATTTATTTGGTTACATTTGTGCATTAAATGTGCCAGCCAATGCATTGGCGTTATGGAATGAATTTAAAATATATCTTAGTGAAGATTTTTTGAGAGATTACAACGAAGAAGTATCCTTTGACACCGCTCTATTAGAAATTGAAGATATTTTGAATGTTCATAATTTGTCATGTCAAGAAATTAGTTTACCAGTTCCCACGTATTCGCAGAGAACAGACGAAGGAAATGCTATTGATCCAATAGAACAAGCGTTTCTGTTTTGTGAGCATTATGAAACTGCAAATATTGAACAGCGTAATCTAATTGATCGTGTGATTCGTGAAGTTTTGCACCATGATACTGGATCTTTTTTTTTTGTTTAACCGCTCATGCAGGTTGTGGAAAAACATTCACACAAACAGCAATCATTCACAAATTAAATTCGCTTAATCTTAGTTGCATTGCAACAGCGTTCAGTGGCATAGCTTCAACTCTATTACTTGGAGGTAGAACTTTACACAATGTGTTTAAATTGCCTATACCCATTTTGTAAAATTCTGTAGCGAATATTACCGCAAATAGTAGCTATAGACGTTACATAAATTCATCATCATTGATAATTATTGATGAAATTTCTATGTGCCCACTGCAAGTGTTGAAAATCATAGATAGATTATTGCAGGATCTATGCGATGAAAATGATAAACATAAACCATTTGGAGTGAAAACGATACTTCTGTGCGGTGATTTTCGGCAAACCTTACCAGTTGTCCCACATGGATCACGTGCAACTTTAATTGAAAAATGTGTCACGAGTTGGCATAAATTTGTTTATTTTCATAAAGTAACGTTTACTCAAAATATGAGAGCCTTACCAAGTGAAATAGAATTTGTCGAATTCTTGAAAAAAATTGGTAATGATGAAGCCCCACAATTCCCTCAGTTTGGTGAAAAAATTATTGAAATACCTCAGCAATTAATAGGAGATGAAAATAATATTATTAATGAGGTGTATGAAAATATTTCCGAAAACATACTCTCAAATAACATATTGAAGTCAGTTATTTTAGCACCTAAAAATGATGATTGTACTTTTATTAATACTGATATACTTAATCGAATACCAGGTGAACAGAAAACATATCATAGCTACGATAAAATAATTTGTGATGATGACAATGAAATCAATAACAATCCAGTAGAGTTTTTGAATTCTTTGACTATTAGTGGTTTGCCACCACATAAGTTAGTATTGAAAGTTAATTGCATCGTTTTACTGATCAGAAACTTAAATACAAAGGAAGCATTAGTCAATGGATCAAGAATGCGCATCAAGTGTATGCATCGTAATGCTATTGATTGCGAAGTTTTAACTGGAACCGCACGCAATAACAGAATTTTGATTCCACGTATAAATTTAACATATTCCGGTACTGTTTTACCATTTAACTTTCAAAGAACTCAATTTCCAATTAAACCTGCATTTGCGATGACAATAAATAAGTCTCAAGCACAAACATTCGAAAAATTTGAATTTTATTGAGGCAGCCGGTTTTTACACATGGTCAATTGTACGTCGCAGCAAGTAGAGTTCGATCATTGAGGTGATAAAATCATTACACGCATATATGTAGTATCACCAAAAGGCATCGAACTTTTCCATTTACGATTGCTTTTATTACATGTCTGTGGTCAAAAATCATTTGAGGATGTTAGAACATACAATGGAATTATACACACTTCTTTTGTTGAAGCGTGCCATGCTCGCGGCATTGCTTCAAATGATAATGAATTAAATGAAGCAAAAGAATTACATTCAACAAAACAAATGCGAAATTTATTTGGTTACATTTGTGCATTAAATGTGCCAGCCAATGCATTGGCGTTATGGAATGAATTTAAAATATATCTTAGTGAAGATTTTTTGAGAGATTACAACGAAGAAGTATCCTTTAACACCGCTCTATTAGAAATTGAAGATATTTTGAATGTTTATAATTTGTCATGTCAAGAAATTAGTTTACCAGTTCCCACGTATTCGCAGAGAACAGACGAAGCAAATGCTATTGATCCAATAGAACAAGAGTTTCTGTTTTGTGAGCATTATGAAACTGCAAATATTGAACAGCGTAATCTAATTGATCGTGTGATTCGTGAAGTTTTGCACCATGATACTGGATCTTATGTTTTTTGTTTAACCGCTCATGCAGGTTGTGGAAAAACATTCACACAAACAGCAATCATTCACAAATTAAATTCGCTTAATCTTAGTTGCATTGCAACAGCGTTCAGTGGCATAGCTTCAACTCTATTACTTGGAGGTAGAACTTTACACAATGTGTTTAAATTGCCTATACCCATTTTGGAAAATTCTGTAGCGAATATTACCGCAAATAGTAGCTATAGACGTTACATAAATTCATCATCATTGATAATTATTGATGAAATTTCTATGTGCCCCCTGCAAGTGTTGAAAATCATAGATAGATTATTGCAGGATCTATGCGATGAAAATGATAAACATAAACCATTTGGAGTGAAAACGATACTTCTGTGCGGTGATTTTCGGCAAATCTTACCAGTTGTCCCACATGGATCACGTGCAACTTTAATTGAAAATTGTGTCACGAGTTGGCATAAATTTGTTTATTTTCATAAAGTAACGTTTACTCAAAATATGAGAGCCTTACCAAGTGAAATAGAATTTGTCGAATTCTTGAAAAAAATTGGTAATGATGAAGCCCCACAATTCCCTCAGTTTGGTGAAAAAATTATTGAAATACCTCAGCAATTAATAGGAGATGAAAATAATATTATTAATGAGGTGTATGAAAATATTTCCGAAAACATACTCTCAAATAACATATTGAAGTCAGTTATTTTAGCACCTAAAAATGATGATTGTACTTTTATTAATACTGATATACTTAATCGAATACCAGGTGAACAGAAAACATATCATAGCTACGATAAAATAATTTGTGATGATGACAATGAAATCAATAACTATCCAGTAGAGTTTTTGAATTCTTTGACTATTAGTGGTTTGCCACCACATAAGTTAGTATTGAAAGTTAATTGCATCGTTTTACTGATCAGAAACTTAAATACAAAGGAAGCATTAGTCAATGGATCAAGAATGCGCATCAAGTGTATGCATCGTAATGCTATTGATTGCGAAGTTTTAACTGGAACCGCACGCAATAACAGAATTTTGATTCCACGTATAAATTTAACATATTCCGGTACTGTTTTACCATTTAACTTTCAAAGAACTCAATTTCCAATTAAACCTGCATTTGCGATGACAATAAATAAGTCTCAAGGACAAACATTAGAAAAATTGGAATTTTATTGAGGCAGCCAGTGTTTACACATGGTCAATTGTACGTCGCAGCAAGTAGAGTTCGATCATTGAGGTGATAAAATCATTACACGCATATATTTAGTATCACCAAAAGGCATCGAACTTTTCCATTTACGATTGCTTTTATTACATGTCTGTGGTCAAAAATCATTTGAGGATGTTAGAACATACAATGGAATTATACACACTTCTATTGTTGAAACGTGCCATGCTCGCGGCATTGCTTCAAATGATAATGAATGGCGCGAATGTTTAAATGAAGCAAAACAAAATACATTCACCAAAACAAATGCGAAATTTATTTGGTTACATTTGTGCATTAAATGTGCCAGCCAATGCATTGGCGTTATGGAATGAATTTAAAATATATCTTAGTGAAGATTTTTTGAGAGATTACAACGAAGAAGTATCCTTTGACACCGCTCTATTAGAAATTGAAGATATTTTGAATGTTCATAATTTGTCATGTCAAGAAATTAGTTTACCAGTTCCCACGTATTCGCAGAGAACAGACGAAGGAAATGCTATTGATCCAATAGAACAAGCGTTTCTGTTTTGTGAGCATTATGAAACTGCAAATATTGAACAGCGTAATCTAATTGATCGTGTGATTCGTGAAGTTTTGCACCATGATACTGGATCTTTTTTTTTTGTTTAACCGCTCATGCAGGTTGTGGAAAAACATTCACACAAACAGCAATCATTCACAAATTAAATTCGCTTAATCTTAGTTGCATTGCAACAGCGTTCAGTGGCATAGCTTCAACTCTATTACTTGGAGGTAGAACTTTACACAATGTGTTTAAATTGCCTATACCCATTTTGGAAAATTCTGTAGCGAATATTACCGCAAATAGTAGCTATAGACGTTACATAAATTCATCATCATTGATAATTATTGATGAAATTTCTATGTGCCCACTGCAAGTGTTGAAAATCATAGATAGATTATTGCAGGATCTATGCGATGAAAATGATAAACATAAACCATTTGGAGTGAAAACGATACTTCTGTGCGGTGATTTTCGGCAAATCTTACCAGTTGTCCCACATGGATCACGTGCAACTTTAATTGAAAAATGTGTCACGAGTTGGCATAAATTTGTTTATTTTCATAAAGTAACGTTTACTCAAAATATGAGAGCCTTACCAAGTGAAATAGAATTTGTCGAATTCTTGAAAAAAATTGGTAATGATGAAGCCCCACAATTCCCTCAGTTTTGTGAAAAAATTATTGAAATACCTCAGCAATTAATAGGAGATGAAAATAATATTATTAATGAGGTGTATGAAAATATTTCCGAAAACATACTCTCAAATAACATATTGAAGTCAGTTATTTTAGCACCTAAAAATGATGATTGTACTTTTATTAATACTGATATACTTAATCGAATACCAGGTGAACAGAAAACATATCATAGCTACGATAAAATAATTTGTGATGATGACAATGAAATCAATAACTATCCAGTAGAGTTTTTGAATTCTTTGACTATTAGTGGTTTGCCACCACATAAGTTAGTATTGAAAGTTAATTGCATCGTTTTACTGATCAGAAACTTAAATACAAAGGAAGCATTAGTCAATGGATCAAGAATGCGCATCAAGTGTATGCATCGTAATGCTATTGATTGCGAAGTTTTAACTGGAACCGCACGCAATAACAGAATTTTGATTCCACGTATAAATTTAACATATTCCGGTACTGTTTTACCATTTAACTTTCAAAGAACTCAATTTCCAATTAAACCTGCATTTGCGTTGACAATAAATATGTCTCAAGCACAAACATTCGAAAAATTTGAATTTTATTGAGGCAGCCGGTTTTTACACATGGTCAATTGTACGTTGCAGCAAGTAGAGTTCGATCATTGAGGTGATAAAATCATTACACGCATATATGTAGTATCACCAAAAGGCATCGAACTTTTCCATTTACGATTGCTTTTATTACATGTCTGTGGTCAAAAATCATTTGAGGATGTTAGAACATACAATGGAATTATACACACTTCTATTGTTGAAGCGTGCCATGCTCGCGGCATTGCTTCAAATGATAATGAATGGCGCGAATGTTTAATGAAGCAAAAGAATTACATTCACCAAAACAAATGCGAAATTTATTTTGTTACATTTGTGCATTAAATGTGCCAGCCAATGCATTGGCATTATGGAATGAATTTAAAATATATCTTAGTGAAGATTTTTTGAGAGATTACAACGAAGAAGTATCCTTTAACACAGCTCTATTAGAAATTGAAGATATTTTGAATGTTCATAATTTGTCATGTCAGGAAATTGGTTTACCAGTTCCCACGTATTCGCAGAGAACAGACGAAGGAAATGCTATTGATCCAATAGAACAAGAGTTTCTGTTTTGTGAGCATTATGAAACTGCAAATATTGAACAGCGTAATCTAATTGATCGTGTGATTCGTGAAGTTTTGCACTATGATACTAGATCTAATGTTTTTTGTTTAACCACTCATGCAGGTTGTGGAAAAACATTCACACAAACAGCAATCATTCACAAATTAAATTCGCTTAATCTTAGTTGCATTGCAACAGCGTTCAGTGGCATAGCTTCAACTCTATTACTTGGAGGTAGAACTTTACACAATGTGTTTAAATTGCCTATACCCATTTTGGAAAATTCTGTAGCGAATATTACCGCAAATAGTAGCTATGGACGTTACATAAATTCATCATCATTGATAATTATTGATGAAATTTCTATGTGCCCACTGCAAGTGTTGAAAATCATAGATAGATTATTGCAGGATCTATGCGATGAAAATAATAAACATAAACCATTTGAAGTGAAAAAGATACATCTGTGCGGTGATTTTCGGCAAATCTTACCAGTTGTCCCACATGGATCACGTGCAACTTTAATTGAAAATTGTGTCACGAGTTGGCATAAATTTGTTTATTTTCATAAAGTAACGTTTACTCAAAATATGAGAGCCTAAGCAAGTGAAATAGAATTTATCGAATTCTTGAAAAAAATTGGTAATGATGAAGCCCCACAATTCCCTCAGTTTGGTGAAAATATTATTGAAATACCTCAGCAATTAATAGGAGATGAAAATAATATTATTAATGAGGTGTATGAAAATATTTCCGAAAACATACTCTCAAATAACATATTGAAGTCAGTTATTTTAGCACCTAAAAATGATGATTGTACTTTTATTAATACTGATATACTTAATCGAATACCAGGTGAACAGAAAACATATCATAACTACGATAAAATAATTTGTGATGATGACAATGAAATCAATAACTATCCAGTAAATTTTTTGAATTCTTTGACTATTAGTGGTTTGCCACCACATAAGTTAGTATTGAAAGTTAATTGCATCGTTTTACTGATCAGAAACTTAAATACAAAGGAAGCATTAGTCAATGGATCAAGAATGCGCATCAAGTGTATGCATCGTAATGCTATTGATTGCGAAGTTTTAACTGGAACCGCACGCAATAAGAGAATTTTGATTCCACGTATAAATTTAACATATTCCGGTAGTGTTTTACCATTTAACTTTCAATGAACTCAATTTCCAATTATACCTGCATTTGCGATGACAATAAATAAATCTCAAGGACAAACATTCGAAAAATTGGAATTTTATTGAGGCAGCCAGTTTTTACACATGGTCAATTGTACGTCGCAGCAAGTAGAGTTCGATCATTGAGGTGATAAAATCATTACACGCATATATGTAGTATCACCAAAAGACATCGAACTTTTCCATTTACGATTGCTTTTATTACATATCTGTGGTCCAAAATCATTTGAGGATGTTAGAACATACAATGGAATTATACACACTTCTTTTGTTGAAGCGTGCCATGCTCGCGGCATTGCTTCAAATGATAATGAATGGCGCGAATGTTTAAATGAAGCAAAAGAATTACATTCACCAAAACAAATGCGAAATTTATTTGGTTACATTTGTGCATTAAATGTGCCAGCCAATGCATTGGCATTATGGAATGAATTTAAAATATATCTTAGTGAAGATTTTTTGAGAGATTACAACGAAGAATTATCCTTTAACACAGCTCTATTAGAAATTGAAGATACTTTGAATGTTCATAATTTGTCCTGTCAGGAAATTGGTTTACCAGTTCCCACGTATTCGCAGAGAACAGACGAAGGAAATGCTATTGATCCAATAGAACAAGAGTTTCTGTTTTGTGAGCATTATGAAACTGCAAATATTGAACAGCGTAATCTAATTGATCGTGTGATTCGTGAAGTTTTGCACCATGATACTGGATCTAATGTTTTTTGTTTAACCGCTCATGCAGGTTGTGGAAAAACATTAATAATCATTATCATTATCATTATCATTAATAATACTGATATACTTAATCGAATGGAATTTTATTGAGGAAGCAAGTTTTTTCACATGGTCAATTGTACGTCGCACCAAGTAGAGTTCGATCATTCGATGGTATGAGATTTTATATTTCCGAATATAATGGCTAAGGGCATTTAGCAAATCACGAAATAGTTTTTACAAAAAACATCGTTTACACAGAAGTTCTGAGTCATTAAATTCACTTTCAAACTATTTTATTTGAATGGACATCATTTATTTTCTTAACCGCCCGGTTTTTTTGATTAAATGAAAAATATATGAAAAAATACGAGGCAGGTATTTTTTATTTCATTTTTTATTTTGTATTAACTTTTTATTTAAATTTTATATAATTCGAAAAAGATAGGCAAAATAACTGTGTAGCCTTGGCGAAACCTGGTCAGTATGGCAATAAAAAAATCCCAAGGAAATGTCAAAAAACGCGTTATTGCTTTTTAAATATGGCTCAGCCAAGCTAAACCTCATTTTTCCTACCTTTCATATTTTTCAAATAACTCGAAAATTAATGCATAGAAAAAAATTAAAAAATTATATAAGCTTTGTAGCAGATAATCTTCAAACTGTTTTCGAATTTTGTACCTTACCAAAAATGAAATGTAATCCACTGGAATTGAAAACAATGTATCTTATACCTCTATGAATGTCAAGTCTCATTTTTATTAGCGTTTATTTGATTCAATAACAACATGAAAAAATTAAAACTGACAATGAAATATATCAAAAAATAAATACGAATACAAGCTGTAATTGTGTTTATTTTTCAACTGTTACTAACATTAAATTTTATATTTCATAGGTATTGCAGGGAATTAAGGCAAACAACACACGCTAATGACGTATTTGTACACGCTCGCAGCGGACGTAATAGAACAAAATTCAAAAAAATTATATGCAATGATTATAGAGGTACACTCTTTGACAAAAGACCCTCAATAACGTTCAAACTTAAAAAGTTAATGAATTACGGTCGAATTTCGACCACTGGGCGACCACTTGTATTATTAAATTCTCAGGGTGGTATGACTGGATTTGGTCAAATCGATTATTTTCTATTTGTAAATAGTTTGGTTATTATGCTTTATAAAATTAGTAGGTTCTTTGAGTCTGCAAGATACACTTCTACAATAAAATTCACTACTGTAATAATGAGTAGGCGGAGAATAAAAATATTAATTGTTGCTTGAACATATCATAAAATATGAACGACTGTTCATGGTTTACAATTGAGGTTAATAGCGGTTCATTGTAACCTTGCTTATCTAAAATTGATTAATTGATGTTTCTTTGAGGCATTACGTATTTAGTATATCATTATAAGGTATTACATTCAGTGTTGAGTTCCTGAATAATCTCCAAGTTTGGATATAAACAAAACAGGTAATTCAAATTAATTCGCTACGACTAGGGTACACTCATGTGTGACTTTGAGTTCATGTACTACAATTAAATACAATAACATCTTAAAATTATTAATTATTAGGGTTAATTTTCCCTTCATTGATCATTCAACGTCTCTTCTTAAACTAATACAATTGATTTCAATCAAAGAATTAAAATTGTCATTATCAAAATCTTTCATTTGATCATTGTTTATTTTATTTTTTCCAAGTCCCCTTCCTTGTGGAATTTGGGTTATTTATTAATTAATTCAAACAAATTAAATCCGTTATTAGCGTTCCTTAATTACTTAATGATTTGTTATATAATATAATGATTATTTGCACTGATACTTGCGTATTCTGTTAATTCGAAGAATTAACACTTTTTAACTTTTTATAATTAATTAATATTTTAATTAATTTTCATAAATGCACATCACACACTGCCTATACGCATGAACTCCGTTATAGAACACTCAAAAATAGACTGCACTGTCTTCTCGGTTCGACCTAACCTCAACTCGAAGTTTCGAGGTTAGCCTGTGTATTAACAGCTGTCGGCTGTCAAACCCACGTTGTGATGGCCGTTCCGCTAACATGGAGTATCTCTCGAAGGTTGATTATGAACTGGCTATGGTTACCTGGCCGGGATTCGACATTTTGTAATTTTAATGAGCTCTGATTTGCTAATTGTCTTTATGTCGTGTACTCTCGGTGAGGTTCGTCAAAATAGACGCTTAACATAGCGTCAGTAGCTGGGTAGCTGGGTTCAAGATTATGATTTATTGGTCACATACCCAAACGCAAGGGCTTGTCACTTTCTAATTTTTTCTTATAAGTCAAATATCTTATCTATAATTACACTGACAATATTTTTATCACTCCCATCGTTTCTATCTTTTGATTACCAGTAATTTGCATACCCACATCATATAGTTCTGATTTGGAGTTGATAAAACCGCACTTGGTATAAATTCATAATACTTCTTAAGTTACTTATTACTTTAAATACATTGTTTTTATCCCATGTGTTCATGGTGATAACATATTGTTACAGTATTATTCACTTTTCACTTCTAGTCATGTACTAATAATTATAAAATATCTATTTTCCTAGGTTCAATTCCTAGGCTTATTGTCACATATTTTGTTTATCAATAATATTACAATAATAGTAGTTGATAATAACATTTTATTATGGCCTATGCATAATGCATTGGTCATTATCACTTCTGATAGTGTCCTTTTCCTCTATCTTTTGGTTTTATTACCTTAATTATAGTCTGTTAGGTGAGTTTACTATACTCTTGGAAGTTACATTTTTACATGAGTTGTAATTCTTTCAAATTATTCTCATTATGGTTTTAATATCTCTTATCAGTGTTCTGATAACACTGTTAGTATGTTGCAGTAGTTAATTCTGCATTTAAAATGATAATGGCTTTGGTTTGAATTTACCATGATTACTTGTATCTAGCTGTCACTATGCTTTACTTATTATTTGTGTTATTATTACTATTCAGGTGGCTATAATCCTTGAGTTTACTTATTTGAATGTTATTCTGCCTCATTCAATGTTATTAGTTGAGTTCCTACTCTTTTATAACAAGGTTACAAGATAATTTTGCTGTCTCATGCAACTATTCTATGTCAGGCATATAGTTATATTAAATTACATCAATTCAGCCTTTATACTTCTTTATTACATTATCTGTTGTACAATAAATGTTCCTTATATTATCTATTTATGTCTCACTATAACACATTTTAGTTCAACATTGCTTTAGCCTTATTTTTCTATAGTTTTATTGAAAACTAGTTGGCCAGATTAGGTTATGTTACAATCAAATTATCCAACAATGGTTTACTGTCAGTTTTGTATTTCTGCATTACATCTGATTTATTTAACTTTATGTAGCACTGGTATATTTATTATTAGATTTCAATTTGTTTATTTTTTACAGTCTTTATTATTGGTAATTAGTGGTTATTTACAATTTCAATTCCACTTTACAATCTGTCATTAGTGTTTTGGATATAGTCCTTTTTTCATGTCTACACATCATTTAGCTATGAAATTATCATACTGTTATTCATTCTCTTTATTAATTTCTGTGTTCATTAATTAACTCTTGTTGAGTACTGTTTGTATTACATTGTCAAGGAAGGTATTTGCTTAATAAGTTTAGGTCAGTGTCAATTTTACAGCTTAGGGATTTTAATCATGTTGTTTATTCCACTTATGCTTTCTTCTTTTATAATAATTCCCTTATTTGCACCTGCTAATTCATTATAATTCATATTATCTCTCTTTTGTGTTTGACCTGGATATATTTTCTTCTTCTCTGCACTGGTTCCTTCCTCATTCTTAATAAGTCTCTTCTTGATGTTGTTGTCACTGTTTTCCTTCTCACTGTTTGATGTATTGGGTAATAGACAACAAATTCATGTTGTCTCGTCGTTAGTCTAGCTTTATTTTCTTTAGTTGTACATTTACTAATAATTCTTTCTTCATTTTATTCACTTGTTTTGGCTTATGATACTTCCTTTATCCATGATTGCTTGTTCGACCTTGTAGGTATTCTTATTTGTAGTGGCTTTCAACTCATTTGTGATACGTTGATGTTGTTAGTGTTATATGTACCATTACATATTGCCTCCCTACTATAATTAATTATTTCTGAGATTCTTCTTTAGTATTGAAGAAATTATCAATTTTTTATCCTTCATTTCACTTTTTAGTCACATATAATGCCTTCATATCTCTGTCTACTTTTATACTTGTCTTCATTTCATTAAATTTCTACCTTTCGTCTTTCTTCATAAATCTGGAATCTTGATTAAATATCTTCTTGGCTGGCGTGTTATCCCTTAATTATTTATTTTCCCTAACATTTTTTTTCTATCACGTGAGCTGGGGCAGTCCAGAGCGGCACTTGTGGCTACAATACTCTACTGGCCATATTACACTTTTTTGAGATCAGAGGAACATCATCTCTGCTCATGAAAATGATTGCTGGAACATTTCTTCAGTCAATTCATTATATAAACACTTATAAGTAGTCGATTGGCGACTAATAAAAAAAACTATTGTGGTTATTCACTCTTTTGCCGTCTATATTTGATTATACACTTTCTTCTGGATTCCTTCTTATTTTCTGTAGATCTTTATTAGTTAACTTCGTTTACAAGTAGCATGTGTAAATACTTTTTATTTTTCTCTTCTTCTTGTGACAAACGTTCTTCGTCTTGATTTTTTCTTTCTTCTTCTTGATCAATTCTCTTTCTTATAATCTCCTCTACATAATACTCTCTTTGGTGGTCTTCTTCTCTTCTCTTTCAAATGTCAGATTTTTTAACATATATTCTGGATAATATTTCTTCTTATTGTCGTTGAAATCATTGTTAAAGTATCTTAGGTTTATGCAACAGTCGTTTGTCTCATCGTTGTGGATTTATTATATTATCATTTCTCTTCTTTATTCCTTCATTATAGCCTTCTCTTATATAATACTCTCTTTGGTGGTTTTCCCCTCTACTCCTTCAAATGTTTGATATTTGAACATTTATTCTGGAATATATTTCTTTAATGATGCCTGGTTATATACTCTCAATTGATGTTGTATTCCTGCAACGCTATTGTCCATCTGGTCAATCTCCCATGACTCAGTCCGCAGTTCTTCAGAAAGGATATTGATTTGTGGTCTGTCGTGACCGTTAGTGTGTAACCCAAAATGTAGGTCTGAATTTGTTACATGCAAATACAATGCTGAGTAATTCATTTTCTGTTGTGTGATAGTTGCGCTCACTTTTATTTAGTACTCGGCTTGCGAAACTAATCACAAGGTGATTCCCTTGGTCGTCTTCTTGGTATAGAACTGATTCTAGACTCACGTCGCTGGCGTCGCAATTCATGTAAACTCTCTTTTAAAGTCTGGGTGGTGTAACATTACTGATTCTAAAAATTTGTCCTTGATTAGTTGAAAGGTGGTGTCCTGTTTTGCTCCCCACTTCCACTTGTCTTTAGAGGATAGCTGGTGTGAAAATTCTGCTGTTAATTTCGAGTAATTGCTCTGGAATTTTCAATAATAGTTGCAGATGCCTAAAAATGATTGTAACTGCTTTTCGTTCTTGGATGTTGGGAATAACTATATTGACTCTATCTTTTCTTGTGATGGGGTGATGCCATTTTCTGACAGGTTGAGTCCCAGGAATTGTACTTCATCGGCGATGAACTTCGATTTTTCTAGCTTCAGCGTCACATTATTTTCTGCTAACTTCGATAATACTTGATTAATCCTACTACAATGGTCTTCCCAGTTGTCTGAGGTAATTAGCAGGTCGTCTACATATACCGTAGTAAATTGTAAGACCTCTTGTCCTAGAATTTTGTCCATACATTTTACGAATACTGCCACTGAATTTACAAGTCCAAAGGGTAGCCTTTTAAATTGATAATTGCGCCCTTAAAATATAAATGCTATATAATTTCGGTTATTGGGGTGCAATTCCACTTGCCAATACCCGCAAACGGTGTCCCAGGTACTGATGAAACGGGTACCGTAAAACTTCTTTAATATTTCTTCGATCTCCCCTGGTGATGTTCGATCATTTATTATAATTTTTTTATTTCTCTGGCATCCAAACATATTCTCACTTTGCCATTTTTCTTCGGTACTGCCACTATAGGATTAGTATATGGGGAATAACTATACTCGATAATATCTTCTTCAATGAGTCGGTTAATCTCTGTTCTGACTGCCCCTTTCTGAGAATAGGCGATAGGGTATGATTTCCTTTTAAAATCAGCTGTCTCCTTAAATTGAATTTCGCATTGAAAATTTTTATTTTTCCGGGTGTATCGGAAAATACATGTCGATATCGCTTATAAATTGTAATTAATTCTTCTACTTGATCGTTTGTTATTCGTCTATCACTTTTAGCTGTTTGGAACTTTCGGATCTCTTCTAATTTTTCTACCCACAGGTTATCTCTTTCATTTTCATAATTAATCTCTTCTCGGGGTATTGTATTCCTATAATTATTATTTTCCCTAACATAACAAATGATCCGGTCTTGAGGGGCTTCTTTTCTTCCAATTAATTCCGCCGTCCATTGTACACAATTTAAGCTCAGAGATACTTTCGCTCTGCTCATATCAATTAGAGCTGCGTATTTTCTTAATACGTCACAGCCTATTAACAAATTAAACGGTAACCCACTGGCTACTAAAAGGATTATAGGAATTGTTTTACCTTGACTGGTGACTTCTAATTGGACCTGTTTCCTTATGGTTTTATTTTGTCGTCCTGTAGCTCCGATTAGAGTGATATTATTTATTGGTAAAGTTGGTATTGCCTCCTTATATCCACTTTGTATTCTATTTAATTTCAATTGATCAATTAGTGATACATTAGCTCCTGAGTTGATAATGATTTTCGTAGTTATGCCATTCACCTCGGCAGATATACAAGCGATCTCACTGTTATTGTTATTATTTTTCGTGATTTCTTCTTCCATTAGATCTCCCCTAATATCCTTTAGATAATGGTTACGTATTATAGTAAATGTTTCGTGGTTCATCGTTTGTTGTCGTAGTCCGTCATACCCAATAGATCGGATCAGTGAGGGTTTCGTGTAAATTTTCACTGCCGCTGTCCGTTTAAAGAGATAGCACTCTCTTCACCGCTCCTCTCTGTTGTGCTAGGCGTGCGATTCTCTCTTCCTTCGGGTCTATCTGTGTTGCTATACCTTGGTTCGCTGTTATGATTTCGGCGGACATCTTCACTACTGCGACTCCTTCGCGAGTCATAACCAGACTCTCTACTTCTTACGTCCTGGCTGTATTGATTATGGTGTTCGTTAAAACTACGACGTCCCTGGTAGAAGCGCCTCCCTCCATTTTCTTCTTCAGCTCGAACGTAGTTCGTCCTTCTAAAATTTCCTTGGTTTTGGTTATTACTATTACTCAGCCTGTACTGGTTATTACTGTTGTGTGGCCGGTATTGATTGTTATTATTAGTCGGCCGGTACTGGTTTCCGCCGTTGTAATTTGGGCGATTACCGTTGTGAAATGGTTATTATTGTTATTATTCGTCCTGTAATTCGGGTTATTTCTGTTTTGCTGATAATTATCCCCATTATTAGCCGGTCTTTTATTCTGGTCGCCACTGTCCCGGTTTGGGTTGTTGTAATTGCTCCGATAATTGTTCCTGTAGCTGGTCTGGCCGTTTCGTTCAATGTACGTGTCCGGTCTCTGTCGACAACTTCGGTAATATTTTTCGTGTTCATAATTCTCCAATAATGCGGACATAGTTTGTATCGTACGTATTTCTCCGTTGAGTCTCGCTCTGGGCACGCCCTCTTCAAAATGGTATGCCAATTTGGTAACAAGGCATTCCTCATGTATCTTGGGTTCAAGGTTCCTGACCATGCACACTTTGCCCAGGAAGTATGCCGTGAGTGTTGTTCCCTTGTTGCGATCATATTTCCCATTACACAAGTCGTCGCGCACGATATTTTGCGTTGACTCGGACCAATATTTCGCTTTAAAAAGTGTTTTAAAGTCGGCATAGTTTTGTATCTCATGTCTGGTGGCAGTCCACCAGTTGTCGTACACGTCCTTAAAGTATTCGTCCAACATACTCCGTATTGTTGTCCACCTGGTTTCGCGGTTACGTGCGATATTTTCTTCGACCCTTTCAATGAATTCCATAGGATTTTTCTTGTAAGTTCTGAAACTTATCGTCTCCCGGTTGTCCACGTTTGGTATTCCCGTCATCTGGATCGGTTGACTCCGGAATAAATTAATCTCCTCTCTGAAATTGTTGAACTCTCGCCGCTGCACCTCGGCCATTTTTTCTTTATCGCTGTGGACCTGGTCCCGAACATCGTTTACTGTTGCGGTGATTTCCTCACATTTCGTTTATAAGTTCGTTTGTGCTTGCGTCAGGTCTTCTTGTTTTTTCGCAATTAATTCAAATTTATTTAATTGATTTTCTTCAATGTTATCTATTCGGTTATGAAGGTTCTCTTTCGTTTGCTGCAGTTCTTGTTGGTTCAGCTCGCACCTCTCGTTAACTTCGGAAATTTCTCGCCTTACTCCGGTTATTTCCTCTTCTATCTTCGTATTTAATTTCTCATTACTGTCTCCGATTCTTTGACTGATAATTTCTATCTTCTTGTTACTATCTTCGATGCTGTCATCTATCATCTTACTCAATTCTTGGGTATCTTCCTTCAATGATGCTATGTTTTTATTTGTCTCTTCTGTTTTCTTGTTTAATTCCCCTTTGAAATCTTCCTTTAACTAGTCGATATTTCTGGTTAATAATTCGTTATTTTTCTTCAATGCGTCTTCCATCTTTTGCTGGCTGTCTCCGTCTTTTTCTAACTGTTTTCCTTCAATTCTTCTTTCGACGAATCGGTATTTTTCTGGCTGTCTTCCATCTTCTTATTTAACGATTCCATATTTTTATTTAATTTCGCATTAAAATCTTCTTTCAATTCTTTATTATTTATTTCAATGTTTCGTTAAACTCGCCCATAAGCCTCATTATTTCCAACAGGTTTGTGTCCCCCGTTTGTGTGGGTTTCTCGGGTTGTTCCTCTGGTTGAACATGTCGGTTAGGTTCTGTAGGAGGTAATATATCTTCTACATCTCCGACTGGGGTCGCCTCCTTATCGTCCATGTTTATATCCTTCTCGAGTTCCGCCGCTCGTTTCTTGGAAGTTGCTCTCCGTTGCATTTTCAGTTTGCGTGTATTGCAGCTGCCTCGAAAATTAGGTCGATTATTTATTTTTGATTGATTAGGTTAAATATTTTTCACCTAATTCACGCCTCGAACGTTGGTCGCCACTTTGTAATAATAAGATATTACGGTCCTATTGATTCGTGTTATCAGTTTTATTAATTATTATTAAAGTTTTGTTTTTTATTATTAATTTTTTGTTTTATTGATTTATTCCATCCAATTCAACCTATTATTGAATCCAATATGAATAAATCGGTTCACTTACTGTTTGACGTTGTTTATTAAATTTGTTTAGATTGTTTATAATGTTTTTGTTCACTATCTTGAGTTCGTATCTGAATAAGTTGCGTTGACTTTTCTGCCATTAGCTGCGGTGAGTCGATCGGTACATTCCTGTATAGACATCAACATAAACACAACATGTATATGATACTTACTATCAGTTGTAGTATGCAATGGATATTAGATAATATTCTTGGTGAGAATCATTAAATTTGAATGTTCGCTCTGGCTCCTGGTACCAACCGTCTCTTGTTGCTCATCTAAGATGTAATTCTATTTTTTCAAAAATGTTAACACTTTAATTTGTTCGTAAAACAATAGTTGATTATTTAACTCAAGTAGAATGATTATTGTTACAATGTTATTATATATCTTCCTTTTAAAAATAATTAAAGTTGAACATGGACTCTAAATATTATTAAATTCTCAGGGTGGTATGACTGCATTTGGTCAAATCGATTATTTTCGGTTTGTAAATAGTTTGGTTGTTATGCTTTATAAAATTAGTAGGTTCTTTGAGTCTGCAAGATACACTTCTACAATAAAATTCACTACTGTAATAATGAGTAGGCGGAGAATAAAAATATTAATTGTTGCTTTAACATATCATAAAATATGAACGACTGTTCATGGTTTACAATTGAGGTTAAAAGCAGTTCATTGTAACCTTGCTTATTTAAAATTGATTAATTGATGCTTCTTTGAGGCATTACGTATTTAGTATATCATTATAAGGTATTAAATTCAGTGTTGAGTTCCTGAATAATCTCCAAGATTGGATATAAACAAAACAGGTAATTCAAATTAATTCGCTACGACTAGGGTACACTCATGTGTGACTTTGAGTTCATGTACTACAATTAAATACAATAACATCTTAAAATTATTAATTATTAGGGTTAATTTTCCCTTCATTGATCATTCAACGTCTCTTCTTAAACTAATACAATTGATTTCAATCAAAGAATTAAAATTGTCATTATCAAAATCTTTCATTTGATCATTGTTTATTTTATTTTTTCCAAGTCCCCTTCCTTGTGGAATTTGGGTTATTTATTAATTAATTCAAACAAATTAAATCCGCTATTAGCGTTCCTTAATTACTTAATGATTTGTTAAATAATATAATGATTATTTGCACTGATACTTGCGTATTCTGTTAATTCGAAGAATTAACACTTTTTAACTTTTTATAATTAATTAATATTTTAATTAATTTTCATAAATGTACATCACACACTGCCTATACGCATGAACTCCGTTATAGAACACTTAAAAATAGACTGCACTGTCTTCTCGGTTCGACCTAACCTCAACTCGAAGTTTCGAGGTTAGCCTGTGTATTAACAGCTGTCGGCTGTCAAACCCACGTTGTGATGGCCGTTCCGCTAACATGGAGTATCTCTCGAAGGTTGATGATGAACTGGCTATGGTTACCTGGTCGGGATTCGACATTTCGTAATTTTAATGAGCTCTGATTTGCTAATTGTCTTTATGTCGTGTACTCTCGGTGAGGTTCGTCAAAATAGACGCTTAACATAGCGTCAGTAGCTGGGTAGCTGGGTTCAAGATTATGATTTATTGGTCACATACCCAAACGCAAGGGCTTGTCACTTTCTAATTTTTTCTTATAAGTCAAATATCTTATCTATAATTACACTGACAATATTTTTATCACTCCCATCGTTTCTATCTTTTGATTACCAGTAATTTGCATACCCTCATCATATAGTTCTGATTTGGAGTTGATAAAACCGCACTTGGTATAAATTCATAATACTTCTTAAGTTACTTATTACTTTAAATACATTGTTTTTATCCCATGTGTTCATGGTGATAACATATTGTTACAGTATTATTCAATTTTCACTTCTAGTCATGTACTAATAATTATAAAATATCTATTTTCCTAGGTTCAATTCCTAGGCTTATTGTCACATATTTTGTTTATCAATAATATTACAATAATAGTAGTTGATAATAACATTTTATTATGGCCTATGCATAATGCATTGGTCATTATCACTTCTGATAGTGTCCTTTTTCTCTATCATTTGGTTTTATTACCTTAATTATAGTCTGTTAGGTGAGTTTACTATACTCTTGGAAGTTACATTTTTACATGAGTTGTAATTCTTTCAAATTATTCTCATTATGGTTTTAATATCTCTTATCAGTGTTCTGATAACACTGTTAGTATGTTGCAGTAGTTAATTCTGCATTTACAATGATAATTGCTTTGGTTTGAATTTACCATGATTACTTGTATCTAGCTGTCACTATGCTTTACTTATTATTTGTGTTATTATTACTATTCAGGTGGCTATAATCCTTGAGTTTACTTATTTGAATGTTATTCTGCCTCATTCAATGTTATTAGTTGAGTTCCTACTCTTATATAACAAGGTTACAAGATAATTTTGCTGTCTCATGCAACTATTCTATGTCAGGCATATAGTTATATTAAATTACATCAATTCAGCCTTTATACTTCTTTATTACATTATCTGTTGTACAATAAATGTTCCTTATATTATCTATTTATGTCTCACTATAACACATTTTAGTTCAACATTGCTTTAGCCTTATTTTTCTATAGTTTTATTGAAAACTAGTTGGCCAGATTAGGTTATGTTACAATCAAATTATCCAACAATGGTTTACTGTCAGTTTTGTATTTCTGCATTACATCTGATTTATTTAACTTTATGTAGCACTGGTATATTTATTATTAGATTTCAATTTGTTTATTTTTTACAGTCTTTATTATTGGTAATTAGTGGTTATTTACAATTTCAATTCCACTTTACAATCTGTCATTAGTGTTTTGGACATAGTCCTTTTTTCATGTCTACACATCATTTAGCTATGAAATTATCATACTGTTATTCATTTTCTTTATTAATTTCTGTGTTCAATAATTAACTCTTATTGAGTACTGTTTGTATTACATTGTCAAGGAAGGTATTTGCTTAATAAGTTTAGGTCAGTGTCAATTTTACAGCTTATGGATTTAAATCGTGTTGTTTATTCCACTTATGCTTTCTTTTTTTATAATAATTCCTTTATTTGCACCTGTTAATTCATTATAATTCATATTATCTCTCTTTTGTGTTTGACCTGGATATATTTTCTTCTTCTCTGCACTGGTTCCTTCCTCATTCTTAATAAGTCTCTTCTTGATGTTGTTGTCACTGTTTTCCTTCTCACTGTTTGATCTATTGGGTAATAGACAACTAATTCATGTTGTCTCGTCGTTAGTCTAGCTTTATTTTCTTTAGTTGTACATTAACTAGTAATTCTTACTTCATTTTATTCACTTGTTTTGGCTTATGATACTTCCTTTATCCATGATTGCTTGTTCAATCTTGTAGGTATTCTTATTTGTAGTGGCTTTCAACTCATTTGTGATACGTTGATGTTGGTAGTGTTATATCTATGATTACAAAATTTACATTACAAGTACAGTGTAAATAATGTATTTAGCTATAATAAATTACATTGTAAAAAGATTAATGAGTAGAAAACCTGACAACTATATATTAAATATGAAAACTACTGTACTCGCGCACAGCTTTCAGCAATTTAACCGCATACTCAGTGTTGATTCTTCTAACTTAGTATTTAGCCCATGTTTCTTGAAAATCAGAATGCACCGATTCAATACCTTGTTTACTAAAGAAACCAAGTCCTCTGTGCATTTTTGAACAGAAATAGGCGACATAAAAACACTGCATGAACTTTCGGAGTAATATTGTAACGTACCAAAATTGTAGTTACATATAAATTATATCAAATATTTAGAATAAGAATCTACCATGTACATGTCTAAGCCAAAATGACCAAAAAACCTCTAAAGTATCAAAACCAATCGTGTATCCATGGATAAATAATGTCAAAATAAGTCAACACCGTAGAAGGAAGAATTATAATTGAATGCATCATCAATATGGTCAGGAGAAGAAAAATATAAACCGAACAAATACGTTAGCAACCAGGACCCAATAGATCATATAAGTGAGGGAACATAACATATAATTGAAACGTCAGATCATATAAGTGAAACAACACATCATATAAGTGAAACGACATATAATATAAGTGAGGGAAAGTACCCTATGAGTGAAAATACCTATATATAAGAAGTAGAAGAAACCTGTATATAAGAAGAGGAAGAAATCTGTCTATAAGAAGAGGAAAGGGGTATATAATTAAGAAGAAGAAAAATGTATAATAAACAATGAAAAATATTTAACAAGGAATAAGACAATAACATTACCAGTGTGAGGAAGACACAACAAATAAGGAAAGTATTTTTAGATGGAGCAAATACCCAACTAATAAGAAGTTGATAATGCATGTATGAAGAATACCAAATAAGTGAATCATAATACCCCCAACAAGGAAGAACATGAAGAAGAAACAAGGTGACCAAGAACAAAGTGTCGACAAACTAATAAGCAGCCACAAACAATAATAGTGAGTGACTTATATATGTGCATCGATTAATAATAAAATATCACAATCCCAAACTAAACAACACAAACAATAAAAGTGCAATGTTTATGGAAAATGAAGATAAGAAGTGTTAACAAAGAAAGATAGCAACCCCAAATAAACAACACAAACAATTAGTGTATGATTTATGAAACAAGAATGTAATAAAATAAAAACATAGAAGGACCACAAATGTACTGATAATGAAGAGAGAAATAATTGCTCAATAATGACTGAAATTTAATATAAAATCCTTAATAAGATATATGTTTAAATATCAAGAGAATTAAGGGTAAAACCAATACAGAATGTAATTATTAAAGTATGAAAAATAAGACAACCTGTAGTAAATAACGAAACAGTTTACCCAAACCCAAATGTAAACACATAATATGAATGACAATAACAAGTTAGAATTAAATAATAATGTGTAAACAAATAGTATATATTGTAAATAAAATAAGGAAAATATTGTACTAGATAATAGTAATAACATATCATGGTAAATATAAGAATTAAGCAAGAAAATGAACAAATCCAGATAAGCATTTTTATCAATTCAGTAGGATACACATAACATCAACTGAACAGAATGTGCAACACAGAATCACAAATAACAATTAGAAAAATGCAGACAAAAGTAATTATTCAAATCAACAACCAAACTAGGATAAATGAGTAACATAATGAACCCAGTATGAATTGAGAAACACAATTATATACTCTATATTGTTTAAACAAACCATAGCCAGATTACCAAAACACAAGGTGACTATCAGATTTACACAAAATACTCACTTAAACTTAATAAAGGAGAGGAAAATAGTTTGACAGTAGTAACTAGAATACTGAATACCTCTTTGAGAAACTTTAACAGACATTAAATACATAAATTTATATAAAAATAATAATAAACGAATATACATGTCAAATGGGACTAGATGTAAATAGCAATCCTACTGAGAATTATGAATAATTAACAGAGCAGGAAGTATTATGCATACAAGACAAACAGTAGACAAAATCTAAGAACACCTTAATGAAAAAAAATACATCCATAAATCACAAATAATAATAAAATATGTATATCAATATGACAGAACTATGACATGGTGTATTAACGCCATACAGTGTAAATAAATGAAGCATCATAAATGGAAACAAATCTTCACAAAAATGTATGAATATTTAAGGTACAAGATAAACCCCAAAGAAATGTGTTATTATCAGATATTATTAGAATTAGTAAATATAAATGCAAGGACATATAAGGCTTTCACGCCTGAAAAGCATTTGACAGAATTGTACATATTTTAGTATTTAGGAGTAGTTATTAAGAGAAAAGGACTCTAAATATTGTAACGGTACATAACCCGGTCCCAATAAATTAACTTATGTAATACCATAAAGGTCAGAAATGGGTAACCTATAACGAGCTCAAAATTAAATTGTATCACTAAACATTGTAAACGATTAGAGTGATATACAGTGACAAGTGAGTTATAGTGTACCCATTGAGGTAAAAAGTGAAAGTGAAGGGAACTTCTTACAGAATGGTGCTGTAGGAGTGAGAATTATAAACGATTATGGTAGACTATAATGCTACTAACTGATTATGTATTTTGTTAATTTATTGTAATGTTTATATTGTGTAGACAACCAAGTTTAATACCTAAGTTAATTTTATATTTTTTTACAATATTTGTGTTATAGTATAAGATAACCCAGGGTTCGTTTTAAAAAACATAAAAGATTTAAATATCAGATGATAATAAAAAATTAAAATAATACTCTATGAGGGAAATGGCAGAAGGAAGTAGTGCAGTGTAGGAATACTATGAGAGACTAATAAATAATATATAAATTCATTTAAAGTTAATAAAAATATTAAATACTTACATCCAGAGTTATAAGAAAATAAACAGAAACCTATTATGTAAACCAAATTGGGAAAGAAACCGAAATTAAAAAGAATTATTTTTTGTAAATAAAATATAAATTTATAATAATTACAAACTGCCTATATACTAAAAAGTAAACAGCATAACCAATAAAAAGATATAAAAAATTATGGGTTACTAAGAGTAACGAAAAATAACAAGTATGGTTAATCGAATTTAGAAATTACACCTGGCGAGTTGACAAAATGATGCGACCACAATTTTATTAAAATATCCTTTTAGAAACCTTGGAGAAGTGAAAAATTAGTACAAAATTAAACGACAGTATGAACATTGTATAATCCTACTTTATTTATCAAAGTTAAATTGCTATACTCCATAATATAAGTGAAAGAAAACCTTTTTGGACGATCAGGCCTAAGTTCGCTATGTTTCAAGTTTGACGATATAATAGTGGCCAGACGGTAATGAAATTACAACCAAAGACGGACACCACCGGAGAAACGGCTTCATTCAAGTAAGAACTGTAAGAAGAGAGGTAATATAAACATTTCGTTTAATATTTAACGAAGAAAACTCATTCCGAATGGTTGTATAGAACAAAGACTATTAAAAATTAATACATGTTCTAATGAAACCAAACGCACTCTGCTCTCTTACGGACATTTCCTGAACTACGTACTAAGCAAAAATAAACAAATTTTGAATATTTTTCGGTATTTGTAAAGCGTAGTATAATTATCCATTTCTGCCCATCTCATAACAAAAAGAACTTACCCTTAACCCTGGGGAAATAACAAAGAATTATGTATTGATTGATGTTTTAAATATAGTATAAAATTTGGTCAAAAACCATATATATTTTTTTGACAATTCCTTGTGTACTCAATGAAGTCGATATCTTGTTTTTAATTAAGGAAAAGATCGATTGTGAGATTTGTATTTTGGCAGAAGAGAAAAAACCCAATAATATTTTTTAATAAATATTATTGAAAAATTGAGATTTAAAAATAAAAATGTGTGTACTTTCTTGTAGTGGGTAGTTGTATTAAGTTACAGAACAGCTAAGAAGAAGACGATCCACCAGGTCGTCTACTGCCACAGTGTTGTCTGGTTAATCTATATTTGGAGACTAGTGTTAAAGTCAGCTGATTCGGTGCATGGCGAATATTTGAAAATATAGAAATCGTTCAAACCGAGGGTAAACCAACGGTACTAGCTCTCTCTTCAAAATCAGGCTAAACAACTTCCCTACTTGACCCAAATCACACACCCTCGATTTCTGCTTTGTTTGAGTAACATGACCAACCACTTTATTTAAACTTCGGTCTTTATAATTCATAAGTGGCGACTGCGGAGAGGCGGAAACATTAACACCTCTAAAGAAAAAACCGCTACGTTACAGATTGGCGAACCCAACATTGGGGGCTTAATTAAATAAGACGAGCACTCAATAGGCAAATAAAACAAAGTTTCCATTAAGTAAAAAACCTACCTCTAGAAAAACCGCTACGTTATAGAATTGGCGCTCAACGTAAAAGGGCTGTAATTAGAAAAGAATTTTTATATTTAATAAATTAATATACCAAAAATCTAATTATCGTCGGCAGTTATGAGAAAACAAGAAATGCATAATACCCGAGGCAGATCGAAGAAAAGGGCAGAAGAAAAGGAGAAGGAAGAAGGTGGACAGGAACAAGAAATAGAATTAGTCACGGACAGTGAAATGGACCAACAGACAGGCGATAAAGAAGAAACCGAAGTAGTTATGGACCCGGAAAAGGAAATAGTTGAAGAGGATGCCCAAGGGGACCAACCAGAAAAAGCGGAAGCCAGAAGAGAACCAGATTGGCAAGAAATGATGAGGATGATGATGGAGCAAATTGATAGCATTAAGGAAAGCAATAAACAAAGCATAGATGAAAACTGAAGGAAACAAAATGAAACCTTGAGCGAAAAATTTGATAAAATAGATGAGAATTTTAAGAAACAGGAGGAAAACTCGAAGAAAACCAATGAGGAAAATAAGGAGAATTTTAAGAAACAGGAGGAACAAAATAGACAGACCAATGAGAAAATCGATAGCATTCAGGAAAGTTTAGTCAAACAATTAAATGAAAAAATAGAGACCATTCATGGAAATATCAAACAAACCATGAATGAACAATACCATAAACTGAAAGAAACTGTTGAAGGACAAAGAGAAGAGATGAATGCAAAATTTGAAGAGAATAAAGAAAGTTTAAAACAATTTGAGGGTAAAATGGAGAATTTCAATAAGGAGATATGGGAAACTTTCGGGGAGAAGTTTGAAAATGTTAATACACTTAGCCAAAAAGCAGATACATACAAGGAGGAGACAAATAAACAAATGGACAGTGGTTTTAATAATTTGGATGAAATGTTAGACAGCACTTCCGAAGGTATTATAGTAAGTCCAAACACAGAAGAGAGTAGGAAGGAAATAGAAATTACAGAATACCAAGGTGTAATGCCATCGGAAAATAAAAATAGCCACAACAAAAAGGATGTTCAAACCGTGGAAAAGAAGACCAAGAAAATAATAAAAACATGTAGAAAGAGAATAATAAATACCAAGGAAGAATGGGAGATGATTACAGGTGGATTAATTAAGGTATTCAACCTTCCAATTAACGAACAGAGGGAGTTAATTAAGTTTACATCCCAGTTAGATGTGTCAATGATGGAAGTGTATCAGACAATATCAGTCGTATCTTCAAGACGGAATACAACATTCAAATATTTGGTAAATAATCCAGAGGTAAAAGGGAATGAAATGAGATTAAATATGAGCAAATATGTTATGTCAGAGGAGGTGCAATACCTGTTAGTTAAAAAAGAACTAACAATGACAGAAAACCGTGACTTCTATGAAGACTTTGTATCAGCTGAGTTACGATGCCAGGTAAAAGAGAGGTATATAACAAATACCAAAATCATTATGAATACCCCAGTAATCCGAGTAAAGGGAGTACCTGAATTAATGGACCATGGTTAAACTAAACAATAACCAACCAGAAAAAAGGGGACTGAAATTCTGAAAACCGACCCAGCAACCCATTGAATGGCGGAAGAAAACCCCAAAATTCTAAAAGCATGTAAGGACATCTTACTCAAGTTATTTTGAAACCATATAATTTAAAGTGAAGAGACTAAAACCCCAAAATTCCAAAAAATGTAAGAACAACTTACTCAACAATTTATCCAGAACAAGACGATTTAATAAAAACTATGTAAGGACAACTTACTTAATTTATTAAGAAATAATACGATTTAAGATATTTCGAAACCAGTTGATTTAACAAAAAAAAGAACAGATTAGTAAATAAGAGTTATAAAGAATTGATTTAAAATGAAATAATAGGAAAAAGTAATATTTTTAATGGTAACAAACAGAAGAAAAATTAAATGAACAAAAACAATTGATGGTAATGTGCTCAGATAAGAAGAATAAAGAATAATTTAATGACTCCAATGAAACTGAAGGAGGATGATAATTAATACAATAATTAGAATTTCTCGGAATTGAAGATTATATAAGAAGAAATGATACGGAGAAAATATGTCACAAGAAGGAAAGTCAAAAGGATTTTAAAATAATGCCTATCAATAATGTTATATGCTATTAGTTAACGGAAAAGAAGAAGGAATCAAGGAGAAGAAGAAATATATAAATAAATGCAAACAGCTACAGTATGAAGAATCCGAAAAGTGTTTAGTACTAGTCGCTAATTGACTACTACTTATAATCCTTTTATTTTATGTATTGACCGTAGAAATGTTCCGGCAATAATTTGTATGAGCAGGGATGATGTTCCCCTGGTCTCAGAAGGTGTAAGGATGGACAGCGGAGTATGGACCCAAAAGTGGCCACCCGACTGGTACCACCGCACAAGATAGGGAAAAATGTTAGGGAAATTGAATATTTAAAGGGATAATAAGTATAAAATAGCTGTAGATTGATATTAGATTCCAGAAGTATAAATGAAGAAAATAGAAGGAAGATAGCAGATCAATGCTTAATTGATAAAGATAATTTATAGAAGTAAATAGAAATGAGTGTTAAAACAAGTTTAATATGATTAGTGTGACCAGTCCTTATCAAATAAAATGTGGAAGTACCACTACCCAGAGAAATAAATAATTGATGAATTTGCCTCCAAGAGAGAGAGAGTAGAGTAAGAAAACAGCAATTACCACCAATCGGAATTACCAGTCAGTTTACAACCAGTTTGAAATAAATGAAACACTATTATGAAGAATAAAGCCAAGACTATTAGGAGAATTGAAACAATCAACAATTTATTTGAATAAACGAGTAAAACTAAAATAAATTTGTTCTAGTGGGGGGGCTTTATGTAACGGTACATAACCCGGTCCCAATAAATTAACTCATGTAATACCATAAAGGTCAGAAATGGGTAACCTATAACGAGCTAAAAATTAAATTGTATCACTAAACATGGTAAACGATTAGAGTGATATACAGTGACAAGTGAGTTATAGTGTACCCATTGAGGTAAAAAGTGAAAGTGAAGGGAACTTCTTACAGAATGGTGCTGTAGGGGTGAGAATTATAAACGATGATAGTAGACTATAATGCTACTAACTGATTATGTATTTTGTTAATTTATTGTAATGTTTATATTGTGTAGACAACCAAGTTTAATACCTAAGTTAATTTTATATTTTTTTACAATATTTGTGTTATAGTATAAGATAACCCAGGGTTTGTTTTAAAAAACATAAAAGATTTAAATATCAGATGATAATAAAAAATTAAAATAATACTGTATTAGGGAAATGGCAGAAGGAAGTAGTGCAGTGTAGGAATACTATGAGAGACTAATAAATAATATAAAAAATTCATTTAAAGTTAATAAAAATATTAAATGCTTATATCCAGATTTATAAGAAAATGAACAGAAACCTATTATGTAAACCAAATTGGGAAAGAAACCGAAATTAAAAAGAATTATTTTTTTGTAAATAAAATATAAATTTATAATAATTACAAACTGCCTATATACTAAAAAGTAAACAGCAGAACCAATAAAAAGATATAAAAAATTATGGGTTACTAAGAGTAACGAAAAATAACAAGTATGGTTAATCGAATTTAGAAATTACACCTGGCGAGTTGACAAAATGATGCGACCACAATTTTATTAAAATATCCTTTTAGAAACCTTGGAGAAGTGAAAAATTAGTACAAAATTAAACAACAGTATGAACATTATATAATCCTACCTTATTTATCTAAGTTAAATTGCTATACTCCATAATATAAGTGAAAGAAAACCTTTTTGGACGATCAGGCCTAAGTTCGCTATGTTTCAAGTTTGACGATATAATAGTGGCCAGACGGTAATGAAATTACAACCAAAGACGGACACCACCGGAGAAACGGCTTCATTCAAATAAGAACTGTAAGAAGAGAAGTAATATAAATATTTCGTTTAATATTTAACGAAGAAAACTCATTCCGAATGGTTGTATAGAACAAAGACTATTAAAAATTAATACATGTTCTAATGAAACCAAACGCACTCTGCTCTCTTACGGACATTTCCTGAACTACGTACTAAGCAAAAATAAACAAATTTTGAATATTTTTCGGTATTTGTAAAGCGTAGTATAATTATCCATTTCTGCCCATCTCATAACAAAAAGAACTTACCCTTAACCCTGGGGAAATAACAAAGAATTATGTATTGATTGATGTTTTAAATATAGTATAAAATTTGGTCAAAAACCATATATATTTTTTTGACAATTCCTTGTGTACTCAATGAAGTCGATATCTTGTTTTTAATTAAGGAAAAGATCGATTGTGAGATTTGTATTTTGGCAGAAGAGAAAAAAACCCAATAATATTTTTTAATAAATATTATTGAAAAATTGAGATTTAAAAATAAAAATGTGTGTACTTTCTTGTAGTGGGTAGTTGTATTAAGTTACAGAACAGCTAAGAAGAAGACGATCCACCAGGTCGTCTACTGCCACAGTGTTGTCTGGTTAATCTATATTTGGAGACTAGTGTTAAAGTCAGCTGATTCGGTGCATGGCAAATATTTGAAAATATAGAAATCGTTCAAACCGAGGGTAAACCAACGGTACTAGCTCTCTCTTCAAAATCAGGCTAAACAACTTCCCTACTTGACCCAAATCACACACCCTCGATTTCTGCTTTGTTTGAGTAACATGACCAACCACTTTATTTAAACTTCGGTCTTTATAATTCATAAGTGGCGACTGCGGAGAGGCGGAAACATTAACACCTCTAAAGAAAAAACCGCTTACAACCAGTTTGAAATAAATGAAACACTATTATGAAGAATAAAGCCAAGACTATTAGGAGAATTGAAACAATCAACAATTTATTTGAATAAACGAGTAAAACTAAAATAAATTTGTTCTAGTGGGGGGGCTTTATGTAACGGTACATAACCCGGTCCCAATAAATTAACTCATGTAACCGCTACGTTACAATATATACAACGAGTGTTAGTATTAACATATATTATAATAAAGTGGCAAAAACTTAAGTAAGTTATAACTAAGAACCACGAAAGGTGCATTATCGAAAATTTATTTATGTTAATTATGGACGGATTTATAGCTTGAGTAGACTCAAATTAAATAGCCAAGCATCCGAAAAATAGTGATACCATTAATTTCTTAATCCGAAATGTACTAAGAGAGTTATAGACAATAATAAGTTTTCCTTCAATTCCAAAAGAATTGATAGCATCATCGCCGTACTCTCAAACCCAAAGACCGATGCTAAGAAATAAAATTTCCTAATTTATTAAGGCATATGGGTACGAGATTAACAGATATTCAACCAATAGGAAGCGCTGATTTCAAGTGACGCCGACAGCGACTTCGAAGGAAAGGACTACTAGCTTTTTGACCATCATAGTAAACGGAACGAATCTTCAACGGGAACAAGAGTTTAAAAATGTGCGCGCTCCCTAGTATAAACAAGTAAATCTAACCTCACTAAAGTGTATAACCTATAGCGAGTGAAATGCAACGAGTGATGTGAAATAATAAACCAACCATTGCCAGTGTATAATATCGGCAATGATGAGTGGGAAATTAAGGGAGTACCTAGTATTAGCGATATTTTAATGAAATCTAATATTTACCAAATAATAAATTTTTACGTTGGTACTACTTTAGTCAAGTACAATTGTACATGGCTAAACTAATTAATAATTGTTAATTAACCAGTATTTGAACAGAAGTTCTCAATTTTAATCGTTTAAAAAAAAATATTATTGATTTTCGAAGAAGATGACAATTGAATTTAATATTATAACGAACATTGAAGTAAACAAGGTAAAATCTAGATGCTAACTTGACTATAACTAATACGAAGTCAAATCATTTATAGATAATAACAGAGAACAATCATTAAAGTTAATAAACAATGAACTTACCATGAATAAATATTATGTATTGTTATAAGATTTCAATGCCATCAATTTAAATATTTTATTAACTCACTTAGAGTAAAAGGCAATCTAACCTACACGTTACGAAAGGTGTAACAGTCATACTGAGTTGTGCTTTAAAATTATACAAGCTTGAATATACTCAATTGAAATGAGTTTATAAATTAATTATATTATTTTTTTTTTATTAATAACCATCCAAGTAATATTATTCTGACACACAGCATTTTCAATCGTGTCATACACTCAAATACATAACCTATGAGTTGATACCAGGTGGACCAAATACGATAATTTTCAATATCATAATTAAACTTGTTTTCTTGATTTGTAATCACTCTCTATAATATATTATTATTATATTTTAGCATTTTTGTATCCTGTATCATGTTAAGTAAAAGAATTCACGACTTTTGGTAATTGTAAACAAAAAACCTAACCAAACAAGGTTAACACCATACAATATAAATAATCAGTGTTACCAGCCCTGAGCTTTAAGAATCTCGGTAACTGGCTAACTTATTTTTTGATGTTTATAAATTGTTTTAAAGGGTTCTAATTGAAATTAACTTATTGTTAATAAAATACAAATTTACTTACACTTGAATCAGTCTTTCATTTCAAAGTAGGCAATAACGAAAATATTAACAGATCAATTATTTTACAAAGTGGCAGTACGGCGAACGAGCGGCCAATATTTGAAACTGCAAAACAGTATCAAATATACAAAATCATTTTATTTACTGTGCATACACAAATACACTTGTGACATATTTTATAAACTGTGTTGTGCCATTTCAGTATATTACAGGACCTATTTTGGGAAGATTGACTACAATAATCAGTGGTAAGTGAAAGGTAAATCTACCAGTGCTCCAAGAGAATTTAAACATTACTTTTAAACCGTTTGAACAAACAAATTAATAATAATAATTAAACACAGTAAATTACCGCTAATTATAGAGTGGCGTCCAACGTCTGAGCAGCGAATTAGGTCGATAATACCTAGTTAAATAAATAAATACCGAATATTTTAAACCTAATTCGAACAGCAGTTACATTACAAGGCTACAAAGATGCATAAGAGTGCGACTTCCAAGAGACGAGCGGCTTAAGCCGAAAAAGAAACTAGGATGGAGGAGAAGGAAGCGACATCAGCCGAAGATGTAGAAGAAAGTCTGACCGTAGTGAAAGATAGACAACCCGAACAGGTGGAGGAACTCCAGCAACCAGAAAACCAACCGGAAGTAAACCAACCTGAGAAACCAACGCAAACAGAGAACATGACGATGCAAGAAATGTTCAGGCGAATGATGAATAAAAATTGATGAAGGGCAAGAAGATAACAAGAAGGACATGGAATCGCTAAACAAGAAAATAGAAGAAGGACAGAAGAAGATGGAAGAAGGCCAGAAGAAGAACATAGAATCTTTGAAGGAAGATTTAAATAATAAAATAGATGAAACGAATAAGAAGACTGAGGAACCAATAAACAAGAAAACGGAAGACGGCCAGAAAAAGATGGAAGACACTTTAGACCAAACTAATAAGAAGATGGAAGACGGCCAGAAAAAGACGGAAGAATTATTAATAAAGAATATAGAATTAATCAAAGAAAATTTATCTGAAGAATTGGGAAATAAAATTGGAGAAACCAATAAGAAAATAGATGAATTGAATGAGCAGATCGACAAGAAAATCGAAGCAATCCAATTCGATAACCAGAAAATATGGCAACAGATGGCCGACAATAACAACAGGACAGAAGAGATTGCTAAGACAACCATCGAGACAATAAACAAGAAGATGGAAGAAAATAAGGAAGCAACGGAGGAAAAGATGGAGACGGCCGTAACGGAAATCAGAAAGGACATTTCGGCAATACAACAAGAATGCGAACTAAATAAACAAGAAATCACGCAGACTAAAGCAGACATCAACGACAGAATAAATACTATTGAAGAAATCCGAACGAGGCAGCTAGAAGCAGTCGAACTTAAACAAGCAGACCTGGCACTAACGCACACAACCTTAGGAGAGAAGTGTGAAGCATCAAACACAACAGTAAATGCAGTAAAAGACCAGGTAAACAGTGACAAAGAGCGGCTGACCGAACAACAGCAGCGAGAGTTCAACAATCTCCGAGATGAAATAAATAACACTAGAACATTCCCAGTTACAATGACGGGAAAACCACACATAGACAGCCGGGAGAGCATCGACTTCAGGACATACAAGAGGAACCCAATAGAATTCCTGGAAAGGGTCGACGAGACACTAACCAGAAATAGAGAAAGTCGATGGACGGTCATCAAGGGAATGCTGGATGAATACTTCAAAAACGTCTACGATAACTGGTGGACGGTGTCCAGGCACGAAGTGCAAAGCTATGCAGCGTTCAAAGCGGTCTTCAAAAAAAAGTACTGGTCCGAGTCAACACAAAATATTGTCCGGGACAACATCAGTAACGGAAAATATGATTACAGTACTGGACTATCAATGACAGCGTACTTTTTAGGTAAGATATGCCTGGCCAGAAATCTTGAGCCAATAATACGAGAAGAGTGTCTAATGACCAAATTGGCATATCACTTTCACGGAGGGGTATCACAAGGGAGGTTAAATGGACAAATAAAAACAATCCAAGCAATGTCCGCACTACTGGAGAACCACGAACAGGAACGATACTACCAAAGGAATCGACAGAGGCCAGGACCATGTTATGACCGGAGTAGACCTGGTAATAATAACCACAACAATAACAATGATAGGCCCAACTACAGGGGAAATTTTAACAACCCAAGCCAGTTTAATAATGACCAGAATCCGCGGCCAAATAATAATAGTAATAATACTAATAACAATGGTCGTGACAATAATAACCCCAGGCCAAATAACTACAACGGTAATAACAATAATTACCGGCCAAATAATAGTAATAACAACTACAGACCTAATAATAATTACTACCGGCCTAATAACAATAATAGTGGCAATTACCGGCCAAACAATGGGAACAACAACGGTAGCAATAATTACCGGAGAGTACATTATGCCCATGCTAGTCGTGATAACAATGGGAGATGATATTACCAAGGTCGTCGAAGTTACCAGGGACATAACAGCAGAAGCAGCAGCGACAGTGAGAGACCAGAGTCCGGGTATAATACCAACAGGAGCCGTAGCAGTGAAGATACTCAACGGGTACCAGACCATGGAAACGACTATCACGCTGGAAACAGGCCAGAACCACGGGAGCAAAACGCACCCAACTCTACAGACAGGAACACTGAAGATGGTGACCTGCATTTAAATGGACAACGGCAGTGAAAACCGTAAGGTCACCCTCACTGAACCGATCTATTGGGTCTAACGTAGTGAACAACAACAAGAAACCAATTATAATCATTCAAAATAATTATCTGAAGAACATTAGAAATGATTTATTAGAAGAAAAGGACAATAATATCGACGATACCATTAACAATGAAATAGCATATGTAGCAGTACACGTCAATGGGATACATACGACTGCGATGATTGACACTGGAGCAAATGTCTCGTTAATAGATAAAGTCGAACTAAATCGAATACAGGCTGAGAATAAGACCGTAATACCAACATTACCAATTAACAACATAGTATTAATTGGAGCAACAGGTCGACAACACAAGACCATACGGAACCAAGTTCAGCTAGAAATATCCAGCAATGGTGAAACAATCCCCATGATCTTTTTGGTAGCAAGCGGGCTACCTTTTAATTTATTGATTGGCTGCGACATATTGAGGAGATATGCGGCCGTAATTGACATGAGCAGAGCCTAGGTATCTCTGAGCTCAGGTGATATTAGATGGACGGCGGAATTAATTGGAAGCCGAGAAGCCCATCCCGACCGTGTAATATATTATATCAGAGAAGATCATGACCAGAGAGGACAAATATCAACCAGTGGAAAAATTCACCAAGACAAGGGAGACACCTTATGAGTAGAAAAATTAAATGAAATCAAAAAGTTCCAAGCAGCCAGAGTCGACAGAAATTTAACGGATGACCAAATTGCAGAATTAATAAACATCTATAACCAATATAGACATGTGTTTTCAGACACACCAGGGAAGGTGAAGAACTTCCAATATGAAATAAAATTTAAAGACCAAGCAGAGTTTAAAAGGAAGTCATATCCTATAGCTTTTTCTTTAAAAGAAGCAGTACGTCTGGAAATACAACGGCTATTTGAAGATGATATAATTGAATTGAGTAACTCCCCATACACAAATCTAATCGTGGCGGTACCTAAAAAGAATGGTGCGGTAAGAATCTGCCCAGACGCCAGGAAGATTAATAAAACAATCATCAATGACAGGACATCGCCTGGAGAAATCGATGAAATACTAAAGAAATTTCATGGAATAAAATATATCAGTATATGGGACAACGTATGTGGGTATTGGCAGGTGGAATTACACCCCAATAGCAGAAAATACATGTCCCTTATATTTGAAGGACGTAGCTATCAATTCAAAAGGTTACCCTTCGGCCTAGTAAATTCCGTAGCCGTATTTGTCAAATGTATGGATGATATTTTAGGACAAAATACACTTCAGTTTACAAAAGTGTATGTCGATGATTTGCTCATTACCTCCAACAATTGGGAGGAACACTGCACCAGGATGGAACAAGTATTGAGGAAATTAGATGAAAATAACATCACCCTCAAATTAGAAAAGTCCAAACTAATAGCTGATGAGGTACAATTTCTTGGATTTAATTTATCTGAAACAGGCATAACACCATCCCAACAAAACGTGGAAGCTATACAGCGTTTTCCCACACCCAAGAACAAGAAACAACTACAATCGTTTCTTGGCATTTGTAACTATTATAGAAAATTTCAAGGTAATTACTCTGAACTAACTTCTAAATTCGCACAACAACTTTCATACAAAGATAAGTGGAGATGGGGACCCGAACAGGACACCACATTCCAAATGATAAAGGGGAAATTTCTAAACACTGTGATGTTACACCACCCAAACTTTAATAAAGCCTTTTTTATGAACTGTGATGCAAGCGATGTAAGTCTGGGATCCATATTATACCAGGAAGATGAGGAAGGCCATCATCTATTAATCAGTTTTCCCAGTAGGACACTTAATAAATGTGAACGCAATTACCACACAACGGAGAAGGAAACTCCTCAGCATAGTGTTCGCATGTGAGAAATTCCGAACATACGTTCTAGGATACCAGCTGACAGTAAGAACGGATCACAAATTTATCTCATTTTTAAAGAACTGCCGATTAAAACATGGAAGGATAACAAGGTGGGCTCTAACACTTTAAGAATACAACATACAATGGGAATATATTCCTGGAAAAAGCAATATTGCAGCAGATGTATTATCCAGGGTGAACATACAGGACCAAACGTTCGATGGAGAGAAGGAGACCATCGCCAAGGTATATCACATATTAAAGGACAAAACAGAGTTAGCAAATATCATAAGCGACCTTAAACTACATCAACAAAATGATCCCAAAATCAAAAACATATTGCAAGATTAGTAGAACAAGACGACCAATTGCTCCATATTATTGTGTGCATGACAATTTACTGTTCATAAAAACAAGACAGTCAAATAACCAGTGGAAGATCCTAGTACCAAAAAACAGAGAAAGAAATTACTATAGACCATCACATAAGGTATGGACACATGGGAGCCATGAAGGTGGTTAAAGCACTAGACGAGCATGTGTATTTCAAAGACATGAATCGCAGAGTAAGAAAATATATCAAACACTGTCATCTATGCCAACTGGTAAAATGCAATAATGAGAAAAAAGAGGGAGTCATGATACCTATTACCTCTGCTGAGAAACTAGATAAAGTGTTTGTGGATATTTGTGGACCATTCCCGCGTAGTGGCGGAAGACATCAGTATAAATTCTTAATAATAATTTCTGACCATTACACCAAATTTACCAAGCTCTACGCCATAAATAGAGCCACTACAAACAAACTATTGGAAGTAATCATACTAAAGTACATCCCAGAATTTGGAAAACCTAAGTCCATAATCACGGACCACGGGACACAGTTCAGAGGAAGAAAAGGGAAAGATACATTACTAAACCATGGTGTAAAAACATACAAAATCTCTGTATACCATCCTAACAGCAATCCTGCTGAAAGAGTCCTAAGAGAGGTGGGAAGAATATTGAGGACATATTGCTATAAACAACAACGGAGATGGGAAGAGTATTTATCCCCAGCAGAAGATTTTATCAATTTAGCATGTCATCAATCGACAAACGAACCACCCTACACAGCTATGTTTGAAAAGAGACCACCCAGAGAAATAACCGAGATGGTTAATTTTCCGCAAGGAAATGAATATAATTTAATCAATTAAAATTCTATAATAATGCAGCGGAGCGAGCAGAAAAGCTCAGAGTTAAATACAAAAAATTGCAACCTAAAATAATCACATACAAAGTGGGAGATAAAGTATTATTGAAAAACAGAGAACCCCCAAGCGCTATTGAAGGAATTGCCAAGAAATTATTACTGCTTTACACGGGCCCATATACTGTAACAAAAGGTAACATGAATAATACTTATGAAATACAAGAGCTATGACAAAAAGAATCAAGGGAAATTACAATCAAACATCATTGAAGAAATATATTGAAGATTAACTAACATGAAGAAACCAGAATATGATAGTGAAAAATACTTAATGATGATATTAATTGTGAAAATGATAATTATGAATATAAAAATGAGTGTTGACAAGCTGTTAATATAATAATATATTAATGTGTACCCAAAGGAATAATGTATAATATGATGAATAATGTGTTTTAACATCTTACCCGTACTTAAAAAAGAAAAAATACGAGAAAGACACCTTCCAACTTGGCATAAACTATATAATTCCGAGAGCCAGTCAACCAGTTAATGACATCTTACCCGTACAAGAAGAAAAAAAAAATATACGAGACGGACACCCAACATCCACGGCATGAATTAATATTTCCAACAGCCAGTCAACCAGTAATTAACATCTTTCCCGTACTTAAAAAACAAAAAATACGAAAGGGACAAATAACAACTTGGCATAAACTATAAAATTTCCAAGAGCCAGTCAACAAGTAATTAACATCTTACCCGTACTTAAGAAGAAAAGATAACCTACGATGAGATTACAAAAAAAGGAGGAAGACAAAAGTAAATGAATATTATTATAAAATGGATATACAATATACGAGGCATGAAACAAAACCAAACGAGAGCCTATGGAGTGAAATATGACACAGATATGTGGGTAAAAGGAAGATACAGAGAAATATAAAGTGATATAAAGCGGACTACCAAAAGAAAGATTAATTGATACCGAAGAATAATGAAAATACCATACTAAAGAAGGGAATCATGAGAAGATACCAATGAAGAACTGTAAACGGAGTTATCCTAGAGAAATATATGAAGATTAAGTTAAGATGAATCAAGAAGAGAAGAATATAAGTATGTATAAACCGCAAATGCGTGAAGTAATCCCAAGAATGTTTATTATTAGTCGGAAGATTGACTACTTTTATTTTATGATATGAATTGACTGAAGAATTATTCCAGCAATCATTTGTATTTTGAAAAGAGATGATTTACCTCTGAATTTATTTGATGTTAGTATGGCCAGCAGAGAATGGAGATCAAGCGAACCACTCTGATCTGCCCCAGCTAAAAATGTTAGGGAATTGTAGAATTAAATAGTCTAGGGAAGACAATTACAAAGGAAAAAATATAATATATGATTCACAAAAGAAAATGGAAGGATATAAGAAGAACAGAAGATTCAATATGAAGGAGAGTACAACATTTGATACATTCTTCATTAAGTTAGTATAGGGATTCAGAAGTAATCAATTCTTATAGGAAGGCATATGTAACGTACCAAAATTGTAGTTACATATAAATGATATCAAATACTTAGAAAAAGAAACTACCATGTACATGTCAAAGCCAAAATGACCAAAAAACCTCTAAAGTATCAAAACCAATCGTGTATCCATGGATAAATAATGTCAAAGTAAGTCAACACCGTAGAAGGAAGAATTATAATTGAATGCATCATCAATATGGTCAGAAGAGGAAAAATATAAACCGAACAAATATGTTACCAACCAGGACCCAATAGATCATATAAGTGAGGGAACATATCATATAAGTGAAACGACATATAATATAAGTGAGGGAAAATACCCTATGAGTGAAAAAACCTATGTATAAGAAGAAGAAGAAACCTGTACATATGAAGAGGAAGAAATCTGTCTATAAGAAGAGGAAAGGTGTATATAATTAAGAAGAAGAAAAATGTATAATAAACAATGAAAAATATTTAACAAGGAATAAGACAATAACATTACCAGTGTGAGGAAGACACAACAAATAAGGAAAGTATTTTTAGATGGAGCAAATAACCAATTAATAAGACGTTGATAATGCATGTATGAAGAATGCCAAATAAGTGAATCATAATACCCCCAACAAGGAAGAATATGAAGAAGAAACAAGGTGACCAAGAACAAAGTGTCGACAAACTAATAAGCAGCCACAAACAATAATAGTGAGTGACTTATATAAGTGCATCGATTAATACTTAAATATCACAATCCCAAACAAAACAACACAAACAATGAAAGCGCAATGTTTATGGAAGCTGAAGATAAGAAGTGTTAACAAAGAAAGATAGTAACCCCAAATAAACAACACAAACAATTAGTGTCTGATTTATGAAACAAGAACATAATAAAATAAAAACATAAAAGGACCACAAATGTACTGAAAATAAAGAGAGAAATAGTTGCTCAATAATGACTGAAATTGAATATAAAATCCTTAATAAGATATATGTTTAAATATCAAGAGAATAAAGGGTAAAACCAATGCAGAATGTAATTATTAAACTAATAAAAATAAGACAACCTGTAGTAGAAAAACGTAACAGTTTACCCAAACCCAAATGTAAACACATAATATGAATAACAATAACAAGTTAGAATTAAATAATAATGTGTAAACAAATAGTATATATTGTAAATAAAATAAGGAAAATATTGTACTAGATAATAGTAATAACATATCATGGTAAATATAAGAATTAAGCAAGAAAATGAACAAATCCAGATAAGCATTTTTATCAATTCAGTAGGATACACATAACATCAACAGAACAGAATGTGCAACACAGAATCACAAATAACAATTAGAAAAATGCAGACAAAAGTAATTATTCAAATCAACAATCAAACTAGGATAAATGAGTAACATAATGAACCCAGTATGAATTGAGAAACACAATTATATACTCTATATTGTTTAAACAAACCATAGCCAGATTACCAAAACCAAGGTGACTATCAGAGTTACACAAAATACTCACTTAAACTTAATAAAGGAGAGGAATATAGTTTGACAGTAGTAACTAGAATACTGAATACCTCTTTGAGAACCTTTAACAGACATTAAATAAATAAATTTACATGAAAATAATAATAAACAAGTACACATGTCAAATGGGACTAGATGTAAATAGCAATCCTACTGAGAATTATGAATAATTAACACAGCCGGAAGTATTATGCACACAAGACAAACAGTAGACAAAGTCTAAGAACACCTTAATGGAAAAAAATACATCCATAAAGCACAAATAATAATAAAATATGTATATCAATATGACAGAACTATGACATGGTGTATTAAAGCCATACAGTGTAAATAAATGAAGCACCATAAATGGAAACAAAGCGTCACAAAAGATGTATGAATATTTAAGGTACAAGATAAACCCCAAAGAAATGTTTTGTCCTTTAATATGTGATATACCTTGGCGATGGTCTCCTTCTCTCCATCGAACGTTTGGTCCTGTATGTTCACCCTGGATAATACATCTGCTGCAATATTGCTTTTTCCAGGAACATATTCCCATTGTATGTTGTATTCTTGAAGTGTTAGAGTCCACCTTGTTAGCCTTCCATGTTTTAATCGGCAGTTCTTTAAAAATGAGATAGATTTGTGATCCGTTCTTCCTGTCAGCTGGTATCCTAGAATGTATGTTTGGAATTTCTCACATGCGAACACTATGCTGAGGAGTTCCTTCTCCGTTGTGTGGTAATTGCGTTCACAATTATTAAGTGTCCTACTGGCAAAACTGATTATTAGATGATTGCCTTCCTCATCTTCCTGGTATAATATGGATCCCAGACTTACATCGCTTGCATCACAGTTCATAAAAAAGGCTTTATTAAAGTTTGGGTCGTGTAACATAACAGTGTTTAGAAATTTCTCCTTTATCATTTGGAATGTGGTGTCGTGTTCGGGTCCCCATCTCCACTTATCTTTTCATGAAAGTTGTTGTGCGAATTTAGAAGTTAGTTCAGAGTAATTACCTTGAAATTTTCTATAATAGTTACAAATGCCAAGAAACGATTGTAGTTGTTTCTTGTTCTTGGGTGTGGGAAAACGCTGTATAGCTTCCACTTATTCTTGGGATGGTGTTATGCCTGTTTCAGATAAATTAAATCCAAGAAATTGTACCTCATCAGGTATTAGTTTGGACTTTTCTAATTAGAGGGTGATTTTATTTTCATCTAATTACCTCAATACTTTTTCCACCTTGGTGCAGTGTTCCTCCCAATTGTATTTCAAAGACATGAATCGCAGAGTAAGAAAATATATCAAACACTGTCATCTATGCCAACTGGTAAAATGCAATAATGATAAAAAAGAGGGAGTCATGATACCTATTACCTCTGCTGAAAAACTAGAGAAAGTGTTTGTGGATATTTGTGGACCATTCCCGCGTAGTGGCGGAAGACATCAGTATAAATTCTTAATAATAATTTCTGACCATTACACCAAATATACCAAGCTCTACGCCATAAATAGAGCCACTACAAACAAACTATTGGAAGTAATCATACTAAAGTATATCCCAGAATTTGGAAAACCTAAGTCCATAATCACGGACCACGGGACACAGTTCAGAGGAAGAAAATGGAAAGATACATTACTAAACCATGGTGTAAAAACATACAAAACCTCTGTATACCATCCTAACAGCAATCCTGCTGAAAGAGTCCTAAGAGAGGTGGGAAGAATATTGAGGACATATTGCTATAAACAACAACGGAGATGGGAAGAGTATTTATCCCCAGCAGAAGATTTTATCAATTTAGCATGTCATCAATCGACAAACGAAACACCCTACACAGCTATGTTTGAAAAGAGACCACCCAGAGAAATAACCGAGATGGTTAATTTTCCGCAAGGAAATGAATATAATTTAATCAATTAAAATTCTATAATAATGCAGCGGAGCGAGCAGAAAAGCTCAGAGTTAAATACAAAAAATTGCAACCTAAAATAATCACATACAAAGTGGGAGATAAAGTATTATTGAAAAACAGAGAACCCCCAAGCGCTATTGAAGGAATTGCCAAGAAATTATTACTGCTTTACACGGGCCCATATACTGTAACAAAAGGTAACATGAATAATACTTATGAAATAAAAGAGCTATGACAAAAAGAATCAAGGGAAATTACAATCAAACATCATTGAAGAAATATATTGAAGATTAACTAACATGAAGAAACCAGAATATGATAGTGAAAAATACTTAATGATGATATTAATTGTGAAAATGATAATTATGAATATAAAAATGAGTGTTGACAAGCTGTTAATATAATAATATATTAATGTGTACCCAAAGGAATAATGTATAATATGATGAATAATGTGTTTTAACATCTTACCCGTACTTAAAAAAGAAAAAATACGAGAAAGACACCTTCCAACTTGGCATAAACTATATAATTCCGAGAGCCAGTCAACCAGTTAATGACATCTTACCCGTACGAGAAGAAAAAAAAAATATACGAGACGGACACCCAACATCCACGGCATGAATTAATATTTCCAACAGCCAGTCAACCAGTAATTAACATCTTTCCCGTACTTAAAAAACAAAAAATACGAAAGGGACAAATAACAACTTGGCATAAACTATAAAATTTCCAAGAGCCAGTCAACAAGTAATTAACATCTTACCCGTACTTAAGAAGAAAAGATAACCTACGATGAGATTACAAAAAAAGGAGGAAGACAAAAGTAAATGAATATTATTATAAAATGGATATACAATATACGAGGCATGAAACAAAACCAAACGAGAGCCTATGGAGTGAAATATGACACAGATATGTGGGTAAAAGGAAGATACAGAGAAATATAAAGTGATATAAAGCGGACTACCAAAAGAAAGATTAATTGATACCGAAGAATAATGAAAATACCATACTAAAGAAGGGAATCATGAGAAGATACCAATGAAGAACTGTAAACGGAGTTATCCTAGAGAAATATATGAAGATTAAGTTAAGATGAATCAAGAAGAGAAGAATATAAGTATGTATAAACCGCAAATGCGTGAAGTAATCCCAAGAATGTTTATTATTAGTCGGAAGATTGACTACTTTTATTTTATGATATGAATTGACTGAAGAATTATTCCAGCAATCATTTGTATTTTGAAAAGAGATGATTTACCTCTGAATTTATTTGATGTTAGTATGGCCAGCAGAGAATGGAGATCAAGCGAACCACTCTGATCTGCCCCAGCTAAAAATGTTAGGGAATTGTAGAATTAAATAGTCTAGGGAAGACAATTACAAAGGAAAAAATATAATATATGATTCACAAAAGAAAATGGAAGGATATAAGAAGAACAGAAGATTCAATATGAAGGAGAGTACAACATTTGATACATTCTTCATTAAGTTAGTATAGGGATTCAGAAGTAATCAATTCTTATAGGAAGGCATATGTAACGTACCAAAATTGTAGTTACATATAAATGATATCAAATACTTAGAAAAAGAAACTACCATGTACATGTCAAAGCCAAAATGACCAAAAAACCTCTAAAGTATCAAAACCAATCGTGTATCCATGGATAAATAATGTCAAAGTAAGTCAACACCGTAGAAGGAAGAATTATAATTGAATGCATCATCAATATGGTCAGAAGAGGAAAAATATAAACCGAACAAATATGTTACCAACCAGGACCCAATAGATCATATAAGTGAGGGAACATATCATATAAGTGAAACGACATATAATATAAGTGAGGGAAAATACCCTATGAGTGAAAAAACCTATGTATAAGAAGAAGAAGAAACCTGTACATATGAAGAGGAAGAAATCTGTCTATAAGAAGAGGAAAGGTGTATATAATTAAGAAGAAGAAAAATGTATAATAAACAATGAAAAATATTTAACAAGGAATAAGACAATAACATTACCAGTGTGAGGAAGACACAACAAATAAGGAAAGTATTTTTAGATGGAGCAAATAACCAATTAATAAGACGTTGATAATGCATGTATGAAGAATGCCAAATAAGTGAATCATAATACCCCCAACAAGGAAGAATATGAAGAAGAAACAAGGTGACCAAGAACAAAGTGTCGACAAACTAATAAGCAGCCACAAACAATAATAGTGAGTGACTTATATAAGTGCATCGATTAATACTTAAATATCACAATCCCAAACAAAACAACACAAACAATGAAAGCGCAATGTTTATGGAAGCTGAAGATAAGAAGTGTTAACAAAGAAAGATAGTAACCCCAAATAAACAACACAAACAATTAGTGTCTGATTTATGAAACAAGAACATAATAAAATAAAAACATAAAAGGACCACAAATGTACTGAAAATAAAGAGAGAAATAGTTGCTCAATAATGACTGAAATTGAATATAAAATCCTTAATAAGATATATGTTTAAATATCAAGAGAATAAAGGGTAAAACCAATGCAGAATGTAATTATTAAACTAATAAAAATAAGACAACCTGTAGTAGAAAAACGTAACAGTTTACCCAAACCCAAATGTAAACACATAATATGAATAACAATAACAAGTTAGAATTAAATAATAATGTGTAAACAAATAGTATATATTGTAAATAAAATAAGGAAAATATTGTACTAGATAATAGTAATAACATATCATGGTAAATATAAGAATTAAGCAAGAAAATGAACAAATCCAGATAAGCATTTTTATCAATTCAGTAGGATACACATAACATCAACAGAACAGAATGTGCAACACAGAATCACAAATAACAATTAGAAAAATGCAGACAAAAGTAATTATTCAAATCAACAATCAAACTAGGATAAATGAGTAACATAATGAACCCAGTATGAATTGAGAAACACAATTATATACTCTATATTGTTTAAACAAACCATAGCCAGATTACCAAAACCAAGGTGACTATCAGAGTTACACAAAATACTCACTTAAACTTAATAAAGGAGAGGAATATAGTTTGACAGTAGTAACTAGAATACTGAATACCTCTTTGAGAACCTTTAACAGACATTAAATAAATAAATTTACATGAAAATAATAATAAACAAGTACACATGTCAAATGGGACTAGATGTAAATAGCAATCCTACTGAGAATTATGAATAATTAACACAGCCGGAAGTATTATGCACACAAGACAAACAGTAGACAAAGTCTAAGAACACCTTAATGGAAAAAAATACATCCATAAAGCACAAATAATAATAAAATATGTATATCAATATGACAGAACTATGACATGGTGTATTAAAGCCATACAGTGTAAATAAATGAAGCACCATAAATGGAAACAAAGCGTCACAAAAGATGTATGAATATTTAAGGTACAAGATAAACCCCAAAGAAATGTTTTGTCCTTTAATATGTGATATACCTTGGCGATGGTCTCCTTCTCTCCATCGAACGTTTGGTCCTGTATGTTCACCCTGGATAATACATCTGCTGCAATATTGCTTTTTCCAGGAACATATTCCCATTGTATGTTGTATTCTTGAAGTGTTAGAGTCCACCTTGTTAGCCTTCCATGTTTTAATCGGCAGTTCTTTAAAAATGAGATAGATTTGTGATCCGTTCTTCCTGTCAGCTGGTATCCTAGAATGTATGTTTGGAATTTCTCACATGCGAACACTATGCTGAGGAGTTCCTTCTCCGTTGTGTGGTAATTGCGTTCACAATTATTAAGTGTCCTACTGGCAAAACTGATTATTAGATGATTGCCTTCCTCATCTTCCTGGTATAATATGGATCCCAGACTTACATCGCTTGCATCACAGTTCATAAAAAAGGCTTTATTAAAGTTTGGGTCGTGTAACATAACAGTGTTTAGAAATTTCTCCTTTATCATTTGGAATGTGGTGTCGTGTTCGGGTCCCCATCTCCACTTATCTTTTCATGAAAGTTGTTGTGCGAATTTAGAAGTTAGTTCAGAGTAATTACCTTGAAATTTTCTATAATAGTTACAAATGCCAAGAAACGATTGTAGTTGTTTCTTGTTCTTGGGTGTGGGAAAACGCTGTATAGCTTCCACTTATTCTTGGGATGGTGTTATGCCTGTTTCAGATAAATTAAATCCAAGAAATTGTACCTCATCAGGTATTAGTTTGGACTTTTCTAATTAGAGGGTGATTTTATTTTCATCTAATTACCTCAATACTTTTTCCACCTTGGTGCAGTGTTCCTCCCAATTGTATTTCAAAGACATGAATCGCAGAGTAAGAAAATATATCAAACACTGTCATCTATGCCAACTGGTAAAATGCAATAATGATAAAAAAGAGGGAGTCATGATACCTATTACCTCTGCTGAAAAACTAGAGAAAGTGTTTGTGGATATTTGTGGACCATTCCCGCGTAGTGGCGGAAGACATCAGTATAAATTCTTAATAATAATTTCTGACCATTACACCAAATATACCAAGCTCTACGCCATAAATAGAGCCACTACAAACAAACTATTGGAAGTAATCATACTAAAGTATATCCCAGAATTTGGAAAACCTAAGTCCATAATCACGGACCACGGGACACAGTTCAGAGGAAGAAAATGGAAAGATACATTACTAAACCATGGTGTAAAAACATACAAAACCTCTGTATACCATCCTAACAGCAATCCTGCTGAAAGAGTCCTAAGAGAGGTGGGAAGAATATTGAGGACATATTGCTATAAACAACAACGGAGATGGGAAGAGTATTTATCCCCAGCAGAAGATTTTATCAATTTAGCATGTCATCAATCGACAAACGAAACACCCTACACAGCTATGTTTGAAAAGAGACCACCCAGAGAAATAACCGAGATGGTTAATTTTCCGCAAGGAAATGAATATAATTTAATCAATTAAAATTCTATAATAATGCAGCGGAGCGAGCAGAAAAGCTCAGAGTTAAATACAAAAAATTGCAACCTAAAATAATCACATACAAAGTGGGAGATAAAGTATTATTGAAAAACAGAGAACCCCCAAGCGCTATTGAAGGAATTGCCAAGAAATTATTACTGCTTTACACGGGCCCATATACTGTAACAAAAGGTAACATGAATAATACTTATGAAATACAAGAGCTATGACAAAAAGAATCAAGGGAAATTACAATCAAACATCATTGAAGAAATATATTGAAGATTAACTAACATGAAGAAACCAGAATATGATAGTGAAAAATACTTAATGATGATATTAATTGTGAAAATGATAATTATGAATATAAAAATGAGTGTTGACAAGCTGTTAATATAATAATATATTAATGTGTACCCAAAGGAATAATGTATAATATGATGAATAATGTGTTTTAACATCTTACCCGTACTTAAAAAAGAAAAAATACGAGAAAGACACCTTCCAACTTGGCATAAACTATATAATTCCGAGAGCCAGTCAACCAGTTAATGACATCTTACCCGTACGAGAAGAAAAAAAAAATATACGAGACGGACACCCAACATCCACGGCATGAATTAATATTTCCAACAGCCAGTCAACCAGTAATTAACATCTTTCCCGTACTTAAAAAACAAAAAATACGAAAGGGACAAATAACAACTTGGCATAAACTATAAAATTTCCAAGAGCCAGTCAACAAGTAATTAACATCTTACCCGTACTTAAGAAGAAAAGATAACCTACGATAAGATTACAAAAAAAGGAGGAAGACAAAAGTAAATGAATATTATTATAAAATGGATATACAATATACGAGGCATGAAACAAAACCAAACGAGAGCCTATGGAGTGAAATATGACACAGATATGTGGGTAAAAGGAAGATACAGAGAAATATAAAGTGATATAAAGCGGACTACCAAAAGAAAGATTAATTGATACCGAAGAATAATGAAAATACCATACTAAAGAAGGGAATCATGAGAAGATACCAATGAAGAACTGTAAACGGAGTTATCCTAGAGAAATATATGAAGATTAAGTTAAGATGAATCAAGAAGAGAAGAATATAAGTATGTATAAACCGCAAATGCGTGAAGTAATCCCAAGAATGTTTATTATTAGTCGGAAGATTGACTACTTTTATTTTATGATATGAATTGACTGAAGAATTATTCCAGCAATCATTTGTATTTTGAAAAGAGATGATTTACCTCTGAATTTATTTGATGTTAGTATGGCCAGCAGAGAATGGAGATCAAGCGAACCACTCTGATCTGCCCCAGCTAAAAATGTTAGGGAATTGTAGAATTAAATAGTCTAGGGAAGACAATTACAAAGGAAAAAATATAATATATGATTCACAAAAGAAAATGGAAGGATATAAGAAGAACAGAAGATTCAATATGAAGGAGAGTACAACATTTGATACATTCTTCATTAAGTTAGTATAGGGATTCAGAAGTAATCAATTCTTATAGGAAGGCATATGTAACGTACCAAAATTGTAGTTACATATAAATGATATCAAATACTTAGAAAAAGAAACTACCATGTACATGTCAAAGCCAAAATGACCAAAAAACCTCTAAAGTATCAAAACCAATCGTGTATCCATGGATAAATAATGTCAAAGTAAGTCAACACCGTAGAAGGAAGAATTATAATTGAATGCATCATCAATATGGTCAGAAGAGGAAAAATATAAACCGAACAAATATGTTACCAACCAGGACCCAATAGATCATATAAGTGAGGGAACATATCATATAAGTGAAACGACATATAATATAAGTGAGGGAAAATACCCTATGAGTGAAAAAACCTATGTATAAGAAGAAGAAGAAACCTGTACATATGAAGAGGAAGAAATCTGTCTATAAGAAGAGGAAAGGTGTATATAATTAAGAAGAAGAAAAATGTATAATAAACAATGAAAAATATTTAACAAGGAATAAGACAATAACATTACCAGTGTGAGGAAGACACAACAAATAAGGAAAGTATTTTTAGATGGAGCAAATAACCAATTAATAAGACGTTGATAATGCATGTATGAAGAATGCCAAATAAGTGAATCATAATACCCCCAACAAGGAAGAATATGAAGAAGAAACAAGGTGACCAAGAACAAAGTGTCGACAAACTAATAAGCAGCCACAAACAATAATAGTGAGTGACTTATATAAGTGCATCGATTAATACTTAAATATCACAATCCCAAACAAAACAACACAAACAATGAAAGCGCAATGTTTATGGAAGCTGAAGATAAGAAGTGTTAACAAAGAAAGATAGTAACCCCAAATAAACAACACAAACAATTAGTGTCTGATTTATGAAACAAGAACATAATAAAATAAAAACATAAAAGGACCACAAATGTACTGAAAATAAAGAGAGAAATAGTTGCTCAATAATGACTGAAATTGAATATAAAATCCTTAATAAGATATATGTTTAAATATCAAGAGAATAAAGGGTAAAACCAATGCAGAATGTAATTATTAAACTAATAAAAATAAGACAACCTGTAGTAGAAAAACGTAACAGTTTACCCAAACCCAAATGTAAACACATAATATGAATAACAATAACAAGTTAGAATTAAATAATAATGTGTAAACAAATAGTATATATTGTAAATAAAATAAGGAAAATATTGTACTAGATAATAGTAATAACATATCATGGTAAATATAAGAATTAAGCAAGAAAATGAACAAATCCAGATAAGCATTTTTATCAATTCAGTAGGATACACATAACATCAACAGAACAGAATGTGCAACACAGAATCACAAATAACAATTAGAAAAATGCAGACAAAAGTAATTATTCAAATCAACAATCAAACTAGGATAAATGAGTAACATAATGAACCCAGTATGAATTGAGAAACACAATTATATACTCTATATTGTTTAAACAAACCATAGCCAGATTACCAAAACCAAGGTGACTATCAGAGTTACACAAAATACTCACTTAAACTTAATAAAGGAGAGGAATATAGTTTGACAGTAGTAACTAGAATACTGAATACCTCTTTGAGAACCTTTAACAGACATTAAATAAATAAATTTACATGAAAATAATAATAAACAAGTACACATGTCAAATGGGACTAGATGTAAATAGCAATCCTACTGAGAATTATGAATAATTAACACAGCCGGAAGTATTATGCACACAAGACAAACAGTAGACAAAGTCTAAGAACACCTTAATGGAAAAAAATACATCCATAAAGCACAAATAATAATAAAATATGTATATCAATATGACAGAACTATGACATGGTGTATTAAAGCCATACAGTGTAAATAAATGAAGCACCATAAATGGAAACAAAGCGTCACAAAAGATGTATGAATATTTAAGGTACAAGATAAACCCCAAAGAAATGTTTTGTCCTTTAATATGTGATATACCTTGGCGATGGTCTCCTTCTCTCCATCGAACGTTTGGTCCTGTATGTTCACCCTGGATAATACATCTGCTGCAATATTGCTTTTTCCAGGAACATATTCCCATTGTATGTTGTATTCTTGAAGTGTTAGAGTCCACCTTGTTAGCCTTCCATGTTTTAATCGGCAGTTCTTTAAAAATGAGATAGATTTGTGATCCGTTCTTCCTGTCAGCTGGTATCCTAGAATGTATGTTTGGAATTTCTCACATGCGAACACTATGCTGAGGAGTTCCTTCTCCGTTGTGTGGTAATTGCGTTCACAATTATTAAGTGTCCTACTGGCAAAACTGATTATTAGATGATTGCCTTCCTCATCTTCCTGGTATAATATGGATCCCAGACTTACATCGCTTGCATCACAGTTCATAAAAAAGGCTTTATTAAAGTTTGGGTCGTGTAACATAACAGTGTTTAGAAATTTCTCCTTTATCATTTGGAATGTGGTGTCGTGTTCGGGTCCCCATCTCCACTTATCTTTTCATGAAAGTTGTTGTGCGAATTTAGAAGTTAGTTCAGAGTAATTACCTTGAAATTTTCTATAATAGTTACAAATGCCAAGAAACGATTGTAGTTGTTTCTTGTTCTTGGGTGTGGGAAAACGCTGTATAGCTTCCACTTATTCTTGGGATGGTGTTATGCCTGTTTCAGATAAATTAAATCCAAGAAATTGTACCTCATCAGGTATTAGTTTGGACTTTTCTAATTAGAGGGTGATTTTATTTTCATCTAATTACCTCAATACTTTTTCCACCTTGGTGCAGTGTTCCTCCCAATTGTATTTCAAAGACATGAATCGCAGAGTAAGAAAATATATCAAACACTGTCATCTATGCCAACTGGTAAAATGCAATAATGATAAAAAAGAGGGAGTCATGATACCTATTACCTCTGCTGAAAAACTAGAGAAAGTGTTTGTGGATATTTGTGGACCATTCCCGCGTAGTGGCGGAAGACATCAGTATAAATTCTTAATAATAATTTCTGACCATTACACCAAATATACCAAGCTCTACGCCATAAATAGAGCCACTACAAACAAACTATTGGAAGTAATCATACTAAAGTATATCCCAGAATTTGGAAAACCTAAGTCCATAATCACGGACCACGGGACACAGTTCAGAGGAAGAAAATGGAAAGATACATTACTAAACCATGGTGTAAAAACATACAAAACCTCTGTATACCATCCTAACAGCAATCCTGCTGAAAGAGTCCTAAGAGAGGTGGGAAGAATATTGAGGACATATTGCTATAAACAACAACGGAGATGGGAAGAGTATTTATCCCCAGCAGAAGATTTTATCAATTTAGCATGTCATCAATCGACAAACGAAACACCCTACACAGCTATGTTTGAAAAGAGACCACCCAGAGAAATAACCGAGATGGTTAATTTTCCGCAAGGAAATGAATATAAGTTTAATCAATTAAAATTCTACTAAATATCACTATAATATTGACGACTCGGAACACAAAGTTTTTTATAAGTAAAAACGTAAAGTTTTACCTTACAGCCTAAACCGGCTTTCACCTATAGAAGGCTTCATCAGAGGCTGTCGTTAGTAGCGCCTAAAACTTTACGTTTTTACTTATAAAAAACTTTGTGTTCCGAGTCGTCAATATTATAGTGATATTTAGTTAAGTAACGGACACGTCATGGACAACGAAATCCAAGAATTTAAAATTCTACAATAATGCAGCGGAGCGAGCAGAAAAGCTCAGAGTTAAATACAAAAAATTGCAACCTAAAATAATCACATACAAAGTGGGAGATAAAGTATTATTGAGAAACAGAGAACCCCCAAGCGCTATTGAAGGAATTGCCAAGAAATTATTACTGCTTTACACGGGCCCATATACTGTAACAAAAGGTAACATCAATAATACTTATGAAATACAAGACCTATGACAAAAAGAATCAAGGGAAATTACAATCAAACCTCATTGAAGAAATATATTGAAGATTAACTAACATGAAGAAACCAGAATATGATAGTGAAAAATACTTAATGATGATATTAATTTTGAAAATGATAATTATGAATATAAAAATGAGTGTTGACAAGCTGTTAATATAATAATATATTAATGTGTACCCAAAGGAATAATGTATAATATGATGAATAATGTGTTTTAACATCTTACCCGTACTTAAAAAAGAAAAAATACGAGAAAGACACCTTCCAACTTGGCATAAACTATATAATTCCGAGAGCCAGTCAACCAGTAAATGACATCTTACCCGTACAAGAAGAAAAAAAATATAGTTGTCTTGATTATTCATCTCTTCTTTCACAGCACTACACTTAACTAAAAATGAACTTTTTTCATGTGAAAAACTTACTATTTTATCGGACGCGTTTCGGCTTAGTATCCGCCTTCTTCAGCTTTGGTAACAGACTGCCAGCATTTTGTAACGGTTGTGTGGAAGGTGAAGTGGGGGTGGTGTGTGGCGGAAGGGGATTGGCGCGGGGATTCAATTTATTGTTTGTTTTCTGTATAATTGTGTCAAAAAGTGTATGTGATTTATATTGTAATTGATCGTTGAGTATGTTGTTTGGTTGTGTTGTGTGGTGTTTATATATTTCATATTGTTCAGTTGTGTTGAGTTTTTGACCTTTGGGTATGTAATGTAGAATTTCAAGATTAGTGTCTATGTTGGTGTAACTGTGGTTTTCTGTGTGTATGTGTGTGGCAAATGCAGAGTGTATATTGTTGTTGGTTAAGGCTTTTAAGTGTTCAGAATAACGGGATGAAAAAGATCTTCCCGTCTGGCCTATGTAGAAACTATTGCAGTCATTACAATTTAATTTGTAAACTCCTGTTTTGTTATATTTGTCTATGTCTGTGTTTGTATTACTGATGTGTTTTTTGATGGTATTGGTTGTTCTGAATGCTATTTTGTATTTGTGTTTTCTGAATGTATTGGCGATTTTGTGTGTGTATGAGTTGTGGTATGTGAGTGTGATGTACTTATTGTGTCGTGTGTTGATGGTATTTAGTGTTTTGTTGTTTTTGTTTTTGATGCGTTTGTGTAGTATGTTTATTAAATTGGGGTTATAACCGTTTTTTATTGCTATGTATTTTATTGTGTTGAGTTCGTCGGTGTAATCTTGTTTATTTAAGGGTATTTTAGTTAGTCTATGGAGCATATGGTTGAAGGCCGCATATTTATGTTGTGTTGGGTGGTTTGATGTGTTGTGTATAACCATGTCGGTTGTGGTTGGTTTCCTGTATATTTTGTACGTGTGTGTATTGTTAGTTTTGTTAATTGTTAGGTCTAGAAAATTTATACTATTGTTTTGTTCAGTTTCCAGTGTAAATTTTAATTTGTGGTGTATAGTGTTTATGTATTTGTGGAAGTTTTCAACTTGTCTTGTGTTGCCTTTGAATAAAAGTAATATATCATCTACATACCTGTGCCAGTATATAATTTTGTTAGTGTATTTGTTGTTGTTTATTATGTGGTTCTGTTCAATGTTGTGTATATATATTTCTGCTAGTATTCCTGATATGGGGGAGCCCATCGGGAGTCCTTCTGTTTGTGTGTATATTTTGTTATTGTATGTAAAGTAATTTTGTTCAGTTATTATTTTGGTAAGTGTGATGATTTCTTGTATGTGTGTTTCAGGTGTGTTGTTTTGTCTGAGTAGTTGTTCTAGTGTTTGTATGGTTTCTTTGATGGGGACATTAGTGTATAAATTGGTTATATCAAAAGATGCCAGAGTTGAGTTATGTGGGATGTGTATGTGTTCAGTTTTTCTGACTAGGTCAATGTTGTTTTTGATAGAGGTGCTGTTGCTGAGTTTTATGTTTTCTCTGATTATTTTGTCTAGTTGTTTTGCTATTTTGTGGGAGGGGGCTTGTGTGTTGTTTATTAATGGTCTGATTGGAATGTTAGGTTTATGTATTTTTGGTAATGCATTTAGTTTAGGGGGGTTAGGTTTTATTTGTTTAAGGTATTTGGCGTTTTCTGGTTTGATTATATGTTTGGTGTTGTTTATAAATTTATTAATCTGTTTATGAAATTTTAGTGTGGGGTCTTTATTTATTTCCGTTATATTATTTTCGTTGAAGAAACTTTCGATTTTAATGTTTAATTGGTGTTTGTCCATTATGACGCTAATGTTACCTTTGTCGGCTTTTAGGATTGTTGTGTTGTGTTCGAGTAACTTGTGTTTTACACTATTGAGTGTTTTTATTTCATTGTTGTGTGTTTTTGGTTTTGTATGTGTGTTTTGAAGTTTTCTTTTTATGTCGTGACGTATCGTGTCTTGGTCGTTGAGGTGCGTGTTTTGTACAGCCGTTTCTGCGTCTATGATGATGTCGCGTATGTGTTTATTGTGATTTTTGATGTTAGTTGTATTGGTATTCAAATTATGTTTCAGTCCTTTGTTTAATAAATTCATTTCATCTTTTGTGAAATTAATGTGTGTTGTATTAACTACGCGTGCGTGGAATATGTGTGCCGGTTCAGGGATTGATTCAATTGTGTGTGTTGTAAGGTTAGTTATTTTTTTGTTATGTCGATGTTGTATTGTCAATTTGAGTTTTTCTATGTTGTCTTGTGTGTGTTGTATTACATTTTCAAGTTCTGTGTGGTGTAATATTCGTGTGAGTTTCATGTGTAAGTTATATGCCTGTCTGTTGAGTGTGTCTTTTTTATGGTATAAATAATTGATTATGTTGTTTAGGTTTATTTGTTCTAATTTCCGTTTGGTTTGTAGTGCTGTATGTGTGTTTTGTTTTATTGTAACTTGTGCGTGTGTTGGTATGATGTTGTGTTTTCGACAAGTTTTATTGAATGCTATGTGTAAGGAAGTTTTTGTTACTTGTTGCTTGGCGTTTCTGTACTTATTGATGAAATACGCTTTATCTGCGGTATTATAGTTGTCTTGATTATTCATCTCTTCTTTCACAGCACTACACTTAACTAAAAATGAACTTTTTTCATGTGAAAAACTTACTATTTTATCGGACGCGTTTCGGCTTAGTATCCGCCTTCTTCAGCTTTGGTAACAGACTGCCAGCATTTTGTAACGGTTGTGTGGAAGGTGAAGTGGGGGTGGTGTGTGGCGGAAGGGGATTGGCGCGGGGATTCAATTTATTGTTTGTTTTCTGTATAATTGTGTCAAAAAGTGTATGTGATTTATATTGTAATTGATCGTTGAGTATGTTGTTTGGTTGTGTTGTGTGGTGTTTATATATTTCATATTGTTCAGTTGTGTTGAGTTTTTGACCTTTGGGTATGTAATGTAGAATTTCAAGATTAGTGTCTATGTTGGTGTAACTGTGGTTTTCTGTGTGTATGTGTGTGGCAAATGCAGAGTGTATATTGTTGTTGGTTAAGGCTTTTAAGTGTTCAGAATAACGGGATGAAAAAGATCTTCCCGTCTGGCCTATGTAGAAACTATTGCAGTCATTACAATTTAATTTGTAAACTCCTGTTTTGTTATATTTGTCTATGTCTGTGTTTGTATTACTGATGTGTTTTTTGATGGTATTGGTTGTTCTGAATGCTATTTTGTATTTGTGTTTTCTGAATGTATTGGCGATTTTGTGTGTGTATGAGTTGTGGTATGTGAGTGTGATGTACTTATTGTGTCGTGTGTTGATGGTATTTAGTGTTTTGTTGTTTTTGTTTTTGATGCGTTTGTGTAGTATGTTTATTAAATTGGGGTTATAACCGTTTTTTATTGCTATGTATTTTATTGTGTTGAGTTCGTCGGTGTAATCTTGTTTATTTAAGGGTATTTTAGTTAGTCTATGGAGCATATGGTTGAAGGCCGCATATTTATGTTGTGTTGGGTGGTTTGATGTGTTGTGTATAACCATGTCGGTTGTGGTTGGTTTCCTGTATATTTTGTACGTGTGTGTATTGTTAGTTTTGTTAATTGTTAGGTCTAGAAAATTTATACTATTGTTTTGTTCAGTTTCCAGTGTAAATTTTAATTTGTGGTGTATAGTGTTTATGTATTTGTGGAAGTTTTCAACTTGTCTTGTGTTGCCTTTGAATAAAAGTAATATATCATCTACATACCTGTGCCAGTATATAATTTTGTTAGTGTATTTGTTGTTGTTTATTATGTGGTTCTGTTCAATGTTGTGTATATATATATATGTATATATACATAGACACTAATCTTGAAATTCTACATTACATACCCAAAGGTCAAAAACTCAACACAACTGAACAATATGAAATATATAAACACCACACAACACAACCAAACAACATACTCAACGATCAATTACAATATAAATCACATACACTTTTTGACACAATTATACAGAAAACAAACAATAAATTGAATCCCCGCGCCAATCCCCTTCCGCCACACACCACCCCCACTTCACCTTCCACACAACCGTTACAAAATGCTGGCAGTCTGTTACCAAAGCTGAAGAAGGCGGATACTAAGCCGAAACGCGTCCGATAAAATAGTAAGTTTTTCACATGAAAAAAGTTCATTTTTAGTTAAGTGTAGTGCTGTGAAAGAAGAGATGAATAATCAAGACAACTATAATACCGCAGATAAAGCGTATTTCATCAATAAGTACAGAAACGCCAAGCAACAAGTAACAAAAACTTCCTTACACATAGCATTCAATAAAACTTGTCGAAAACACAACATCATACCAACACACGCACAAGTTACAATAAAACAAAACACACATACAGCACTACAAACCAAACGGAAATTAGAACAAATAAACCTAAACAACATAATCAATTATTTATACCATAAAAAAGACACACTCAACAGACAGGCATATAACTTACACATGAAACTCACACGAATATTACACCACACAGAACTAGAAAATGTAATACAACACACACAAGACAACATAGAAAAACTCAAATTGACAATACAACATCGACATAACAAAAAAATAACTAACCTTACAACACACACAATTGAATCAATCCCTGAACCGGCACACATATTCCACGCACGCGTAGTTAATACAACACACATTAATTTCACAAAAGATGAAATGAATTTATTAAACAAAGGACTGAAACATAATTTGAATACCAATACAACTAACATCAAAAATCACAATAAACACATACGCGACATCATCATAGACGCAGAAACGGCTGTACAAAACACGCACCTCAACGACCAAGACACGATACGTCACGACATAAAAAGAAAACTTCAAAACACACATACAAAACCAAAAACACACAACAATGAAATAAAAACACTCAATAGTGTAAAACACAAGTTACTCGAACACAACACAACAATCCTAAAAGCCGACAAAGGTAACATTAGCGTCATAATGGACAAACACCAATTAAACACTAAAATCGAAAGTTTCTTCAACGAAAATAATATAACGGAAATAAATAAAGACCCCACACTAAAATTTCATAAACAGATTAATAAATTTATAAACAACACCAAACATATAATCAAACCAGAAAACGCCAAATACCTTAAACAAATAAAACCTAACCCCCCTAAACTAAATGCATTACCAAAAATACATAAACCTAACATTCCAATCAGACCATTAATAAACAACACACAAGCCCCCTCCCACAAAATAGCAAAACAACTAGACAAAATAATCAGAGAAAACATAAAACTCAGCAACAGCACCTCTATCAAAAACAACATTGACCTAGTCAGAAAAACTGAACACATACACATCCCACATAACTCAACTCTGGCATCTTTTGATATAACCAATTTATACACTAATGTCCCCATCAAAGAAACCATACAAACACTAGAACAACTACTCAGACAAAACAACACACCTGAAACACACATACAAGAAATCATCACACTTACCAAAATAATAACTGAACAAAATTACTTTACATACAATAACAAAATATACACACAAACAGAAGGACTCCCGATGGGCTCCCCCATATCAGGAATACTAGCAGAAATATATATACACAACATTGAACAGAACCACATAATAAACAACAACAAATACACTAACAAAATTATATACTGGCACAGGTATGTAGATGATATATTACTTTTATTCAAAGGCAACACAAGACAAGTTGAAAACTTCCACAAATACATAAACACTATACACCACAAATTAAAATTTACACTGGAAACTGAACAAAACAATAGTATAAATTTTCTAGACCTAACAATTAACAAAACTAACAATACACACACGTACAAAATATACAGGAAACCAACCACAACCGACATGGTTATACACAACACATCAAACCACCCAACACAACATAAATATGCGGCCTTCAACCATATGCTCCATAGACTAACTAAAATACCCTTAAATAAACAAGATTACACCGACGAACTCAACACAATAAAATACATAGCAATAAAAAACGGTTATAACCCCAATTTAATAAACATACTACACAAACGCATCAAAAACAAAAACAACAAAACACTAAATACCATCAACACACGACACAATAAGTACATCACACTCACATACCACAACTCATACACACACAAAATCGCCAATACATTCAGAAAACACAAATACAAAATAGCATTCAGAACAACCAATACCATCAAAAAACACATCAGTAATACAAACACAGACATAGACAAATATAACAAAACAGGAGTTTACAAATTAAATTGTAATGACTGCAATAGTTTCTACATAGGCCAGACGGGAAGATCTTTTTCATCCCGTTATTCTGAACACTTAAAAGCCTTAACCAACAACAATATACACTCTGCATTTGCCACACACATACACACAGAAAACCACAGTTACACCAACATAGACACTAATCTTGAAATTCTACATTACATACCCAAAGGTCAAAAACTCAACACAACTGAACAATATGAAATATATAAACACCACACAACACAACCAAACAACATACTCAACGATCAATTACAATATAAATCACATACACTTTTTGACACAATTATACAGAAAACAAACAATAAATTGAATCCCCGCGCCAATCCCCTTCCGCCACACACCACCCCCACTTCACCTTCCACACAACCGTTACAAAATGCTGGCAGTCTGTTACCAAAGCTGAAGAAGGCGGATACTAAGCCGAAACGCGTCCGATAAAATAGTAAGTTTTTCACATGAAAAAAGTTCATTTTTAGTTAAGTGTAGTGCTGTGAAAGAAGAGATGAATAATCAAGACAACTATAATACCGCAGATAAAGCGTATTTCATCAATAAGTACAGAAACGCCAAGCAACAAGTAACAAAAACTTCCTTACACATAGCATTCAATAAAACTTGTCGAAAACACAACATCATACCAACACACGCACAAGTTACAATAAAACAAAACACACATACAGCACTACAAACCAAACGGAAATTAGAACAAATAAACCTAAACAACATAATCAATTATTTATACCATAAAAAAGACACACTCAACAGACAGGCATATAACTTACACATGAAACTCACACGAATATTACACCACACAGAACTTGAAAATGTAATACAACACACACAAGACAACATAGAAAAACTCAAATTGACAATACAACATCGACATAACAAAAAAATAACTAACCTTACAACACACACAATTGAATCAATCCCTGAACCGGCACACATATTCCACGCACGCGTAGTTAATACAACACACATTAATTTCACAAAAGATGAAATGAATTTATTAAACAAAGGACTGAAACATAATTTGAATACCAATACAACTAACATCAAAAATCACAATAAACACATACGCGACATCATCATAGACGCAGAAACGGCTGTACAAAACACGCACCTCAACGACCAAGACACGATACGTCACGACATAAAAAGAAAACTTCAAAACACACATACAAAACCAAAAACACACAACAATGAAATAAAAACACTCAATAGTGTAAAACACAAGTTACTCGAACACAACACAACAATCCTAAAAGCCGACAAAGGTAACATTAGCGTCATAATGGACAAACACCAATTAAACACTAAAATCGAAAGTTTCTTCAACGAAAATAATATAACGGAAATAAATAAAGACCCCACACTAAAATTTCATAAACAGATTAATAAATTTATAAACAACACCAAACATATAATCAAACCAGAAAACGCCAAATACCTTAAACAAATAAAACCTAACCCCCCTAAACTAAATGCATTACCAAAAATACATAAACCTAACATTCCAATCAGACCATTAATAAACAACACACAAGCCCCCTCCCACAAAATAGCAAAACAACTAGACAAAATAATCAGAGAAAACATAAAACTCAGCAACAGCACCTCTATCAAAAACAACATTGACCTAGTCAGAAAAACTGAACACATACACATCCCACATAACTCAACTCTGGCATCTTTTGATATAACCAATTTATACACTAATGTCCCCATCAAAGAAACCATACAAACACTAGAACAACTACTCAGACAAAACAACACACCTGAAACACACATACAAGAAATCATCACACTTACCAAAATAATAACTGAACAAAATTACTTTACATACAATAACAAAATATACACACAAACAGAAGGACTCCCGATGGGCTCCCCCATATCAGGAATACTAGCAGAAATATATATACACAACATTGAACAGAACCACATAATAAACAACAACAAATACACTAACAAAATTATATACTGGCACAGGTATGTAGATGATATATTACTTTTATTCAAAGGCAACACAAGACAAGTTGAAAACTTCCACAAATACATAAACACTATACACCACAAATTAAAATTTACACTGGAAACTGAACAAAACAATAGTATAAATTTTCTAGACCTAACAATTAACAAAACTAACAATACACACACGTACAAAATATACAGGAAACCAACCACAACCGACATGGTTATACACAACACATCAAACCACCCAACACAACATAAATATGCGGCCTTCAACCATATGCTCCATAGACTAACTAAAATACCCTTAAATAAACAAGATTACACCGACGAACTCAACACAATAAAATACATAGCAATAAAAAACGGTTATAACCCCAATTTAATAAACATACTACACAAACGCATCAAAAACAAAAACAACAAAACACTAAATACCATCAACACACGACACAATAAGTACATCACACTCACATACCACAACTCATACACACACAAAATCGCCAATACATTCAGAAAACACAAATACAAAATAGCATTCAGAACAACCAATACCATCAAAAAACACATCAGTAATACAAACACAGACATAGACAAATATAACAAAACAGGAGTTTACAAATTAAATTGTAATGACTGCAATAGTTTCTACATAGGCCAGACGGGAAGATCTTTTTCATCCCGTTATTCTGAACACTTAAAAGCCTTAACCAACAACAATATACACTCTGCATTTGCCACACACATACACACAGAAAACCACAGTTACACCAACATAGACACTAATCTTGAAATTCTACATTACATACCCAAAGGTCAAAAACTCAACACAACTGAACAATATGAAATATATAAACACCACACAACACAACCAAACAACATACTCAACGATCAATTACAATATAAATCACATACACTTTTTGACACAATTATACAGAAAACAAACAATAAATTGAATCCCCGCGCCAATCCCCTTCCGCCACACACCACCCCCACTTCACCTTCCACACAACCGTTACAAAATGCTGGCAGTCTGTTACCAAAGCTGAAGAAGGCGGATACTAAGCCGAAACGCGTCCGATAAAATAGTAAGTTTTTCACATGAAAAAAGTTCATTTTTAGTTAAGTAAAAAAAATATATACGAGACGGACACCCAACATCCACGGCATGAATTAATATTTCCAACAGCCAGTCAACCAGTAATTAACATCTTACCCGTACTTAAAAAAGAAAAAATACGAGACGGACAAATAACAACTTGGCATAAACTATAAAATTTCCAAGAGCCAGTCAACAAGTAATTAACATCTTACCCGTACTTAAGAAGAAAAGATAACCTACGATGAGATTACAAAGGAAGGAGGAAGACAAAAGTAAATGAATATTATTATAAAATGAATATACAATATACGAGGCATGAAACAAAACCAAACGAGAGCCTATGGAGTGAAATATGACACAGATATGTGGGTAAAAGGAGGATACAGAGAAATATAAAGTGATATAAAGCGGACTACCAAAAGAAAGATTAATTGATACCGAAGAATAATGAAAATACCATACTAAAGAAGGGAATCATGAGAAGATGCCAATGAAGAACTGTAAACGGAGTTATCCTAGAGAAATATATGAAGATTAAGTTAAGATGAATCAAGAAGAGAAGAATATAAGTATGTATAAACCGCAAATGCGTGAAGTAATCCCAAGAATGTTTATTATTAGTCGGAAGATTGACTACTTTTATTTTATGATATGAATTGACTGAAGAATTATTCCAGCAATCATTTGTATTTTGAAAAGAGATGATTTACCTCTGAATTTAATTGATGTTAGTATGGCCAGCAGAGAATGGAGATCAAGCGAACCACTCTGATCTGCCCCAGCTAAAAATGTTAGGGAATTATGGAATTAAATAGTCTAGGGAAGACAATTACAAAGGAAAAAATATAATACATGATTCACAAAAGAAAATGGAAGGACATAAGAAGAACAGAAGATTCAATATGAAGGAGAGTACAACATTTGATACATTCTTCATTAAGTTAGTATAGGGATTCAGAAGTAATCAATTCTTATAGGAAGGCATATGTAACGTACCAAAATTGTAGTTACATATAAATGATATCAAATAATTAGAATAAGAAACTACCATGTACATGTCAAAGCCAAAATGACCAAAAAACCTCTAAAGTATCAAAACCAATCGTGTATCCATGGATAAATAATGTCAAAGTAAGTCAACACCGTAGAAGGAAGAATTATAATTGAATGCATCATCAATATGGTCAGAAAAGGAAAAATATAAACCGAACAAATACGTTAGCAACCAGGACCCAATAGATCATATAAGTGAGGGAACATATCATATAATTGAAACGACAGATCATATAAGTGAAACAACACATCATATAAGTGAAACGACATATAATATAAGTGAGGGAAAATACCCTATGAGTGAAAAAATCTATGTATAAGAAGAAGAAGAAACCTGTACATATGAAGAGGAAGAAATCTGTCTATAAGAAGAGGAAAGGTGTATATAATTAAGAAGAAGAAAAATGTATAATAAACAATGAAAAATATTTAACAAGGAATAAGACAATAACATTACCAGTGTGAGGAAGACACAACAAATAAGGAAAGTATTTTCAGATGGAGCAAATTACCAACTAATAAGAAGTTGATAATGCATGTATGGAGAATGCCAAATAAGTGAATCATAATACCCCCAACAAGGAAGAATATGAAGAAGAAACAAGTTGACCAAGAACAAAGTGTCGACAAACTAATAAGCAGCCACAAACAATAATAGTGAGTGACTTATATAAGTGCATCGATTAATACTAAAATATCACAATCCCAAACAAAACAACACAAACAATGAAAGCGCAATGTTTATGGAAGCTGAAGATAAGAAGTGTTAACAAAGAAAGATAGTAACACCAAATAAACAACACAAACAATTAGTGTATGATTTATGAAACAAAAATATAATAAAATAAAAACATAAAGGACCACAAATGTACTGAAAATAAAGAAAGAAATAATTGCTCAATAATGAATGAAATTGAATATAAAATCCTTAATAAGATATATGTTTAAATATCAAGAGAATGAAGGGTAAAACCAATACAGAATGTAATTATTAAAGTAATAAAAATAAGACAACCTGAAGTAACAAAACGAAACAGTTTACCCAAACCCAAATGTAAACACATAATATGTATGACAATAACAAGTTAGAATTAAATAATAATGTGTAAACAAATAGTATATATTTTAAATAAAATAAGGAAAATATTGTACTAGATAATAGTAATAACATATCATGGTAAATATAAGAATTAAGCAAGAAAATGAACAAATCCAGATAATCATTATTATCAATTCAGTAGGATACACATAACATCAACTGAACAGAATGTGCAACACAGAATCACAAATAACAATTAGAAAAATGCAGACAAAAGTAATTATTCAAATCAACAACCAAACTAGGATAAATGAGTAACATAATGAACCCAGTATAAATTGAGAAACACAATTATATACTCTATATTGTTTAAACAAACCATAGCCAGATTACCAAAACTAAGGTGACTATCAGAGTTACACAAAATACTCACTTAAACTTAATAAAGGAGAGGAAAATAGTTTGACAGTAGTAACTGGAATACTGTATACCTCTTTGAGAACCTTTAACAGACATTAAATAAATAAATTTATATGAAAATAATAATAAACAAGTACACATGTCAAATGGGACTAGATGTAAATAGCAATCCTACTGAGAATTATGAATAATTAACAGAGCAGGAAGTATTATGCACACAAGACAAACAGTAGACAAAGTCTAAGAACACCTTAATGGAAAAAATACATCTATAAAGCACAAATAATAATAAAATATGTATATCAATATGACAGAACTAGGACATGGTGTATTAACGCCATACAGTGTAAATAAATGAAGCACCATAAATGAAAACAAAGCTTCACAAAAGATGGATGAATATTTAAGGTACAAGATAAACCCCAAAGAAATGTGTTATTATGAGATATTATTAGAATTAGTAAATATAAATGCAAGGACATATAAGGCTTTCACGCCTGAAAAGCATTTGACAGAATTGTACATATTTTAGTATTTAGGAGTAGTTATTAAGAGAAAATGACTCTATATATATACAACGAGTGTTAGAATTAACATATATTGTATTAAAGTGGCAAAAACTTAAGTATAATTATGAACCACGAAAGGTGCATTATCGAAAAGTTATTTAGGTTAATTATGGACGGATTTATAGCTTGAGTGGACTCAAAATAAAGAGCCAATCATCCGCAAAATAGCGATACCATTAATTTCTTAATCCGAAATGTACTAAGAGAGTTATAGACAATAATAAGTTTTCCTTCAATTCCAAAAGAATTGATAGCATCATCGCCGTACTCTCAAACCCAAAGACCGATGCTAAGAAATAAAATTTCTTAATTTATTAAGGCGTATGGGTACGAGATTAACAGATTCTCAACCAATAGGAAGAGCTGATTTCAAGAGACGCCGACAGCGACTTCGAAGGAAAGGACTACTAGCTTTTTGACCATCATAGTGAACGGAACGAGTCTTCGACGGGAACAAGAGTATAATAATGTGCGCGCTCCCTAGTATAAACAAGTTAATCTAACCTCACTAAAGTGTTTAACCTGTAGCGAGTGAAATACAACGAGTGATGTGAAATAATAAACCAACCATTGCCAGTGTATAATATCGGCAATGATGAGTGGGAAATTAAGGGAGTACCTAGTATTAGCGATATTTTAATGAAATCTAATATTTACCAAATAATAAATGTTTACGTTAGTACTACTTTATTCAAGTACAGTTGTACATGGCTAAACTAATTAGTAATTGTTAATTAACCAGTATTTCAACAGAAGTTCTCAATTTTAATCATTAAATAAAATATTATTGATTTTCGAAGAAGATGACAATTGAATTTAATATTATAACGAACATTGAAGTAAACAAGGTTAAATCTAGATGCTAACTTGACTATAACTAATACGAAGTCATATCATTTATAGATAATAACAGAGAACAATCATTACAGTTCATAAACAATGAACTTACCATGAATAAATATTATGTATTGTTATAAGATTTCGATGCAATCAATTTAAATATTTTATTAACTCGCTTAGAGTAAAAGGCAATCTAACCTACACGTTACGAAAGGTGTAACAGTCATACTGAGTTGTGCTTTAAAATTATACAAGCTTGAATATACTCAATTGAAATGAGTTTATGAATTAATTATAATATATTTTGTTATTAATAACCATCCAAGTAATATTATTCTGACACTCAGCATTTTCAATCGTGTCATACACTCAAATACATAACCTATGAGTTGATACCAGGTGGACCAAATACGATAATTTTCAATATCATAATTAAACTTGTTTTCTTGATTTGTAATCACTCTCTATAATATATTATTATTATATTTTAGCATTTTTGTATCCTGTATCATGTTAAGTAAAAGAATTCACGACTTTTGGTAATTGTAAACAAAAAACCTAACCAAACAAGGTTAACACCATACAATATAAATAATCAGTGTTACCAGCCCTGAGCTTTAAGAATCTCGGTAGCTAGCTAACTTATTTTTTGATGTTTATAAATTGTTTTAAACGGTTCTAATTAAAATTAACTTATTGTTAATAAAATACAAATTTACTTACACTTGAATCAGTCTTTCATTTCTAAGTAGGCAATAACGAAAATATTAACAGAGCAATTATTTTACAAAGTGGCAGTACGGCGAACGAGCGGCCAATATTTGAAACTACAAAACAGTATCAAATAGACAAAATCATTTTATTTACTGTGCATACACAAATACACTTGTGACATATTTTATAAACTGTGTTGTGCTATTTCAGTGTATTAGAGGACCTATTTTGGGAAGATTGACTACAATAATCAGTGGTAAGTGAAAGGTAAATCTACCAGTGCTCCAAGAGAATTTAATCAGTACTTTTAAACACTTGAGCAAACAAATTAATAATAATAATTAAACACAGTAAATTAACGATAGTTATAATATTAATGTTCAAATCGACGTAACTCTTAGGTTATTGAATTATGTAATATTCAAAATTTAGTTTGAGAGCTGTAGCAATGCAAGAATTGACAACATCTTGAAAATGCTTTAAACACTTGGCATATTTCAAACAACCAATATTGTAGTTTGGGCGCTGCACATCCACTTTACCGAAGAGGATTTTGCAAGAATTGCCTGGAAAAGTAGGAGTTACTTGTGTTATCTCTAATGCAACACAGTATGTCTTGGGCAAAATCAAATTATCTTCCTCAAATTCGATTGCCATGTGTTTAAATATAATATTAACTACACCAATCATTAATTGTAATTCCTGTGGCGGTATTATATCAAATATTTCAGTGTTTTCATTACCTGAAATAATCGAAAAATATATAGTGTTTAGCGTTTCCTTTATTACTTCCTGCCGTTTTCCATGCTTCATAAATTTCTAAACAATCCCCAATTGTTCTATATGCACCACATACATTTAATCTGTGTTTTAATGCAGTACACCATGTGCAAAGAAAACTGCTTGCGTGTGACATGATACCTGTTAACATATTTGCAAGTTTCAAGTCTGTGGCAGCAGTTCCTTTAAATTCGTTGATACCTAAAAGTGACCATAGCATTAAAATATTATCATAATTTTTCTGCGTACATGGCGCCAACCCAAGTAAAAATAACTTTTTGACTCCAGAATACTTTTAACAACTTTTTAGCTGCAACACTTTGGTTGTAAGACTTGCGAAGGGAAATGTTACTTTCACAAATTGATTTGTCAATTAACTGAACCCAAAGACAGACTTTCCAGAAACCTCCACCACCATCTATTCCAAACTTCAAATGGACTTGCTCAAGTTGCCTATTTCCTTTTACATATTCAATTAATGCATTTAAGTATTACAGAACACTACAGTTTCTCTAACATTATTTTTTATTTTATCTTTGACATTTACAAACTCACTTTTTGATGTCAAAGTATGAATCAAGCGTGTGATTTAAAGTAATAAGTTTCTGTACCAAATTTGGTTTGTGATTCTTTGTAGCAACGCGAATAGCAGAAGAAATCCCACGAATCATTTTGGAGGAAAGAGAAAAATTGGTTTTTATTTTTGCCATATCTTCGGCAGTAATTTGCTGTTGCCTTAATTTGCTTGGTTTTTGTGAATTAACAGAGATCGTCAGTTGCTTGCCATGCACTTGGGATTTTCCCAACATCTCTCCGTGTATTATTAGATTTTGTATAGAAATATCTTTTATCAGTTCACATATTAAGTGTTCTGAATTTTTTATTTCAGGTGGTAATGAATTTTATATGTGTTCTTTCAAATTGTTATAGCGGTTTGAAGAATTACAAATTTGTTGTTTTCCTCTTTAAAGTTCTAAAAGGCACATTGTGTACTTTTTCTTGGTCAACTTTTTTAGTTTTTTTTACCAGATACCAGAATGCTTTTTAAAAAATTAGGATGTCCTGATTTCCTCAGTAACTCACAGAAACTACACTCGCATAGTTTTGCAGATATCGATCTCGTATTTTTGTGTATTGATCGGAAGTGCGAATAGCCTGGTAACTTTATACCTGTTTTATTGTTAATATTATTAACACATGTATAAACATTTATTTTACAGACACTACATACAGCTGATGGAAGACGATTATTTTCATGATCATATTCTATAATATTTTCAATTTTTTTTCTAAGGGCGCCACCTGTTTTTATCATTTTACCTTTTTTCTTGAGACATAATAAACAAATCTTCATGTGATTTTTACAATGACTTCGGGCGCTGAGTCGAGAGTGTTGTGTCCGTGGGATTGTTTTATATTCATTTCTAAGAACAAAGGGACAATGGTGGAGACTAGCATAGGCAAATATATCTGTTTCTTCAAATATATGTGAAAAACTTATGTTTAACTGCTAAATTAACGTTTTGAAAAAACGGCTCGGGGGATCTTTTAAAAAATAGTATCAAGTTACATTAAATACATCCAGAAATCAGACAAAAGAAGAAAATCCGAGGTGCTTTGATCTTCGATTTAAACTTGGTTCAGGACCCCTGTGAGGGGTTTCTTCAGTTAACCACAGTACTGTGGCGAATGATACTCTTAACCACAGCACTGTATCTTTTGCCACAGTACTGTGGTTAACTGATGAAAACCGTCAGTAACGACAGGAGTTACTGACAACTCATGACCCATTAGCCCGGAGGTCAGTTTGTTTCCAACACTGCTGTCGCCGTCCGTGAGAATCTTAGCTACAGAATATGAAAATATTTGTTTATGTAGATATAAGGTGATTTAACAAAACCTTACTATTCAAATGAACTTATGTGTGTGTGTTTTGTGTGTGTGTGTGTGTGTGTGTGTGTGTGTGTTTATATTTCTAGGTTATTTTGGAACATATGAAATGTTAAATACCAACACTTACCTCATCACTGCCTGTTACTAGGATCGTATATGAATGATCACTATTACAGTATCAAATATAATGAGGTTTCCGCCTAATATCTAATTACTCTGAGTGCCCAATTTAGAGTGCTGGTCCATCTTAAGTATATAGACTTCACTGCCGTTACTACATCAGACTACACTACAACTGCTTTATTCGCTGACGACAGCGTCAAAACAGCTGTGAATGAGAAACGTCACATCAATTTCCAGAGTCACCAAGGTCGCATCAGCACACTACAAGTGTAGTTCATCAACTGCCGTGTGAAAGTCAGCCAAGTCAAATCACATTTTATACACCAATTTGTGTACTGTTCTGTAGTTACAATGTACGGTACACAATTGAAAGCAAATTTGTATAAAACGTATAGGACCAACACTTGATCAAAATCCTACACTGTTTACTTATATATCTGCGATGAAATTTCATATAAACAACAATTACCACTGCTTTGTTATACTGGCATCAAAACAGCTAATGACGATTCACGCAAAATGTTTGCAAAAGATGAAATGAAAAATGTTACTAGCATCTGGCCTTTAAGGTTTAACGGACAACCAAATAACCAAGCATGGAAATCAAACGTACTTGTACTGGGAAGACGACTAGGTAGAGGTTACGAGAAAATAAATTTTTTTTTTCAGATTTATATTATTCAGCTATTTTTGGTATTCTATTACTGGACAGCTTTACCCCTCGAAGTACGTTCCAACTGTTCAATGTAGACAGATTTAAAGTAATTTGTAAATTGTATGTTAAAATGTTAAAACAACAATTTCAATATTAAAATATCAAGTATTAATAGATAACACTTTTTTAATTTCAGTTTTGTGAAACCAAAATTAATACGTCATTACCTCAAAGTGTTCATCTTGTCATATGAAAACCTACTTACATGATTTCCGTTTGATTAAGAAAGTTGTATTAGTGGTTATAATCACACACAGAATTATCATTGTTGCACACCACGGTAGAAAAATTATTCCGATTAGCCCTTTCAAGCTTCACAGCTCATCGTTAGATCGGAAATAACAACAACAGTACAAACAACCTCTTCACACCTACATCCACCCCACTCCCCGCACACACCCCTGCAAACAAGCTATGAGTTAAATGTCCTTTCTTACCTACCGAGTTCAGTCACTTATGTCTGTACAGTTACATATTTTTCTAGCGCATTCTGTGTGTGTGTGTGTGTGTGTGTGTGTGCGTGCGTGTGTGTGTGTGTGTGTGTGAGTGTGTGTGTACATTCTTTTCAAAAAGTAATGTTATAAAATATTTCTCATTCACCCTTTCAACTAGAATTTCCCTTTTGGTACAGTTTTACAATTCATTATATTCTCAAAACCATTCCTTTTATTCTTTCTATATTAAACGCAAACAACCACTTAGGTGACCATCCATCTCGTCCTTTTCTATCAGCATATTTATTAAAACGGAGTAGATATAACAATTAAAAAAATGAGAAACGGTATTTGATAAGATAAGGAATAAAAATATAGAAAATGCTCAATATTACAGAGAAGCGGAGTTTATAAAATATAATGTAAAGCATGGAACAAATTGTACCTAGGTGAGACAGGACGGAAATTCGTATGCAGGTTGTCTGACCACAAACGTGGATAAGCTAAATTCCCTTGCCTATCTCAATGACTAAAAGAAAAGTAAGCTATATTATTTAAACCTAATTTATGGAAGTTTTCAGACGATTTTGTTTACCCTAAATTTTCTGACCATTACTTACCGTAAATTGTTTTCAGCAAACGCCTTTCCCTTTGGCCTTTATTTTAGTTCAGGATTCACCACAGCAGTAAGTCTCAGAGTCCCTAGTTATTTTCCATCCGTCTGCCAATGATTTGTGATTTTGAGTCATAGACGGTCATGCTAAACACGGAACGCCTAGAAGTTTTACCTTGTTTTGCATTAAAATGGTTCTTGTCGGTAGAGGTATTTTCGTAGTCTTAAAGGTATATTTTCCTAGGGTATCCTGGATTTAATGACGTCTGAGGAACTTCCATTTATCACTGTCTTGCTGTAAAGTTAATTGACAGTTTTTACTTGACTCCAACTGATGTTTTGGGGGTAGGCCTATAAGTTGAAAAATTCATTCTCTTACAATACTGTTCTTAATTAGTCACAATCCGTCTAAAGTAGTGCAGTTGGTTGTTGGTTGCCCCTACGGAACAGACTTAAGCAATTTACTGAATGAGAAGTCCTCCTCTGCTAAGTGCCAATAGGCTCAGGGTATCTTCCAAACATTAGAGTGGAGAATTGCCTCTTAAACCGAATGATCAAACTGTGCCGTGACTAGCCGAGTCACGGCCTAATATAATTTAGTAGAAGATTGTTTCTGGCAAATATTTTGAAGTTGGAGTGTTGTCGCTAGTCTACGCGCCCTTGATCGCGTCGTCTGTCGCCGTCGAAACTCTGTAAGCCTGCTGTGGTGACCTTGAGCGCGACGAGATTTAGCCAGGCCGTGCCTTGCCGTTTGACGAATTAATCTAACCGGCCGTTGTGGTCAACTGATCCTGTAAGTTTACAATCTACAACGTGTGTTTTTACCAAGCCGACTTCGGCTGAAGGAACGTTGTTCAATTCCTCATTTCGTTCACCACTTTCACGGAGAGATCATCTGACGGTTCCAGGGGAGGTGCCTGTATATATGTAACGTACTGCAGACTATGAACGAGTAAATTACAAAGCTGTTTCAGGTTAGTACTATTTTTCTTCGGTACTAATTTAACATGGGTATTAACATTATTATAATTTTTACATTTTGTCCGTAAGTGTGTGTGATCCGGGATTTTAAAATCTTTTTTTTAAGGCTTTTGCCGTCCAAGAATCACATGTTGTTCCAGGTACTGAGCACGTGGTTGGTTAAGTACGTAAAGGTTTTCAAACTTAAAAGAGATAAAATACAATTATTTCAGTGAATTTTGGTCTTTTAATTTGTAATGAAAGGGTTTTGTGTAACGTTAATATTAACGCAGCTATAGATATTTAGAATCATTGCCATTGTGTAATTGAATGTAAAGTTATTACGAAACGCACTTGAAGTATTAGCAAGGTCATGACATTGAGTGTGGAGTGTGCTCGTTGACGAGAAATTGTGAAACGGGTATCCTAGCGACGACAGCAACTACAAAAATTATTTTCACCGGGTCCTTGACTCAGTCAGGAGATTGGGGTTTCGAACATGGTGACTTGACCATCTATCACCATGGGCAGAGGAAGCTAGCAACATGTCACTCCCCGAAGCCGTCAAGTGAACCAGCATGCATCCAAGACTTTCAAGCATCGCTGAGCCGTAGAGAACGTTGACTTTCAGACCTCCGACCCGCACACACACCACACATTTCAATTAGAGTAACCAGAGTTCTACGTCATGTTAAGTCAGTCATTAAAACAGGTGGGAACATTCCATTACTAGTTCAGTGAGCAACAGTGCACATATGTTTTGACTTAAATGAAAATCTAAATACTTGTAAAGAACTTGCAGCAAGAATTTCTGAAATATAGTGTTTTATTTCGTAACTATTGAATAATTCTCAAAATTGAGATTTAATAAGAGTACAGGATATAATCTGTTGAAACCTGCTATTAACCCTTTCAATTAATTTAACTGTGATAGCCAACTGAAGCTCAATGCTGAAGAGTCATTACAAATTTTGTACTGTTTTAGAAATGAATTCAGAATGTGTAGTAAGATAATAACTTTTCAGTAAATATTAATTGTTTAAAGGTTGCATTTCTATCTTCATGTAATTCATTATGACTTATTGCTTTAATTTATATCCTGCTTAAACTTGTGAAGGATCCGTTATTTAGTATTTGAGGAATCTATTTTTGACTGTACCCGCAAATTTGTACGAAAAATTTAGTTTCGAAATGAAACTTTACTTAATTAATTTTAAAATCTGTAATTTATCTTAAAAGTAAAAGAGCAGCACATGTTAACTTCTAAATAAAATAAAAAAATAAGTTTATTTAGCGTGGCTGACTCTAAAAAATAAATAAAGTAAAGGAAGAATGATGTAATATGGCTTTATTAACTATAAAAATTTTGAGAATTTACAATTGCACTTAAAAAATCTATGAGCACCTATAAAAAGTATTTACGTAGACAGCATTACATTTATCAAATTTTATTATTGCATATATGCAATACTTCTCTGTAAGTTAGTCGTTTAGACAATCGCATACAAAATAGTTTTAAATTTCACTGAATTATTTACAAATGCTATTAACGTAGGATCATTGATATCATTATCTCTGGCTTTCTCTGCTTTAAAACAACGAAACCAGATTAGTGTTACCTGCCATCCTTATAATCATTCTTTACCATTGGGTATGTGTGTGTGAGTCCTAAGTGGTCTATATTGACCTCGACAATCCAGGAACATGCGTCTTGCGTCCTGGTTTGTTTGCGTTGTCTAGGCCGGAGCCCGACGAACGCCAAGGTTCTAACTCGGTACAAGCTGTTAGGCTGCGTTGTAGCTTGTATATCATGGGGAGATCTTTTGACTGAATTGCTCCAGCTAGTCACCAAGCCTGAGGCGCGCCTCCGTGGCCAAATTAAGGCTTCGCCCGCTGGAGCTTAGAAGTGCGCTGGTGTGGGCGATAGGCTCGATTGCCCAGAGGCGAGTCGTCTGTAACGATGGGATACCACTTCAGGGCGAATGATTTCCCGCAATTAGGCATCTGAAAACTTCGCGGTTTCCCATGCTCTGAATGCCAGCCCAGCCGTGACGGCAAAGCAGGTGTTGACTGGTGTTAAGAACACTGTGCTGTCTATCTGTGTTGGACGATCCTGTAAAAATAAATACGCGTTTGATTTTGCAAAATATTGTATCGTTGCTATAGATAAATGGTGTGAATTTGTTCACACGCTTTGCTATAGACAAATTTTTGCATCGTTGGGCACATGTCTATACCAGGCTGACGACCTGAAAGCAAACTGTCGACGCCAGTGTGTTGGTTCTTACATAACCTTAGCCTTCCAGACCTAGTAAAGATTTCTTTATGCCATTCTAGACTTGTCTTCTGTTCTGGTTTTGCCAGAAAGTTTGCGCTTACCGAATTTTTACACACATATCCTCATTTATTCGTGTGCACTGGCCACGCTTGTGGAAGTTTCTGCACTTTCACTGTGTGTTAAGACTTTTTTAAATCTATTAATTTTTAAGTTGAATTTCTGTCAAGACGTGTCTGTTAGTACGTATGTATCTACGAGCTTCACCAATTATCACATTTATTTTATGTTACTATAAAATTTTTGCGCAATTCACATAAAAACGTATGTCTTTTCCACATCACTCTCTCTCTCTCTCGATCTATCTCTCTCTCTCTCTTTCTGTATGCCTCTCACTATCTCCCAATCTTTCTCTCTCTCTCTCTCTCTCTCTCTCTCTCTCTTTTTCTTTCCCTCGCTCACACACAGAGAAGTCTAACGCTCTTAACAAAAGCGGGTTTACTTTTTCCACATGATGTCAAATCAAGCAAAAACTCTAACCTCAGCCTAATATTCAAGCTAAGACTCATTGCCGAATATATATAAGCTTTTTATTCACACATATACAAATACATTTTGTTTATTCTACAAGTAGAACTTTTCCTGTTCCAATATACGTACGTAGTGTGTGTGTTATGTAAACTATACACCATGTCACAAAATATAATTATTAATATTCACCATAATTATTTCACGAGGACGTAAGCTAAAGAGTTTGAAGTGAACAAATCTGGAGTACCGCAGCCCGTCGAACACTGACACAATGTATAGAAGATGAGGTTGTACAGTTGGTAGGGAGAGAATGAGTTAGTGAGTTTATGGCATACAAAACATGTAAAATGAATTTTTAAAGAAAATTTTTCCGTACTTTCCAGTATTCCACGAAACAACAAGGAGTTGTTGAATCATTTGCCACGAAGATAATCCGAAAGCTGTTCTAATTAAATTGCTTATTTTGCAAGTAACTGTGGTAACTTGATTTTACTACTATCATGTAATTATTAGATTTAGTTTAATATCGATGACAGTACTGAGTCTAACTCAGAACCGAAAGAGGAAGGTAAGGAATCAAGCTTCAGAGGAGTACATATTTCTACATGTTAATAATATTGTGTGTAACTAAATGAAATTAAAAATTGTTGACTATATAATAAGCACCAGAAAATTGCTTTGGACTGTTAGATTAGTTTTGCGTGTCATAACACAGACGGTCACCGGTTTTGTTGCTGTTCACAGATTCATCAGAAACACAGAGACCTCCGTGGGAAACCAATTACAATTTGCCACGCGACGTGATACCGAAATATTATTCAATTTCAATTCAGCCTCTTTTTGATCGTCGCAGTTTTTCAGGAAACGTTAGCATAGATATCACAGTGACGGCGAAGAAAAATTTTATATGGTTTTATAACGTCGATCATATTGTAAGGGAACTAAGATTCTTTACTTCGTCTATGCAGAGGATTCCAGTAAAGTCACACTTCTTCTACGGTAAAAACAGATTCCATGTATTTGAGTTGTACAATGCCACCACGCCTGGACATTACCAACTGCAACTTCAGTACGATGGTATAATTTATGAAGACAACTACCCTTCAAACTTCTATGCATTTTATTTGCAAAGAAACGTTTCAAGGTAATTTATTTTTGTACTTTGGATCCTTGCTTGCTGAAATTGTAAATATTTTTCTGTACTTGGACCTTTTCTTGCTGAAATCGTAAATATGTTTTTGTACTTGGATCCTTTCTTGCTGAAATCGTACATATGTTTTTGTATTTGGATCCTTTGTTGCTGAAATCGTAAATATGTTTTTTTGGACACACTCACTAATACAGGCATAATTATTCCATGACCTGAATATAGTAATGTGACATACGATAGAACAAGATTTACAAGTATAATTAATGGAAGAAAAGCTGTATACTAAAGGAAAATAATAAAGCATTTTAAATGATGAATGATAGAACAACACCACTAACTAATTTTGACTTAGACAAAGACGATGACGATGACTAGACCCAATAGATTGGATAAGGTGAGACAGAGAAAATAATTCAAGCCACAATATAACAACAGTTACAAGCACCCAAGGGTTAAAAAGAAGTATATATAAATAAAAGTACAAAATTAGATAGGAGAATAAATAATATGTAACCTATAAGAAAGATAATAAGAAAATGAAATGTAAAAACAAATATACTAATAAAATATAAAAAGAATGTTAATAAATCAAAAGACACTAATATAAAAAAAACTTGAATAACAATAATTCATTGGGAAGGTGATGATAAGTAATAAACGTTGCTAGGACCCAGCAAAGATAAATACATAAAATCTAGATTAAGATGTTAGGAGGTGAATACAAAAAGTGATATGTGAATAAGAAAGATAATAATCAATTATGAACCATTATAGGACACAGTGTTAATAAATAAACTACATAAACACTAGTGAAGAAAGTGCAGTGTAGTCAAAAATAAAATAATAATCTTGTAATAATAGATTACATTTCATCTATTAACCTACATATAATAATTAAACAGTATAAGTTATAAGAGACAGTTATAAGTAATCATGGACTTAGTGTAATGAAAAAAAGGAAAAGTTGTATTAAAATATAAGAATATTTGTTGGAAACAAACCAATGAAAATTGTTGTCCAGTATGTTAAAGAAGTTTGTTAGTATAGTATGAGTATGATAAGGGATATATTGTTTTATTGTTAATGAGTAAAATTTACAAAGTTATATTAAGCACATCGAAATTAAGGATAAAAGACTAATATATTAGGTTGAATACAGTCAGGGGTGTTAGACTATATTCTCTGAAGTGAGTTTATAAGGGAATATTAGTGTATATCTAATGTTCAGTTTTGTTATAGGTTTCTTTGATAGTAATTAACCAAAATATAATTATGTTAAAAATTATGTTAATCAAAACCGTTTCAAAAGATGCAAAACTTTAGATACAGGACCTAAAAGAGTTATTAAGTAGTTATATAATGTTATATGATGATTAAAAATAATCAAATGTTATGATTTAAGTTAGGTTGTTTCAGTAATGATGTTTAGTAACATATAAAATTAACATAAATGACTATAAACAATTGTAATGAATTATATATAATATAAATGACTATATAGTAGGTGAATTAGGAACTCTAGGCATTAGGCCTATAAATGATAATCAGAAATTTGTGAAATTTGAGACAAAGCAATAGCCATTGAAAAATAAAGTATATAATCTATTTAAGTTTCATAATAATAGTGTAGGAAAAAAAACTGGATAGAAAATAAGTAGTTTAAATGTAATTAACAATAGAAAAACCAAATGAAAAATTAGTAATCTGTTATAATTTGAAAAAAGGTAACCTTGTGTGGTATCAAAATAATTTGTAAACGAAAAGCAAACTAATGGTGTTATTGTATTTAATATTACAAGTAGTATAAGGGAGTTATAATAAGTTAAAGATATTTAATAATTTGGTATAGAAAAACGTTAGTTTGATATAACAATATTGTAAATTATCAACCAATGGGAGTTAGTGTTTGGAAGGAGAGTTGCCATAACAACGAGACCTTGTTAGAAAAAATCCGTTAATAAATTGTATCATTCCATTATTAGAGATTGATGAGGGCAGATGTATTAAAACCACAAAGAATAAAATAGTATTAATTCAACAAAAATTTATCAAAAGTAATGTTAAAACTAATAAATTAATTAACAGAAGTAAAACTAATACTAATCGAATTAATAAAATTAATCAGAAGAAATTAAAATTAACCCGGAAGAATTGCTGAATAATCCCAAGTAACGGAAAACAAATATCGGAAGGAAGAAAATATATGAACCACCTAAATGAACGAAGGAACCTGCCATAACCAGGAATACTGATGGAAAATAAATATCTTAACAAGAGAACTACGAAAATCGAAACCTGTAATTAACCGAAACACCCAAGAAAGGACAAGCAGCAGTATTCGTGAGAATTATTACCCTGGATAGCAGAGACGAAGGATGGTTAAGTATATTTTAAAATATATCACAGTAAAAACACAAGAAAATCAACACTAAGTGAACTACACTTTCCACATCATTTATCACTTTTTAATAAACATTTGTACTTTCTTTTACTTAATGAACACCTCAACTTGAATAACTATATCTATCCAACATTGATTCTTTCAGGAATATGTTTTAAAACGTAAAAGTTACTAACCGTAAATAACCTCCCAAACGCTAAATCCCGTAGCTAGAGATTACCACTATAATTATAAGTACATCACCTGTTCTATAATATTTATATGGTATTTGTAAAATTTTGTACTTTTATTAGTCCAATTAACAATATTTTCTGTAGTCACAAGAACTTCGACCTGAGATTATAAATAAACAAAAAATCAACTGCATACATGAGTCTCGAGAGCAGCTAGCGAACAGAATAGCCAACCGCTAATAATTAAACATGCCGGCGCAAAAATAAGATTTATAATTTGAAGGAAATTGTAGAATTTGAACCCAATTGAGAATTGTTAATAAACCTAATAAAAGCATTAGACTGTATGTTTGATTTTAATCAAGTAATAGTTAAAATTTGAGTACACAATATACCAAAATTAAACTTTACAATTTTGGTTTACTATGAAGTGTTGGCCAAACCGACGTTGAGGCAGAAAATACGAATCTGAACGGCCGAACTGGTGAGTAGACACTCGACACTTGTAAGTAATTTAACTACAACAAATATCGGCAAGTTATAATATAGGTCTTTGTAACGATAAAGTTATGAACACCTCTCTAACTATTAAAAATATTTCCGATATTATACTGTTTTTTATCTTTAAATGTGTAGTAAACAATGTATATGCCAAACGATTTTGAAGGAATATGTCATAAAAATTTGTGTGTGTATGTGTGTGTGTGTATGTGTGTGTGTGTGTGTGTGTGATGGTATTTGTGTGTGTAGGGCCTTGGCGTAAGAAGTATCATAAAATGAAGTGAACAGACAGATATTAAATATATTAAACAGATATTCCATTAAGACATCTTCTAATATGTTAATAGCTGTGTAGTTTTATATTTCTGCTTTCTAGACATAGTTATTGTAACATTTTGTTGTGCATTTTCAGACCAATTGGTCTTAGATCCCTTGCTACACCGTGCTTTTGTGATCGAACTTTCAGAGTTGTCTACCAAATGCAAATTATTCACCCGAATAATGATTATCAAGTTCTGTCTAATACAAAACCTGAGGTAAGTCTGTATTGACAAAATACGTTTCTTTTATTGCACGGACACACACACACACACACACACACACATGCACACGCTCTCGTGCGCGCTCAATTAATACTATTTAAGATATCCAAGTTAAGAGGATTTTTACTTTTAAATGTATATTACTCCGTATACCAGTGGTATGACTTGTTCGTTTGTTGTTGCTGTAAAATACTGTTCCAGTTTTGAATTCATAAACACTTCTTTATCTAATTTCACCTTTATTGTTTTACTGTTTTCTGTCCTTTAATTACCAAATATGTTAAAACGTGAAATGTGAAGAAACCCGTTGCTTGTATTAAAATAAAGAACTGTAACACTGACCAGCTGGAATGAAGAAATGTTACAGACCTATTTTTTCGATTAATGATGTCACTGGTCCACGTTATCAAAGATACAAAGCCAAACGAGGACGTAAAATTTTTGTAATTTATGGCAAGTAAATTTTATAGCCTATATGTATATATTTGTGTGTGGGGGGGCGCGTGCGTGCGTGTACATTATAAGAAAGAACAAATATAAAATAAATATAATTTATTTAACACACGCGCGCGCACGCACAAAATCATTAAGGTTTTGTGAAGAGTATTAAAGCACTGAGGAGTCACAGTGTAATTTGATTGAACGGGGAGACCAGGTTTCTAATATTCTATATGTAGACATGTAGGTGCAGGAATTCCAATTCTCATTCAGCTCAGGCAATTTTGTCACAACCATTACCTTAATATAAAGATATTATGCTTAATTATGTATTGTATAATGAAACATATTCTGTGATTTGTTAATTTATTTATGAATAATTGAAAATATAAATACTTAGACGTACTTGTATGTCACACAAGGGATAAGCATTTTGGATATTAATTTTAAGACCAACTTCTGTTTCCTTGTTAACTAAGTGAAAACGAAGTCACATGCAACAGTAAAATTTCATCAAGACAAATTCCTCGAGACTCAATAGTCTAAAAAACTGTTCACGTGTAAAATCTTTCCCCAATTTTGCACGTAGTAACTTCACCAGACTCAACGGCTAGATACAAAATGGACAAATACACCTTGTCATAGGCCTTACGTTTGGTAAAATGCGAAAAATACCTCGCATATAAGAAGAATAAGAGCGAATAAATTCTAATATTTTAGTGTTTCACATTTTAAGATAATTTTTGTTGGAAACAGATATCGTCTCTCTGTTCATCTTTGGTCGTTTTCATTATGGTTCTTATCATGAATGCTTGGTCCAAACCTTCTCTAAACAACATCTATCCATCTAGTTAGCGATCTGAATCAAGATACCGGTAGGGCTTTGCCCTTTACTTGCTCTTTAAATAGTAAAAGCTCAAACGTTACGTCAACAAAAGAAGCTGCCTACCGAAAGATTCACAGTTAAGTGCAACAACTTAACTTCAGATGTACTAAGGCAACAATTTAGTCCTGTTTTTTCACTTTCATAACGTAGACAAATTAATATGTAGTCTAATTAATTAATTAATTAATTAATCTAATAATTAATAAATAGACTACATCGTTCTCAGCAAACCCTTTCAAAACCACCTTTCAAACGTGATAATTTGTATAAATTTTACTAGGGCAATTTAAATTTAAAATCTATCTTAAAGAAATTTGCAGATATTCATATTTTTGTATATGCGAGTAAGCCAATTTCATATTCCTTATAGATTCCTTTGAGTTACGACAATTTATTGGTTCAAGTTATAGCTCTATTCAAATTGCCAATTGATGCACTAGTTTTGGCGTGGACAACACTGATCCCAAGTCAGTAGTGAAAGTGCAAAGTAGTTTTCAGTAAGATTTGAGAATTTGTGATTTGCAGTTGGATGCTGTGGTCAAGCTGAAATGTTTTGATTTTACGCCTTCCAGTTCAAACAAAAACCATTGTTTGCTTTATGTAAGTGTATCAATTCTTACTTGTCAGGTATGGAAATAATACGGTGAATATAACAGTGATAGTTTTATCATTATGCGCTTTATTCCACGAATACTTTGTACACAACACATATACAATAAATATCTTTAAGTAGATCCGGAATAAAACTGAACCTTAATTATCGCTTTGACAGACATTTACCTCGTTAGACGTTCTACCGTTGTTCAACCGATGTCAACAACACCATGGAGACCAGAATTAATTACCATAGTAACAAGTAAATAAACAAATGATATTTAGGGGCATCGGAACTGTTACCTTTATCCATTCCTGCATTACGTTTTCGATGTTTCATATAATATGCGATTGTATCGATATGTTACGAGGTGGAAAAAAGAACTGTACTAATTGTAAACTGTCCTATTACTTAATGCAAAACAAACATACGTGTTGTTTTCATTTGTGAGGTTAGGCGACAACGGTTTTTGGTTTCAGTTTACTGTGAAATAAATAAAAGCCATAATTGAGGAAAACATAACGTTTAATGTGTTATACAATGCTTCTAACACAGTAACATTAAAATAAAAAAAATGCGTTTTTGTTTTAACAGGTAATTTATAAATATCTCCAAAGGCTTTATAAACGGGTACTTTTAAAACTACAAAGGCTGTTGCACCAACATAATAATTTAGTACAATCTAAAAAAGTACAAGTCTTGAAAACAGCTTTGGAGAGAATTCGACTAACGAGTATACGACATTGTTATACGAGCTGACAGAACGCCATATAGACATATACAATAAGAATTATATTAAAATACTTACTAAAAGTCAAATATTCGCGTTCAAAGCCACGGGTCACACTAGTAATGTATATATCCCACACCAAATTCAATTATGTTACATTAAGATTTTTACCTGATTGCCTGAAACAGTTTTATGTCATTACAAGATTCATCAGAGGCTGCCGCTAGCAGCAATGTACGTGCTGTTTTTGTGCGACTCTGTCGTTCGATTAATCGTTGTTGTGTGTGTTGTGTAATGTGTTCAAATAATAAGTGTGATTTAACTTGTGTCTGTTCGTTTAAGATGTTGTCTATAAAAACGCATACATATATCTACTGAAATAACATACAAACACACAAAAACGCATATAAACGGCATCCTAAATAAAAATACACAATTTAAATCACACATACTATTTGAACATATTACACAACACACACAACTATTTTTCAAACCATGGCGCCGTCAGCAAAACAGGAAATACAGTGCTCCTAGCGGCAGCCTCTGATGTACCTTGTAATGAGAAAAAACTAGTTCTGGCAATCAGATAAAAATTGAAAACAAATCTAAAATAATTGTGTTTCCTGTCTGCCTACTTATATTATAGTTAGTAATAGCCTTGAATAATCGAGACGTTGGAATGGTGTAATATTGTAACGTTACATAATACCATGACCACGAAGGTCCAAAACAAACATTAAACAACCATACAAAATCACAAGACATACCATATTTAAATTTCAAAGTTAAGTAAAGGAAAAATTAGGAATTGATCGTAAAAGGAATATAGAACACATTTTTGACAAACTATGAAGATGATTAAAGAAATAAAGACAATGAAAATAGACTAGACGTAAAGTAATAACAACTAACCCAATAGATTAGGTAAAGTGAGAAAAACCCCTAGAAAAAGGAGTAATTATAAGCAATGAACTTAGGAATAATACAGCAGCAGCAACAGCCAAATTCAACTTGTAACAAAGAACTAATTATGAAAAGATAGCTAATATCATGAGGAGGGATACGAACCCTAAATTATTATGAAAATAAAAGTAGATTAACCAAAACAATCACTAGGAGGAAGAACTAGATAAATTATAGATTTGATAAAGAGAAAAATAGGAGCTCCAAGTGAAGTAAATAAACACTCCAATGACTGACTAGACAGACTGAATAAAAATAACTCAAACTTAGAATGATAAATATCCACCTAGATTAGAAGAGTGAGAAAATAAATAAGTGAGTGTAACTAATATAATAAGACAGAATATAAGACAATAACAATGTATGTTAAATATTAATTATGACAGTGATGAAAATCTTAGAATATCAGAAAAGACTGATTGCTAATTGAAGATTTATGTAAAATAATAAAAGAAAACTGTATAATAACAACTATTTCATAGTACAAGAACTCATGTGTTTTTTAATGACAAAATACAAGAATAGAATCACATCAGGAACCTGAATATGTTAACCACAAGTTGGTAAGAGTAGTCAATAACAAATAGAAAGTATTGACAATACTCTAAATAACATGAGAGTATAATACAAATATAAACTAATTCATGTTGTTACAGACACCATGAACCTAACAGGAATTATTGTAATTATTTTTATAATTAATGGTATAGAATCTTAGCTCACCACAACAAAAGACATTTTAGGAGCTAAATTCGACAGAAACCATATGGAATTGTAAATAAATAGATAATAAGATATAGTTTAATAAAAAATTATGGTAATAAGATATATGTAAAAATAAGGATCTTTGTTACTAAGGATGGAATTATATCATGAGAGGTGTTCAAACGTGCAGCATTGAAAAAGACAAATAATGGTGAAGCCGTATATGAGTTTACTTGTGGTATAAAAGACTTATGTCCATTAGAAACTATTTTAATGATTTTCAGTAAGAAAGTTGGCGTCGGTATTTAATCTCCACCCCAGCCACCCACGCCAATAATACAATTAAAATATTTTCTAAATGAGAGGGAGGATGACTTCGTGACGGAATGGCATCAATTCCCACCAATCACAGGGCGTAAAACGACCGAAGCCAGAGGTAGTGCAAATTGGAACACCGAGTTTAAGCGTCACCTGAACAACACTTTTGATGGAACCACGATGCTAAGCAGTTGACGATTTTCAACCGATCAAATTGCCGCCATTGTTACCCGGCATCCTGTGGGTCTATTGTCAACAAATGTCTAATCAATCTACTGCAGTTAATAACGTATTGTAATTTATAATCAAATGAAGTGAAAGTAGGGGGCTTATGAGAGTTCTAACTCGGAAGTGACGTCATCCTCACTCTTTTGGGGCGAAATTAAAAAATAGTGGTGGTGGGGGTAGACTTCCGGTGCTGTGTGCCGTCCAAGCCAGAGGTGTGGATGGATTGGGGGGCAGTGGGGTGTGCCACGTGACCGTGGTGGGCGTGACGATGTTGTGATTCGTAAGTCGGCCATGTTGTCGGCGGCGATGTTGTAGGATGGGGGAGGTTATCTATGCGTTGATAAGTGGAGGCGTGGCCGCGGTTTGTTTGCCGTCCGACGGCGGCCTGGTCGTGGCTTGATCGCCGCCGGGAGTGTTGGGGTCGTCGTCCATGTTGTCGGCGTCGGCCATGTTGTCGGGTGGGAGATATTTATTTTTTTGTTTCTCTATCTTCTCCATGATTCGGTTGTAGCATTTATTTTTTTCATACGGGTCTTCTGGGTTGGTTGGAAAGTCTATTAACTCCTGTATCTCTTGATGTAGCTTTATTCCAAACATCATAGAATATGGTGTGTTTTCAATGAAATGGTGGTAACTTCTGTTCAAAAATTCTTCAGTTGAAGTTAAATATTTTTGTCATTCTCTTTGATTATCATGACAATATGTTCTTAAAATGCGTCCCACCTCTCTCAATATACTTTCTGCGGGATTACTGCTTGGGTGGTATACGGTGGATGGGTGGATGTTTTATATGTTTTTATATTTAATTTCAATAATTCATCTCTCCACTTTCTTAATTTAAATTGCGTTCCGTGATCAGTTATTATTGTATACGGTTTTCCAATTTCTGTTATGTATTTGTTTTTATTATTTCTTTATATTTTATTGGTTGTTGCTCTGTTTATAGCGTATAACTTAGTGTATTTGGTGTAATGGTCCAATAAAATCACAATTAACTTGAATCTATGTCTCCCTCCGCTACGTGGGAGTGGATATGTCAAGAAACATTTTTCAAGTTTTTTAATTGATGTGATGGGTATTATCATGCCATCCTTTCTTTCGTTATCGGTTTAACCATTTGGCATATAGTGCATGTTTTAATATTTTTATTTACTTTTCTTGTTATACTTTTAATGAATAGTTCCTCTTCTAAAGCTTTAACCATTTTTAACGTTCCCATGTGTCCGTATCTGACATGGTAGTCTTGAATTAATTTGTTTCTAGAGATGTTGGAACTACTAGCTTCCAATTTCCATGATTCTTTTTCGTTTTTATGAACAATATATCTTTGTGTAGGCAATAAAATCTGTTAACAATCTTTTCGGATTCCATCAGTCTCCTTCGTATGTTTGCTATTTTGGTATCTTGTTTCTGCTGTTGTACGATCTCATTTACTATTTCATCCAGGTCCTTCCTATCCTTCAACATTATCTACATTTATTCTGGATAATACTTTTTATTGATTATGGTTTGATAGCTCTTCTCATTCACTCTGTCTTGGTCGTTTAGTCATTTCCTGTCAATTATTTTTAAGTTTTTTCATTTGATTATTATTAATTGGTTTCATTAATTTATGCTCCTTTCTTTCCATTGGTTGGCTTGGTCAGTAATCCGAAAATCAGTCCCATTTCTCGGTATTCATCAGCACTTAGTTTACCCAGGGTCCATCATTTCCTCTGCACTTGTGGTTCGGATAAAATTGGTGTGTAGAACTATTTCCGTCCTTGTGAAATAGGTCTCTTCTATCTTGTACCACAATTCTTCTAATACCATGTGTTCATTTGTACCCATGCCTACATAATTCACTTTATTACGTTGTTTATTAATCAAAGAATTTAATTGTACCTCCCTCATTAATGTTATCACTGGTTTTTTATTCAGCATTTCTATTTCTGGTATTTTCCATTTAAATATAGAGTTGTTGAAGTTTTTATTCACTGGTTTGTTGCAAATCCCTTCTATAATTTCTTTCAAAATTCTCCTACAATCTTTATACTCCATTAATTCACTATGGTCGGTAATTGGTAAATTAAACGAATTAATTACTCCATTCTCAATCATCTCCACTTTTCTCTGGTATTTATTAGTTTCCTTTTACATGTTTTTCCTATATCTTTTGTTTTCTTAATCTTCTTATTTATTTGGTTCTTCTTTACTCCTCTACGGTTGATTTATATGTGCTTGATTTTCTCTTTGTTTTTGTTATATTTATTCTCAGGTAACAATGCACTTTTGTCTTCTTTATTTCTTATTTCTTCATTGATACCTTCAGAAGTGTTGTCTAGTGTTTCATTCAATTGTGTGTGAAACCACTATCTAATGTTTCATTAAGTTGATGTGGTTTGTAATTTGTTTCTTCGCATTTCTTATTCATCCCCGTTTTTGTCTGCTTGACGTCTTCACGATACCCTATTAGTATGTATCTTAATTCTTCTCTATTCTTCTCACTACTTTCCTTCAATTGTCGTTGGAGTGTTTCACTACTATTCTCGATCTTATTATTCAGTATTTCCAGATCTTTCTTGATCTGTCTCTTTAATTCCACACTCTTCTCTTCTAAGATCTCTTGGTTTCTCTTCAACGCTTCATGGTTGATTTCAATTTTATTATTCAGAAGTTCTGTGTCCTCCTTGAGTTGTTTCTTCAATTCTTCACTGTTCCTGTCCAGTTTCTCGTTTAAGAATTCCCTGTCTTCCTTTCTTTGTCCTCTTGTTTCTTCCTTCATTTGGTCTATTTTTTCATCGAATTTTGCGTTTATTTGTCCCAATTGCTCCATCATTACCCTCATCATGCTATCTAGTTTCGCCTCTTCGGTTGGTGTAACTTTGTCCGGTGGATTTTCTATTGTATCTCCTGCTTGTTGTTCCCGTTCCATGTCTTGACTTGGTTTCTCCGATTGGTTGCCGAATATTACTTGTACTTCCGGTGTTGGTTGGGTTGGGTTTTCTGGTTGGTCCCCTTGGGCATTCTCTTCGATCATTCCTTCAATCATTTCCATTTCTTCTTCGTCGGTATCCTCAGTTCCCTTCTTAGAATTTACCCTGGTGGTCATGGAATATTTCATACTTTTTCGTAACCGCTGCTAGTCTTCTATTCTAGCCACACTAGTTGTTCGCCAATTTGTAACGTTTGGTTTGTGTATGCCTCTTTCAAGCCACACGTTTTCGCGTCAATTTGTAACGTTTAGCTTTGTATGTTTCGTGTGTTCGCCTCACACGTTGTGGTCGTTAATTTATGTTTACGCTGACGACGTCCGTAGCGATCGTTCGAATTACCAGTACACGCGAGTGGGAACCTTACCTGTTCTTTAATATGTGGTTGTATTTCCCGGGTGGCGCCAAATTGTTTAATCTGTAAACAATTAAAAAGAGTAGGACGATTGAGCGGTCGTTCTATGACGGTATGGTGAATTCAAATTACTCCCGCCCTGTGCGAATTTCTTAATCTCGCTGGTACTTTGCCGAGTTTCCGACGTGAGCGCTTACCGTCACTTTTGCTAGTCGCTAAAATACAGAAATCATATAATGCACTTTCCTATGAAATAAAGAACAGTGGTTACAACTCTGTACTAGTTTATTAAATTGTGATTAGTATTTCTTCAGTATTATACAAAATTATATTTTGTTATTAAACAAAATTAGCTCCGACAGCAAAAGACATTTATATCTCAAGGTTCGGCGAATGTATCTGAACGATTTAGTTAGTCAGACATGGCGTCTACTGAATGTTCATTTTTTCAATTTCGTTCATGTATCTGGATTCTTTTGTTTTACCAAAATATATCAATTTGATTACAATAAAGTACACTACCGTACATTACTGGTACTTATATACTATAGGGTGTAATTACAATTTGTTCCTGAAGTGTTAAAAAGTGTATTTCAAAAGTTCGTAATTTCTATACAGGTTATTTTCTAGATTCATATGAATTTAGTGTTTTATTTTTAATTAATCTTTGAAAGAAATTCTATCATCAGTTTATAGTGAGAGTTAGAAGTGTTGTGAGAAAAAATTAAAGAGAATTTATTTCATAAATTCGGGTAACTCAGCAATACTTATCAAATCTGTTGAATTAAGGTGTAATGTCATTCAGTTGAAATAGGTTGGGTCATCGTTAGTCATCAATCTTCCATCATTTTGGGATTTAATTACGCCTTGCGTCTTTTTCGTATAAGTTGCTCGAAATTTATTAATTTGGAATTTATTAATCTGGTCCGTGGCCTCGGTTGAATGTATTAGTCCTTCATCAGAGTGTTTGGTTCTTCATTTTAGTAAATTTGGTTTAGTTTTTCATGTTTTAAATTAAAATTTGAGTCATTTACGGCTTCGCGTCGCTTTGTCTCGAGCTTGAATAATGGACTAACTGTTTCTAACGGAATATTCATAAGTAACGTCTGGTTCTTATAGCAACAGGTTGCCTCTCATTGGCTATTCATGACTTAAGCCCATTGTTATAATATTTGAATTTTTATTCAAAATGAATAAATATCTTCTGATTGGTATTATTCTTCGGTCTTCTTGTCAATGTCTGAGATATTATCACAACTGTTTATATTTTCTTTAAAAGATCATTTTGACATCCCTCAAAGATGGGTTTGCTTATGTATTAACGTTTTGACAATTATGTTGATACTATCTAATTATATTTCTTTCTTATTTTATGTCCTTAATTTAACATTTATCTCTTGATATGATTGATTAATTATCATTGACTAGCTACTTGCCTTGGATTTGCTAATATCATATTTAATTTCTTACAATTTGCAGTTTTTTGTTTTATACAGTTAGGCATTTCTTAGGCCTAAGTAGTAATTGGCTATCTTTTCTTATTTTATACAATTTAAATATTATTTTACCCTTATACATTTTTTGTTTTGATATTACATATGATTTGTTTACTTTTTGAATTGATTTGGGTCTGTTTTCTAATAATTGTATGTTTTCATTACTTTACATATTATGGTTTGTCTATTATTTTTTAACCGCTTTTCCAGTATTATTAGGTTTGTATGAATTTATCTTTTTTCTTATCTGTATTGTCATTATTTATTATTTGTCTATTATTTACCATTCTCTATAAAATATAACACAACATATAGGCTTATGGTCTGTATAATTCCTTCAGCCATATTCCTTTTCATAAACTTAATTGAAAAAGTCTTTAACAGTTATTATGCTACTCTTGTTTACATTTTGTTTATTCTTATTTATTTTTTGGTGACAAACATCATCACACTATTTACTTTATCTAATTAACCATCCCTTTGAACATAGGATGTTTATTGATTTTGCATTTATATTCTTTACCACCTTTTTTCTTTTCTAATCTTTACTATCTAACCATGGTAACACTAACACGTTGACTCTCCACGGGATTTTTTCCCTGAATACCCTTGTATTCCTCATTTACAATTACTCTTAATCCTAATAATAACAATATTCTTATTTACTAGCACTGTTCACCATTAAACTTTTAGTGTTTATCATTGGTTTTAAGGTGTCTATACCTATCAATGGGGTTTCTATTTATTTTGGGGGTTTACACTGGCACTTTGCACTTTTTTATTGTATTTAAGTGTTACTAGTGGGTATTCCCTAACATTAAATTCTCTTTCTCACTTAATCGTGTTATCTATCTATCTATCTCTCACTTCACAATGGTTAGTTATACTGTTAACAAGTTTCATGTCATTATAGAGTTATTTATAACATTTACTGTCTATTTACTTGGTTAGTGTACTTTAGTTTGTCATTACTTTACTGAATTTTAATAATTATCATTTACATTGATTAATTAGTCGATACTAATAATTATCATTTACATTGATTAATTAGTCGATACTAATAATTATCATTTACATTTATTATTTATTGGTTTCTTTTTCATTACTTAATTTGAGTGTAACATTTCTCCTTTTCTGTTCTATATTATTCGTTTGTGTCTTTTCATTTCTTCTCCTTTTATTTCATTTATACTTTGTTTGTTTCCTTTTCATTTACCTTCTCATTTGATTTCCTTTTATTTCATTTTATTTGGTCAATCACTTGGGTTGGGTGATAGTCGTTTGTCGCGTCATAGTCATTTTATTTTCATTAGTTTAAACATTTAATATAGTTGATTCATAGTTTTTTCCTGGTATTGGGGTGGCTTGTTTGTGTTGTAACATAATGTCTCTCCTACAAAATTGATCGTTTTGGTAAAACACTAGCATAGGTTTTTATGAAATTATCTGTTATATATAATTTTTACCTTTTTCTTCTTGTTTATTTCTTCTTCCTTATTTCTCTTCTTACATGTTTCACTCCTTTTTATTTAGATCCGTTTTTATTTATTTCCATTAGTGCGTTCTACCTGTTATATAATTTCCCTAACATTTAGTAGCTGGTTTCTTCCATTACTACCTTTTTTACTGAGATCAGAGGAACATCATCTCTGCTCAGTTAAATGATGCCTGGACCTATTCTCAGTCAATCTTAAATACCTTTTTGTCATCTTGTGACTTTCATTAATAATAATATTCTGGGGATTTTCAACTTCATGGTTTTTTAGATCATTTCAGCCTTTTACTCATTCTTTCCTCCGCTGTACCTTTGCTATATTCTGTTATTTACTCACACAGTTGATTGTTTTTATTTATTTATTTGTTAATTTCATTATTTCTAACTTTTAGTTAGTTTGTTTTTCTCTTCTTCTTGTGATCATTTTAATTATTTTAGACACTTTTTTCTTCTTCTTCTTTGTTGATTACCCTTATTTTGCTTTAGCCAATTGCTGTATATTTGTTTTATACATTATTTCTTTATCTTTCTTGTACCAGTTCATTTTTTTTCTTTGAATATTCTATATTCTTTATAATTTTATATATTTGTCTTAGCAGTTCTTGCTTGGTTTTGTTTTTATTTATTTTAATTGGTCTCCTTTCCAATTCTCTTGCATTATTAATTCTTGTTTTCACTTTATTTGTTTATTTTGTTTCGTCTCACATATTTTCTAAATATTATTGAAAGTTGTTTGTTCTTACTATTTAGGAAGTTTTTGTAGTTTTTTCCTATTTTATCTCATATGTTTTCTACATAATAGCGTAAGGTTATCTTACATCTTTTTTGAATTTTGTAATTCTTTATTTTTAATGATTGTTCATTTTTCCTCGTAAAACGTCTTGCTGGAAACTTGGTTATATACTCCTTTGATCTTTTTAGTTGTTATATTGCTTATTTCGTATGTATTGTTGCCGTTGTCTTTTGTTATGACATAGGGTCCTACGTATAACAATAACATTTTTTTGGCTATACCTTTGAATGTACTAGGTAATTCACGATTTTTGATTAAGACTTTTCTCCTAAATTATATTTAATTATTTTGGTCTGGTTCTGGGAATATTTATTTTTTTGTTTCTCTATCTTCTCCATGATTCGGTTGTAGCATTTATTTTCTTCATACGGGTCTTCTGGGTTGGTTGGAAAGTCTATTAACTACTGTATCTTTCGATGTGGCTTTCTTCCAAACATCATAGAATATGGTGTGTTTTCAATGAAATGGTGGTAACTTATGTTCAAAAAATCTTCAGTTGAAGTTAAATATTTTTGCCATTCTCTTTGATTATCATGACAATATGATCTTAAAATGCGTCCCACCTCTCTCAATACTCTTTCTGCCGGATTACTGCTTGGGTGGTATACAGATGTTATATATGTTTTTATATTTAATTTCAATAATTCATCTCTCCACTTTCTTCCTTTAAATTGCGTTTCGTGATCGGTTATTATTGTATACGGTTTTCCAATTTCTGTTATGTATTTGTTTTTTATTATTTCTAATATTTTCTTGGTTGATGCTCTGTTTATAGCGTATAACTTGGTGTATTTGGTGTAATGGTCCAATAGAATCACAATGAACTTGAATCTATGTCTCCCTCCGCTACGTGGAAAAGCTCCACATATATCAAGAAACACTTTTTCAAGTTTTTTATTTGATGTGATGGGTATCATCATGCCATCCTTTCTTTCGTTATTGGTTTTACCCATTTGGTATATAGTGCATGTTTTAATATTTTTATTTACATTTCTTGTTATACTTTTAATGAATAGTTCCTCTTCTAAAGCTTTAACCATATTTAACGTTCCCATGTGTCCATATCTGACATGGTAGTCTTGAATTAATTTGTTTCTAGAGATGTTGGAACTACTAGCTTCCAATTTCCATGATTCTTTTTTGTTTTGATGAACAATATATCTTTGCTATTTCTTTTATGAATTTGCTAACTGCTATAATTTTTTATTGTTCGACTAAGCTTTTCGTCATTACTGACATCTTCAGGTCTTAAACAACCTGAAGGTGTTTAAGGCCTTTTCAGGTTGTTTAAGACCTGAAGATGTCAGTAATGACGAAAAGCTTAGTCGAACAATAAAAAATTATAGCAGTTAAAAAATTCATAAAAGAAATAGTAAGGATGGCTGCTAATTTAAACAATACGAAGAATATATCTTTGTGTAGGCAATAAAATCTGTTAACAATCTTTTCGGATTCCATCAGTTTCCTTCGTATGTTTGCTATTTTGGTATCTTGTTCCTGCTGTTGTACGATCTCATTTACTATTTCTTTCAGGTCCTTCCTATCCTTCAACATATAATACACCTTGGCGATTTTCTCCTTTTCTCCTTCAAATGTCTGATTATCTACATTTATTCTGGATAATACTTTTTATTGATTATGGTTTGATAGCTCTTCTCATTCACTCTGTCTTGGTCGTTTAGTCATTTCCTGTCAATTATTTTTAAGTTTTTTCATTTGATTATTATTAATTGGTTTCATTAATTTATGCTCCTTTCTGTCCATTGGTTGGCTTGGTCAGTAATCCGAAAATCAGTCCCATTTCTCGGTATTCATCAGCACTTAGTTTACCCAGGGTCCATCATTTCCTCTGCAATTGTTGTTCGGTAACCTTCGTGTGTAGAACTATTTCCGTCCTTGTGAAATAGGTCTCTTCTATCTTGTACCACAATTCTTCTAATACCATGTGTTCATTTGTATCCATGCCTACATAATTCACTTTATTACGTTGTTTATTAATCAAAGAAGTTAATTGTACCTCCCTCATTAATGTTATCACTGGTTTTTTATTCAGCACTTCTATTTCTGGTATTTTCCATTTAAATGTAGAGTTGTTGAAGTTTTTTGTTCACTGGTTTGTTGTGAATACCTTCTATAATTTCTTTCAAAATTCTCCTACAATCTTTATACTACATTAATTCACTATGGTCGGTAACTGGTAAATTAAACGTATTAATTAGTCCATTCTTCATCATCTCCACTTCTTCTGTGGTATTTATTAGTTTCCTTTTACATATTTTTCCTATATCTTATGGTTTCTTAATCTTTTTAATTATTTGGTTCTTCTTTACTCCTCTACGGTTGATTTATATGTGCTTGATTTTCTCTTTGTTGTTGTTATCTTTATTCTCAGGTAATAATACACTTTTGTCTTCATTATTTCTTATTTCTTCATTGATACCTTCAGAAGTGTTGTCTAGTGTTTCATTCAATTGTGTGAATCCACTATCTAATGTTTCATTAAGTTGATGTGGTTTGTAATTTGTTTCTTCCCATTTCTTATTGATCCCCGTTTTTGTCTGCTTGACGTCTTCACGATACCCTATTAGTATGTATCTTAATTCTTCTCTATTCTTCTCACTACTTTTCTTCAGTTGTCGTTGGAGTGTTTCACTATTACTCTCGATCTTATTATTCCGTATTACCAGATCTTTCTTGATCTGTCTCTTTAATTCCTCACTCTTCTCTTCTAAGATCTCTTGGTTTCTCTTCAAGGATTCATGGTTGCTTTCCAGTTTATTATTCAGAAATTCTGTGTCCTACATGATTTGTTTCTTCAATTCTTCACTGTTTCTGTCCAATTTTTCGTTTAAGAATTCCCTGTCTTCCTTTCTTTGTTTTCTTGTTTCTTCCTTCATTTGGTCTAATTTTTCATCGAATTTTCCATTTATTTGTCCCAATTGCTCCATCATTATCCCCATCATGCTATCTAGTTTCGCCTCTTCTGTTGGTGTAACTTTGTCCGGTCGATTTTCGATTGTATCTCCTGCTTGTTGTTCCCGTTCCATGTCTTAACTTGGTTTCTCCGGTCGGTTGCCGAATGTTACTTGTACTTCCGGTGTTGGTTGGGTTGGGTTTTCTGGTTGGCCCCTTGGGCATTCTCTTCGATCATTTCCTCGATAATTTCTTCAATCATTTCCATTTCTTCTTCGTCGGTATCCTCATTTCCCTTCTTAGATTTTCCCTTGGTGAGCATGGAATTTTTCACACTTTTTCGTAACCACCGCTGGCCTTCTATTCTAGCCACACTAGTTGTTCGCCAATTTGTAACGTTTGGTTTGTGTATGCCTCTTTCAACCCACACGTTTCCGCGTCAATTTGTAACGTTTAGCTTTGTATGTTTCGTGTGTTCACCTCACACGTTGTGGTCGTTAATTTATGTTTACGCTGACGACGTCCGTAGCGATCGTTCGAATTACCAGTACACGCGAGTGGGAACCTTACCTGTTCTTTAATATGTGGTTGTATTTCCCGGATGGCGCCAAATTGTTTAATCTGAAAACAATTAAAAAGAGTAGGACGATTGAGCGTTCGTTCTATGACGGTATGGTGAATTCAAATTACTCCCGCCCTGTGCGAATTTCTTAATCTCGCTGGTACTTTGCCGAGTTTCCGACGTGAGCGCTTACCGTCACTTTTGCTAGTCGCTAAAATACAGAAATCATATAATGCACTTTCCTGTGAAATAAAGAACAGTGGTTACAACTCTGTACTAGTTTATTAAATTGTGATTAGTATTTCTTCAGTATTATACAAAATTATATTTTGTTATTAAACAAAATTAGCTCCGACAGCAAAAGACATTTATATCTCAAGGTTCGGCGAATGTATCTGAACGATTTAGTTAGTCAGACATGGCGTCTACTGAATGTTCATTTTTTCAATTTCGTTCATGTATCTGGATTCTTTTGTTTTACCAAAATATATCAATTTGATTACAATAAAGTACACTACCGTACATTACTGGTACTTATATACTATAGGGTGTAATTACAATTTGTTCCTGAAGTGTTAAAAAGTGTATTTCAAAAGTTCGTAATTTCTATACAGGTTATTTTCTAGATTCATATGAATTTAGTGTTTTATTTTTAATTAACCTTTGATAGAAATTCTATCATCAGTTTATAGTGAGAGTTAGAAGTGTTGTGAGAAAAAATTAAAGAGAATTTATTTCATAAATTCGGGTAACTCAGAAATACTTATCAAATCTGTTGAATTAAGGTGTAATGTCATTCAGTTGAAATAGGTTGGGTCATCGTTAGTCATCAATCTTCCATCATTTTGGGATTTAATTACGCCTTGCGTCTTTTTCGTATAAGTTGCTCGAAATTTATTAATTTGGAATTTATTAATCTGGTCCGTGGCCTCGGTTGAATGTATTAGTCCTTCATCAGAGTGTTTGGTTCTTCATTTTAGTAAATTTGGTTACTTTTTCATGTTTTAAATTAAAATTTGAGTCATTTACGGCTTCGCGTCGCTTCGTCTCGAGCTTCAATAATGGACTAACAGTTTCTAACGGAATATTCATGAGTAACGTCTGGTTCTTATGGCAACAGGTTGCCTCTCATTGGCTATTCATGACTTAAGCCCATTGTTATAATATTTGAATTTTTATTCAAAATGAATAAATATCTTCTGATTGCTATTATTCTTCGGTCTTCTTGTCAATATCTGAGATATATCACAACTGTTTATATTTTTTTTCAAAGATCATTTTGACATCCCTCAAAGATGGGTTTGCTTATGTATTAACGTTTTGACAATTATGTTGATACTATCTAATTATATTTCTTTCTTATTTTATGTCCTTAATTTAACATTTATCTCTTGATATGATTGATTAATTATCATTGACTAGCTACTTGCCTTGGATTTGCTAATATCATATTTAATTTCTTACAATTTGCAGTTTTTTGTTTTATACAGTTAGGCATTTCTTAGGCCTAAGTAGTAATTGGCTATCTTTTCTTATTTTATACAATTTAAATATTATTTTACCCTTATACATTTTTTGTTTTGATATTACATATGATTTGTTTACTTTTTGAATTGATTTGGGTCTGTTTTCTAATAATTGTATGTTTTCATTATTTTACATATTATGGTTTGTCTATTATTTTTTAACCGCTTTTCCAGTATTATTAGGTTTGTATGAATTTATCTTTTTTCTTATCTGTATTGTCATTATTTATTATTTGTCTATTATTTACCATTCTCTATAAAATATAACACAACATATAGGCTTATGGTCTGTATAATTCCTTCAGCCATATTCCTTTTCATAAACTTAATTGAAAAAGTCTTTAACAGTTATTACGCTACTCTTGTTTACATTTTGTTTATTCTTATTTATTTTTTGGTGACAAACATCATCACACTATTTACTTTATCTAATTAACCATCCCTTTGAACATAGGATGTTTATTGATTTTGCATTTATATTCTTTACCACCTTTTTTCTTTTCTAATCTTTACTATCTAACCATGGTAACACTAACACGTTGACTCTCCATGGGATTTTTTCCCTGAATACCCTTGTATTCCTCATCTACAATTACTCTTATTCCTAATAATAACAATATTCTTATTTACTAGCACTGTTCACAATTAAACCTTTAGTGGTTATCACTGGTGTTAAGGTATCTATACCTGTCAATAGGGTTTCTATTTATTTTGGGGGTTTACACTGGCACTTTGCACTTTTTTATTGTATTTAAGTGTTACTAGTGCGTATTCCCTAACATTAAATTCTCTTTCTCACTTAATCATGTTCACTATCTATCTATCTCTCACTTCACAATGGTTAGTTATACTGTTAACACGTTGCATGTCATAATAGAGTTATTTATAACATTTACTCTCTATTTACTTGGTTAGTGTACTTTAGTTTGTCATTACTTTATTGGATTTTAATGATTATCATTTACATTGATTAATTAGTCGATACTAATAATTATCATTTACATTTATTATTTATTGGTTTCTTTTTCATTATTTTATTTGAGTGTAACATTTCTCCTTTTCTGTTCTATATTGTTCGTTTTTGTCTTTTATTTCTTCTCCTTTATTTCATTTATACTTTGTTTGTTTCCTTTCCATTTACCTTCTCATTTGATTTCCTTTTATTTCATTTTATTTGGTCAATCACTTGGGTTGGGTCATAGTCGTTTGTCGTGTCATAGTCATTTAATTTTCATTAGTTTAAACATTTAATATAGTTGATCCATAGTTTTTTCCCTGGTATTGGGGTGGCTTGTTTGTGTTGTAACATAATGCCTCTCCTTCAAAATTGATCGTTTTGGTAAAACACTAGCATAGTTTTTTATGAAATTATTACTTATATATAATTTTTTCCTTTTTCTTCTTGTTTATTTCTTCTTCCTTGTTTCTCTTATTACTTGTTTCACTCCTTATTATATAGATCCGTTTTTATTTATTTACATTAGTGCGTTCTCCCTGTTATATAATTTCCCTAACATTTAGTAGCTGGTTTCTTCCATCACTACCTTTTTTTCTGAGATCAGAGGAACATCATCTCTGCTCAGTTAATTGATTGCTGGACCTATTCTCAGTCAATCTTAAATTCCTTTTTGTCATCTTGTGACTTTCATTAATAATAATATTTTGGGGATTGTCCACTCCATGTTTTTTTAGATCATTTTAGCCTTTTACTCATTCTTTCTTCCGCAGTACCCTTGCTATATTCTGTTCTTTACTCACATAGTTGATTTTTTATTTACGTTTTTGTTAATTTCATTATATCTAACGTTCACTTAGTTTGTTTTCTCTTCTTCTTGTGATAATTTTAATAATTTTAGACACTTTTTTCTTCTTCTTCTTTGTTGATTACCCTTATTTTGCTTTAGCCACTTGCTGTATATTTCCTTTATAAATTATTTCTTTATCTTTCTTGTACCAGTTCATTTTTTTCTTTGAATATTCTATATTCTTTATAATTTTAAATATTTGTCTTAGCAGTTCTTGCTTGGTTTTGTTTTTATTTATTTTAATTGGTCTCCTTTCCAATTCTCATGTATTATTAATTCTTGTTTTCACTTTAATTGTTTATTTTGTTTTGTCTCACATATTTTCTAAATATTATTGCAAGTTGGCTGTTCTTACTATTTAGGAAGTTTTTGTAGTTAATTTTTCTATTTTAACTCATATGTTTTCTACATAATAGCGTAAGGTTATCTTAAATCTTTTTTGAATTTTGTAATTCTTTATTTTTTATGATTGTTCATGTTTCCTCGTACAACGTCTTGATGGAAACTTGGTTATATACTCCTTTGATCTTTTTAGTTGTTATATTGCTTATTTCGTATGTATAGTTTTCATTGTCTTTTGTTATGACATAGGGTCCTACGTATAACTATAATAGTTTCTTGGATATACCTTCGAATATACTAGGTAGTTCACGATTTTTGTTTAAGACCTTTTCTCCTAAATTATATTTAATTATTTTGGTCTTGTTCTGGGAATATTTATTTATTTTTTCTCTATCTTCTCCGTGATTCGGTTGTAGCATTTATTTTCTTCATACGGGTCTTCTGGGTTGGTTGGAAAATCTATTAACTCCTGTATCTCTCGATGTGGCTTTCTTCCAAACATCATAGAATATGGTGTGTTTTCAATGAAATGGTGGTAACTTATGTTCAAAAATTCTTTTGTTGAAGTTAAATATTTTTGCCATTCTCTTTGATTATCATGACAATATGTTCTCAAAATGCTCCCCACCTCTCTCAATACTGTTTCTGCGGGTTTACTGCTTTGGTGGTATACGGATGTTTTATATGTTTTTGTATTTAATTTAAATAATTCATCTCCCCACTTTCTTCTTTTAAATTGCGTTCCGTGATCGGTTATTATTGTATACGGTTTTCCAATTTCTGTTATGTATTTTTTTTATTATTTCTAATATTTTCTTGGTTGTTGCTCTGTTTATAGCGTATAACTTGGTGTATTTGGTGTAATGGTCCAATAGAATCACAATGAACTTGAATCTATGTCTCCCTCCCCTACGTGGGAATGGTCCACATATGTCATGAAACACTTTTTCAAGTTTTTTATTTGATGTGATGGGTATCATCATGCCATCCTTTCTTCCGTTATTGGTTTTAACCATTTGGTATATAGTGCATGTTTTAATATTTTTATTTACTTTTCTTGTTATACTTTTAAGGAATAGTTCCTCTTCTAAAGCTTTAACCATATTTAACGTTCGCATGTGTCCGTATCTGACATGGTAGTCTTGAATTAATTTGTTTCTACAGATGTTGGAACTACTAGCTTCCAATTTACATGATTATTTTTTTTTTTGATGAACAATACATCTTTGTGTAGGCAATAAAATCTGTTAAAAATATCTTCGGATTCCATCAGTCTCCTTCGTATGTTTGCTATTTTGGTATCTTGTTTCTGCTGTTGTACGATCTCATTTACTATTTCTTCCAGGTCCTTCCTATCCTTCAACATATAATACACCTTGGCGATTTTCTCCTTTTCTCCTTCAATTGTCTGATTATCTACATTTATTCTGGATAATACTTTTTATTGATTATGGTTTGATAACTCTTCTCATTCACTCTGTCTTGGTCGTTTAGTCATTTCTTTTCAATTATTTTTAAGTTTTTTTCTTTTGATTATTATAAATTGGTTTAATTAATTTAATGCTCCCTCTTTTCCATTGGCTGGCTTGGTCAGTAATCCGAAAATCAGTCCCATTTCTCGGTATTCATCAGCACTTAGTTTACCCATGGTCCATCATTTCCTCTGCACTTGTGGTTCGGATAACCTTCGTGTGTAGAACTATTTCCGTCCTTGTGAAATAGGTCTCTTCTACCTTGTACCACAATTCTTTTAATACCATGTGTTCATTTGTATCCATGCCTACATAATTCACTTTGTTACATTGCTTATTATTCATAGAAGTTAATTGGTAAATTTAAAAGCATTAATTAGTCCATTCTTCATCATCTCCACTTCCTCTCTGGTATTTATTAGTTTCCTTTTACATATTTTTCCTATATATTTTGTTATCTTAATCTTCTTAATTGTTTGGTGCTTCTTTACTCCTCTACGGTTGATTTCTATGTGCTTGATTTCCTCTTTGTTTTTGTTATCTTTATTCTCAGGTTACAATAAACTTTTGTGTTCATTATTTATTATTTCTTCATTGATACCTTCAGAAGTGTTGTCTAGTGTTTCATTCAATTGTGTGTAACCACTATCTAATGTTTCATTAAGTTGATCTGCTTGGTAATTTGTTTCTTCCCATTTCTTATTAATCCCTGTTTTTGTCTGCTTTACTTCTTCACGATACCATATTAGTATGTTTCTTAATTCTTCTCTATTCTTCTCACTACTTTCCTTCAATTGTCGTTGGAGTGTTTCACTATTATTCTCGATCTTATTATTCCGTATTACCAGATCTTTCTTGATCTGTCTCTTTAATTCCTCACTCTTCTCTTCTAAGATCTCTTGGTTTCTCTTCACGTCTTCATGGTTGCTTTCCAGTTTATTATTCAGAAATTCTGTGTCCTCCTTGAGTTGTTTCTTCAATTCTTCACTGTTTCTGTCCAATTTGTCGTTTAAGAATTCCCGGTCTTCCTTTCTTTGTTCTCTTGTTTCTTCCTTCATTTGGTCTATTTTTTCATCGAATTTTCCGTTTATTTGTCCCAATTGCTCCATCGTTATCCTCATCATGCTATCTAGTTTCGCCTCTTCGGTTGGTGTAACTTTGTCCGGTGGATTTTCGATTGTATCTACTGTTTGTTGTTCCCGTTCCCGGGTCTTGACTTGCTTTCTGCGGTTGGTTGCCGACTATTACTTGTACTTCCGGTGTTGGTTGGGTTGGGTTTTCTGGTTGGTCCCCTTGGGCATTCTCTTCGATCATTTCCTCGATCATTTCTTAAATCATTTCCATTTCTTCTTCGTCGTTATCCTCAGTTCCCTTCTTAGATTTTCCCCGGGTGAGCATGGAATGTTTCATACTGTTTCGTAACCGCCGCTAGTCTTCTATTCTAGTCACACTATTTGGTCGCCAATTTGTAACGTTTGGTTTGTGTATGCCTCTTTTAAGCCACACGTTTGCGCCTCAATTTGTAACGTTTAGCTTTGTATGTTTCGTGTGTTCGCCTCACACGTTGTGGCCGTTACTTTATGTTTACGCTGACGATGTCCGTAGCGATCGTTCGAATTACCAGTACACGCGAGTGGGAACCTTACCTGTTCTTTAATATGTGGTTGTATTTCCCGGGTAGCGCCAAATTGTTTAATCTGAAAACAATTAAAAAGGGTAGGACAATTGAGCGTTCGTTCTATGACGGTATGGTGAATTCAAATTACTCCCGCCCTGTACGAATTTCTTAATCTCGCTGGTATTTTTCCGAGTGTAAGCCATCACTCACGGCTTGCGTCCTGTTATTAAACAAATTTGTGGACGTAATAAAGCCCCCCCGCCCTCACAAATCTCACACGCTGCGATAACATATGATCAGTCAGCGAATAAAAATAACTGCACATGTGCATGGTGTGTGAAGGTCTCTAAGGGAGTCGATTTCATCCTGTTAAAAAAATTAACTGTTGACGTTTAGTCGTCTACCTCTCCCCCTACCCACTGTAAATCTATTGAGTTTGCACTTTATGAAGTGTAAGGCATAATTTTTATACTTGAAATACATGTTTATTCATACCATGAGTTACTGGTCTGGGTACCTTAATCTCTTCATGTTAGGACCATCATCGTCATTGGTTAACGCACGTTTGCACGTTCTGTAGTGTCCGTACGCGAGTGTAGTTACACCGTCGTCCAGTACGTACCTCTTATCGTCATAAAGAGACAGGAACAGTTGTGTTACATGTTGCGTGTACAACTTGTGACGATCGCTTCGTATACACTCGGCAGAGGTGAAAACCGTACGACTATCGAAAAGACACTCGCTGTATAACCGATGACGTAACCTTTTTTTATTGCCATCCTTGGTACACCTTTCGCCACATTTTTGTCGGTGCAGTCGGACAACAGGAGCGAGTAACATTTAGCTCTGAGTCCGACGAATTCCCTGATGGATTTCCCATTGGTTTCTTCCTTGAACTTCCCCAGGCCATTTTTGTTGTCGTCGCAATGACAAGGATGATCTGCGGGATAGTCCGACGTGTCGAAAAGGTGGAGATCCTCTTTCATATCAGAGTACATATCGTCAGTCTGTATGCTGTAAAGCAAACTGTCGGTGTCAGTCATTAATAATGTCAATCGTCCACCGTACTTGGTGACAGCGTACCGATAATGAAAATCGTACATTATCAATTAGCTGACATCGAGTACTGTGAAGCCACCGTACACAGGATGGGAAAGGAATATCGTTCTGTTTCGTAAAGCCAGACCGCCCAAGTCGTCGGTATAGCGGATCATACGCTTTATTCGTGGATTGGAAACATGTTTCTGCAGCCGTTGTTTGTTAGAGACTAGTTGGAAGTCTATTCGTTTCCTCACGTTCTCTAGCGATTTCCCATAGACGGCGTTGAGCATCAGTTTGAAAAAATCCTTTTCAAAATTGTTGGTGGCTGCTGCTCTCTTTTGTGTGTTGAAATCGATAAACGGTTTCATCCACGCTGTCTGTTTAAAACTCAACACCCTATGGATTGCTTTCAATTCTAGACCAAAATTCAGATACAACTTTAAATTTTGAAAATGAAGAACGTATTTTTGCTTGTCGTCCAAAGTCGTCAGCAACTTGGGAACGGACGACGAAGGCGTTTCCTATCCGCTATACCATTTTGTATAGCGTAGTCATGTGTGGAGTCATCGAGAGTACGATGAAAGAATGTCTGGATTAACGCAGTAACGGACGGGTGCTAGCGGATAATCGAAGTGAAGGTCATGAAGTTCGGATGGATAGTGTAGGTCGACCTCAAGTATGTAGCCCATGTCAGTGTCATCACTCAGAGTACGTACGTCCGGTGAGTCGATGTCGTTACGATCGAGCCATCTGAAGTCACCGTAAGGGAGTGGTTGTTACATGGCTGCACCGTAAAGGTTGTTGCAGTCGGTGTACAATATGAAAGAGGTCGGCTTTGAAGCATCATACTGATCAGCGATTAGCGGGTTGTTGGCCTTAGCATAGCGGTTGGGTACCATGGTAACGCCACCGCGAACGGCTGATTCAATAAAAAGATGATGATCTATATCCGTCAATAGCTCCGGTCGCACACCGGTCATCTTTAACATCGCGTGCCAAGCGACACCAGGAAGTGAGTAAAGATGAGCCGGATCGATCTGGTAGTACCGCATGGCCATCTCACGGAACGCCTCGAAGACGACGGCCAGCAGCAGTACGTCTGTTTTCAGATAAAGATCGTGATAATCGCCCAGCATACGGATTCCGAAATCTGCTACACGTTCTGCGCGTGAGCGTAATCTTCGTCCGACACGGGCGATTCACTCAGCCTGTTGAAACAGTGTTCGCGTGCGGGCAGACGTGTTTCGTCGAACTTCTCGCTACCCGTTATGTAATCGTAAGGGTACACCGCCTTACGTAAGAGTAGCTCGAAGTGTTCTTCGAAACATTGCTTTGTTAAAGCGAAATCAGCACCGCTCGCGCAAGTTTCCAACAAGTGTGTCCAAGGACGTTTTCAAAAATTGCAACGTGTCTACGAAACGCAGGGCACCCAACGTGGCCGATACAAAGCGTTCACTAGTGGTAGCGATACAAGTGAGATTGTCATTGTCGTATTCACCCAACCCTTGTATCAAGTGATGTGCGTCGTAACCTCGTAAGTTATGGAAAATGACGGGAGTATGTTGGGGAATCTTGCAGTTGAGGTTACATACGTTGTGAGCTGCGCCAAGTTATCGTCCGGTCAGATGACAATGGTTGCGCACCTTGTCGTCATCGGTCAGTGGTTTTTCACAGAGATGGCATACGGCGGCATTCGTGAAAGGTAATACTTCACGATCACTCATAGTCATGGGCACGATGGTACGCATAATCCTGTACAGTTCACGCTCTTCAACGATTAGTCTATCGATAAAGGTCTCTACCACGTTCTCACAGCGATAAACGACCTCAGGTTTGAAAATGTTACGCTCGTGGTCGACTATGAGGTAGGAGAAACCTAAAGGAAGATGTAACGACTCCATTGTGATAGACGATGTGTGCGGAGGAGCGTCGCAGCGATGACAAGGCACAATGAACGATTCAAAGTCTGCATATATCGTGAAAGGGTCTTTATAGTAGTAAGTGTAATATTTGAAGCACATAACCTCCTCCTCCTTCGTGGGTAAACGAATTCTTTGTTTGCCGTACGGTGAACAATGAGGGACGTGTTCGCTAAGGAGTCGTTCTTCGCAGAATCTGTGCAGGCAGTATTTGCAATAGAAAGAACGTCCGTTGTGTTTGGTTAGTAAAGACAGTAAGCGGCTAATATTTTTTATTAAACAGTAATATTTTCGGTCAGCGGTGGTGAGAAGTATTAGATTAAAGTGATGTTGTCTGCCACTGAAAGGAGTTATTCTTAACGGGTAATTTTCATTTTCTTCGTAACCGAAAACATTTATAGAAATGTCAGAATTGTCTCGTTCGAACTTCACAATGTCGCATAGACGGGTGGGATAAGTTATACCAGATGTGGTGATACTGTGGATATGTGATTTGTATTTGGATACACGCTCGCTGTCTCTGTGTTGTGGAAACAGTGCGGCCAACACTGACCATACGAAACACATTTGATCGCCTGTATTGTTCACGTTGATGATGGATTTAGTACGAGACAATTCAGGGGGTGTACGGATGAAACTGGAGGTGGCCAGCGGTTGGTACCGCGAGAGAACGAGTTCTAAGGAGATTATGTGGTCCAACGCCCAATCGCTACCCTCACGCGTGAATTTATAAATCGATTCAATGATTTTTTCGTACAAGCTTCTAAACGTTCAGGCAATACGTCTTGGTCACCGATCAGTGTCGGATTACATCGTACGTGAAAATAGCCTTCACTCGTCACTTCTTCGTCCTCGTTCGTGTCAGCGTTTACGATGTACTTGATAAACCCCGCTTTTAGCGCTATATGCCACTTTATAGTAAGCAAACGTGTCAGTTCGTTTAGAATGTCCGTACGTAACATATCGTGAATTTCATCGTAAAAGGTAATGACATCCTTGACACATTTTTCATCCTCCGCAACAGGCGTGTAAACATACGATACCAACGCGCCACGCAACGAATGATTACGATCAACAGCAAACTTCTGCATTGTTAGAATCACAATAAAAGCAAAATCAATTACTTGCTCGCTTGAAGAACAATAGAAGACTGATAGAAAGTTAGAAAATAAGCAACATTTTATATGCAGCACGTGAAAGTTAGCCTGTACGAGACTCGAAGGTGAACGCTGGCAGTGATCGTCGCTTCACTTATACTACCTATGACGGCTGCGTGCGCAGCTATCCGCTCCCACTACTGTGCTTTATTTCATACCGACCAATTGACGAAAGCAATCCCCACTACGGTTGCGCGCGCAGCTATCTCTGAGGAGGCGGAATGCAGCGCGACAAACTAACATTCTTGCTTCAGATATGGACGTGTACACATATTATTTTCCAAACCGGCTGAAGAGCTTTTACAACATCCGTCGTCGATGTAATATTAAATTTTACGTTCGTAAATTTCCGAATGCGAACGTGAAAATTTTTGACCTAGACAAAGCCGGGTTTATTTACGAAGGGGACGGTGATGTTGTGAGATGCTGCATGTGTAAAGTACGAATTATAGATTGGATGGTGAGTGATGATCCCGTCCAAGTCCATAAGGCGTCAATGCCTACATGTGATTTCGTTCGCGAACACTTGTAGAAGTCGACGCACGCAAAAACGGCTATTTTCAGAGCCGACATAAACTCATGAACATACATACCCGTTTGGGTAGTACTAGTAGTACTATGTGTTAGTACTATACTAGTACTAGTAGTACTATATGTAGTACTATTACTAGTACTACTACTAAATGAGTGTAAACAATTCAATATCTGACCGACGGTGCCCATGATAAAATAAATAAAATAAAGAAAAATTCAACAAACTTTATACCTATGCACTTTAAATAACGTCTCAATTTCGAAGCGGTATCACTTGCATTACGGACCGATGACGCGATGGACGTCTATCGATACAACGACGGGAAACATTTCGCGTTAACAAAACCGTTACGAACCGCGATACGCTCCAACTTGTGTTCCATGTATTTTGTGAAGAAAAACGATTTTGTGGTAACTACTGTACACGATACAAGTTCGGTGTTGACAGATATCACGGACGTTGTTGGCGTCACATAAAGAAACGTAGCGGTGATCTGCCACCGATCGTGCTGTTGATGATAGTCTCCGAATGTATACACAAGAAATCACGATGGCTTCATTTTATCGAAGAGTGTGATCGAAACAACGTACCGATAGAACTCGTGGTTTACGAAAAAATATGTTCAAGTGTACCGTACGTCACGCGTGGAAATTTATTTCATGTTTCCTTCCGATTCCTAAACTGTATCACGCCGTTCAACGTGTTCTCGTCTTACACGATTCACACGGAAGGATGAACTACGCGACTGTGTACACGGACATGCTCGCCTACGGAAATACAATCCCTCACGCTTCATGTTGCATTGTCATTACCGAGCGCACTATACCGATACGTACACCGATTGAAATATACAGAAGCGCGGTTATGATAGCGCCAAAGTGCGCACAGGATACTAGCTAAAACGTAAATTTTGACGTGCACTGCCCACCGTCCTCGTTACCGACACTAGCGAGAGGGAAACAGTTCGCGTTGATGAACAACAAGGCGCAGGGATTGTTTTCGGTAGCCTAACTGAAGGAGGCGATGTCTACACCCCGCAAGTATTGCGAATACTTTGGTCTGCGGTATTCGCACGAACAAGGGTACACACTAAAAGACCGACGTATGTACGAACAGTGGCAGCAGTGCACGGGCGCTATGGCGGACGAGATTTGGTTGTTGATCTCGTATCTGATACACCTGCATACGGAGTCGAGAAGTCAACGCCCGATCGCTGAACTCAAAGCTAATCACATGTGCGAGTGCCTACCTGAGAACGATAACGTTATAGTCGCGGAAATGCACGAATACCGCGACAACGTTATACGTAGCGTCATGTTCTAAGACATGAATTCTGTCAAAACCGTAAGAGCGTTGGACACGAAACAACACACGCTCACGAGATATTACATCGGTATGGGCCTCGTGCGTAATGGATGTATGAAAATCAGTTTAGCACACGTTTTAACGTACTTGCGCAATCGCAAGAAGAACGCGTTGTTCTTTCGTTCGGTCGAGATGATATAACTGGATGTGGAGCGGTGACCTCACTACAGTCACGCGATGGAAGGTGGACGTACAAGAACGGTACCGCGGAGAGTTACGTTCAGCACTGAGCCGACGGTTTACTACGTTCCAGCGCATTGTGAATCACGGTTCGCACGACGTGAGAATGAAAGGACAGGTGAAGAACATACAGCAGTGCGTTCGCAAGACTTTCGCGAGGGAGTTGCACAGACCAGTAAGAAGGAATTTTCCGAGACGTGCGGTCGAGTTAAAGGGACTTTACGACTTGTACCAAGCGGACCTGGTAGAGATGGTACCGCACGCGAAGGCGAACAAGGGATTCAAGTACCTTATGACGATGATTAATGCGTTTACCAATTACGCGTACGCCGTTCCATCGAAAACGAAGACGGGTGTAGAGGTCGCACGAGCTCTGGAACCGATTCTGCGTGTTAATAAAATGAAATATCTGCAGACAGACAGCGGGAAAGAGTACTACAACAGTACCGTACAAAAATTGTTGAGCAGATATGGTATCACACTCTATTCCACGTATAGTGAGCAAAAGTCCTCCATTGTGGAACGCTTCAACCGTACGTTGAAAACGCACATGTATCGCGCGATACATGTGCGTTTAGCGAACAAGGTCATTACCGTTGGTTGGATATGTTACCGGAACTAGGCAGCACGTACAACAACAGCGTGCACAGAACGATTGGAATGAACCCCCGTCAGGTGAACGAATCCAACGAACGTACGGTGCTACGACGGATTCGCGAGAACACAGCGAGGAGATCGATTATAAAACAAAGTTCAAAGTAATCGACCAAAGTTCAAAGTAGGCGATCGTGTGCGTATAAGCAAACACAAAATGACGTTCGCCAAAGGATACAAGCCAAATTGGACAAACGAGATATTCCTCGTTCATGCGGTACGTACCGGCAGCGTACCCGTCACTTATTCGCTAAAGGATCATACAGGAGAAGTGTTGAAAGGCGGTTTTTATGAACACGAAATCAGTAAATCGAATGTTGGTGACGTGTACTTGGTAGAAAAGATCGTACAACGTAAAGGCGATCGTGTGAAAGTCAGGTGGGTAGGATTCCGATGGTAAACACGATTCGTGGGTACACAAGAAAAACTTGCTATAACAACGATTCGACTCGCGGAAATAGATCCAGTATGCGTCGATGCGTTACGATGACAACATGCACGCTGTGTACAGTGTAAAAGACATTGTGTCGCATCCCGGTTACGATGAGTACATCGTGAACACGACTGCAAACGACGTTGAACGCATGCGCAGGATCTTGACAGTGCACGAGTACTGGCAACGGGTTACCAATCGTGTGACGAGATTCCGACCCAACGAAAAAGTACCATCCGGCACCGGATTCGATCACTACAAAGAATGTGTTTGGTCGGATCCGAACTGTGAAACGGGTCCGGACACTTGTGTATGCAGTTACATATCTACCGACTGCTGCGATATAGTGCGACTATTAAATAGACTGTGCACGGAGCGACAACATGAAAATATTGCAACAAGCGCACAGACTAAAAATAAAGGACGTGGACTATTCGAAATTGTGCGGCGATGGTGGTGGGGGTGGTTGTGACAGAAAAAAACGTAAACACGGACGTCTTCAGCCCGATACCGTTCGTTCGATCATCTGCGAACCTTCCGCGTGCGGAAAAGACTAACGTCATGTGTAACCTGTTGTTAGATGTAAACGGACTAAGATTCGCGAACTTATACGTGTTTTCTAAATCACGATTTCAACCCAAATATGAGATGCTGGAGACCCTGATGACACGACTTTCCAACGAAAGAATGGGTTGTCACGCCTACAACGATAACGAAGAGGTACCGCCTCCCGACGAGGTCGATCGTGATTCTATTATGGTGTTCGACGATGTGTCTTGTGGAAGACAACACAACATACGCAAATATTTCTCTATGGGACGACACAGCGGTGTGGATGCGTATTACCTTTGTCAGACGTACAGTCAAGTGCCAAAACAGTTGGTTCGTGACAAAGCCAATCTAATAGTATTGTTCAAAGACGATCGCAACTTGAAGCATGCGTACAGCGATCACGTCAACACGGACATGAAATATGACACGTTTAAGAACATGTGCGCTGAAGCGTGGAAAGATCGTTACGGCTTTCTCGTTGTGGACAAGGATTCTTCTATCGACTCCGGCAGGTACAGAGTCGGTTTGACCGTTTCATAGTAGTCGCACCTAACGATTAAACAAAAAAAGTCGTCATACGTTCAGCTAAATACACATGTCCTGCTGTCAACGACTTTAGTTGTAGTACTGCCGTTTATCGAGATGGACGACAAGAGAAAACGACTAGCACGTGATATCGACACGATCAGTGATGACATACGGAAGAAAAACCGTGCGTTAAAACATGGGATTCGTGAAGAAGAAGCAACGTTATCCAAAAGTTACAAACCGATTCTGGAACTGTTACAACATATTTCGCAAACGTTGCTTGAAAGAAAAAAGTAAAACAACAAATGAAAATTCGATAAAAGTTAAAAAGATGAAACGTGAAGAGGAAGAGGAAGAGGAGGAAGTGGATCCGATGGACGCAATTAGTAAGATAGATGTAGGAACACCACTTCGTTCCCGAACGAAGCCACGATTCCTGAAAACGCCTGTGATAGCCAAAACATTAGGCGATGACGATGAGGACGATCCTAGTCTCAACATTAAAAAAATGTTAGACACACCGGAAGGAAGACGTGAAACCCGTAGATATTTTCAGAACAAATACGACAGTGAATCGTCAGCGAACAAGTACATGCGTGTAATCGTTTCGTCCGAACGCGATCGTCTGATGGACTATACGTATGGTGTAAGACACGAAAACGGAAAATGGATGATCGGTGATTGACCGTTCGAAATCGAAACGGACGATACGATTCTAATCAACGGTAAACGATACAAAGGTACACCAGGACTCTACGAACTCGTGTTCATGAAGCATCGTAAAGAAAACATTTTCAACGATCACGATCTGAAAGCGTACAAAGTTTTACTGCGTGACACCAACGCGCACAAGCAGTATTATTTAGCTAACGCACAGGTGAACGCGAACAGAGGTGTAATGTATAAACGAATAATATCACAACTGTTTCCACCGAAACGTACAGGACACGGACATAATAATATCGATACATCGTATATGACGCTGACGAGAAAAAAAGACAAAATCGATTACGTGCACTGGGCGATCCCAACAAACTGGTGGACAGATTGCCACTGTTAATGGCGTCACAGCGTGTCGGAAACAGCGGGCACACGAACGAAATCGTCTCCATAGTGGAAGAACTACGCGAAGCCGACATCATCGTATAACAAGTGCGGTATACATCATCATCTGTCATTAGCAGCAGCATCGCCGTGATGGAATCGATCTTAATAAAGGACTCATTAATGCCGCGTAAGCACATTAACGATAACGAAATGGTCACTGCCAAACTGTATCCCTTGCACTATTTTGTGATCAAAGTGTCCGTTAAAAATAAATACAGAACGGACGCGTTTGCCTTCGTAGTCGACGTCGAATCAGAGACGATGTACGTGCTGACCTTGGCGCGGAAAGAATACAACAATGAAGAGCTGATCATAGAAAGACGTCAAGAGTTACACACAGAACGAGGTTCAGTGTACTACTATACTCCGCGCGACGGTCTGTACGTTGTAAAAAGAAGAAACGATTCACAACACCGTTAGGATTCACAAGGGTCGAAAGTAGGCGACGTGCTCCCTATTCGATTCTGAAAGCCGATAAAGTATAAATAGTACTGTCGTACACACCCTGGGGACATTCCCCGTTTGGTTGTGACAACGTGGATATCGCCGTAGTGTTTATTATCGTGTGCACAAATGTCGTCGCATCATCCGTTAACGCTAACTATGTAGAAGATTTCGCTATAGATTACTTGGTGCGATACGGATACGTGCCCGACGATAGTTTACGACTCACGGACAACACCACCATCGATGTGGACGCCTACCTTCGCACGTTTCAAGTGAATTACAATTTAACCGTAAATGGAGAATTGAACAACGAAACGATGAATCTGATGCGTGCGCGGAGATGCGGTAACGAAGACTTCGTTTCGTACACCTTACGAACACCGTGGGCCAAGAGACGTCTGTCGTGGCGGTTTTTTCACGGTACGCCCAGCGCTATAGAAGCGTCGCGACAAGCGTTCGCTGTATGGCGGAAACATTCGAATCTGGAATTCGAATATCGACCCAACGACATAAACGCAGACATGGTCATCGTTATGAAATATTTTAAACACAGGTGTCTGACCTCCAGGTGTACGATCTGCGGGTACGATTTGGACGGACGAGAAGGTATACTCGCTCACGCTTACTACCCGCCCGATTTACCGGATAACACTACCGAAATACACATGGACTACTACGAATCGTGGAATTATACGAACGCAAGCGAAATACCGGACGATCAGACCATTTTTCTTCAGGTGCTAACGCATGAAATATGACACGCGTTAGGACTGTCTCATTCCCTCGAGAGGGTTTCGGTCATGTACCCATTCTACGTACCACGCTTGACCGGAGAGACGACGATATAAGGGGCACTCAACGCTTGTACGGGAAGCCGCCGCCGCCGCCGCCCGCTACGACGACGACGACAACGGCGACGACGCCGACAACGAACGAGACTGCCCGGACGACGACGGATTCATGTTGACTAAAGAACGTTAATCAATTTTTAATAATCAACAGACACCTGTATATTGTGCACGATAACTTTTTGAGGACATTGGATCTCGAGTCGAAGCGATTGGGTGGGAGTCCGCTTCTGTTGACGGATTGGTTGACGTTCTTACCGCTGACGTTCACTAACGTTTCGGCGATGTACCAGAGACCGCGGACCGAAGAAGTGGTGCTTTTCATAGACAACTACGTATACATGATCGATATACACAGTATGCAGCCGGTGAACGGGTATCCGCGTTCGATCAGAACGCTCGGTGTTCGCACGATGCCGAAAATAAACGCTGCGATACACACGTACACGGGTCGAACCCTTCTGTTGTACAACGATATGTATTACGGCGAGATAGACGAGTGCACGTTCACGATCAAGAAACACGGATACGTTAAAGATCGTTTTGTCGGCTTACCAGAAGCCGTCGATAGCGCGTTCCGATACATCGACGGAAAGATTTATTTCTTCAAAGACGCACGCGTATACGTGTACGATGAATTTCTAAATACGATCGTAAAAGGAAAACATAGCGACGGACCCTCCGTTGTCGGAATAAAATGCATAGACAGTACGATCGTATCAAAACTAATCGATTTATTATGTGAGTACGTGTAAATGGCGTGCACAACGGTCGAGATGCATCATTTACGTGATGAGTGTTGACAAGTTCGGCAGACACCAGAGCGCGAAGGGAGACGCGACGCAGTCTGCGAGATGATATTGGTATCACGATGACCGAGGACGGGCACTTCGACGTAGCGGGGAAAAAATACATAACTTGGGCGAACCGCACGACGGTAACGATGCCGTTCCACTGAGCTTCGTGCGTGACCACTCTCTGTTAGCCGACGATCCGCCGACGACGCAAGTAATAGACGTGAATGGTCGTAAGCTCGTCAACGTCGCTGCTCCCATCGATCTCGGGGACGCCGTCAACAAGCAGTACGTAGACTACTCGTGTTTACGATTCACACAGCTGTTACCGAACAAGAAGAACGGGGCTGTCGTCGACGCGCGGGACCATTCCATACAGTCTCTGAGGGAACCGATTCTTGCGAGAGACGCTGCGACCAAAGTATACGTGGACTCGAAGATCATACAGAAGGATACGAACTCTAACCTAATGGTCGGCAACGTGCGGATAACGCAGTTAGCTCCGCCCGTGAACAACAAGGACGCGGTGAACTTGGAATTCTTGAACCGACACACGATCACCGCGGTAAACGACGCTTATTTCAACCCACAAGGAAAAACTATTCTAAACGTTGGCGACGGTGGTGCACGGGCTACGGACGCAGTGAACGCACGTCGATTGGAGGACGCGAAGCGGTACGCGAAGAGCAAAACGTACAAACTCGCAAAAGTGTTCCAACACCGTTGGGAGAAAGTGGTATATTATATCTATAAATTGCATACACGCGCAGCGCGTGCTTCACTTGGTGCCGAAGAGGCAGACTTACTATTTACGAACAAGGCGGAGACGAACGAGTTGATTAGTGATCTGGACAAATGAAAGGACGAGCAAGATTGGAGATCTCTTTATCGAGAGTAGCCGAAACAGTAGTCATGTATGAACTACGTAGTCGTTCTGATAAAAAAAAGGGCCTTGGTCTTATCGGAAAAATAGTTAAAAGCGCGGTACCATTCGTCGCGAAGTCCGTACCTACAGTGATCAATCGAGCGGTGGACGTATTACCGGTGGAACTACATCTGCCCGGCTACAGGTTCCGTGGACCCGGAACGAAACTAGAGGAGAGATTGGCTCGCGGTGATCGAGGAATCAACGAGTTGGACGAAGCTTGTCGCGAACACGATATCGCTTACAGCAAGTACAAGGACAACGAACGACGACGTGTAGCGGATCGTGTGCTAGCCGGTAAAGCGTGGGAACGAGTGAAAGCTTTGAATTCGGGCATCATTGCAAGAGCATACGCGGCAGCCGTAGCAGCAGCGATGAAGGCGAAATCGGCGTTAGGCAGCGGGCTATGCTGCGGTGGTAGTGGTGGTGTGCGTAAACGTCGTCGTCGCACCACACGAGGCAAGCCGGTTAGACGCACGATAATCAGGAAGAGGAAGAGGACTACGACGACAACGGGGACAGGACGACGACGAAGACGGACCGGTGGTAAAATGGCTTCAGGACTCTACCTTCGGCCGTACCGAAAAAACTAATCAAAATACCCGTGCGTTCGTTGTCCGATCGAAATCTTTATGAGTACACGAAACGATTGCGTATACCTTATTTCAGAGGTGTGTACATGCGCGACGCACTTCCTAGTACATCACCGTGGGACAACGAAAGCGCGATCGTGAATCTGGACGACGCTACCGGACCGGGCACGCACTGTGTATGCTACAAGAAGCGAGGCGACAGAGTCTGGTACTTTGATGGATGCGGCAATCTGCGCCCTCCTGTCGAGTTAATACGTTACTTTGGATCGAACGTGACCGACGTTCATTACAATTACACGCGGAAACAGCCGTCGAACACAGTCGTCTGCGGACATTTATGTTTGGAGTTTTTGACATCGAACGATCAGTAAACGACAAGATGTCTTCGCTTACGGTCACCGTCACGGGAACGGATCCGAGCGCACTGGTTTGTGACTTTTTTCCACCGCTTGAACTAACGGACGGTGAATGGTACGCGGGACTGCTGGACTTTACCACGTACAACTCTATACCGAACGTGGAAAGCGGAAGAAACAACGTTTTTCCGTACTAAAGGGAGCACGTAAAACGTTAGACCCTGTCAATATACCAACCGGTGTGTACGAAATCAACGATATTGAAACGTACCTGAAGAAAGAACTAGCAGACCCGAAATTTTCTCTACGCCCCAACAACAACACGTTGAAGCGTGAAATTTATTGTTCATACGAGATCGATTTCGGATGTACGGAACACACGATCGGTACCATGTTGGGTTTTTCCAAGAGCCGCAAGTTATAAGCGTATAAATTACACACGTCGGACGCGCCTGTAAACATTAACAAAGTAAACGTTTTGGAGATAAGCTGTAACGCTGTCCAAGTTTCGTACAAGGCGGGACGAAACGAGCATATATTGCACTCGTTCTATCGAACGGTTGAGCCAGGATTCAAGATAGTCGAAACGCCTAGAAACGTCATTTATTTCCCGCTTAACGTACTACACTTGCGTAACGTTACAGTGTCCGTACACGATCAGGACGGTGATATCGTGAATTTTCAAGGCGAAGTCATCACCCTGCGTACACATTTGAAACGTGTGTAGTAATCATGGGAATTTATTTCACCGATACCCCCGTGATGGAGAGCGGTGGCGACGGCTCGCACCACAAGATAAAAGAGGACAACACTTTTGGAAAAGTATCAGTAGACGTTCGTCGTTGGCACGGTTAACAGCAACTAACCGACGCTACCTGATTTCACTAAGATTCAAGCTCAAGAAAAACAAGTAACATAGCGGACAGCGGTATCGTCTTATCGGTTGAAAGTCGACCATTCTTTGAAGACAACATCACACATTACGAATATCATCCTCATGCACCGTACGCGTCGGCGTCACGATACGAAAATAACGATGAGATACGCATACCTATTCTGCAACAGGAAGTCGTTACTTTACCGATGGAAAGTTTCCTGTACGTTGAAGGCAAGTTGAGCAAAAAGACCGCCAGCACCGGTACTGTGAACGTAAAAATGGTCAACAATGCGATCGCGTTTCTCTTCGAAGTAATCCGTTACGAACTGGCTGGCGTGGAAGTGGATCGTACCAAGAGCGTCGGCATCACGTCCACTATTAAAACAGTGCTATCTGCTAGCAAGCAGGACATTGTTTCGATGCAAAACGCCGGTTGGGTTCCTCCTACAGCTACCGAGCAAACGCCGATCGGCAAAAACGAAGAATTCAACTTTTGCATACCGTTGAGAATGCTGATAGGATTCGCTGAGGATTTCACGCACGTTATTTAAACATGAAACAGGAACTGATACTGTTGCGAACTTCCACCGACGTTAACGCTCTGTTCTCGCCCACGGATGCGCCCGCTAATGCTGATATGGAACTGACCAAAATATCTTGGATGATTCCGTTCGTGTACGTGAACAACGAAGTACGGATACGATTGTTGGATATCATACGCAAGGACCTACCGCTATTCTTACCGTTTCGTAGTTGGGAACTGCACGAGTACCCGGCTTTACCAACGACCGACAGACAGACTTGGACGGTGAAAACAACTACACAACTGGGGAAACCACGGTACGTGATACTCACCTTCCAGACCGCCAGAAAGAACAATCAGAAAAAACACGCTGACGAATTCGATCACTGCAATGTCACAAACGCGAGACTCTTTCTGAATGACAAATACTACCCGTACGATAACCTGAACCTGGATATCGATAACGGAAGTTACGCATTGCTGTACGACATGTATACACGATTTCAAAAATCGTACTATCACAGAAGTCAACCCAACGTACTTCTAACACCTACTGAGTTTATAACAAAAGCACCGTTATTCGTCTTCGATTGTAGCAGACAGGATGAGTCGCTCAAGTCTTCACCAGTCGACGTCAGATTGGAATTCGAGCCATCGACCAATTTCCCAGCTCAGACCGCGGCCTACTGCTTGATACTGTATGATTCGCTCAACGTGTACACTCCGTTATCCAACACGGTGCGCAGACAGAATTAACGCTTACTATATATTATTGTTTTTTTTGCTGTAAATAGAATGATGCTTCTTAGAATACAATGTGTGCATTACATGTATGTGATTTTTTTTATTAAAAAAATATAATCAATTTTCATGTATTTTTATTTTGCTGTAAATAGAATGTAACGTGCGGATTACATGTATGTGAATTTTTATTAAAAAACAATATAATCAATTTTCATGTATTTTATTTTCGTCGAGGGGGAAACGATTATCCTCTCCTCCCTATTCTTCGCTCAGTGTTTCATCGACACGACTCGCGAGAGGACGCACAAGATGCTTTCAAACGATCACGAGGATGACGATAACAATCGCAACAACAACCGATATTTCAAACACTGCGGTGAAACGACGACGACGACGACGATCAAGTCCTTATCATCAGACGATAAAGAAGTGCAGGTCATCTTAATTGAAAAAATCACATCCCCGTACCCGCGTTACAGAAGCTTGGAAAACCGTTTAAAGTGTTATAAAAAATGGCCTGTATCGTTAACGATAACGCCTAAAGAATTATCAGAAGCAGGTTTATTTTACACCGGATGCAATGATTTGTTTTTGCTGTGGAGGCGGTTTAAACAAATGGGAACGTGGAGAATATGCTTGGATGGAACAGGCACGTCATTTCCCCGCGTGCTCTTACGTAATGTTAATGAAAGATAAAAACTTTATCATCAAGGCACTGGGTATCGTTACCGAACCTCAAGCAACAACAGCAGCAGCGACAGCAGAGAACGAACAACGCAACGACACGATCAAAGAGAATATAAAAAACGTAGAAGGAGGCACGAATCGTGATAAGATGTGCAAAGTCTGTTACGCACAAAACGTGGAAGTTGTACTTATTCCCTGTCGACATTTTATGACATGTGTGAATTTCGCCATAACCCTACATACGTGTCCCTTATGTAGAACCGCATACACCGCTTACATGAAAGCGTATTTATAGTTCGTTTTCACGCTTTAATTTCACCGCATAGTGAATACGAGGTTTGAAAATCTATGCTGCTGAGACAGAAGTATTTATTCCGACCTCCGCTAATCTCGCATACCTGAGTGTTTGAACAGCACGCGTTGAAGACGGACGCATGGAGCTGTTATCTCCGTACGAGTACAGACGCTGCAGTGACTTAAAGCACACAGTACTGTACCCTATAGAAATTTTTGTATACGACGTTTCGACATGTAAATTTGTTGCACTGATCCGTGACGAAAATATAAGGTACAAAATAAACGTTCCAAAAAAAATTCTTTACGAGCGTTTCACAACATACAATGTGTCTGTTCCGTAATACGGACGGATCTGCAGCGTTCCTAGTAACACCAAACACGTTGTTTATAACGATAAAAGGATGAACGAGGATAAGCTAGCAGTCATACTTGACTTTCACTGTTGCATCGACAACGATGGAAACGAACTCGTTAAGGAACTAGCCGTTATGGATGTCACCGCATTTGCCAGCAGGCATTGGATATTTACACCTCCAGCAAACACGATTGTTTCGAATCACAAACACGTGAGGACAAACAGATGGGTAACGGACCATTGTCATGGAATAGCGTGGACGGACGGGGACACATTGTACGAACATCTTGTGCCGATATTAGAAAAGTATACGTTTCCTTTTAACTTCGTGTTCGTAAACGGATTGCAAAAAAAAGATTTCTGCAGAAGCGTATCTTCCATTTTAATATTATAAATTTAGAAGATTTCGGTTGTCCCAAACTCGAACAATTACAATCAATACATGGAACAGCTTGTCTCGCGCACCGCTTATTTCCGGAAATATGTACAAATATTAGAGTACACGCTTTAGGCGAGTGGGTTGTATCAGATTTTAGAGTAATCAATATGTTTCTGATAAATTACTAATTGGAAACATTATTATTTAGCGCGTACGTAAAAAATAACAACCGTCGCCTTTCTGTCGATTACATCACCCTGTCTAGCCATATAAAAAAACAAATTAGCGTCGACGACATGTTCGAACACGCACGAGTCCTGTAAATTACACATCCTGTATAGTCGTATAAAAATAAACGACTCGCCTCCCCCCCACCTACCGATCGAACATAGCGTGAGAAATCAGGCCGTATCCTGTTCACACGGTTAAAAATAAGCGCTTACTGTGCGTTGTGTGCTTCCCCTCTCCGGTTTCCCCCTCTACAACTACCTCCCTATTTATTCCGCTGAGCACGAGCGTTATTCATTCAGTCCTTGAGAGAGGCGCAAGAAAATATAAATTCTTTATTTTAAAATGGCATCATTCATTGCAAAGTTTGCAACTATTAGCGCGATTGACTATAAAAAAATTAAGGAATTGATAATCGGTGTTAAATAACCAATAGAAGAATTGCAGAACATAGACGCAAAGTACGGGAAAGCCGTACTCGTCACTCTCCAACATTGCAGAGACCCTAAACTAAAATATCGTGTATATCTACCTAAGAGATACGCGGGCGTTTTCGAAGATGAGGAATTAAAAAATTTAGTACCATGTTCACTGCAACTCGTTTACCGTGGAGAAAAGGATAGAGCTTACATAGAAGACTATGTAGAGTAGGACCGAATGGACATCTTCATTTATCATGTATAATTTTCATTGCACATACACATAATTGTCATTAGCTGCGCGTACGATTACATATTTATATTAAGTTGTACTTAGTTGTATTTCATTTAATTTCTTTTAATTATACATAATATAATTTAACTTATATATAATGTGCTTACACATATTTCATTTGATTTAATTGCATTCAATTGTCAATGTGCTTATGGGTAGATAATAAATCAAGGCTTACGTGGTGTATACGTGGTGTACATTTTAGAGTTCTTTTACCTCACCACTTGAGAGGTCGTTAGAAGATCTGTTCAATAATTCTTGCAGTTCCTCTGGTAATTTAGAAGTATCAGAAGAACTGAGTCTTCGTTGCATTATTCCGGCTACCCAGGCCACAGGAGTCAATTTGCCTAGGAGCGTATTGCTTTGTAAAGTGATAGCTTGATCCAAAATATTCGCCACTCTAATAGGTACATTTCCGGTTTCGTCAGGTTTTACTAAACTTCTGGCAATTAGTATGCCCGGTGTGCTGACTACCTGGGGTTCGAATATAGAGCACTGATTGCCCCTAGTATCTACCGCAGTTCTAATCATGATGATCTTTTCGGAGTTTGGCGGAACAGTTACGGCCACTTGGTTTATGACGTCCATCGATTTTTCTGCTGTCGTCATTGTTGATAGCATTACCTCTTCGCCTCCGATTTTCAAGACATTGTTTTTGAAGTCGACTATAAATCCGTATGCGTTCATAACGTCCACACCAAGAATTGCTTCATCCACAATGTCTGCAACAAGTACTTGATGATTAAACTCAAGTCTACCGAGGCGTAGGTGTATCTCCACTTTTCCGTACACTTTTACAGGCCGTCCAGTAGCTGTTCGCAAGCTGCAAGAGCACCAGATTGGCTTGAGATCTTTCACCACGTCGAGGCGCACAATAGAAACTGTTGCGCCTGTGTCAACTGTAATCGAGGTTGGCCTTTCTTGAACAAATCCGGTAACTACCAAGCTCCCGCTGTTTTTCTGAAGTGCAGAAATTGCGTATTGTCTAGGGGCTTCGTTCCTCCAGTTAGTTAGCACACGCCCCGTTGTACCGACTACTGCTCGTTTCCCTGCTGCTGAATTCTAACCCGACAATCTCGTTGTAGATATCCAGGTTTCCCACATCTATAACACTTCGGTCTTCCATCCTTTCTTATTTTATTCTGTGGCGCCGACCGTCGAGTCTCTGTTCCCTGTTTTTCTTCCTCATCGTCTGTGCCGTCGCGATCTTTTAGCGCGCGCACTTTATGACTTGTCCAACCAGACGCTGATTTGGCGGCCTCAAATTGCAAAGCATGTACCAGGGCGTCCGCACTGTTCTGGTGTCTTGCCATTCGTAACACTTGCTGTAGTTCGTTATCTCGGACACCGGCAGTAAATGTCTGCATCGAAAAACGCGTTCGAAAATCTTCTGGCGCTTCAGGATAGGCCAGACTAATTAGTCTGTCGATACTTGCTTCAAACTGTTGAAGACGTTCCCTGGAATGCTGTCGCCTTGCTCTCAACTGGGTGCAGTACACATCTCGCAAATGTTTATCACCATACCGTAATTCTAGAGCTTTTATCAACTCGGCATAGATGTTCTGGCTGTCAGGTGGCACTTTCTGTAGTAGTTCTGCCGCGGGTCCTTTTAATAAGACAACGAGTGAAACAGCCTTGTCTTTCTCTGTCCAATTATTTGCGCATGCAGCAGCTTTAGATTGGCGGAGGTACGTTGCCCAGTGACTGTTTCCGTCAAAGGTTGGAGCTTTGACATGAACTGTCCCTACTGCAGGCAAAGTGACTTTCTCTATTAACTTATTTTCTGTGTCTTTTCCTGTCTTTATCACTGGTACAGTCTGTGCAGAAATTTGTTTTGGTTGAATCTTCATGCACTGTTCAACTTCACTTTTAATTTGTTCTCTTATGTTTGCCATTGAGTTTTCTACTGCAGATATTTTTGTTGACATAACTTCTTCCACAGTCAAGACAGATTTTTCTACTTTAGCTATTTTATTTGACATGGATTCTTCTACGTCAGATATTCTGGTAAACTGATTATTGAGCTCACCTCGTAATTCACCTACTTCACCACGTAGGAGACCCAATTCTGCGGTAGTATGTTCTTGTAACTGTTTCTGCATAGTTTCAAAGAGAGCTTCCGTTTTATCTTTTTGTCTTTCTTCTGTCTCTAGCACTAGTGCTTTCTGACGTTCCTCAGCTTCTTCTCTTTCCTGCCTGCGTTTTTCATCCTGTCGTTTTTCTGCTTCTTCTCTTTCTTGTCTTCGTTCTTCTTTTTGTCGTCTTTCTGCTTCCAGCAGGAGGGTTTTCTGTCTCTCTTCCGCTTTCTCTGCATCCTGTCGTCGTCGTTCTTCTGTCTGCAACAACAGCGCCTGGAAATTTTCCATCATCTGACTGGCATCCATTGTTTTTCGATTAATTACGAATTACACTCGTCTTGTACAAAGTATCCACTGTTTCCACTGTTAACCGTTCTATCCCACTTCTGACACCACTGTTACGACGGTCTACTCGATCGTCGTACGTACAGTGGAAACAAAATAAGTACAAGACTCCAATCAAGTCACTAATCACACCTTTAATTGTTATATTAAAACAGTTCGTAATTAACAACACAGTGTCTACAACAAATCAAATGAAAATTGTTCATACGCAATAAAATGTCCACTAATATTAAAACTCAACTGTATTACAATTACACCGTCCGAATATAAAACGCAACACTTCACTAATAACTACTTGAACGTACACCGTAATAACCCGAACCGCTCTGTAGATATATCGCACTAATACTCTCGAACCGCACAGTCAAAAACCTCGCACTGAACTGAAAACTAAGGCCGTGACGCGATATATTTATAGTTACGCTCACACACCAGAAGCTTCCAAACTGCGTCTTATCTCTCGCGAACTACGTAATTGCTACGGCCTTGACACAGTCCGAGCTCCCGAGCGAAGCCTGGCACAGTCGAGAAAATTCTCGCAAAATGCGTCTAGTAGCACGTTTACATCGAGATCTTCGTGGCCCATTCGGTAAACGCGTAGATTGTTCTGTGCTGTCGTAACAATATAATTGTATACAATTGTATGTTGTAATTGTCACTATTGTTTGCGTTTACATATTTGTCATAGTGCACTTGTTTATTTTAACTTGTAATTAGTTTTACTTAGATATATTTCGTACACAACTGTCATATTGCGCATGTTTATATATTATGTATTTTGTAATTGTCACTGCTGTGTGCGTTTACATATTATGTATTTTAAATTGTAATATATTTTGATTACATGTATTTTAATTGTTTTTAATTAAACAGTATTGCTTTAACAGTTTTATTGTATTTTAATTTAAAAAGTTCTTCGAACATTAACACTAATCATCACTCAATATACAAGCTAGAGCGAGTGTTGCACAACGTGAATTCATGTGTTATTACATACAACTATTTTAAAAATCAATTTTATTAAACAATAATTGCTTGATTATAATATACCTTAGAAATTAAAGATTATTTAAAAATCAAAGTCATCGTGTACGAGTTCTAGTTGAGTCTCGGCGAACGATGTGATGTTGAGAGCAATTCGTACAGCTTATATACAATATCTCGAGGATGAACGCGAAAGAGACGGTAACAACTAATGGACACCCAACGAAAAAAAAAACGTTAGAGCTGCCACACACAAAGTCAAGGACGACCACTTAGCTTGGGTAGCGTTCTGTTTCACACACTAATTTATGTTCGTCCCTCACTTCGTTCACACGCAACGATAACATATGCTCAGACAGTCGGAGTCAATTATTATTACATCATCAACGGGTCGCGTCCTGTCATTAAACCAATTTATGTACGACTAATAAAGCCCCCCCGCCCTCACTACGTTCACGCGCTGCGATAACAGATGGCCGGACAGCCGGATTGAATTACATTATCAGCAGCTTGTGTTCTGTTGGTAAACAAATTTATATACGACTAATAAACCCCCCCCCCCCCGCCATCACTATGTTCACACGCAACGATAACAGATGGACAGACAGCATCATGATGTAAGAAGTTATAAATAAATGCACGTGTAAAGACCTCAGTGGGAGTCAATTACAACATCTGCTACATATTGTATGTAATTCATATTAATTTACAGATATTACGTACCCACCAGCGACAACAGATCGCCAGTCAGCATTCTTATGTAAGCAGATAAAAATAACTCCACGTGTGAAGGTCTCAGTGGGAGCCCATTACATCATTTGTAACGTTCTGTTATTCACAGATATTACATACCCACAAGATTAATATAAACAGAAATTATTTTCCATGAGTTTTGTGTGTTTTATATAAGTGAATTGACGTTCAATTATACAGTGCATATCATGTGTGTTTCTTACAACAATAAATGTACACGTCACTACACTTTTTTACGTTCATGCGATAGAACTTACTATACATATATATACATTGTGTCTGTATCTTATTGTATATTTTTTGTTTGTTTACATTATATATATAAATTTTTCTTTGCTTAATTGTTTATTTTCAACTATCCTTTTTCCATGCATGATGCGTGTTTTACAAGTGAAGTGTCAATCAGAATATTATATATATAGTAATACTTATCATCTATGCGCAAATGCGCGATATTCAATTTTTACAAGTGAAGTGATTTTCAATTTTGCACCGAAGGACCGAGTCATCGAGAGTTTCACAGTGATGATGTGCACATTTTTTGTTTTTACAATATATACTTACCACAAAGGCACACATTCGAATTAACAGTTCACGAGTTGGCAACAATGCAATACACGTCATTCAGTCTCTTCCCATCGACGATATCCGGACGGCGACGGCGTACATATCTAAACCCCTACACTATAACACATGCACGAGTTGACAACATGGACGACGCTAAACCAGCACACATGCACAAGTTGGCAACGTCGAGCTTTTCCAACATGGCCACCGTTCCGGAAAACACCATACATATCTAAACCCGTACACTATAACACATGCACGAGTCGGCAACGTGGCCGAGTCTTAACCAGCACACTCTTACACAACCCGACAACCTCGCGCTTTTCCAACATGACCGTCCACCAACAATCATCTCCCACCCAACAACATGGCCGACGCCGACAACATGGACGACGACCCCACCACTCCCGGCGGCGATCAAGCCACAACCAGGCCGCCACTGGACGGCGAACAGCGAACGGCGAACAAACCTCCACCTATCAACGCACAGATAACACCCCCATCCTACAACATCGCCGCCCACAAAATGGCCGACGCCGACAACATGGCCGACCTACGAATCACAACTTCGTCACGCCCACCACGGTCACGTGGCACACACCACTACCCTCTCCAATCCATCCCAACCTCTGGCTTGGACGACACACACCACCGGAAGTCTACCCCCACCACCAATATTTTTGAATTTCACGCCAAAAGTGTGGGGGACGACGTCACTTCCGCGTCAGAACTCTCATAAGCCCCCTACTAGTGAAATCAAGTTAAAAGTGATTAGGGAATTGCCTAGTGTATAATAATTGGCAATTCAGGGAAATAAAGGAAAGTATTGTGCAATTATTGTTACTTACGTGTTATGGTATAATCCAACCAAGTAATTTGAACTAATGACACTTTTATGAATAATTCCATTAATCGAACACTAAAACTTTATTAACAAGATCACTTTTTTATTGTACAGTTGAAAGGTATATATAAGTGAAGTTTAAGAATGGTTCAATTTGCTTAACCGATTAACCTAAAAGATAGCGAACTTATTCATTCTAGATTTGTGTTATATTATTAAGAATTTACAATTACAGAATGTAAGTACTCTTTTATTTAGAGATTTTATAAAGATAATTAACGTGTTATAGTTAGTATTTTGCAATTTCAAAGAACCTACTTATTTAATTTACTTAAGACGATTCTCGTCTACTAACGTTTTAATGTAACAAGAGGACACCCTGAGATTTGAGTTTTTAGAACCACATTAATTGATTGTTAACAAAAGTTAAGGGAAGTGAATGTATTTAACTGTGATTCAGTATTAAGTAACGCTGAAAAAATTATACTTATTAACTATTAATTCATTTGAGTTTTATAATAACCATTTTATTCGAAGCGGACAGGTTATGTTTACTTGTAAAAATGTTGGCAGCACTTCTATCCGCCAAAAGTGAAGCATTTAACCATTATCTGTTTTATTCATAACAATGATTTTTTTTTATTAGGTTAGCTCGATTGACAACACTGCATACAAATAAGTAATTATTTGTTAGGTTGAAATGATTACTCCGATTATATTTTAACCTATTTAGAGTCGACGTCAGGTGAAGATTACATCGGACGATGCTCCGCAACAACAATTAACCAATACTAAATTAAATAAACAAATTCAAGAAGGAAGACAAAGCAACATTAATATAATTAAATTAAATAAACAAAATAATAAATAATTTTTTAATAATACATTAACCCATAAGATTCGTAATTTTACAAAATAGCACCGAATCTTGGGGCTTTAAAAGGGTACAACCGCTAATAAATTTACAAAAATGGCGATCTCAACGCGAGACTTAACGGGTACGACTTTGTAATATAACAATACACAAGTAATAAAAAACGTTATTGGATATGTTGTAAATTTTGACATGATAATGTCTTTTAGCTGGACATCGTTTGAAACTTTTTGTAACATATTATTTACCGTCATGCTGTATGACGTCATCATTGCATGACGTCATTGGGATTGTTGTAAATAAAGGTTTGTTTTGATACGTCGCAATATATATATATATATATATATATATATATATATATATATTGCAACAATACATAAATTTGCATATTTGCCCAGGGCGGTATGTTTAATATGTAATTAGCATAGAAAGTATAATGAACAGTTTTAGACAGTTTTGTGCAAGAAAATGCAGGAATTGACAAAATCTGACCTGTCGAGAGAACACCTGCTGTGCCAGTGTAAGATACGGCGTGTGTGTGTGACAAATGTTGCGGTTAGCTGGCGGCTGAAAGACATTATCATGGTCTTAAGCTTTTACCATTTGGTAAACGGTACTGATCTTTTTGGTGTGAGGAAATACTTTAAAATTTCTGTATTAATAAAATATTGAGCCAAGTAAATTAATTATTAAGACTAATAATGGTAATCATGCCCGGACTCTTCAAACACAAAATCAGATGGAGTGCCCACCATCACATATAAGTGTCAAACATTAGTAATGATATTTTACTGTTATTGATGTAAAACGTAACAAATTATAACATGTTTCCCGTGACAGCTTGTTATGTAGTGCCATTAAACTGTACAGTTTCTTTAATCTCGAAGCTTATTTTACCAGTTTTTTCAACTTCGTATGCCATGTTCTCAATTAAAAATTGTTAAGCCACACTTTTGTGTGTTTAAATATTCACATTGAAACGCAATGTTTCTTATGCTTTTTATTATATTTGTGTTTAGGCAAACGTAAAATTATAACAAGCTTTTTCAGAATTTATATGGGGTACATTTAGAGAAGATAAAAAGTAAAACAATATTTCTTATTACATATACGGTCTGCCAAAATGAAAATTAGTTGTCAACTCAGCTAATTTCATAGTTATAACTTTTCTATAGCCTTATAATATATTGAATCTTACTATGTATTTTTTCAGAGTGTAATACCGGATTCACCGACTACGGGCATGACAACAACTGTTTTTAAGAAAAGTCCGGTAATAGAATTTGCAGTCTGCTTTATGGGACTGTATATGGACCATGTGCCAACTAGATACACTTCACAAGGAATAGCAGTAACTGTTTATAGTAGACCGGAAGTAGCCAGATATGTCGACCGTAATTTAGAAGCAATTATCTATGCATTCTCTTATTACACTGACTTTTTCAATTTCTCTATTCCAATGGATAAGTTTGGTAAATTTCCTTTATTATCCTTACTATCTATTTTTGTAGTAATATATTGTATGTACTAAAATATTAATAGAACTAAAATATTTTAGAAATAATATTAAAATATTTCATTATATTATCATTATTATTAATTGAAAAAAATGTCTTGATAAGATGTATAAACAGCTTCATATTTTTAATGTGTACAAACAAAATTGTTCCTTACTTAATTAATACATGTTTCGAACGTTGTGCTTAATGCTCCAGACATGTATCAAATAAGACACAAAGTGTATTATATTCACATACTATTAGCTCATTCTCATAATATATACATTTGTAAAATATTTGTAGAAACTTAAAATATAAGAAAAATTAAGTATGAGTTGCTTAAAAGGTAACTCGCATAACGGACAAACAGGATAATAGCAAATTGAGTTACTCGTTGTCGTCGTCGTCATAATCATCATCATCATCACTATCACCTTTCAGAATTAAGCTAAATCCTAGTTCCGGACTCGTGGCAAGTGATTCGACAAGTTCTTTCGAACAGTCTGTTACTCCTTTTTTCAAACCAGTAGTTATAGAAAAACCTGCTGTCATCCATTCGGACTGAATTTTAAAAATTATCTGTTTTTATATGGGACACCTTCTTACTTCTATTAAATATATTTAATTCTTACAGTATTATCTGAATTAATATAGAAACAATATAGTACTCTACACAAAGAGACCTTGCATCTGGGGAATTACGTCTGCACACCAGAAAAAGAGATTATTTGACAAAACAATTTGGATACTTCATGTTGACAGGAGACTAAAATGAAAATTAGGCATGAGAATAAATCTACTCTTTACGTTTTGGATGGTAATGTGAAGAGGTGTACGTGCAAAATAAAATCGTTAAAATTTATGCCTACTATGTTATGAGCACAAACGAAGGGTGAAAAAAAATAAAAAATTGTACGGTTACCAAGTCAATACCTTCTGCTTCAAAAGTAAGAATCGTGTTAAGGCAAGATTGTGCGTGTACCATCGCGCGCGCGTGTTGTGTGTACGAGAGAATGTGTTTGCTTTAAAAGTATTCAATGCTTGGAAATATATGGGCATGGATATTATAAACTGTTTATTAATTTTGCTGTAATACTTAAAATTTAAACGATATTTTCAGCTTTTCAGAATTAAAATTAATGCCATAACCACACCAACTAACGAAGACATTATAAGTATTAACAGATACGGGAAACAGTTAGGAGGTGTGAATACTTTACCTGGGAAGAGCAGTCAGTGCAATGGAAAGGTTAATGTAGAAATAAACCGTCGTGATAACGGAGAGCAGATCAAATACATTACCATATTTCCTGGATTGCTGAAGGGAAGAAGGCAATAACAGAACAAGTCTGGTTACGTGTATACAGAACAGTTTCTACATACGTTATTAGATGGTATAGAAAACAAACCTTTCCTACTAAAGAACCATAAAAGCCATTGAAGTGATTTTTTGTACTGGACAACTGGATGAACTAGGGAAACCCGAATTAAGTATATATGACTCTTAGAAATATGTTTCAGTAGGTACTAGTTATGGAGACAGCAGAACACTGAGCACTGGAATAGTTTGATCAAGTTGTAAGTATGGTGAAGAGAAAGTCGAGGTCATCATGGAAACGTGCCCAGGCCGAGGAAGAGGAATGTGAACCCCCGATTGGAAAGTGCTTCCTATATTAACAAACTCGAAGGTGGGAGGTCCTTGTTAGAAGTTAACAACGCTTTGTCCATGATAGAAGGGAAGTGGTTAAAGAACCAAGACGCTTGACAGTAGAGGAGGAAGAGAAGGAAGAAGTCAACCAGATTTTATATTTCATTTGCTTAAGTCTTATATTCTGCTTTATTACTGTTTACTTATAATTGTATCTTTATTTTGTATGTAACTCTTCATTATTTCTTTCAAGTTTTTCTGTATTATGAATAGTTTGTGATCAGTTAAACGTACGTCAGGTGAAAATACAATAATAAATTTCACTTGCAGAAGCATTTAATGCTGAAGAACTATTCATATTATAAATGTATGTATTACCTTTCTTTTCTCCCTCCCCTTTTTACTGTCTATTCTCTCTCTCTCTCTCTCTCTCTCTCTGCGTCTCATCTTAGTTTGTACTATGACATATTTTTTTACATCAAGCAAGTAATATTTATAAAATATGGGCAAACTGATTTTCTCTGAATGAATAATAAAGCGACTAGAAAGATTTAGTCTATACTCGAAAGTACACTATTATAAATATCTATTATAAGTATACATATTAAATACTTTTTCAATTTATTATTCATTGCAGTTAGTAAGCAACATTCCTGTTAATTTAGATTTTAAATTTATTCTTTTCTTTCTTTTAATAATGATTGGAATGTAACTTATTTACAGACGTAATTATTGTACCGCCAATTATTGATTTCCATGAAATTGACGCTGCTGTGGAATGGGGCATAACTACCTTCAGTGAACTTACCGGTACTTACCAAAGAGGGATAACTGAAGAGTCCGATGAATTAAATGCCGTACTTAGTGCCGTGCATGAGCCTTGCCACATGTGGCTCCCATGGATTGGTAAAGCCCAAAACAAAAAAATCATCTTCTCTTAAACAATTTACGATTCTTCTCTTGTCGACACACATTTTTAATAGTTTTTTAATGGTTTTTTGACATACAGACCTCTTATGTTTAGAGTTGGTAAACGTTGATTACTTTTATTACAAATATCAGTACTGATTCTTCAGAACAAGAACAGTAGGCCTATGTCAAATAACAATAATGTTTAATACTACATAAGACATCTCTAAAAGCTTTGTATCCCAGTTAAAAAAAAAAATCAACCACCACGTTAACAACGTTGCTAATTTAAAAAAATGGAAACTATTTTACCTACAGTCTCCTATGCTGTAAAATAATCTTTTTATTTTCTCTATATAAAAAATATATGAATATTTATATACTATATAATGATTACACTAACTATGTAAATGCTTACATTAAAAACTTTTTTGGCATTAAAAATTGTTGTAACTATTCGAATAGAATTGTGTACTCGCTGACCAAAGTAAACATCCGAATTAGTAAATAAATTATTTTTGCAAAACTATCAAGTAGGTTGTATATTTTATATTATTTAACAATGTTTTAAATTTAGAAACAGAATGTGTTTTCCGAGATAATAAACGATGTTACGATAACTTCATCTTTGAAATTATTTTTAGTATAAAATTCTGTTTAGCGCAGGAAGTACAGCTTTTCATACATTAGTAATTTAAATCTAAAATACAATGCATTATTCAAATAATTATTATACGTAGTTACAATGTTATTATTAATTACAAGTTTTCATGCAACTTTCAGTATTATTGCGTTTTTGATAATTCAACAAACTGGCAGCAATTCTATAGTAATACATATATATAGGCATGTGTGTGTGTGTGTGTGTGTGTGTGTGTGTGTGTGTGAAAAATGTGTCTTCATATTTTTCTCTCTGGTTACTGAAGTAAATTTAGAGTTATATATCACATTCATTTATTTCTTTTTTCAGTTGGAGCTAAATGGAACTCCGACTTCTTCCTTGTAGAAAGTCCTGTGGTTTACTTAGAGTCCAAAGTGGTTTCGGATCTGTACCCTGACTGGAATGTGGTAAGATTATTATGTGGAAAGTTATGTCGTGGTGAGGGAGAGAGTGAATGAATGACATTAGCAAGTGAGAGAGCGCGTAAGAGAGAATGATTTTAGAACAACTCAAAGTGTTACTTAAAATTTGTTTTGATTCTTTGAAGGCTCGATAATTTGGTTCTCTTAAAATTCTTTGTATTAGTGGAATGTCTACCTGTGTGTCTTAAAAATGTAGTCCTAATGTATAACGAACTGCAATAGTTTTAAACTGAATATTCTTACTTACAACAATAAACAGAAAGAAAGAGTATGGTATACATATATCCCGCAATCGAATAATAAAATTGAAAATTATGAGTGAGAGTTGAAGAAGTCTCCTGTGGATTGTACTTATATATATATTTTACTTTATATTTGAAGTCATACACTCACCATTTTAATCTGATTTCTACAAATTTTAAACTGCCAGCGTGAGTTCTGCACTAATTAATGATTCGAATATATAAGCGGAGGTGGAAGACATACGTAAGGAGCTATACTGTGAATTTGACCAATTGTAAGTCCTTTCTTCTTTAAAATCACAAATATTAATCTATAAAATTTGCTTAAGAAATGCATAAGTATTTCGTTGCATGAATGTATTGAATATATTATGTATTCATGAAGCAGACGTATTAAATTTCCGTAACAAAGTTTATTCCTGTTTCAATAATGAAAAATTTGTTTTAAAAAATATTGAATATTTATGTTTACTATATTCATACTGTATAATATTCAAGTGTTTAATTCTTCTTCTAAATGTTCCAGTACGTTAAAATATTTACTTCTGAAAACTTTATATTTGTTGTAATATCGCCGTTGAAATATGTAGATTTAACTTATGAAACTTTTAAAAATAGTTTTCAGACATAAAATGTGATTACAAATTGTCTGTTGTGTTGAGCTTTATATTGAAAAGCCGCTTGCATTTAGCATCAGCGTCGTCTTCCTGTTATTTGTTGCTTTAATTTTAGACGTCCTCGTCGTTTGATTTTATTTCAGTTGCATATTTTTCTCTGTTAATGCTGCTTTGCTGGAAATATTGTTACAAAAATAGGAGACTGATAACTAACTGAGTACGGGCATATGCAAACTTGACAAAAAGTAAAGTTTCCAAACATATTTTGACGTATAAACTATGCTGGAAATAAAAAAAAGGCGTCGCAAATTAGGAAAGCACCACACCATCATAAAAGCAATAAGTGACAGAAGCTTTGATAAATAATGATGTGACGAGAAATATGACTGGGGCCAAGCATCGATACCATCGGCAAACGTTGTAGGTCGAAAGAAAGAGTATCGGAAAGTAGTTTCTTCATAGGAAAAATTTTGTCTAATAACTCTGTACCTTACAACTTATCACTCATTTCGTCAAAAGATACAACAACAGTGAAGCACGTCACTTAAAGTTTTTACTGTTAAAAGCATTTTTTTTTATTTGAGTACAGGTGTGATTAAAAAACAAATCAATAGGATTCCGTCCACGCCTGTAAAAATTTCTTTACCGTATCCGAGTAGGCAAATCACAATAGACATATTTGAATACTTTTATTAAAGTATCAGAAAAGGAATTATTATGTACGTTGTAATTTTTGAGTAAATTATTTCTAATTAAAGTCATTACCATCATCATCATTATCATCATCATTATCATCATCATCATCATTATCATCATCATCGTCATCAACTTCAAGGATAAAACCAACGATGTTCCGTTCTCAGAAGGTAAAGATTAGAACTGGTCACTCCAGCGCTTCCTCGGACATTCCACACCTCTCCGTCCCCTCGGCTCATAGTTCCATAGTTGTTTGGGAATGCGGCAGTCATCCATTCGGCAAAGGTGTTCCTACCAATTCAGCCAATACTGGGCGATCCTGTCGAGTATACTCATGATATTCAGTTCTTGTCGTTTATCTGTGTGTCTTCTTTGATCATAGAGAGTATACACTGCCAAGGGCCTGAGAAATCTCATTTCAGCCGTTTGGATGTGACTGGCCTGGCCTTTCATTAAAGTCCAATCCGCAGACCCACAAAAAAGTGTGGGAAGAGCCATCACCTTGTAGAATTTTAGGTGTGTTCCTTTATTTGCTGTCTTAAGGGTTCGGCTAATGGTCCGGCAAATAAGGTTGAACTTATGCAACTTATTCACCACGTCGTTGCTTGCATTATAGGACACTCTGTAGCTCAGATATTTAAAATTGCTAACTTGTTCCAGGACAGTACCATCTATAACAATTTTTTCCCGTACGGTGATCAAAAGCCATCACCTTGGTCTCACGTGTAGATATTGCAATCCAGAGTCTTTCCACATTCGATTTAACAAATGTATACCCATCTGCAATCTGTTTCAGAGTCCGACAGAATAGCCTCATATTCCCCAAACAACAAAGTGTCAATTGTAGAGTGATCAATCATAAAATGTTCTGGAAGACGCATCCGCCAGTTTTGTGTGACATCGTACATATATAAATTAAAAAGATTAGGTGATAATGGACACACTTTGCGTACTCCACAATTGATCATGTCAACTCTAAGAGCTGTTCTCGGTTTCCCTGCTTCTAATAAGATTTTGTTCTCCACATAAAAACTCCGTATTTCTCTAATTAGATGTTGTACGATCCCTTTCCTTGCTATTACTGCCCATAGTTTGCTCCGATTCACTCTGACAAACGCCTTCTCAAAATCGATGAAAGCTATGTATGTGAGCAGCTGATACTCTCTACGCCTTTTTCAATGAGCTGGGCTATTGTAAATATACAATCTAAACATGATCAGCCCTCCATGAAACCGGACTTCTGAAATCATGGTCCCCGTTATTGACTACAGCCGTGTTCTTAATATAGATGGATATAATTTATATGAAATATTAAGTAGGCTGACTCCTCTGTAGTTCCTGCAGTCATTACGATCACCTTTCTTGAATATAGGAATTACCTTTGCAAATCCACCAGTCGTCAGGAACATGACCAGTGGTCCAGCATAGATTAATGAACTCCAGCAAACGAACAATGAGCAAGGCTGGTGCACACTTTATAAGCTCCACGTTCAGCCATTAGTGCCCGGTCCTTTTCTATTCTTACAGCGGTGTAGAGAAGCTAACAATTCATCCATTGTTATTGGGTCCACACAATCACTGATATCAGTGAAGCTTGTTTCTTCCAGTTCATCCTGGGTTCATAGCTGCTCATAGTATTCAATCTGTTTTTGTTCTGATATATTACTGATCTTCAGGTTATTCCTTACTGTTTGATTTAAATGCCTTAATATTTTGTAAGGCTTGTCCTGCCTGCCATGTACATCGTAGTCTATATCACTTACACATTTATCTTATAAACTTTGATTGATTTTCCTGACTTTTCTACTGGCAATGGCACACGAGTGCTTATATTCACACCTTGTCCGAGCAGTGTTTAAGGCTAGATGTTTCAGTAGTGCCTACATTTTATCATCTATTATTTGTCTAATATCGTCATCCCATACCTGCAGGTCTCGGTTTTCATAACGTTTACGTCTCGTCTCCAATGCTTCAAATGCTGCTTTTAATATGACATCTGTGATGTTACCCTATTCTTGATTTCTATTGCTACTGATGGGTTTTTGTTGTGAAAACTGGCTCAACCGGGTCTGGTACATGTATCTTATACTTTCGTCTTGGAGCAGGTGTACTGTAAACGTTTGCTTGGAGCACTGGCGCTCTGTACATCGAGCCTTTCTCCACCTACTTGGAATACTAATTTTTGATATGAGCAGAAATGGTCGTCACATCCTCTAAAAACCCTAGTATTTTTCACTAAATTTTATTTTTTTCCGTTAACTAAAAGATAATCAATTTCTGAACGAGATCCTCTTGTTTGCCAAGTATATTTACGTGTCTCTTTATGCGGGAAAAATGTGTCGGTTATCCTAAAATTATTGAATGTGGCAAAATCTATGAGGCATCGTCTATTTCCATTTTCCATTATTTCGCCGTGACATCCCATGATATTTCTTATAGGGGAGTTTCCAACACGTGCATTGAAATCACCTACTATTATCGCATAATCATTCATGAGTATATTATTGACAACTTTCTGTAAGATCCTGTAAAATTCTTCTGAGCTCTTCTCTGTGATCATTTTCTGGGCTATACACAGCTACGAATCTTGTGTACCCCCTTATGGTTTTATACCGTACTGTTAGTATACGCTCATTTACAAACTGGTAACTATAAATCCTGTTTTCAACCGCTTCTTTATCATTACTGCTACTCCTGCAGCTGCACACATCCCAGCAGCTACACCACTGTATACTAATCTGTAGTCCGCCAATTCGGTAGAACCTTTTAGCTTCTTCTTAGTCTCAGGAATGATGGCAATATCTACATCCATTAAATTAAGTTTCCGTTGAAGTTCCATTTCCTTATGTGAGAGTCTTCTTACATTCCATACGCCAATTTTAAATTGTTCCGCAAAACCAAGTCGTTTTTCCTTTGTTCACAGCTGTGGTCAACTTTTAATCCGTCCGGCTAGACCATATTTGAGAGAATTTTTTGTAAATATTACGCACTTACCCAACATCATTTATTTTATTGATTCCATATGATTTAGGTTTACTAACCAAATACCGAAAACAGTATTATTTATTCATAGAATATTTTATCTTTAGAAGTAAAAATTTTGTTAATGCAAGTATTTTAAAAAAACAATAACTTTGTTTTATATTTTGTTTTCTACGATCTTTAAAATGACGAAAAATAAAATTATCTTTGGCCAAGTTCGAGAGAGAAAATAAATTAATGTATTCTCTTAAATAATTGTTCAATCAGAATCAAACTCTTTAATTGACGTTTTTTATGGGGAGCTCAACTATACCAATACTGATATACGATTATCTCCGGCGGTGTACGTTAATGAATATCTTGACAAGTTTATATATACAACATATATTGACAATGTAACCCTTTCTTACTTGAATGTGTGGTAGTTTTGTAAATAGTACTTTTGATAATACTGCCTTATATAATAACAGTAACATTAATCTATTCATATATTTTGATATACTTCTTACAGCTTGAACTTTCCGTGCTCGTAACCTATCATGTAGGTTTAGTTGACGAAGAATCACTGACAAAAAATACACTAGTTCCGCTGGAACCTTCAAACAATGTTAGTAGGAGTGATTATTGGAACGTATATGGCAAGGTAATGTATACGACCAAACGTAATGATCTGTAACTTTTTACAAATTAGAAAATACGTAGATATAGAAGCTATATTGTTTCCATTGGAACCAAAAAATATTTGTACACTTCATGAACACTAAACTTCTTTAGTGGTTGGGTCACATAGAAGATTGGTATTTGTAGAAAATTTTTAGCTAGGTATAAACTTCACCGTATAACTTGTTAACAATCGTTTTCAAAGGTATAACAAGGAAACAAAAAATAAAAGTTGTCTAATTTTTCTGATTTTGAAAAAGGGTTTATGTGATTCCGTCTATATAATTTTTAAAACACGGCTTGTTTTTGTTGAATTATGATTTTCAAAAAGAATTGGTAAACAAATATTTTATAAGATGTTGCTCTACAAAATTTATTACAAAAATAAAAGTGAATGGCAGAACCAGTACCTGAATACATGTTAGAGAAAATTACAAATTTTTGTTTTTACAGCTAACTGGTATACAAGAATATTCCAAGAAAACAATAATGCAATTTGTTTATAATTCATTAAAATTAACACTGTTGTAACGCCCGGGTCTCTGGGGTCTCACAAAGTGAAAGCGCCAGTCGTGCGGAGAGGAAAGCTGTGGGACTGGCTCGTTATGAAGTAAGGCATTTACTTACAATAACAAAATTTCTTTAATTCATCAAAGCAACTATTTTCGTTCGTTCGTTATGTCTAATGCAAATTTTTATCTTGATGAACAAAATGACAATATTTTAAAGTGACATACTCTCGTTACAATAAGTCAATTTCTTGCTTGAATGTTTTCACTAAGACATAATATTACATAATATAAAAAAATATAACATTCAGTATATACTGAGTATTCTTATTAAAACATTATAAAAGCTTTACTGACTATATTTCTGAATTTAGTACGTTACTACTTTAAAATAGACATCCCAATCATTCATTTTTCTTAACAAATTTAGAACATTACCGAGCATTTACGAGTACAAATAATTCATTTGTGAAAATCGGTTAATGCTGTAAGTTTTACTATAAAAGAAATTAATTTGAACAAATAAAAATAAAAATAAAGATGTATTTATGCTTTCGACGTGGTTCCATCGTTGACAGAAGATGTACGTATAGTGCCCAAAGAAGCCAAAAGTGAACATATATCAGTGCCCTTCGTCGGTTTTATACCCCTAATGACGCAAGGAGTCTCTACGAGTTAACACCCAAAATTCAGTCAATCAGAACTGGACTTTGCACGTCTCTCGAAACTTATCAGGTAACGCAAGAGGACAACTTGACATTGATTTTTGTGAACCAAAGCGGAACTTGTTTACAAACACTGACAAGAAGACTATTCTTAGCTTCTGTGGTTGATAACTCACTACACGCGCCACGATAAAATATGGTCAGCACACTTCCTCACAATTGCTCAGTTTGTTCTTTGTTAAAAAATTAAAAATATTTCTTTCCTTAAATAAAATAAAACAAAATACTAAAATAATAAATTGAGGATTCTAGTCATTTACAATTATATATATAAAGTCATAATGTGGAGTGTGCTGTGCACAACACCCCTCCCTGCTTTACAAAAGGAAAGTACGGGACGTACTTTGCTTTTCAAAATTTATTCAAAGTATAGACAAAGTGCAGTTTTACTCAAGCGAACGCCTACTCTGTTTACATGTAGATAAACAAACCAACAAAACAAAACGAAGAAGGAAGAGATAAGACTGTGCCGTCGCGGTCAGTCATTCATTGTTATCGCTAAGCAGCTGAGCGTGTGTTGATACCACATTGTGTCGGTGTACACAGATTATCGCGTACATATTTACAAACAAAAATTATTATGTCCAAATTTTCTAATACAATACTACATAATTGTCTGTTTTTTTTCTATTCAAAAATAGTTTTATCTGTTATATTCAGCACTTTTTGTTTTCCTTAGGTAGAGGTAATTTTTACAACTATTATAATTATTAAATTTTGTTTCTTTGTTTACATTTTCCTTACGTATTTCTCAATTCTTTATATAGATTCAATATAACGCTTCGTTAAGCAAACAAACACAACAAACTCTTTAATTTATAATTGAGAATGGGAACTCTAACGCCAGGTTTTACGTAGACTGCTGTAGCATTCATTCCGTCTGGGGAATTTACCTCTGGAACTTCCTCTGCTTCTTCTTGTGTTACCTCAGTACCCTATGTCGTTGCTGGTATGCGAGTAGAAATTAGACATTTGGAGACTGACTTGGTTCGGTAGACGAGATATAGTAGCAATGCTGCTCCAATAATTATGACGGTAAAGCCACCGGTATAGCGAATAGATTGTTCGTTTCGTGATTGTTGCTTTTCTCGTTGTATCTCTTGGATATCGTTAATAAGTCGGTTCAGTAAAACGTCATCGAAGTCGTTGTGTATCCCATGCAGTACTTCGTCGATATTCAATTCTGTAACATCTGAAATCTTCATATGAGTGACATTATTAGTTAAAAGTTTAGCTTCGAATGGACTAATCAAAGAGGATATTGGCCGTTCAATCATGATAGTCTTAGTAAGGTTATATATACTTCGTCCATAAGTATGTGGTAATAAGGTAAACTATTTGGAATATATATGACAATGGTGTGGATTAAGAAGAAATCCTCTCTCCTTAAGAATCTCGGTCTTAGTATCTTGATCGCATCTCCAGGTAACTCGTATCGGTTCTGGTGCACTATATATCCACGCATCCTTGTTCAGCATCTGATGTAGAATTGGACGGCTGAAATTCTGTATAACCTTCTTCTCACATTGAACACGAGCACTGCTGGTCCCTCCAACAAATAATGCATAGATACAACTGTCGTTATGGTACGAATACAAAGGTATATTGGTTGGACACACACTATATTTGGAACCTCTGCACGTAATTACATCTTTGTGTGTAAGTTCAACATACTCTTGTCGCGTTTTAGTTAATGCTAAGTACTCAGTATTGCTCTTTACATATATAAACTTATTGATAGAAGGTTCTCTATACGGCAAGGACTTTACAGAAAACAAGTGTAGTAATCTGTTTTCTGTTTTTAAAGGAATTTCTATAACCAACTGAATATATTTCGTTTGAGATATAGCATGAACATCTGCTAATTCATAATAAATATACATCTCTTCTAATTTAGTACTTGCTATTAATGATAAATCATGTGTTAATTCTTGAGAAACTGATGACAAAATTTTAGACAATTTATCAGGTGATATCAAAACAGAACTTAACCTGGCATTAGACGTTACATCAAGTCCTTTCATTCATTTACTTAATTCATATTCTGCTGAATTCAAGTACGAGTACAATTCAACTTTTATTATTAATGATGAGATGTCCATATGATACTGTATAGTTTTATTACTCCTTCTATTTCTGACCATAAACTGATATTAACATTAGGAATTTGTTGTAATACATTTTTAACATTTTCTCCTAAAACTGTTATAACTTTAGCATTTTATTTGAAATCTTTTTAACTGACTTAAAATAGGTTAACATTTATTTATTGTTATGCAAAATATCACTCTGTATTTTATCTAATTCACTGATCTTTGAACTAAACGTCGCAAGATCATCATTATACATAGTACAAAATAATATTTTCATACCTGAACCAATAGCATTTACTGCTCCACGTTTCTTACGTGTTTCAGGTAACACAGATTTTAGACTACTTATTTCTATTTTTAACATATTTGCGACAGTACGCAAGCGACTGACTTCGAGCCAAGGAATCACTGATTTCAAAATAGGATGATCTCAAAATGACTCAAAATTTTGAAAAACTGTTCCTATATACTCTATCATACCATCATACTCAGTAACTTCTATATTTTCAACTAAAGTCCACTTATCATTAGGCAGTAAGATTTCCCCTTCATTTAGAAAAACAAGTCCCTTATCCAAACTAAGTGTAAAACAACGTTGAGCTGGAGTTAATGCCAAAATCACACTGACACTAAGAGAACACTCAAGAACCCTAGGAAAGAAAAACAATAGTAATTACATACGTGGTAATCTAGGTCGAAGGTTGTAAGATGAAGATGGAGATTCAGGCAAAGATATTGGTAGATTAGGATGCCATTCAGGATCGTAAGGTGTAGGTGGTGAAAGTGGAGATAGTGCTAAACTATCTTCAAATTTAATAGGCGTAATATCTAAAATAGGTTCATATTTTTCTTCAATCGTTACATAGGCATCGGTCTCCCCACTTGTCCCTCGGTTAAAACATTCGTATGACAAGTTTCAATGTCATCAAACCTTGACCCTGTACTTGATTCATTATCACTATATTCAAATGAAACAGCTGTTTTCTTTGTGCGTTACTGACTCTGTGGTTGCTTATCTCCCGTCGTGGTTGACTTCTTTAATCTATTTACGTGAACAAATTCTTCTTTATTTTGTTTAAGTAATTTATAATTTAAATCATTTGATTTTTCTATAATTTTGTAAGTTCCTACCAATGGCTTGCCAAATTTCTGTTTTACTCCTCTTTTAATCACTGGATTATACAAAAAGACAAAATCACCTACATTATACTCAATCTTCTTACTTTTACGATCATACTGCATTTTACTATTATCTCTACTATTTTCTGTATTTGCAATAGCTAATTTCCTAGCCTCATTTAATTTATCTACTAGCTTACGCAAAGCATCGCGACCTCCTAACGCATCTATTTCTGGTTCTTCTATATCATTCAATCGAGCTTCCAAGTCATCATCTCCTGGTAAGCTAAATTCTTGTCCATAAATTAGCATATGTGGACTATAACCGGTCGTATTATGTTTCGTACTTCTGTAAGCCATTAATACTTACGGTACATATTCATCTCAATCAGTAGCATTGTTGTTCACACAATGGGACAACTTGCCAATTACAACTCGATGTAGACGCTCTATTAGCCCATTGCATTGTGGATGGTATGGTGTCGTCTGAATTTTCCTAATTTTTAAAACGTGACATAAGTCTTTAAATAATGGTGAAACGAAATTACGTCCTTGATCTGTTAGCAATCTCATAGGCACACCGTGCCTAGATATGACATGCTTAACAAATTCCCTAGCAATCGTTACACTAGTCTGACCGGGGATCGGTATAGCTTCACAATAACTTGTTAAATAATCTATGAAAGTTGGCAAATATTTATTCCCAGGTTTAGTGGTAAGTAGAGGTCCTACTATATCCATCGAAACGAGTTGGAAAGGTTGAGTAACTGACAGAAATTTTCCCATAGGTGCTATGTTTTTTCGATTAACTTTACGTTGGTTACACGATAAGAATCCTTTAACATAACTTTCTATGTTTTTACTTAAATTCGACCAATAATAGCTCTCTGCTATTAAGGACTGTGTGCGTTTGATTCCCTGATGACCAGAAAAAAGTGTATCGTGGTGTTGACCTATTACACGCGGTACTAATATTTTTGGAACTATTAACCGATGTCGTAAATTTCACCTTTTATAAAGCAACCCGTCATAATCTAAGAAAAATGCATCTACTTCTACCGTTTTTATAGATTTCTTAATTGTATTACAGTATGTATCTCTATCTTGCTCATGCAAAAACACTTCTCTTGACATATATGGCATTTCGTCAACCTTACGATTTAGATAGGTATGTCTACTTAATGCATCACAATTTGTATGACGCTTACCTGGCTTGTGAATCACCTCGTAATCAAACTCTGACAATCTCAATGCCCACCTAGTCAATCTTGAAGATGGATCCTTAAGATTTAACATCCATTTCAACGCTGCATGATCCGTGATGGCTGTGAACTTCCTACCATACAAGTAACAGCGGAAATGTTTAGTTGCCCATACCAATGGGGGAAAAGCTTTCGTTCTGTCGTCGAGTAATTCCTCTCTGCATTGTTGAGCTGACGACTTGCGTATGCGACTGGATGCTCTTGTCCATCGTGAATCTGAGATAAGACAGCGCCAATAGCCAATTTCCCTAATATTAATTCATCAATATTCTCATTACTACCAAACATTTTATCTATTATCATCATTGTTATGTTTCTCATGTTCCAGAACATCAACAACTCTTACACTTCCATAATATTCAGGCTGGTATTTCTCTGCCAGACCTAACATACCCTTTTGAATTACAAGTGGTTCTCCACTACAGTTAACAACTTTAACAACTACATTGTTATCGGTGTCTACAGTACTTAGTACACGGGCAACTCTTAAACCCTGCACATCTAATTCTCGCGGTTCTACTAAAACCTCTCGTGGCATCGGAATGTTACGTAGACCGACCATTCGGCAATTTACTAATACCTCACTTACGGGTGGTAACTCTTGCTCGGAAGCATTCATGACACGCCAAAATTCTGCATCATTCCCGACAAAATTACTAGTTATAGGTTGATCAGGCCCACAACCGTTAGTGATACCAGTGTGGACTACCCTGCAATCTTCTACACCGGTGTCGAGTGACATGACTACCGAGTTATTATTCAAACTCAAGCGTCGTGATGGCAAGTCTATTATTGCACCCAGTGAATTTAGTATCTCGAGGCATAGTATACCGTCGTAAAAATGGAAAAAACTATCATCTCTTGGTACTACAAGAAAAATGTGTACAACTTCAACACATCCCAGACGTAACCTCAAATTGTGTGTCCCTTTTACGTATAAGTTACTCCCGGTAACCTCTTTAGCATTTATAGCAGTTTTATGTGTGACACACCTACTGATACCTTACTTAATAAAAGAAATACTAGATCCAGTATCTATTATAAATTTACATAATTTATTTTCAATTTCACCCATAATTACTAAATTATTTAAACCGTTAGAAGAGATTGTAGGTATCAAATAATTCGTCCGTTCGACCCTGCCGTGCCCTAACAAGTCGAACTGCTGGCGTTTGGGTGTGTATTTTGCTTACTATTGCAGTTACGAGCGTAATTCCCCTTACCATGACAATTATAGTATTCTATGTCTTTCAAAGCCTTTTTTGTGCATTGTTTTTATTTTTATTATTACGGTTCTGATTACAACTGGTACTGCGAGCACTATGTGACTGAGTTTTACCACTAGCTTCTCTTGATAACTTTTAAAACAATTCTTAGCTAAGTGACCTACCTTGTTACAGTGATAACAGGTGACACTAGTCACGAAGACATGTCGGTCCACCGGCGTTATTCCTCTTACCATGTCCCCATGAAGTATGCTGCTGTTGTCGATCAGCTGAAGCCACAGTATTAGCGATCTGAATTGCCTCCTGCATAGTGTTAGGTAATCGGTATCGTACTTGCTGTCCCACAACACCTTAGGCCACTTATGTATGCAGTTAAAGTCGACGCTCCGCCTCTTCCTCGTTGACTTTCTGCTCCATAGGGTCAGCAATCTGTCTAATAATCTTTGAACATAAAATTCGGCAACGATCAGCAAAAGATTCTGGAGTTTCATCCCTACGCTGTGTCGCTGACTGAAGTGCTGTATAATGATACTGATCTAACTGCTTAACTTTAAATCGTTCAATAAAACACTGTAACCCCTCTTTCAAATTTTAGACTTTATAAAAAAACCACTTTTTTCCCCTTTTTTTATTTTTATTTATTTATTTATTTTTTTTTTGAAAGATGGGCCACTAAGTGTTTAAAACTAGGCAAGAGCCTAGAGAAGCCAAAACTGCGCTGGGTCCAGTATGAAGGGACTTGCAATTAAACTCGTTGTTAAGCAACAATAACAATTTTATTCAGCCATTTCAAATAACATGTAAGTATCACTCCCAGTATACAATATGCTTTTATAGAATTGAAAACTTTTGTTACAAACTTTTACTCCCCTCCCTGTCATTACAATCCTGTGAAAATATGCACGTGTAATCTCATAAAATTAGAATACATGTAAACATCAGCATAATAATACCTCCCAAATATAAATAAATAGAACATCAATCAATATAAATACATAAATCCACATAAATAAATAGTTACATAAATATACATAGCACACATATATCTATATACACACATATATACTACACACATGTTCACCTGGCAGGCAGCCCTTATACATTTCACCATGCCGCCGAAGAATATAATCCTCAGTATCAGTGACCTAGACCCCCATCCCAAACTACTGTGAAAGGGTAAAGTGCCCAGCCTCCATAAAAAACTTTTCATAAATCAATCCATTAACCCGTCCGGTTATGACTGCTTGCAACCAATGAAATTATTACAAGTATTCAGAATTTAAAAAAAAGGTTCCCCCCCAGATAGGAATGTGCCATCGCCAGGTCAACATGGCTGCACGGCCGTACAAAATGTATAACAGAATTTATGGTTGGAAGTAAGAATCAATAGTATACTCATATTAACAACTGAACTAGTAATACACTGGCTATGGCAGTAAAAGAAAATGAATGAAATTTCACTTATACTGAATTATTACAGAGTTAAGATAATTTTTATAATGTATATATAATAAGGTTTATGATTGGAAAGTAAGAACCAATAGTGTGCTCATTTTAAACTGAACTAGTAATGCACTGCCTATGGCAGTAAAAGAAAATGAATGAAATTTCACTTATACTGAATTATTACAGAGTTAAGATAATTTTTATAATATATATATAATGACAATTTTAATAAAAACTTTATAACATCAGCCCCTAATAAAACACATTTGAGGTGTTCCTACAGGATTGGCTTGGCCACAGGCGAGGCCATGCGCACCACCAGATCCAGCAACCTAAAACATGCTATAGACCTGTAGCCAACGGCACCGACAGGTGACGTCCACAGGTTACAGCACCTCCCCAAACCTTTAAATCTATTAAAAAAACCAAACCCATATAGCTCTGAATACCCTTAATCAATGCAAGCATAATTCACCCCCCCTATAAATCAGTAATCTATATCACCCACACTTTTACCCTAAAAGAAAATTTCGCAGCAAAATTCGGTAACGCATGACCCCGTCCGGGCTCACACTTACTCAGGGGGCTTAAGTCTTAGTAAAATACACTGACAAAATCTACAAGCACTAATTGTCTCGCTGGACTTGTGTCCCAACAACTTTAACTGGAGATGTTCCAGGAAGAGAATAAGATGTTCTACATTGTAGAGTCCAAAAATATATATAAATGGGTTAAATGTCACCTAGTATAATCCGGCACAAAACCTGAGGTACTCATGATGTATTGTCCATTTCTTCCTCCCGACGGCACAGACGGAGAATCACTCGTGTAATACCATTGGTGGCAGATGTTCGGCCACCAGCAGAAGTGAATCGGGAATCGTCTTAGGTCTGCGCGAGCGCATACACTACACGAGGAAAGAGCTGGCATTAAATGATCAAGAACTGTTGAAGCTGCATTTACATCTTAGCAGTTCCCTCCAACAACATGATTGGGAGATGTTGGATGGGCTTACATATAATGCCTTCGAGTCGTGTTATGCCAGTACCAGCCAGAGACAGCGTGACAAATTCGAGCGGTTTGGTTCCCAGAACATCGGGGGAAGAGTACTAGATCGTGACAGGATGGACAGGATGGTTGTGAATTTATCGAACCGTCAACTAACACCACATGAGACCTCGGTGTTAGCCAAAGGTGAGAAGTTTGCAGTTACCCCGAAGACAGTACCTGTGGAGGAAATAGTTGCGAGCGTGGAGGCAGGCATCCGAGGACTACCCCGTGACCAGGCAGATGAAATCCGATTGGAAGCTTCCAGGGCCCTTAGAAGGGCCGCTCCGCCAAAATGTAATCTTCTGTCGGCGGAGTTGCGAGCCTTGAGGGAATTGAAAGGGGATGACTCCATTGTCATTGTGCCTGCGGATAAGGGGAGCGCCACTGTGGTCTTGAACACCGAAGACTACCAGCGGAAGATAGAAGGTTTATTAGATCCAGCCAATTATCGGAGGCTGAACAAAGATCCGACTACTACTGTTCTAAGAAAAACGGATTCTTTGGTTAAGCAATCTTCTCTGGCGCCTGATGTGAAGACGGCCGTCCGGTGTTCGGAGGCCCTTCCCCCTCGTCTCTATGGTTTACCGAAGATCCATAAGGAAGACGTTCCGCTGCGGCCCATCGTCAGTGCTATTGGCTCGCCTACTTACAACTTGGCAAAGCACCTTACTGGATTGCTCAAGCCGCACATCGGGCAGACGGATTCTTTCGTCCGGGACTCTTCTGATTTCCTCCGGAAGATCCGGGAGTTGGTGCTGGAGCCTGGCGATGTTCTCGTAAGTTTTGATGTGGTCTCTCTTTTCACCATGGTTCCTGTTCAGGAGGTCTTGGGGTATTTGGGTGACCTGTTCTCGGCGGACATCACTGCTTTGTTCCGGCAGGTCCTAACAACGACCTACTTTCAGTGGAATGGCGGCTTCTATGAACAGTTGGATGGCGTCGCGATGGGAAGTCCTCTCAGCCCTGTGGTTGCAAACTTCTATATGGAGAAATTTGAAGAGTTGGCAATTTCATCTGCGCCTCTCAAACCGAAGTGTTGGTTGCGGTATGTGGACGACACTTTCGTGGTCTGGAGCCATGGGGACGAGGAGTTGGAACGCTTCCTTGGACATCTGAACGCTGTTCACCCGCGCATACAGTTTACGATGGAGCGCGAGAGTGGTGAACAATTGGCTTTTCTGGATGTGTTGGTCCTGAAAAGGACCGATGGCAGCTTGGGACATAAAGTTTACAGGAAGCCAACGCACACCGACAGATATCTTCACAAGTCCTCCAATCATCACCCTAGGCAGAAGAGAGCGGTGCTGAAGACTCTGGTAGACCGGGCAAAAAGAATCTGTGAGCCCCAGTATCTCGAAGATGAGTTTCGGCATCTCGAGGAAGCACTGCAGTCCAACGGCTATTCTGCTGCGGAGGTTAGGAGAGCTGCCCGGCCGAGAAGATCTGGTAGGCCGGACGAGTCGGTGTCGCCTGAGGTTGTTGGCTCTGCTGTCTTGCCCTACATCCGTGGCGTGACTGACCGCATCGGCAGGTTGCTGAGTAAGCGGGGCGTCAGGACGATCTTCAAGCCAACCAAAAAGATCCAACAGTTCCTGCGACCGGTGAAAGACGCCAGGGATCCACTCTCGTCGTGCGGGGTGTACAGTATTCCTTGTACGTGTGGCCAGGTCTACATAGGCACCACGAAGCGTAGTGTCCGGACGCGCCTCTCTGAACATCGGAGATACAGCCGCCTGGGCCAGCCGGAAAAGTCCGCAGTTGCTGAACACGCTCTTTCCCACGACGATCACCGGGTGATGTTTGATGAAGCCCGCGTGTTGTCTTCTGTCCGGGGTTACTTCACTCGCCTGCATCTGGAGTCCATCCATATTCATAAGAATGCGTCCGCCGCTATGAACCGCCGAGGAGAAAGCATCTCCTTAAATAGTGTTTGGCATGGTTTATTTTCCATGGCCAATCAGAATCAAGAATGACGAGGTGGCTTCTCATTGGTCCGCGTGATACACCTTAAGCGGCCAAAAACTTATAAATAGAGGAATCGTAGCCGTAACTCACTGTTGCTTGTTCCCAGTTCATTGGGGACGTGTTCGTCGTGTCATCTATTCGAACACAATTCAGCTACTGAAGATGGCCACCGGTGGTGCGGCCGAAACGTATAGCTCCAATACATCAAGCAATCGACCACGGCCTCTCAGCCCGGAAGTTTTATCTAATCATAAAATGACTAGTATTTATAGATTGTTCGTCAACTTAATAATCCCTTATTACAATTTCGAGATGATTTGCAAACTTAAACAGGTTCAATACATATACAGTTTCATATACCTCTACATTTAGTTAATAAAACATACTCTTATGCCCCCCTTTGATTATAATGAAATTATTATGATATAATTGGGAAAAATACACAGCCATAATTACTTTATAAATACTTTAACTCAGCCAGTGTTAGCTTTCAAGACATGCATACACAGAATTTAACCCGCGCTTGCCACGTGGTGACTTTCGTATATATATCGCATCGCATCGGCATTAATTTAAGCTAAATTACAATTCTTTTATTAAATACTAAGTAAGTGACCTTGAACAGACTTACCGGAGAGTCGCGTAGTCGATTATCTAATCATGATAGATTTTCGCAGACAAAAATTCAAACAGTTCGCCGCCGGGAGATAGAATGGTTGAAGCGTCGCGTTCGGCTGCCTGGTGAGTACTGCTCAGAGCAGTGACAAGTAAAACCGCTGCGTATCACTCCCCACAGAGCGTGCGCGGATCGGCCCAAAGCATGCACATAACAGCGTATACTCCGCTCAAATAATTAATTCACAAACCCCCGCAATGACAGTCACTTAATTAACTGGGAAAAGGGCCGAGTATTCCAAAACTCGGCACACCCCACTCCAAAAGGGCAACATGGTTGCCCCAACTGGAACTCAGTGGTACCCTGCAGTGTACCACCCTTATATTCCATACTCGAGTTGGTATCGGTTTTGGCTCTCAGGAGAACAGACCTACAAGAACCCACAATCAAAATTTACAACAATCAACAACGAAACAACAGCACCCTATCACTCTCCATCATGACTTTCAGAACAGGGAAACTGACGATCTCCAACTCTCTAACTTTCCATGATAAGCTTCCAACACAGGGGAAACTGACAATCTCCAGGACCACAATCTAATCACTTCCGGCAAATCTCTCTAACTCCTTATTGATAGATTTTTTTTTTTTAAGGGGAGGGATAGGAAAATCGGGAAGATAAAACGGGGCAAGGATCATTTGGCGGTCAATAGTTAGGACTAAGGGTAAGGGCATGGTTCCCTCTGAAAAGGAGAATGACTGGAGAAAACCAAGGCTCGCGTGGGCAGGGGCGCAACCCTGAAGTAGACAACACCACTGGGAGTGTGGTGAACATCTACCCGCTACCCGTTAACCTCTTCTTCTTACCTTTCTATGACGGATTTTAGGTACTCTTTCCTTCTGGACAACGCTCTCAGCGAAATTATTTCGTGTTGAGCTGTACTGACTGGTTTCTTCGGAATCAGAATCAAGGCAACTTACCTCACTACTTTCACGCCGCTTTGGATTATGCTCATCATCTAACTCCTCTACTCGTCTTTCTTCCAATCCTTCCTTCTCTTCCTCCTCTTCCACAATTTCCCCCTTTTCATCCCCATAATCCAAATCAACCTCATGACACTGCACCTCCTCATCATCCTCCAGTTGCTCGTCTGATCCATCTTCAACCGCATCTTCCCTCAGCTCCTCACCAATTTCTTCATCACACTCGTCACCAGCCGCTTCACCAACGTCTTCATTAACTTCTTCTCCAATCTCATTTTCCTCAACACGTTCATCATCAACATCATCGCCATCACATCCACTTCCACAATCAGAACACTGCACATCCTCGTCCTCCTCTAGTTGCTCACCTGGTCCACCTGAAACTTCTTTTCGTTCTTCGGAATCCTCAACACTACCTACAGAAGGCGTCTGCACATCTTCACACACTACATCATTCTCACTCACACACTCCACAACGCTGCCACCAAATTTCTCCTCAACTTCTACCTCATCTACTTCTACCACACTTGCAGCATGGACATCCCCTTGTCCATCCGCAACCTCAGAAACACTTGCAAACTGGACATCCCTGTGTCCATCCGCAAACTCAGACTCTTCAGTTTCTCTAACACCCACAACTATACTCCCCTATGCAGCATCTGGAGACCGCTCTTCTGCCTCTTCCTTGGATTCCTCTCCTCCACCACTCTCAGCAACTACAACGTTCTCCACATTTTCCACCCTGGAATCCAGCTGTCCAGGTTCATGTGCAATGACTAAATTAATTTCTACTGGCGATGGTAAAGCGACACTCTCAAGTGACTTCTCACATCCCTGCGTAGACGATGATGATGTCACAGGATCTGGATCCCTCACGAACCGAGATGGAGATACCGGAACAAATTCCGCGGCCTCTGGATTCAACCATGACGCCTGGAGTCATGACGCCATGACCTCTTTGAGTCCTGTAATTCAGTGTCAACAGACGTTTTCTTGTCGTCTTGTATTAATCCACAGAAGTTATTCTGCTTTTCTTCTTTCTCTTCACCTTCTTCATCCACAACTCTATTAGGCACTGGTACTTCCTCTGGAACCTTTAAAGTTTCCTTACTCTCCAAATAGGAATAACTTGCTACCGGCTCCCTACTTGCCGATGTTTGTTTACTAACATAATTTCTTCTTCCCCTGTTAATTTCACCCTTCTTTGTTTTCTGTGCTGTAGCTCTTGTTACCGTCTTCTCACTTGCCACCTCCTTGTAGCCTCCATTACTTCCGGAATATTCAGTTTTTCTGACTGTCTCATGTGTTCTCCACCGAACACCATGTTTGTCCTTTTCAGCTCTTCCTAATAAACTACTTGAGTATTGGACATATTTGGCAGCTCTTCCCCGGGACTCGTCATTCGCCTGGACAGCCCTGGCATGCGCACACCACCGGTCCAGGTCCGCAAAAGATCGTGGAGGCTCTGCGAAAACCAGCCGGGATCTCTCTTGGGGAGTCAGACCTTCTCGTATTACCTGTATGACTTACGTCTCGGGCAACCCCAGTCTTAATATACGGGCAGCTTTCTTTACATCATGCACGAAGTCCCCCAATGCCTCTCCGTTGGCTTGTAGGTGATAGAATAACTTAAACTTCAACTGGTCTTGTCGTCGACGGGTTATGAAGAAGTCCAACAACACCTCCGCATGGAAAGTGTCGACACTGCAGCCCCGACGCAGAATGCTGGTGACCAGCCATGCCAATGAACCCCGGCAATACGGGTATATAAGGGAAATCGGACACACCCGGGAAATCTGCCAACTGCAGGAACAGGTCCAAGAAGACCAACAACCTGTCCTCATCTTCTCCATCCAAAACCGAAAATTTCTGTAGAACTCCGGAAAGAGGGTGGGGCAGTTTCTGGTACCATACCCCCACCAGAATTGCACAATTGAAAACCCACAACAACAAACATAAATTTCCACGAAACACCTAACACACAAACATGACTTACAAAAGGAAAATCTTGAGTCCTCTCTCTTCCATCAAGAGGACCCCCGGGTTCCCTAGCGCTGCGAAAACCCGATCCACTCCAGAACCAACTCTCCGTCAGCCGCCAGACTCAAAAGAAGAAACGACATCTGACATTAACACCAACATACAATCCACACCACCTAACAACTACCACAACATATAAAAATTCAACAAGACATTTATTATAACTTCCGCGACCAAGTCGGGTCAATGTCAGTACCGACTTCCGGTCAGGCCATACCGCATCCAGCTAACCTCTCGCGTTATTACTTCATAACTATTGATATAAGGCAGCCCATTCCCCCGGCAATCCCCCCCCGCACTCTCTCCGGTAAGGTCCACTCTCAACAACAACAAAAACCCAACTAAAACGCATGCCACGTGGCTGCACCAGGTTTACAATTGAAATCCCATAGCAATAATTCATACCTAATACCTATATCCATACATACAATATCAAACCTGCCATAGCATCTACCAATTTTCATTTTCAAATATTGCTGATGTTTGATGTTCTTTCCAAACTATTTCCGAGATTGCAAGCCCCGTCACACCAAAGGACCCAAGGGTTCGACCAAAGAATCGATCGCGCTCTGCTACCATTTGTAACCCCTCTTCCAAATTTTAGACTTTATAAAAAAACTTATTTTCCCCTTTTTTATTTTTTTTATTTTTATTTAATTTTTTTTTTTTGAAAGAGGGGCCACTAAGTATTTAAAACTAGGCAAGAGCCTAGAGAAGCCAAAACTGCGCTGGGTCCAGTATGACGGGACTTGCAATTAAACTCGTTGTTAAGCAACAATAACAATTTTATTCAGCCATTTCAAATAACATGTAAGTATCACTCCCAGTATACAATATGCTTTTATAGAATTGAAAACTTTTGTTACAAACGTTTACTCCCCTCCCTGTCATTACAATCCTGTGAAAATATGCACGTGTAATCTCATAAAATTAGAATACATGTAAACATCAGCATAATAATACCTCCCAAATATAAATAAATAGAACATCAATCAATATAAATACATAAATCCACATAAATAAATAGTTACATAAATATACATAGCGCACACATATCTATATACACACATATATACTACACACATGTTCACCTGGCAGGCAGCCCGCATACATTTCACCATGCCGCCGAAGAATACAATCCTCAGTATCAGTGACCTAGACGCCCATCCCAAACTACTGTGAAAGGGTAAAGTGCCCAGCCTCCATAAAAAACTTTTCATAAACCAACCCATTAACCCGTCCGGTTATGACTGCTTGCAACCAATGAAATTATTACAAGTATTCAGAATTTAAAAAAAAGGTTCCCCCCCCCAGATAGGAATGTGCCATCGCCAGGTCAACATGGCTGCACGGCCGTACAAAATGTATAACAGAATTTATGGTTGGAAGTAAGAATCAATAGTATACTCATATTAACAACTGGACTAGTAATACACTGGCTATGGCAGTAAAAGAAAATGAATGAAATTTCACTTATACTGAATTATTACAGAGTTAAGATAAATTTTATAAAATATATATAATAAGGTTTATGATTGAAAAGTAAGAACCAATAGTGTGCTCATTTTAAACTGAACTAGCAATACACTGGCTATGGCAGTAAAAGAAAATGAATGAAATTTCACTTACACTGAATTATTACAGAGTTAAAATAATTTTTATAATATATATATTGCAACTTTACATATATGCGTTGTTGTTGTGTTGTGTTGTGTATGAGTACCTACCTGCTGTCCAATCTTGCGGTTTCTTCCGACTAGGGCGTGTGGATTTTGGATTTGAATTTCGCAAGCTAGTAATCTCAAATTTATGGCAACAACACACAAAATAAGTTACTTTAAAGGGGGAGAGTTTTGTGAGACTGGTAGGCTTTGTCGTACAACAATAAAACAATGCAATATGGGGCAATAAAACGTTGTTTATTACTCCAATAACACACAAGAATAAAATGGTTATTATATTATCAATTATCTTACAGTCTAAACAATGAATCGATGTTGACTAATGTTTTTCAATTGGTTGATAATTGAAAAGAAGTTAAACTCGTTTTTTGACAAGTTAATTTCAAGTTAAAATTTAATTAATTCATTTATTAAATTTAATTAAATTGCTTTAAATAAATTGAATTTAAATGTTAATAAAAATAAAATATAAGAACTCTGAAGTTAATTTGAATATTTTCTAAAATAAATTAGGCGTGACAGTCTAGTTCACTTCATTTAATTTCTAGTGATTTGACTTCTGTTATACTGCAGTATGAGCTAATAAGTAGATTGTATGTGTAAGATTTGTATAGCGCTTTTGTATTATTTCTATTGACTCTTAACTACAGCTTACTAATGACTTAGACCGCTATACAGATTATCACAATGAATTTATTCTTATTTACTAGAGTCTTTGATTTTTGTGTGGCACCTGAATTGTTTAAATTACAATGCTTTTAATTGAAAAATCAAGAAAATTTGATGTTGAAAAATAAATAAGTTGATTTTGCTTTCCTGTTATTGAAGTGGATAGTAGAGTTGCTCCAAATGGTCCCTCGCTGATTTGATCCGATCTGCTAGAGATAGTAATCTGCTTGAAGCTCCTGGATTCGGTCGTTGAGTTCAGAATTCGGCAACACTCTCCTCTCCTGCTGTTTGTTGAATATTTTAACGTCTGCGGCTCTCTGCTGGAACTGGTTTACGTCCCTCGTCGATTCGCACGTCGCACGTCAGCGTATGTGTGTGTTTCGTTCGAGTGGTAGCTCTGCTCGTCAGCTGTTCACCAATGATTTAGACGGCCTCTCTGTCGTATTCTTGAAGTCTGGTCTTGTAGTCTGGTGGATCTCTTGCGTGCTTATGACTACAGTTTGCAGTACACAATAAGCTTGGTTGTTGTAATGAAGAGTATCTGCACTTGACGCAATAATTACGAGTTGTACAGTTGATCTGTATTTACTGTGTTCGTAATTATGTGTGTTGACCACGTAGAGTCTTCTGATGAATCTTCACAACTATGGTTACCAGACGATCGAAGAATTACGTCCGTACTTCGCAAATACTGGCAGTAGAGTGATGGTTCAGCCCGAAAACACCGCGCTGGTCGGGATTTCGTCAAATGATTTGATTGGCTGACACACTCTCCCTACTACACAAAATATGAATTCCCTTGGTCCGTGAGAATGAAGTTAGATTCCCACAGACGGAGAATTAATATTATTACTAATATTATTATGCCGGCGGAACTAATTTGTCGGTCCGGATTTCTTGTGATAGTTTAATTTTGCAATATCTTGGTTGCAAACCAAGTTGTGCTAAATCTAAAATATACAATCTGTTGGAAATTATTATCTTTATAACATGTTAAAAACTCATTAATGTAGCTCTATTTTTACAGAAGTTGTTCAATTAAATTAATTAACTCTTTTATTTGTTAATTATATTGCGTAAAATTTGCACAAGTTTTATTAATATTTCGGCAAACATTTTGGCTATCTTGGATTTCGCCTTAACTTATTAGTTTCCGAGATATTAACAATTAAGGGTTTGGGTGTGGCTTTTCCTTCTACAGCGAGCTGATTACATAATGCCCACGTGTGCGTCGTTTTACAAAGCATTATTTTCATCGCTCCTACATACAAATGGAGTTTTGACTATTACAATTTATTTAAACATGATTTTAGTATAGAGTTGACATATAACCCCAAATAATTGATATTTGGTGCTGTTATATACACCCCGCCTATTTAAAAAAAAATGAATGTAATTAATTACAATTATTTTTTGTTTAATTATTATAAACGTATTTTGTAATCATTATACTTACTACTTATACATTGGATTACTTATTCAAAAGAAACATACATGTGTGTTAATGTTCTTCCATTATATACAACTTAATCCTAAATACACTCTATTAATAATATTATAAATGAAATTATTGTGCAGTCAAATGTTTTCAGAACGGGTAGTATCTAATTGCTGGCTTTAAGAATGTTTGTTTGTCAACAGCGGCACGCGCTCGAAAGAATGTGCTGACCGTTTGTTTACAGTCGTTATCGCCCGCGTAGCGCTAATTGCTTGACCTACTTTCAAACCGTCAGCCGGTAGTTATCGTGACGTAACTATTTCCTGCCTGTGCGTTTATTTCGCTCTACACGCTTGTTAGTTACCGCATTAGAAAAACATTATTATTTTATACACAATCTATCTACAATTATTATTAATAATATAAAACACAAGTAATTTATTTTAATTTTAATTATAATATAATTAAATTATTATTTTTAAAGTGCGTCCAGTATATCGTAGGCATTTTTATGGGTGGCTCTACAATATTCCGCTATGTACTCGTCAAATTCGTATGCGTCCCCGGATATGATTTCCACGTCTTCCCACGCTGATTGTGTGGGAACGTCGTCGTCAAGTTCCTTTTCCACCGAACATACAATTGTCGGAGTCCATTGTTGTATTGTGTTAACCGCCAACCATGGTTCCGTACCTTCCGGTTGGAATACTTTGTTAACTGGCGTACAAATTTCTGTAGAAAAATCACTTTTCTTAAATCTAGCATTTTTCTTATTTTTACCTATTCTATTTCTATACATTTTAGCATGATTTATGGCGCTTCCCCCCTGGAGGCGCCCGTTTCCAAGTTTTTTGGAAACTTACGATTCTTTTTCTTCTCACTAGGGTACTTATTGCTTGGAGTATCGCTGTCTTGCTCTACTGTATCACTTCTCGCTATTTCGACCGTTTGAATTGCTCTAATCGGGGCCCCATCTATACCCTTATATTGCCCTTTCGGTCTACCGATATTTGGCTTGCCTTTGTATTCAAAGGTCTTATCTGGGGGTTTTGACGATGTCTGGGGTGGAGTAGAACTTGTACTTGGTCTCTGATCAGGTTGGTGATGATATTGTTCCCGTGTATTCTGCCCTTCGTTATTTCGGCGAAAATCAGGGTTATAACGCCACCCACTAAAATCAAAAACTGTCTCGCTTTGGGACACTAGAATGAGCAGTTCATCGACCGTGCGTATACCCTGCGTAAACACAGCTACTCTTATATTTTGATTAAAATGATAAGCTAGTTTCGTGACTATGTCAATCTCCGAAAATGCTGGGGTTAAATGCATTGCGCGCTCGACCTGCTGGATAATATAATTTTCTGCGGTAATACCCATTTTCCTTTCAAATCGCCCATACTCTAGTTCATTGCGTAAAAGTCTTTGTGATTGCGAATTCCAGTAACGGCTTTCAAATTTTTGTTTGAACTCCGCGTATGTGGACACTCTATCGCGTACAATGTTATACCACTTACGCGCCGAATCACGCATCGCGTTAACTACCCACTGTATTTTATCTTGATCTTCAAGTCTCGACCCTACCCTAGCCATTTCACTTTCACAGGCTAACAAAAATTCAATAGGGTTTTCGTTATTTTCCCCTGTAAAATACACACGATTTTTCTCATCGACAGGACCTTGTACTAAAATATTAGGAGCGGATCTCCTCCGTACCTCCTGTCGTACTTTTAAAATCTCGTCGTTCAATGCTTGTAAGACACTCTCTTTATTAGAGTCAATGTTAGATCGCGTCTCTACAATTGAAGCATCTAGTCTATTTACTTGACGTTGCGTTTCTGTAGCGTCAGCTTGAATCTTTATCTCGAGAGAGTCGACTTTCTTCGCGAACCCCTGCGTTTGTTTTTCACAGCGGCTAATATGTTCTTTGAACCGGCCCTCCATACGTGTTACTTGTTCAATAAACGATTTTTGCATTGTGGTCTCAAAAACCTTAAACCGTTCATTTATTTTGGTATCAACCGTATGTACTTTTTCAGCGATTTCAGCGACTTTAGCGGTTACCTCTTTATTACTTTCACCGATTTCAACGACTTTAGCAGTTAACTCGTGTACGCTTTCGTCTATTTTCGCGGTCGTTGCTTTATTACATTGCTTAATTTCCGTATTTATGTCGGCGTTGCTGTGTTCTAATGCCTCGGTTAGACTGACCCTTTGTGCCTCGATTTTAGACGTTAACTCTGCGTTATTCATTTCAGCATTGGCTGTTATTTGTTCAACTTTCGCGTTCATGTTAGCGGTTAATTCGGCATTTGTTTTCTCAAATTTCGCGTTAATATTAGCGGTCAAATCCGCACTCATTTGCCCGTTCATTTGCTGTATTTGTTTAAGTATTTTATCCATATCCATTTTAAATACACAACAATTTCAAATATAGAATGATTTCAAATACACAGAATAGTTTCAAATACACATAATAATTTCACTGCTGTACCACCACCAATCACAAAATTCTTTGGGGATTGTTCAGTTGGACGCCAGCTGTTTTAAGAGTTAAAACAGCAAACCTTGTTTTAACGTTAAATTAAATTTAAATTGAATTTAATTAATTTAATTTAATCGCGCCCCACGTTCCGGGCAAGCCATATGCAACTTTACATATATGCGTTGTTGTTGTGTTGTGTTGTGTATGAGTACCTACCTGCTGTCCGATCTTGCGGTTTCTTCCGACTAGGGCGTGTGGATTTTGGATTTGAATTTCGCAAGCTAGTAATCTCAAATTTATGGCAACAACACACAAAATAAGTTACTTTAAAGGGGGAGAGTTTTGTGAGACTGGTAGGCTTTGTCGTACAACAATAAAACAATGCAATATGGGGCAATAAAACGTTGTTTATTACTCCAATAACACACAAGAATAAAATGGTTATTATATTATCAATTATCTTACAGTCTAAACAATGAATCGATGTTGACAAATGTTTTTCAATTGGTTGATAATTGAAAAGAAGTTAAACTCGTTATTTGACAAGTTAATTTCAAGTTAAAATTTAATTAATTCATTTATTAAATTTAATTACATTGCTTTAAATAAATTGAATTTAAATGTTAATAAAAATAAAATATAAAAACTCTGAAGTTAATTTGAATATTTTCTAAAATAAATTAGGCGTGACAGTCTAGTTCACTTCATTTAATTTCTAGTGATTTGACTTCTGTTATACTGCAGTATGAGCTAATAAGTAGATTGTATGTGTAAGATTTGTATAGCGCTTTTGTATTATTTCTATTGACTCTTAACTACAGCTTACTAATGACTTAGACCGCTATACAGATTATCACAATGAATTTATTCTTATTTACTAGAGTCTTTGATTTTTGTGTGGCACCTGAATTGTTTAAATTGCAATGCTTTTAATTGAAAAATCAAGAAAATTTGATGTTGAAAAATAAATAAGTTGATTTTGCTTTCCTGTTATTGAAGTGGATAGTAGAGTTGCTCCAAATGGTCCCTCGCTGATTTGATCCGATCTGCTAGAGATAGTAATCTGCTTGAAGCTCCTGGATTCGGTCGTTGAGTTCAGAATTCGGCAACACTCTCCTCTCCTGCTGTTTGTTGAATATTTTAACGTCTGCGGCTCTCTGCTGGAACTGGTTTACGTCCCTCGTCGATTCGCACGTCGCACGTCAGCGTGTGTGTGTGTTTCGTTCGAGTGGTAGCTCTGCTCGTCAGCTGTTCACCAATGATTCAGACGGCCTCTCTGTCGTATTCTTGAAGTCTGGTCTTGTAGTCTGGTGGATCTCTTGCGTGCTTATGACTACAGTTTGCAGTACACAATAAGCTTGGTTGTTGTAATGAAGAGTATCTGCACTTGACGCAATAATTACGAGTTGTACAGTTGATCTGTATTTACTGTGTTCGTAATTATGTGTGTTGACCACGTAGAGTCTTCTGATGAATCTTCACAACTATGGTTACGAGACGATCGAAGAATTACGTCCGTACTTCGCAAATACTGGCAGTAGAGTGATGGTTCAGCCCGAAAACACCGCGCTGGTCGGGATTTCGTCAAATGATTTGATTGGCTGACACACTCTCCCTACTACACAAAATTTGAATTCCCTTGGTCCGTGAGAATGAAGTTAGATTCCCACAGACGGAGAATTAATATTATTACTAATATTATTATGCCGGCGGAACTAATTTGTCGGTCCGGATTTCTTGTGATAGTTTAATTTTGCAATATCTTGGTTGCAAACCAAGTTGTGCTAAATCTAAAATATACAATCTGTTGGAAATTATTATCTTTATAACATGTTAAAAACTCATTAATGTAGCTCTATTTTTACAGAAGTTGTTCAATTAAATTAATTAACTCTTTTATCTGTTAATTATATTGCGTAAAATTTGCACAAGTTTTATTAATATTTCGGCAAACATTTTGGCTATCTTGGATTTCGCCTTAACTTATTAGTTTCCGAGATATTAACAATTAAGGGTTTGGGTGTGGCTTTTCCTTCTACAGCGAGCTGATTACATAATGCCCACGTGTGCGTCGTTTTACAAAGCATTATTTTCATCGCTCCTACATACAAATGGAGTTTTGACTATTACAATTTATTTAAACATGATTTTAGTATAGAGTTGACATATAACCCCAAATAATTGATATTTGGTGCTGTTATATACACCCCGCCTATTTAAAAAAAAAATGAATGTAATTAATTACAATTATTTTTTGTTTAATTATTATAAACGTATTTTGTAATCATTATACTTACTACTTATACATTGGATTACTTATTCAAAAGAAACATACATGTGTGTTAATGTTCTTCCATTATATACAACTTAATCCTAAATACACGATTGTTAATGCTTTCAGTCTTTAACTTTTGACAAAGTTGATTTATTTACCACATTTCAACACATCTACAATACAATACAGTTGGAACAAGTTAGTTTTTTAGACACTAATTTGGTCTAGACGATTAGGTTGATGGTTTTATTAAATATTTTTATTTACCGATTCTGCTTTTTGTTTTGCATACTTACCTTTCGCCACTTTTGGTATTTTCCCTAAAATATTCAAATTCACAACTTGAGTAGGTTCTTTCTACATCGTTTTTAAATATCAGACTTTGGTATTCTTCTCCCGAACCTAACTGTAAATTCGTTACATTGTCAAACAATCACTTCATACCAGGATTCAAACAACTGTTCCTTTCACCAGATTATGTCAATAAATCAGTATACACTTGCGGCTGTGCTGCATTTCGGTATTTATTAAATATTCATTAAAATTAACACTGTTGTAACGCCCGGGTCTCTGGGGTCTCACAAAGTGAAAGCGCCAGTCGTGCGGAGAGGAAAGCTGTGGGACTGGCTCGTTATGAAGTAAGGCATTTACTTACAATAACAAAATTTCTTTAATTCATCAAAGCAACTATTTTCGTTCGTTCGTTATGTCTAATGAAAAGTATTATCTTGATAAACAAAATGACAATAATTTAAAGTGACATACTCTCGTTAAAATAAGTCAGTTTCTTGCTTGAATATTTTCACTAAGACATAATATTATATTATATAAAAAAATAACATTCATTATATACTGAATATTCTTATTACAACATTATAAAAGCTTTACTGACTATATTTTTAAATTTAGTACGTTACTACTTTAAAGTAGACATCTCAATCATTCATTTTTCTTAACAAATTTTAGAACATTACTGAGCATTTCTGAGTACAAATAATTCATTTGTCAGAATCGGTTAATGCTTTAAGTTTTTAGTACAAAAGAAATTAATTTGAACAAAGTAAAACAAAAATAAATTTGTAATTACGCTTTCGATGTGGTTCCATCGTTGACAGAAGATGTACGTATAGTGCGCAAAGAAGCCAAAAAGTGAACCTATATCAGTGCCCTTCGTCGGTTTTATACCCCTCATGACGCAAGGAGTCTCTACGAGTTAACACCCAAAATTCAGTCAATCAGAACTGGACTTTGCACGTCTCTCGAAACTTATCAGGTAACGCAAGAGGACAACTTGACATTGATTTTTGTGAACCAAAGCGGAACTTGTTTACAAACACTGACAAGAAGACTATTCTTAGCTTCTGTGGTTGATAACTCACTACACGCGCCACGATAAAATATGGTCAGCACACTTTCTCACAATTGCTCAGTTTGTTCCTTGTTAAAAAATTAAAAATAATTCTTTCCTTAAATAAAATAAAATAAAATACTAAAATAATACATTGAGGATTCTACTCATTTACACTTATATATATAAAATCATAATGTGTAGTTTGGTGGGCACAACAACACAATTTTTCATGGTCTATTATCTACACATACACACACAATTATGTTCGCTCGTAATTATTATTGTTTTATATTTATTAGTAATTAAAGATATGTTTTATCTCATAGAAAAATATACTCTTACTAGTTTGTCTTTACATTGATTCGACAGTCTTTTTTCTGTCAGCTACAATGTCGGTACGGTAAATGACAGTAAAGAAGACTGTTGAAAATTGTGTGAAACAAATTAAGAAATCATGACCCTGGTTAATAAATTATGTACCTAATGAGTTATCGTCAATGAAAAATACATTAAATACCAGTCAATTCCATACCGAAATGCAGCACAGCCGCATGTGTATACTGATTTATTGAGATAATCTGGTGAAAGAAACAGTTGTTTGACTCCTGGTATGAAGTGATTGTTTGACAATATAACGAATTTACAGTTAGGTTCGAGAGAAAAATACCAAAGTTTGATATTTAAAAACGATGTAGAAACAACCTACTTAAGTTGTGAATTTGAATATCTTAGAGAAAATACCAATAGTGGTGAAAGGTGTATGCAAAAAAAAAAAGCAGAATCGGTAAACAAAAATATTTAATAAAACCATCAACCTAATCGTCTAGACCAAATTAGTGTCTAAAAAACTAACTTGTTCCAACTGTATTGTACTGTAGATGTGTTGAAATGTGGTAACTAAATCAACTTTGTCAAAAGTTAAAGACTGAAAGCATTAACAATCATTTCCGGCAAAGAATGACAGAAGCATCCAGAAAGGGATAAGGAACGGTATCAGGGATATCAGCGAACAACAAAACTTTTTATGATAGGAAATTTGCTACTAAAACAATTATTTTAAGTGTGTGTGTGTGTGTGTGTGTGTGTGTGTGTGTTGAAATGAATACTACGGATAATACTAAAATGGAATTTAAAGTTCATATTCGAAGGTCGTACAAAAGTGGTAAGCCAAAAATGTTGTTACCATCGTTTATTGACGGAGGTGTAAAGTAATTCAGAGTGCAATGCTGAAAAGGCCAGGAAGCTGGTGAGTATTTAAATAAAAAAATGAGCACATCCAATAAAGCAAGAGAATTATAGTTTCCGCGGCGGGAGCTCTGTAAGAAGCCCGGAACACGGCATAAAATCGGGTGACGGGCATGCCCAACGTCCCGGACAAACCCCCCCTACCAATCTAGGGGACTAATAGCAAGGGTAATACTAACCCCCCAATTTACGTAATAGCAAGGGTAATAATAGGCGCTGCAGTTAACAGTATATACACTGTCTTCCCTGTATGAATTTTCTGTACGTCTCGTTGGGAGCTTATTATGAGTTCAAAAATTCAATTTATAAGTAAAAAAGGCGTCCACTGTCATATGAACCGAAATGAAAGTAAATAGTTTAGTACAGATTTATTTAAACAAATAATTTTAATTATTACTTCCGATTTTTAAAAGATTGCTGTATGTTGAATACAAATTGTTATATTCTGAGCAGAGGTTTTTAAGTCTGCTGTTTCATTGAAACCAAATTATTCACAACCGACAACTGACCATTCGTGACAAATCTTAGAATCTTTTTGACCAATATAAAACGATAATAATGTGACAGTAGTATTTTTAATAATGATTATTATAAAAGTACTATAGTTATTATTTATTATTATTTTTTTTAATTGAAAATTAATAGATTTTATGATAACAGAATTTTGTAGGCCTATCTCTTCAGAATATAGATGTATTGCACAAACACACACACGCACAGACACACACACAATCATATTCGTTCATAGTTATTATTGTTTTATATTTTATGTAATTAAAAATATGTTTTTTATCTCATGGGAAAGTATACCTTTATTAGTTAGTCTTTACGCTGATTCGACAGTTTTCTATTCTGTCAGCTACAGAAATCTAAATGACAGTAAAGAAAACTGTCGAAATATTATAAAACCAAATTAAAAAACATAGTCTTTAACAAATAAAACATCTTTTTTATTATTAAGAAATATAAGAAGATTGCATATTTATATACACCGGTGTATATATGAAACTGGATAATCCGTCAAATTTTAACAAGATCTTCAGTGTTGCTGCTAAAAATCAATTGGGATAACATTGAACGAAAATAAATAAAAAATTAATTACCTAAACTTTGATACTTCTCCACTATACAATATGCACACGCACACACACACACACACATATTCCTTACGTCTGACGGATAATCCAGTTTCCAATGTACACGCAGAGACAAACCTGAACAAAGAACATGACACACTCATTAAAGATACATGAGATTCTTTACTTATTAATAACATGAAATTAATGTCAAAAATGGTTATAAATCAGATAATCTCTCAATTTTTCTGCGTGCAGAAATATGTAAGTATGACTGAAAACTAAACTTTCAAGGTTGATTATACCATGTTGTTTTTCTGATGTAAGTTAAAACATTTCATAAAGTTATTGAAACCGACCGTCGTAGTTCGTTAATACATTCAGTTACAAAATGTATATTCACGACACGAATGTCAGATTTAAAATTACTACAAAACTCATACATTTTCCTCAGTACGAACTATAACATGGTTACATGTTTCAAATATTTTTACTGAATAACACCTTAGTTGCATAGTTTACGGATTCTAGTTACTTAAAATTTGGTTACATTTTAATTTAACTTTTAGTCTTTGTTGAAGAAGCAACCATGTTTCGGCGTGGCTTCTGCAATACCATCTACATTAACTAATCACATCTTTAACAAAAACGAAAGTAGTTATGACTCATTTTTTAACGTCTTATTGGTAATGTAAGAAGGTTTTTGATAGAACAGAGGCTAATGTGGTTTACATAGGTGCACGCAACAGGATCAGACTGTTTTACAGCCTTTAGTTGTTTAACTAACTAACACAGCATGTTACCTGGTTAATAAAAACATTTATTATTGAATATTTCCGACAAAATTACAAAATGACTACTACAGTGGGTTCATTTATTAATTAAAGAGACCAACAGCTGTGGCGGTAAAACGCCTAATTTAAAAAGTATGACAATACTTTTGTCGGAGCTATTTTAGGACATTTTCTTTGTCTTCGTCGTTGTCATCGTCTCGCCACCTTGAGTAGACCAAATAAATGGAAATGAGATTAAGCCAACTCTGGTCTGCAGGGAGGGGAGTTAGAGTCTCCAAAGCCAATTTATTGATGATGTTTCATATGTTAACTGAGCTGTATGTGGACTGTCTTTATTATATAGGGGAACGGCACCTTTGGGCAAAAATCCAAGACGTTTACGCATCACTGCCGGCTTTACTTTATTGATAATCATGTTAGAATACACTGTCTACTGTCCACTAATCATCTAAAAAAAATCACACAAAAAAATGGCCTGGAGTTGAAACCTCAACTGGTTGTCTAGAACAATGCACGCCAGTCACTGAATTTTGACCGTATTAAACTATTCTACCCGCTTATAAATATTTCCACGGTTCATACAGCTAGGTTTGTACCTTCAATTTAGCAAAAAACATATCACTGCACGTTGTTCAACTAATTCTAAAACTTCAAGAGGACTCGCGATTATCAAATGAGGATTTGAGTTACATATATTTTATTCAGTGCATACGCTAAATACTGATTTGTTGATATTTCGTCCCTTCTTTTTTTCTTGGACTTTTTCCTCCTACCAATATTAGGATTGCCCCCTTTTCAGATTCTTAATATTATGCTGAGAACTAACTATGAAATACATATTTGTTGTGTTTTGCGTACAGGGTGCAGCATTGTTCAGGATGTTGGAGTGTGTCATAGGATTCTCAAAATTGAAGCGAGGCTTCAGAGACTATGTAGCAAAATTCGCGTACAAAAGCTCGACGGTAGACAACTTGTGGAAGTCCATCCAGCTGTTTGTACCGAACTTTAACGTTTCGAGGATGATGGAAACTTGGACTCTACAGAATACCTTTCCATTGCTTACTGTTACGCGGAACAATAACAAGCTCATTGTAACTCAGTCGAGATTTTTGAAGAACAAAAACGTTACATACGACAGCAGTGAATCACCATTTAAGTAAGTAAATTCCAAATTCTATACAGAGAATTCACTAGACACTATACAGATTAAAGTAAAGTATACTGAAAAGCCTCACCATACAGTGACTATGTGTACACAAATAGGTAATTCAGCTCCGTTGCACCTAACAGTCAATTTTGGGTACACGTAAGTTTGTATTTAATATACTACTTTAAGTTACACCTGAAGACGACTACAGGTCGCTTAGCGGTCAAAACGTAGTGTGATAAATTCTAATGATAGTAATAGTTTGACCTAACCCTTCTGATAATGATCACGTACAATCGAAAGTTATGTTTAAAGACGTCATTGTACAGATATAATTTTATGTGTTGTCTGCTAACAACTAAACAAGTCCTTTCCAATTGCTAGATATCTATGGGACGTCCCATTTGATGCTAAGGGAGCTAACGGTTTTCTAATAAAAGATACGCAATGGCTGACAGTGGAAAAACCTACCGGTAAGTTGTCTACTTCACTTATTTGTAAATGATAACATTTTTCAGTAAGCCTATTGCCTTCAATTCTTAAAATAATTTATAACAACAATTTTAATAAAAATAAAATTTGGAACCAGTGGGTTCTTTTTTGCCTGTACCTCCAGTTCCTAATGTAAAGCTATTACTGGTCCTTCTCTACCTGATCCTGCAATTGAATTCAAAGACTTCTTCTGTGTCTAATATCCATGGGTCTCGAATAAAGTATTTGCTTTGTCTGTCGTGCTTCCTTTCTATGTGATCACTGAATCCGTGACGAGAGAGCAAAAGACACCTTCTACTACCCCATTGCAGGCGGTGTAATACCCTTGTCTCAAAGTCTCCTAACAATCGTTCATCGGTTTTTGTTAGCGTCCATGTTTGTAAATCAGTTCCATGTCTATGTCATATGCTAAAATATTTCCAAGAAGTATTTTAGAGATTATGCATTCACCGTAGCTTAAAATGGCATCGACATAAGTACACAGCATGCTTTGTCGCCAGATATTACCTTGAAATATTTTCTGACCTGATGCCATTATTGGTACATATTTGAGTTGTCAGGTGTACAAATTTATTTATCTTCTCTACGTTGTTCCTAACCTATGGTTAAACCTTTGAATGCCTGATTACTTTTAACCTATTAGTAGTTAAAATAAACTTAGTATTTTTACAATACAGATTACAATATTACCTTATTAATAATACAACATAAAATCTGGTGAGCAAAATTATTATTATTGAAACTTTCTGACAAAATTTCTAACAAAACGAATGTATGCATAGACTACATTAAACTGTATAGGCTGTATTAAAAGTTCGTGGAATGATATAGTTCACTAAGATTTTATTCTTAACTGACAACTTTATGGTGTTTTACATCTCAACTGGTTGACAAAGTAAACAAGTAGGGTGAGAATGTCAGTGAGTCAGGTGTGAGTGATATAAGTTAATTTAATTAAGCTTCTTTGTATGCCAAAAGCCTACCTCAATCAGATTACCTGTGTAACTTGATCGATATAAATAATATAAAGAATTCCATTGTAGTTAGAAATTAGCCTAAAATATAGTTGTACTGTTACACTATTAAATGTCAGAGCATTTTGTAACTGAAATCAACTTTTTGCAGTGGAAATGGAGATACCGGCAGATTTGACATGGATTAAGTTGAATACACAACAGTGTGGTTTCTACAGAGTGAACTACGATTTAGAAATGTGGAAACAGCTTGCCATTCTCCTCCAACAGAACATGACGGTGTGTTCATTATGTCTGTGTAAAACTTGAGAAAAGAATTGTAACTAAACATAAATAAATTAGTAAACTTATCTTACTTAACATATATTCTAATGAATACCTGTTAAAATTTACTAGAAATTTTATTACGTAATGAGGAGTTCAATCAAAATTGATTTGTCATTGCTAATTTTATGAAAATATTGAAAGAATAATATAAAAGTAGATAACTACTACGTAATGCCTACACATTTATGCTTATATGTGTGCGCGTGCAATTTTGTTTGTTTATGTACGCGCACGTGTGTGTGTGTGAGAGTTCCTGGGACAAGAATGTATGAATCGGTTAGGCATTATCTGCGACATCCATAACTTTAGATAGGTAAGCTGACGTAGCTTAGTAGTCGGAGCCGTGGGAAATCGTATCTGGGAAACGTCCAACAACCGGAGGTGCGGAAATAAGGGTGACCGTGCAGAAGAGGGAGTTCAGGATTACTATTGCACAGTGCTAAATTTTTCTTTCTTTTTATTGAAAATACATCTGTGAAGTATTGAAGTCATTATACGGATTATCTGTAACGGTAGTTGGAGGTGAAGTTAAATATAAAACGGCATTAAGCTGAGCAATTACAGATTCAAGAAACTATTATGGCTTAACTGAAGTTAAGGACTTGTGTGCGTGGTGTCAGACAGGAGGTGTCAATTTTAGTAATTGACGGAATTCAAGATCACTTACAGGAGAGGGAAAACAGGAAATGAGTTTGCATTTTTAAAGCGTAGTGAATGAAACAGTATTATTACAACACACGCAAAGAAAAAATGCAACGTAGATAATCATCTAAGGCTTGAAAGTGGATAGACGATAGAAAGCATCGGTTAGTATAATTAAGTATAAAGTAATTATAGTGCTGTGTTTAATTAAAATCGCCAACTAACAGCTCCAACATTTGGCACCTAGGGGATCTATGTGCTACGACAAATCCTCATATTTTTACACTTGACTGGTTAAGATTTGTTTGCGAACTGATATAAAGTATAAAGTGTAGTAGTTCTACGGGGAATTGTATAATAGTAATGGCGGAACAATATATATCTAAAAATGAAATAATAAAGACTGATGTTGTTCTACAGATTTTTTAGAATAAATGTATTGAAATGTTGAGAAATCCAATATGACGGAGTAGCAATACAAATGCTAATATATGTATGAATTGAATATGCAAAAACGCTAAAGTCAATTTGTATTGAATTCCTATATTGAAATGATAATAATGAATTGAAAAATACTATGGAGACTTTAATAGATAAAATAGGCAATAATTTATATATTGAAAAATTTCAGACTGTAAAAGTAAAAACTGATACAATAAATACAAAATCAGCCACATTAGAAACACAAAACTCAATTGTATGTTTACAGAGAAAGCAGAAATAATTACATGAGAAGTAATTTTTGAAATTTAATTGTTTGATGTTTTAAGTTTTTAGTCCGTACTCTAGTGTTTTTCCACTGTCAATCCTGTGAAGTCCACAATTGTATTCTTTTCTCATCGATCCGATCTCGGTTGTCGGATAAGCAGATTATCAGATCTAACAGACATAATAAGTAGATCTAGTTTACTGCGAGTCAAATGACAGTAGCTAAACGTACATACCTAGGTAAGTCCACAGCAATATATCCAGTTTAATGCTTGCACACTAATGGCAGGTCTATTGATATTTGATATCCTACCACATAAAAAATAGTAGACGAAGGCAAAATATTTTGTAATATTGTGCAATTTATAAGTAGGGGTAACTATAATGTATTCAGTTAAAAATATGGTAATTAAATTTTGCATATAACTCATAAACTTTTTTGTTTTAATTAGGCATTGGACGCCCTGGACAGAGGAAACCTTGTGGACGACTCCTTCGCGTTGGCCGCATCAGGAGACGTACCTTACGAAACGGCGTTGGAAATGACTAAATACTTAGGCCAGGAATATCATTTGTTAGCGCTATATTCAGTTTTGAATATTCACTTGTGGAAATTTGAAACTATCTTTCGTGACACAGCTGGCTACGAATATTACAGGGTTTGATTAATTACTTATTATTCCATAATTTCAAATGAATAATTACCTTCAATTTTTGTATGTGCCGTCACATATTTATAAATATCATTTTGTACTCAACGGTAGTTGTCGTTTGTTGATAAATACAACACACTGCTACAGGACGCAAGTAAAACAATACAATATCACGTAGTAAGACTTGAAACTTAAGTTATCACAGCTAAAACTAAACTGATCAGAACGTAAAAAGTAATATTAGCCTATGGATAAATATGTTCTGACTACAATCAAAGAAAATAACGGAGAATAAGAAAGTTGTCCTATTCAAAACTACGTTTTGGGGTGGAATGCGAGAGATAGTGGTAGACGTAGTGGATTTAAAGTTGTAGAGTGACTCAGCGTGTAAACCCTACATGAATTGTGCAGAAATTTTCTCGTGTTTGCAGACGTTTGCATAAAAAATTTGTAAATAAAGTAGTATCCTTTATCTGTGAACAGGCCAGGGAAAATATAGTTGCAAGGTTTAGACAAAATGTAGAAGAGTATTTGATTAGGAGATTGAGAGATCCGAAGCCTATAGAAATGTGTTATTTACCTGAAACTACATAAAGCTACGGAAAGCTTTCCTTACATAAACCTGTAACGAATTATGACTCCCGTAAGCACACAAAAGTCTTCCAGCTTCACGCTGTGGAATTCTTTCAGGACTTGCGTTATTTACGTAGCTCTGCAATAACACCAAATCCGGTGAGATCACTTCTCTTGCTTGACAGCTGTTTGATTCTGTGGGTGTAGCATTTCTACATTTTTTATTTTTACTTTTAATTATTGCATTTATACTTTTAATTTCCAAGACTTAACAAATTCATAAATTTTTTAATTTTTAACTACTTACTGCAAATCACTTACGTGGTCCGTGGGTCAGCTACTAGCCATCACATGGGACAGAACAAAGACACTAGATATTCCCTCTCGTTTAGTAGGAGAAACACTTTGTGTCAGAATATTCTATTTTGTATTGCCTGTCTCAGGTATAAATAACGTTCTAAATCCTGAGCTCTAACGTCTGCAAATTTAAAATTTATGTATATTTTTTTTTACCCTGAATGTAAAAAAATGTACCCAGTTTCAAATACATTTGATACTCATTAATGGCGTAAGTGCAAATAAATTTAATGTTTAATTGCATTCAGACTTATAACATAAGCTACAGATGTTTCAATAAATGGATATAAGTTTATATTACAATTGTTTTCAGACAGTTTTCCCTTTCGAACCTGATATTTTCAGTTGTCATTTACTAAACATAATAATTGTACTTCCTGATTAACCACATGTTTGAACAGTCTTCTGGAAGTATGTAGGTAATTTTATTTTACTACACTGTGAGGATACGCCACTGATCACATTTTATTATGACATATGCTCTAATAATTTTTGGCAATTAGTGTGTTAAGCTCCACTACACATACACATCAGGCAGAGTTTCTTTAGGCGTATCTATAGTGTTTCTATTATTATTGCATGTTACATCAACAAAAACAACAACCAATACTACTACTACTACTACTACTATTACTACTACTACTACTACTACTATTACTACTACTACTACTACTACTACTACTACTACTACTACTACTACTACTACTACCACTACTACCACTACTACTACTACTACTACTACTACTACTACTACTACTACTTCTATTACTACTACTACTACTACTACTACTACTACTACTACTACTACTACTACTACTACTACTACTATGGAATAATGGTATTATGGTTATTTGTGCTACTCGGTCAGTTACTGCTTTTGCTAGAACTACAAACAACTGTGAATAGTGCATGCTTTTATCACACCTGTTACAGAGAATGCAGATATACTATTATTTATATTGTTGCTGTTCCTAATGCTGCGAGAGTGAAGATTTTAAATTACTATAAAGATATCTGATTAGTGGTATATAGAACACGTGTGAAGCATACAAACTTAAGTATACAAAATTAGGAACAGGAGCTTAAGAAACATCGTAAAATATGATTTACTTGTATATTGTTGAGTAGCAGTAGTACACTATAACACACGCACAGCTAATAAACCGTTGATAATTATTAAACAGCATGTTGAGCTAGTATACTAAACAAAGGTAACTTATAAAACAGCACACGAGTGGGACACTTCAAAACCGTATCAGCTAATGCATTCAGTGCAAATGTAAACAGAAAGGACTAATTACATCAAATTGACAGAAGCATCCAATGTACTTTTAATATACACTGAGTGCTGACATTTCCATTTGATGGCTTTTCATTTTTCTCTAACAGGTTTACCCATTTATATATTTAGCTATTCTAACTCTTTTACTTTTAACTACAGTAGTTGTGTTATCTAATTTTTGTGAAACCAAAACTTACACTTACAATTAAATTAAAACACACAAACAAATATTAACAACACAGAAACGACCAACGTGTTTATCAGTACTTAATTTTAGTAATGTGTGTTTCAGACGTACTTTGCAAAGTTGTTGAGTCCGCATTTTAATCGACGTAAGTGGGTGCTTTCACCTGATGTAACTCCCTTAGAAAGGTACGATACGATATAAAATTGTAATAACTTATTACAAACACATGATACTTACTACTAAAGCTTGAACAAGGGCATATCAGTGTAGAAAACATTAGTTTGTGTCAAATTTACAAGCATGTATTAGAAGAAAAGACCAAACAGGCCAAAATTAAAACCGCTTTTGTGACCGCACATTCTCTCTCACTCACTCACTCTCTCTCTCTCTCTCTCTCTCTCTCTCTCTCTCACACACACACACACACACACGCACGCACAAGCACACGCGCGCGCACACACACAACGTCTAGCATTTGTTGGAAATAATTAGGATGGTTAGCAGTTTCAACGTTAAAGATAAAATTGCTGTAGATATTAAATAAAGACTTCATCAGTTACAATTTTCCCATATCAGTTAATATTTGTAAGTGATTTACGATCAGCAAAACATAGAATTTTGTGGCCAGTGGTTTTCAATCGTTTGTCTACAAATAAATAAGACGTCCATTTTAGAAAACATCTTAAATGAGATGACTATTCATTGGGAGTATTCACAAAATATAATATAAACACAGGTGATGGAAGCAATCCGAAAATCAAGAAACTTAAAAATAGTAAGATATTGATTATATCTGTAACTGGTAATAATCTAATTTAGAGCATACTTATATTCTAATTTACATTCCAATTTAATTTATAGCACAATAAAAGAATGAGCAACACACAAATAGTAAATTACAACCTTAATAATTGTCTGAATAAACAATACTCTATTCAATGGGGATTTTTCTAGGGAATTGTAGAAAGTCTCCATGGATTTTCGTAATGTTTTTTATTGTCTTCCTTAAAGCTTATAGAAAAAAGTTAAAAAAAATTGTTTTGCCGCTTTTGATTTTAAGGGTAGTTTCCACCCATTTTTCGAGGGTAAAAAGAAAAAATTTAACTGAGCCCAGAAATCGATATAAAATCAAGTTGTAATTATATAATATTGAATAAAGTTTTTTGAAAAATGCGTTGTTTTTTAGTTATTCAGACTTGAAAATTGCGTTTTTCTACGAAAAATTCGATGTTTTTGGTGAGTTTTTCGTACTTTACTCGAAAACTATCAACTTTTCGGAAAGAACTTATAAGAATCCAAATAAAAGCTATTTCAATAAGGAACAATTTGCACTTTGTTTCGTCCCCATATATTGAATCGTTATCGAGATATGCTATAAAAAATATCAACTCTTAATTTTTTAACTAAAGAAGCAAACTTAACTTGATATTTATCAATGAAAAATAACGCAACTTGTAAAGATATTATTTCCAAATGAAAGCTCTTGAAATTTCCTATAAAATTGTAAGTCGATATTTTGCATATCTTGAAAAAACAACGAAGTTACAGAGCAAAATAATAAAAATTCTTAATTTTTTTTTAATCAAAAATAAAATGGTCGCCATTTTGTCAGTTTTCAATATTGGTGCGAGATATTGTAGATTTAGATTGTCTATTATATTAGGAATGTCCTCAATTTGTTTTTTTATTATGTATTATAGATCAGAAATGCGTACCGTTTTGAGTAAATTAAAATTTTTTTATTTGAGTAAATTTAAATTTGTAGTTTTCGAAAAATATCTTGAAAACAAAGCGTTTTATCAAAAAATTTATAGTGACCGAAAATATAGCTCATAAAAAGGCGAATATTCTCATTCTTATTTCATGTTTTTTAAAGTATTTTTCGACAAGTTACAACTGTTACAAAGTGTGTTTATAAGATTTTATGATTAAATTTTTTTGTTTCTAAGTACAATATCTTATAAACAGTAGGTTTGTTGACAACGGTCTATCCCAAAAAATTTGTAGCTCTTTTAATTTTCTACAAAATGTATTTTATTTTATCTTTACAATTAACCGAGTTATGGTTAAAAACACGTATTAAATGAAAAGACCAAACAGGCCAAAATTAAAACCGCTTTTGTGACCGCACATTCTCTCTCACTCTCTCTTTCTCTCTCACACACACACGCACGCGCGCGCGCGCGCACACACACAACGTCTAGCATTTGTTGGAAATAATTAGGATGGTTAGCAGTTTCAACGTTAAAGATAAAATTGCTGTAGATATTAAATAAAGACTTCATCAGTTACAATTTTCCCATATCAGTTAATATTTGTAAGTGATTTACGATCAGCAAAACATAGAATTTTGTGGCCAGTGGTTTTCAATCGTTTGTCTACAAATAAATAAGACGTCCATTTTAGAAAACATCTTAAATGAGATGACTATTCATTGGGAGTATTCACAAAATATAATATAAACACAGGTGATGGAAGCAATCCGAAAATCAAGAAACTTAAAAATAGTAAGATATTGATTATATCTGTAACTGGTAATAATCTAATTTATAGCATACTTATATTCTAATTTATATTACAATATAATTTATAGCACAATAAATGATTGAGCAACACACAAATAGTAAATCACAACCTTAATAATTGTCTGAATAAACAAAACCACGTCACCTATACATACAGCAATTTCCTCAATTTACAATCCAAATTTGACCAGCTGTCCAACACACCACATCGTAAAAAATAAAAATAACTGCTTACTTTTTCTGATTACAGACTGGTACAAAATTTACTGCTAACGCGTTCATGTCATTTCCAATTAGCCTTATGTTTGGAAAGGGCAAAAAGGGATTTTGATTACTGGTTACTACGTTGCGGTCCTAAACCTAGACCGGAAATAAGGCAAATGGTCTACACATATGGTAAATTTAAACTTAAGAGTACACAGTGTAGTAATACTAACTGCTTTAACTGATATAATTGGTTTATTTTTACACAAGAGTTTTTAAAGAATTAAATTACTTTTCTAATAATATAAAATCCTCAAATATCCATACCAATGGGGAAAGATTATATATTGTAATAAATTTATATTGTAACTAAGGGATGGATAGTCTATGATCGCGCGCAAGCAATGGCAGAAGAAAGTTGGGCCCAGAATTATCAAAGTGGTAATTCACAGCAAGACAGGAAGAAGGACAATAAGGGTTACCTTGGTGTGACGTACTGAAAAAGGTAAAGGCAAGAAGAACACTGGAAAGACTAACATGGAAGCTATTATACGAGAAACACACATAGATTAATTTATATAAATTATATCACGCTAAACAGGAAATGTCAGCTGAACGATATCGACTTAATGGACTTAACAGGAAGACATTTGTCTAAAATTATTGTTGCGAAATTCAACAAAACAAAAGCATTTTGAGAGGATTCCTTAGAGAAACGGTTCATTTGGAAAATACAGTATTATTTGACAACAAATGTGTACATGTAACTCAGTAGTACAAAATATTCTTTATTTATATTTTTAAAATGACGTCTTGGGTGTGCGTTTCATCTGTGCACAGTATCTAACTTACATTTTATATAGTTTGGCGCAGTACATCTACAGGAATGTTGGCGATTTCCTTGTAGCATTTGATTGAGCGGAATGACAAAAATATTGGTTATTCACATAGTCATTTAGATGGACATTAATAACCGACTTCTATAGGTTATTAATGAATTCATCGTTTTCGTATATTTTCGAGAATTCGTTCCCAAAAATGTCGTCGCATTATGTGGTCATTGAGTTAAATTTTAATGATGATCTGTAAATTGTACGGACAGTAATGTAAATCCTGTGGCAATATTACATAATTTCGCGAACCACGGATTGGTAGTTGGTGGAGATGCTGGCTGATAACTAACTGAATGTCGTGGGCTTCTCATAACATCATCACGAACTCTTTTGATATTTTGAGACGGATGAATATTTTGCGACCGATAGGTTTATTTCTCAATGACGAACCTGTGTCTTCATAATTCCGTACCCACGTGTTGATTGTTGATTGCATGTGTTGATGGAACACGAGTGTGGCGGCCCAAAATTAAAACAGTGACAGTGAAGATCTCTACAAATCACCTCCACATTGTTATTGTTTTTCAAGTGCCTTTATAGGAAAAGGAAAACCCGCAACACTCCAGCTCTATATTATAAATAAATGGCATGAGAGCGTCTACTTGGTTTCAAAATTTACTCATAGCTACAAACCGTGCCAACATATTTTCAAAAATTTCCCATTCTCTGAGTGTTTTGATCAATTTATATAAGAAAATGAAATATTACTATGTAATCATTAAAATGAAAGTTAATATGTCTTAAAATTAGGAAATTACATTATACTTATACAAGTTTAGTAAAACATTACAAAGAGTTATAAGAGAGCTTCAGTCAGAATATGAGTCCCGCCGTAAGGAAACTATGCCTATGTCCAGCAAAAGCATTCAGAGAAAACATTTCAGAAACAATAATGTTATTTATTTATACAAACGTTGTACAGTTGTTAATAATAGAGGCAATATATTTAATACTTTTTTATAAAAAGTTCATTGTTTACGGTATTCAATTTTTGGTCTTTCAAATACCGCTCCTTGATATTTTATTTATTGTCATAAAAGTAAGAGTGCAGTAATTAGGGATGCTGTACAGGTGTCTGCCTATCGGTAGCACACGATCACTAAAGTATTATATATTGTTTTGTTTTTTGTAAATATATGTGAAAATACAGTGGATATGGAGAACATGATTCTAACATGAACAAGATAGCGTCGAGTTCTTACAGTGATAGCAGCGAAATGAATTCAACGTTTAGCGAAATGTTACAACAAGCGAAGCATAATCAAAACCATAGATAGTTAACAAAAATGATTACGACAAATTGCCTGTTGAAAGATATAAATATTTTGAAGAATAACTAACTGGTATGTTATTTACAAATTTAAGGGTTCCCCTCCAGTGACCAATAGGCGAGGAACGTCGACAATTAACACTAACATGTTGACAGCACAGGAAATACAGAAGCACAATGAAATAACAAAATGGGCCAGGAAGTCGATTAAATAAATTTGCAACCAAAGTAAATATATCATAACAATTTCAAAATCAATAATATTAAATTAAATTGGTTGGACATTTGCCTAGGTAAGAATATGGCGGATGGCTGTCTAGAATAGAATATAAAAGATATAAAGAGACAATATCGGTAAATCTTTGCATATATAGTAATAAGACACTTAATCTACTTTTGTGGTAGCTTTAAAATCTAGACTGCAACGTATGTTAATTACTTATATTGGAAGAACTAGTAATGCGGTGCAGTAAGATGAATCAATTGTAGCCAGTAGAGTGATGACAAGAGAGTGCCTTAAGAGGTATTCGTTCTGTCAGTGCCGTGGCATGTTTTAGTGACCTTGACAAAGAGAATGACTTATTTCACTATTGTGAATATGTGAAATGTATTACTCGACACTTGTGTGTGTGTGTGTGTGTGTGTGTGCATGCGCGTGGGTGTGTGTGGGGATACTACGACATATAATTTTATTTTAGTTATCAACCATATTACGTGTGAGCTTTGATACCCGAATTACTATTTTCAGAAGAATATGGATTTAGCTCTATTAATACTATCTTAACTGTTTCACTTTTCACCACTCAGTGTACACTAGTATTATCAAAACTTAATGCCGCCTAGCAACTGATAAAAGTTTCCAATACACGCATTATTAAGTGTATGGTTGAATGTTAAATACATTTTTTTACGTTATATATTCTATTTAAGCAACTGTATGTTCCAGGAATGCAAAATAGTGGTACAGATCAGTTTTATAAAATGTACGACCAGTACATTGCTGAAACTGATATGGCTGAGCAGGCGCTGATCCGTCAAGCTCTCTGTCAAGTTCGGACTCCATCACTAATACGGTAGTAAGTAAAATGTATTAAGTCACTGTAACTTAGATTTAACAGTTTAAATGACACGTATTATTATTTCTAATTTTTAATTAAATAAAGATTATGAAGTGTTAAAGCTGATGAATCATGTTATTGACGAGTCGATAAAATTACTAATTATAAATTTCTGTTACCAAAAATACAAAAATTCACACTCACAACAGGCTGTTTGGTGTATTAAATACATAATTGAAGTTTATGCAGATGTCACGCTTACTTATTGAAATATAACTAAAACGTCTGCAGCGAATATTTTTTAAACAAATTGAACACATTTTAATAAATAATGATGTATTTATGCTAAGTAGTGAAGTTTTCTGAAACAGTGTTGGATTCAGATATATTTTCTGTACCTAGAATAGCTAATCAATTTTTGAAGCTAAATGTTTCAAATTGTCTCAACAACTCTGTTTTTATTTTCTCAACACATTAAACTGGGATACTGCTGAACAACATTTGCAAATATCTACCCGACAAAAATCTATCCTTGGCTAACCTTGTGTCTCTACAGAAACATGCTCAATCGTTGTAAGCAGTTGTCAAAGTATCTCCATTAAATAACGAATATCTGCTATTTCTGATCGAGATTTTTCTCTATTACGTAATAGCTCGGATAAAAATAAATGTTTGTAAAAGAAATACAATTATTCTGTTGACAATAAGGCTTTACGTTTTCGGTATATTTGTAACTTTGCAAAATCTTCTCGTTTGTATCCGTGTAGTCTTAAATATTTAATTTATAAACAACACTGTTTTTCGTGTTAACACACGTCGTTCTATTAGTCTTAAAATACAACGTTTCGCTTATACTACGATGAGGCATCTTCAGTGATTAGGGGGCTTATGACAGTTCTACACCGGATATGACGTCATCCCCCACTCTATTGCCGCGAAATTCAAAAATAGTGTTGGTGGGGGTAGACTTCCGGTGCTGTGTGTCGTCCAAGACAGAAATGGGGATGGATTGGGCGGGGTAGTGGGGTGTCCCACGTGACAGTGGTGGGCGTGACGAAGTTGTGAGTCGTAGGTCGGGCATGTTGACCGCGTCGGCCATATTGTGTGCGGCGATGTTGCAGGTTGGGGGTTATCTGTGGATTGTTGGTTGATTGTTGGAGGCGTGGCCGCCGTTCGATGTTCGCCGTCCGGCGGCGGCCTGGCCGCGGCCTGGTTGTGGCTTCATCGCCCCCAGTAGTGGTGGGGGTTATCGTCCATATTGTCTGCGCCGTCCATGTTGTCGGGTGGAAAATGATTGTTGTTGGTCGACCATGTTGGAAAAGCGCGACGTTGTCAAGTTGTGTAAGAGTGTGCTGGTTAAGCGTCAGCCTTGTTGCCAACTCGTGCATGTGTTATAGTGTACAGGTTTAGATATATATGGCGTTTCCCGGACGTCGGCCATGTTGGAAAAGCGCGTCGTTGCCAACTTGTGCATGTGTGCTATTTAAGGGTCGGCAATGTTGCCAACTCGTGCATGTGTTATAGTGTACGGGTTTAGATATGTACGCCGCCGCCGTCCGGATATCGTCGATGCGAAGAGACTGAGTTACGTGTATTGCATTGTTGCCAACTTGTGAAATGTAGATTCGAATGCGTGTCTTTGTGGTAAGTATATATTGTAAAAATAAAAAATGTGCACATCATCACTGCGAAACTCTCAATGACTCGGTCCTTCGGTGCATAATTGAATATCACACATTTGTGCATAGAAGATAAGTATTACTATAGTGGTGAATAGCGTTAATGTTGGAAGGACTTTTGAAATTAAATACAATTAAAGCAATACCGTTTAATTACAAACAATTATAACACATGCAATAAAAATATATTAAAATTTAAAATACATAATATATAAACCACACAGTAGTGACAATTACAATATACATAACATGTACACGAAATACATCTAAGTAAACTAAGTACAAGTTAAAATAAACAAGTGCACTATGAAAAATGTGTACAATTAAATCAAAATGAAATATGTGTAAGCAAAATAAATATTATGTAAACGCACACAGTATTGAGAATTACTGTGAAAATTACTATGAAGTGACAATCACGCAATGCAATAAACATAAGCACAATGACAATTGTGTACAATTAAATCAAATGAAATACATATGTAATGGTACTTATTTACATTTAATATATACAAAAATACAAAATGACAAACTATTACAACAAAATATACACATATATACAAAATGTACATTGTCAAAATCGGGTATATATACAAAATATAGATTGACAAAATTGGGTAGGAATGTTTCTCCATCAGTAACAGAAAAAAAGAAACAGTATTAGTGACGTACGATTAATGCGAGTAGGATGGTTTAGAATAACGTTTATGAGCACTGTAACATACCTCAAAAATGCACACACGAGTAGAACTGTCGTTTCGACTTGTCGAACGCGTAGAACCGACGGTGAGGACATCTCGTTTCCGCCCCTTCCAACGCCATGATCCGAAATCAGTTGACTATACACCAATAATGGAATGTGTCGGTGCATACCAACCCGAGGAGTTTCTCCTCCTTCGTGTACGGTTCACAACATGTGGTGTGCGGCAGCATACCCTGGATGGGGCAGGTCTCTCCTAGGGTCCAACTTGGTAAGGACATTCGAATCAGTAGTCTCTACAACATGGTGATTCGTGCGCCCTTGGTTCCACTGTATCAAGAATTTTGAACATGACGCCCGTTCTTAGTTGCGTTGGAGCATCTGGGGACGGTAACCGAGGATGCTGACGATGCCGCTGCGGTTGAGGGTGCATCTGCTGCAGTGGTGTCCGAGGACGTGGCGGATGAGGCTGTCGCTGTTGCGGTTGTGACCGTAGCTGCAGTTGTATTTTACTGAAAAATTAAATATAACAAAATGTATAGACATCGAAATAAGATATGTACACATAAGATGTATAAGGCCCCCCGCCCTCCCAAAGTTCACACGCTGCGATAACATATGACCAGCCAGCGAATAAAATTAACTGCATACGTGCATGGTTTGAAGGTCTCAGCGGGAGCCGATTACATCATCCACGGCTTCCATCCTGTTAAACAAATTAACTGTAGACGTCTAGTCGTCTACCTCGCCCCCTACTCAGTGAAAATCTATTGAATTTGCACTTTGTGAATTGTAATAAATAATTTTTATACTTAAAATACAAGTTTATTCTTACCGTGAGTTACTGGTCCGTGTACCTCACCCTCTTCATGTTAGGACCAGCATCGTCATCGGTTAACGTCCGTTTACACGTTCTGTAGTGTTCGTACACGAGTGTAGTTACGCCGTCGTCCAGTACGTACCTCTTATCGTCATAAGGTGACAGGCAAAGTTTTGTTACACTTTGCGTGTTCAGCTTATGACGATCGCTTCGTATACACTCGGCAGAGGTGAAAACCGTACGACTATCAAAAAGACACTCGCTGTACAACCGATGACGTAACTTTTTTTTTTATAGCCGTCCTTGGCCCACCTTTCGCCACCTGTTTGTCGGTGCAGTCGGACAACAGGGGCGAGTAACATTTAGCTCTGGGTCCGGCGAATTCCCTCATGGGTTTCCCATCGGTTTCATCCTTGAACGTCCCCACGACATTTTTGTTGTCGTCGCTATGACAAGGATGAACTGCGGGATAGTCCGACGTGTCGAAAAGTTGGAGATCCTATTTCATATGAGAGTACACATCGTCCGTCCGTATGCTGTAAAGTAAACTGTCTGTGTCGGTCATCAGTAACGTCAATCCTCGACCGTACTTGGCGACAGCGTACCGATAATGAAAATCGTACATTATCAATTTGCTGACATAGAGTACTGTGAAGCCTACGTATACCAGACGGGAAAGTAAATATCGTTATGTTTCGTAAAGCCAGTCCAACCAAGTCATCGGTGTAGCGGATCATACGCTTTAGCTGTGGATCGGAAACCAGTTTCTGCAGCCGTCGTTCGTTAGAGATTAGTTGGAAGTCTATTCGTTTCATCACGTTCTCCAGCGATTTGATATAGACGGCCATCACTTTAAAAAAATCCTTTTGAAAACTGTTGGTGGCTGCTGCTCTCTTTTACGTGTTGAAATCGATTAACGGTTTCATCCACGCTCTTTGTTTAAAACTCAACACCCTATGGATCGCTTTCAATTTTAGGCCAAGATTCAGATAAAACTTCAAATTTCGAAAATGAACGTATATTTGCTTGTCGTCCAAAGTTGTCAGCAACTTGGGAACGGAGGACGAATCCGTTTCCGATCCGCTATACCCTTTTGTATAGTGCAGTCGTATGTGGAGTCGTCGAGTGTACGGTGAAAGTATGTTGGGATTGACCCAGGAACGGACAGGCGCTAGCGGATAATTGGAGTGAAGGTCATGAAGTTCGGATGGATAGTGTATGTCGACCTCTAGTAGCCCATGTCACTGTCATCACTCAGAGTACACACGTCCAGTGAGTCGATTTCGTTACGATCGAGCCATATAAAGTCGCCGTAAGGGAGTGGTTGTGACATGTCTGCACCGTAAAGTTTGTTGCAGTCGGTGTACAATATGAAAGAAGTCGGCTTTGAAGTATCGTACTGATCGGCGATTAGCGGGTTGTTGGCCTTGGCATAGCGGTTGGGTACCATGCTAACCCCACCGCGAACGGCCGATTCAATAAAAAGATGCTGATCTATATATGTCAATAGCTCCAGTCGCACACCGGTCATCTTTAACATCGCATGCCAAGCGACACCAGGAAGCGAGTAAAGATGAGCCGGATCTATCTGGTAGTACCGCATGTACATCTCACGGAACGCCTCGAAGACGTCGGCCACCAGCAGTACGTCTGTTTTCAGATACAGATCGTGATATTCGCCCAGCGTACTGATTCCGAAAGTCCGCCACACGTTCTGTGCGTGAGCGTAATCTTCGTCCGACACGGACGGTTCACTCAGCCTGTTAAAAAAGTGTTCGCATGCGGGCAGACGTGTTTCGTCGAACTTCTCGCTACCCGTCATGTAATCGTAAGGGTTCACGCCCTTACGTTTGAGTAGCTCGAAGTGTTCTTCGAAACATTGCTTTGTTAAAGAGAAATCCCCACCTCTCGCGCGCAAGTTTCCAACAAGTGTGTCCAAGGACGTGTTCAAAAATTGCAACGTGTCTACGAAACGCAGGGCACCCAACGTCACCGATACGAAGCGTACGCTAGTGGTAGTACACAAGTGAGATTGTCATTGTTGTATTTACCCAACCCTTGTATCAAGTGATGCGCGTCGTAACCTCGTAAGTTATGGAAAAAACGGGTATGAGTTGGGGTGTCTTGTAGTTGAGGTTACAGACGTTGTGAGCTGCGCCCAGGTATCGTCCGGCCAGATGACAATGGTTGCGCACCTTGTCGTCATCGGTCAGTGGTTTTTCACAGAGATGGCATATGACGGCATTCGCGAAAGGTAATACGTCACGATCACTCATAGTCATGGGCACAATGGTACGGATGATCCTGTACAGTTCACGCTCTTCAACGATTAGTTTATCGAGAAAGGTCTCTACCACGTTCTCACCGCGATAAACGACCTGAGGTTTGAAAATATTACGCTCGTGGTCGACTATGAGGTAGGAGAAACCTGAAGGAAGATATAACGTCTCCGTTGCGGTGGACGATGTGTGCGGAGGAGCGTCGCAGCAATGACAAGAGACGATGAACGATTCAAAGTCTGCATATATTGCGACAGGGACTTTTTGGCGGTAAGTGTAATTTTTGAAGCACATAACCTTTTCCTCCTCCTTCATTGGTAAACGAATTCTTTGTTCGCCTTACGGTGAACAATGTGGAACGTGTTCGGTAAGCAGCCGTTCTTCGCAGAACATGTGCAGACAGTAATCGCAATAGAAATAACGCCCGTCGTATTTGGCTAGTGAAGACAGTAAGCGACTCGTATTTTTTATTAAACAGTAATGTTTTCTGTCGTCAGCGGTAAGAAGTAATAGATTAACGTGATGTCGTCTGTCGCTGGAAGGAGTTATTCTTAACGGGTAAATTCATTTCTTCGTAACCGAAAACATTTATAGAAACGTCAGAATTGTCTCGTTCGAACTTCACAATGTCGCATAGTCGGGTGGGACAAGTTATACCAGAAGTGATAATACTGTGGATATGTGGTTTGTATTTGGATATGCGATCGTTGTGTGAGTTTTGAGGAAACAGAGCGGCCAACATTGACCATATGAAACACATTTCATCGCCTGTATTGTTCACGTTGATGATGGATTTAGTACGAGACAATTCAGGCGGTGTACGGATGAAACTGGAGGCGGCCAGCGGTTGGTACCTTAAGAGAACGAGTTCTAAGGAGATTATGTGGTCCAACGCCAAACCACTACCCTCACGTGTGAATTTATAAATTGATTCGGTGGGGTCACCGATCAGCGTCGTATGACATCGTCCGTGAAAATAGCCTTCGGTCGTCACTTCTTCGTCCTCGTTCGTGTCAGTGCTTACGATGTACTTAACAAATTTCGCTGTAACCGCTATATGACACTTTATAGTATGTAAACGTATCTGTTCGTTTAGAATGTCCGTACGTAACATCGTGCATTTCATCGAAAAAGTTTATGACATCGTTGACGCATTCTTCATCCTCCGTAACAGGCGTGTAAACGTACAATACCAACGCGCCACGCAACGAATGATTACGATCAACAGCAGACGACTGCATTCTTGGCACTATTAATCACAACAACACAAAAATACACTTGAAACGGTAAAAGCAAAACGATTACTTCTTTGCTTGAGGAACAATGTAAGACTGACATGAAGTTAGAAAATAATCAGCACTTTATATCACCACGAGAAATTTAGTCTGGACGAGACTCGAAGGTTAACCACAAAGTGAACGCTGGCGGCGATCGTCTCTCCATTTATACTACCTATGACGGCTTCGAGCCCAGCTATCCGCTCCCACTACCATGGTTTATTTCAAACCGACCTATTGGTGACAGCAATCCCACTACCGACTGCGCGCGCAGCTCTCCCCCCACCGTCAGTGATTACCTCACCCACTACCGGTTGCGCGCGCAGCTATCCTTGTGGAGGTGGAATGTACGGAAGCCAACGAACATTCTTGCTTCAGATATGGACGCATACGCATATTCTTTTACAAAACGTCTGAACAGCTATTACAACATCCAACGCTGTGGGCATATTGAATTTTACGTTCCTATATATTCGCAAGGGAAGTGAAACTTTACGAGCTAGCCAAAGCCGGGTTCTGTTCCGAAGGCGATGGTGATGTTGTAAGATGTTGCGTATGCAAAATAAAAATTATGGATTGGGAGGCGGGCAAAAATCCCGCCCAAGTCGATAAGGCGTCAATGTCAACATGTAATTTCGTCCGCAAGTGATTGTAGAAGTCAAAGCACACCAAAACGGCTCTTTTTCACCGGCATAAACTCACCTACAAACCCGTTTGGGTAGTACTAGAAGTACTATGTTTTAGTACTGCTTCTACTACTACTACTACTACTACTACTACTGCTACTACTACTACTACTACTACCAAACGACAGTAGTCCGTCCAAAGTCTGAGTGATGGTGCCCATGATTAAAATATAAAAAATTCCACAAACCATATGCGTATACACTTTATCCCATCGAAGTCCATAAGGCGTCAATTCCTACATGTGATATCGTCCGCGAGCACTTGTAGAAGTCGACGCACGCAAAAACGGCCCTTTTCAATGCCGGCATAGGTCTCATGCGTAATGTGTGTATGGAAATCAGTTTAGCTCACGACTTAACGTACCTGCGTCATCGCAAGAAGAACGCACTGTTCTTCCGTTCGGTCGAGTTGATATGATTGGATATGGAGCGGCAGTGTCTCAACAGTTATGTGATGGAATGCGGACGTAGCGGAACGGTAGCGTTGAGAGTTACGTTCAGCACCGAGCCGACGGTTTACTACGTTCCAGCGTATTGTGAATCACAGTTCGCACCACGACAATGTGACAATGAAACGTCAGTCGAAAAACATACAGCAGAGCGTTCGCAAGACTACCGCGTCGGAGTTGCACAGACCGGTAAGAAGGAATTTTCCGAGACGAGCGGTCGAGTTAAAGGGACTTCATGACTTGTACCAAGCGGACCTGGTAGAGATGATACCGCACGCGGAGGTGAAAAAGAGATTCAAGTATCTCATGACAACGATTAACGCGTTTAGCAAATACGCGTACGCTGTTCCGTTGAAAACAAAGACAGGTGTAGAGGTCGCACAAGTTCTAGAACCGATTCTGCGCGCTAATAAAATTAAATATCTGCAGACGGACAACGGGAACACAGCGAGGAGCATCGACTATAAACGACCAAAGTTCAAAGTACGTGATCCTGTGCGTATAAGCAAACACAAAATGACGTTCGCCAAAGGATACACGCCCAACTGGACAAACGAGATATTCATCGTTCACGCAGTACGTACCGGCGGCGTACCCGACACTTATTCGCTAAAGTATCATACGGGTAAAGTGTTGAAAGGTGGTTTTTACGAACATGAAATCTGTAAATCGAACGTTGGTGACGTGTACTTGGTAGAAAAGATCGTAGCACGTAAAGGTGATCGTGTGAAAGTCAGGTGGTTAGGATTCGACGGTAAACATTTATGGATACAGAAGAAGAACTTGCTATAACAACGATTCGACTCGTGGAAATAGATTCAGTATGCGTCGATGCGTTACGATGATAACATGCACGCTGTGTACAGTGTAAAAGACATTGTGTCGCATCCCGGTTACGACGAGTAGGTCGTGAACACGACTGCAAACGCAAACGACGTTGAACGCATGCGCAGGATCTTGACAGTGCACGAGTACTGGCAACGGGTTACCAATCGTGTGACGAGAATCCGACTCAGCGAAATAGTACCTAGTGGCACTGGATTTGATCACTACAAAGAATGTGTTTGGTCGGATCCGAACTGTGAAACGGGTCCTGACACTTGCGTATGCAGTCACATATCTACCGACTGTACCGATATAGTGCGACTATTAAATATACTTTGGGCGGACCATCATTAAAATATTGCAACAAGCGCACAGACTAAAAATAAAGGACGTGGAATATTAGAAATTGTGTGCCGATGGTGGTGGCAGTGGTTGTGGCAGAAAAAAACATAAACATGGACATCTTCTGCCCGATACCGTTCGTTCGATCATCTGCGGACTTTCTGCGTGCGGAAAGACTAACGTCATGTTCAACCTGTTGTTCGATGTGAACGGATTGAGATTCGTGAACCTATACGTGTTTTCTAAATCACTGCTTCAACCCAAATATCAGATGCTGGAGACCCTTATGACACGACTTTCCGACAAAGGAATGGGTTATCACGCCTACAACGATAACGATGAGGTATCGCCTCCCGACGAAGTCGATCCCGATTCTATTATGGTATTCGACGATGTGTCTTGTGAAAGACAACACAACATACGCAAGTATTTCTCTATGGGACGTCACAGCGGTGTGGACGCGTTTTACCTTTGTCAAGTGTCGAAACAGTTGATTCGTGACAACGCCAATCTAATAGTATTGTTCAAACAGGACGATCTCAACTTGAAGCATGCGTACAACGATCACGTCAACACGGACATGAAATATGACACCTTTTAGAACATGTGCGCTGTGGCGTGGAAAAATCGTTACGGCTTTCTCGTCGTGGACAAGGATTCTTCTATCGACACCGGCAGGTACAGAGTGGTTTTGACCGTTTCATAGTAGTCGCACCTAACAATAAAAAAATAAAAACAGTTGTGGACTGTTCGCACGTAACAACTGTTCACTGATTACTAAAACAGTCGTCGAGCATTCAAGTATATATAAATGTCTTGGAAAAAATAAAAAACAGTTGTAGACTGTTCGCATAAATGCACGTAACAGCTGTTCATTGTTACCTAACTCAGTCGTTGAGCGTTTGGTTAAAATAGAAAACAGTTGTAGACTGTTCGCATAAATGCACGTAACAGCTTTTCACCGTTAACTAAAACAGTTATCGACCGTTCGGGTAAATACTGTTGTCTCGGGGTCACTGTCGTTAGTCGGTGTACTGCTGTTTATCAAGATGGACGAAAAGAAGAAACAACTAGCCCGTGATATCGACACGATCAGCGATGACATACAGAAGAAATACCGTTCGTTAAAACATGGGATCCGTGAAGAGGAAGAAACGTTAACCAAAAGTTACAAACCCATTCTCGAACCGTTACAAACAATTTCGTAAGCGTTGGTTGAAAAAAATCGTAAAACATCAAATGAGAAGCCTACGAGTGCGAAAAAGATGAAACGGGGGGGGGGAGGAGGAGGATCTGATGGGTTCAAGTAGTAGTAATATAGATGTAGGAACACCGCTCCATCCGTCACCGCAACAGCAGTTGACACCACGTTTCCTGAAAACTTCTGTGATAGGTGAAACATCGGACGATGACGACGACGAGGGCCATCCTAGTCTCAACATCGAAAAAATGTTAGACACACCGGAAGGAAGGCGAGAAGCGCGTAGATATTTTCACGACAAATACGACAGTGAATCGTTAGCGAATAAGTACATGCCTATGATCGTGTCGGCTGAACGAGATCATTTGATGGATTATACGTACGGTGTAAGACACGAAAGCGGAAAATGGATGATCGGTGATTCACCGTTGGAAATCGAAACAGACGATTCAATCATTATCAACGGTAAACGATACAAAGGTACACCAGGTCTATACGAACTCATGTTCATGAAGCACCCTAAAGAGAAAGTTTACAACGAGATGGATCTGAATGCGTACACAGATATACTACGTGCTATCAACGCGCAAAAGCATCATTATTTAGTAAAGGCGCAGGTAAACCAAACAGAGGTGTAAAGTATAAACAGATAATATCACGGTTGTTCCCAGCGGAATGTACGGGACACGGACATAATAATACCGACAGAACGTATATGATGTTGTCGAGAAAAAAAGACAAAATCGATTACGTGCACTCGGACGATCCGAACGAACTGCTGGACAGATTGCGACTGTTGATAGCGTCACAACGCGCCAGAAACGGTGGACACACGAACGAAATCGTTTCCATAGTGGAAGAACTACGTGAACCCAACATCATCGTATAAAATATCGTGCACAGCGATCGACGCGCTTCATTCTCAAGATGAGGGTTGACAAGTTCGGCAGACACCAGAGCACCGTCAGTGTGCGAAGAGAGACGCGACGAAGTCTGCGGGAGGATATCGGTATCGCGATGACCGAGGACGGACACTTCGACGTAGCGGGGAAAAAATACACAACTTAGGTAACGGTAACGATGCTGTTCCACTACAGTTCGTGCGAGACCGCTGTCTGATCGTCGATTCGACGCAAGGTTCCGCGATGATAGACGTGAAAGATTCTAAGCTCGGCAACGTCGGCGCTCCCGTCGATTTCACGGACGCTGTCAACAAGCAGTACGTAGACTACACGTGCTTGCGTTTCACGACGGTACCGAACAAGAGGAACGCATCATCTTTCATCGACGCGCGGGAACATCGCATACAGTCTCTGAGGGATCCGATTCGTGCGAGAGACGCTGCGACCAAAGTATATGTGGACGCGAAGATCATATCGAAGAATACGAACTCTAACCTAATGGTGGGCAACGTACGAATAACACAGTTAGCGCCACCCGTCAACAACAAGGACGCGTTGAACTTGGAATTTTTGAAACGACACACTATCACCGCGGTAAACGACGCTTATTTCAACGCGCAAGAAAAGACTATTCTGAACGTCGGCGACGGTGGCGCACGGCCCACGGACGCAGTGAACGCGCGTCAATTGGAGGACACGAAGCGGTACGTGAAGAGTGAAACGTACAAATTCGCAAAAGTGTTCCAACACCGTTGGGAGAAAGTGGTATCGTATATCTATAAATTGCATACGTACGCAGCGCGTACATCACTCGGTGCCGAAGAGGCAGAGTTACTAATTACGAGCAAGACGGAGACGAACGACTTGATTAGTGGTATGGACAAATCCAAGGACGAGCACGATTGGAGATCCCTTTGTCGGCAGCAGTAGAAACAATAGACATGTTCGAACTACGTACTCGTGTTGTTAAAAAAAAGGGGCATGGTCTCATCGGAAAAATAGTTAAAAGCGCGGTACTATTCGTCGCAAAATCAGTACCTACACTGATCAATCGAGCGGTGGACGTATTACCGGTGGAACTACACCTGTACGGCTACAGATTCTGTGGACCCGGAACGAAACTAGAGGAGAGATTGGATCGCGGCGATCGAGGAATCAACGAGTTGGACGAAGCCTGTCGTGAACACGATATCGCTTACGCCAAGTACAAGGACAACGAACGAAGACGCATAGCGGATCGTGTGCTAGCCGGCAAGGCGTGGGGTGGAGTTAAAACCTTGAATTCGGGCATCAGTGAAAGAGCGTACGCGGCGGCTGTACCGGCAGCGATGAAAGCGAAACCAGCGTGAGGCAGCGGACTATGCTGTGGTGGTGGTGTGCATAAACGTCCCCGTCGCACTAGTCGTCGCAAGTCGGTTCGACGCACGATAATCAGGAGAAGGAGGAGGACGACGGGGACAGGACATCGAAGACGGACCGGCAGCGGTGGTAAAAAACTTTTGGACTCTACCTTCTCCCGTACCGAAAAAACTAATCGAAATACCCGTGCGTGCGTTGTCCGGTCGAGACCTGTACGAGTACGCGAAACGATTGCGTGTACCTTATTTCAAAGGCGTGTACATGCGCGACGCATTTCCTCGTACATCACCGTGGGAGAACGAAAGCGCGATCGTGAATCTGGACGACGCTAACGGACCGGGCACGCATTGGGTATGCTACAAGCAGTGAGGCGACAGGGTCATGTACTTTGATGGATTCGGCAATCTACGTCCTCCTGTCGAGCTAATACGGTACTTTGGATCGAACATGACCGACGTTCGTTACAATTACGTGCGGAAACAGCCGCCGGACACAGTCGTCTGCGGACATTTATGTTTGGAGTTTCTGACATCGAACGATCAGTAAACAACAAGATGTCTTCGCTTACGGTCACCGTCACGGATACGGATCCGAGCGCACTGGTTTGTGACGTTTTCTCACCGCTCGAACTGACAGACGGTGAGTGGTACGCGGGACTGCTGGAATTTACCACGTAAAACTCTGTACCGAACGTGGAAAGCGGAAGAAACAACATCTTTCCCGTACTGAAGGGACCACCTAAAACGTTAGAACTTGTCAAAATACCGACTGGTGTGTACGAAATCAGCGATATCGAAACGTATCTGAAACAAGCACTATTAGACCCAAAATTTACTCTAATACCCAACAACAACACGCTAAAATGTGAACTTTATTGTTCATACGATATCAATTTCGAGTGTACGGAACACACGATCGGTACCATGCTGGGTTTTTCCAAGAAACGCAAGTTAGAAGCGTATATATTACACACGTCGGACGCACCCGTAAACGTTAACAAAGTGAACGTTTTGGAGATAAGGTGTAACGCTGTACAAGGTTCGTACAAGGCAGGACGAAACGAGCATATACTGCACTCGTTCTACCCGACGGTCGAGCCAGGATTCAAGATAGTCGAAACGTCCAGAAACGTCATTTATTTTCCACTTACCGTACTATACTTGCGTAACGTTACAGTGTCCGTACACGATCAGGACGGTGATATCGTGAATTTTCAATTCGAACTCATCACCGCGCGTATACATCTGAAACGTGTGTAGTAATCATGGGATTTTATTTCACCGATACACCGGTGATGAAGATCGGTGGCTCACACCAAAAGATAAAAGAGGACGACACTTTCGGAAAAGGTATCAGTAGACGTTCGTCGTTGACACAGTTAACAGCAACTAACCGACGCTACCTGATTTCACTAGGATTCAAACTCAAGAAAACAAGTAACATGGCGGACAGCGGTATCGTCATATCGGTCGAACAACGTCCGTTTTTGAAGACAACATTACACATTATGAATATCATCCACACGCAACGTACGCGTCGGCGTCGCGATACGGAAATAACGATGAGATACGCATACCTATCTTGCAACAGGAAGTCTTCACTTTGAATATTTTTTAAACAAACTGAAGACATTTTAATAAATAATGATGTATGTATGCTAAGTGGTGACGTTTTCTGAAACAATGTTAAATTCAGATCTATTTTCTGTACCTAGAATAGGTAATCAAGTTTTTTAAGCTAAAAGCTTCAATTCGTCTCATCACCTTTGTTCTTAGTTTCTCAAGACATTGGACTGGTATACAGTTGAGCAACAATTGCAAATATTTACCTGACAATAATCTATCCTTGTCTAGCCTTGTGTGTCTACAGAAACATGCTTAATTGTTGAAACCATTTGTCAAAATGTCTCCATTAAATAGTGAATACGCCTGCTATTCCTTATCGAGTTATTTCTCTATTATGTAATAGCTCGGATAAAAATAAAACTTTGTATAAGAAATACAATTATTCTGTTCAAAATAAGGCTATAAGTTTTTGGTATATTTGTAACTTTGCAAAATCTTCTCGTTTGTATCCGTGTAGTCTTAAGTATTTAATTTATAAACAACACTTTTTTTCGTGCTAACAAACGTCGTTTTGTTAGTCTTAAAATCAAACGTTTCGCCCATACTACTATGAGGCATCTTCAGCGGTTAGACTGATCTACAGGAAGCTCAGCCCACAATGATGCAAACAAACCTATAATTTATAATAAAGCCTTTCCCATCCATTAACCCACCAGAAAATTACATTAAATTATTTTTAAAAAATTAGAAAAAAATTATTTTTAAAAACAATAACTTTTAACATTTTTTCAACTAAAATGTTATATTTTGTGTCATTATAATGATCCTGTTACCTTATTTAAAGCAAGTTTACAAACTCCCGGGAACTTATGGACGCCGGGAATTGAAGAGGCATCTTGCCTTTTTCCGACGGTAACATTTAGCCTGCCGTCCTAATCGACTTGAAAATAGGCTGTACGTTATGTTTATTAAACATCCGACCATGTTTGTCAGTAGTCCTATGGACGTGTTACATGTAAGCGCATTTACTTCTTACTTCAGCTTGCCTGCGATTAGGGTCGACTTCAGTTTTTTCAGGAGATTTGTTGCTGGTTTGCCGTAACTGCCTTGCCAATGCTCGCCTGATTTCTGTGAAGGTGTATTCAAAACGTTTACGAAAGAATCTATTTAATTTATTAGTTTAGGTGGTGTGTAAGCAATTCGTTTTGTCACGTAACTAAATAAACAAAATGAAATTGTTGTAGTACCAGTTAGTTAGTTCTGATATATTTTTTATTGTAGCTTACATTCTTACAATAACTTGTTACAAGAACGTGATGTTATACAATATAATACTTTATACATTGCGTTAGTATGATCATTAATAGTTACAGTATGTTATGAAATTAAGCAGATGATAAGTTCGATGTCAGTAAATGAAAAGGAATAAACTTGGCTTTATTAAAGTTAGTTATTATGGCTTGTAGTTGCCATAAACATTAACCGCGGTTGATGCTGCAATACAAACGCGAGCATACTAACAAATATTACAGGACAGTGATAATACGTTAATATTATTATCAATTATTAGATAAATCATAATAAACATACAATTTGTTGCAGTTGGCTATATATAGCTCCGCACGATGATTTTGTCCATGTACTTGATGACTGTACGGACAATCCTGTTGCAGTTCCTATATTGTGGGATTTTCTACAGTAAGTGTTGTCATGTAATGTCTACTTGCATGTCTATAGTGTGTTTTTATCCAGGCTGTTATTTTTGTGTCGTATTTGCTTGGTACAAATGTTAAACCGATTACCATAGACTAAAATGCTTTCTGTTATCTACAGACTTTGTGTTTATGTTGCAGGGAACATTTGGATTACTTTACCACTACTCTTCGCGATAACTTTGTGCGCGTAATGAATATTATTACATATACTTTTGTATCAGAAGTCACCCTACAACAGGTAAAACATAATTATAGTAACTTTTATAACATTTTAAAGATTTTAATTTCACTCATTTAGAAAATTATTGTGCGTGTTTGGTTAAAATTAATTTTTCTATTTTCAAGTGTTGCAAATTACTCTGTGATATATATATTTTTTTTCAATTACGTATGTATTTGCATAATACTTATTATTATTATTATTATTATTATTATTATTATTATTATTATTATTATTATTACTATTTTATTATAACAAAAAGTTTTGTTTCTTAAAAATTTGTTAATATTATTTTCACTACGGGACAAATGTTATACTAAAGTTGCAACTAATTTTTTACAATATTTTATGTGATTTCTTGTTATAGTAACAAAAATGATTAATCCTGAATTGTCTTATTATAATTAAATAATGCAAATATTATCAATTTCTGCTACATATATTAATTTATGATAAACATGTGCTACCTTGATTGCTATCTAGAACACGGTAATTAGTACTGTACAAAATAATATTTTGTTCGGTAACGCAGAAAGAGCTGTTACAGAAAATAGAATTTTTAAGTTTCAAATTTAGACTTTAAATTTATTTAAGCTATGTTGACTATTTCTTTGTATGTTATTCTAGGTGACACCGTTCCTAGAAAAAATCCCAGTAGACATATTAGGACCAGATGACAGAGAAAGTATAGTAAATGCCATAAAAGAAAGGATAGCCCTAAGGAAAAAATATTACGTTCCTCTAAAAACATGGTTTGAGAACGCTGTGGATACAATTTGAGAAACATACAAATTTTGTACTAATATTAATGTTAATAATAATTTAGATGCAAAAAGTACTTGACCACATTTATTAAATGAATTCCAATTCCAATTCCAATTCTACAATAAAATTTTCATCCATAAGTTAGAATGCAAATATTAGGCATACAAAGTCGGTTGTGGTTCAAAATGTACAAAGAGGAATAAATTTTAGTGTGTTCTAGCAACCTATAAGAGCAAAATGTTACACTGTAATTAGACTTACAGTAATATTCCTCAAGTAGTGGTGTAATATTATCTATGCTCGTGAATGAAAATTATAACAGCAATTCTTTCTGATAGAAAAACTATTAAAAAATCATTTCAAGTAATCAGTTTAGACAAATGCGGTATAATAGGAAAATGTGAAATTAAACTTAGGACTTGTAAATCATACGTTTTTAAAATTTAAGCCTTTGTGTTTACAAATTCTTTATAAAAAGCTGATTCTACAACTGTTTCTTTTCCTGTCACAATATGGATTGTAAATGTCGTATTTCTCTTAATAATGTTTTTATTATAATAAATATGTTGAATTTCTTTGCAAACAAATGTTGTATTATCCTTAAGCTTAGATTAATTAAGTAAAGATAATATGCTCTTTATTTTATATATATATATATATATATATTCAATAACTTTCTGCTACAGTCCGTTTCTTGATGTATATAATACATTTAATATTTATAAATAAATTTACTTCAAGATATACCATTTTTTCCCTTATTAGGAACATGTTTCGTGTACCATCTTGTACCCATCCTCAGCCTTCCGGTTTTTGTGTCTGGTGAAGTACATATGTGTTGTTGGTTGACTATTATTATAGTGGCTTCCTGTTGCCTTCTGGTACTTCAAATTGGTTTTAATGTGTGTGATTGTGGTGTATGTGTTTGTTTTTGTGTATTTTCGATGTTGAGTGCTTTGAATATTGTGTCATGTTTCTATTGATTTGTATTCGTTCAGGTATTAGTTTCTTTTGTGTATTATGTTTGTATATTTGTAAATTTTCCCAAATTTTCATTATGGTGCCTTTGTGTGGTATATGTTTCATTAGTGTTACATTGGTTGTGTCTGGGAATTCATGTCCTGTGTATATTGCATGTGTGGCTAAATTGGATTTATATAGTTCTGGTTTTTGTATGCGTTTACATGTTCAAAATAACGTTTTTTCACCTGTTTTTTTGTTTGTCCTATGTAAAATCACATGATCTAAATGGCATATGGATAAGATATGTAGATGATGGGCTATATGTATCAAATAACAAAAACACAAATGCAGAGAACATACTGAAACAAATCAATAATATACATCCTAAAATACAATTGACAGAAGAAAAAGAAAAACATAACAAAATCAACTATTTATACATAACCATCACAAGGTACAACAACCACATACATAGGGGGACACAAAAGTAACGAGAATTTTTCTCTGGCAGTTGGTAGAACGCTAGTTCCGACATCTCCCGCTAGGTGCCTTTACTAGACACCATTTTGTATCAGTTGCCCTAGCGGCATTGTTGTGGAAACATTAGCGCGGCAGTGTGACTATTTTTGTTAGCGCTGTTTCACGTTTTCGGCGATTTTTCAAAGGCAGAAATTAAATACCAACGGGTTAACATCAGGTTCTGTTTCCTGCTGGGAAATCAGCAGCAAAAACTGTACAATAAAACTCGTACAATATGCAATATATATTGAACACCAACTTCTACTAACATCATTATACCCAACCATTCTGACCACCCACCACTACATAAAATGGCAGCATTCTATTCGCTATTTAACAGAATGTACAAAATTCCCCTAAACAAACAAGAAACTAACAAAGAAAGAAATATAATATTCCAAATTGGTTATGAAAATGGATACAATAAAAATACTGTAAACAAAATAGAAATAAAATCAAATATAAAATGAAAACTAAACAATTAAGAATTAATCAAAATGAACAACACATAAATAATAACAACAACAAAAAATGGCCACATTCACATACATAAATAATAAAATGACAAAACTAACAAAACTATTTAAAAACACAGATATAAAAATAGCATACAAAACTAATAAAAATAATTTACAAAAACTGAATAGCCCACACAACAAAGATAATACAACAACTAACGGTATATACAATTTGAATGCCAAGATTGCAATAAATATTACATAGTACAAACAAAAAACAGCTGAAAAAACTTTATTTTGAACACCTAAACGCATACAAAAAACCAGAAATATATAAATCCAATTTAGCCACACGTGCAATATACACAGGACATGAATTCCCAGACATAACCAATGTAACACTAATAAAACATATACCACACAAAGGCACCATAATGAACATTTGGGAAAATTTACAAATATTGTAATATAATATAAACATATTAAGGCGATTAATGTAAATAATCCACCATCATAATATGCCAATTATGTGCAAGCTAATTACGATCCAGGTAGAAGGCGATACTACCAGCGAAGAAACAGTTTCAGTGGAGACAGAGGAAGTATAAGAGGAGGACGGTGGAGGAGTAGCAGCATTGAGGGCGACAGCCGCAACAGCGACTACCGACCTCAAGTACACTTCGTTCCGGATCAGGAACCAGACCATCATGGAGGACGTACAACAACGGACGATAGGAATCAAGTAGATAATCAAGACAGGCGCCAAGAGGAGAGGACCAGCTCTTTAAACTCCTCGCGGCAGTGAGAAATTATGACAACATAAACCCCTCGCTGAAACCACTCTATTGGGTATGATTACGGCACCAGTCCAAATAAAATCACCATATTGTACAACCATTACCTGAAAAATATAAGGCAGGAATTGTTAGAAGAAGAAGTAACCGATCACCATCAACACACCCACGATATCGTGTACGTGACAGCTGAAATTAATGAAGTAACTGTCACCTTAATGATCGATACCGGAGCCAACGTTTCCCTAATGGATAGCACCGAGCTCAATCGTATTCAGGAGGAAAGCAGGGTTAGCATACCGACGTTACCGGTGACCAACATTATCCTGATAGGAGCTACGGGACGACAAAATAAATCGGTGAAAAAGCAGGTTAGGTTAGAAGTTACCAGGCAAGGTGTGAAAATACCGATGATATTTTTAATAGCCACGGGTTTGCCATTCCGTAGTTTGATCGGCTGCGACATTTTACGTAGGTACTCAGCCGTAATTGATTTAAGTATGGACAAATTAACTTTGAGAATGTCGGACACAGATTGGATTGCAGACATTGTAGGAAACAGAGAAGTTCCCCCAGAGAGAACTGTATACCACATCCAAAGAACAACCAACCCTAGATACCAATCATCCAGGCATGAGCTGGAGTACAACAACAATAACAATAATTTATGGGAAGAAAAGATTAGAGAGATAAGACAGTTCCAGTCAACCAACAGAACTAAAACACCAAGTCCAGGCCAACTCGAGAGACTAATAACCATATATGATAAATATAGACACGTATTTTCAGACCTCCCAGGAAAGGTTAAAAATTATCAATGTATATTAAATTTCAAAGAACCTGTTAACTTTAACCGCAAATCTTACCCCATTGCATACTCCCTTAAGGAGGCGGTTCGATCCGAAATCAATCAGCTGTTGAAGGACGATATAATAGAACACAGCCAGTCCCCTTATACCAGCCCTATAGTAGCAATTAAAAAGAAAAACGGTAAGGTGAGGCTCTGTTTAGATGCACGAGAAATAAACAAACACCTAGTTAATAACCGGACATCTCCGGGTGAAATTGAGGAGATTCTAAAGAAGTTCCATGGTGTGCAATACATAAGCTCATGGGATACGGTCTGCGGGTATTGGCAGGTCGAGCTGCATCCCAACAGTCGAAAATATGTTGCTTTTATATTTGAGGGACGCAACTATCACTTTAAGAGGTTGCCTTTCGGGCTAATAAATTCAGTAGCCATATTCATACAATGCATGGACCAGGTGTTAGGACAGGAAGCACTTAAATTCACTACAGTCTACGTGGACGACCTGTTAATAACATCCACTAACTGGGAAGAACATTGTCAAAGGGTAGACCATGTGCTAGGCAAACTGTCAGAAAATCATATTACTTTAAAGTTGGAAAAATCCCAACTTATTGCGAAGGAGGTACAGTTTTTAGGATTCCAACTAACCGAATTAGGAATAACTCCATCAACAGAAAAAATCGAAGCCATACAGAAGTTCCCCACTCCCACGAATAAAAAACAGTTACAATCTTTTTTAGGGTTGTGCAACTATTATCGAAAATTTCAGAACAATTATTCGGAACTAACAACCAGATTGTCCCCGCAATTATCATCGAAGGATAAATGGACATGGGGTCCTACACAGGAAGGTATATTTCAACAGATCAAAACAAAAATTTTAGAGACGGTAATATTACACCATCCAGACTTTGATAAACCTTTTTACTTGAATTGTGATGCCAGTGACATCAGTTTAGGCTCCACCCTGTACCAGGAAGACGACGATGGAAACCATCTTGTAATAAGCTTCGCGAGCCGGACTTTGAATAAGTGTGAAAGAAACTACAATGTCACGGAAAAAGAACTCCTAAGCGTAGTATTTGCATGTAGTAAATTCCGCACCTACATATTAGGATATTCGGTTACTGTAAGGACAGATCACAAATCCATATCCTTTTTAAAGAACTGCAAATTAAGCCATGGGCGGTTAGCAAGGTGGACATTGGTCCTACAAGAGTACAACATTAATTGGGAGTACGTCCCCGGCAAAAAGAATATAGCCGCCGACGTGCTATCACGAGTAAACATTACAAATCAAACTTATGAAGGTGAAAAGGAAACACTAGCCAAAATTTACAACATATTGAAAAGCCGTACAGAGTTGGAAGACATTATTAAAGAGGTAGAGTTACATCAAAGACAAGATAATAAACTGGCACAAATTTTCCAAAGGTTGGATAATCAAGATGTAAGAATCACCCATTATTACTGTGTAGTTAATAATATATTGTTTGTTAAAACTAAGTATCACGATAATGATTGGAAGTTAATAATACCTAAAACAATAGAGAAGGAAATAATTACAGATTATCATGTTCGTTATGGGCACATGGGTGCTGTTAAAGTGATCAAGGCGTTGGAAGAACACATGTATATAAAAGACATAAATAGAAGGGTAAGGGAATGCATTAGAAATTGTCAGATATGCCAGATGGTGAAATGCACAAATGAAAGGAAGGAGGGACAAATGATTCCCATAACATCTTCGGCGAAACTGGAGAAAGTTTTTGTAGACATCTGTGGCCCGTTCCCCAGAAGTGGAGGTCGACACCAGTACAAATATTTATTAATTATCTTCGACCATTACACTAAATATATAAAACTATACCCTATGAATCGAGCAACCACCCACAAGATACTCAACATAATAATACAGGATTATATACCTGAGGTAGGCTGTCCGAAAACCATAATCACAGACCACGGTACACAATTTAAAGGACGGAGATGGAAGGACACACTACTAGAACATGGAATAAAAACATACAAAACTGCAGTGTACCATCCCAGTAGTAATCCCTCAGAAAGAGTGTTAAGAGAGGTTGGACGGATTCTTAGGACTTATTGTGCAAATCAACAAAGACAGTGGAGTGGGTACATCCCAGCTGCGGAAGATTTTATCAATTTAGCGTACCACCAATCAATTGACACCACCCCATACAATGCCATGTTCGAAAAACCTCCACCCAGAGAGATCAGTGACCTGATTAAGTTCCCTCAGAGTCTAGAATATCAATTTAATAGAATCCAATACCACGAAAACATCATGGAAAAGTTGGAACAACGTAGAAAAAAGTATAAACAGCAAGCGCCGACCCGGATAATAAAGTATCAAATAGGAGACCAGGTACTATTGAGAAATAGGGAGCTGCCCAGCACAATGGAGGGTATCACCAAGAAACTGCTTGTATTATACATCGGCCCATATACTATCACAAAAGACCATGAAAACAATACCTATGAAATCACTGACATTATAAATAAAAAGGTTAAAGGTACATACAATCAAACGTCATTGAAAAAATACTATAATTAAAGAAATTGATTAGGATAAGTAATTACAGCGTGCCAAATATCCCAAAAATGTAATACTAGAAACTGATATGGGAAAAGACACCAGTGTAACGTAATCATCCCCAATAATGCACCCAATAGAGTGGAAAAGCACAAAATAACCCCATGTATGTAAACCATAAAAATGATTACTATTAAGAGCAAATAAAATATAATGGTAGGCGACATTTATCATCCGAATATTTAGAGTATAAAAGAAAAAATATGTTTTAAAAATTATTACTATAAACGGACTCATTTAGTGGTTAAAAGAATCACATATTAGGCCCAAATGATTGAAGGTAACTAATTGACTATAACAAATCTATTTGTCCTATTGAGTTACAAAAGTGTGTAGGATTAAGATACAAGCCAAACTATTTGTTACTTGTTAAAAAGGAACCAGATCTATCACACCAGAGGATAGAAAGATATGTATTGAAAACTAAATGATTTAATGAGAAAGAAGACATCTGTTCTGTCATAGAGAGCCAGAAGTAGCATATTACTAGAATTACTATGCTATGCTTAAAGAGAAAAAAAGGGAAAAGTATTTATCCAAATGAATATTATATGTAACTAAATGTTTATCAAATGATTATTGGGTACCTCTTATGAAACTAATATATTATATAAAACCATCCAGAATAAAGGTTCACCCAACTAACCTTTGAAGGAGTAGAGAGGCAGAAGATCAAAGAGAGTATAAAGAAAGAAGGATATTATTATGGAAATTAAAGAGAGAGAAAAAATGTTTATTAAACGAACCATGTAACCCCAAGAATGTCTATAAAATTAGATATTAGTATGTTATTGTATTGTCACATTAAAATAGTAATTACCAAATATTGTATACTCCATAAATGAGAATTAAAATCATCCAGAATAAAGTTTCACCCAACTAACCTTTGAAGGAGTAGAGAGGCAGAAGATCAAAGAGTATAAAGAAAGAAGGATATTATTATGGAAAGTAGAGAGAGAAAAAAAAAGTTTATTATTTGAACCACATAACCCCAAGAATGTCTATAAAATTAGATATCAGTATGTTATTATATTGTCACATTAAATTGTAATTATCGAATATTGTATATTATGTAAAATCATCCAGAATAAGTGAAAACCACCATTACTTGAATGAGTAGAGAAGAAGAATAACAAAGTGAGTTAATTGTAAAGATAGCTATTGTTATAATGGAATGAAAAGAGAAAAATGTTTATTAATTATCAAATATTGTACATCACCAGATATGTCAGAGAACATCTAACAAAAAACCAGTCAGTATATGAATAGTGTAGATCCTGATAATTCAGGATAAGTATAAATGATTAAGAAAAAAAAAACTTGTAAACTAATGTGAGAATAAAATATTGTAGACTCTATATGTGAAAACCAACTGCATAAGTATATAAGCAGCAAAATAAGTGTGTAATCTTAAGAATACTCAAGTGAACCAAAGCAAATTGTCAACTAGTATAAACAGTAACAATACGGCTGATAAAAAGCATCGCTGAGAATGTCAAGTCTGAAAAGAAATAATTACCTGTAAAAAAGAAAGCATGTTAACAAGTATAAAGATGGAAATGTGATACAAATGAAAACCTCTGATACCTTGAATATTATATTAAAGATATTATATTATTGAAAATGAATGATATGTGTTATATTTTATGAGTTGTGATAGTGCAACTATTGCCTGGTGCAATGTTTATTTTTTTTCTCAGACAGAGAAGAGTAATGCCTCTGAATCTGAGTATGTGTATTGAGGAACGGCAGAGAATGTAAGCCACAGTGAGCGACTCTGATTCCGAACCCACTACAAAAGTTAGGGAGTTATATTGTATTAATGTATCAAGGACTATTATGAAAGAATCTGTGAGGTATAAATTGTAATAACCATTAAGATAATCACGAATGTAAAGATATGTAATAAGAAAGAAGAATGTGAATAAGACAGGAAATTGTTAATTTAAGAAATATGACCTATTGTAATTAAATGACTTAAAAACTAAGCGACTTGAAAATACTAGTAAGTTAAGAATTATACCACTAGACAAAAAAATCAAGCTAGAGTAGCACACTAATAGTATGTTAAAAAATCAAAGAGTACAAGAAAAAAAAACCATAGAAATATACTAAGAAACTGACATGAAATGATAATTTTATAAAAAATAAATTTTTTCTCAAATGATCAATTTTGAGGAGGGAGTATATGTAACATAACAAAATGTTACCTAACCTAAACGTATACTATCAGGTTTAGTAAGTACATAACAATAATGTAAATAGGGAATATAGTGATAAGAATAACCAAGAAGAGAGAAATCATGGAAAAGGAAAGAAGTAGAAGTGCCACAAGGAACAGTAAACCCAAATACTGTTTGACACTACAACCAGACAATGACTAACACAAACTGATGGACAGAGTAAATGTACTTTAAGCTGTCAAGCGAGTCAGTAGATAATGTAAACCGAATATGATATGTTAATAAAAAATGAGCCAATCAGAATCTGAATAATGTGAAATTAGAATCAGCATTTGGCTGGATATTAATTAAATATGATTAGTAATTATTAACGCCAAAAAACTAAAATTGGCAATGACCACAAAATGAGAACGAACTATATTTCAATCTCAAATATGCCTATGACGAGAAAGAAAAAACATTTGTAAGAGGGAGTCTTATACGAATAAGGTACCTCAACAAATTACCGAAGTATGAAACAATAAATGTTGTTAAGGCAAAATTCCTGTATAAACGGTATGCCTTAACAAGGCCTAGACCAAACAATAATCAGCGAGGTGATTATTGGGAGGTAACACGAGTGTAAATTAAATGCACGGAACAATTGTTATGCTCAAACATAGCAAAAAACCATTATTAAAATAATGTATTTAATAATTCAATTATTAGTAAGTAGAATAGAGCGAGTTAGTGTAAAACGAAATGTCATAGTAATAAGAATCGTTCATTACCATGTATTAAGTTAAGGTTTATCCATAATGTTCTGTAAAATGTCAGTACAGAGTTAATAGTGTTCTCACATAAACGTTTGAGTAATAAAATGCTATGTGAACACAAACAATATTAATCAAAGTGTAAAATCGTCGATTCAGGTAAACAGACGACAGTGCGGAGTAGTGTACCTGAACATTGTTTATGTAGCAATGTCAGTAAAAGTGAAGTTAACTCGGTATCAAGTGATATCAAATTAAAGAGGACAAAATGATCTTTAATTTGATGGTAATATCGCTCCAATCGCAACTGTATTAAGTGCGTGAAAGGTGTTAGCATCATTTACGAAATATGCATCAGAAATCTGGATACTAATAACAACAATATCGACAAGCTGTCAATCATTTCCGAGCTTGGCGGTTGGAAACCGTTATTAACGGCCCAAATGACAATACGTCATATTCATCACACCTGCAAGAGCCAATCACAAAATTAGTTAGTAATTAACATTTTTGCCTAAGGCCGATCGAAGAGGAGGGTATATAAGAGAATGTAACCGATTCTCGACAGACACTTATCAACTTCATACAGTGCAGAACGTGTGCCCGCCGTCTCAACATTTTTAATAACCGATAGCGTCATCTCCAGAACACATCAAAGGAAACCATTCGACAATAACCTACAATTACTTCAAATTATTCTACAGAAAACAATAGTGATTATGTGCAGTATTATTTCATTTTTGTGCGGGAAAATAATGAACAGAAGCAATTAAATAATGTTATTTATGATCCATTAAGTTAGAAGCGGATCGGAATTCTCTGTTCTTGTGCGTGTGCAGTGAATAATGATAATCATTATAATCCGATTACCAAGGTGCTAAATGAGTTTTAATTAAATAATTAAAACCAAAAGGTAACAGTGTAACCATTATTTCATTTTTTCTACGAGCGCTATAACCTGTACGTTTTTATACACTGATCTGTACTGACGCAAAACACAGAAACATTTCAATATTACACCATGTCTCAATTTATTTGATAAATTTGTTATTATTAATTAAGCTGAATGTTAGTTGTAAGTGTTCTCAATTTATAAACTTTGTAAATCAGAAATCAAGCGTGACGAACGCACAACCTATCAAATAGGTTACTTTTATTTGTTTACTTTACAAAAGTAACGTCAAAACATGATTAATCATTATCATATCAGAAAATCAATAGCTATTGTGTAGGCATAACTTTCTTTTTTGTGTCTCAAAGAACTCATATCTGAGATTTTAATAATATTAATGTTAAAGTTAAAGAATGTCTGGACTTAGCCAGATTTAATTTTCATGCTTTGAGCAAGCCTTATAGGATATATAATAACTTATTTACAATTGTACTTCATTGTATATTTTAACTATATTAGTTTGAATTTCTCTATCAAGGGTATAAATAAACCCCATTATTAACAGAATAACTCGACTTAATTTATTTCTAACAGATAGTTAAATATTTTATTCAGAAAGCTCAAACAACCTTCAGTTGTAATTAAATATTTTGGAATAGCATTGCTATAAAGGTATTAAACAATTATTATAAATTTTTTGAATCAGTAATTGATTCTATTCTTGGGTTTTACACGAGATTTCCCCAAAATAAATCCGTGTGGCGCCCACAATCGAACAAGGCAACTTAACCTTGCAACTAAAGTGAGTTGGTGTTTGTGAATTAAGTTGACAGCTTATTGAACTTCTAGAAAACACGACCAGGTACGTGAAAGCATATTATATCTATTCTATTGTCCAGACATTACTAGACGTAACGTACTTAGACTAATCTCGACCAGGAGGAGAAGTTTCACAGCCAGTATCAACAAGACGATCATCATCATCAAGCGACCAACTGATATACTTTACTTTTAAAATTAAACGAAAGTAATATTTAAATATTATCAACACAACTATTTTATTGTTTTATCAAAGGGAATTCTTTTCAGACAAATATAATTATACAGTTGTAAACACACTTTGTGTAACCTCGAATGTTACATTTTAAAATCGCTTTACAAAATTAGTAACCTTCAACAACAACAAATTCAAAATAACATTTCAAACATAAACATAATTTTAAATAACAACCGCAAATCTTTTATTGTATTACAAATACGACGCATACACCGTGTGGCAGAAATTAATAAATAAACACACGACACGTTTTTATTTTATTACAAATTGACGAACCCAACGCGGGGCAGAAAGGAAGGAAACTTAAATCATTATATTAAATCAACATTCATTAATTTGTATTACAAATTGGCGCACCAACTAGTGTGGCTTAAAAAATATTAAATAAAAATATTTTTTATATTGATAAACAGCCCGGTAGACACAAAAAATAAACATGCCACACACTCACCAATATGATACGAGATATAAGGACAGTCGGGTAGGAGAAGGACAGCTAGATACGGAGACATACGAAGCGCAACCCACAGACGAGATGGAAGTCATTACCATAAATAATATAGAAACTCGTACTGAAGAAATACCCCAGGTAGAACCGGAAGTAGAAGTGAGAGTCGACAACCAACCCAAACAACAGGAACAGACTTCACAAGTCGGGATGGCGGACTTCCAAGAATGGATGATGAGAGTCATGATGGAATTAAAGGAAGACGGTAAGAAATCCCAGGCAGAGAATCAGAAAAAGATGGAAGAAACCTTGAATAAAAATCACGAGTCGTTAAAAGAAGATAGTAGGAAATCACGGGCGGAGAATCAGAAGAATATCGAATTATTAAATAAAAATATAGAATCCATGAAAGAAGACTTGAATAAAAAGATTGACAGTACCCACAAATCCATGGACATGCTGAACAGGAAAATAGATGACAACAGTAGAGCCATCAGAGAAGAATTGAACGCCACCTTATCTGAATTTAGCAGGAGGATGGAAGAAGGTAATGAGAAAATTAACACCAGAATAGACGTGGAGATAACGGTTGTGAGGGAAGAAATAATAGAAGTAAACAAAAGGTGCGAACAGCAAGACCAGGATTTGAAGCGAACTAGGGAAGAGGTCGACGGGAGGATCGACACCATAGAGGAGGTGACTGAAGCACGAATAGAATCCTTGAAAAGAATGAGTCAAGAGGAGATTAAGCGAGTAAGGACGGACGTAGGTGAGCGCTGTGAAGAGGTAAGTACATCAGTAGACGCGGTAAGGAATTTAACCGTTGCTAATCGAGAAAGAATCGAGGAACTGAGACAACAAGAAATTGTACAGATGCTGGAGGAGATTGAAGTTATTCGCAACCGTCCTATTCAAGGTCAGTATCTGCTACCAAATGACAACCGCGACGCGATTAATTTTAAAAACTATCGAAGAAACCCTATCGAATTCTTAGCACGTGTTGAAGAAAACTTGGCACGAATCCGAGAGACCAGATGGAACAACATAAGAAGCTTGATAGACGAGTACTTCAAAGAAATATATGATAATTGGTGGACTGCAACGCGCCACGAAGTCAACAGTTACGAGGAATTCAAGACTCAATTCCGCGCGAAATATTGGTCAGAGGCCACACAAAACATAGTACGCGATCATATATGCCACGGTAAATACGATGCGAGCAGAGGAGGAACGATGACTTCCTACTTTCTGGGTCAGGTGAGTCTAGCACGAAATTTAGAAACAAAAATACCTGAAGAATGTCTCGTTACAAATCTGTCTTACCACTTTGAGGAGGGTGTCGCTAAGGCACGTCAGTGGGGGCAAATTAAAACTATAGCAGCTATGTCCGCATTGCTCGAGGATCAGGAACATGAAGGATATTACCGAAGGAGTCGTCGGAGGAATGACCATTTTAATAATATGGGCGGTAACATAAACAACAATAATAATAACAACTCCATAAATTACCGAAGTAATTTTAATAGTAATAACCAGTCAAACCAAAATTATAACAACAATAATAATAATAACAATAACAATAGGCCGAATAACCAAAGTAGTAACAATAATAATAATAACGGTGGCCATAATAATAATAATAATAACAACCGGCGACCCAATTATAATAATAATACCAACCGACCACCAAACCAAGGCGGGAATAATCCACCATCGCAATATCGCCTTCTATTTACATTATTGTTATGTACTTATTAAACCTGATAGTATACGTTTAGGTTAGGTAACATTTTGTTATGTTACAATATACAAACATAAACACAAAACAAACTAATACCTGAACAAATACAAATCAATACAAAACATGACACAATATTCAAAGCACTCAACATCGAAAATACACAAAAACTAACACATACACCACAGTCACAAACAATAAAACCAATTTGAAGTACCAGAACCCAACAGGAAGCCACAATAATAATAGTCAACCAACGACACATATGTACTTCACCAGACACAAAAACCGGAAGGCTGAGGATGGGTACAAGATGGTACCCGTAACATGTTCCTAATAAAGAAAAAAATGGTATATCTTGAAGTAAATTTATTTATAAATATTAAATGTAATATATATATATATATATTTCAATCACTTTCTGCTACAGTCCGTTTCTTGATGTATATAATACTTTAATTTATAACTAAATTTACCTCAAGATATACTTTTTTCCCAATTAGGCCTAATTGGGAAAAAAGTATATCTTGAGATAAATTTAGTTATAAATTAAAGTAATATATATATATATACATACATACATTTTTCTATCATTTTGGAGTCTTTTCAAAATGTATACGTTTTGGCGTCTACTCGAAAACGAAGAGTATATTGAAATTTTATTATAACATTACTTTATTGTGATTATGTTATTTATGTTTTGCGTTTTATATTTCAATATACTCTTAATATAAGAAAATAATTTTTGTTGTACAAAACGCTGTCATTATGGCATCTTTTCATAATTACGACAATAGAGCGTCTTTTCAATTTCCCGACAATTAGGCGTCTGAAATGTATACTTTTTTAGAATTGTCGCGGGTTTTGCTTCCAGCGACGTTGCCAGTTTTCAACCCCGGGTATTGCACAGTTTACGTTGACGCTTATTTGTTTGTATGAAAAAGTGACTAACGGTAGGCGAATGACCATTATTCTTTTCCTTTGTTCACGGGCCAACTTTACATCATAATTTTAACTAAATATTTATCAACAATTTTTAAACTTCACTATCCAACTCTATTAACCGTGGTAATAAAATTATTGTGTTTTACGAAGCAGCCAAAGTAGCGTACTGGCTTTTCGAATTATGTAAAAATTGACTAATTCTCGTCGGATTAACTAACGGAATTAACGGGCACGTTAATATTTTCTCACATGCATCGATACCGGGTGATAATGTAACACTTTGATCTCATTTACTAGAGAAATTTCCTATGCATATTGGCAGTCAAAAATAATAAATGTAATACCAAACGTTATGAACTTATAATATAAATGATATCATCAGTTATATTTTTTGTCAGTGTTCATGATTATGCATACAGTATTTTGAAGTAATGCTATAAAACATTTATTTGTACCAATTTTGCGGTTAACAAAATTTTATAATTTTAGTTTATAGTTCTGTAGTTCTTAATAGTCTATAGTTCTGTTTGGGATTGAGATTGGTAAGTAGATAGATAGACAGACAGATAGATATGTAGACAGATAGGTAGGGAGAGGGACACAGAGGGAGAGAGAGGTAGTAAAATGATAAAAGTGCGTAAGTAAGAGAGTAAGAGAGGAGGAGAGAGAGGATTAATAGTGTGGGGGAGAGAACTAATTGGGAGTCAAGAGTCAGAAACACAAACAAACAAAGAAAGCTACTCTATTTATTTTTTTGGTAATAAAAGTTCTATTTTTATTAGTAAGAGAATAAAGAAAGGGAAGAAAAGAGAGAGCGAGAGAAGGAAGGAGAGTGACCACAACTGTGCAAACATGTACATAATAATAATTACTTCTTGTGTTAGAGATAGATGGAGAGATGGGAGACAGAGGTTTGTGAGGTAGCATAAAATTTAAATTAACTTTTCATAATATTAGTTCTATTTGTATTAGAAATAATAGCAAGATGTTGCGAGAAGCAGGCAGGGAGAGAGAGAGAGAGAGAGAGAGAGAGAGAGAGAGAGAGAGAGCGAGGGAGGAGAGAGACGATATTAAAATATTTCGGGTTGAGGGTACTAGAAGTCGTCGGATACCTGCACGTTTTGTAAAGCCAGGAAAAGATTATTTTATGATACTGTTCATTGACATATCTATTGTTATTATAGGCTTGAGGTTTCTCCACGGATTATAAAAGTAGTGGCTACATCCAGTGGCTTGAGACATTTTTTACAGAGAATGCTCACGGCCGCTAATAAATCGAGAAATGCTGATACTTATTTCAACAACAATTGCTTCACTTACTAAAAGCGGTCAGTAAGGCCTTGTCGTTTTTCACATCTATGTTAATATCTTTACATCCCTTTTAATTTTATTTATTTTTTAGATTTTGCCTAATTCACTTGTATTTTAGCTAAATTTATTTACAAAAAATTACTGTATATTCAATTTAGAAATTGTGTGTAAAATAATGAACAACAGCTAAAAAAATCATTAAACAATTTTTCTACAGAAAAACATTTCAAATATATTCTATTAAATATGTCTGAAATGTACTAACAGACATTCTGCCGACTCTTCTCCGTATACACGCTTCATTTTGAAGCATTAGTTCGTAATCGTTTGGGTGTGAAAGCAAAATTGCGAGGACATACAAAATAAAGCGAACGATTCACAGGAAAATGTATAACAGGTACATTTGGGCAGTGGCGCACCCAGGAGGGTTTTGGGGGTTAGAACCTACCGAAAATATGGAAAAATGTTTGTAGTCAACGAATGTACAAATAGTAAGGCTGTAGTAATAAGCTAAACTAAAATACAGCGTAGGTAAGCTTACCAGACACGAATAAACTGTTCTCATGATATGTAATTGTGTTCGTACTTTTCAAAAACACCGGTTTTCATCAAAAGCATAGAGTTTACTTTATTGCTATATTTTCCGGACGGAGAGTGAAATGGATCAATCTGGGTCGCCTGTCGACTTCAGTGCAAAGGAAAGTTATACATAGTCAAAGTCGGAAAATAATTTATAACGTGTAGGCCTACCAGTTTATTAAATCGGAAGATAAGGATATATCAGAAAGAAAGTTACAGGAACGGGAAGCTCAGGCGTGCGGCGTGTCTATAAATAGTGTTTCTAGAATTATTAAAGAAACATCATGGTATATGGGTGATATAAAACCTTTCAGGTCTCTCCATACAAATGTTCAACAAATGAAATAAAAACTTATCTAAACGATTTCGACAAGTCCACTATTCGACTAATTATTCACCAAAGTCAATCCATAGAAGGGTAAAGATTAACATTCAAAAGTAATTTAAACAATTTTAAAGAACAAATTAATTATAATGGTAGTGTTTCCAGTCTGAACCACATTATTCGTCAAATGGGATTTCGACGGAAACGTGCCAAAAGCAATAGGAAACTTTTAAATAGGAAAACGTGACATTGAAATCTTAAGAGTTGATATATAAGAACATTACAGCAATTCAGAGAAGAACGGTAGTCTATAGTATACACAGACGAAACTTTGGTTTTCACCGTTCAAAATCGGTTACAAAAATTTGGACAGACAATGACGAAAGTGCCTGAAAATTTCAATAAAAAATAAATTCACCTGCAACATCATTAACAAAAAGGTAGACATGATTATCTGGTTACTGAATCATGGGATTCCTTTAGTCGATTTATATTATAACATGAGCTCTGTTTAATAGTTAGGCTAAACAAAATAACCCAACATTTTTATTATTAGCGGGAGTCCTACAGTCTATGCCGCATCCCGCATTTCGATCGCCATGTCTCCCTATTTTTCCAGTCATCGTCTTCAATAGCTCGACCTCTCATGCTTTTCCTAATTCCTGTTTTCATTGTGTTGTCAGTCTTCCTTTTCTTCTCCTGTTTTGTGGAGTGTAAGTTAATGCTTTCTTTGGCCATGCTTCTCCTCCATCCTCATTACGTGACCATACCATAGCAACTGTCTGGATTCTATTCTTTCTGCTGTTGTAAATATGCGACCTGTTTTCCTTCTTATATCTTCATTTCTAACATGTTGCATTCTAGAAATATTACACGATCTTCTTAAGAAGTCCATTTCTACAGTTTCTATTATCTTTTTCTCTTTACCTGAAAGTTGCCAGCATTCGCAGCCATAAGTTAAAATGGGCTCCACAATGGTTGTGTAGATTGTCAGTTTAGGTTGAAGTTTCATTTTGTTCGAAGAAAGTAACGAGTTTAGCAAACGAATAGCCTTTATTCCCTGTTGTATCATATTTTTTATGTAATTCTTTGTTGTTCCATCTTCTGAAATAATAACCCAACATACAAAACTTTTAAAATAATCACTATTTCAGCAAACTATGGACACTCCATTTTACGACATCCATCCTATCACCCGGTTCTTAATCCTAGAACTGATTTTAGGCAACTGCGGAAAAGCATGTTAAAACAAAAAAAAGTTTATTTTCGTAGACAGTGTTATAAACTTAGCAAAAAAGGAATTTGAGTGTATTTATCTCACACGCTGGACATCAAAATGTGACCACGTCTTGAAAATTTAAAAGAGTATGTGAGATTGGACCAAAAAGTGTATAATGTAACAGATCGTTTCTAAATTAATAAGCGATGGGATAGCAGCAGTTTGAGTGATGATAACATGAAGGAAATTGACGTACTTATTACGGCAATAAGGAGTGGAAGAATTGACGTAATATTTTAATTGTTTGTAAGTAATTATATGCTATATTACTTAAATTGTTTTAGTATAATTTTTTCATTAATATTGTCTGCCCTGTTATTCATGGTTAGTTTACATCTGCTTGTTTTTAAAACACACACACACACACATACACACACACACATACACACACACACACACACACACACACACACACAGAGTCACAGTCATTTCACATTCGAGCCTCTTTTTGATGTTACTTATAGAAACAAATTAAGATGCCAGTGCAATGTTGACTGTATACTACTAACCTTTTTCCTAAATCGTAACATGTCTGATAACAAAGTGTTATATACTCCAAAATGTACAATGTTTGTTAATGTCTAGACTCGACTAGGAGATTAAGAGAAACACTGTAACAGACACAACATGACAAGTCACTGTTTATATAATAATTGCAGTACTAAACATTAAACATTAAACCTTTTATAACTCGGTGAAATCTTTGTATGGTCCCTCTGTTGTATCTATTGTTTGTTTCGTCTTATAAAACGTCCATTTGAATTGTTTGTCGTGTCGAAATAGAAATCAAAATCAAAACTTGTCACGTAATTGTCACGTGCTTGTACGTAGATTTGTCATTCAGGGAACAGTCTAATATTCAACTGTAGCCTTTCTATATTCACGTGTATTACATTGTTCCCGCCTTATCCCCTCTACAATAACCGCGACTGCTTCACGTCTGATTATTTTAACTATATTATTGTATTATTAATCAGTAAAGTCACCGTCTACTCATTAAGTAATTTATATTATTCAGTCAGCACATGCAAATTACTAAGCCTTGTGATTACGTGGTTTTACTCATGATTCCTACAAACATTGTGTGTTGATTCTTACCTGTGCAATATGTATGTGTAAGAAGGACTCTTTTCCAGCATTATAGGTGGCATTATAGATGGAAAATACATGAGTTAAGCAAGGATCATTTTTACTTGCACTTGCAGCATTGATTCCCAATAAGTTACGTGTTGTCGTTCCTCTAGGAAAAAGCATGCCCTGCTTGTTGAGAAAATAATGAGGAAAACCAAAACTGTGCACCTTGTTCGCAAGTTTTTAACCCCCCCTCGAAAAAATCCTGGGTGCCCCTCTGCATTTGTGTATGTATTGGTACTCGCGAGATGTAGCCGCGCTACGTATCTGCAACTATAGTTGTTCCTGGTTCTATATTATTTAAAATTACACGATTTAGTGTGTTTGCATCGCGTTTATCCACCACCTTTAGGAACCACTTCTTTATTCTCCTGTAAATTCCCCCAAGTACCCACCGAGTTTTGGTTATTCGGTCCCTGTTGTACTTCCTTCAAGTAAACGCACTTTCATCAATTTCAGTATCTCCCGGGCGGCCAAATTTTTAAGCTGGTATCCATCACCCAGACAGTAAGGATCTCCCTGAACTCGTTAATTAATTTTCGCGTAGTTTTCCTGTTTATGTCGAGCTTTTTTGAAATGACTGAAATTTGATATTTCAAAAACAAAGCGACTAACACCCAGAATAGGCCTCAGATAATGCAGGAACACACGCTTTTCCAAAAAAAGTGTCATCATGTATGTTTCTTGTAGCTCAGCAATTCCGTCTACCACATCCGAAGGTGACGTTTTTTTGTCCATTCACATTTTTTAACATATTACCATCACACTTTACACATTCTATTGAAAACGGAAAAAGATTTCAATCACAAACACATTTCCTGAAACCTTTTTTTTAATAAAACACCAAAAATTATTAACACTTTTGTATTACATTTAAGTAAGATATGGATGTGGACAACTCTGATGAATGAATGTTAAACAAAATTAAATAGATTTAAAGATATAAACATAGATGTTAATAACGACAAGGACTCACTGGCCGCTTTTAGTAAGTGAAGCAATAGTTGAAACAAGTAACAAAATTTCCCTTTATTATCATTTGAGTCATTCTCTGCATGAAAATATCGGGCTGCATGAAAAATGTCTCTCAAGCCACTTTTGGTAGCCATACACGTTTATAACCTTTGGAGAACCACATGCTATATAACAATAGACATGTCAGAGAACAGTATCATAAAATAACATTTTCGTTGATTTACAACCAGTGCAGGTATCCGGCGACTTCTAGTACCTTCAACCCAAATGTTTCTTTATAATACGAGTAATTATACAAGTAGTTATATAAGTGATAGGTAGGGAAAAAGACAGGTAGAAAGAGAGCAAAAGAGAAAAAGAGAGACAGGGATAGATAGAGAGAATAGTATAGATAGTGTATGTCAGTCTCAATTATCTCATGTTTTTTCGTTTCCCTTTGTTTTTAGTTTAAAGCGAAGGTCTTGTTTCATCGCAACTGTCACACAATCTCAGGGCACTTTATATTGTATAATACTTTATAATTTATAAAAAATGTGTTACATCGTATTATATTCGTTTATTTAAGTACTAAGTAGGTCTGTAATGTGAGCGCTGATGTTGCTTAGTATAAGTCTATGTAGGCCTACTTGTGCTTCGTATTAGGTTACTAATTAATGAAGGCTACATGTTCATAGTAGTTATGTTATATCTAATAATGCGTATTTTATCTTTGTTCTTGCACTACTTGATGGTCGTAGTGGGCACAGAAGAAACATCTGGAAATTCAGTATTCAATAAATGGTGGCCTAATAGCCCGCATGATAAATGTAACACTACAGTTAATAGGAGTCTTTCAGAATAATATGTGGAGGGACACGACTATCAAAACTCCTCAAGCTGGATTAAAAGCTAGGCTGGTAGTCCTAATAGGACTGAAGGACATGAATTTAAGAATGCTTCGGTTTGTGTTTTATTTGTACAAGCGACGAACAATTTCGTTTTTCGCCAGAAAAATTTTGCGAATTATAGTGATGGTATGGACGATCCAGAATTTGAACAATAGTGTAGAGACACCGTATCTTAAAAACAATTCTGTTCTTGTTATGAGCAATGTCTTGCTTCAATGTAAAGCAGTACCAACGACATCTTATAGGGGAAAGAGTATAAATTGGTTTGAGGCAAAAGGGATAAATTTTCCAGACGACGGCCTGAAGAATCAATTATTGCATTTATAGGAGACGTACAAGGACGTACAAATTCAGTGAGTATGATGATAATTTTACTTTACTTGAGATAGTTGTGTTACTGGTTATAATCAGAAACAGAATTATCACTGTCGTACACCACTACAGAAAAATTATTCCGATTAGCGCTTTCAAGCTTCTCAGCTCATCGTTAGATCGGAAATCCGTATCACTGTTGCTCACCACTATAGAAAAATTATTCCGATTAGCGCTTTCAAGCTTCTCAGCTCATCGTCAGATCGGAAATCCGTCAGATGAGCTGAGAAGCTTGAAAGCGCAAACCAGAATAATTTTTCTATAGTGGTGTGCAACAGTGATATTTCTGTTTGATAATTTAACTGACGAAAAAAAGTGTCTTGTGCGCTGGATTACTCCATCAATATCACTGTGAAGTCAACCCGATAGAATAAATTGGTACTGAGTACCGTAATGCAACCTGTAGGCAAGAATTATTCGTATAGCCTTTTTGCGTATATATTCTTCTTGTGCAATTTAAGCAATAAATTACTAACGTGAAGGTCATTGACATGAAGACATAGTCTAACAATTGTAACATACTTACAAAAATCATTGTAACACACATTTACTCATGTTGATGAACGCAACGCATTTGTTTTAATCATCTTTTAATACGCTCTTGATTAATAAAAATAAGTCCCAGCCTGACAGGTTTGCCTAAATTTTACATAATATGGTTTGTAGCATCTGCCATTTCGTTTTCCAAAATTGTATATCTTTGTTGACACTTCTCAAATCAAGACAAGTGACTTCATACCTCGTGCATCAAAACTGGTCCAGCCGTTTTAGTATTACAAGGGAACAAACTAACTAACGAACATAACAAACTAACAAACAAAATTGTTGTACAAAAGTAATTAAATATGGTTATTTAACAGAATACAAAATTCCTTAAATGATTATACCATACACATTATAAGATATAACATAACTAATATGAACATGCAGCCATCATTAGTAACCTAATACCGAAACACAGGTAAGAATTCATAGACTTAGGCCTATATCAAGTAACATCAATACTCTCATTACAGGCCTACGTAGTACTTAAATAAACGATTATAACGCAATGTAACACATTTGTTATAAATTATAAAGTACTCAAGTAAATATTATAAAATGTAATATAGTAGTTACCAAAAAGAAACTTTTGCAGTTTGTAGTAAACTGTACAAACGTAACGTATTGTGTCGCATTGTATTAAGCGTGTTGCCGCGAGTTTAATTGATGTTCTATGCAAATTATGTCATGTGACTTCTAAATAATGAAGTATGGTAAAAAACGTATACAGCTGCCATCCGTAATTGTACCTCTCTCTCATTTCCTTACTCTCACTCACTCCCCCTCTCTCTACCCTCTCCATGACTCTCTCTCTCTCTCTCTCTCTCTCTCTCTCTCTCTCTCTCTCTCTCTCTCTCTCTCTCTCTCTCTCTCTCTCCTTAATTGTTTTATTTCTTTTCCTCATTTTTGTTCAAGAATGAGCCAAGGAACTTAAGTGCATTTACATCTGCCGGACAACCCTAAGGGTGCCTCTGAAAGAAACAATAAAATTTATCAAGTGTTTATGAAGTATGAAGGACACTAGCCTTTTCTACAAACATTATGCACAGTTTAATCTGGGTTGTGGCATCGGGAACTCAGAAATGGTTAATACACGTCAGCCACTGCTGTGTATAGTGATAATGTGTTGTGTCTATTCAGCGTAACACCACAGGTCTCCAGCCTCCAGCACAGAGATAAGATTTCTCATTCATTTGAATCCCGCCAAGAGTATTCAAGGTCAAATAACATTCCTAATGTGTAGTGGTACAGCCATGTATGTTTACAAAACGTACTACTGTTTTGGCTGACACATATATACAGATCTACGTCTGACCTAATGCAACCTCTTAATTATCTGTACAACAGTTGTCTGTTTTTACCTTTCCACAAAACGTGTTGGTAGGCTGACGTGTTCGTACTCCTATTATAAAACTGAAATCAGAAAATTCTACAATAAGGTAAACCAAGGTAGGAAACCCTTTGAGCCCAGGACAACAGCTTGTCGTGACATTGATGGCACCCTACTTACAGAAAAGGGGAAGATCCTCGAAATGTGGCGCAAGAACTTTGAAGCTCTTCTTTCTAAGAATGACGAGGTGGACAACTATGTACCACCTGTGCTAGAGGAACATAAACACATCTAGCCTCCGGATGAAGATAATATGATAGCTGCAATAGAAAGACTTAAAAACAACAAAGCTCCTGGTTCTGATGATCTTCCTGCGGAGCTTTGCACAAACGGTGGCCCAGAGCTGGTTAAAACCCTTCAGCACCTTGTCGTTGATATATGGATAGAAGAAAAACTGCCAACAGCCTGGCAGAAGACAGTTATATGTTCCACATGCTGATCAGGTGATTGGTCGATATCAGTGTGGATTTAAAAGAGGAAAATCGACAATAGACCAGGTTTTCACACTCCGACAAATTCTGGAGAAAGGTAGGGAACATAAACTACAAACCCTCATCTCTTCATAGATTTCAGTAATGCATACGACAGCATTGATAGAAATGAACTTTTCACTGCTTTTGAAGAACTGGGCATAACAAAGAAATTAATAAGATTGTGTAGGATGACAATGCTGACAGTGAACGGCATGGTGAAGATTCAGAATGACTTATCAGGAGAGTTTGACTATGGAAAGGGAGTCTTCCAGGGCGATGCTCTTGCTTGCCTCCTCTTCGTTCTTGCCTTAGAAAAAGCTATGAGAGATGCTGGAATAATTCCTCCGGGGCTGTATTCAACAGGTTTGTGCAGGTTCTAGGATACGCCGATGACCTAGATATAATCGGGAGGTCCCTTCGAGCAGTCAATGAAGCCTTTCTTGCTCTTGAAGGTCCTGCAAGTAGGCTGGGTCTCATAATAAATGAAAGCAAGACAAAATACATGGCCACAGGACAGGAGGCTAGAGAAGGAGAGCACATCCAAATTGGCATCTATTCCTTCAAAAAAGTCAAAAACTTTGTTTATTTAGGATGAAAAGTTAACTCCGATGGGAAAACAACAGAAGAAATAAAGCGAAGAATCACCTCAGCTAATAGGGGCTTCTTTGGTCTCAGACCCCTGTTCCAGAGCAGAATAATTGCCAGGAGCATCAAGCTGCTTTTGTATAAAACACTGATCCGCCCAGTTCTCACCTTTGGTTCTGAGACCTGGACCATTTCTAGAAAGGCTGAGTCAAGCCTGCTGGTTCATGAACGCAAAATCCTCCGCAGTATATTTGGTCCAATATGTGTAGGAGGTGAATGGATGAAAAGAACAACCAAGAACTGAACACTCTTCTGAATGAACAAGATATTGTGAAAATTATAAAACTTGGTAGACTCAGGTGGGCTGGACACGTGATCAGAATGGGGGAGAATGAAATACCAAGAAAGGCACTCACAGAACAGATCTATGGCACCAGGAGAGTTGGTAGACCCAAACTACGTTGGGAAGACGGTGTGAACTACGATGCGAGCCATACCCTTGGGACCCGGAACTGGAGAGCAGCTGCACTTGACCGGGACAACTGGCGGAGGCTGGAGGATGCCTTTGAGGACGCCTTGACTCAGTAATGGGTTGTTGCGCCGCTAAACTGAACATTATTATTAAACATTATTATGTAGTTACTATTATTAACATTAGTTATTAATATTGCATGGTAATGTTGATTTCCAGGTCAAACGTAAAGTTACCTGTATTCTCTCTCTCTATGCGTTTATCTTTGAATAGGTTTTTTGCAGTAGTTTCTCCGCTGTTCTTTTATATTGGCATCGTCCATTCTTTTATTTGTTACAAATTTTCTTGTAATGTTTTAAGTTTGATCACATTATAATTGATATTTGTTTCTATTTGTTTTAATCCTTCTATATATTATTTACGTATTTATTCGTGTCGTATCTACATTGCTGTATTCCGGCTTTGCTTATTTGAGGATACCTGTCTCTCAGTTGTGTGTAGTCCCGTTTTCTGTCTGTATTGTGTTACACGTATCATTACTGATCTATTTTTACACTATTTTTTACTAAAATTACGGGTTTTTGGTTACTCTAGAGTTTTCTTCTTATAATGTACTTTTTGCTTTTAGCTAGGCGCTCTCTGCATGCCTCATAGGTTTATTGCCGACCGACAATTTTCCTCTTCACTCTTATATCCTCATTTTGCTTATATATGTCTGTTTTTAAACACCATCATGTTTGTATGACTTTCTTTTGATGTAGGCCTTACCAGGTTTAGCCCTACTTTAGTTGCAAGAATCTGGTTACTGTAAAAATCTTTCTCTGGGGAGCTCGTAGAGTCTTTAATTGTTTGGAAAGGTAGTAGAGTCCACCTAGTGATAATTAAGATGAAGTCTACTTGATTGCGAAAGCTACCACTAGGGGAACGTCATGAACACATAACATTACGTGATGATGAACTTCTGGCTTACAAATAATAAAAGTTGTTATCAGAACTGAAGTAAATTTATTGTTCACCTATTCATTTCGTGACCTTAATCCATTTTTTCCATAATTCTGATTCTCTAGCCGTTCTTTTAATTTTTGAATTTAAGTCTGTAGCATAAATATATATTTACTCTTTGCTGTCTTGATTATTCATCTCTTCTTTCACAGCACTAACACTTAACTAAAAATGAACTTTTTTCATGTGAAACTTACTAATTTTATTGGACGCGTTTCGGCTTAGTATCCGCCTTCTTCAGCTTTGGTAACAGACTGCCAGCATTTTGTAACGGTTGTGTGGAAGGTGAAGTGGGGGTGGTGTGTGGAGGAAGGGGATTGGCGCGGGGATTCAACTTACTGTTTGTTTTCTGTATAATTGTGTCAAAAAGTGTATGTGATTTATATTGTAATTGATCGTTGATTGTGTTGTTTGGTTGTGTTGTGTGGTGTTTATATATTTCGTATTGTTCAGTTGCGTTGAGTTTTTGACCTTTGGGTATGTAATGTAAAATTTCAAGATTAGTGTCTATGTCGGTGTAACTGTGGTTTTCTGTGTGTATGTGTGTGGCAAATGCAGAGTGTACATTGTTGTTGGTTAAAGCTTTTAAGTGTTCAGAATAACGGGATGAAAAAGATCTTCCCGTCTGGCCTATGTAGAAACTAGTTACTCTTTGCGTTAACAGTTTTTTACTGTCTCTTTCCAGTATTGCATAAAATCCAGTATTTTTTCAAAATTGAGTCGTTTACTTGCTCTGTATGTATTCATGTTAAAGAGTTGAGAGGGGGTAGTTCAAGAACTACTGAATTCCCGTTGCTAGCTTAGACCTAATACTGCGTTACTTACGCTTTTACTTTCCGTGATAGCTACACCAGTTCTTCAGCATTTTAAATTTCATAAATAAAGCATTATTATCTATAGAATCTTTGTATAGCCTATACGAGACTAACACACGTGAACATTGGTTTGCAAGGGGGTACGGCATAGGAATCCTCGGTACTTCTTACAAATAAAATTAGCCAGTGGCGCATCTACGGAAAATGTCAAGGGATCAACTCCCTCTCCAAAGCTAGTAATTAGTTTTCAACTCAACTACGGAAAATGTCAAGGGATCAACTCCCTCTCCAACGCTAGTAATTAGTTTTCAACTCAACACAGGCCAATACCTGAGCCTACTGCATGTATCAAATTGCAACTGCCAACCGCTGGCAAATAGCTGTTGAAATAAAGGCATTAACAATATTTTATAAATTTGTGAAAGTAAATTAAAGATTCATTAATAATGACTATAAATTAAATTTAATAATTAACGTTGAATTGATAAACAGATTACTGAATAGCTTTACGTAGCGGATTGTGTTAAATAACCGGGAATATGAATCTTCTAGATATGGTGTCGATTAGAGGCGTTTGAACTACAAAAATTATAACTAGTCTAAAAGTTCCTAACTAAAGAGGACTCTCTTGGGCAAACAGTTTATTTTTGCTAAAACATTAAGGTTTTGTGCGCACTGAAGAATCCGCTCTTTCGTTTTTATTGTTGCCTAATACAAGACCTCACTTATAATTAAACAAAATTAATAGTTTTAATAGTCTCGCTGGCATCAGAAGAACCTGTAACTGGTGCAGATCTCTTGGAGAAAATATTCTCGATTATGGACTGCTTTCGTTTTAACGTTTTGTTTTCCTGTAAGAAAACACTTATATTGCCATGATGAATTCACGTTGATGGCGAAAAAAATCGTATTTGAAATAAGGGCAGATTCTGGTTCTACTACCCTCAAAACATGAAGAATATTTTTGTATTAATGTTATAAATTTATTCGATCGAAACTTAAAAATTTTATTTAAATAATACAAATTGATGTTATTCTATGCTATGTAACCTGGGATATGTAAACAAAATAATTTTTCATTTTCAGAAATTCACAGATATCAAACGCTGGGCGGTATTTGCTTTCTTTCTTGATGTATACGTTATCGGCAACAAAGAAGTAGTTTCTATGGAAATACTTCATTTCAATTTATCAAAATTTTCAGTTTATATATAAGTGATTTTAAATATTAATCTTAGAACATGGAAGTCATGTATGGTTCTCCATACCGATATTTTTATTTCCTAGAGAGCTCTTAAAATACACTTTTTAATTCTTCCAGCTTCTATGTCCAAGAGTTAGTTAAAGGTATAAATTAAGATTAAATATGAATTCTAAATTATCTTACAGTCGCAACATTTATGTAATGAATGTTTCAGGTTAACGAACTGACTAATTTAGTCGCTAATTGATAGCAGACAAAAATTATTTAAATCTGAAGTTTTTTGTGTTAATTCGTTGCTATGGGAAATAACTCGACAAAATTTACATAGTGATGCGTATAAATACATCATGACATCTAGTCAACGATAGAGGTGTGTTAAAATCAACGATTTTCTATAACCTGAAATCATCATCGCGTCATTGAAACGAATACAATTTTTATTTTTTATTTCAATGAATGCCTTAAACTATACATTCAATTTTATATAATTTATATAAAAACTTTATACAACTTTTTTACATGGGAACATTGAATAAAAACTGTTAGCATGGACATATTTTTTTATTTAAAATACAGTCATTTGAAAACTTGGGACATTTATGTATTTCATAAACAAGTTAATGAAATGAATTAAAATGGAATTAAGCAGCAACAAAAACTTTCAGAGCCGATGAACGCAAGCAACTACTGCAAAGTTACATCTAACCTCAAAATACGGTCGATGGCCGGTCCTTATTTTACCAACAGACAGATGAACTCAAGTTTAAAACCATTTACTTACCATTATTTTGAATAGCTGCACTATTTGTCTATTTTATATGAAGACACAAGTAAACTTGTATCAAATTCAAATGTGATGGTTGTCCGTTTCAACAGAGTAAGAAATACTTCTAAGCTGTTTCACGCTGAATTCGGTTACTCCCAAAACAGTGCCGAGCGACGTAAACAGCGACGTGGCATAGCGATCAAAGCGCCTCCCGCGCGAGCGGTCTTAGGTCCAAATCACGATGCGTGAAACCAGAGTATGATTTCACACGGCAGCGCTACGCTCACATTCTATGACTGTTCGACAGTCAATATAATAATGATGTACTTCAATTCAAGCGTTTTAACCATAAATATAGGATAGTTCCACCATATTGTTTTCTTGGTGTATTGTGCTAGCATAAATTAAGAATATTGTGATAAATTTAGTTTACAGACTCTAATACAATGTGACATTCATATCATAATTTTGCACATTGGCAGAAAAATTCAAATGGGGAGGCAGCCCCCACCGCCTCCCACTAGAGCCGGCAATGAGTACACCTGAAGTACTTGACTTCGGCTGATATGTTATTTTATTTCTCATTGACAGGCACAAACACAAACACACACACACAGACCTGTAGTTTGAGAACAAACCTGTGATTTCTGTAGTTAATTGTAATTTACAATTAATAAAAAATGGAAATAAAAATAATAATAAAATTCTTAATTTTAGTAGTGACCGTCGATCAATAAATTTTAACGATGGAAGGTGAGGGTCGGTCAATAAATATAACACAAATTTTACATTTTTGTATCGACGTTTTGACAATATTTATTGTCATCATCAGGACCTGTGTACGGACAATACCGAAAAAGTCAAACACATAACTACCAACTAAAACCAACACCCTACTGCCTTCTATACATGTGTTCTTTTAATTACCTTTACAGATCAAAAGGACGCTGTACAAATGTCTTCCGGTTTATGTTTATAAATTGGGTGTGTATTGTAAGGTACCTTACAGTTGTAGACAGTCATAAAGTTATCTAATATTAGTTAGTTTCAAAGTAGGTATCTGTAACTAGGCCATACACATATTCGATTGATTTTAAACCCGGTGCAGTTGTCAATCCGCGTCTTTCATATTTTACGCTTACGTAGAGAATTTATAAACATTTCTGTGTGTGTGTGTGTGTGTGTGTGTGTGTGTGTGTGTGTGTGTGTGTGTGTGTGTGTGTGTGTGTGACAGTTTTGTTTTACGTTGGCAAAATAATAACATTTCTTACATATTATTTTACTTAAATAGGTAGACATAATTACAATATTCCAAAAACCTAATTAATACAGTATTACAATTTAAATTATTGATAATATAATAATCCCTTAATTATGTTTGTAAATAATTATAGATCCAGTAATAATTGAATGTTTATTGGAACTGGTGCAAATAGCAATACATGTCTAAAAATATGTTATAGCTGAATGCAGATAGTAAGATGTTCAATAATGTATATTATTAAAAGTTATTATTACTACTAGTACTGAACACACTTATCCATAAATTTTGAGAATTAGGTACAAAATAACAGAACTACTGATATTACAAACACAAAATTATGGTAAACAAATTAATCATGTGACAATGGTTATTACTTATTATTTATATTGTTTTAAAATAATATTTACCGAGTACATCGTCTATACAGAGTAATATAGTCTATTGTTAAATTATGCAGACGTTGTCATTCACACTCTTCCTCCCTCTCACTCGCATACTCTCTCTCTCTCTCTCTCTCTCTTATCAGCATCGTCGCTCTGAGCACGCTACCCAACTGCGTGCAATCGCAAGAGAACATGTACTACGTAATTCGAAACAGGCATTTGTTTAAGAATGTGTAGTGATAATGTGTTGTGTCTACCAATATTCAGCAACAGGTCTCCAGCACAGAGATAAGATTTCTCATTAAACAAATTCCCGCCAACAACATTCTTAATGTTTTAATGACACAGCAGTGAATGTTTACAAAACGTACTACTGCTTTAGCTGAAACATATACAAAGCTAACGTCTGAACTCATGCAATGTCTGAACTCAATGGTTAAAGAAGTGGCGGATAAAGGCGAGCGGAACTAAATCATCACACGTTACCTTCACTATGAGACGTGACAGCTGCCCGCCGGTAACACTCAATAACTGACAACTACCGCAAGAGGAAGATGTAAATTACCTCGGTATATATCTGGAACGCCGCCTTACCTGGCGAAAGCACATAAAAACAAACAGCTCATACTACAGTACAGGCAAATGTATTGGCTACTCGGAAGGAGATCCCCTGTAACTCTGGAAAGCAAACTTCTTATCTTCAGAGCCATACTTAAGCCAATCTGGACATACGGCATCCAGCTGTGGGGGACAGCGAGTACTTCAAATATCGAGATTTTACAACGATTCCAGAATGTGGTGCTCCGAGCTATGGTCAACGCTCCTTGGTACGTACTGAATAATGTCGTCATCGAGAACGACCTCCAAGTGACTTCTGTCCGACATGAAATCAAACGATACTTCGTTAAGTACAGTAAGAGGCAACAGCGCACCCCAACGAACTAGCTCAAAAGCTCATGGAAGATGCAGGCACCAACACAAAAAGACTCATAATTTGTGATTTATGGTCTCCAAGTCGAGTTATTGAAATAAAACTTATAGTTTACCTTATTTCTTTTCCATCTTGCGACTTCGTTATAATGTCATACACGAAATGTTTCGGGAAACATGTTCCCATGTTCATGTTTAAAACTTCTCGCTCTCACATGAAGAACTTGTCAACGCAAATAAAAAACTTTGACTAACATCATTAAAACACACTACATTAATAAAATGTCACAACGTACCGCACGAAGAATCAGTGCGCACTGTTCGGGTTCATAATCGCAACTGTTGATTTCTCATTTGTCTGTAATCTGATAAACATGTTGTAACGCAGTATCGTACAAGCTGTTTGAGTTAAAAGACAATTGAAGGTTGAGCACTAAGTTTTTTGTGTTCTCGATGCTTTGTAGATTTCGAACTCTTCTAAAGCGCTCATAATTCGCCCTTTGTTGCAAATATGCAACGGTTTCAAATTTTTGGCGCAACTAGTGTATCCGTGGTTATTATTGATCAAATGTAACGCGAGGTTTGCTCATAACAATTTGCACGAACTTATCATTTCATACACCCGATACGTTGATGACACCTTTATAATATTCAACGGCACAAATAGACAAATCGATATAATGCTCAAACACATGAACAACATAAACGGAAACATTAAATTTACTATGGAGACAGAGAAATATAATAGCTTAAACTTTATGAACGTATGCATCAAGAAATGCACCGATTCTTTTCAATTTGGGATATACAGAAAACCTACAACTACAGACATGGTTATTCATGCAGATTCATATCACCCAAACACGCAAAAATTGCCTTCCTTCAATGCTTTCGTATACAGATTATTGTCTTTCCCACTAAGCCAAGAAGACTTGAAGGGAGAGGTAAACACTGTCAAATTCATTGCCGTAAGGAATGGATATAAAGACACAATTATAGACAAACTAGTTCGTAAATATAAATCCAAAGCCAATAAAGTGATTATATCTAATAATACATAGAACGCTTTCATCGCGACTGAATATACTAATCTACTTCCACACATTATAAAAAACGTATTTAAAAAACTAAACATTAATGTATTTTTTAAAACCACGAATAACTTACGGAATTTCCTCAGCCATAATAAACATTCAGAACTTGAAAGTAACTCGGGTGTGTATAAAATTGTGTGCGATGATTGTGACATGTTTTACATTGGCCAGACAGGGAGAAAATTTAAATATAGATTTAGTGAACACATACCGAAGGGCAGCATTAGATATACTACCTCAAACTTCGCGTTACATTTGATGAATAATAACCACAGATACACCAGTTGCGCCAAAATTTTGAAACACTGCGTTACAACATGTTTATCAGATTACAGACAAATGAGAAATCAACAGTTGCGATTATGAACCCGAACAGTGCGCATTGATTCTTCGTGCGGTACGTTGTGACATTTTATTAATGTAGTGTGTTTTAATGATGTTAGTCAAAGTTTTTTATTTGCGTTGACAAGTTCTTCATGTGAGAGCGAGAAGTTTTAAACCTGAAGACGGGATCATGTTTCCCGGAACATATCGTGTATGACATTATAACGAAGTCGCAAGATGGAAAAGAAATAAGGTAAACTATAAGTTTTAATACAAGAAGACTCAAACGCCACAAACAAGTGGACATTGCGGCTAGATTTATGTAATATAAGTGCTTAAAGAGGTGTGATCACTGGACAACCTTCTACATGTCATATATATATATATATATATATATATATATATATATATAGTCACCAATTTTGCCAAATGTTTATTTTGTAAACAGATTGCAAAAATAAAATAAATTTAAAAAAACCAAACGTGTTGATAGGCTGACGTGTTCGTACTACTAATTCATTTGAAGGCTGTTTGTATTCTTAAGGAAACCATATTAGAATAATACAGATGTTTTATGGTAATAATAATAACTATAACGATTTTTGGGTTTAAAGTCTGTAAATAACGGTGGCGGCAGTATCATTATACATTCTGACTCGTGAAAAAGTTAATTGTCTTTTGGGGCAAACAATTCTTACTACCTCCGCTAAATCGCGAAATTCTTTGATATCCAACAATTGGATGCCGTTGGATTTCTTTAGCTTTTCAAACCATTTTCATCCTACCTTAAGGGTCTCAAAGGCTTTCGCATGAGATGCTCCAGAATTTTCAGGTTCTTCCTCTTCATCATCAGTTTTTTCGTTGTTTATTTTAATTATTTCCTGAACGGTATCTTCGCTCACCATCATTTGAAAACCGCCATCGTTGGCACACTATTCAAACCAGTTCACGATATCATTATTATCACACTTATTGATTGAGTAGTTGACTTTTGAAGCGACCAGCGACTCTGAAATTTTACTTATTACTATATCATTTCCTGCTTCCTCTTCTTGTGCTGCAGCGTTGTCCTTTTGTTTTTCTTCGTATTTGTTTTCCTCCTTTATCGATTTATTCCAATCTCGTTTTAAATTGCAAGTCTTAGTTGAATACAACGCGTCCATGATCATGTAGCAACAATCTTTCAAATTAATTTAAAGAAAAAAAAGACAAAACACTATCAACATGATCGTTTTCAGCAGAGCAGCCGACGTAAAATGTTGCTTTCCGTAAACTTTCTTTAAAGCTGCAATAACGCTTTGATCAATCGGCTGAGTGGAGCCAGTGGTGGTGCCAGAATTCAACAGTGAATATATCATTTTCTTGCTCCAACATGTCCGTGGAAGGATGTGCCGGTGCATTATCTATCACCAACAGCACTTTTCCATTTTCTTTGCCTACATTTTTGCGACATTCTTCACTTGGGGTATTAAGGTGTTGTCATACCAGTCGACAAACACTTCGGTGTTCATCCACTCCTTTCTCTGAATTTTGTAAATTAAAAAGATTTTTGCATTTTCAAAACATCGAGGTTTTTTTAATTACCCATTAGGAACATTTGGGATTTTGTGTGTTCCTTGGGCAGTAGCACAAACCATCAGAATGACCCGGTCCTTACTTACTTTAGGCTATACCCTGGGCACTAATGTTCACGTTTAGATTCCAATGTTTTAGATAATAGGCTTTTCAGAAAAAGACCCGCTTCGCCCGCGTTGTACAGAACGTCTAAATCGTACTCGCCGTCTTAAAGAATTTCTGCGAATTTGTTGACAAATGAAGTCGTACTTGCAACATCTGCGGTTATTTTTACGTCTTGACTAGGCAGCCCCGCGCTCCGCTTGCTTTGCGAAATGTTGGTAGTATATCCAAAGGACACTTATATTACTCGTAAGCTCCAAAGGGAAATTAATAGCCGGACGGATATTACGGATAATGACCAGGCAAAGAAGAAGGACAAGAAGAAGGCATTAGGAAAATTAATTTAAAAATTATTTAAAATTATTTCCTTTAGGAAAATAAAAAATGCTGCCTGGAACGTAAGAGATATACAATATAAAACAGACGAATTGAAAGCAGAACTAAAAGAATGGAAAGTGGATGTATCAGTATTAACAGAAACCAAAAAGAAAAATAGAAAGGAAGTACAAACTTAAAATACTATACAACGTTATATAGTGGTGTCAACATAAATATGCGAGGAGCTCAAGCAGGAGTGGCTACTTAATAAATGAAGAATTTAAAAGGACTATAAGATGCTACGAATAGATAAGCCAAAGAATAATTTCAGTAAAAGTAAGAGTGGAAAGAGCGTGTCTAACAGTGGTGGGAGTTTATGCACCGGAGGAAGGAAGGCAAAAGAATCTGATGAATTCTACCAACAACTGCAAAGAGTAATTGATAAGGTAAATAAAAATGACTTCCTCGTTATTGCAGGATAACCAGAAAGAGGACTCCATAAAAGATTTGTATCAAAGAAGAATATAAATAGACCACAATCCTGAAATTGAGACTGAGTGGGAATGTATAAAAGGTGTAGTACAAAACCCCGCCAGAGAAGTGTTGGGAGCAAAGTAAATATCAAATCCTAGCGTGGTCTAAGACATGGGTTCCTGAATTATAAACATTAGTGAAAGAGAAGAAGGAAGCCTACTTAAAATTCATTAACAATAGAACGGAGCAGAACAGAATTGATTCTCTTCAACTTGTTTTTCGACTGAATTGTTAGAGTTTGTTTTAGCAGTGTAAATGGAAGAATCATAGTTGCGGGCAAAATCCTTAAGACTGATGTTTGCTGAAGATCAGATTTTATTGGCCAAAAATCAAGATGACCTGCAAAGGATGCTCCACTCGTTAAATAACACTGCGAAAGAATTTAATGTGGGAATATCTGACAAAAAAAATGTATTGCTTTTAAAGGCACATAGTCGGTTATATCAAAAATTGTTTTGGATAGTAAAATTGTAGAACAAGTCTCAGAATTTAACTGTTTTCGCTGTAACCTCTCGTAGACGTATACAAAGAATATATTAATAGGAAAATATATTCTTTAGTGAAAGAGATGAAGGAAGCCTACTTAAAATTCATAGAACGGAGCAGAACAGAATTGATTTTCTTCAACTTGTTTTTGGACGGAATTGTTAGAATTTGTCTTAACAGTGTAAATTTAACCAGATAACAGGAACTCTGTGACGTGCTCTAAAACACAAGGCAAGGAAAGAGTCCATAATAAAATTTTACAAAGCCATGGCACTTTCTACCCTTACTTATAGCTCAGAAACGTGGACAATTTCTGCTAGACGAATATCAAGAATTCAGGCTACAGAAATGTAATTTTTGCGGTCCATATATACACAAAATTAGATATGAAAAGAAACAATCAGATAAGAGAGGAACTGAAAGTTGAAGAAGTAAACGAAATTATCAATACGTATCGAGAAAGTTGGAAACAAAACATTAGCAGAATGGCCAGTGACAGATTCCCCAAAATAGCCTCATTGTGTCAGTCTATAGGGAAAAGAAGCCTGGGAAGACCCAAAAAGAGATGGTCCGACCAGTTTGGAGCCGGAACAGGCTAAACAGTGTAAGGCGTGAAGAAGAAGTAGAAGAGATTTTCGAGCTCACGAACCGAGTATCATTTAGTAAACTTGCGTATCCACCCAGCACTTGCTATAAAAGAAGAGTCTCTGCCAAGTTTTTGGTTAAAATCCAAAGTTTTTTTGAATAATAAAGGGTCAGATACTACTTCACCGCTTGCTCGTTTCTATAGGAACCGTGTAAAAACACAGCCTCCAATTTTGTTTTTTCCGTAATTTTTCGATGTACACTTACATCCTTACTGTCAAAATTGCATCAACTAATCGGAATTTTTCGTTACATCTGAAATGGTGGGGGTCCCTACGTCGTATCGGTCAACTAAAACACGACTGGATTAACTATTTTTTAACCACTTTACAATTTCCAGTTTATTTTTAAGTGACAAAACAACTTTCTTTCTATTCGACATTCTACAGAAGTCAAACCCATGAAATCAGACAGACCGAAACAAAACAATTGACGCAACGGTGGTGAGGGAAGGACTCTTGCAAACTCTTCACATCCATTGACAAGTTCGAGTTTCACCTTACTACTGCGTTAATCATTTCCGTCTTTTCTACATTACCACGTACATGTTACATTCGTTAGTTCCAAGATTACGCGTGTAAAGTTTTTACTAATTATTTTTATTTTATTGTATTGTTATTGTTATTTGATAATTATATAAGGCCTATTCAGAATGATGATAATAATTTTCAAACTGTTGAGGCTCCTCGAACTCCTACTTATAAAATTTAAAACATAACAAAAACACTATATAAAGACAGAAAAATAGAGGAAAAGAGATGATTTATTTCTTTCTTTGTTCGTAGTAGCATGGTGTGTGTGTGTGTGTTATGGCTATCGTACGAGAATGTGCTGATGTTGTTGTTTGTGTTCTTAGTGTAACGCGCGTGAGTGAAGCGGAAGGCGATACTACAGTAGGGCCTACTGACCTTGAATCTTATGACACTCTCACAAAACAATACACTGAACACTGGAACGTGACGTGACCACTGTCATGTTTTTTTTTCAACACAAGCTGATAAAGGTTCTAGTTTGCCAAAACAAACGAGGAATAAAATTTCTTATCGCGCAGGTGTTAAAGTATAAAAAAGACCATTGATACAACGCAGCATAGAAATAAATGTAGCTCAACAATATCTATACATTTTCTAGGAGAAAAAAAGACTGATGTTGAAACGAAGACAGTGCTAAGCGTTGATTATGGTGTGCCAATGCTAACAAACAAATGCACATAGCAATTCAATAAACGTTAATGTAATTTTACAGTATCGCTGATATAAACTTGGCTTCTTTATTTACGCTCTGCTCCAGATACAACCACGGTTCTCGCCCTGGTGTTTCAATCCTTGTCTACCCTCTTTCCTCTTCTTCCTTCGAATGGCTAGGAGTCTTACGATCGTTGCGTGGAATGCCCATGGGATATTCCCTCAACGATCTGAACTGATGACTTTCGTAACGGAGTACGACGCTGATGTCGTCCTCCTTTGACAGACTCATCTGGCTCGCTACCATACATTCAACCTGCCATCTTACATCTTTTTCCGTCAGGATCGCCCCCAGCCCACAGCCCCAGCTGTCGCCCTTCGGGGGGAACAGCCGTCTTAGTCCACAGGCGGATTATCCCACAGGCCACTACCCCCTTTCGATACATCTCTTGTTGAAGGATGTGCGGTGGCGATAGACGCAGGCGGATCGGAGTTGCGCGTTGTTGCGGCGTATCTCCGGCCCAGCCTGCGGATACCTCCACCGCCCGAGGAGTGGGACGCTCTCCTCGATCATCCCCTACCAACCATTGTAGCCGGCGACTTAAATGCCAAGCATCCCTCTTGGAAAAGCAAAGTAGCCAACGCCTACGAAAAATCTCTGTATCGGTTCGTCTCCCGTACCCGGTACTTCAAGTCATCGGCCCAGAAGACTCTACTCAAAAGGCGCTTTCAGGCTCAGACTCTTTACGTCCAGCAGCTACTGCGGGACGTAAACTCTGATCGATGGGACTCATATCTTGAGTCTCTTGAAGTCGACCACGACTCCGTCTGGAGAGCGGCGAGTAGACTGACCCGCGAGAAGAGAACTCGCAACCCGCTTCAAACTCTGAACGGGGCTGTATCTTCGTCAGAAGGCAAGGCTGAGGTCTTCTCCAACTGCATGGAGGTACAGTTTACTGTTCGCCAAGGCGTCTCGGACCGTACCCACTCGACAGCATTCCAAGACTTCCTATCTGGACATTTTTCTCGCCCTCCCGATGTCCCAGCCCTCCCGTTCTACAGGGGTGACCTAGTTTCATCTATCTGCCGACTAAATCGCCGACGCGCCCCCGGTCCTGACCGGATCGGGGCCGCTGCTATACAAAATCTACCGGCCTCAGGCGTTGACCTCGTTCTTGAGCTGTTAAACTACTGTCTCCGGCAACAGTACTTTCCCCGCCTGTGGAAAACAGCCAATATCGTAATGATTCCGAATCCTTGCTAGACGCGAATGCTTCCTGAAAGCTATCGCCCATTCTCCCTTTTACCAGTCATCTCGAAGGCCTTCGAGCGTCTCCTACTGGCTCGCATCTCGCCGCTGCTACATGGTTTCATCCGCAGCGAACAGTTTGGGTTTCGCAGAGAGGACTCGACCACGCTTCAATTGGTCCGCGTTGTTACGCACTTGTCAGACGCCACCAAGAGGCGAGCGGCTACGGCCGTTGTACTGTTGGACGTGATAAATTCTACATTCGATAAAGTCTGGCACGAAGGTCTTCTCTTCAATCTTGCCAATTCCCCTCTACCATCGTCTATAGTGTTTTTCCTCCGGTCGTATCTCAGCAACCGAACCTTCAGGGTCAGCGTCGACGGGTCCTGTTCTACAGTTCGACCCGTCGCCGCCGGCGTACCACAGTGATCTGTCCTCTGCCCCGTTGTGTACCTTGTGTACACGAAAGACCTGCCTGTATTGCGCGGAGTCACGTTGTCTTTGTTCGCTGACGACGCTATGTATTACTGCAGCTCCCTGTTCCCGCGATTTGCGAGTACAAATCTGCAGTTTCAGTTGAACCAGCTTCCGGACTGGCTACGGAAATGGCGGGTGACGATCAACACGGAGAAATACGATGCGATCTGCTTCACCCGTAAGACAATCTCCCGATGCCAGCCCCTCTCCCTGGGAGGGAGGCCCATCGCCTACAATGAATCGGTGAAGTATTTTGGCGTTCGGCTAAATCGTTGCCTTTGCTTCAACGTCCACGTGACGGAAACCCTTGCCAATGCTCGCGGCGTCCGAGCCAAATTATCTCCTTTCCTCTCGTGTCGCAGCCGCCTGGCCATGCGCACGAAGTTTGCCATCTATCTGCTTTTTCTCAGGTCTGTACTGACCTATGCGGCTCCCGCTTGGTGGTCTCTTTTATACACCACCAACAGGTGTAGGCTGGAAGCTTTCCAGTCCCGAACCCTCCGATCCTTGACGGGGTCCCCTTGGTTTGTAAGGAACGACGTGTTTTGAAGGGGTCTCCGTGTTCCTACTTTAACTGCCTTTGTCCGGTCGCTGGCTCTAACCCTGTTTGCTAAAGCCTCGACCTCCACCTTCCCATACCTACGAACCATCAGTGCATCAGAACCACCACCGCCCATTCGGGTCAAGCGCCCTCGGGCGCTTCTGTATGACCCGCCATAACGCCACCCTCTTTAAGTTAAACTAAAAATATAAACATTAGTCCAAGAACAGAGTTTTTTCACTTAAACTGTCCTTCTCTCCTTCCTGACCACCTCCTAACACGCTGAGTCGGCTGCTTGTCGCTGTCATCAATCACTGGCACGGAGGCTCTCCGCCTCGCGGGGAGCGACCGACGCCCTCAGGGCGTCTGCTGACTGGATATGAAACGGGCAACATCTGTTGCTCGAATCGGTACCAGCGGCAGTGCACCAATCAAAATAAAGTTTATACTCCCCCGCCTTCACAGTTAACTGGTTGGCGGTTTCCCTTTCCAGTTTTAGGTTACCAGTCGAAAATGTACCAGCACTATGTTCACTTCTGGCAGCCATTGGACATGCTCCAGATGCTGCAAATAAGCCACGGGTGCAAAGACACCCCGCATCCACAATGCAATGCAATGTAATCTTTATTTACGAGCAATAGTACGGCTGCCACTTTGATTTCGAGTTGCCAGTTCGCATAAATTAGAGCGACGGCTCTTAATGATAGTACAGAGATTAATAGTAAAAGCGGATCAATACCACTTATTACTCTCCCGTTTAAAAGAATGACAGGCATCAAAGCAACAATTATCTGTCTTAATTCACAGTATGTAAAATCACGCGTAAGCATCACTCCTTGTACTCTGCTTTATGTTGAATGTATTTCTTAAAATTAGCAAAAGAAATTCTACAAAAAAATCAGACCATGTATTTCATGGGTAGCGTGCACTAAGCGCCGATCTTATATATGCTTCATTAGACACCTGGCTGCACGTCTGACTATCCGCTGTTTGCCAACTCTGTAGAAGTAATATAATTCGCTAGCGGCCCTACAAACATTTGTACACTACACTACACCCTGTAGCGCACCTGTTTAAGAACATGTCATAATCTTTATTCTTATATCTGGAGAAGAATTCTGTTGCGCGTGATGCTCCTGCTCGATTTCTAACTCTGGGGAGGGCGAAAAGCTAAATTAGTTTTCAATAAAATGTCTACAGTACTTGCACGGGCTGCGTATTTAACTGTCATTTTAACTTTCATTGTGTTAATGGTGAACTAAGGTATTTGTTAAATTAGTGTCTCCTAAACTTATTCTAACAACACAATACCTCTATAGATTTCAGCTTATCAATTTTTAAATTCAAACTGAAACCAGCGCACTTATATTGTCTGAACACTACGATCTGAATACATTCGCTATCAAAACGTTGTATTTTATACTCGCTTATAACTTACTTCCATCTTAACTTATCCACTTTTAAATTCAAACTAAAACAACTCTGAATTCACGCACTATTAAGAAGTTTCTTAAGGTGCATACACCACCTACGATATCATAACCTATATCTTTATTTATAAGAACCGTGGACACTGCCCGGCCGTCTTTCGCGGGATCCGACCTAAGAATCCCCGGGTTACGAGGACGGATTCTGGGGAAGGTCCGTCGGACGACACCCGCGCTGTTGCCTACGCGGAACGCTTTCACCTATGCCGTGACACCGCCTGCTTTTTCCGGCATCCAGGCCGTTCGAACTCCTGCGCTAGGACTTGGTCAGAGACCTCCCCGGAGTAAGATAGTTTCTCCGAAGCCCGGGAAAGCCGCCGATATGCCGGGCGAGGCGTTGGGGCTCTGACCCGGCCGTTTTTCGCGAAATCCGATCTAAGACTCCCGGGGTTCCGTGGACGGACTCCGAGTAATGCCCGTCGGACGACTACCGTACTATTCCCTACGCGGGAGGCTTCTACGTATTCCGGGACATCGCCTGTTTTTTTCCGGCATTAATGCCGGTCGAACTCTCGCGGTAGGACTTGGTGAGAGACCTCCCCCGGTTACGGAAGGTTCTCCGAAGCCCGGGAAAGCCGTCGATATGCCGGGCGAGGCGCTGGGACTCTGACCCGGCCGTTTTTCGCGAGTCGACTTAAGACCCCCGGGTTCCGTGGACGGACTCCGGGGAAGGCCCGTCGGGCGTCTCCCGCGCTATCCCTACGCGGGAGGCTTCCACCAATGCTATGGCAACCAGAATGTATTCTATTGGGTTGCCATGGTAACCAGATCTAATAGAGTCTTGAAGACCCCAAAGGCCCCCCCAAACGATCGTATCGAAAAAAAAACACCTCTCCTATGTTGGTTCTCCCGTTGCGTAAAATATTTTTGCCAAGTTTGGTTAAAATCGGTCCAGTGGTTCAGGAGGAGACGTGGAAGACCCCAAAGGACCCACCAAAGGATCGTATCGAAGAAAAAACACTTGTCCTATGTTGGTTCTCAGGTTGCGTAAAATATTTGTGCCAAGTTTGGTTGAAATCGGTCCAGTGGTTTAGGAGGAGATCCGGAACATACTTACATACATACCACGACTTTTATTTATATTAAGATAAGCCGTCAAGATTCTGAGTTTAATATGTAGATTCATATATACAATTTATATATATATATATTTTATATATATATATATATTTTATATATATATTGTAACGTTACATAACCCAGTCCCAAAAATGATAACTTAATTACCCTACCATAAAGGTCAGAAATGGGTATAATATACCTAGCTCTAAATTACTTAATATCACCAAAGATTATAAACTATATTTAATTGGTATAAAGTGTAACAAGTGAGTTTTAGTGTACCCAGTGAGTAAATAAGTGACTTTGAAGGGAGCATCTCACAGACTTATGCTGTAGATGTAGAAACAATTGATTATAATAGTAGACTGTAGGCCTATTGCTACTAACCAATTATGTGTTTTGTTTAAATATTGTATGTTTTGTATTGTGTAGGCAACTAAAATTTAGTACCTAGGTTTAATTTTATATTTAATTGAATAATTATGTTTGAATATAAGATAACCCAGGGTTAAAAATAAAAGAGTTAAATATAAAATAATAATAAAAAAATAAAATAATACGGTATGAGTAAAATGGCAGAAGAAAATAATGCAGTGTAAGGATACTATAAGAAATTAATAAATAATATATAAATTCAATTAAAGGAAATAATAATATTAAAGACCTATATATAAGGTTATGAGAAAATAAACGGAAAACCCTTATATAAATCAACTTGGATAATAAACCAAAGTTAAAAAGAATTATTTTTCTATAAATGAGAAACCAATTTATAATAATTAAAAGCAGCCTATATACTCAAAAGTAAATAGAAGCACTAATAAAAAATGATATAAAAATTATTGGTTAACAAGATACGAATTAATTGTTAAAACGATTGGAAACCGTTCGGTTGAGAAAAAGTAATGTCACAAAAATAGTATTAAAACCATTTAAACTTTCGGAAACAGTGCAAATATGGAATAAAAATTAACACAGTATCCACCTTATGTTCAAACTCCTTCAGATATCAAATATAACGTGCTTTACCCGATAAAAAAGTGAAATAACCAATTCCAAGATCTGGCCTAGCTAAACCGCACTTCGAGATTTTGGCGAGATTGTATCTTATGGACATTCAACGAAATTACAAAACAACTAGAACTACAACACTAGAAACAGCTCCATTCAAGTAAAAACTTCGAGGAAAGAGGTAATATAAACGTTATTAATAATTATTAACCAAGAAAACCTCATATCAAATCGTTGTGCAGTTACAATATTTCGTAAATGATTCCATGTGTATAATAAAGAAATAATCTGCACTCTTGTGGACAAATCCGGAACTACATACTACGAAATAAACTAAAAATTCGGAATTTATTAATTTTTATCTTGTAAAGCGTAGTATATAATTATTCATTTCTGACCATCTCATAACACAAAGAACTTACCCTTAACCCTGGGGGAAATTAATAAAATGAATTATATGTTGTTTAATGTCTAATCAAGGATAAAATTATAAAATCATAAAAAATATATTTTATGATAATTCACATGTTTACCTAACTAAATCGATCCAATATATTGTTGACTGAAAAGATCGATTATCATATTTGTATACTGGAAGAAGAGGAAATCAGTGTATTATACAAATAAATACTCTGAATATTTTATGTTAAATAATCAAACGTGTATTCTTTATTGTAGCGGGTAGTTGTTGTAGATTTTCAGTAAGCCAAGAAGAGGACTATCCACCGGGGAGTATTACCGAACAGTGGTGTTTGGTTAACCTAACATTTTGAGGTTGATGTCAAAATCAGCTGATCTTATGTACAGCGAATTTTAAAAATAAGAAATTGTATAATCTGGGTGTACAAAAATTGTTCTTACTCTCTCTTCTAACTAAGATTAAACAACTTCCTTAATGTCTACCAAATCACACACACTCGATTTCTGTTTCGTTTGGTAAACTTCAAATCCGATTGATTTGAACATTAAAAATTATAATTCATAAGTGACGATCGCAAAAAGGTACTCTAACCGCTCCGAGACTTTCAAAAAATAACTCTATACCTCATAAAAAGAGATCTCGTTACAAATTGGCGAACCCAACATTGGGGTTTGAATAAGACGGACGTCACACACCTTAAGCGATTACGTTACAGAATGGCGCTCAACGTAAAAGGGCTGTAATTAGAAAAGAATTTTGAGTTATTCTACAAATTAATATAAAAAAAACCTAATTATCGTCGGCAGTTATGAGAAAACAAGAAATGTCTAATACCAGAGGCAGATCGAAGAAGAGGGCAGAAGAAAATGAGAAGGAAGAAGGTGGACAGGAACGAGAGACAGAAATAGTTACGGACAACGAAATGGAACAACCAATGGGTGATAAAGAAGAAACCGAAGTAATCACAGACACGGAAAAGGAAATAGTTGAAGAGGATGCCTAAGGGGACAAACCAGACAAAGCGGTAGCCAGAGAAGAACCCAATTGGCAAGACATGATGAAATTTATGGCTGAACAATTTAGGAAACAGGAGGAAAACTCGAAGCAAACCAATGAGGAAAATGAGGAAAATTTTAGGAGACAGGAGGAGAAATTTGATAAAATAGATGAAAATTTAAGAAACAGGAGGAAAACTCGAAGCAAACCAATGAGGAAAATAACGAAAATTTTAAGAAACAGGAGGAACAAAACAGACAAACCAATGAGAAAATAGATAGCATTCAGGAATGTTTAGTCAAACAACTAAACGAAAAAATAGAGATCATTCATGGAAATATCAGACAAACCATGAATGAACAATACCATGAATTGAAAGAAATTGTTCAAAGACAAAGAGAGAGATGAATGCAAAATTTGAAGAGAATAATGAAAATTTAAAACAAATTGAGGGTAAGATGGAGAATTTCAATAAGGAGTTGAGGGAAAATCTTGAGAGTAAAATTGAACTGGTCAGTAATACGCTTAGCCAAGAGTAGATGAATATAAGGTAGAGGCAGAGGAGAAATTACTAGAAACCAATCAAAGATTAGATAAAACTGAAGAGAAGATGGAACAAATCAAAACAGGGATAGATGCCCGAATGGAACGGGAGGAACAAAGTAATCAAGTTCGTATAATGGCATACGCCAAGAAAACAATGACCATTTAGATAGTATAAAAAGCAGTCTAAACTGTAAATTCACAGTTTTCACGAAACGGTAGAGAATGTAAAGAATCAGTTCCATAGCCAAGCCGAGAAATTAGATAATTTGCAACAAATACAAACAAACTTACAAGGGGATGTAGATAGAATAGGTTCCAGATCCACATGCAACACTCATCATGTTATCCAAGATAGTAGAGAAAGTGTAAGCTTTTGGGATTATCGCAGAAACCCACTCGAATTTTTAGGGAGAGTAGATACAATTTTGAATAGGTCAAAGGAGAACCGATGGAACATGATCAAAGGGATATTAGACGAATCTTTCAAAAACATTAACGATAATTGGTGGACTGTAATCAGGAACGAGGTGTGTGATTATGGGAGTTTCAGAACAATGTTCAAACTAGTACTGGTCGGAGTCAGTGCAAAACATTATTAGAGACGATATCTGTCATGGTAGGTATGACCCGCAATATAGGACAAACACCTACTGCTTATTTTTTGGGGAAGGTGTGTGTGGCAAATTATTTAAACCCAAAGATCCCTGAAGAGTGTTTAGTGACCAAAATTGCGTATCACTTCGAGGAAAAGATTATAAGCGCCCGATTAAGTGGACAAATAAAAAACTATTGGAGGCATGGAAACGCTACTAGAGAATTATGAGCAAGAATCTTATTACAGAAGGAGTAGATGGAGGTCAGGGAATACCGAGGAACGGAAAAATGAACCAACCAGAGATAATCGACCTAGAGTAAATTATGTACGTGCCAATAACAATTATTTTAGTAACAGGTATCGAGGAAGATGGCAAAATTATAACAATCGAAATTACAGAAATGATTCTTATCAGAGAAAAGAAGGTCCACAAAGAAGTAGGAGTGAAGAACAACCTAGATTCAGAGATAGTGAGGAAGAAAGAAGACCAGTAAACAATATTCAACATAATGAAAATGTTGAACCAAATAATAATAATGATGGAAATCGGGGAAACGGGTACCAGCAGTGAGAAGATGTGACTGCCCGTCACTGCTAGCAACAACCGGCACAGAATTTACCACAGACCTAATCATAATAATAAATTAAACAGATCAATTACTATTATCAGAAATCATTATTTAAAAAATATACAGGCGGAGTTAATGGAAGAAAGAGCAATTAAAGAGTCATCACCAAACAATGATATAGTCTATATACAAATAAAATTAAATGGAGTGTTAGCAGAGGCCATGATTGATACAGGAGCAAATATTTCAATTATTGATCAATTAGAACTGGACCGGATTACTGAACTAACTACTGAGAGAATACCTACTTTACCAATTAATAATTTAACAATTATTGGCGCCACCGGGAAGCAAAATAAAACAATCAGAAAACAAGAGTCTTTGAATGTTACTACTTAGTGGGATAGGAATACCTATGGGATTTTTAGTAGCTAAAGGGCTACCGTTTAGGGTGTTAATAGGGTGTGATATGCTACGGCGACACACTGCAGTTATAAATCTGGCCAGGGGTATAGTAACCCTGAGCACAGAAGAAGGTGAGTTAGCGGCTGAGATAATTGGTACCCAAAGTGCCCCTCAGTGTCCGAGCTCATTTTTTATTAGGGAGGATAATAGATTAACCCTAGGTAACAATACAGAAGTAACAGAATCAAAGATTTGGCAAGAGAAGATAGAAGAGATCATCGAGTTTCAAAATAGGCAGGCCCAGGAAATAATTAATGTAGAACAAAAACAACAGCTTATAAAAATTTATAATAAATATAAATCAGTATTCTCAGAGTCACCAGGAAAAGCAAAAAACTTCCTGTGTAAACTAAAGTTCAAAGAAAATGTCAATTTTAATAAACGGTCATACCCCATTGCTCAAGCTTTGAAAGAGGCAGCAAAAAAGAAATTCAAAGAATGATATTGGAAGATATAATTGAAAGAAGTAGTTCTCCGTATACTAGCCCATTGGTAGCTATACCGAAGAAAGATGGTCAAGTAAGACTATGCCTTGATGCTCGAGAGTTGAATAAAATGCTCATTAACGATCGCACGTCTCCAGCTGAGATTGAAGAAATAATGAAAAAATTCTATGGATGTAAGTACATGAGTACTTGGGATGCAGTCTGTGGATATTGGCAAATAGAGTTCCACCCCTAACAGCAGACAATATGTTGCTTTCATATTCGAAGGACGAAATTATCATTTTAAACGTTTGCCTTTCGGATTGGTAAATTCTGTGGCCGTGTTCATCCAATGCATGGATCAAAATTTGGGTAAGGAAGTTTTAGATTTTACTACAATATATGTTGATGACATATTAATTACGTCTTGTACATGGGAGGAACATTGTAATAGAGTGGAAACAGTGTTAAATAAACTGTTACAATATAATATAACTTTGAAACTAGATAAATCTAAATTTATCACACATGAATTACCATTTTTAGGATTCATTCTGTCCGCTACTGGAATTAAACCATCTCCTGAGAAGGTAAACGCTATCCACGATTTTCCTAAACCAAAAAACTTAAAACAACTACAATCCTTTCTGGGGATCTGCAACTATTATAGGAAATTGCAACAGAATTATTCAGAAGTAACAGCCAAATTCCAATATTTACTTTCGAAGAAAAACAAGTGGAAATGAGAAGAAAGTCAAGATAATAATTTTAAGATAATAAAAAATAAATTTCTGGACAGCATCATGTTACACCACCCAAATTTCAATAAACGTTTTTTCATAAATTGTGATGCTAGCGACATTAGCCTTGGAAGTGAGCTATATCAGGAAGACGAGGAAGGAAATCATGGGGTCATAGGTTTTGCAACCAGAGTACTGAGTAGTTGTGAGAGGAATTATACAGTAACTGAAAAAGAACTGCTGAGTGTTGTGTTCTCAAGTATATAATTTCGAACATTTATATTGGGATACCCAGTAACCATAAGAACCGATCATAGATCAATTTCATTTTAAAAAAATTGTAAACTTAACCACGGTAGACTCACCAGATGGGTATTAATACTTCAAGAGTATAATTTAGACTGTGAATATATCCCGGGTAAGAAGAATGTAATTGCAGACCGATTGTCACGGATTAACCTAGAAAAAGGAACTTGTGAAATAGAACCAGAGAGTATTGGAAAGATATATTACATTATCAAAATGAAAAAGAGTTACAAGATATAATTAATAAAATAAAAACAGATCAGCAAATGGACACTAAATTAACAAAAATTAAGGACCGGATATTACAAAGTGATCCTATAATAACGAAATTTTTCTGTGTTTATGAGGAAATCCTTTTCATCCGTCCAACCATTAAGGATCATGTGTGGAAAATGTATGTGCCAGAAGCAACAGAAGTAGCCCCGATAAAGGACTATCATGAAAGATATGGTCACATGGGACCACTCAAAGTTATTAAAGCTTTATCTGAACACTGTTATGTAAAATCCATAAATAAAAGAGTAAGATTAATAGTAAAAAACAGCAACATTTGACAGCTAGTAAAAGTAAATAACGAGAAGAGAACGGGAGCCATGATTACAATAAAATCTAACAGTAAACTTGAAAAGACATTATTAGATATATGTGGACCTTTTCCCAGAAGTGGAGGGAGACATAAATTTAAATATATAATTATTATATTTGATCATTATACCAAATATACAAAACTCTACGCTATCAGTAGAGCCACGACGAAGAAAATTTTAGAAGTAATCATTCAAAAATACTTACCTGAGGTGGGAAAACCGGAAACCATAATAACCGATCATGGAACGCAATTTCGAGGTAAAAGGTGGAAAGAAGAATTGAGGAAATGGCAAATAAGGACATACAAAACATCAGTATACCACCCTAGTAGTAATCCTGCCGAACGCGTATTAAGGGAAGTTGGTAGAATTCTACGTACATACTGTCACCAAGAACATAAAAAATGGAGCCAGTACATTGGACCAGCAGAGACTTTCCTTAATTGGTCATACCATGACACTATCGGAACCAGCCCTTATCAGGTAATGTTTGATAAACCACCACCAAGAGAAATCACATCGTTCATAAATTTTCCTCCAGGAGAGAGAGTGGAGTTCAATAAAGTCGAAATGCACAACAGATTGTTGCATAAAGTGGAACTTCAACAAAAAAGGGATCAAGAGAAAAGGAAAAGGTTAGATACATACCAAATGGGAGATAAGGTATTAATAAAAAATAGACAACTACCCAGTTGTATAGAGGGTATTGCTAGAAAGTTACTTCTACTTTATACTGGACCTTACATCATAACCCAGGTGAAGGGGAATAATACATATGAAATCAAAGCAATTAACAATAACCGAATAAAAGGAGTATACAACCAGTCTGAAATGAAACGTTATCATGAAGAATAAAACCAGAAGAATAAAAACAATTTATTTTGGAAACAACTAAAACGAAAATAAATTTGTTCTAGTGGGGGGGCTTTATGTAACGTTACATAACCCAGTCCCAAAAATGATAACTTAATTACCCCGCCATAAAGGTCAGAAATGGGTATAATATACCTAGCTCTAAATTACTTTATATCACCAAACATTATAAACTATATTTAATTGATATAAAGTGTAACAAGTGAGTTATAGTGTACCCAGTGAGTAAATAAGTGACTCTGAAGGGAGCATCTGACAGACTTATGCTGTAGATGTAGAAACAATTCATTATAATAGTAGACTGTATTGCTACTAACCAATTATGTGTTTTGTTTAAATATTGTATGATTTGTATTGTGTGGGCAACTAAAATTTAACATTTTAAGGTTGATGTCAAAATCAGCTGATCTTATGAACAGCGAATTTTAAAAATAAAAATTTTATAATCTGGGTGTAACAAAATTGTTCTTACTCTCTCTTCTAACTAAGATTAAACAACTTCCTTAATCTCTACCAAATCACACACACTCGATTCCTGTTTCGTTTGGTAAACTTCAAATCCGATTGATTTGAACATTAATAATTATAATTCATAAGTGACGACCGCAAAAAGGTACTCTGACCGCTCCGAGACTTTCAAAAAATAACTCTATACCTCATAAAAAGAGATCTCGTTACAAATTGGCGAACCCAACATTGGGGTTTGAATAAGACGGACGTTACACACCTTAAGCGATTACGGTACAATATATATATATATATATATATATATATATATAGACATAACGAGTAAAAGTGTATAAAACGAGTTTGAATTGATGGGTGAATTGTTACTTGTATAAACGTTTGTATATATTTTCTTCAATTTAGGGCATCAGTTCAACGTCATCTATTGTTGAACACCAATCTGATGGTTAATTATTGTGCATCAAAAATTGTCTACAATCACAGCTAATTTCTATGTAGTATTGGATAAACTGATGGGCTGATATATATATATATATATTGTAACGGGAACCCTGTATGCCGGTCTTTACAAAAATAAAATAGTGGAGAAAAATTTTATAAAAAATAAAATTTTTCAATAAAAAAAATAATTTTGTTTATGTTAATCAATGCGTGTAAATAAGAAATAAAGCTGTTTTAAAGGTTTTGTAAAAATTTTGATAATCAGGCAGGTATTTATTAACTATCGAGCACTTCTGGAAGATTTGAACCAAGTCTGGAGTTAAATAGATTAACTCCAGTCAGCAATCGATCGATGATTTTTCTTGCTGGTTCAATATCTCACTCACATAAAATATTTTCTTCTTCTTGAAGTCCCTTAGCCTTAATAAATAATCTTAAATTAGCCTGTGAAATAATAACAGATAAAAAACAATTGAAATATATGGATTTATTGAACAATTTAATAAATAATCGATTTTTTATCGATTGAGAACAATTATCGACTCCGTCTCAGGGAATTATCGATTGTGCATACAATATAAAAATTATTATAGTTATTATATAAAGGACAGGTTCTTTGAGCGATTAAATTAATAGTCAGAGAAGGGTGACGAGAAAGTATAACATTAACAATTAAAATAAATTTAATAATTATTATTTAACAGTATTCAAATAATTCGTATATATAATGTTTAAGAAAATTGTTTTGTCAGACCAGATGTAGCTTCTATGATGTCACTCGAGGTGGAATGCAGATTGGTAAATTCAAAGATGGCCGCTACTCGATCTGGATATGTTACTGCAAAAGTCGTCTTGTTAAAAACTAAACAAAATTATCTTCATGAATGTTTGAAATGTTCCCGCACTGGTGTAATTTGTCTATTAGGTTGTTTGGTGTGTTCTGAAGAAGTGTTCCGTGTATATTGGTGTTAATTAAGTTATTTGGTATGTGTTCACTTCTGTTGGTTAGGTTGTCTGTAAAAGTGATTATGCGTTGTAGCGTGAATTATGTCAAATATATTGTTTTACTGTTTTATATCACTCGTATCATGAAGTTAGGTGTTATTTTTCACTATTGTCGTTAAAGTTTTGGTAAATTTAGCTAAGAAAGTGTTCAATTCATCTAACTCTCGATGCATTAACATTAATGGCAATTTGTCGTACCATTTTCTACTCGGTTTTAAGGAACGTTTTTTCACACAACTATTCAGCTTGATATTCAACAAAAGACTAATTAACTTGGTCAAAATCTGGCCCAGTTAATCTTTGAAAAAGTATTGTTAACATATTTCGATTACCCATACACATGATACAATATTACATTATATATGGAATTTATTTATTTTATTCATCACTTTCATGAATTATGAATCTTATCATTGATTTAATCATCTCATTCCCTTTAAATTGATGTATTATAGTCCATATCTGTAGACATTTTGTGGAAATTAACAAATTTCTTTCCTTTTTGGAAATATAGGCTCAAAATTGGATTTCCGCCTTTATACAAATTTTCCTCCATTTTAATTATCATTAATACTATTATAATAAATTTTAATTAGTCATATTCCTCTTCCTTTCCTTAAATACATATAAATTAAACCTTTGAACTGGTTTTTTGTGTTAATCTCTGAATTTGACATTGCTCTTTAAAATTAATTAATTTATATATTTTGAAAATTTACAATATTTTAAGGTATATTTCCTTATTATCATTTTAACTCATAGGATCATTCCCAGTAGTGGTTAACTGATTTACCTTATCTAAATCTTGCTAGTTTACAGGATTTATAAGTGAATTATACTGGTTTATATGGTTTCTGTGAATTCATCAAATGGCCTAGAGTTTAGAATTTTACATTTCTGTCTTTCTCAAATAAATTTAATCCTACTTCCTCCTCTGACTTTACATAGTTACTATTACATGAAAATAAAATGGTTTATAATTTATTGTGAGGTGTAGTATTTAATTAACACTACTGTTATTAAAAAAAAAAATAATTACGAACATTATTTAGCAATCTGCACAATTGAACATATTGCTGATATGGTTTGAACATATACTTTTAACTCTTTTTGAGTTAACATAGCATACCTACTGAAACATTATTAATGGTATGTATGCTGTTATTTAGCAAACATTATTCATTTTAAACACATAATATAAATCTTATTTTCTAATAACTCTTACAAACACATTGATTTTATGGCTGGGAACAAACAGTCTATTTAAACATTTTAAACCTATGAATACTAAATTAATGCCAGTCCTTTCTGGTCTAAACCATTATTATTTATGATCCCCTTCATCAGTAAACATGACCACCCATACTCTAGTTGTTAGCATTTTTTACAAATGTCTTGTAAATAAAGAGTTACATTAAAATAATAAAATACTGGAAATCTTCCATTTTATTATTTTATTATGCTGTTTATTATTGGATATTAAAGTTGTTATATAGCATATTGATAAGTCATAATATCACTAACTTTAAGTTTATTGCATTTCCAAAAAACACTTACACAAATTCACTTTCACTGTTGGTTCTGATATTTTGAGTCTTATTATCTCAGACCAGACCTTTAGTAATCATGGACTGTTAAGACTTGTTTATTTTCTTATCACACAATAGCTTTAGTCGGTTCACTTCTTATAATACTATACAGTAGTTTAGTTTTCTAAATAATTACATTCTTATAGGATTTTGGTATGTTATACTTTCTTTTTAATCGTTTTTGTGGGTTTGGGGTTGATGGTAGTTAATAATAATAATAATAGGTTTTACAACGGTGTTTCTTTCATACTATTTCTTCCTCTCCTCCTGTCTTCTTTCTTGTCCTTTTTCTTATCTTCTTTCTTGTCTTCATTCTTGTCCTTCTTCTTATCTTCTTTCTTGTCTTCATTCTTGTCCTTCTTCTGGTCTTCATTCTTGTCCTTCTTCTAGTCTTCATTCTTCTGGTCTTCTTGTCTTCCTTCTTCATTCTTGGGTAAACCAAGGTACTTTGTGTTATCTCGACTGATGTTTAGTTTGGAGCATCTAATTTATTCACTGATACGGACCTTGTTCTTCTCTAAAGGTTTCAGGGTATTGTTTTCTTCCTGATCACAAACTTTATTCTTCCTTCTTCTTGTTTTTTGGTGTATTTTGTTATTCACCACTCTTAAACTGATTCTCTTTCTTCTTGATATGGTGTTATTTAACTTGTTTACTGCTCCTAGCTTCCTGGGTAAATTACTGATCTTATAATATGAGTTGCTTTCAGTACTTTCTTTGATATTTAAACAGTGGTTTTTATATAATGTAATGAGGATTTTTATTTTATCGTGGTTCATTCCTTTGATTTCCTTAAATCTCATTCAATATTATTTTAACATATGTGGTGTAATTAAACTTTATGGTTTTATATGACTTAATAAGTAGTGGATTTTCTGTCACGCTACAGAATGCCCTTCTCCAGAAGTAATTTTTTCAGACTATACTTGCTTTGTTTGAAACAATTGCTTATGATAATTATTCTAGGTTTGTTATTATTCTGGACTTCCTTCCATTTTAAAAATTTTCTTTTTTATATTTGAGTTTATATCATTCTCACTTGATCTTCCTTGATAGTAGTAGTCATCTGAGTTCATATTTATTATTTCATTTTCATATTTCTTCTTAGTATTTTCTCCTTGGGATATTTCCTCCCTATCGTTCCCTACTTTGTGAGCTGGTTCAGTTCAGAGAGGCACTGTACGCTACTTCCTCTGCTGTCCAATACTTCACACATATTTGAGTACAGAGGCAAATCATCTCTGCTCAAAAAACATATTAATACTGCTGGAATTATCTTCATACAGATTAAAAAATTATACAGAATAGTACACATTTGTTACTATTTAAAAAAAAATATCTTTGGGATACTTCACTTATTACTTATTATATTTCTCAGAGATTTTAATATTCCTATCTCAGTTGTTCTTCTGAGCCGTTAACTCGTTGTTTCTTTCATTTGATATTATGGTAGGAAGCTCTTCTATTATTACATTTTTCAACTTTTCTTATCATATAAATCTTTTGGTTATAAATTCTTTATTACCTTCTGTTTTTTTTATTATAATCTGCATTGTTTATAGTAGCATATCTTTATGACATTTTTAGACTGTTTCTTTGTTCTTATTATTTCCACTTGTTCTATTTTCTAGAACTTTTTATAACTGTCATTATCACAATTGACATTTAATTCATAAATCATTTTATATTAATTCGTTTAATTACATATATCTTTGATATTATTCTCACATTATTCCTGTCATGGTTATTATACTTTCGAATGAATTTTTTTTTTTTTTATTAATTTCATAATGAGGTCATAATTTCTCCTCATACCACTTCAAAGTTTTATTATCTCATAACTCCAAATAAGTTTTTGTACTTTATTATATTCAATCACTCAAATCGTATTAAAAAAAAAATTTTTTTTTTAATTTCCTTTGGCATCATTTTATGGAAAGGTTTTTACTCTTTATATTGAAATTAGACATGATCATACTGTCCAGAATTATTTGTTTTAATTCTAAAGTCTGTTTCCTTTATTCATCCCATTATGATCCTTTATAAACATGGTAATTATATTTTATGCTTACCATAAATATGGTATTATATCTCTTCTGTTTATCTCACCAAAGTGTTTTATTAATAATTGGTTGGTAAGTTGTACTTATTCTTGGTTTGGAAACTTGATTTATACACAATTCAAAATTCACTCTTTTTATATTATTCCATGAAGTTTTCTCAAATAATTTGTATGTAAGGTGGGCTTGCTTTTCTTTTTAGAACTTATATTATTTCAATCTAAATTCTGTTTTATATTTATCCCTTCAAAATGTTTTTTCTCAAATTCTTGGTTAGTAAAGTGAACTTACAATCTTTTTTTTTTATATTTAGATGATTTCTCATTCTAAATTCTTTTTTACATTCTTGCCATAAAGTTTTCTTCAAATAGTTGTTATGTAAAGTATTACATTGTTTTTGGAATTTTGAGTTTTTTATTTCTAAATTCTCTTGGTATTATTGTCAAAATGTTTCTCTTCAAATAATTGTTATGTAAATGTCTTACATTGTTTTTGGAATTTTGAGTTTTTTATTTCTAAATTCTTTTGGTATTATTGTCAAAATGTTTCTCTTCACATAATTGTTATGTAAATGTCTTACATTGATTTGGACCTTTGAGTTTTTTCTAAATTCTTGTTTTCTATTCTCTTCCAAAATGTTTATTTCAAATTCCGGTTTAGTAAGATGGTCTTACCTTGCTTAAAATTTTGATGATTTTATTCTAATTCCTGTTTTATATTCTCTTCCAAAATGTTTATTTCAAATTCCTGGTTAGTAAGATGGTTTTACATTGTTTTAAAATTTTGATGATTTATTCATAAAATTTCTTCATGGATGCCTGGTTAAAGACACCCTTAACTTTATTTGAATTCATTTCCTTTATTTCGTACGTGTTGTTGTTATTGTTCTTAGAGACAATATAGGGACCAGTGTACGATTATGATCTAGATACGTTGATGATGTATTAGTAATTTGGGAAGGAAGCATAGAAGAAGTGCATGAGTTTATAAAGGAGGTAAATAATAAGGATAAAAACTTACAATTTAAAGAAGAGATAGGAGGTAAGAAAATAAATTACTTAGATTTAAACATAGAAATTAAAGATAATGAGAAACTACAGTTTGGGATATTTAGGAAAGAGTCGTATTCTGATATAATTATACCAACCGAGTCTTACCACCCATATAGATATAAAATGGCGGCAATCAATTCCTTTTGTTACAGAGCTCAGAAGTGTTTAAAAGAGACCGAATCAAAAGATAGGGAGTTAAAAACGATAAAGGGAATTGTAAGGAATAATAATTATAACACCAACATAGTGGATAAAGTTATGAAAAGGGTTAACATACAAAAAGCTAAAATAGAACCAGAACAAAAGGATTATGCAGGGTCATTGACATACATAGGTTCACATACTAGAAACATTATAAAATGTTTTAATAAATATGGAGTAGATATAGCTATTAAAAAATGTGAAACGGTATTTGATAAGATAAGGAATAAGAATATAGAAAAAATTCCAGTATTACAGAAAAGCGGAATTTATAAATTAAAATGTAAAGACTGCAACAAAGTGTACCTAGGTGAGACAGGACGAAAATTCGTATGCAGGTTGTCTGACCACAAACGTGGAGAAGGTAATAGAACAACCAATTCGTTATATGCAAGACATTTCATAGAAGACAACCATAAGTTTGTTAATCCTTTGGAAAAATACGAAATTGTAAAAGCAGTAAATAACACAGTTGAAAGGAAGGTTAGAGAGGAGTTAGAAATATTGAAAGAAAGAGAAAAAGGGTTAGACAATTTAATTAATATTAAAATTAAATTTGATAATGAAGAAATATTTTATAACATGATTAAGAAGTAAATAATAGAGGGCAGATAGATAAGATTTAGAATTATACTGCATAGTACTAATTGGATGTTTTAAAATAAGGGTGTGTGACTGACCCACGTGTGTGGAGAGGAAGAGGGTAAGTTTAAAAGGATGCACACACACACACACACACACACACACACACACACACACACACACACACACAACACTGAAACACAAGGAATTTGATAGAAAAATATGTAACTGTACAGATGCAGATGGTGAGACAGGGTTTAGGGGTGGGGAAGGGTCATTTATATTTTAGTTTGTTGTGTGTAAGCAGGGTGGGGGAGAGGGGTGAAGGGTTTGTTTTCACATATTTCCTGTCTATTTCCGATCTGATGATGGGCTGTGAAGCTTGAAAGCGCTAATCGGGATAATTTTTATATAGTGGTGTTCAACAGTGATCATTCTGATTGTGATTTCAACCACTAACACAAATTTCTTCATTAAATTACATTACAGATCACACATACTTTTCGATACACTGATACCTACACACAATTTGAATCCAAGCGCCAATTCCCTCCCACCAGCAACCCCCACCACACACACCCACATCCCATAACCGTTACTGTACAGACATTCAGTATTTAAAAACCCATTGAGAAAGACGAATACGACGTCGAAACGTCTGGGTAATCAAAACCTAAAAGTAAGTTCACAGTGAAAGTGTTAATAGTATATATTTATATAAATGTATTTCGTTCAAAAGAGTTAGAGAGGTCTGCAGCTCCGGGAGTTTACTAGTGGTGTGATAATTCCTTTTAGCAATGAACTGTATAAATTTTCATAGGACCGCTAATGTTGGCTACGGAGTTGAACAACAGATATGCAACCACGTGTTACCGCGTCTAATTATGCATAGATCAGCTCGGCGCACGGAACACGGGCTTATCAGTATCGGCGCTCAGAGCACGATTTCAGCGTTGGCGCTCAGAGCACGGAGCCCGCAGTTGTCCGACAATTATTTTATCTCTTCACACACACACACACACACACACACACACACACACACACACACACACACACACACACACACACACACACACACACACACACACACACACACACACACACACACACACACACACACACACACACACACACACACACGCGCGCGCGCGCGCGCACACACACACACACACACACACACACACAACATTGTCCGACAATTATCTTATCTCTCCCGTCACACACACACACTGTTTACAGACACATGCTCTGACTTAAACATTCACAACTGTTATGTGACCTTGCACACTTTTGTTGGCGGGAGTTTCATATGCTTGCTTTTTAAATGGGATTATCCATACCTACTGCACTTGCAGGCTTAACAATAACGTTTTGCCTGAACTGTGCTGACATACTCTTTCAAATAGGCTACTGTCTGTTTCTCTCTGTCAGTCTCTCTCTCTCTCTCTCTCTCTCTCTCTCTCTCTCTCTCGCGCGCGCGCACACACACACACACACAGGCGTAGCAAGGGGGGGCAGCCGCCCGGGGCGGCATAGCCAGGAGGGCGGCAAAGTGAGCATACACTAAAAAAATTGTTATCAGTTTATAAAACTACAAACAATTTGTTTCATTGATATGACTATTCCTTTCATAAAAGAAGCATAACCAGGCAGCTTCTCCGTTGTCATAAACCTCGCGTGGTAAACAGTATTAGTCTATTTATACTCAACCATCGTAACCGCACTTGTATGTATTTTTCTCCAACTAAAAAATCCCGTTTTGATTTTGTTGCACTTCATTTCCACACAAAAAATTATCAAAGAACCCAATTCAATAGCGAAAATGTGTTTTCATCGTGACGAAATTTATATCCCCGTATTCAGGATTATGAAAATAGTCCTGCTCATCGCTCTGCGTTTTTAGATTGGAAAGAATTGGAAAGTTCTTTAAACAAAGGAGAACTTATTGATGATCTACCTTAAGAACAAATGAGTAAAGCAGCTAAGTCATGAAAAAAGTTCTCGAACAGGTCATTGCCGCAGTACAAACTTTTGCATAACAAAATCTGGCACTGAGAGGACATCGAGAGTCAGTTACTAACGATCCAAATCCTGGAAACTCTGGCTTTGCTAAAGTACTTGGCTAAATTTGTACCTTGTCATGAGATCTCGTTTGGATTCAGTCTCTCGTAAATCTGGGTGTATATCGTATCTATCGCCAGCCATTCAAAATGAAATAATAAGCCTGTTAGGAGAAGGAGCGCAAAAATATAATATTACTGCATGTAAGAAGGCGAAGTACTTTAGTATTATATTTGACACAACTCCAGATGCTTCACATGTAGAACAAATATCTTAGATTATAAGATTTGTTGAAATTAAACGCATTTCTGTTGATATCAAAGAAGCCTTTATAGATTTTGTTCCTTTAGAAGTAAAAACAGCGGAGGGGATCACAGAAGCTATTACAAGTAAGCTTGGGAGAGATGGATTGAATCTTAGCGGTTGCAGAGGTCAGTCTTATGACAATCAATCAACAATGGCTGGTATCCATTCAGGAGTTCAGAAGAGAATATTAGATTTCAATCCACTATCTTTGTTTGTTCCTTGTGACAACCATTCACTTAACTTGGTTGGAGTTCACGCAGTTCATGAAAATGTTCAGGCAGTGACATTTTTTGGGACAGTAGAACGTCTATTCACTTTCTTTTGCTGTCCCACTCATAAATGGAGTGTTTTTAAAGACTTCGTAAATATTACTCTAAAAAGACATTGTGATACCAGGTGGAGTTCAAAAACTGATGCGGTGAAAGCACTATCCACTCAGCTGGATGAAGTGATCGCTGCGGTGGAGAAACTGATAAATACACCGACTGAAACAGTTGATACGAAGGAAGATGCACCATTAATAATTAATGTGATAGAAAACTTTAATTTTGTAACCTTGCTCTTTTTCTGGACAGATATTCTTTCTTCTATAGACACAATCCAGAAAATCTTGGAGACCAAAGGAACAAGCTTTATTCAAGCATTGACACTTCTGGAGACGCTAACGGCAAATTAAAAGTTTGGAGGAATGAGTCGTGTAACAATGTCATTACTAAGGCAGAGCAGGTATGTAATGAATGGGGTGCCAGTATCACATAAAGGATAAGAAGAAAGCGCAGGATGCCAGGAGAGTATGCAGACGATTCTGCATTAAATGCGAGCTGTTCGGCAAGAAATGCGACGTTCTCTTATAAAAAGTTTGGACAAACTGTCAGTTGAAATTTCAAGCCGTTTCTCTGACATAAAAGAGTTAAGAAAACGCTTTGGATTCCTCTGTAAATTTGAGGCATACGTAAATTATGGGGATATACATTTTAAGGAACAGCTTCCCAAATCAATATTAAGTGCACAGTGCTTGAAAAACTGTATCCACATGACCTAAACAGTGTAGAATTGTTCAGTGACTTAAAAAAAGTCATACTTTTATTAAAAAGGGCAACAGTTGATGGAGAATAAATAAACTTTACACCTCAGGGCCTGTTACAATACATTTCTTCAATGGGATTAGAAGCCTACAACACTAGCAACAGCTTTAAAACATTTTCTTACTTTACCAGTGTCTGCGGTTTCTTGCTAAAGATCGTTTAGTAAACTTAAATTGATTAAATCGTACCTACAATCAACAATATCTCAAGACAGGGTATCAAATCTAGGAATACTTTCAATTGAAAACGACATTCCTTTGTCTTTAGATTATAGTGATTTAATAACCAACTATGAAGCAATTAAGACAAAGAAAGTTACATTTTAAAATATTTCGTTTTAAATATTTATTAAATATTAAAAACAAATATTAAGTGTTTATTAATAAAAGACAGAACCATTCACCTGTAATTGTAAGTTATTAAGTGTATTATTTTTAGCGTAATTTTTTGTTTAACTTTGTGTTGCTTTAGGATATTGTTTTGACGATGCGCTTTAGACCTACAATGAATTTGCATGTTTATTAGAACATTTTTATGTTAACAATTTTTATTTTCCTACATTTTATAGTCTCTACATTTGTTACTAATAAATGTATACAAACTATCTACCAGTAATATTATAATATGTAATTTCTTAATTTTGACTTAACAAATATTCTTAAGACGTTTGCTGGACGTGTTTTCTTACAAAAAACTACACATTTGTATTTATTAAGTACTTTGTTCACTGGATTGGCCGTCATTTTTGCTCTTTTGTCCCCTTTTAATTATAAAGGAGAGGCGGCCGACGATCTCCTTGCCCCGGGCACCATAAAGCCTAGCTACGCCACTGATGATACATTCAGGTAGGCCTATTATAAAAATTTATTTTTGAATGTAGCCTATCTTTTTTTGTGATGTATGCAAATAATGTACAGCATAGTGTTTTCTCATTTCTTTGGGCATTCCCTATTTTTGTAATTCTCATATCAGCATCTTATATCATCCACATTGGCCCCAATTGACCCGGATAAGGGAGTTTTTGCAACGTATTTTATGTGAGTTAGCTTCAATTCAATTAACATCTGTAGATTATACACAGCACAAAATTAGTATGTATAAAGCTAACCACTTATACTAAAACCTAATACTCATTTAATACACATTTAATAACTATTTAGGCGGTTACTATGCAAGAATGTCCACATTTTTTGGAAAATAAATAATTTTCTTTGTATCGATATCTCTATATGTTATATAACAGAGGTATGAATAAAGCTGAGTTTGGTTAGTTTTTTCGCATTCACGCCTGTTGTGACGTTTAACGGCGGTCCATAATGACTTGATCGATTGCGTATGTACCCCAATTACAGGATCTAAAAAATCCGGACCGTGAATGACCGTCCCGTACTACTACGGGATTATGGAGCACAGATTTAACGCGTAATAACGCTTTCAGTCTTGTAGCAGTACGGGGAGACATCGACCTTGTCAGCGCAAAACTTTGTGGTTGTATACTCACCACCATAAGTGTAGGTAAAAACTATAGTCCTAACTGTATGAAACAGTAATTTCGATTTTTGTGACCAAGTACCCTTGCGCAATGCAATGCGACAATCTTATTTCGTACACTGCCATCCATCTGTCAGAATTATTCTCGTGTGTATACAACATCGTTGAATGACCGCGATCGCACTGCTAATTGTGATAACGAATGTGCTTATTTTGCAAAAATTCAATGGAACTGGGATCTGTTGGGAATATGGCGAATTAATGTTAACTACGACACTGTTACACTGGAATAGTTAAACATAACTGAGGTTGTATAAGATTCTACATGTAATGTGTCGTATAACGTGTTACTTATTAAGCTGTTGAGACTTTCTGGTTTACGTTTAGGCAGAGAGAGTGAGTGAGAGAGAAAGACAGACATCGTGTGATAAGAAATACCGTTTATAGTACGATAGCCAAAACACAGGAAGTTTACTGCAGGTGGCTTCTGAGAAAGTCCTTGAAAATAATGAACGAATAAGTCAGTGGTGGGGGGACCAAAGTGTATAAAATAATTATACAGCCCAATACTACATCATTGACTCATCAATTCTTACACCTGAATACAGAGTAATAATTGGAGCGACCTGTTAAAGGTTTAGAATCCTCTGTTGCGCAATTGATGTGTATAACTGAAGAAAACTGTTGTGTTAGAATTGGAGGTTATTGTTATGAATGTATAAACAAAAAATGTGGTACTTTTCTTATGCGATTTTTATCACTGAATCTGATGGTGGTAAAATAAAATGCCTCTGATAATTAGTACTTTTTATATAGTGGGGTCGAAAAAATTCAAGAATTGATGCCCCCTGTACCATGATGGTGAACTGATGGGAAGATACGTTTATATATATATATATATATAGAGACATAACGAGTAAAAGTGTATAAAACGAGTTTGAATTGATGGGTGAATTGTTACTTGTATAAACGTTTGTATATATTTTCTTCAATTTAGGGCATCAGTTCAACGTCATCTATTGTTGAACACCAATCTGATGGTTAATTATTGTGCATCAAAAATTGTCTACAATCACAGCTAATTTCTATGTAGTATTGGATAAACTGATGGGCTGATATATATATATATATATATATATATATATATATATATATATATATTGTAACGGGAACCCTGTATGCCGGTCTTTACAAAAATAAAATAGTGGAGAAAAATTTTATAAAAAATAAAATTTTTCAATAAAAAAAATAATTTTGTTTATGTTAATCAATGTGTGTAAATAAGAAATAAAGCTGTTTTAAAGGTTTTGTAAAAATTTTGATAATCAGGCAGGTATTTATTAACTATCGAGCACTTCTGGAAGATTTGAACCAAGTCTGGAGTTAAATAGATTAACTCCAGTCAGCAATCGATCGATGATTTTTCTTGCTGGTTCAATATCTCACTCACATAAAATATTTTCTTCTTCTTGAAGTCCCTTAGCCTTAATAAATAATCTTAAATTAGCCTGTGAAATAATAACAGATAAAAAACAATTGAAATATATGGATTTATTGAACAATTTAATAAATAATCGATTTTTTATCGATTGAGAACAATTATCGACTTCGTCTCAGGGAATTATCGATTGTGCAGACAGTATAAAAATTATTATAGGTATTATATAAAGGACAGGTTCTTTGAGCGATTAAATTAATAGTCAGAGAAGGGTGACGAGAAAGTATAACATTAACAATTAAAATAAATTTAATAACTATTATTTAACAGTATTCAAATAATTCGTATATATAATGTTTAAGAAAATTGTTTTGTCAGACCAGATGTAGCTTCTATGATGTCACTCGAGGTGGAATGCAGATTGGTAAATACAAAGATGGCCGCTACTCGATCTGGATATGTTCTGCAAAAGTCGTCTTGTTAAAAACTAAACAAAATTATCTTCATGGATGTTTGAAATGTTCCCGCACTGGTGTAATTTGTCTATTAGGTTGTTTGGTGTGTTCTGAAGAAGTGTTCCGTGTATATTGGTGTTAATTAAGTTATTTGGTATGTGTTCACTTCTGTTGGTTAGGTTGTCTGTAAAAGTGATTATGCGTTGTAGCGTGAATTATGTCAAATATATTGTTTTACTGTTTTATACCACTCGTATCATGAAGTTAGGTGTTATTTTTCACTATTGTCGTTAACGTTTTGGTAAATTTAGCTAAGAAAGTGTTCAATTCATCTAACTCTCGATGCATTAACATTAATGGCAATTTGTCGTACCATTTTCTACTCGGTTTTAAGGAACGTTTTTTCACACAACTATTCAGCTTGATATTCAACAAAAGACTAATTAACTTGGTCAAAATCTGGCCCAGTTAATCTTTGAAAAAGTATTGTTAACATATTTCGATTACCCATACACATGATACAATATTACATTATATATGGAATTTATTTATTTTATTCATCACTTTCATGAATTATGAATCTTATCATTGATTTAATCATCTCATTCCCTTTAAATTGATGTATTATAGTCCATATCTGTAGACATTTTGTGGAAATTAACAAATTTCTTTCCTTTTTGGAAATATAGGCTCAAAATTGGATTTCCGCCTTTATACAAATTTTCCTCCATTTTAATTATCATTAATACTATTATAATAAATTTTAATTAGTCATATTCTTCTTCCTTTCCTTAAATACATATAAATTAAACCTTTGAACTGGTTTTTTGTGTTAATCTCTGAATTTGACATTGCTCTTTAAAATTAATTAATTTATATATTTTGAAAATTTACAATATTTTAAGGTATATTTCCTTATTATCATTTTAACTCATAGTATCATTCCCAGTAGTGGTTAACTGATTTACCTTATCTAAATCTTGCTAGTTTACAGGATTTATAAGTGAATTATCCTGGTTTATATGGTTTCTGTGAATTCATCAAATGGCCTAGAGTTTAGAATTTTACATTTCTGTCTTTCTCAAATAAATTTAATCCTACTTCCTCCTCTGACTTTACATAGTTACTATTACATGAAAATAAAATGGTTTATAACTTATTGTGAGGTGTAGTATTTAATTAACACTACTGTTATTAAAAAAAAAAAATAATTATGAACATTATTTAGCAATCTGCACAATTGAACATATTGCTGATATGGTTTGAACATATACTTTTAACTCTTTTTGAGTTAACATAGCATACCTACTGAAACATTATTAATGGTATGTATGCTGTTATTTAGCAAACATTATTCATTTTAAACACATAATATAAATCTTATTTTCTAATAACTCTTACAAACACATTGATTTTATGGCTGGGAACAAACAGTCTATTTAAACATTTTAAACCTATGAATACTAAATTAATGCCAGTCCTTTCTGGTCTAAACCATTATTATTTATGATCCCCTTCATCAGTAAACATGACCACCCATACTCTAGTTATTAGCATTTTTTACAAATGTCTTGTAAATAAAGAGTTACATTAAAATAATAAAATACTGGAAATCTTCCATTTTATTATTTTATTATGCTGTTTATTATTGGATATTAAAGTTGTTATATAGCATATTGATAAGTCATAGTATCACTAACTTTAAGTTTATTGCATTTCCAAAAAACACTTACACAAATTCACTTTCACTGTTGGTTCTGATATTTTGAGTCTTATTATCTCAGACCAGACCTTTAGTAATCATGGACTGTTAAGACTTGTTTATTTTCTTATCACACAATAGCTTTAGTCGGTTCACTTCTTATAATACTATACAGCAGTTTAGTTTTCTAAATAATTACATTCTTATAGGATTTTGGTATGTTATACTTTCTTTTTAATCGTTTTTGTGGGTTTGGGGTTGATGCTAGTTAATAATAATAATAATAGGTTTTACAACGGTGTTTCTTTCATACTATTTCTTCCTCTCCTCCTGTCTTCTTTCTTGTCCTTCTTCTTATCTTCTTTCTTGTCTTCATTCTTGTCCTTCTTCTTATCTTCTTTCTTGTCTTCATTCTTGTCTTCTTCTGGTTTTCATTCTTGTCCTTCTTCTAGTCTTCATTCTTCTGGTCTTCTTGTCTTCCTTCTTCATTCTTGGGTAAACCAAGGTACTTTGTGTTATCTCGACTGATGTTTAGTTTGGAGCATCTAATTTATTCACTGATACGGACCTTGTTCTTCTCTAAAGGTTTCAGGGTATTGTTTTCTTCCTGATCACAAACTTTATTCTTCCTTCTTCTTGTTTTTTGGTGTATTTTGTTATTCACCACTCTTAAACTAATTCTCTTTCTTCTTGATATGGTGTTATTTAACTTGTTTACTGCTCCTAGCTTCCTGGGTAAATTACTGATCTTATAATATGAGTTGCTTTCAGTACTTTCTTTGATATTTAAACAGTGGTTTTTATATAATGTAATGAGGATTTTTATTTTATCGTGGTTCATTCCTTTGATTTCCTTAAATCTCATTCAATATTATTTTAACATATGTGGTGTAATTAAACTTTATGGTTTTATATGACTTAATAAGTAGTGGATTTTCTGTCACGCTACAGAATGCCCTTCTCCAGAAGTAATTTTTTCAGACTATACTTGCTTTGTTTGAAACAATTGCTTATGATAATTATTCTAGGTTTGTTATTATTCTGGACTTCCTTCCATTTTAAAAATTTTCTTTTTTATATTTGAGTTTATATCATTCTCACTTGATCTTCCTTGATAGTAGTAGTCATCTGAGTTCATATTTATTATTTCATTTTCATATTTCTTCTTAGTATTTTCTCCTTGGGATATTTCCTCCCTATCGTTCCCTACTTTGTGAGCTGGTTCAGTTCAGAGAGGCACTGTACGCTACTTCCTCTGCTGTCCAATACTTCACACATATTTGAGTACAGAGGCAAATCATCTCTGCTCAAAAAACATATTAATACTGCTGGAATTATCTTCATACAGATTAAAAAATTATACAGAATAGTACACATTTGTTACTATTTAAAAAAAAATATCTTTGGGATACTTCACTTATTACTTATTATATTTCTCAGAGATTTTAATATTCCTATCTCAGTTGTTCTTCTGAGCCGTTAACTCGTTGTTTCTTTCATTTGATATTATGGTAGGAAGCTCTTCTATTATTACATTTTTCAACTTTTCTTATCATATAAATCTTTTGGTTATAAATTCTTTATTACCTTCTGTTTTTTTTATTATAATCTGCATTGTTTATAGTAGCATATCTTTATGACATTTTTAGACTGTTTCTTTGTTCTTATTATTTCCACTTGTTCTATTTTCTAGAACTTTTTATAACTGTCATTATCACAATTGACATTTAATTCATAAATCATTTTATATTAATTCGTTTAATTACATATATCTTTGATATTATTCTCACATTATTCCTGTCATGGTTATTATACTTTCGAATGAATTTTTTTTTTTTTATTAATTTCATAATGAGGTCATAATTTCTCCTCATACCACTTCAAAGTTTTATTATCTCATAACTCCAAATAAGTTTTTGTACTTTATTATATTCAATCACTCAAATCGTAATAAAAAAAATTTTTTTTTTTTATTTTCTTTGTCATCATTTTATGGAAAGGTTTTTACTCTTTATATTGAAATTAGACATGATCATACTGTCCAGAATTATTTGTTTTAATTCTAAAGTCTGTTTCCTTTATTCATCCCATTATGATCCTTTATAAACATGGTAATTATATTTTATGCTTACCATAAATATGGTATTATATCTCTTCTGTTTATCTCACCAAAGTGTTTTATTAATAATTGGTTGGTAAGTTGTACTTATTCTTGGTTTGGAAACTTGATTTATACACAATTCAAAATTCACTCTTTTTATATTATTCCATGAAGTTTTCTCAAATAATTTGTATGTAAGGTGGGCTTGCTTTTCTTTTTAGAACTTATATTATTTCAATCTAAATTTTGTTTTATATTTATCCCTTCAAAATGTTTTTTCTCAAATTCTTAGTTAGTAAAGTGAACTTACAATCTTTTTTTTTATATTTAGATGATTTCTCATTCTAAATTCTTTTTTACATTCTTGCCATAAAGTTTTCTTCAAATAGTTGTTATGTAAAGTATTACATTGTTTTTGGAATTTTGAGTTTTTTATTTCTAAATTCTCTTGGTATTATTGTCAAAATGTTTCTCTTCAAATAATTGTTATGTAAATGTCTTACATTGTTTTTGGAATTTTGAGTTTTTTATTTCTAAATTCTCTTGGTATTATTGTCAAAATGTTTCTCTTCACATAATTGTTATGTAAATGTCTTACATTGATTTGGACCTTTGAGTTTTTTCTAAATTCTTGTTTTCTATTCTCTTCCAAAATGTTTATTTCAAATTCCGGTTTAGTAAGATGGTCTTACCTTGCTTAAAATTTTGATGATTTTATTCTAATTCCTGTTTTATATTCTCTTCCAAAATGTTTATTTCAAATTCCTGGTTAGTAAGATGGTTTTACATTGTTTTAAAATTTTGATGATTTATTCATAAAATTTCTTCATGGATGCCTGGTTAAAGACACCCTTAACTTTATTTGAATTCATTTCCTTTATTTCGTACGTGTTGTTGTTATTGTTCTTAGAGACAATATAGGGACCAGTGTACAGAAGCAATAATTTTTTTGTTATCCCCTCTAATGAACTGGGTAATTCCCTTTTCTTCAACAACACCTTCTCTCCAACGGTATAATTAATAACCTTACCCATGCTTTTATCGTACTTATTCCGCCGTTTCTCCTGATCTTCGGCCACCTTATTATGAAATTGAATTCTATTAAATATATATTTATTCTCTCTGGGGAACTCCAAGATATCTTCGATCTCCCTAGGGGGTTGTCTTTCGTACATTGCGGAGTAAGGGGTTATTCCTATGGCTGGATGGTATGCCAGGTTGAGGAATTCTTCAGTGGCCTCCAAGTATTCTTGCCACCTCCTCTGCTGATCGTGGCAATACGTTCTTAATAGGCGCCCCACCTCTCGCAAGACTCTTTCGGCCGGGTTACTGCTCGGGTTTGTTTCAGTTTCATAACCGCCATTTCCTCCCCTTGAATTGTGTTCCGTGGTCGGTTATGATCGATACCGGTTTTCCGACGGTTGGGAAGTACTGGTTGATCAGGATTTCAAGAACTTTATTCGTAGTCGCCCGATTCGCTGGGTATAGCTTCACGAACTTGGTATAATGGTCCATTATGATGACGAGATATTTGTATCGGTGGCGGCCTCCACTGCGGGGAAATGGCCCACAGATATCCAGGAATACCTTCTCAAGTTTCGACTGAGAGGTTATCGGAATCATCTGCCCCTCTCTTTTCTCGTTGTTTGTTTTTACGAGTTGGCAAATGCGACAGGTTCTTATGTACTTTCGTACCTTCCGATTTGTGTCTTTGATATGGCAGCTCTCTTCCAGGGCCTTTACCACCTTTAAGGCGCCCATATGCCCATATCGAACATGATAATTGAACACTATCTCCTTCTCGATATGGGTCGGAATTATAACCTTCCATTCCTCCTTATATAAAGATGGTCTTGAAAACAGGATTCCATTATGTATTTTATAATATTGGGAGATTGTCTCATCCCCTGCTTCCAATCTTGTGATAATAGAGATTAACTTCGGGTCAGCTTGTTGGTGTGTGCTCAGGTGTTCCAAAATTGATTGTAGACCGGCGCTGCTGCTTAGAATATGGTATACTTTAAGAATACTCTCCTTCTACCCCTCGAACGTCTGTTTGTCAATGTCTACTCTAGACAATACGTCCGCGACGACATTCTTCCTTCCGGGGATATACTCCCACTTAAGGTCGTATTCTTGTAGCAATAGTATCCACCGCGTTAACCTTCCATGGCTTAACTTACATCTCTTAAGGAACGAGATAGATTTATGGTCTGTCCGGACGGTAACGGAATAACCAATGATATAAGTGCGGAACTTTCCGCACGCGAACACGACACTCAATAATTCCTTTTCTGTAACGTGGTAGTTTTTCTCACATTGATTCAATGCTCTGCTGGCAAAGCAGATCACAAGATGTTCGCCCTCCTCATCCTCTTGATATAAGGTAGTGCCGAGGCTGATGTCACTGGCATCACAATTAAGAAAGAAAGGCTTGTTAAAATCTGGATGGCGGAGTATAATGGGTTCAAGGAATTTTTTTTTATTAGAGATAATATATTTTGTTGTTCATTACCCCAGATCCATTTATTTTTGGATGACAGTTGCGGCTGAAATCTGGCAGTCAGTTCTGAGTACTTTTCCTGGAACTTGCGGTAGTAATTACAGAGTCCCAGGAACGACTGTAACTGCCTTCGATTCTTAGGTGTAGGAAAGTTCTGAATCGCTTCGACTTTTTCAGCCGACGGTGAGATTCCCTGATCATTTAAGATGAAGCCTAAGAATTGTATTTCCTTAGCAATGAAATGAGGTTTTGCTAATTTTAGCGTAATATTATTTGTCGCTAGCTTCTGTAATATGTGTTCCACACGGTAGCAGTGTTCCTCCCAAGTTTCTGAGGACACTAGCAAGTCATCGACATATACGGTGGTGAATTGTAGTGCTTCTTGGCCAAGTATCTGGTCCATGCAGTGCACAAAGACTGCGACTGAGTTTACCATTCCGAAGGGCAACCTCTTAAACAGGTAGTTCCGCCCTTCGAATATAAAGGCCAGATACTGGCGACTCTGTGGATGTAATTCCACCTGCCAGTACCCGCACACCGTATCCCAGGTACTGAAGTATTTGGTACCGTGGAACCGTTTTAAAATCTCTTCAATCTCACCGGGCGAAGTCCTGTCATTAATGATAATTTTATTTATTTCGCGCGCATCTAAACACAAACGGACTTGTCCGTTTTTCTTAGGAATAGCCACGATAGGACTTGTATATGGGGAATGGCTACTCTCTATAATGTCACGGTTAATCATTTGCTCTATTTCAGCTCTTACTGCTTGCTTTCGTGATTGCGCAATGGGGTAAGACTTCCGGTTAAAGTCCACTGTGTCTCGGAACTGTAGAGTACACTGGAAATTTTTCACTTTACCGGGCTCATCAGAAAAGACTGATTTATATTTGTTATATATGTTTATTAATTTGTTCGCTTGGTTTATTGTTAACTTTTCGCCAGTTATACCGCTCCGGAAATCCCTGATCTCCTGGATTTTTTGTGACCATAAATCTTCATTGGATGTGTCGTCTATCCTTTGTTCAATTATAGATGTTGGATGGATGTAATTAATTTTGCGGATTTGCTGGTGGATACTATCGTGAACGACTTGGTCACTACCCACCAAGTTCGCCGTCCAAGTATGTCCATTAGAAAACAGCGACAATGTTTCAGTTCTCAGATCAATGATGGCGGAATTCCTCCTAAGCACATCACACCTGACCAGTATATTAAACGGCAGACCGCTCGCCACCAAGAATTCCATATCAATTGCTATACCACAGCTCATCACACTGCACACTGGCGGAGACTTGCCTACGTATTGTTTTATTTTGTCGGCCGGTTGCACCCAACAAAACAATATTATTCAACGGCAACGTGGGTAAAGTTCTCCCGCACTCTTGCTGTATCCTCTCCAATTCCGTCGTACTTATGATTGACACGTTCGAACCAGTATCGATCATTAACTTGGCTGGGATGCCTTCTACCTCCGCGTCGACATGTATTATTTCATTATTGAAGTTATTGGTGGGATTCCTGTTATCTTCTTCCAATAACTCATGTCTGATGTCTTTTAGGTAGTTGCACCCTATGACTGTGATACGATTGTTATTATACTTATCATTGCACTCATTATTATGGTTATACCCAGTATTTAGGAGCAGTAACGAGTTCTGGCGATTTATTACTGCCTGTGCCCGTTTAAAGGCTCGGCATCATTGTTCCTTTGAGCCATACTAGTTGATGCCTCATTTGGGATGCTTAGAGTGGTCACCTGTCGATCTGTCCTATGGTCTTCCGGTCGTTCGTGGTTAGACCTCCGTTCAGCGTCATCTAAACTATTACTCCTTCTTGCCGGATAGTACCTTGGTTGGTCCCGTTCTAGGCTCCTCCGCCTTTCTTCATATCCGCGGTAGCTGTTTCTTCGATTGTGGTTGAATCCTCGCTGTCGTCCATCTGTGGCTCGTATGAAGTTCACTCTAGGGCGAGGAAACCTATTATTAACGGGATTACCATTATTGGGACCCGCACGATTATTGTTATTATGGTAACGACTATTACCATAATTGGGGCTTCTCTGAGTATTTGTATTATTAGGGTAGGGATTGCGGTTACCCTGATCACCATTAGAGGGTCGACTCGGGTTTGGATGGTTTGGACCCGTATTATTATTATTATTATTGACACTAGAGTTGTTAACATTATTATTATTACTAAAATTGTTATTTTGCGGGTATGCCCGGCCTCCTTGGTACCCAGTGTTTATGTGGTTCGTACCCTGGTTATTGTTCTGATACGTCCTTGGTTCGGGCCCATCACTTCTTCTACGACTCTGTCGGTAGTAGTCTTCATTTTCATAGTTTTCGAGGAGCTCTGTCATTGCCTGGATGGTTTTTATTTGGCTGCCCCTCCTCGCACGAATTACCTCTTCATCATAATGATAGGACAACTTATTTATTAGGCACTCCTCAGGTATGGCCGGTTCTAAGTACTTGGCCATACATACCTTGCCGAGGAAATAAGCTGTCATCGAACTACCGACTTGTGGTTTGTAGTGGCCGTGGCATATATTGTCTCTTATTAAATTTTGAGTTGTCTCTGACCAGTACTTGGCCTTGAATAGGCTCTTAAATTGCTCATAATTGTCGATGTCGCTCCGGTTGGACATCCACCAATGGTCATTCACCTCCCGAAACGACTCGTCAAGGATTTCCCTATTCTGGACCCATCGGTTCCCTCTGTGTTTTTCGAGGTATTCCTCGATGCGTGCCAAGAACTCCATAGGCTTCCGTTTATATTGCCGGAAATTGAGCCATTCTCTGTTTTCTGACATGGGGAAATTATGATACCCAGACGGTCTGTTTTTTATCAATTCTATCTCCTCCTGGCTCTGACGCACCTGTCCGGTTATGTTCGACATAGCGGCTTCCACGCCGTCGCATCTTTCGGTTACCTGTGTCCGCACTTTATTCACTTCTTCCAAGGCAAATTTCTGGGTCTCCTCCATTTTCGTTTCCTGTTGTTCTTGGACCTGAGTAATCTCCTTAGTTATCACTTCCCGGACTTCCAGCACTTCGTTTTCTGTTTGACGACATCTTCGTCTACTTCTCTGATCTGCTGGTTGATAACCACGACTTCCTGTTCTAATTTCTTTACGATGGACTTCTTCGTCTCAGATATCTTTTTATTTAACTCCTCCTTGGCCAACTCTATTCTCTTGTCGACTTTATTCATGCTCTCCTGGTTAACTTCCCTTAGTTCTTCTCTTAATCTTTGATTATTCTCGTCCATTTTCTCCTCCATTTTCTGATTATTTTCCTCCAACTTTTCCCTCAGTTGCTGATTGTCGCTTTCCATTTTCCTACTAGTTTCCTCCATTTTCTCTTCCAGCTTCTTACTCAAACTCTTACTGGTTTCCTCAATCCTTTTATTAGTATTTTCTATCTTACGGACCAATTCTTCCTTTGTGGATCGGATATCTTCCTTCAGATCCTCTATTTTTCATTTAATGAATGGTTGTCTTCCTTCAGATCCTCTAGTTTTTCATTTAATGAATGGTTATCTTCCTTCCTTTTCTTACTACTTTCGTCCATTTTCTTGTTAGTGGAATCCATTTTTTTATTGACTCCTTCCAATTTAGACTCCATGTTCTGACTCATTTGTGCAAGCATTTCCATTATCTTCTCTTCCATCGTTTTAATTTTCTCCTTCTCCTTCACGGGGACATTGACCTCCCCTGTCTGCGTTGGTACTTCGGGTTGTTCCTCTGGTGGTGTGGGTTGTTTTGATTCCACCTGGGTTAGTAACACTTCCGGATCCTCCACGGGTGTTGCCTCCTTATCCCCCATGTCAACCTCTTTTTCGGCCTCTGCCGCCCTCTTTTTCGAAGTAGCTCGTCTTTGCATTTTTCTCTCTTCTTTTCCTATTAATTAATCGCTGCCAGGCTTATCTTATCAAGCCCTCTAAGTTGGACGCCAATTTGTAACGGGAACCCTGTATTCCGGTCTTTACAAAAATAAAATAGTGGAGAAAAATTTTATAAAAAATAAAATTTTTCAATAAAAAAAATAATTTTGTTTATGTTAATCAATGTGTGTAAATAAGAAATAAAGCTGTTTTAAAGGTTTTGTAAAAATTTTGATAATCAGGCAGGTATTTATTAACTATCGAGCACTTCTGGAAGATTTGAACCAAGTCTGGAGTTAAATAGATTAACTCCAGTCAGCAATCGATCGATGATTTTTCTTGCTGGTTCAATATCTCACTCACATAAAATATTTTCTTCTTCTTGAAGTCCCTTAGCCTTAATAAATAATCTTAAATTAGCCTGTGAAATAATAACAGATAAAAAACAATTGAAATATATGGATTTATTGAACAATTTAATAAATAATCGATTTTTTATCGATTGAGAACAATTATCGACTTCGTCTCAGGGAATTATCGATTGTGCATACAGTATAAAAATTATTATAGGTATTATATAAAGGACAGGTTCTTTGAGCGATTAAATTAATAGTCAGAGAAGGGTGACGAGAAAGTATAACATTAACAATTAAAATAAATTTAATAACTATTATTTAACAGTATTCAAATAATTCGTATATATAATGTTTAAGAAAATTGTTTTGTCAGACCAGATGTAGCTTCTATGACGTCACTCGAGGTGGAATGCAGATTGGTAAATTCAAAGATGGCCGCTACTCGATCTGGATATGTTACTGCAAAAGTCGTCTTGTTAAAAACTCAACAAAATTATCTTCATGAATGTTTGAAATGTTCCCGCACTGGTGTAATTTGTCTATTAGGTTGTTTGGTGTGTTCTGAAGAAGTGTTCCGTGTATATTGGTGTTAATTAAGGTATTTGGTATGTGTTCACTTCTGTTGGTTAGGTTGTCTGTAAAAGTGATTATGCGTTGCAGCGTGAATTATGTCAACTATATTGTTTTACTGTTTTATATCACTCGTATCATGAAGTTAGGTGTTATTTTTCACTATTGTCGTTAAAGTTTTGGTAAATTTAGCTAAGAAAGTGTTCAATTCATCTAACTCTTGATGCATTAACATTAATGGCAATTTGTCGTACCATTTTCTACTCGGTTTTAAGGAACGTTTTTTCACACAACTATTCAGCTTGATATTCAACAAAAGACTAATTAACTTGGTCAAAATCTGGCCCAGTTAATCTTTGAAAAAGTATTGTTAACATATTTCGATTACCCATACACATGATACAATATTACATTATATATGGAATTTATTTATTTTATTCATCACTTTCATGAATTATGAATCTTATCATTGATTTAATCATCTCATTCCCTTTAAATTGATGTATTATAGTCCATATCTGTAGACATTTTGTGGAAATTAACAAATTTCTTTCCTTTTTGGAAATATAGGCTCAAAATTGGATTTCCGCCTTTATACAAATTTTCCTCCATTTTAATTATCATTAATACTATTATAATAAATTTTAATTAGTCATATTCCTCTTCCTTTCCTTAAATACATATAAATTAAACCTTTGAACTGGTTTTTTGTGTTAATCTCTGAATTTGACATTGCTCTTTAAAATTAATTAATTTATATATTTTGAAAATTTACAATGTTTTAAGGTATATTTCCTTATTATCATTTTAACTCATAGGAGCATTCCCAGTAGTGGTTAACTGATTTACCTTATCTAAATCTTGCTAGTTTACAGGATTTATAAGTGAATTATACTGGTTTATATGGTTCTGTGAATTCATCAAATGGCCTAGAGTTTAGAATTTTACATTTCTGTCTTTCTCAAATAAATTTAATCCTACTTCCTCCTCTGACTTTACATAGTTACTATTACATGAAAATAAAATGGTTTATAACTTATTGTGAGGTGTAGTATTTAATTAACACTACTGTTATTAAAAAAAAAAAATAATTATGAACATTATTTAGCAATCTGCACAATTGAACATATTGCTGATATGGTTTGAACATATACTTTTAACTCTTTTTGAGTTAACATAGCATACCTACTGAAACATTATTAATGGTATGTATGCTGTTATTTAGCAAACATTATTCATTTTAAACACATAATATAAATCTTATTTTCTAATAACTCTTACAAACACATTGATTTTATGGCTGTGAACAAACAGTCTATTTAAACATTTTAAACCTATGAATACTAAATTAATGCCAGTCCTTTCTGGTCTAAACCATTATTATTTATGATCCCCTTCATCAGTAAACATGACCACCCATACTCTAGTTATTAGCATTTTTTACAAATGTCTTGTAAATAAAGAGTTACATTAAAATAATAAAATACTGGAAATCTTCCATTTTATTATTTTATTATGCTGTTTATTATTGGATATTAAAGTTGTTATATAGCATATTGATAAGTCATAGTATCACTAACTTCAAGTTTATTGCATTTCCAAAAAACACTTACACAAATTCACTTTCACTGATGGTTCTGATATTTTGAGTCTTATTATTTCAGACCAGACCTTTAGTAATCATGGACTGTTAAGACTTGTTTATTTTCTTATCACACAATAGCTTTAGTCGGTTCACTTCTTATAATACTATACAGCAGTTTAGTTTTCTAAATAATTACATTCTTATAGGATTTTGGTATGTTATACTTTCTTTTTAATCGTTTTTGTGGGTTTGGGGTTGATGGTAGTTAATAATAATAATAGGTTTTACAACGGTGTTTCTTTCATACTATTTCTTCCTCTCCTCCTGTCTTCTTTCTTGTCCTTCTTCTTATCTTCTTTCTTGTCTTCATTCTTGTCCTTCTTCTTATCTTCTTTCTTGTGTTCATTCTTGTCCTTCTTCTGGCCTTCATTCTTGTCCTTCTTCTAGTCTTCATTCTTCTGGTCTTCTTGTCTTCCTTCTTCATTCTTGGGTAAACCAAGGTACTTTGTGTTATCTCGACTGACGTTTAGTTTGGAGCATCTAATTTATTCACTGATACGGACCTTGTTCTTCTCTAAAGGTTTCAGGGTATTGTTTTCTTCCTGATCACAAACTTTATTCTTCCTTCTTCTTTTTTTTTTGGGGTATTTTGGTATTCACCACTCTTAAACTGATTCTCTTTCTTCTTGATATGGTGTTATTTAACTTGTTTACTGCTCCTAGCTTCCTGGGTAAATTACTGATCTTATAATATGAGTTGCTTTCAATACTTTCTTTGATACTTAAACAGTGGTTTTTATATAATGTAATGAGGATTTTTATTTTATCGTGGTTCATTCCTTTGATTTCTTTAAATCTCATTCAATATTATTTTAACATATGTGGTGTAATTAAACTTTATGGATTTATATGACTTAATAAGTAGTGGATTTTCTGTCACGCTACAATATATATATTGCGATAGTACAAATAAGTGTTGTACTGAGCATTGAATATAAAAATTTAAATATACCTAATAAACTGTAAATAATTAATAATGTATTAGAAATAAGCATGTCAGGGATTGCAAGTTTGGCTCAGACAAAAATATGAACAGGTGTTTCGACCTGAATCGACGTGCACACACACACAAATGTAACTGAAAGTGTACACCAGTATTTTGCTAGTGTGTGTGACGCAGGTCTGTGCAGACGAGTTTACCACCCCAAGATGAATAATTGCATAATTACTGTTTTTCCGTAATTATTCATAAACTATAATTAAAAGGAGTAAAAAAAAACAATAAAATGTAATAAAATTTACTAAATACTGTGTACAAAAACCAAGTGAAAAAGACACACCGTAAGAGTGTAGTAGTGAAATAACTGTGTACAAATCGAAAGGGTTAAGTTGCAATGTCCAAAATTACAGTGAACATGTGTAGTGAAAATATTTATAAGATGAGTATAAGAGTATACTTACAGGACTCTGCAATTCGCAGAAATATAAGAAATAGCGAAATTGACAAAGAGTGGGGGAACTGAACCCAGAGACAATTTCTCACATGTCGATTTCTTACAACTGCAGGTTTTGACCAAGACATGGGTGTAAATAGGACACATACACTACAGTTGTTCTCTTTCTTCAATCACCCACAATGCAGCGGGAGCTTCTGCCCGTCCGCACAGAATATTTAAATTTTTGTAAATAGTTTCATCTTTCCAGTTACATACAGTTATGTAACTGGATTGTAAAACAAACAATTTTTAAGTAGTAACAGAATTACATAAGAAGATCCACATAAGAAGATCAACTGACGTCCGAAACAGCACGAGGAGAAGTTCCAGAGAGCGATGCGACGCTGGACAGAGAGAGAGTCGACTCTGGACAAGAAAGAAGCGACGCTGGTCAAGGGAAGAAGAGCGAGGCGACTCTGGACAAGAGAGGAGCGACGCTGGACAAGAGGAGAAGAGCGAGACGACGCTGGACAAGAGGAAGTGATGCTGGAGTTCGAGACGATGACGATTACAGATGGATTCATTGATTGAGTATGATTGACGACAATAAGGTGATAAACAACTTATTTATCTCTTAATCGAACAATTAACTCAAAGACAATTAAAGACATTTTTGTTCTATTTAAAAGTAAGAGCCAATGTTTATTGTAAATAAAGAATTATAATCATAGATGTTATTGAAGTAAGATTAACGTAAACAAGAGCTCAAATTAGTATTGAAATGAAAAGAATGCAAAGCATTTAAGTAAAAATTAGCGTTTTATAAATCAGTACTGAGAAAAGAAAGATAAATTCAATAACTATTAATATTTTTGAGTTACATTAGAATATATATAAAAAGATATTTAAAAATTGATATTTTTAAACACACTAATTGACTGAGTAGTCTGGAAATGAGATATTTTTTAATACAATAATTAGTAGAATAGAATATTTAGTCAGTAAGGATGTATATAGCATAATCCTTACAGCATAGTAACAAAATAATAACGAATGTTTTAAGTCGAAGTCAGTGCCATGTGCACAATATTATTAACATCAAATAAACTTGAAATACCGTTACAAGTTACATAGAGTTCTTATTACAGATACAAATGAAACCCAAATTAAATTGTATTTATGCAAGTTGTAGTGTTACATAATTTTGGCGTCCAAGATCGTGGGGATCCGCAAACACAAATTAAATTGTATTTATTGTTACATAATTTTGTCGCCCCGGACGTGGGGCACGACGTGCCTAAATTTACGTACAAAAATTTGTTACATAAATTGTAGCCCATGAACGTATGGACCGATCCCCACCATTTAACTACTAAAATTTTTTTATGTAGCTAAATAGGTGCTCTAAAATATAAGTGTTAAATGAAAAATGTATTATATGTAATAAGTATTTATTATAACAGTAACTGAATGTAATGTTAATTGTTGTGTAATAAAACAGCTGGCGCCCACAAATAATATTGTTTGTCTGTGTAAGAGGTGTAACTGTAATGAGTATTAATAATAACTATTAATAAAAATACAGAAGTAAATAAATAAGTAGGGAATGTTTATCAATAATAATTGTTAAAGAATTACTACAAAATAAATATTTTAATAATACTTCAACATGACGACTCCAGGAAATTTGGAAGTAGAAGCATTTCAAACGATGATGCGTGCCTGGATAGACGAGATAAGCACAAAGCAGACAGAAAATTTGAATGCGAAAATAAACGAAATAAAAGAATTAAATACCAAACAAACAGAAAGTTTAGAAAATAAGTTAGAGCTACAGTACGAAAATTTTAGACAGGACACCATAAAAATCACAGAAAGTCTAAAAGAGTTAAAAATTGATAATCTTGAAATAAAATAAAGTATAATAGACGGTACTGCACAGTTAACCGAAAAATTGTTAATACAAATTTACGTATTGACACGATCGCAGAAAATGTCTGTGGAATAATTAATAAACAAACGGAGCTAATATGTGAAAAGATAATATGTGAAGAATTCATAGTAGTTGAAAATACGTGTGTAATTACTAACGATAATTATAAAGAAATAATTAACGTTAAGGAATAGAAGCAAATTAAGGTTAATAAAACGTACCTTATTAATAGCGATATCCCAAGTGTGAGACGCACACACAATAGTAAGTCACACAAGATGACACATGTGAAACACTTAAGACACCACACTTACGGAGATAAATATCACTGTAGGCCTAACAAGAAAAGTAGTAAATTATCTAGACGAAACACTACACAAAAATTGTGGTAAATATGACGGTAGGTACAAGCAGGAGAAAAATAAAGTGAACGATAATTATAACTATAATTATAGTAATTACGATGAATATTATCATAAAAGACGCACGAAAATAGGTTCAACTGTTTATATGGGCGACGAGCAAACTGTTGCGATGGAATGCGACCGTTACGAGAGAAAGAGAGGGAGAATAAAGTTTTCACCCTATAGCAAATGGATCACACGATAAAGTCAGCAACAATTCAACGCAGCGACGAACAGGTGACTTATACGATCAAAACAAACGTTCACACGGTAAGTACGCACAATAACGAGGCAGCGATACAATGGAATGGGGACGTTGTCTACACGGTGAGCACAATGAATTTCCTGTGTACAACAACCAATTGTTATAATAAGAGGGGTGTCAGATCTAACGACACTGCAACTCGTAACTCAAGGCAAACGAAAATAAATAATTATTTTTAAATGTGAAAAATAATATTACTATTAATTATTGATAATAAGATAAGAGAATATAATTAAGAAATGTTATTTATTAAGGATATTATAGCAAATAAAAAGCAATATTAGTGAAAAGAAATAAGGAATATTATTTTAAAGGGTTAATTAAGAAATGAATTATTAATGGTAAGGAATGATAGTGTAGAGAAATATTTAAGAAAGTAATGGTAAAAGATGTTATTGTTGTAATTAATATGAAGAAAGGGTTAGGAATGGAAAATAATTGCTTTAATTGTCAGAACGGCTGATCAAGCGAACACTTAATGGAGATACAAGGACACAGAAGAAAGCAAGAGTGAAAAGTCAAAAGGGCAGAGACTACTTAGGATTAAAGACTTCGAGAAAAATATTGTTGTTTTCCAAGACAGTTCCTCTGTAACCGATCATGCGACACACTACAAAGCTAAAAGAGTATTCTGTTACGAAAGTTTATTTCAGGAAACTAGTAGCGATCAGAAAGGTAATGTTAAAGAAATGTAATAAAAGGTAATGGATGTTGATGTATTGTATAAGTAAAATAAGAATAGTTAAGAAAGATAAGTAATGTCAATGTTAAGAAAAGAGTTAAGGAAGATTAGAAGCGAAGGTAAGAATGTATGAGTAAGATAATGTAAAATTAAGGACCGAATTTACACACATACGTAGAAATGCAGAGCATCCAGAAGGGGAACAAGGGAGAGCTAATTGCAGTGGATTTTCTGGGACCACTATCACGATCAAGTCGAGGTGTGAAGCACATATTGTTATGTATCGATGTGTTTTCCAAGGCAGTCCGACTGTACCCAATTATGCGACCCACAAACAAAGTTGTTCTAAAGATACTACTCCAGAAATATATTCCCTCATATGGAAAAATGAAGAAGGTACTCAGTGATCAAGGTGTACAATTCCAGAGTGAAAAATGGGAGAGGACGTTAAGGGAAAATGGAATACAAACTGTACTCACATCCATAAGACATCCTCAAGGAAACCTTGCTGAGAGAGTTAACAAATAATTAGGTAAATATTTACGAATATACTGCCATGATCATCAAAATAAATGGGCTGAATATTTACCATTTCTTGAGAAAGCCATCAACGAATATTATAGTGAAGCAACAGGATATACTCCAATGGAATTGGAAGAAGATAAGAAGCCAAACAGATTTTGGACCAAGTATATAAACGAACCTAATAACCAGAATGTACTTGTACCAATAAGTGTGAAAATTGAATACGCAAAGCAACGGATAATAGAAAGAGGTAACAAGAGAGTAGAGAGATTTAACAGGTCTCACAAGCTACAACAATTCAACGTGGGAGAAAGTTAATCTGAAAGCTAATCCAGTGGGAAAACGAAGTGATAATACGGTAAAGAAATTCTTCAGACGTTATAATGGACCGTATATGTTAAGACAGCGAGTAGGACAACACACTTTCATCGTATATGATGAGATACAGAAGAAAGAAATTGGTAAATTCCACGCAGTCATTTAGTAAGTTCTAGACATAAAAACAACGAGGTCAATGAAACCAGTCAGATCAGCTGTACGTTAAAGCCACCCTACTACAAGGTCACGAGCAGTGAGCGTGTAAAGAGGGGAGGTAAGACATTTGTATACACTCCAATTAAGGGTGAAATGACGAATATTATTCTTTATTATTTGTTACATTTTTTTAAAAATTGTATTAAAAATAATAAGAAAAATTGTAATAAATAAAATTATTAAATTTTTTTTTATTACCAAGCAGCGGGATAATGCGACAGTACTAATAACTACTAATAACTGATGTACTGAACATTGAATATAAAAATTTAAATATACCTAATAAACTGTAAATAATTAATAATATATTAGAAATAAGCATGTCAGGGATTGCAAGTTTGGCTCAGATAAAAATATGAACAGGTGTTTCGACCTGAATCGACGTGCACACACACACAAATGTAACTGAAAATGAGTACACCAGTATTTTGCTAGTGTGTGTGACGCAGGTCTATGCAGGCGAGTTTACCACCCCAAGATGAATAATTGCATAATTACAGTTTTTCCGTAATTATTCATAAACTATAATTAAGGAGTAAAAAGACAATAAAATGTAATAAAATTTACTAAATACTGTGTACAAAAACCACGTGAAAAAGACACACCGTAAGAGTGTAGTAGTGAAATAACTGTGTACAAATCGAAAGGGTTAAGTTGCAATGTCCAAAATTACAGTGAACATGTGTAGTGAAAATAGTTATAAGATGAGCATAAGAGTATACTTACAGGAGTCTGCAATTCGCAGAAATATAAGAAATAGCGAAATTGACAAAGAGTGGGGGAACTGAACCCAGAGACAGTTTCTCACATGTCGATTTCGTACAACTGCAGGTGTTGACCTAGACATGGTTGTAAATAGGACACATACGCTACAGTTGTTCTCTTTCTTCAATAACCCACAGTACAGCGGGAGCTTCTGCCCGTCCGCACAGAATATTTAAATTTTTGTAAATAGTTTCATCCTTCCAGTTACATAGAGTTATGTAATTGGATTGTAAAACAAACAATTTTTAAGTAGTAACAGAATTACATAAGAATATCCACATAAGAAGATCAACTGACGTACGAAACAGCACGAGGAGAAGTTCCAGAGAGCGATACGACGCTGGACAAGAGGAGAAGAGCGAGGCGACTCTGGACAAGAGAGGAGCGACACTGGACAAGAGGAGACGACGCTGGACAACAGGAAGTGATGCTGGAGTTCGAGACGATGACGATTACAGATGGATCCATTGATTGAGTATGCTTGACGACAATAAGGTGATAAACAACTTATTTATCTCTTAATCGAACAATTAACTCAAAGACAATTAAAGACATTCTTGTTCTATTTAAAAGTAAGAGCCAATGTTTATTGTAAATAAAGAATTATAATCATAGATGTTATTGAAGTAAGATTAACGTAAACAAGAGCTCAAATTAGTATTGAAATGAAAAGAATGCAAAGAATTTAAGTAAAAATTAGCGTTTTATATAAATCAGTACTGAGAAAAGAAAGATAAATTCAATAACTATTAATATTTTTGAGTTACATTACAATATATAAAAAGATATTTAAACATTGATATTTTTAAACACACTAATTGACTGAGTAGTCTGGAAATGAGATATTTTTTAATACAATAATTAGTAGAATAGAATATTTAGTCAGGAAGAATGTATATAGCATAAGCCTTACGGCATAGTAACAAAATAATAACGAATGTTTTAAGTCGAAGTAAGTGCCATGTGCACAATTTTATTAATATCAAATGAACTTGAAATACCGTGACAAGTTACATAGAGTTCTTATTACAGATACACCTGAAACCCAAATTAAATTGTATTTATGCAAGTTGTAGTGTTGCAATATATACATATATATATATATATATATTGTAACGTCACAGAACGTTCCATAAAGGAAATTATTTGCATAGCAATTTATCATAAGAGGAAAGTGAGGTGAACAGTATCGAACCCAAGTAATCCTAAAAATTTTGTAATATTGTCTAATAATTAATATCATTAACACGAAAAAACGACAAGACTATGACTAAGACTCAAACCCCAGATATATTATTTAAGTGGAGAACAGTGTAAAACCAATAATATACTATAAGAAAGACAAATAATATCAGAAACAACCAAAATGAGGTCATTACTTATTAAGATATGTAACTCTGAATAGGGTATAAAAAACTATTTATTGTGAATTAATGGAGAAGGTCCATTATTATACTATGTAATGTAAATAAAATAAATGTATTAAATGATTTGAATACATTATTAGAAACGATCTAAGTTAAAATAACAAAATATATAAATGTTATGACAAAAAATATATGTTTAGGAGCTGAGTCCAATCACTCAGATTTTATGTAAAAATTAATTATTATAGAATTGAGATAAAAACTATATGTAATTGTGGAGTAGACAAAGATGAACACATTATCTTAAATAAAGAAAGCTGTAAACTGAACAAAAATCATTTAAAATAGCCAAAAACAGTATTAACTGAAAACATGTAGTAGACCTATAATATTGAAATATTTATGAATTTAATGTTGACAAAATGCAACCAAATTGCATTATAAAGTTGAAATACAATATAATGTGACTATACTAATATATTTGACTAACTTAAACACTTTAATAGTCGAATTAGGAAACTATTTACCTATACCATATCTGGCTAAAGCCAAGGAACCATCACAAAATAACAGTCATTTTTGACAAAATAATTGCAAAATGTTAGAAAAAATAAAAGAAAAAGGTACAATACTATAGTGTACTATAATAACAAACATACTCAGTTGAAAATAAACTTAATTCTAAAAGAATTTGACTTATGAGAGTGAAATTTGTCACACCAAGAAAATGAACCACTTATGCAAACCAATATGATGCTAAGTAAGCTTACAATAAAAATAATATGTATCAGGATAAACCAGGTATCACAAAAGATAGACAATATAATAAACTCTCAGTGTATGCTCGAAAAATTCCATATATAATAAGGAAAAAAGACTAATTATTGTAAAGAAACAGTGACAACAACTTAGGCCATAGGCATGGACCATGTAAAACTGAACTTATTTATATATTATATGTGTTAAACTTTATTTATTTTGTTATAGAAAGATGATAATATTATGTATTAATGTTGTAGAAGGAACCAAACAACTTCACAACAATTTTATAATCAGAAAATTGAATTTTTATGTAAACATTCCAAGGTAAGAGTTGTATTTTATGTTATTTTATTAGTGTTAATTTATTCAAAACCAATCGTAATTAGTATCATTAGATTCAGTTGAAAGCAGAGAATCCAAATATGTTAATGGCATGCAGATTGTAAGTAGTTATGTAAAATTGTTTGACAAATACCAGAATAATTTTTGTAATATCCTTAGTGTGAAGAATAAGAAAGTTTTGTTCTAAAGCTTCTACGGAAGTCAAATTTGTTCCATGATGTTCCATTTGATTATTCTCGAACGTTCTAGAAGGAATTTTTACACAAATACACCGGAAGTTCATGTCAAAAAGTTAAAACAATGAGCCTTACAGCGTATAAAAGGAAGACGAAATTCGACCAGAAAACACTTTATGCTTTGAATCCAGAAGAGACACATCACCCACGAAACTGATCATCACACCCGAGGCGAAACCGAAGAACGAGAAGTCCACGTGAGAACGCAGAAAGGCTTTTCCCGTACATTGACAAAAGACTGACTTAACCTCTACAAGAGTATACGCCAATGTGTTGCTAAAATAGAGCAGCAACACGACACATTTAATAGAACACACGCAGCCAGAATATCAGCGGCCCTGGAAAGGACCAAAATTTTAATAGAGAATCAATTCTGCTGTATTCGCTAAGACAAACTGACTTTGACAAAAATCCCAATAACGTTACGTACACAAAGCCTATTCATCAACTGTGAGAGGAGATCAGCGCTGTGGCGGCTAATAGAGAAACCACGCGGACAGCTGATTGCCGCCGGCACTATTCAAAGCGTAAATTCACTGCCGAATTCTTTTCCGAAAGTGCGGAGTTTTAAAAAACCGTATTTTGACTTTTAAATAATATCAGTGCACAAGGAACGTCAACACGAAGAGGCGAGATTGAAAACGTACCCGAGAGAAGTGTCCAGTTCGAGAAATAATTACCCATCGGAACGTGAGTTGTTCAAAGTTAAAGTCATTTTTTACCTGGTAACATTTGTCACACAGTTGTACTACACATGCCACACACCTTCAAATCACTTAATTTTTGTAAAGCATCTTATTGATCTGTCTTGGTTGTTCAAAGGAGTCACGTCCTGAGTATAAAGATTTTTCATACACAAAACTCATGCTTTTCAACTGAGTAAAAAATAAAATATTTGTTAGCCGATACTTGATTGGAGAAAAAACTTGTCAATAATATTTTTTTTTAACTCTGCAATTTTATTTTTTCACGAATGTTAGTCTTTCAGACGATTTTTAAGATTCATTAAAACATACGTTATTTTTTCAAACTCAAACTGTCTTGTTCACATTTTTTCATAGAATTAAAATAACTGCTAAGAAATCAAAATTTTAAATTTAATAACAATTTTTTGGAACAAAAGAATCCAAGTGGACCCACAAACACATAGTAGATTAAATTGTTTTGCAGGACGACATCATCGCAGAGGAACCAGTCATCAGTAAGTATCACAAAGTGCGCGGAGTGTAACGCCCGACATATAACAACACGACAACACAAATACGACTCCATCCATTTCTCTATATTATAATATATATATATATATGTATAGATAGATAGATATATAGATATATATAGATATGTATATATACATATATATTGTAACGGTACATATAACACGACATCCACCAACGTACCGAAAATTAATTTAAAGGCCATCACTAGTAAGAATACATAAAAGGTCTAGAATACCACCATGGATACAGAAGAAGAAAGTACCATATGTTTAAATAAGTGAAGAATCATTGAAAAGAAATCACTAGTAAAGTTACTTACCCAATAGATCAGTGAGAAGGACAAAAGAAAACGAAAGAAAAAAGAAGAATCAGTGAGAAGAACATGAGAACAAAAGAAGAATGAAGAATCAGGGAGAAGAACACAACAATAACGACCTCAAGAAAGAAGAAGGAAGAAACAATGTGAAGAAGACAAGTGAAAACCACATCATGTATGAAATGAATAAGAGTGAGAAAGAGATCAGTGAAGAAAGAAAAAGGAAGATATCCAGACCAAACGCAAGAAAAAAGGGAAGGAAATTGAAATATAACAAACTAACATAAACCTTTAAAAGAATAATTGTACTAAGAAGAAAGAAGAAATGTTAATTAATTACTTGATATAAATCTCTAAGCTGAATGGTAAAGTCAACACTGACCACAACTCATTTAATGAATACATTCCTTGCCTGTGTAAAGCACATTATTATCAATTAGGACTAAATATTGTAAATAAAGAGTCACAAGTAAACTAAATAAGAATGAGATAAGTTTATTTTAGCTAAATGATGTGTAGTTATAAAATAAACAGCAGACTAGGTTCCAAAATATGAATGACCAATTTTACAGTGGGAGTGATGTTAGAAAAAACCCACTAATTAACAATAAATAAGACAATACAAGAGTAAACTAAAGGTGCAATAATAATAACCAATGTACAAACATTGAATGAAAACCAGTCAACAAGATTAATGTAGAAATACACAGCCAGCAGCAACACATTACTGCTTACTGAACCTACAACATAACCTAATCTGGGCATCCAGTTTTCAATAAAACTTAATGAAAACAAAATCAAAACAATATTAAACCAAAATGTATTGAGCTAGGAAGTAACTAGATAATATAAGGAATGTTTTGTACACGATAGATAATAGAATAACTAAATACAAAAGCTATATTTATGTAATCCAAATATGACAATATGCTTGTAATAGCAAAGATACATTATGCAACCAAAATTATGTTATAAACTTCTTATACAAAGATAGTAACTCAACTAACAACCTGAAGTAAGACGGAATACTGTTCAGATGAACAAAGGCAACCAAAATAACTATCTAAATAATCCATATAAATGTAATAACAACAAAACCATTGTAACAACTAGCTGCAAGCAACGTTGACAGCTACTAAACCAAGATGATAACAGAATCAAATGCAGAATGAACTGCATCACAATAATAACAATACTATTGTGACTATTTTAACTATCATTTGGATAACAATCCGAATAGTATATGAAGAGTACCAAATATACAGCAAGGTAACTCCATAAAAGTATGACAAGCCTAATTAATAAACTATAATTAGGGCACTAAACTAATAATGTAGGAAAAAAGAACACTGCAAGTAGTGACTAAACCCATCAATGTATAAATATACCATGTTAGATCTTAATTAAATGTTGTTATTAATAGAATATAAGAAAAACAAAAATGTATAATCATAAGCTTAAGTTCGAATCTATGAAATTGGACATAGTGTTAGTATTAAGGGATAGTTTTAAGGGAAAATTGTACAGTAGATTAAGAACCAGTTATTACCATGGAAAATGGAATAAAAACAATATATTATTAATAATTAATGGCTTAATGGACACTAAGTATAAACACCAAGTGCGAATTCAGCAACCCCGAATCCGAAATATATGATGAGGAGATTCAAATTAATCGTCATAAAAAAACATAAACAATGAGGGTAATCACAATGCCATCAGTACAATTATAAGTAAGATATTGGACTTATAAAAATAATTGTATAATTCTGAACCCTTCCGCGTGGGTATGTCGACCACAAATTTTTAATCTTGTTCCCAAAAAGTGACGCGCTTGAAGGCGTCTGTTTTGACGAAGCCCGCAGGAGATAGACGAATTAAAATAAATTGACCAATCAGAGCCTATAAAAAATCCGAGATTCATCATTCCGACAAAGGAAGCGAAGCCCGTCTTTTACCACCCACGAAGCGAACTGCATGCTCGTCGTATCTCCAGAAAAACGTGCTTTTGACAGCAACCAGATGTAAACACACGTTAACCTCAAACCAGGAGTGGAGGTTATGTCAACTGAAGAAATAGTGCAGTATATTTTTAAGTGAAAATAATTCGGAGTACATGCGCATAGGAGTGAGTGCAGTGCAGTGATAAAATTTAATTAATTAATTAAAAAACTTTAATTAATTAAAACGTTTAAGAATTAAAAAAAGTGTAAACACTACGAACGACCAGTTACGCAAGTATCAAATACCCACAGCTATTATATTATGATTGTATGATAATAAATATAACAGAACGCTAATAGCGACTTGAATTAACATCCGGTAAGCAATTAAATATCCTATTCTTAAAGGAAGGGATCTCAAAATACAAATAAAAAATGTCAAAGTTGAACGATATAATTAACGACAATTTTAACGATTTGTATAACATGAATGTTTAGAATAAGTAAAGACATTGTATCATCAATGAAGGGAGTATGTGCCCTAATTCTATTAGTCAGATAAGAGTGTTTAATATTTTGTTTCTAAAATTAAATAAGAGTTACACCAGAGAGTGGTATATATATAATCAATGAATTATCATTACCTGAAATAGGTACATCCAGTTTTGGAGATGATCATAATCCTTGACACTGAATTATAAAGATTATTATCATTTATTAACAAATAATTAATAACTTTTAAACAAACAAGGTTGCACTAAACTATATTCAAAGCCTATGTCTAACCATGAACAGTTGTTCATATTTTATAATTTTTAATTAATAATCCATGAATTCATATCTTACTGTATATGCTTGTTATAGCCGTAGCAATTTTATCAAATATGTGTATTGTGCAGACTCAAAGAACCTACTACTACTACTACTACTACTACTACTACAATTATTAATGACATTACAAGTTAAGTAACACTACATAACCTATTTGTTTGTCAACACATCTTTGTGACTAACCAAAGACAGTCATACAACTTGAGCTTTTTAAATGTTTTAGAGTCCATGTTCGAATTTAAATATTAATTGTTAACCAGAAAGAAGAGCAAACCATATTATTGTACTAAATTTCATTGTTTTAGAATTGAATAAATCATCATTGTTATTTTTACCTTTGAAACAGTTGGCTTTTATTGTAATCAGTAAATACAGCTTAGTGAGAAGAACGAGACGGTTGGTACCATATTTGCAGTGCGAATCATTCAAATGGAATAATTTTTTACAACCGTACTGACCTACATATATTATTACAAAGTATAAGTTATCATAAATATCATGTTTGTGTATGTTTATATTAGAGTATAGGCAGGACATTACTGATCTTCTCACCACCGCTGATCAACGGAGAGCCAACGGAACTTCGAGTGGAACAATTCTAAGCAGTGAATAAAAAACATTTATTTTAACCAATTAAACTGACAATTAAAACGTCGAAAAAGAGAGTAAGTAACCGACTTATTCATTACTGGATTCAACAATAGGTTGAATTGAGTGGAATAAGTCACTAAACAACAACATAATAATAAAATACGAGTTTGAATAATAATTATCAAAAGATTGCAAGGCCCCTTATTAAAAAAAACAACCCTGAGATTAATACGTATAAATATTTAAACTATAAAACTATAGGCGGATCTCGTCTATGTAATAAATTGATGCATCCAACGTGTGGCAGAGGTACACACCGACACTCGTCTAATTAGAAATGGGCGCACGACGTTCGAGCGAAATTAGGTGCAAATATTCAACCTAATTTATAAAATAATCATCAACCTAATTTTCGAGGCAGCTGCAATACACAGAACCGAAAATGCAACGGAGAGCAACCTCTAAGAAACGTGCGGAGAAATATACAAAGAAATAAACATGGATGATAAGGAGGCGACGCCAGTCGAAGATCTAGAAGAAATATTACCTCCTATAGAACCCAACCGACCTGTAAAACAAGAGGAACAGCCCAACCGACCGACACAAGCAGAGAACGCCGACTTCAGGAATGGATGAAAGCGATGTTTGAACAATCCAATAAAAATATAGAATCGTTAAAAGAAGAATTGAAGGATGACGGCCAGAAGAATATTGAATTATTAAAGGAAGATTTTAATGAGAAATTAAATAAGAATAACGAGTCTTTGGAATCGATGGATAAGAAGATGGATGATAGCCAGAAGAAAACGGAAGAATCGCTGAATAAAAACTTTGAGTCATTAAAGGAAAATTTTAATGTAAAATTAAATAAAAATAACGAGTCCTTAACTAAAAATATGGAAGCGTTAAACAATAAGATGGATGGCAGTCAGAAAAATAATTAGTTATTGAAGAAAAATATTGACTTGTTAAGGGAAGATTTCAAAGGGGAATTAAACAAGAAGACGGAAGAGACAAATAAAATCATAGCTTCTTTAAAGGAAGATACCCAGGGATTGAGTAAGAAGATTAACGACAGCATCGAAGACAGCAACAAGAAGATCGAAATTATCAGCCAGAGAATCGAAGACAGTCATGAAAAATTGAATAAGAAATAGAAGAGGAAATAACCGAAGTCAGACGGAAAGTTTCTGAAATTGGCGGGAGGTGCGAAGAAAACCAACAAGAAATACAGAGAACGAAAGAGACACTTCAGACCCGAGTAAATAACATCGAAGAATCCCATTTAAACAAATTCGAAGTCATTACAAAGAAACAAGAAGACTTGGGAACGAGATGTGAGGAAATCACCGCCACCGTGAATGATGTTCGGGAGCAAGTACACACCGACAAAGAGAAAATGGCTGAGCTTCAAAGACGAGAACTCAATAATTTTAGGGAAGAAATTAATTTATTCCGAAGTCAACCAATACAAGTGACCGGAATAACGAACGTCGAGAATCGTGAATTAATAAATTTCAAAAATTATAAGAAGAATCCCATGGAGTTCATCGAAAGAGTGGAAGAAAATATCGCCCGTACACGCGAAACTAGATGGTCTACTATCAGAAACATATTAGACGAATATTTTGAAGACGTGCACGATAATTGGTGGACGGCTACCCGACATGAGATACAGAATTATGCGGATTTCAAGACGCTGTTTAAAACGAAATACTGGTCCGAATCGATACAGAATATAGTACGTGACGACATCTGCAACGGGAAGTATGACCGGAGTAAAGGGGCAGCACTCACCGCGTATTTCCTGGGCAAAGTGTGTATGGCCAGAAATCTAGAACCGAAGATACCTGAAGAATGCCTCGTTACTAAATTGGCGTATCATTTCGAAGAGGGCGTGGCTAGAGCGAGACTGAACGGACAAATAAGAACAATCCAAACTATGTCCGCGTTATTAGAAAACTATGAGCAGGAGAAGTATTATCGGAGGAGTCGGCATAGACCAGACCCATACTTTGATAGAAACGGTCAGGCCGGATACCGGAATAATTACCGAGGTAATTACAATAACACAAACCGAGATAATGGTGACCAAAATCCGAGACCAAATAGTAATGGGAATAATTATCCGCCAGATAGGAATAACACGAATTATAGACCAAATTATAATAATAATTATAATCAGAACCCTCCTAATAACAACCACCGTCCTAATTATAACAGTGGAAATCAGTATCGGCCAAATAATGGTAACAACCCCTACCGTCCAAATAATAACAATCGCCAGTACCGACCGAACAACGGAAACAACCGAAACCCAAGCAATTTCAGGAGAGCTAATTATGTTCGTGCTGACGACAGAAATGGAGGGAGATACTTCTATCAGGGATGCATCGAAGCTTTAATGAAGATAATAATCCGTACAGCCAGGACGTAAGGAGTAGAGAATCTGGGTACGACACACGAAGGAGCCGCAGTAGCGAGGATATACACAGAAATAATAATAGCGGACGTCAGTACAACAATACAAATAGACCAGAAGAAAGGGGGAATCGAACCCCCAGCACTAGTGAAAGGAGCGGAGAAGAGAACGCTACCTCTTTAAACGGACAACGGCAATGAAAACTTATTTAAAACCCTCACTGGTCCGATCTATTGGGTACGAGAACTACGACAACGGACGAAAAATCAAAGGACCTTTACTATTATACGCAATCACTACCTGAAGGACATCAGAGGAGATCTGATGGAAGAAGAAGTCACAGAAAATACTAACCATAACAGCAGCGAAATCGCTTATATTTCCGCCGAAGTGAATGACGTGTTTACCAAAATTATGATAGATACAGGAGCCAATGTATCGCTCATCGATCATTAGAATTGAACAAAATTCAGAGTAGGAGTAAGGAGACAATATCGACCTTACCGATAAATAATATCATTTTGATCGGAGCGTCCGGACGACAAAATAAAACCATAAGAAAGCAAGTCCAACTAGAAGTCACCAGTCAAGGGAAAACACTTCCTATAATATTTTTAGTAGCCAGTGGGTTACCATTTAGTTTATTGATAGGCTGTGACGTATTAAGAAAATACGCAGCTATAATAGATATGAGCAGAGCAAAAGCATCTCTGAGCTCAAATTGTGTGCAATGGACGGCGGAGTTAATTGGAAGCGAAGAAGCCCCTCACGACCGGATCATTTGTTATATTAAAGAAGATAATAATTATAGGAATGCAATGCCCAGAGAAGAAATAAATTGTGACCATGAAAATGACGACTTATGGGAGGAGAAATTAGAAGAAATCCGGAGGTTCCAGACAGCCAAAAGCGATAGAAGAATAACCGACAACCAAGTAGAAAAATTAAGTGCGATTTATGAACGATATAGACACGTATTTTCCAATGCTCCCGGAAAAGTAAAGGACTTCCAATGTGAGATTAGATTCAAGGAAGCAGCCGATTTTAAAAAGAAATCATACCCCATTGCCTATTCTCAAAAAGAAGCGGTCCGAGCTGAAATAAACAGACTCATTGAAGAAAATATTATTGAATATAGTTGTTCACCCTATACAAATCCTATAGTGGCAGTACCAAAGAAAAACGGTCAAGTGAGAATATGTCTGGATGCCAGAGAAATCAACAAAGTCATAATTAACGATCGAACATCACCAGGGGAGATCGAAGAGCTATTAAAGAAATTCTACGGTACCCGTTTTATCAGTACCTGGGACACCGTATGCGGGTATTGGCAAGTGGAGTTGCACACCAATAGCCGAAAATATATGGCATTTATATTCGAAGGGCGCAAATACCAATTTAAGAGGCTGCCCTTCGGTCTGGTAAATTCAGTGGCCGTTTTTGTAAAGTGTATGGACCAGGTTCTAAGACAAGAGGCCCTACAATTCACTACGGTATATGTTGACGATTTGTTGATTACGTCTGATAACTGGGAAGATCATTGTAACAGAATTGAGAAGGCACTATCGAAACTAGCAGAAAATCATGTGACGCTGACACTAGAGAAGTCAAAGTTCATCGCCGATGAAGTACAATTTTTGGGGTTCAACTTATCCGAAAACGGCATCACCCCATCACAGGAAAAAATCGAAGCAATACAATCATTCCCAACACCCAAGAACAAAAAGCAGTTACAATCATTTTTAGGTATCTGCAACTATTACCAAAAATTCCAAAACAACTACTCAAAATTAACAGCCGAATTTTCGCAACAACTATCCTCTAAAGACAAGTGGAAGTGGGGAGCAGAACATGATACCACTTTCAAGCTAATAAAGGAAAAATTCTTGGAGTCAATAATGTTACACCACCCCGACTTTAAAAGAGCGTTTTATATGAATTGCGACGCCAGCGACGTGAGTCTAGGATCCGTCCTATATCAAGAAGATGACCAGGGAAATCACCTTGTGGTTAGGTTCGCAAGCCGAGTACTGAGTAAAAGTGAGCGTAACTACTATAATACAGAGAAGGAATTACTCAGCATTGTATTTGCATGTAACAAATTCCGAACTTACATTTTGGGTTACTCATTAACGGTCAGGACAGATCACAAATCGATATCCTTTCTGAAAAATTGCAAATTGAGTCATGGGAGACTTACGAGATGGACACTAGCGTTGCAGGAATACAACATTAACTGGGAGTACGTACCCGGAAAGTACAACGTAGCAGCAGATGTGCTATCAAGAGTTAACATACAAAACCAAACTTTCGAGGGAGAAAGGGAGGCGGTAGCAAAAGTGTATCATATTATAAAGGACAGAACAGAACTAGCCGAAATAATAAATAAAATCAAACTCCAGCAAAAAAGTGATGAGAAATTGAGCAACATTTGCAAGAGATTAATTGACCAAGACGATAGAATCACCCCATACTACTGTATATACAAAGACGTTCTATTTATAAAAGACAGGAACCAAGGTAACCAGTGGAAATTAATTATACTCAAAACTATTGAGAAGGAGATCACCATGGATTACCACATTAGATATGCGCACATGGAGCTATTAAGGTAATCAAAGCATTAGAGGAAAATGTGTATTTCAAGGATATCAACAGGTGAGTACGCAGCTATATTAGAAATTCCCACCTATGCCAATTGGTAAAGTGTAACAACGAGAAGAAGAAAGGTTTAATGATACCGATCACCTCGTCCAAGAAACTAGAAAAAGTATTTGTAGACATTTGCGGTCCATTACCTAGGAGTGGGGGAAGACGACAATACAAATTCATTGTCATTATCTTCGACCACTACACTAAATTTACAAAGTTATATCCAATCAACAGAGCCACCACAAAAAATCTGTTGGATATAATTATATAAAAATACATGACAGAAGTAGGAGCGCCAGGGTCAATAATCACTGACCATGGGACCCAATTCAAGGGGAGAAGATGGAGGAAAACACTGCTGAATAAGGGAGTGAAAACTTTCAAAACCTCAGTATACCACCCTAGCAGCAACCCCGCTGAACGAGTTCTCCGAGAAGTAGGAAGAATCCTGAGAACATACTGTCACCAACAACAAAGAAGGTGGGAAGAGTATCTACCAGCTGCGGATGATTTTATTATCCTGGCATACCTCCAAGCAATAGAGACGGCCCCATTTACAGCTATGTTTGAGAGAAGACCCCCTAGAGAAATTGCAGAATTGATAGAATTTCCCCCATGCGACGATTACACATTTTACCAAGTAAAATTTTATAACAAGACTGTCGAACGAGCAGAGAAGATGAGAGAAAAATATAAGAAACAACAACCCAAAATAATCAAGTATGAGATAGGAGAACTAGTATTGCTAAAAAATCGGGAACTCCCCAGTACCATTGAAGGAATTGCGAAAAAGTTCCTACTACTGTATACTGGACCCTATACAATCATAAAAGGTAATCAAAACAACACATACGAAATTATGGACCCCCATACCAATAGAACCAAGGGAGTCTATAATCAAGCTTCATTGAAAAAATATAAACATCCAGAATAAGTGATCCAAAAAATCTATCACTTGAAGGAGTAGAGGAGCAAACCATCAAAGAGTGTAATACGAGAGAAGGCTACTATTATAATAGAAAGAAGAGAAAGAGAAAAATGTTTATTAAATGAATATTGTATATAACAAGATTTTTTAATTATCAAATATTGTATACTCCACAAAACCAAGAAAAATTAAAACCATCCAGAATAAGTGATTTAAAACAACTATCACTTGAAGGAGTAGAGGAGAAAACTATCAAATAGAGTAATATGAAAGAAGGCTATTATTATGGAAAGAAGAGAAAAAAAGAATTTTTATCAATCAAATATTGTACTAAATATTAAACAGAAGATGTTTATTAAATGAATAATGTAACCCCAAGAATGTTTATCAAATCAAATATTGTATACCCCACAAAAACAAGAAATATATTATATTCCAGAATAAGTGTTCAAAAAATTCAACACTTGAAGGAGTAGAGGAGAAGAACATCAAAGTGAGTATTATAAGAGAAGGCTATTATTATAATGGAAAGAAGAGAAAGAAAAATGTTTATTAAATGAATATTGTATGTAACACGAAAAAAGAGAAAACTATTATCTATTAAATAAACCATAACCAAAACAAGCAACTAGTGAACGCACTTAAGATATTTTAAACAATGTTTACTATCACTTTGAGAAAAATTTTGTACTATCCAAAGTAAAATGTTAAAAAATATGACATTTGCTTGAAGAGAGAAGAATACCACTAATGAGAATATTATGTAGAGGAGATAGTGAGAAGGAGAATTGACCGAGAAGAAGAAGAAAGAACCAATCAATATGAAGAACAATTTTGTTACGATAAGAAGAGAAGAAAAAATGAAGAATATTTCACATGCTATTTGTCAACAACATTAACTAATGAAGATCTGCAGAAGAGAAGAAGGAATCCAGAAGAGAGTGTATAATAAAATATAAAAGGCAAAAGAGTGAATAACCCCAAGAGTGTTTATTATTATTAGTCGAAAGAGACTGCTTATAAGTGTTATTATTTAATGAATTGACTGTAGAAAAGTTCCAGTAATCATTTAACTGGGCAGGGAAGATGTTCCCCTGATCTCAGAAAAAGTGTAGTTTTGAACGACGGAGTTAGGTAAGCCAATAGAGCCCACCCGAATCGATTTCAGCTACTAAGTTAGGGAAAAAATGTTAGGGAAATTAAATATTTAAGGGAAAAAACACAACAGCCAAGAATATAATTAAACAAGATTACAGAATTATGAAGAAGGAGTAGATGTAGAAAATGTAATGAACTGAAGACAAGTGTAAGAGTAAATACAAAATATGAAAACATCATGTGTGACTTAAGAGTGAAATGGAAAAAAAAATTGATAATTTCTTCAATCATAAAACAAAGATATCAGATATAATCAATTCTAATAAGGAGGCAATATGTAACGGTACATATAACACCACATCCACCAACGTACCGAAAATTAATTTAAAGGCCACCACTAGAAAGAATACATAAAAGGTCTAGAATACCACCATGGATACAGAAGAAGAAAGTACCATAAGTTTAAATAAGTGAAGCATCATTGAAAAGAAATCACTAGTAAATGCACCAATAAAGAAGAAAAGAAGAATAAAGACGAGACGACTGACATACTTTACCCAATAGATCAGTGAGAAAGACAAAAGAAAACGAAAGAAGAAAGAAGAATCAGTGAGAAGAACATGAGAAAAAAAGAAGAATGAAGGATCAGGGAGAAGAACACAACAATAACGACCTCAAGAAAGAAGAAGGAAGAAACAATGTGAAGAAGACAAGTGAAAACCACATCATGTATGAAATGAATAAGAGTGAGAAAGAGATCAGTGAAGAAAGAAGAAGGAAGATATCCAGACCAAACGCAAGAAAAAAGGGAAGGAAATTGAAATATAACAAACTAACATAAACCTTTAAAAGAATAATTGTACTAAGAAGAAAGAAGAAATGTTAATTAATTACTTGATATAAATCCCTAAGCTGAATGGTAAAGTCAACACTGACCACAACTCATTTAATGAATACATTCCTTGTCTGTGTAAAACACATTATTATCAATGAGGACTAAATATTGTAAATAAAGAGTCACAAGTAAACTAAATAAGAATGAGATAAGTTTATTGTAGCTAAATGATGTGTAGTTATAAAATAAACAGCAGACTAGGTTCCAAAATATGAATGACCAATTTTACAGTGGGAGTGATGTTAGAAAAAACCCACTAATTAACAATAAATAAGACAATACAAGAGTAAACTAAAGGTGCAATAATAATAACCAATGTACAAACATTGAATGAAAACCAGTCAACAAGATTAATGTAGAAATACACAGCCAGCAGCAACACATTACTGCTTACTGAACCTACAACATAACCTAATCTGGGCATCCAGTTTTCAATAAAACTTAATGAAAACAAAATCAAAACAATATTAAACCAAAATGTATTGAGCTAGGAAGTAACTAGATAATATAAGGAATGTTTTGTACACGATAGATAATAGAATAACTAAATACAAAAGCTATATTTATGTAATCCAAATATGACAATATGCTTGTAATAGCAAAGATACATTATGCAACCAAAATTATGTTATAAACTTCTTATACAAAGATAGTAACTCAACTAACAACCTGAAGTAAGACAGAATACTGTTCAGATGAACAAAGGCAACCAAAATAACTATCTAAATAATCCATATAAATGTAATAACAACAAAACCATTGTAACAACTAGCTGCAAGCAAGGTTGACAGCTACTAAACCAAGATGATAACAGAATCAAATGCAGAATGAACTGCATCGGAATAATAACAATACCATTGTGACTATGTTAGCTATCATTTGGATAACAATCCGAATAGTATATGAAGAGTACCAAATATACAGCAAGGTAACTCCATAAATGTATGACAAGCCTAATTAATAAACTATAATTAAGGCACTAAATTAATAATGTAGGGAAAAAGAACACTGCAAGTAGTGACTAAACCCATCAATGTATAAATATACCATGTTAGATCTTAATTATATGTTGTTATTAATTAATAGAATATAAGAAAAACAAAAATGTATAATCATAAGCTTAAGTTCGAATCTATGAAAATGGACATAGTGTTAGTATTAAGGCATAGTTTTAAGGGAAAATTGTACAGTAGATTAAGAACCAGTTATTACCATGGAAAATGGAATAAAAACAATATATTATTAATAATTAATGGCTTAATGGACACTAAGTATAAACACCAAGTGCGAATTCAGCAACCCCGAATCCGAAGTATATGATGAGAGGATTCAAATTAATCGTCATAAAAAATCATAAACAATGAGGGTAATCACAATGCCATCAGTACAATTATAAGTAAGATATTGGACTTATAAAAATAATTGTATAATTCTGAACCCTTCCGCGTGGGTATGTCGACCACAAATTTTTAATCTTGTTCCCAAAAAGTGACGCGCTTGAAGGCGTCTGTTTTGACGAAGCCCGCCGGAGATAGACGAATTAAAATAAATTGACCAATCAGAGCCTATAAAAAATCCGAGATTTATCATTCCGACAAAGGAAGCGGAGCCAGTCTTTTACCACCCACGAAGCGAACTGCATGCTCGTCGTATCTCCAGAAAAACGTGCTTTTGACAGCAACCAGATGTAAACACACGTTAACCTCAAACCAGGAGTGGAGGTTATGTCAACTGAAGAAATAGTGCAGTATATTTTTAAGTGAAAATAATTCGGAGTACATGCGCATAGGAGTGAGTGCAGTGCAGTGATAAAATTTAATTAATTAATTAAAAAATTTTAATTAATTAAAACGTTTAAGAATTAAAAAAAGTGTAAACACTACGAACGACCAGTTACGCAAGTATCAAATACCCACAGCTATTATATTATAATTGTATGATAATAAATATAACAGAACGCTAATAGCGACTTGAATTAACATCCGATAAGCAATTAAATATCCTATTCTTAAAGGAAGGGATCTCAAAATACAAATAAACAATGTCAAAGTTGAACGATATAATTAATGACAATTTTAACGATTTGTATAACATGAATGTTTAGAATAAGTAAAGACATTGTATCATCAATGAAGGGAGTATGTGCCCTAATTCTATTAGTCAGATAAGAGTGTTTAATATTTTGTTTCTAAAATTAAATAAGAGTTACACCAGAGAGTGGTATAAATATAATCAATGAATTACCATTACCTGAAATAGGTACATCCAGTTTTGGAGATGATCATAATCCTTGACACTGAATTATAAAGATTATTATCATTTATTAACAAGTAATTAATAACTTTTAACCAAACAAGGTTGCACTAAACTATATTCAAAGCCTATGTCTAACCATGAACAGTTGTTCATATTTTATAATTTTTAATTAATAATCTATGAATTCATATCTTACTGTATATGCTTGTTATAGCCGTAGCAATTTTATCAAATATGTGTATTTTGCAGACTCAAAGAACCTACTACTACTACTACTACTACTACTACAATTATTATGACATTACAAGTTTAATAACACTACATAACCTATTTGTTTGTCAACACATCTTTGTGACTAACCAAAGACAGTCATACCAACTTGAGCTTTTTAAATGTTTTAGAGTCCATGTTCGAATTTAAATATTAATTGTTAACCAGAAAGAAGAGCAAACCATATTATTGTACTAAATTTCATTGTTTTAGAATTGAATAAATCATCATTGTTATTTTTACCTTTGAAAGAGTTGGCTTTTATTGTAATCAGTAAATACAGCTTAGTGAGAAGAACGAGATGGTTGGTACCATACTTACAGTGCGAATCATTCAAATGGAATGATTTTTACATCCGTACTGACCTACATATATTATTACAAAGTATAAGTTATCATAAATATCATGTTTGTGTATGTTTATGTTAGAGTATAGGCAGGACATTAATGATCTTCTCACCACCGCTGATCAACGGAGAGCCAACGGAACTTCGAGTGGAACAATTCTAAGCAGTGAATAAAAAACATTTATTTTAACCAATTAAACTGACAATTAAAACGTCGGAAAAGAGAGTCAGTAACCGACTTATTCTTTACTGGATTCAACAATAGGTTGAATTGAGTGGAATAAGTCACTAAACAACAACATAATAATAAAATACAAGCTTGAATAATAATAATCGACAGATTGCAAGACCCCATATTAAACAAAAACAACCCTGAGATTAATACGTATAAATATTTAAACTATAAAACTATAGGCGGATCTCGTCTATGTAATAAATTGACGCATCCAACGTGTGGCAAATGTACACACCGACACTCGTCTAATTAGAAATTGGCGCACAAAGTTCGAGCGAAATTAGGTGAAAAATATTCAACCTAATTTATAAAATAATCATCAACCTAATTTTCGAGGCAGCTGCAATACACAGAACCAAAAATGCAACGGAGAGCAACCTCTAAGAAACGTGCGGAGAAATATACAAAGAAATAAACATGGATGATAAGGAGGCGACGCCAGTCGAAGATCTAGAAGAAATATTACCTCCTCTAGAACCCAACCGACCTGTAAAACAAGAGGAACAGCCCAACCGACCGACACAAGCAGAGAACGCCGACTTCAAGGAATGGATGAAAGCGATGTTTGAACAATCCAATAAAAATATAGAATCGTTAAAAGAAGAATTGAAGGAAGACGGCCAGAATAATATTGAATTATTAAAGGAAGATTTTAATGAGAAATTAAATAAGAATAACGAGTCTTTGGAATCGATGAATAGGAAGATGGATGATAGCCAGAAGAAGACGGAAGAATCGCTGAATAAAAACATTGTATCATTAAGGAAAATTTTAATGTGAAATTAAATAAATATAACGAGTCCTTAACCAAAAATATGGAAGCGTTAAACAATAAGATGGATGACAGTCAGAAAAATAATGAGTTATTGAAGAAAAATATTGACTTGTTAAGGGAAGATTTCAAAGGGGAATTAAACAAGAAGACGGAAGAGACAAATAAAATCATAGCTTCTTTGAAGGAAGATACCCAGGGATTGAGTAAGAAGATTGACGACAGCATCGAAGACAGCAACAAGGAGATCGAAATTATCAGCCAGAGAATCGAAGACAGTCATGAAAAATTGAATAAGTAAATAGAAGAGGAAATAACCGAAGTAAGACGGGAAGTTTCTGAAATTGGCGGGAGGTGCGAAGAAAACCAACAAGAAATACAGAGAACGAAAGAGACACTTCAGACCCGAGTAAATAACATCGAAGAATCCCATTTAAATAAAATCGCAGTCATTACAAAGAAACAAGAAGACTTGGGAACGAGACGTGAGGAAATCATCGCCACCGTGAATGATGTTCGGGAGCAAGTACACACCGACAAAGAGAAAATGTCTGAGCTTCAACGACGAGAACTAAATAATTATAGGGAAGAAATTAATTTATTCCGAAGTCAACCAATACAAGTGGCCGGAATAACAAACGTGGAGAATCGGGAATTAATAAATTTCGAAAATTATAAGTAGAATCCCATGGAGTTAATCCAAAGAGTGGAAGAAAATATCGCCCGTTCACGCGAAACTAGATGGTCTACTATCAGAAACATATTAGACGAATATTTTAAAGACGTGCACGATAATTGGTGGACGGCTACCCAACATGAGATACAGAATTATGCGGATTTCAAGACGCTGTTTAAAACGAAATACTGGTCCGAATCGACACAGAATATAGTACGTGACGACATCTGCAGCGGGAAGTATGACCGGAGTAAAGGGGCAACACTCACCGCGTATTCCCTGGGCAAAGTGTGTATGGCCAGAAATCTAGAACCGAAGATACCTGAAGAATGCCTCGTTACTAAATTGGCGTATCATTCCGAAGAGGGCGTGGCTAGAGCGAGACTGAACGGACAAATAAGAACAATCCAAACTATGTCCGCGTTATTAGAAAACTATGAGCAGGAGAAGTATTATCGGAGAAGTCGGCAGAGACCAGACCCATACTTTGATAGAAACGGTCAGGCCGGATACCGGAATAATTATCGAGGTAACTACAATAACACAAACCGAGATAATGGTGACCAAAATCCGAGACCAAATAGTAATGGGAATAATTATCCGCCAGATAGGAATAACACGAATTATAGACCAAATTATAATAATAATTATAATCGTACCATCCTAATAACAACCACCGTCCTAATTATAACAGTGGAAATCAGTATCGGCCAAATAATGGTAACAACCCCTACCGTCCAAATAATAACAATCGCCAGTACCGACCGAACAACGGGAACAACCAAAACCCAAGCAATTTTAGGGGAGCTAATTATGTTCGTGCTGACGACAGAAACGGAGGGAGATACTTCTATCAGGGACATCGAAGCTTTAATGAAGATAATAATCCGTAAAGCCAGGACGTAAGGAGTAGAGAATCTGGGTACGACACACGAAGGAGCCGCAGTAGCGAGGATATACACAGAAATAATAATAACGGACGTCAGTACAACAATACAAATAGACCAGAAGAAAGGGAGAATCGAATCCCCAGCACTAGTGGAAGGAGCGGAGAAGAGAACGCTACCTCTTTAAATGGACAACGGCAGTGAAAACTTACTTAAAACCCTCACTGATCCGATCTATTGGGTACGAGAACTACGACAACGGACGAAAAATCAAAGGATATTTACTAATAAAGGACATTACTGATCTTCTCACCACCGCTGATCAACGGAGAGCCAACTGAACTTCGAGTGGAACAATTCTAAGCAGTGAATAAAAAACAATTATTTTAACCAATTAAACTGACAATTAAAACGTCGAAAAAGAGTGTAAGTAACTGACTTATTCATTACTGGATTCAACAATAGGTTGAATTGAGTGGAATAAGTCACTAAACAACCACATAATAATAAAATACGAGCTTGAATAATAATAATCAACAGATTGCAAGACCCCATATTAAACAAAAACAACCCTGAGATTAATACGTATAAATATTTAAATTATAAAACTATAGGCGGATCTCGTCTATGTAATAAATTGACGCATCAAACGTGTGGCAGAGGTACACACCGACACTCGTCTAATTAGAATATATATAGTACTCTTCTTTGGTGACGTCATTTTGTGTGCTGTAATTATTTTTTACAAGTATTGTATTTAAAATGTTTAATTACAGATATTAATTTTTTCTATCTGCACATGAAAAGAAAACTCTATCTCAGGGTTAACAATTATTAAGTTGATTTATATTATTTAATACTGTGTATGATTTATTCTTTTCAATAGTCTGTACCAAATAACGTTAGTGTGTAAATTCTTTAATAAATAACAAGGTAAGTATATCTACCATATAAATGTAAATAATTTGAATCTGAGCTCTTCACAACTGCAACGGGTTCAATAATTCTAGTTGATGTTTATCAACTTAAAGATAATCTTAGGCTTCGTAGTTTGTTCCTTCTCTGGGATTTCTTATTAGATTAAATGTTGAATTATATTTTCTTCTATGATTACTAAATTGATACTTCTTCGGAATATCGAATTTTATTGTATTGAGACTCAAACTATCTTCCAGGACAGGCTTCTTCTTTTAGTTCGGCGTTCTATAAATGATATACTCAGAGTAGTATAAAAGTGGGGGTTAGAAAACACTTCCGGGTTCCAGTTGAATACACTACCGGATTCCAGTTCATGACGTCATAGAGGCACTGGCAGCTGGTGTCCGAGCTGTCCATGTGACGTCACTGTTGTGTGTGTGTGTGTGTGTGTGTGTGTGTGTGTGTGTGTGTGTGTGTGTGTGTGTGTGTGTGTGTGTGTGTGTGTGTGTGTGTGTGTGTGTGACTGAAACACTTCCGTGTTCCAGTTCATGACATCACACAGAGGCCCAAGTCGCTGGCGTCCACATGGCTAAAACCTGTTTCAAGACGTCACGGAGGCCGTGGTTTCTGCATGTCCGCAATTTGGTAGCCGAAAACAATGTGTAGCGGATGGGGGTACCCGGAATTCGGCGGTTGCCGAGGGCCCGGACGCACATAGGCGATGTCATCGGGTACCGTTACGCGAAATTTTGGGGGCATCGGGTACCGTTACCCGAAATGTTTAAATCAACGAATGGGGTACCCGAAATTTGTGGGTACGCCCTAACCGGGTTCCAGTTCATGACATCACACAGAGGCCCCTGGCAGCTGGTGTCCGAATGTTAAAACACTTCCGCGTTCTGGTTTATTTTGATGTAACAAAATAATCGTTCTCTCTCGAAATTTTTAATGTCAGAATTTTGGTACCCTAAATGATTAAAACAACGGATGGGGGTACCCGAAATTTGTGGGTACGCCCACATGACTCATGTATAAAACACTGGTTATGACGAAACAGGAGGCTGGGTGGATATGATAGCTGGTTCGACGACGACGTAGAGGGCGTGATGTCTTAAATGTTTAAATCAACGGATGGGGGTACTCGAAATTTTTGGTGTCTGAAATTTAGTACCCGAAATGTTTAAATCAACGGATGGGGTTACCCGAAATTTTTGGTGTCTGAAATTTTAACACCGAAATTTACGACCGCATGACGCATGTGTTCGACTGTAACAATGGTATGTCATTGGATATTAAATTTTACATAAAAATAAATTATGGCCCCTCCGGGATTTGAACCCGGGACCTCCGGTACACCAAACTGGCGTGCATCCACTACACCAAGAGGCCGTTATCGCTTAACTGTAATTATTTCTGTACTTATACTTCTCGTCTTTTACTTGTAACCATGAGGTGGACGAGTGATATCTACTGTCGTCCTATGTGTAAAATCATAAAAGCACAATATAAGTTTATTTATTATTAAATTAATAAACATTTCGTTATACTTTTATTTTTTTACCTCTCATCCTCTTCCTAGCAGCCTGAGGGAGGCGAATGAGAGCCTGCTACGCTTTTTTTAACGTGGTTTCCCCAACTTTACAGATTCGTAAAGCAGGCCTACTCCACGTTATCTATCGCTGTACTATTGACTAGTACAGTGGTAGATAATAATAAAGATACACAATGCAATGCTAAGCCAATGTGTAAAAGCAGTACATATTTTTTTTATTTACTTTTTTATTTATTTTTTTATTCGGGTGAATATGTTGTTCATACATGATGCGTATTCACATTTGCTGTACCGTAATGAGTAATTTTCACACCCATATTGGTTCTTGGCGAGTTTACAGGTATATCTACCGTGCCAGTGACCCGTCTCGAACTACCAGGACTACGTTTATGAGTATTTCTACCGCGACAGTGACGTAGTCAAGGTTAGCACACACGCACACACTACGGTACCTAATTCTACGTTTATGGACATTTCTGCCACGTAGCATTCACACCAACACCATGATGAAAACATGTTTACAACCGACTATATTTTATATCGTTGCCGCAACCATTCTGCATAAAACAAAACTTTACGCAATGCACAGTGTAAAGGGGGAGTGGTAACGGGTTGACGATGAGGAACAGAACATTGTATGATGGGTACAAAGGATCTAGGAACTACAGGTGCTTGAATATCGTTTAAGTCAATCACCTCACCATGATGATACAACTGTCGTAAGAAATTTGCCTTCTCAAACCCTTTTGTATAGACAACAGGATAATCTGAGAAAATGTCAGCAACGATGCGTACCATATTCTTGTACGGTACATTACCATCGTTCCATCGTATCCTGTGATAATGTGTTTCCAACCAGTCATTGATTTTTCGGAATTTCTGGTGCAGTCGTGCACTTTCGTATGGTGGAGCGAACAACACGATAACAAAACGTCCGGTTGTTATGTCAACTGTAACGAACTCTTTGATTACATATTCATTTTTGTCACCGCGAAACGCTTCAAACTCGGCAATAACCGTCCTATTCAAGTTCATTTTTCCGAGTGACACATGTCCGCATCGAGTACGTTAATTTTTTAAAATTCCCCCTCTACTTTTCCTTCCAACACAGTTCATCGTAAAGACGATCAAATGTTAGCTGTTGGTCGTGACGACTGCTTTCCAATCTAAAAAACGAGGGGAAAAAGAAGGATGGTGGTACATAACACCCCTTGGCTACTACTTGATTAATGTACGATTTGAAGTGATCTTGATCATAAAACAAGCGAATAAGATATTTCTTTAGTACGGTTAGTAAATAACCAAAACGCATCCACTCGGGTTCTGTGAAAACAAATGTTTCGTTCTTACTACCGTTAATCCAAACAAACGTTTTCCCAAAGTGATGACTGATCATCACACTCTTTTTATTTTCACGGTTTTCACCTTCTTCGTACAATAACATACTGGATAGTAACTGTTCACGAAAGATCATCAAGTAATTCCACTCAGAAAAATCAAGTAATACGTTTCTTTTTCCCGTTTGTAAACAAAACACCCGGATCATAGTTGAGTTCTTTATACAGTCCGACGGTAATGAACTTAGAGTACGAGTTGATCGGATATGCAAGAGACAAGTAAACGTTATACTCACAATGGCTGCTGCTGCTGCTGTCACAGTCACCTTCCATCGTTGAAATGGACTGAGGTTGTTGTAAGGTAGAGATCGCTAATACCTCTCTTTATAAACTGGTAGAGGGGAGAACAAGTTTTTTATGACAAACGATGAACAGTATTCGACAACGCTGTGTACTGTACTATCCTATCGTGTATAATCAAAGCGTAAGCGGTGGTTTTACCTGGGAAATTTTTACTGGATTCAAATTCTAAACGCACATCAACGGCAGACGACTTGATTGGTTCTTCTTGTCTGGAACAATCGATGACAAACAACGGTGCTTTCGTTATAAATTCATTAGGTGTCAAAAGAGGCGTTCTGTTGCGACGGTCGTAGTATGATGTTTGGAAACGTGTATACATGTCGTAGAACAGTGCGTAACGTTTTTACCGATATCCTGGTTCAGGTTATCGTACGGATAGTATTTATCGTTCAGAAAAAGCTTGACATTCGTTAAATTGCAGTGACCAAATTCCGACGCGTTTTTCGCTATATTGTTCTTCCTATCCGTCTGAAATATTAGTATTACATACCAAGGTTTTTCCAACTGTGACGATGTCTTTAAGGTCCATGAATGTCGATTTGTCGTTGGTAGAACGGGATACTCGTGCAATTCCCAACTGCGGAACGGCATCACTAGTTCATGATCCTCCTCGATGTGCTCCAATAGCGGTATTCGGTACTTGTTTGACACGCGCACATAGGGCATCTTCCAGTGTACTTTGTTTATTACGAGATTACCGTTTCCAGTTGCACCCGATTCTTTTAGCACCATTGCGTTCTGATCGGTAGAGGTACGCAACAGAATCAATTCTTGCTTAACGTTCAGCATGATGCGTGTATAGTCTTCGTTGAAACCGAGTAGCATTTTCAACGGAAGACAAAACGTAAAATCACCGGTACTCTCGTGTACTGTCAACGACTCGTCGGTTGTCGTCACCCATCCTGCATTGATTAGATGCTTTCTTTCATGGTCATTGCTCGATAGTAACAATTTCACAGTGCTCGAAATTCCAACGTTTTTCGTTCGATCCACTTCCACACCGCACACTTCGTAACGGATCTCCTCAAACAAGAAAGCCATTGCATTGTTGATTAATTTTACGTTCAACGCTGTGTCAGTATCGTTAACCTTGGTCAATGTTCCTTCGATGTACAGAAAACTCTCCGCCGGTAAAGTGAAAACATCCTGTTGTTGGATGGGTATACGTATTTCACCGTTGTTACCGTATCGGGTGGAAGCATACGGTGCGTACGTATGATATTCGAACTCAACGATTCTGTTATCGAAAGCCGCTCCTCGTTCGATAGCCAGAATTTCACCCGACATTATTTTAATCGTATAATTTGAATCCAAGTGAAAGTAAGAAACGCTTGTTCCTTGATGTCAATCGCTTCAACGTTGAAAACCGACTGCCATGTTTCTTTCGTACACACTCCCTTTTTACAGTTGACGTTTGTCCGAAATACAATCCCATATTTTCAGGTGCAGTGGTATCGTGATAGCTTCACCGCGAAAATCGACTAAATCCCCGTCCTGATCAACGAGAGACAAAATTATGTTGTCAACGCGTTGAACGTTTACCGGTATGAATATTACGTTTGTCGGTATTTCAACTATTTTGAAACCTGGTGCCACGGTCGGATAAAACGAATGCAACGTGTGCTGGTCCTGGCCGTCCTTGTACGCACCTTGTACGATATTACTCCGTACGTGAACGGTGTTAACTTTGATTATGTCGACGGGTACGTTCGACTCGTGTGTTTTATACGCTTCCAGCTGTTGATTCTCCTTGAATCCTAACATACTTGCAATGGTATTCGGTGTATGCGAAAAGTCGATGACATGCTTACAGTAAATTTCACACTTTAATGTGTTGTTGTTTGGACGTAAACTGATTGTTCTCTCGCCTAACTGTTTCTGCAGATACGTTTCGATATCACTGATTTCGTAGGTGCCGGTAGGCAACTTGATGACGGACCACTGATCCTTGGAAATGTTTACTGGAAATGCATTATTTTTTCCTTCAGTAACGTTTGGTATTGAGTTATACGATGTAAAATCCAATAGTCCAACGTACCATTCACCGTATAACTCGAGAGGTGGGAAAAAGTTACACACGAGATTCCCAGCGTCGGTACCCGTCACGGTGACCGTTAGCGACGACATGCTGAAGTTTACTGATCAGAAGACGATAAAAAGTCTAAACATAAATGACCGCAGATGACCGTGTTAGGAGGTTGCTTTCGTTCATAGTTGTATCGAACGTCGGCTGTATCACCAAAATATTGCATCAGCTCGAGAGGTGGACGTAAATTACCGAACCCGTCAAAATAGTGTACTCGATTTCCATGCTTCTTGTAACATACCCAGTGGGTTCCCGGTCCGCTCTCGTCGTCCAAATTCACGATGACGCTTTCGTTCTTCCACAGCGCTGTATCCGGTAATGCGTTACGCATGTAAACACCTCTAAAATACGGTATGTTTAGCTTTTTTGCGTATACACGTAATTCATCTTCGGACAACGGGCGGAGCGGTATGTGAATTAGTTTTTTCGGTACGGACGTAGATACAATCCGGACGCAGTTCTCTTCTTTTTCCTAGCGGTTCGGACAGTTCTCTTCTTCCTCTTTTTCATCCCACCACCAGCACCACGACCACGACTACTTACATTCTTTTTATTTTTACGACGTCGACCGCTTCCTATTGCTGATTTTGCTTTTATGGCCGCTGCAACTGCTGTCGCATAAGCTCGTTCGCTGATACCCGAATACAAAGCCTTTACCCGTCCCCACGCTTTTTCCGCGAGTTTACGATCTGCAATACGTCTACTTTCGTTGTCTTTGTATTGAGCGTAAGCGATGTCGTGTTTGCGACAGGCTTCGTCTAGTTGATTGATTCCACGATCACCACGCGCTAATCTTTCTTCGAGTTTCGTGACAGGTCCACAGAATCTGTAACCCGGCAGATGTAATTCGACGGTAGTGCGTCCACCGCTCGATTGATAACTGACGAAACAACGGAAGGTACAACGTTTTTAAGCACGTTTCCGACGCCCCACCTCTTTTTCCTCTTAACGTTGTTGTACATCGTAAACCGATCTCAAGTCTTTCTCTTCTGTGTTTTTATCGTATTCATCTATTAACCTTTTTATTTCCTTCGTGTCGAGTGTCCACTCGTCTTCTGAACTACGTGGCTTAGACAATTTCAATAAGTAGTAATCCAGCTGATACTGAAATGTTTTAACGACTTTATACATCTCGCTCTTTACGTATCGTCTCACGTCATTTAATTGTTGTAAGTTAACAGCATCGCTCTCCGCAAAACCATCCGCTACGTCTGTTATTCTCTTTTCCGCTGCTTTGAAAACACCATCTTCGCCCAAGCTAACGGTGTTCTGCAACATGTATTTTACGTTAACAGCGTCATCTGCAAAAATCGGTGAACTCAATCCCGACAACCAGCTCTGCCCAAAAAAATAGCTGTTCGATACTTTTTTAATGACGTTCGAGTCTACGTAGTTTTTGTTGACCGCATCGGTCGCTTGTTCCGGACTTCGAAAGTTGATTACCCATCGATCTCGTGCATCGATGACCTCACCTCTCTCTTGACTCGAGTGTTGTATACAGTTGTCAACAACGTAATATTTGTTGACTACGTCTTTAACGTCTACAGGAGTATCAACATTTTTCAATCTACACCCTTTAACGTCCACGCTTTTACGTTCATCATCGAGTAGCAGACAATGTGTTTGCATATAAGTCAAGGATACAGCATTCTTTGCTGCATCCGGTTCGTTCAGATTGCGGATCTTTTAGTTTTCAACATCTATATGCCCATCATTCGTAATCTTAAATCCTACAGTATCGCGTAATTGTCTTTTTGTTTCTCGTCGCACGCTCACGGCGCTTTGATGTCTCCCGAATTTGTCCACAACCATTGTACGACTGCACGCTACAAATGATGTGCTAACCGTTTTAAGTAATGACACTGTGGTGACCGTCGCGTGTGTAACACAATCGGATCGTCACCCTCTTTCCAACGAAAGATTTCTATACCGCAAAATGAACATCGAACCCTGTAAATTTCATTTGTGTAATGAAAGCCTCCGGCAACCATAGCGGTTGGACTGATGAAATGCACAGGCCATGATGTAAAGGTTTTCAGTCTCTCGTTTTCGACTTCAAAGTCAGGTGTCAAATCTAATCCGCACATGTTGACAGTGTTGACGTCAATGAGTTGTTACACCGACGTTCATAAAATTTATACGATAATGTTGGCTTCACGTAATTCCTCCACAACGGAGATGATTTCGTTGTCGTGTCCGGTGTGACCGGCGCGTTTTGAACTTACCAGCAGTCTCAACCGTTCAACCAGTCCGTTGGGATCGTTCCAGTGTAAGTACTCGATACCACGTCCGCTGCGCGGTGGGAAAAATCGGGCGATTATCTCTCTGTACTTTACACCTTTGTTTGTATTTATTTTAGTACCGGGTAAATGATAATGTTTATGTGCGTTAGTGTCCGACAGTATAGATTTGTACGCAGCTAAATCGTTTTCATCGTACACGCTCTTGTTGGGTTCTTTCATAAACATAAGTTCGTAGAGACCCGGCGTAACCCTGTATCGTTTTCCAGCTATGTAGAAGCTGTCGTCTTGATTGATCTCCAACACCGAATTGCCCACCATCCATTTGTCTGCAACGTTACGGACACCGTACGTATGATTCATCTTTTTTTCTCGATCATCAGATAAAGCAAGTAGTAAGTATTTGCTCGCGAGCGGACCTTCGACAGACTGTTCAACGTATTCTTGTGCTTCGTGTCGACCTTCGGGTGTTGCTAAAAACTCTTCGAGAGTCACGTTCGGAGTTTCGACAACAGGAGTTTGTGCCAACACTTCCGTTCTAAGGATTCGAGGTTGTGATGGTGGTGGTGTCATCTCGAAAGCTGTCTTCGTATCTTCATCTTCAACATTGTTTTTTTTAATTTTATCACCGGAGGCATTCAGCTTTTCCGAAATCTGGGTTAACGGTTCCAAAAGAGGTTTGTACGTTCTCGTTAACGCTTCATCGCTCTCTCTGAGATCATGTTTCAACGCACGATACTTTTTCCTTATGTTGTCGCTAATTGCATCGATTTCTTGTGTCAATTGCTTGTCATCCATCTTGACACTGATGACTTTCTCGCACAAACTATTCTATTTATGTATAAAACGATCGAAACGCACTCTGTATCTGCCCGCGTTTATCGGTGAGTCCTTGTTGATGACTAAGAATCCGTAACGATCCTTCCACGCTTCGGCGCACATCGCTTTGAACTCTTCGTATTTCATGTCTGTGTTAACGTGATCGTTGTAAACGTGGTGTAAATTGAGATCATCTTGTCTGAACAATACTAAGAAATTGGTATTATCATGCACCAGTTGCTTTGGCACCAGACTGTACGTCTGACAAAGGTACAGAGTGTCCACACCGCTATGCCGTCCCATAGCGAAATATTTTCGTATGTTATTCTGCCGTTCACATACCACATCATCGAACAACATGATTGAATTAGGTACAATTTCGTGCGGAGGTGGTACTTCATCGTTTTCACTGTATGTGAAGTACGTCATTCCTTCGTCAGCGAGAGCATTAAAAACGTCTTCCAACATACGATATTTTGGTTGAAATAACGATTTGGAGAACACGTACAGGTTCTGAAATCGCAGTCCGTTTGAATCGAATAACATATTAAAGGCAACGTTTGACTTCCTGCTACATGACCCGCCGCACACGATACATCGAACTGTGTTTGGAAACAGTGGACTGTGTTTATTATATGCAACTTCACCGTTGTACTTAGCAGAGTCTACGTTGTTAACATTTAACTTTAACGATTGTCGTTGAATCTTCATCTTAACTCGTTTACGTTCGGTTAAATACTGTGGTAATATTATTATGTCTGATCTTTTTTATGTACCCACGAATCGTGTTTACCGTCAAAGCCGAGCCAGCGCACTCGCACGCGATCACCTTTACGTTGTAATATTTTCTCAATGAGATACACATCACCAACGCTGGTTTTACTCAATTCTTGTTCATAAAACCCACCTTCCACAACGTCACCCGTGTGATCTTTCAACAAGTACGTAACCGGTACGGTTGGCTGAACTCTGTGCACTGTATGTATCTCGTTCGTCCAGTTTGGTGTATAACCTTTAGCGAATGTGATTTTGTATTTACTGATACGCACTCGATCGCCTATTTTAAACTTATGTTTCTTGCTCACTTTCCGCGGTACGGTATTTTTTCTTATTCGTTCCAACGCAATTCGCTCGTTGCTCTTGTCGACTTGTCGCGGCTTCATCTCTATAGTTCTATGCACTCTGTCGTTGTATTTTATCAACAGTTTAGGCAAAAGCGACAACCACCGATAATGGCCTTGCTCGCTGAACGCGCGGTACATGTTCGTTTTCAACGTACGATTAAATCGCTCTACGATGGACGCTTTCTTCTCGCTATACGTTGAATAGTGTTTGACGTTGAATCTCTTTAGTAAAGCTTGTACGGTAGTGTTAAAGTACTCTTTCCCCTTATCCGTTTGCAGGTATTTCATTTTATTTTTTACAATTATTGGTTCGAGAGCCTGTGCTACTTCAACAGCTGATTAATTTTTAAGGGAATCGCATATGCATACTTGCTAAATGCGTTTATTACCGTCATTAGATATTTGTACCCCTTGTTCAACTTGGCATGCGGTATCATTTCCACCAAATCCGCTTGGTAGAGATCATGTAACCCCTTCACCTCCACCGCACGTCTGGGAAAGTTCCTTCTCACCGGTCTGTGCAATTCTTTTGCAATAGTTTTGCGTACGTTTTCTATATCGCCACCCGAAACGCGAATAGCAAAATTTTGGTACGAGATATACCGTTACGTTTTCACTGAACCTCACCGACTTCATCGTCGCTACTGACAGTGTGTTGCTCCTGCAAGCGAGTCTTATATCAAACGGATAATTTATAACGGGTTTTCTCGCTTGCTGAATTATCTCGCGTCTGGGCTGACATATGACAGCTGACATGTAATGACCATACGCCAGTGTTGTTTCACCGTCATCCAAGACATATCGTTTTTCATCGTACGGTGACAGCGATAATTTTGTAAGCTTTCTTGTATATATGTTATGTTTTTCGCTTTGGATAGTCTGCGCCGTAGTATAAGTTTGAGAAGTGGTCTTTACACATTGCTTATAAAGTTGATGTTTCAACTGTGTAGCTATCGCGGAACGTGGCACACCTTTCGCTACCTTTTTCTCTTTATCGTTTGCCGTAACGAATGAATAACATTTTGCGCGCAACCCGAAAAATTCAAGTATCGGTATTCCATTTGTTTCGTCTTTAAACGTACCCAACTTTTTCTTGTTTGTTTCACTATAGCACGGATGTGTCTTAGGGTACTCCGACGTGTCAAAGAGTTCGAGATGCTCCTCCATGTCTTTGTACACATCGTCGGTGCGAATGTCGTACAACAGAGAGTCCGTCATACATAGACGTGCACGTGACCCGTACGTATTCATCGTGAATCCATAATGGAACCGATACATGATCAGCTTACTAAGATCCAATACACTGAACCCAACGTACAAAGGTCGGTTCAGTGTAATGGATGTTTTTTCATCGTGAGACCTACTAGGTCCTCGTTATAGATGAAAAAATGTTGTAGCCTGGGGTTAGCGGTTAGTTTGTGAAGTTTCTTCTCGTTTGGAACTAACTTGAAATCGATTCGCTTTCGTACGTTTTCCAACGATTTTCCGTACGGAGCGTATTCATTAACTTAAAAAAGTCTTTTCAAAGGTGTTTCTGGCTTCCTTTCGTCGCCCCGTATTAAAATCGATGAAAGGTTTCAACCATACGCACTGTGTGAATGCTAACACACGGTGAATCGCTTTCAACTCCATTCTTAGTTCGAGGTAGAGTTTCAATGTTCTGTAATGAACAATGTATTTTGTCTTGTCCTCGAGGGACGTTATCAGTTTCTCTACCTTACCGTTACTACACACAAAGTCTTTTAACAGCTTCATGCGATAGCAGTACGGTGAAAGCATACTGTCCGTAATAGTACGCTTTTCAGGTGCTAAAGGGTAGTCACTGTGTAAGTCGTGTAGGTAATGTGGATACCCCAGATCGACTTCCCGGATATAACCGGTGTCACCATCGTCGCGTAACGCGTGCACGTCCAACGTATCGATCTCTGTACGTTCCAACCATCGAAAACCGGACAGCGGTAAAGGCTGTGTCATAGCCGTTTCGGACAGGTTGGTACAAACGAGGTAAAGTAAATAGTTGTGCGGCTTGCTTGCGTCATAATCGGGAATGTACGGGTTGTTGGCTTTGGCGTACCTATTAGAAATTGCTGCTAAACCGCCTCGGATACCTTTTTCGATGTACAGGTGTACGTCTATATCGCGGAGTAACTCTAACCTGACTCCTGTCATTTTCAGCATCGCGTTCCACGCTAAACCGGCGGTGGTAAAAACGTTACACGGATCGAGTTCGTAGTTCTGCAGGCTCATGTTTTCAAAGTTTTCAAATACATCAGAAAGCAGTAGTACATCCGTTTTTAAATAAAGGTTATGATAAAAAACGAACGTTTGCATGTCGAAATCCGACCAAACCGCTCGAGCGTGCGCGTAATCTTCTTCGTCTATATCCGACTCTGTCAACCCGTTGTAAAAATGTACGCGGTCAGGTAACTGCCTCTCGTCAAATTTTGTATCGTCCGTAACGTATTCGTAAGGGTACACACCTTTACGCAACAGTAAATCAACATTACGCGTGTAAAATTGATTAAGGATTTTAAATTTATCCGCGGATAAGTTGGAGACGAGTTTTTCAAGTGACGCGTTCATGAACCGCAGAGAATCGGGAAACCGGAGCTGACCGAGTGTAACGGAGATGTAACGTTCGCTTGTAGTAGCGATACACGTTATTTCATCTTCCTTGTACTTTCCGAAACCTTGTATCAAATGATGCGAGTCATAGCCACTTAAATTAGGGAAAAAACCGGAACGTGTGTTGGTATTTTGTAATTTATATTACACGCATTGTGAGCAGCGCCTAAATAGTTACCCGTTATGTGGCAATGGTTTCGAACCGTGTCGTCCGTTAACGGCTTCTTGCACAGATGACAGTGCGTGGCGTTTCGGAATGACCGTTCATCGGCCGCTGTCATTTGGATCGGTTTACTAAACTCTCTATCGGGTCGTTGAACGTCGGCTAAAAGCACACGAAGCAACGTGTCCACCACGTCTTTACCGCGGTATATTACAGGTTCCTTGACGGCGTTTCCCATCCAGTCAACTATCACATAGCAGAAACTGGCTGGTATATGATGTGCCACGTTTTTACCGGTGGTCGGAACAATAAACGATTCGAAGTCAGCGTATACCGTATAAGGTACGCGGTGACAAAGTGAAAAGTTTTTAAAATACATCCACTTTTCGTCCTCGTCAGGAAGTTTTACTTTCTGTCCTCCGTGCTGACAACATTTGCGTTCGTGTTCTTCAACTCGTTTTTACGCCGCGTTAGTATCTTTATTGTCCGAAAATCGGTGTAGACAGTAGTTGCAGTACACTGATACGGCGCGATGTTTTGTCAACGACGAAAGCATACGCGAAAGGTTCCATATGAGGTAGTAGTGTGTAATGTTCGCGTCGGACAGTAGCAGTAGGTATACGTGGTACTTTCTACCGCGATGTTCAGTGATACGTAAAGGATATACCTCGTCTTCGTAGCCAAAAACGTTAACGGATATGTTTTCGTTTAATTTTTCAAAACGCTTTATCTTATTGACTGCAACAGGATAAGGTATGTCCTTCATGTTTATTTCTTCTTCGTACGGAAGGTAATGGGTAACGCGATGCGGGTTACACGCGTTCGGGTGTATACAGGCGAGCACAGACCACAAGAAACACTTTTCATCTTCTAAATTGTTCACATTAATAATTCCTTTCTTACTGTGTGACAATTTCGATGGTGTAGGTAGAAAGCTCGACCCCACAAGAGGATTGTATTTTGTAATATTTATTTCCACCGACTCGACACCGTTTTCGACCCACCCGCTTCCGTCACGCGTGAATTTGTCAACGGATTACATTATTTTCTCGCTAGCTATCGAATACTGTTCATCGATATCGTCATACTGTGACTTAAGTTCTGTACGTGATCTGAATACCGCATTACAATAAATATTTTCGGTGTTTATTAATTTTTTAAAAGATACACCAACTGCTAAATACCATTTTATATAATTATTTAATGCTACGGCTTCGCTACAAATCTTATCAACAACCGTGTGTTTGTAATCTAATAATACTGTTTGTGTGTTCAGTGTATTGTCAAGTATCATAAATTTTATAGTAATTACATTACCATTGATAGCACGGTGTTCGCTGCTGCTGCTGGCCATTGTAAAAGGACTGAGGCCGGCTTCGCGTCGTCGGTTCCCTGTATAGACAGTCCGGTGACCGGCAACGCTGTCGCCGCGCTCCGCTCGCGAGGAGCAGCTGCGCGGGGCGAGTTGCGGGGTTGTCGTGGCCGATGCGGTGTGTGCTGGAGGTGCGGGGTGGGGGTGCGGGCTAGGATGTCATCGTCCGGTCGTGACCGATGACGCGCGTTGCGGAGGGATGGGTGGGTGGGGAGTGCGGTGTAGGAAGCCGACGTCCGTGACCGATGCGGTGCGGGATGCGGAGTATAGGTGTGGGATGGTGGTGCGGGGTAGGGAGCTAGGTTGCAGCCGGTGTACGTGACCGAGAGGTAGGCGAGGTGCGGGGTACAGGATGCCGGCGATCTTGACCGAAGCACGCTCGTTGAGTCGCCTCCCGCGGGATGTAGGGTGCGGGTTACGGGGGGGCTGGGTTGTACGACCGGTCGTGACCGAAAGCAGATGGTGGCCCGAGACGACGCGAGGTGGTGTGCGGGTGACCGTGACCGTCGGACTCGATTGCGGTTGGTGTGGTGCGGGGTGGGGGGTAAACCCGGTCATTGCGGAGCGACAGACAAAGTAATTGAACAAAATATGTAGGCGAGGTGCGGGGTGGTAGTGAGGCTCTGGGTGCGGTGTGGGGGTGCGGGGTAGGATGTCATCGTCCGGTCGTGACCGAAAGCAGATGGTGGCCCGTGACGACGCGGGGTGGGGTAGGAAGCAAATTATAGCCGTTACCGTTGCGGAGGTGGTGCGGGGTACGGGGTAGGGTGTCGTCGTCCGGTCGTGACCGAAGGAGATGACGCTTTAGAAGGAAGGAACGTGGTCTGGGGAAACAGAATAAATACGCCAGTGTTTCCCTGTGGAGTCATCAGTACTCGCCATGGAACGAATCGTTGCGAACGCGAAGACAGTTGAAAATTTTTTACCAAAAAGAGACTTGTCAAGTCTTTCTTTAGGAGTAAAGTATCATATAATTCACATGAAATTTGTGAAAACGAAATTCGGGGAGTCAGTTGTGGTAGATTTGGAAGATACCGGAGCCTGTCCTCAGCCGGAGGATAAACTGTTCTATGTATACCTACCTAAAAGATGGTGTGACGTATTTACAGAGAAGCAATTGAAAGCTGTGAAGCCTTGTGTGTTATCACTATGCGTAACCTCACACACTCCGCTGGCGAACGAGAAAGTGAGCGTGCAGTTGGATATTGATTATGTGAGTATGATATTTCAGTACCACTAATAATTACTTATACAGAAGTGGTTATGTATTAATTTTTTCTCTTTTTTCCAGACCAAATAAACGAGAACAGGATTGATTTACTATAATAATAATAGTAATAATAACATTAATATTAAAATGTTTTTAAATGATGAAGTAGACTTCTCTATTTTTTTTGTCGTTTTTTAATGTTAACTGTTCATTTTCAGAGAAAGAACAAGGTGTTGCTTCGATCTAATATTGTAGAAAAACTTTTAAACAGAGAAATAAATGGTAATAATAGATTATATTGTCAATTCGACATGATTAAATTCGATTATAATTTTAGAAATAATCGTAAGACACTGAGTAGATGGATATCAATACGAAACGAAAAGAATATTTACAAAATGAAAGTATTTATTCGTAATGGGTTTTTCAAACTCTTCAAAACATCAATTAGTTATTGTAACAACCATAATATTGAATATCTTCAAATAAAAGATTTGCTAATTGCTAAACCAAAGCTGGTTAATCAGATATACTATATGATGTATAATTTTACTGGTACAGCGTATACCTCGCTGGTAAAAAAATATGAGTGGGCAAGGCATGACTCTAGCGGATGTCCGCTTTGTAAACGTTGTCGCGTCTGTTGTTATCTAAGATATCAAAATGGATTTAATTCAGAATACATGTTTTTTTTTTATACCACACTATCTATCATTTGATGTGTCTACATTCTTTTGTATTTGATCAAGTATTATTAATTGTAGGAAATTATATTCTGTTTCTAATTATTAAAAAACGTATGCGGTTTATAACATAAAAAGTTGAGATAAACAATCATTAAAGTGTTAATTAAATTTTTGTGTGTAATTAAATTTTTTAAAAGATTTCTCTCATAGTTACAGAAACCTTGTTTCGATGTTATGTGTTTGTGCGAATGCGAGGGAGATGTATGTCGTTCACCACCATATGGTGACCACTGTAACATTTTGAGTGCTTGTGAGTGGAGAGAATTTACACTCTGAAGAACAATTGTTTTAAAAAATTATTTTGACGAAAAAAAGTGTAATTGGTTGAGACATAATTCCACTGGATGTGCGCTTTATAAGCGTTGTTACCTCTGTTATTATCTAAAATACTAAAAAGAGTTGAATTCAAGGTTTTGGTGTACCATTTTACACATGTAGTTAACACCATAGTAATTATCATTTGATGTGTGTCTACATTTAGTATGTTATTATTAACATATTACACATCAACATTGTAATATTGCATGTTATTAATTAATATTATTATTATTATTGTTAGACATATAAGGCTTGTTTTGGTTGTAGTAAATGTAATTACTATTTTGTTAATTATGTGTGTGTGTGTGTGTGTGTGTGTGTGTGTATGTGTATATATACATATATATATAGAGAGAGAGAGAGACAGAGAGAAAGAGAGAGAGAGAGAGAGAGAGAGAACCTTCAAGGCTGCAAAAGAGAGAGAAAGGGAGAGAGAAAAAAGATTATTTTGTATAATATTATGTAAATATATATATATATAGATAAAGTGTCTATTTTGTTTAGTTATGTATATAGAGAGAGCGCGTATGTTTTGCTCAATTATAATTGTCTTGTGAATATAGAACGTGTGTGTAGAGAGAGAAAAATCTTATAGCTTATGATTTGATTGTAAAAGCTTTCGATATTATTAAAACTTATATATATATAAACCATAACCTATGTTATTTTTATTATTATACCCCTTATACAAAACAATTATTCCTATCATACTTGAATAAGCGCAAAAGCAGTAGAGATGTATGTCTCTCACATGGAATGTAACAGCAAAGAAACCGGTTTTTATAGTAGAGAAAGAGCGCTGCAACTTACAACAGCTTACCTGAGGCAGCTCAACGTCAACCTCACACACACACACACGCACACACACACAGCTTTATAAAACATGGACGCCAGCTATCAGTTCCTCTTTGAATACATTAACTGAACGTGGCAGTGTTTCACACACACACACACACACACACACACACCGCTTGTACCAGCTTAGATGCTGTTTGACTGGTTTACAGGCGAATCGTCACAGGAGTAAATATATTTATTCAGTTAACAATTTTAGTAACGCATAATAAGAATATATGTTTTCTAAACAGTATTCAAATCGATGCATCTGTTTTATATTAACACAATATAAACATTATAATAATACAATATTCGGTTTTGAGTACCGGAGGAACCGCGTCGGGATGTCATTAATCACCAAATTTCGGAATCCGTCAGGTACCTATTGCCCCAAATTTTAACCGATCACTTTCGCGTAACGGTACCCCTCCCCCCGTCCAGAGTTTAGCCATACAGGACTTGTTTTAGGGTGTACCGTTGATTTAAACATTTCGGGTGTTAAAATTCGGACACCAAATTTTCGGGTAACCCCATCAGTTGATTTAAACATTTCGGGTACTAAATTTCAGACACCAAAAATTTCGGGTACCCCCATCCGTTGTTTTAATCATTTCAGGTGTCAAATTTCAGACATCACGCCCTCTACGTCGCCGTCATGTGGGCGTACCCACAAATTTCGGGTACCCCCATCCGTTGTTTTAATCATTTAGGGTACCAAAATTCTGACATTAAAAATTTCGAGAGAGAACGATTATTTTGTTACATCAAAATAAACCAGAACGCGGAAGTGTTTTAACATTCGGACACCAGCTGCCAGGGCCTCTGTGTGATGTCATGAACTGGAACCCGGTTAGGGCGTACCCACAAATTTCGGGTAATTTGTGGGCGTACCCACAAAATCCGTTGATTTAAACATTTCGGGTAACGGTACCCGATGCCCCCAAAATTTCGCGTAACGGTACCCGATGACATCGCCTCTGTGCGTCCGGGCCCTCGGCAACCGCCGAATTCCGGGTACCCCCATCCGCTACACATTGTTTTCGGCTACCAAATTGCGGACATGCAGAAACCACGGCCTCCGTGACGTCTTGAAACAGGTTTTAGCCATGCGGACTCCAGCGACTTGGGCCTCTGTGTGACGTCTTGAACTGGAACACGGAAGTGTTTCAGTCACACATACACACACATACAAAACAGTGACGTCACATGGACAGCTCGGACACCAGCTGCCAGTGCCTCTATGACGTCATGAACTGGAACACGGTAGTGTTTTCAACTGGAACCCGGAAGTGTTTTCTAACCCCCACTTTTATACTACTACTCAGAGTTCTTGAAATATTGTTGTTTACTAAGTTGTATAAGAATTATAATTCTTTCAATGTTACTAATTTATACTCTTGTATATTTATTAAATTCAATATCAATGTTAACTTCCTTCCTTTAAAGGTTTCCTTTATTAAATACAAAATTAAACTCTTTTACAAGACCACTCTTAGATGTTTATGTGATTAAATATAAAAATAGACTTTGTGATGTGTGTCGTATTACATATAAAATTAAACTTTTTGATGTGTATCTTCTGAAATATAAAATTAAACTAAACAAACTTTCTTCCATTTGAATACAATTCAAATCTAACAATTTACAATTTGCCATTTAGATACCTAACTATATTCGTCACATCTTTTCATCATATGAATCTTAACAACATATATAATTTTATTATATAACAGTTGGGATTATGAACCCGAACAGTGCGCATTGATACTTCGTGCGGTACGTTGTGACATTTTATTAACGTAGTGTGTTTTAATGATGTTAGTCAAAGTTTTTTATTTGCGTCGACAAGTTCTTCATGTGAGAGCGAGAAGTTTTAAACCTGAAGATGGGAACATGTTTCCCGAAACATGTCGTGTACGACATTATAACGAAGTCGCAAAATGGAAAATAAATAAGGTAAACTATAAGTTTTATTACAAGAGGACTCAAGCGCCACAAACAAGTGGACATTGCGGCTAGATTTATGTAATATTAGCGCTTAAGGAGGAGTGATCACTGGACAACCCTCTACATGTCATATATATATTGTCGCCAATTTTGCCAAATGTTTATTTTGTAAACAGATTGCAAAAATAAAATAAATTTAAAAAAACCAAACGTGTTGATAGGCTGACGTGTTCGTACTACTAATTCATTTGAAGGCTGTTTGTATTCTTAAGGAAACCATATTAGAATAATACAGACGTTTTATGGTAATAATATAATAATAATAACTATAACGATTTTTGGGTTTAAAGTCTGTAAATAACGGTGGCGGCAGTGTCATTATACATTTTGACTCGTGAAAAAGTTAATTGTCTTTTGGCGCAAACAATTCTTACTACATCCGCTAAATCGCGAATTTCTTTGATATCCAACGATTGGATGCCGTTGGATTCCTTTAGCTTTTCAAACCATTTACATCTACTTTAAGGGTCTCACAGGCTTTCGCATGAGATGCTCCAGAAATTTCAGGTTCTTCCTCTTCATCCTCAGTTTTTTTCGTTGTTTACTTTAAATATTGCCTGAACGGTATCTTCGCCCACCATCATTTGAAAACCGCCATCGTTGGCACAGTATTCAAACCAGTTCACGATATCATTATTATCACACTTATTGATTGAGTAGTTGACTTTTGAAGCTACCAGCGACTCTGAAATTTTACTTATTACTATATCATTTCCTGCTTCCTCTTCTTGTGCTGCAGCGTTGTCCTTTTGTTTTTCTTCGTATTTGTTTTCCTCCTTTATCGATTTATTCCAATCTCGTTTTAAATTGCAAGTCTCAGTTGAATACAACGCGTCCATGATCATGTAGCAACAATCTTTAAAATTAATTTAAAGAAAAAAAAAGACAAAACACTATCAACATGATCGTTTTCAGCAGAGCAGCCGACGTAAAATGTTGCTTTCCGTAAACTTTCTTTAAAGCTGCAATAACGCTTTGATCAATCGGCTGAGTGGAGCCAGTGGTGGTGCCAGAATTCAACAGTGAATAAATCATTTTCTTGCTCCAACATGTCCGTGGAAGGATGTGCCGGTGCATTATCTATCACCAACAGCACTTTTCCATTTTCTTTGCCTACATTTTTGCGACATTCTTCACTTGGGATATTAAGGGGTTGTCATACCAGTCGACAAACACTTCGGTGTTCATCCACTCCTTTCTCTGAATTTTGTAAATTAAAAAGATTTTCGCATTTTCAAAACATCGAGGTTTTTTTAATTACCCATTAGGAACATTTGGGATTTTGTGTGTTCCTTGGGCAATAGCACAAACCATCAGAATGACCCGGTCCTTACTTACTTTAGGCTATACCCTGGGCACTAATGTTCACGTTTAGATTCCAATGTTTTAGATAATAGGCTTTTCAGAAAAAGACCCGCTTCGCCCGCGTTGTACAGAACGTCTAAATCGTACTTGCCGTCTTAAAGAATTTCTGCGAATTTGTTGACAAATGAAGTCGTACTTGCAACATCTGCGGTTACTTTTTCGTCTTGACTAGGCAGCCCCGCGCTCCGCTTGCTTTGCGAAATGTTGGTAGTATATCCAAGGGACACTTATATTACTCGCAAGCTCCAAAGGGAAATTAATAGCCGGACGGATATTACGGATAATGACCAGGCAAAGAAGAAGGACAAGAAGAAGGCATTAGGAAAATTAATTTAAAAAATATTTAAAATTATTTCCTTTAGGAAAATAAAAAATGCTGCCTGCAACGTAAGAGATATACAATATAAAACAGACGAATTGAAAGCAGAACTAAAAGAAAGGAAAGTGGATGTATCAGTATTAACAGAAACCAAAAAGAAAAATAGAAAGGAAGTACAAACTTAAAATACTATACAACGTTATATAGTGGTGTCAACTTAAATATGCGAGGAGCTCAAGCAGGAGTGGCAACTTAATAAACAAAGAATTTAAAAGGACTATAAGATGCTATGAATAGATAAGCCAAAGAATAATTTCAGTAAAAGTAAGAGTGGAAAGAGCGTGTCTAACAGTGGTGGGAGTTTATGCACCGGAGGAAGGAAGGCAAAAGAATCTGATGAATTCTACCAACAACTGCAAAGAGTAATTGATAAGGTAAATAAAAATGACTTCCTCGTTATTGCAGGATAACCAAAAAGAGGACTCCATAAAAGATTTGTATCAAAGAAGAATATAAATAGACCATAATCCTGAAATTGAGACTGAGTGGGAATGTATAAAAGGTGTAGTACAAAACACCGCCAGAGAAGTGTTGGGAGCAAAGTAAATATCAAATCCTAGCGTGGTCTAAGACATGGGTTCCTGAATTATAAACATTAGTGAAAGGGAAGAAGGAAGCCTACTTAAAATTCATTAACAATAGAACGGAGCAGAACAGAATTGATTCTCTTCAACTTGTTTTTGGACTGAATTGTTAGAGTTTGTTTTAAAAGTTTAAATGGAGGAATCATAGTTGCGGGCAAAATGCTTAAGACTGATGTTTGCAGATGACCATATTTTGTTGGCCACAAATCAAGATCACCTGCAAAGGATGCTCCACTCGTTAAATAACACTGCGAAAGAATTTAATGTGGGAATATCTGACAACAAAAAATATATGGCTTTTAAAGGAACACAGTCGGTTAGATCAAAAATTTTTTTGGATAGTAAAATTGTAGAACAAGTCTCAGAACTCAACTGTTTACGCTGTAACCTCACGTAGGCCTATAGAAAGAATATATTAATAGGAAAATATATTCTTTAGTGAAAGAGAAGAAGGAAGCCTACTTAAAATTCATAGAACGGAGCAGAACAGAATTGATTTTCTTCAACTTGTTTTTGGACGGAATTGTTAGAATTTGTCTTAACAGTGTAAATTTAACCAGATAACAGGAACTCTGCGACCTGCTCTAAAACACAAGGCAAGGAAAGAGTCCATAATAAAATTATACAAAGCCATGGCTCTTTCTACCCTTACTTATGGCTCAGAAACATGAACAATTTCTACTAGACGAATATCAAGAATTCAGGCTACAGAAATGAAATTTTTGCGTTCCATAGACACACAAAATTAGATATGAAAAGAAACAATCAGATAAGAGAGGAACTGAAAGTTGCAAAGTAAACGAAATTATCAATAAGTATCGAGAGTGTTGGGAACAACACATTAGCAGAATTGCCAGTGACAGATGCCCCAAAATAGCCTCATTGTATCAGCCTATAGGGAAGAGAAGCCTGGGAAGACCCAAAAAGAGATGGTCCGACCAGTTTGGAGCCGGAACAGGCTAAACAGTGTAAGGCGTGAAGAAGAAGTAGAAGAGGCTTTCGAGCTCACGAACCGCGTATAATTTAGTAAACTTGCCTAACCACCCAGCACTTGCTATAAAAGAAGAGTCTCTGCCAAGTTTTTGGTTAAAATCCAAAGTATTTTGAATAATAGAGGGTCAGATACTACTTCACCGCTTGCTCGTTTCTATAGGAACCGTGCAAAAACACAGCCTCATATTTTGTTTTTTCCGTAATTTTTCGATGTAAACTTACATCCTTACTGACAAAATTGCATCAACTAATCGGAATTTTTCATTACATCTGAAATGGTGGGGGGGTCCCTACGTCGTATCGGTCAACTAAAACACGACTGGATTAACAATTGTTTAACCACTTTACAATTTCCAGTTTATTTTTAAGTGACAAAACAACTTTCTTTCTATTCGACATTCTACAGAAGTCAAACCCATGAAATCAGACAGACCGGAACAAAACAATTGACGCAACGGTGGTGAGGGGAGGACTCTTGCAAACTCTTCACATCCATTGACAAGTTCGAGTTTCACCTTACTACTGCGTTAATCATTTCCGTCTTTTCTACATTACCCACGTACATGTTACATTCGGTAGTTCCAAGATTACGCGTGTAAAGGTTTTACTAATTATTTTTATTTTATTGTATTGTTATTGTTATTTGATAATTATATAAGGCCTATTCAGAATGATGATAATAATTTTCAAACTGTTGAGGCTCCTCGAACTCCTACTTATAAAATTTAAAACATAACAAAAACATTATATAAAGACAGAAAATATAGAGGAAAAGAGATGATTTCTTTCTTTCTTTGTTCGTAGTAGCATGGTGTGTGTGTGTGTGTGTGTGTGTGTTATGGCTATCGTACGAGAATGTGCTGATGTTGTTGTTTGTGTTCTTAGTGTAACGCGCGTGAGTGAAGCGGAAGGCGATACTACAGTAGGGCCTACTGACCTTGAATCTTATGACACTCTCACAAAACAATACACAGAACACTGGAACGTGACGTGACCACTGTCATGTTTTTTTTTTTTAACACAAGCTGATAAAGGTTCTAGTTTGCCAAAACAAACGAGGAATAAAAATTTCTTATCGCGCAGGTTTTAAAGTATAAAGAGACCACTGATACAACGCAGCATAGAAATAAATGTAGCTCAACAATATCTATACATTTTCTAGGGAAATAGAAAAAAAGACTGATGTTGAAACGAAGACAGTGCTAAGCGTTGATTATGGTGTGCCAATGCTAACAAACAAATGCACATACCAATTCAATAAATCTTAATGTAATTTTACAGTATCGCTGATATAAACTTGGCTTCTTTATTTACGCTCTGCTCCAGATACAACCACGGTTCTGGCCCTGGTGTTTCAATCATTGTCTACCCTCTTTCTTCTTCTTTCTTTGAATGGCTAGGAGTCTTACGATCGTTACGTGGAATGCCCATGGGGTATTCCCTCAACGATCTGAACTGATGACTTTCGTAACGGAGTACGACGCTGATGTCGTCCTCCTTTGCCAGACTCATCTGGCTCGCTACCATACCTTCAACCTGCCATCTTACATCTGTTTTCGTCAGGATCGTCCCCAGCGGCCTGGCTGTCGCCCCTCGGGTGGGACAGCCGTCTTAGTCCACAGGCGGATTATCCCACAGACCACTACCCCCTTTCGATACATCTCTTGTTGAAGGTTGTGCGGTGGCGATAGACGCAGGCGGATCGGAGTTGCGCGTTGTTGCGGCGTATCTCCGGCCCAGCCTGCGGATACCTCCACCGCCCGAGGAGTGGGACGCTCTCCTCGATCATCCCCTACCAACCATTGTAGCCGGCGACTTAAATGCCAAGCATCCCTCTTGGAACAGCAAAGTAGCCAACGCCTACGGAAAATCTCTGTATCGGTTCGTCTCCGACGACCCGGTCCTTCAAGTCATAGGCCCAGAAGACTCTACTCACTTCCCCTTCTCTGGTCATCGACCGGACGTCCTTGACATTGTCATAGCCAAGGTCTTGACCCATCACATCCAGGTCTCGTCAGTGTCGGATCTCTCATCCGATCACAATCCCCTTTTTATAACTGCCCGTGAGATGTCGGCCTCATCCCGACCTCCAGCTCAGATTGTTAGGAGGGTCAACTGGCGCACCTACCATGACGAGTTCTCATGGCGGTTTCCATCGCTCCCCGCGGACCCGATCGTCACTTGTGACGATTTGGATCTCCGAGTCACTCATCTTCAGGAGTTGGTCCAAGGTGTCATGGATCGACACACCTATGCTTTCGAGGTGAACCATCCACTCTCGGCCCTACCTCCGGAAGCTCTCCACGCCATCTGGTTACGGCGCAAGCTCCGCCGAAGATGGCAAAGAACCCGTGACCCCGGCGTCAAAAGGCGCTTTCAGGCTCAGACTCTTTACGTCCAGCAGCTACTGCGGGACGTAAACTCTGATCGATGGGACTCATATCTTGAGTCTCTTGAAGTCGACCACGCCTCCGTCTGGAGAGCGGAGAGTAGACTGACCCGCGAAAAGAGAACTCGCAACCCGCTTCAAACTCTGAACGGGGTTGTATCTTCGTCAGAAGGCGATGCTGAGGTCTTTGCCGACTGCATGGAGGTGCAATTTACTGTTCACCAAGGCGTCTCGGACCGTGCCCACTCGGCAGCATTCCGAGACTTCCTATCTGGACATTTTTCTCGCACTCCCGATGTCCTAGCCCTCCCGTTCGACAGGGGTGAACTAGTTTCATCTATCTGCCGACTAAATCGCCGACGCGCCCCCGGTCCTGACCGGATCGGGGCCGCTGCTCTACAAAATCTACCGGCCTCAGGCGTTGACCTCGTTCTTGAGCTGTTTAACTACTGTCTCCGGCAACAGTACTTTCCCCGCCTGTGGAAAACAGCCAATATCGTAATGATTCCGAAGCCTTGCAAGCCGCGAATGCTTCCTGAAAGCTATCGCCCAATCTCTCTCTTACCAGTCATCTCGAAGGTGTTCGAGCGTCTCCTGCTGACTCGCATCTCGCCGCTGCTAGATGGTTTCATCCGCAGCGAACAGTTCGGGTTTCGCAGAGAGCACTCGACCACGCTTCAATTGGTCCGCGTTGTTACGCACTTGTCAGACGCCAAGAGGCGAGCGGCTACGGCCGTTGTACTGTTGGACGTAATAAATTCCACATTCGATAAAGTCTGGTACGAAGGTCTTCTCTTCAAACTTGCCAATTCCCCTCTACCATCGTCTATAGTGTTTTTCCTCCGGTCGTATCTCAGCAACCGCACCTTCAGGGTGAGCGTCGACGGGTCCTGTTCTAGAGTTCGACCCGTCGCCGCCGGCGTACCACAGGGATCTGTCCTCTGCCCCGTTGTGTACCTTGTGTACACGAACGACCTGCCTGTATTGCCCGGAGTCACGTTGTCTTTGTTCGCTGACGACGCTATGTATCACTGCAGCTCCCTGTCCCCGCGATTTGCGAGTAAAAAGCTGCAGTTTCAGTTGAACCAGGTTCCGGACTGGCTACGGAAATGGCGGGTGACGATCAACACGGAGAAATCCGATGCGATCTGCTTCACCCGTAAGTCCATCTCCCGATGCCAGTCCCTCTCCCTGGGAGGGAGGCCCATCGCCTACAATGAATCGGTGAAGTATTTTGTAGTTCAGCTAAATCGTTGCCTTTGCTTCAACGTTCACGTGACGGAAACCCTTGCCAAGGCTCGCGGCGTCCGAGCCAAATTGTTTCCTTTCCTCTCGTGTCGCAGCCGCCTGGCCATGCGCACGAAGTTTACCATCTATCTGCTTTTTCTCAGGTCTGTACTGACCTATGCGGCTCCCGCTTGGTGGTCTCTTTTATACACCACCAACAGGTGTAGGCTGGAAGCTTTCCAGTCCCGAACCTTGACTGGGTCCCCTTGGTTTGTAAGGAACGACGTGTTTCGAAGGGGTCTCCGTGCTCCTACTTTGACTGTCTTTGTCCGGTCGCTGGCTCTAACTCTGTTTGCTAAAGCCTCGACCTCCACCTTCCCATACCTACGAACCATCAGTGCATCAGAACCACCACCGCCCATTCGGGTCAAGCGTCCTCGGGCGTTTCGTGATGACCCGCCATAACGCCTTCCTCTTTAAGTTAAACTAAAAATGTAATCAGTAGTCCTAGACCAGAGTTTTTTCACTTATACTGTCCTTCTCTCCTTCCTGACCACCTCCTAACACGCTGAGTCGGCTGCTTGTCGCTGTCATCAATCACTGGCACGGAGGCTCTCCGCCTCGGGGGAGCGACCGACGCCCTCAGGGCGTCTGCTGACTGGACTTGAAACGGGCAACATCTGTTGCTCGAATCGGTACCAGCGGCAGTGCACAAATCAAAATAAAATTTATACTCCCCCGCCTTCACAGTTAACTGGTTGGCGGTTTCCCTTTCCAGTTTTAGGTTACCAGTCGAAAATGTACCAGCACTATGTTCACTTCTGGCAGCCATTGGACATGCTCCAGATGCTGCAAATAAGCCACGGGTGCAAAGACACCCCGCATCCACAATGCAATGCAATGTAATCTTTATTTACGAGCAATAGTACGGCCGTCACTTTGATTTCGAGTTGCCAGTTCGCACAAATTACAGCGACGGCTCTTAATGATAGTACAGAGATTAATAGTAAAAGGTGATCAATACCACTTATTACTCTCCCGTTAAAAAAAATTACAGGCATCAAAGCATCTATTATCTGTCGTAATTCACAGTATGTAAAATCACGCGTAAGCATCACTCCTTGTACTCTGCTTTATGTTGAATGTATTTCTTAAAATTAGCAAAAGAAATTCTACAAAATATCAAACCATGTATTTCATGGGTAGCGTGCTCTAAGCGCCGATCTTATATATGCTTCATTAGACACCTGGCTGCACATCTGACTATCCGCTGTTTGCCAACTCTGTAGAAGTAATATAATTCGCTAGCGGCCCTATAAACATTTGTACACTACACTACACTCTGTAGCGCACCTGTTTAAGAACATGTCATAATCTTTATTCTTATATCTGGAGAATAATACTGTTGCGCGTGATGCTCCTGCTCGATTTCTAACTCTGGGGAGGGCGAACAGCTAAATTAGTTTTCAATAAAATGTCTACAGTACTTGCACGGGCTGCGTACTTAACTGTCATTTTAACTTTCATTGTGTTAATGGAGAAATAAGGTATTTGTTAAATTAGTGTCTCCTAAACTTATTCTAAGAGTACAATACCTCTATAGATTTCAGCTTATCAGTTTTTAAATTCAAACTGAAGCAAGCGCATTTGTATTGTCTGAACACTACGATCTGAATACATTCGCTATCAAAACGTTGTATTTTATACTCGCTTATAACTTAATTCCATCTTAACTTATCCACTTTTAAATTCAAACTAAAACAACTCTGAATTCACGCACTATTAAGAGGTTTCTCAAGGTGCATACACCACCTACGATATCATAACCTATATCTTTATTTATAAGAACCGTGGACTTTAACCCGGCCGTCTTTCGCGGGATCCGACCTATGAATATCCGGGTTTACCTGAACGGACTCTGGGGAAGGTCCGTCGGACGACTCCCTCGCTGTTCCCTACGCGGGACGCTTCCACCTATGCCGTGACACCGCCTGTTTTTCCCGGTATCCAGGCCGGTCGAACTACCGCGCTAGGACTTTGTCAGAGACCTCCCCGCGGTAAGGAAGTTTCTCCGAAGCCCGGGAAAGCCGTCGACATGACGGGCGAGGCGCTGGGGCTCTGGCCCGGCCGTTTTTCGCGAGATCCGATCTAAGACTCCCGGGGTTCCGTGGACGGACTCCGAGGAATGCCCGTCGGACGACTACCGTGCTTTTCCCTACGCGGGAGGCTTCTACCTATTCTGGGAAATCGCCTGCTTTTTCCGGCATTAAGGCCGGTCGAACTCCCGCGGTAGGACTTGGTGAGAGACCTCCCCGGGGTAAGGAAGTTTCTCAGAAGCCCGCGAAAGCCTTCGACATGACGGGCGAGGCGCTGGGGCTCTGGCCCGGCCGTTTTTCGCGAGATCCGGTCTAAGACTCCCGGGGTTCCGTGGACGGACTCCGAAGAATGCCCGTCGGACGACTCCCGCGCTATATCCCTACGCGGGAGGCTTCCACCGATGCTATGGCAAGCAGAATGTATTCTATTGGGTTGCCATGGTAACCAGATCTAATAGTTTTTAAGACCCCAAAGGCCCCCCCGAACGATCGTATCGAAAGAAACACCTATCCTATGTTGGTTTTCCCGTTGCGTAAAATATTTGTGCCAAGTTTGGTTAAAATCGGTCCAGTGGTTCAGGAGGAGATGTGGAAGACCCCAAAGGACCCCCCAAAGGATTGTATCGAAAAAAAAAACACTTGTCCTATGTTGGTTCTCAGGTTACGTAAAATATTTGTGCCAAGTTTGGTTGAAATCGGTCCAGAGGTTTAGGAGGAGATGTGGAACACACTTACATACATACCATGACTTTTATTTATATTAAAATAAGCCGTCAAGATTCTGAGTGTAATATGTAGATTCATATATATATATATATATATATTTCAATCACTTTCTGCTACAGTCCGTTTCTTGATGTATATAATACTTTAATATTTATACTAAATTTACCTCAAGATGTTTTTTTCTATTTGGAACATGTTTCGAGAGTTCCTGTTCTCTCATCTTCAGCCTTCGCCATCTTGTTTCTGGTGAAGTATTTGTGTGTTGGCTGCTGGATGTTTTTAAGGTTGTTTGTTGGTCTTTGGTTTTTTAAAGTTGTATTATTGTGTGTGGTTGTAGTATATGTTTTTGTATTTTGTGTATTTTCGATGTTGAGTGCTTTGAATATTGTGTCATGTTTTGTATTGATTTGTATTTGTTCTGGTATTAGTTTGTTTTGTGTTTTATGTTTGTATATCTGTAAATTTTCCCAAATGTTCATTATGGTGCCTTTGTGTGGTATATGTTTTATTAGTGATACATTGGTTATGTTTGGGAATTCGTGTCCTGTGTTTATTGCATGTGTGGCTAAATTGGATTTATATATTTCTGGTTTTTTGTATGCGTTTAGTTGGTTTTTTGTATGCTGAAAAAACGTTATTTTGATAAATGATAAAAAACGTTCTATAAATGATATACTCAGAGTTCTTGAAATATTGTTGTTTATTAAGTTGTACAAAAATTATAATTCTTTCAATGTTACTGATTTATACTCTTGTATATTTATTAAATTCAATATCAATGTTAACTCCCTTCCTTTAAAGGTTTCCTTTATTAAATACAAAATTAAACTCTTTTACAAGACCACTCTTAGATGTTTATGTGATTAAATATAAAAATAGACTTTGTGATGTGTGTCGTATTACATACAAAATTAAACTTCTTGATGTGTATCTTCTGAAATATAAAATTAAACTAAACAAATTTTCTTCCATTTGAATACAATTCAAATCTAACAATTTACAATTTGCCATTTAGATACCTAACTACATTCGTCACATCTTTCCATCATATGACTCTTAACAACATATATCATTTTATTAATTATTATTAATTACATTTATTTGCTTTTTTACATTATCCATATAAAGTAATTAATATATTCTAGATTACTATTCTATTAACCTTTCATTTTATTTGAATGTTTATTTCCAATTTAATATAATAATTTTCAACACATATTTCATAATGCTGTTTTATATAATATTGGAGTCTACCTGTATGTTGGTCGTGACTAACACTCAGTTTCTTGTTTACAATCCTAACATATGTTCACCATACTATTAAATTTTTATCTTCTCTCTTTTAGAATTATTATTCCATTCTTATGTACTGTGTTGTATTTTAACAGCAGTACAATATATATATATATATATATATATATATGTATATATTATAAAGTTATTTGCTTGCTCTTATTTTTATTTTTATTAATATAAGGAGATAAATAGTTGTTTTGTGAAGTGACCTACCTGCTATGCGTTCTTGCGACTTCTTCCGACTAAGGGCGTAGGAGTTTGTGTTTTGAATTCGCAAGTAGTTTAATTCAAGTGTGCAAAGTACTGTTATAGTTATTTTGAATAGTTTTGTGATGTTGGTAGGCTTTGTAGTACAGCAATAAAAATACGGTGGTGGATAAAATTGGAGTTTATTACTCTGATAGGACATATGTATGAAAATCTTATAACTAGAGCAATCCTTACATACTAAACAGTAATTTGTATCTTGTACGATGTTTTCTGAATGGGTATTAGCATTCAGAAGACGAGCTTATTATTTTTAATTGATACGAGTTATATTTTTCATTAATTTCAAGAAGTTAATTTTAAAACAATTTAATCTATGGAATTTTCAATTCTCTTGTACTTTCGTACGGATTTTATTACTTTAGATGATTTAAATACTCTGAAAATAAGTTAGCTGTGAATCTAGTTCAACGTGCTTTCATTTACTTGTGATTGTTTCACGTATACTGCATTATAGGTCTCTAAGTAATTCAAAGTTAGTATTTATATAGCGCTTGTTATATACGTCTAATTCTTATCTATTGATTATTACTTAAGCTTATACGTGTTATACAGATTATCACAGTATGAATGAATCTTATTAATCTAGAGTCTCTATTTTATTGGCATCTGAATCAATTTAGTTTTACAATGATTCAAAAGAAAAAGAATAACTTTTTGAGAAGTTTATAAATTATATTTGCCCTTCCCTTGTTCTGAAGATCGTGATGAGGTGCTCCCGGGGTTCCTTGGTTTTCCTGGTCCAATCTGCTAATGGCGATGATTTCCTCTGCGTCTTGGGTTCCACGGCTAAGAGTTCGGGAATCAGCAACACTCAGCTCCTTCTGAAACTGTTGATGGCTTAACGTCTGTGGTTTTAACTGCTGCAACTGCGTCAGGCCCCTCGGTCCGGTATACGCTGCACTCCTGGTGTGTGTATCTCGCCTTGGGATCCGCTCCGCTTCGTCAATTCTTCAGCTTGTATACCACGTACTAGACGGCCTCGTTCTGTTGTACTCTCGATATGTCTTCACGTATTATATAACTGATCTCTTTACATGCGTAAGTCAACAGGTTAATGTTTTGAGCTGTACGCTTATTTGTTGAAAAAAGTAAGGGTATCGTAAGTAGGCTATACGTCTTCACAGGTCGAGTCGTTACAGTTGAGTTGCCTGTGTTCAGCCCGAATCTAACGGTCCGTTCAAATTTTTAGAATAATTTGACTGGCTGAGACCCCCCCTCCTTCTCCTTGTAATTCAACTCACCTCACTTGTGTGAACGAAAATAATTCTCACAGTTTGAGAATTGTTATTAGTCTTAATATTCTGAAGAAAAAAACACCGGATTTCAAATGTCGGACAGGATGTCCTGTTGCAAATTGTATTGCGATTATCTTGGCTGCAAGCCAAGTTATGCTTATTCTGGAATATACATCTGATTGGTAATTTTTATAACTATGACATATTCAAAGCTCTACCCCGTAGCTCACTCACTAGGGGAGTTATTAAATAAAATTAATTATCTCTTTTAATCTTTAATTTTATGAACTGAAATTTGCATACCCTATTACAAATATTTCGGCAAACATTGTGGCTATTTTGGTTTTTGCCTATATTTATCGGTTTCCGAAATATTAATAATTTAAAATTAGGGCGTGTCCCTAATTGTTATAACTGTATGTGGTTACGTAATGCCACCGGACGCTGTCGTTGGTCGCTATACAATTCATTTGAACGCTCGCTACTGCACGTAGCGTGATTGTAACGGTTTAAATTTATTTTATCATTGATTTTCAAAACTCTTTGCATATAACTCCAAATCTTTGAGATTCGGTTAAGTTATATACACCCCCACCCTTTAAAAAAAAAGAATGTAGAATATAAAGTTATTTATTTATTTTTTCTTCTTGTACATGTACATTCGTTATGCTTTGCAAATTATACATTGTTCTTTCTATTTACTAAAATATACACTGATATAAATACCCTTCATCATACAAGATTCATATACAACTTAATTCTAATTGATTAACATCTTGTGCATAACAATTATTGTATAACAATGTTTGTAGCATGGGCAGTAGTTTATAGCAAAACGTTTAAGAAAAAGAATTTCACTGACAGTGACAGATAATTTCGGGCACGCGCGCTCAGGAATGCGCTTCCGTATTCCTAATTTTTTTATCACGGTGCTGGCGCCGATAATAGCTTTTACGTTTATGCAGCTGTGTCGAGCTAGTGGTGCGTGAGTTGTCGCATTGTGAGTGAATTTCCTGCTGTGGTTTGCGTTCTAACGCCTGTATGTGTGCTGTACGGGCGTAAGCGTTTGTCTGCGTTTGTACCAGTGCTACGAACTGATTTTCATTCATTTTAAACTTAACTAACAATTATTATTATTTATTTCTAATACATTTAATTTTATTTCAATAATTATTACTAATATTTAAATTATTTTTAACCCTATAAGATTTATATTTAAGCATTTCTATGGTTTCGTATTGACGCGCCTAAGAATTTTATATCACTCATAATATTTTCTTAATGAGGCTGCGTGATATTTCCCTATGGTCTTTTTCCTGTCTAGCGCCGTGACGATGAACGTGTGAAGTGCTAGCTGTTCTGCTAATAGGTACGGCCCGTTGTACAACCGGAAAAACTTCGTTGCTACGTTCAAGTCTCGGCGTCCAACTGGGTTTGCCTTGAGAAGCACTTTCTCACCTAACGCAAAGTTCGTCAGTTTATGACTGGTGTTGAACCTTTCCGCTCGCTTCCGTCCTTTTGCAACAATTCTCTCTTTCACTAGTTGATTCTTACACTGAACGGGCAGATGTAGGTTACTAGTTTTTGGCGTGTGCAAATAGTCATGCCAAAATCTTTCTGGTTTTAGTCCAGAGTCTAACTCCGCTGGTGTGTATTCTGTGGTGTCGTGGTAATTATCATTTATCGCCGTTTCGAAGAATGGCAGGAATTCGGGCCACTTGCTCTGATCTTTATAACAATAAATTCGGAACATTTTCCCTATCTCTCTATTCACTCTTTCGGCAAGGTTCCCCTGTGGTCTTCTTATTGAAGTGAGGATTGCCTTAATGCCATATCGTTCCAAGGTTGCCGCCCAGTGCTTATTCTGGAATTGTTTTCCCTGGCCGCTAAGCACACTCTTGATTTCTCCATGTTCCGAAATATACCTATTGAGTATAATGTTTAATACGGACTTCGTGGTGGGTCTAGGTATTGCGTATAGGCTGACTTTCTTGGTAAAGACATCTACACATACTACAATATGTTTTAACCTTCTGGTTGCCTTAGGTACTGGTCCTAGGAAGTCGGTTGCGATCATCTGTCCCTTTCCTTCCGTTATCACATTGGCCATGGGAACGTAAGTGTGTAAATTCGGTGCTTTTGCGGTTTGGCATGCAAGACACGTTTTTAATAACCTCCGCACTCTTCGATACATATTGGTGATCGTAAAATCTTCTTTCAATATTTTTACGCATTTTAATGGTGAAGCGTGCGCCATTTTTAGGGGGTGTCGGATGACCCTATCTCGCCCATGTTAATTTACATAATTTAAGGTACATTTTTCTCAGGAACTAAAAGAGATAGCTCCATAATTCTTTTTTTGATTGAAAGGGGCTTCCTTTGTCTACATTGTGGGTGTTTTTTATTAAAAATTTTTAGTTTTTAGATTTTTTATAATTTAAAAAGTACGTTTAAAAATTTAAAATTTTAAATATATTAAATGAGTGTAAGTTAAAAACTATTTACAACTTTGCAAAACCCAACACCCAAAATAAGAAGTTTATTAGGACAAGTACAACAACAAAAAATTATAGAGCTCTCTCTTTTAGTTCCTGAGAAAAATGTACCTTTGTTCAGAAAAAAGTAATTTTTTAAGAAACGCGTTTAAAGCTTAAATTACCATTAAGTATATTATAATTAAGATGATATTAATCCTACCTTAGTACATCCCAGCTACATATTTAGGGTTGTCTGGGTTTTCTTCTTCTTCTTCAAGAAACAAGTCTTCTAGCTTGATTTTTGCCAAACTTGCCTTTTGACGGCACTTTTTTTCTAGTTCATCGATGGCTTTTTCGGCTTTGCATATTCTAACTTGGTCCATTTTTTTCATCATCTTGACTAAGTTGTTGCCTGGTGATATACCTAATTTTTTTAAAAGTTGGCATCTAACAATGAACCCTTTGTTATAACATGGTACTGCTTCATATACTCCTAATTCTAAAGTTGTTTTCAAGAAAAATGTAGATTTTGGGATACGCGCCCATATTACACTATTCAGTGATTCATTGGTTCTCTTTTTCAAGAGATCAGGGTGTGCTGAGTCTTTAAATATGGGCTTTATTTCCTCCATGATTATCTGGGGAAGATGAAAATGTTTTTTATGGTCATAAGGCTCATTTGTAGCCAAAGCCTTATTATATTTGCACCAACTCTCGTCTTCTTTTGGGCAAAGCTCATGAGTGGGAGATTTATTGGACGATCCTATATGGAAAAACTCTGCCCACACAGCTTGTTTCATTTGATTTAGGTCTTTTTTTACATGTCTTCTTATGGCTACTCCATATAAATTTTGAATTGTGTTAATCGCTGGATCTGTAAGGCGGCCACGACCTCCGATCGTTTTACCATCTTTTAGTTTTTTCGTCCCTTCACTGTCTTTAATTTCTCAGCCGTGTCCCCATCCTTTTTTGCACGTGCCCAACACATTCAAGTTTTTCAGGTACAAAGTTTGGGCCATAAGGTTTCTCTTGTAACACACTAGGGAAGGCAGAGCTATCACCATCTCCTAAATATTGATTATACCGTATGTTATACTGGGCTAACGACGTCTTGAACATATCCACCACACCTTCGACCTCCATCCCTCCACTTACCCCTTCATAATTTGCAGTGGAGTTAGCTTCATGCTTTCTTTGTAACCTATCTTTACATCTACAATGTTTGGTATAAACTCTTACGTCTAACACTTTACCCGTATTTACACTTATTGCTGACACCGCGCCAATTAGGGACCTGTGGCCTCGCCTCTGCCAAGTGCCATCGAATGCTGCACAAACATCTCGATTTCCATCATTTTCTGCTACTGTCTCTTCTACAGCCTCTGTCATGCTTTCCTTTCACACCTCTTTAGCTACATTACAGAGGAGTTTATTGTAATATTTGAATGCCGGAGTATTTGCAAAATTCATTACGGCACAAACATTCTTAGCGGCTTCTTCTCCCTTTCCAATGCACCTAAACGCGTACACAAATCTAGTATTTATTTCACTTTTTCCTTCAGCTAGCCTACTACTATCATTTCTGTAAGATACCTGAAATCTACATTCACTACGGACTAAAGTAATGTTAACACTTAGACCTAACCTACTATCAGTTTTTATGCTGAGTGAACCTCCGCATTTTACGCAAACTGCGATTTTTGATAGCAACTTTTCAAACTTACATAGGTTAACAATATCATTGGATTCATCCTTATCTGTGTAGAAGGGATCATACTCAGGTAAACTAGGTTCTACCTTCTTTTTAGATGAGCTTTTCCTCAATGGAACGTTGGTTTGTTTTGTTGTAGAAACTGTAGGCCTAGGCAAAGGTTGGTCGGCATCTGGTTCAATTTCATTAGGCCTAAAACGTTTTGTATTCACATTACACTCATGTTTACGTTTTTTGAAAACCCTAGTAGCAGCCCTTGGCATTTTGTATAGAAAAAAAACAACAATACTCAACACCACACACTACGCTGAGAAAAATCACAATATTTTTGTTATAACTAACCTTCCAAACTAACACACCAAAACAAAACAAATAACAGTGTAAACAAACCAGACAGCTGATTTGTTATAACAGCAGCAGTAGTACCAACCGAGCAAAATGAAATCACAGACATTATAAACTGTTAGAAGAATAATACGCATTATAACGAGTGTATGGAAAGTTTGTCACCTAGAACAGCGAAATGTAAGGTGCAACATTTTATAAAAACGCTTATAAAACGAGTTTCACTGATTGGAATTGTATATAATTAGTCTTAAAATAAACCTGATATTCTAAGCAATAATAAAACATAAAAATCCAAAAATCGATATTTTTTCCAAAAAAATCCATCCGACTCCCTTAAGTGTAATTGTTTTGATATACAAGCTAGCATAGGTGGAGATAGTACCAACTTCCATTCGCCCTGTAGTAATTGATACATTATGTTATCCTGTATCTGATAGTGTGATCTGCGCTGCGATCATTTGCTTTTTAGCAAGGAGTCTGGGGTCGTTGTCCTGCTCGCGTCCTATGTTCCGTAGTATGTCAGTTACTTCCGGCGCGACAGTGTACTGAATGTTCAATACCCTCAACTCGTCGTCAGTTGCTTCGTAGACCTCTTCTCTTTCTACAGGTGGATATTTACTCAAGGTGTCGGCTGTGGTATTCTCCGATCCCTTACAGTATTTAATTGTAAACGAGTATTCTTGAATGGCTAACACCCATCGTGATAGTCTGGAATTGGCTAGCCGGCATTTCAATATGAAAGATAATGCCTGATTATCCGTATGGATTTCGAAATGTGCAACGTATAGGTAATGTCTGAATTTTCTGAGGGCGTTTATAATGGCTAGTATTTCTTTTTCTGATGTACAGTAATGCAACTCGGCGCCTTTGAGCGTTCTATTTGCGTATGCAACAACATGGAGATCACCTCGCCCGTCTTCCTGATGAAACACAGCGCCAATAGCGTACTCGCTGGCATCGCTGTACATTATGTACTTCCTGCCCTGTTGTGGATGGAACAACTGTAGGTTTGTTGTGAATAAACCCTTAACCCTCTCAAACGCATCGTTCTGTTCAGAACCCCATTTCCACTTTATATTTTTGGGTACCAGATGTAGCAAGGGGACTGTGTATTCGGCGTATTTGCTGGTGAATTTCCTGTAGTATCCCGTGAGTCCTAGGAATGCTCGTAGTGCTTTGAGGTTCTTGGGCACAGGGAACTCCACGATACTCCTGAGCTTCTCTGGGCCCGTGCTGATGCCTGTGGCTGAGATTATGTGTCCCAGGAACTTCATTTGAGATTTTATGAACTCACACTTGTGTAGTTTGAGTGTGATGTTGGCTAGTCTCAGTTTCTGGAAGACGCTCCTCAAATGCTCAAAGTGTTCCTCCAATCCAAAGTGTGCGGGATATCACTAGGATGTCATCCACGAATATTACCGTGTAAGGGTCTACCTTTTGTCCTAGAGCTCTCTCGAGGCATCTTACGATCGCGGCGAGAGTCGTACTTAGGCCGAAGGGTACCACCTTGTGCTGGTAGCATTTATTATTAAAGATAAATCCTGTATACCTTCGGTCCTGTTTGCTTAACGGAATTTGTCAGAAGCTAGCTGTCAGATCCAACTTCGTGATGTATCTAGCTCCTTCGCATTTTATGAAAAGTTCTTCCGCTGTTGGCGCGCAATCGAATTTCTTCTCTACCAGGTTGTTGAGATTTCGCATGTCCAGGCAGAGTCGTATTTTTCCTGACTTCTTACGGACTACGAGCAGTGGGTTGAGGAACTTGCTATTGCATCTTTCTATGATGTCTTCCTCCAACATCCGCTGTATCTCTTGCTGGACCTCGGCTTCATACTTCATGGGTACGTGGTAGAGTCTTCTTACGAACTTCTCTGGTTCTACAATATTTATATTATATTGATAAACTGACGTGATTGAATGTTGCTCGCTGAAGATATCGCTATACTCTTCTTGAAGCGATGACAATCTTCGTTCAGTTTGGAAATCTAAGGTCGGTTCCCCTGTTCACCCCTTTCGTATTCAATTACGTGTTTTGGCGGGCGCGTAATTTTAATTGGGTCGCCGTACTCTTGTATTGGTTTGTGTGATGCGTAATAAAATCCTGCGACCCGGCCGGTGTGATACACTTCATAGCTGCGTTGAGTACATGGTATTGTATTTATGTAATTTTTTGGAATACTTGTAACGTTGCAATATACTGTTACGACGATATAGTGATCGTCGTATGGTACAGTGGAAAACAAAATAGAAGACATAAATGAAATCAATAAAAACCAGCTGTAATTATCACAAATAACACGTTATAACCAAATCGTACAATAATTCTTATTGATTTGTCCACACGCAATAATAATCTCAAATATAAAGAATTCCGTGCTGTAAAAACTTTTCACTAATACACCACTGGCGACGCACTGTGTAAATCGAACGACATAACACTGAACTCTAAGCGGCAGGTATGGGCTATTTATAGTCTGCGGGGTTCCATAATATGCGTCTTTAACAAACACGTAAAAATTCTAGAGAATACTTCGGCGGGGGCATGACAGAAACACACACCGTTAGGCTAGTCAAGAAGCTTCTAGAACGACACCGTCGAACCCACAAGTCGTTCCGCGTTACGTAGTACTGCCTCACATGTCAAGCGTAACGTACGCATTACAGCTGCAGGAATAGCTGAGAAAAGAGTAGAACAACGTTCTCCAATGTACCAGAACGTTCCGTATTGGCGTAACACTTTTCCGTATTACGTAACTATATATATATATATATATTGCAAAGTTACAACATTGCAAAAGTTGCATAATATTATATTGTATGTATACAAATTTTTGTACGTAAATTTAGGCATCTCGTGCCTCACGTCCAGGGTGACAAATTTATATAACGTGACAATTTGGCAAATTTAATTTAATTTAAATTTGTGGAGTCCCTCGATCTTGGAGCACCAAATTTAAACAACGTTACATATACATAAATAGGTGTGAACGGTCTCACGTTCAAGATTGACAAATTCTTTAAACATATAACATTTAAGTAGGGGGTCAGGTGTATCTGCAATAAGAACTCTACGGAACTTGAAACAGTAATTAAAATTTATTTGAGACTATAAAAAAATATGTGCACATGGCACTGACTTCGATTTAAAAAACATTAGTTATTATTTGTTATAATGCCGTAAGGCTTAATATATATACATCCTTACTAACTAAACATTCTATGCTACTAAATAGTATATAAAAGAAAAATCTCATTTTTAGACTACTCAGTCTATTAATATATTTCAAAATCAATTTTTAAATCTTTTTTCTATATATGGTACTTACTCAAAAGATTAATAGTTATTACTTCTCAGTACTGTTTTCTCAAATACTAATTGTTTTTATTTATATTCTTTGTAATCATTTTATATCATATTAATTTGAGCTCTTGTTACGTTAATCGTATTTCTAAAATATCTATGATTTTTAACTCTACTATACAAGAAATATTACTCTTATTTTTAATTAAAATATTAATGTCTTTAACTGTCTTTGTATACTGTGTATGATTAAGATATGAATAAGTTGTCTATCACCTTATTGTCGTCAATCATACTCGATCATTTTTGTTCCATCGGTGTTCATCTTCGTCTCGCCTCCAGCGTCGGCTGTCTCTCTTCTCCTCTTGTCCAGCGTCGGCTGTCTCTCACTCTCTCGTCCTCTCCTCTTGTCCAGCGTCGTATCGCTATGGAACTTCTTCTCTTGTCCAGCGTCGTATCGCTATAGAACTTCTTCTCTTGTCCAGAGTCGTATCGCTATGGAACTTCTTCAGTTGTCCAGCGTCGTATCGCTATGGAACTGCTTCTCTTGTCCAGCGTCGTATCGCTATGAAACTTCTTCAGTAATGCTGTTATTAATTACAATGTTTGTCTTATAGCTTGGTTACGTATTTGTACATAACTGGCAATTTAAACTGTTTATAAAAATATTAATAAATATGCCGTGCTGACGGGCATAAGCTCCCGCTGCATCGTGGATGATTCAAGAAAGAGAACCACTGAAGCTTGCGTGTCCTATTTATACCCATGTCTTGGTCGACACCCTTCAGTGATACAAAATCGACATGTTAGAAACTGTCTTTGGCGTCAGTTCCCCCACTCTTTGTCAAATTCACTATTTTTTATATTTCTGCGAATTGCAGAGTCCTGTAAGTATTTTTTTATACTTATCTTATAACTAATTTTACAACACATGTTCATTGTAATTTTGGAAATTGCAACTTAACCCTTTTGATTTGTACACAGTTATTTCACTATTGCACTTGTACGGCGTGTCACTTTCGCGTGGTTTTCGCACACAGTATTTATTAAATTTATTTACATTTTACGGTGCTTTTGGATTTTAATTCTTAATTCTAGTTTATGAATAATTACGGAAAAACAGTCATTGTGCAATTATTCATACTGGGGTGGCAAACTTGCCTGCAGAGACCTGCGTTCACACACACTAGCAAAATACTGGTGTACACACTTTCAGTTACATTTGTGTGTGTGTGCACGTTGATTCAGGTCGAAACACCTGTTCATATTTTTGTCTGAGTCAAGCTTGCAATCCATAACATGCTTATTTCTAATATATTATTAATTATTTACAGTTTATTAAGTAAATTTAAATTTTTATATTTCATGCTCAGTACATCACTTATTTGTACTGTCGAATTATTCCTCTGCTTGGTAACAAAAAAAAAATTTTAATAAATTTATTTATTATAAATTTTTTTTTATCTATTTATTTATTATTATTATTTGCAAAAAAAATATAACAAATAATAAAGAATAATATTCGTCATTTCACCCTTAATAGGAGTGTATACAAATGTCTCACCTCCCCTCTTTCGTACGCTCACTGCTCGCGACCTTGAATTAGGGTGGCTTTACAAACAGCTGATTTGACTGGTTTCAATGACCTCTATTTTATGTGTAGAACTTCTTAAATGACGTTGCGTGGAATTTACCAATTTCTTTCTTCTGTATCTCATCATATACAATGAAAGTGTTCTGTCCCACTCGCTGTCTTAACGTATACGGTCCATTATAAAGTCTGAAGAATTCCTTCGCCGTATTATCACTCCTTTTTCCCACTGGATTTGCTTTGAGTAGTATACTTTCTCCCACGTTGAATTGTTGTAACTTGTGAGTTAGATTAAATCTCTCTATTCTCTTGTTACCTCTATCTCTTATTCGTTGCTTTGCGTATTCAATTTTCACACTTATTGGTACAGGCACATTTTGGTTATTAGGTTTGTTTAGATATTTAGTCCAAAATCTGGTTGGCTTCTTATCTTCTTCTAATTCCATTGGAGTGTATCCTGTTGCTTCACTATAATTTTCGTTAATGGCTTTTTCAGTAAATGGTAAATATTCTTCCCATTTATTGTTGATTATGGCAATATATTCGTAAATATTTACCTAATTCTTTGTTAACTCTCTCAGCAAGGTTTCCTTGAGGATGTCTTATGGATGTGAGTACTGGTTGTATTCCATTTTCCCTTAACGTCCTCTCCCATTTTTCACTTTGGAATTGCACACCTTGATCACTGAGTATCTTCTTCATTTTTCCATATAACGGAATATATTTTTGCAGTAGTATCTTTAGAACAACTTTGGTTGTGGGTCGCATAATTGGGTACAGTCGGACTGCCTTGGAAAACATATCGATACATACCAATATGTGCTTCACACCTCGACTTGATCGTGGTAATGGTCCCAGAAAATCCACTGCAATTAGCTCTCCTTTGTTTTCCTTCTGTATACTCTGCATTCCTACATATGTGTGTAAATTCGGTCCTTTCGCCGTTTGACACTCATAACACTTCTTTACTTCTTTCTTTATCTTTCGATACATATTATTGATCGTAAAATCTTCTCGTAGACTCAAATAACATTTTAGAGCGGCAGCATGTGCTAAACTCTCATGTGCTGGTCGAATTAATTTTTGTAGCATGTCATTCGTTAGTACTATCTTCCAGTCTTGTCTTACTAACCTGAAAAGAATTCCATTTAGTACCTTATAATGATTTGGTAGCTGTTCTTGGTTCTTCATCTCCCTTATCGTTACATCCAAATCTTGTTGATGTGCTAAGTTTTTCAGCATTTGTTTTACTTCATCATTCTCTTTGAATTTCATTGATAACAATCGTACTTCTTTCTTTTCATTCACATAAACGTCTTCACGTTCTTCTTTGATGTATCGGCTTAGTGTGTCCGCTACAATATTGTCTTTACCTTTACAGTATTTAATGGTAAATGAGTATTCGCTAATGGCTAAAATCCATCTTAATAATCGGGCATTTGTTACCTTGCACTTTAATAAAAATGATAATGCTTGGTGGTCTGTATGTCTCTAAATGAGTACCATAAACATAATATCTGAATTGCTTAAGAGCGTATACTATAGCAAGTATTTCTTTTTCTGATGTGGAGTAGTGTTTTTCAGCTCCTTTGAAGACTCTACTGGCGTAGGCAATAACTCGGTGCTCTCCCGTCGTACACTTCCTACTGCGTAGTCACTAGGATCGAAGTATATTACGAATTTTCCTTCTCGTTGAGGGTGATGTAACATAATATTTTCAATGAAAAACTCTTTCACTTGGTTAAAGGCATCTTGATGTTTCTCCTCCCACTTCCATTTTTTTTCTTTCTTCGTCAGCTCTAGAAGCGGTTGCGTATATCTTGCATATAACGGTGAGAATTTTCTGTAGTATCCTGTGAGTCCTAAGAATGCTCTTAACTCTTTGAGATTTCCGGGTATAGGGAAATTAGTTATGCTGGAAATTTTGATAGGATCGGGTTGAATACCAGAGGATGAAATAATGTGACCTAGGAATTGGATAGAGGTTTTGATAAATTCGCATTTGTCTAGGTTAAGGGATATGTTCGCTTGCCTAAATTTTTGGAATATCGTGCTTAGATGTTTTATATGTTCATCTAACGTTTTAGATACAACTAAGATATCATCTACAAATATCATGGTGTAGGGTTCCACTTCAGGTCCCAGGGCTTTTTCTAGACACTTTACGATGGCTGCTAAACTCGTGCTTAATCCGAAGGGTACTACCCTGTGTTGGTAGCATTTATTTTTATACAGGAAAGCAGTGTACTTTCTATTCTCTTCTTCCTGTGTCGTCATCCCTTCTTCTACCGCATTCACATGTCGATTTGGACCATATTGTATTTGTGGCTTGTACAAAGTAATAGGTGTTTCACTTACCTTGCACTCTTCTTCTTCGCTGTTCAGGTTTATTTCATATTGAACATTTTTATAATTACACATAATTATATTATCATTAATATTAATCTTAGCATTTATTGTATTTAGTATATCGATACCTAAAATTCCATCATAAATCAATTTATGCATAATTATCATAGGGTGTTCTAACTCTAGATTTTTATATGTTAGAGTTACATATGCTTGTTGTTTAACTCTTTCTTTTTTTATTGGTAGCTGTTGTAATATTTAAATTATTTACGGGCAAAATTGCAGTATTTTTAAAATATTTCTTGTTACGTTGAAACCATGCAGCGTTAAGAACAGACAGCTGGCTGCCGGTGTCAACAAGCATTCGTAATTTACACCTGTTTATGTTCACCGTCACAATAGGGCATTGTGTTTGCTGCGCGTCTCGCTTTATATCCTGTTCGGTGCTTAATAAGTCATCCCTAATATCGCAGGGGTATATGTTGTTTATTTCATAATTTTGCTTCCGTTTATTCAGTCATTGTGACGCCTTTGATGTAGACGGTCGGCTGCGGAATGTTACTGTCTCATTCATTCCTTGGCTTTCTCTCTTCAATTTCTTTTCGTCGTCCCCTCGTACTGCGGCAACGCGTTTGTCAGCTGGTTTTGAAAACTGTTTACGATTGGATGACCATGTAACGTCTCCTTGTCGTCTAGCTGTATTATTTTGTTCAGTTTCTTTAGCTGTGCGTGTTGTAGTGTTGTACATTGGTGGCGAATAATTTATTTTATAATTATCACGTTGCGGTGTAGTGTTTTGTATTGATTTCTTGTCATCTCTGTGATAATTATGGTGATGATTTGCGTGTTTTTGTTCCCAGTGTTGTGTGTTCTTACCTTTATTGATATTCTCCGACTGTGTTACAAGGACTAAAAATTCTTCTATGGTTTTGATCCCTTGTGTATAAACTGCTAACTGGATATCTCGCTGAAAATGGTAAGATAATTTTGAAACAATTTCATATTCTGAGAATTTAGGTTTGAGATGCTTTACACGTTCTATTTGTGTAATTGTGTATTGTTCAATACTCTGCTGTCCTTGTGGATTGAACTTTCCATATTCAAGTTGATCCCGTACTTGTCGTTGGGTATGTAGATTCCAGTATCGGTTCTCGAATGCTTCACGAAACTGCTGATATGTACTTACGTTATCTCTAATAATAGAGTACCATTGGCTGGCTGAATCTCTAAGATATCGCGTGACGAAGTCTATCTTCTCGTCGTCATTTATTGCACTCCCAATTTTTTCTATTTCCTTCTCTACTCTTGCTAGGAATTCCATACTGTTCTCCCCTTTACCACCTGAGAACTTAAGTCTGCTCCTTTCTTCTGTTGGTGTAGGAAATATTGTCATTTGGTTCTGTCGTCTTCTTAACTCACTTCGTAGTTGGTTCATTTCCTCTTGAATCTCTTCTTTCATATGTGATACGTCTCCCGAACGGTCTTTCGTAGTTTCTTCAATTTTATTCTCAATAACTACAGTACGTGTTTCTATTTCTCTAAGTTTACTGGTATTATTTGGGATACATTATTAATAGCTTGGATCTTATCATCCTGCTCTCTCGTTATAGTAGTTAAAGTATTATTTATTTGTTTATGCGTTTCTTTTAAATCTTTTCTCCACTCGAGACATAATTCTTTTTGTTTATTTTCAATCCGTACAACTTGTTCATGTAAGGCTTGTTTAAAATTATTCTCTAGAGTATCAATACGTATGTTGGTGTCATTAATTTTTTCGGTTAACTGCGCATTACTGTCAATTATACTTTGTTTTATTTCAAGATTATCAATCTTTAACTCTTCTAGACTCTCTGTAATTTTTATGGTGTCCTGTCTAAAATGTTCGGACTGTAGCTCTAATTTATTTTCTAAATTTTCTATTTGTTTTGCTAAGTTATTTTCTAAACTTTCTGTTTGTTTTGCTAATTTATTTTCTAAACTTTCTGTTTGTTTTGTATTTATTTCATCTATTTTTCTTATTTGTTTGACATTCTCCTCTTTCACATCCTCTTTAAATTTTTCGGCTTGTTTTATGACTAATTCGTCCATCATGGCGAGTATCGTATTTTTCAATGCTTCTAAATTCAACCCTCTTGGTTCGGCCATGTTGAATAATTAAAATTAAAATGTTTATTTAATAGTAATTCTTTAAAAATTATTATTGATAACCGTTCCCTACTTATTTATTTATTTCTGTATTTTTATTAATAGTTATTATTAATACTCATTACAGTTACACCAGTTACATAGACAACAATATTATTTGTGGTGGGCTCCAGCTGTGTGATTACACAACAATTAACATTACATTCAGTTACTGTTTACTACAAATAATAATTACATATTATACATTTTTCATTTAACACTCTTTATATATTTTAGAGCAACCATTTAGCTACATAAAAAAATTTTAATAGTCAAATGATGGGTATCGGGTCATACATTCATGATCTACAATTTATGTCACAAATTTTTTTGTACATAAATTTAGTCATGTCATGCCCCAAGTTGGGCGCCATTTTATGCAACGTTACAACACTGCAAAAGTTGCATAATATTATATTGTATGTATACAAATTTTTGTACGTAAATTTAGGCATCTCGTGCCTCACGTCCAGGGCGGCAAATTTATATAACCTGACAATTTGGAAAATTTAATTTAATTTAAATTTGTGGAGTCCCTCGATCTTGGAGCACCAAATTTAAACAACGTTACATATACATAAATAGGTGTGAACGGTCTCACGTTCAAGATTGACAAATTCTTTAAACATATAACATTTAAGTAGGGGGTCAGGTGTATCTGCAATAAGAACTCTACGGAACTTGAAAAAGTAATTAAAATTTATTTGAGACTATAAAAAAATATGTGCACATGGCACTGACTTCGATTTAAAAAACATTAGTTATTATTTGTTATAATGCCGTAAGGCTTAAGATATATACATCCTTACTAACTAAACATTCTATGCTACTAAATAGTATATAAAAGAAAAATCTCATTTTTAGACTACTCAGTCTATTAATATGTTTCAAAATCAATTTTTAAATCTTTTTTCTATATATGGTACGTACTCAAAAGATTAATAGTTATTACTTCTCAGTACTGTTTTCTCAAATACTAATTGTTTTTATTTATATTCTTTGTAATCATTTTATATCATATTAATTTGAGCTCTTGTTACGTTAATCGTATTTCTAAAACATCTATGATTTTTAACTCTACTATACAAGAAATATTACTCTTATTTTTAATTAAAATATTAATGTCTTTAACTGTCTTTGTATACTGTGTATGATTAAGATATGAATAAGTTGTCTATCACCTTATTGTCGTCAATCATACTCGATCATTTTTGTTCCATCGGTGTTCATCTTCGTCTCGCCTCCAGCGTCGGCTGTCTCTCTTCTCCTCTTGTCCAGCGTCGGCTGTCTCTCACTCTCTCGTCCTCTCCTCTTGTCCAGCGTCGTATCGCTATGGAACTTCTTCTCTTATCCAGCGTCGTATCGCTATAGAACTTCTTCTCTTGTCCAGCGTCGTATCGCTATGGAACTTCTTCAGTTGTCCAGCGTCGTATCGCTATGGAACTGCTTCTCTTGTCCAGCGTCGTATCGCTATGGAACTTCTTCAGTAATGCTGTTATTAATTACAATGTTTGTCTTATAGCTTGGTTACGTATTTGTACATAACTGGCAATTTAAACTGTTTATAAAAATATTAATAAATATGCCGTGCTGACGGGCATAAGCTCCCGCTGCATCGTGGATGATTCAAGAAAGAGAACCACTGAAGCTTGCGTGTCCTATTTATACCCATGTCTTGGTCGACACCCTTCAGTGATACAAAATCGACATGTTAGAAACTGTCTTTGGCGTCAGTTCCCCCACTCTTTGTCAAATTCACTATTTTTTATATTTCTGCGAATTGCAGAGTCCTGTAAGTATTTTTTTATACTTATCTTATAACTAATTTTACAACACATGTTCATTGTAATTTTGGACATTGCAACTTAACCCTTTTGATTTGTACACAGTTATTTCACTATTGCACTTGTACGGCGTGTCACTTTCGCGTGGTTTTCGCACACAGTATTGATTAAATTTAATTACATTTTATGGTGCTTTTAGATTTTAATTCTTAATTCTAGTTTATGAATAATTACGGAAAAACAGTCATTGTGCAATTATTCATACTGGGGTGGCAAACTTGCCTGCAGAGACCTGCGTTCATACACACTAGCAAAATACTGGTGTACACACTTTCAGTTACATTTGTGTGTGTGTGCACGTTGATTCAGGTCGAAACACCTGTTCATATTTTTGTCTGAGTCAAGCTTGCAATCCATAACATGCTTATTTCTAATATATTATTAATTATTTACAGTTTATTAAGTAAATTTAAATTTTTATATTTCATGCTCAGTACATCACTTATTTGTACTGTCGCAATATATATATATATATATATATATATATATATATATACACTTAGCGCCGCCTAATTTCTTCAACACACGCCAATTTTTACCCAGGGTATGTACAACAAATTTGATGAACTTATATATGTACATCTTTAGGTGATGAAGTTACCTTGACCAAGTTATGGGGTGTCAGCATACGAAAAACTTATACAAAACTTTATACATTGTATTTTTGCTGTACGCTGAAGCATCACAACTTGATCGAAATATACACATGTACATAATGAAATATGGGTAGTTAGTCGGCCATATTGGCATTCGTAATAATTATTCTATAAAATTTTTAACATGTGTACAAAAGACAGACACTACAGAGGGAAGTGTGTTTTTACATGTTTTAACTCTGTTTAGTTGGTGTAACGAAAAAAATGCGACCGGCCATTAGTTTAGTTCGCGCTGTGCGGTAATTTGTTGAGGTGTGTGGGACAGAATTTTGTTGTTCGTATTGAAGTGTTTGCAATTGCAAGTCGAAGTAAAAAGATGTTGGAGGCGCTAGGAATAATAATGTAAGGTAAGATGATCATTTATTTAGTGTATGTTGTCCGTTGATTGTAGCAAATTAGGTGTGTTAGTTTATGTATGAATGTCTAGATTACTCTGTCGAACACTACCTGTTATAGACCCAACTATACATAATATCACTGTGTTCTGTCCAAAATTTAATAATGGAGCAAATTAACATTCTAATTTAATTAATACAATATACCTAGGCTAACACCATGCGTTCTTATGGGAGTAAAAATTTAAATTTTTGTCTCCGGAAATAGGTTCGACCGCCGCTTAAAATTATTTTTCTCGTGTTTATATAACATAGAAGAATAGAATAAAAATATATCAGCGCAATATCAGCATTGTTGAGAATTTTCATAATTACCCAAGGGGTAATTAACTTATTTTTAAAAAAAGTCCCTGTAAGGCACTGACTGCAATTTAATTAAATAATTTGTCTTTATTATAGATACTCCTGTAAGTCTGACAATTATTTTGTCTACTCTAGCCTACCTATATTTGTGTAATGTATCCAATGTGTAAGTCATTTTATTCGTAAAATGTGGTCCTACCTAACACAAGATGATAGGCCTTACCATAATATATTTAATTGGAATTCTGCTCGTATTTAACTAGTTACATATTTTATTTAATTCTTCAGTCCAGCTATATTACTCAAAATATACTTTCAAATTCAGCATTTTTCAGAGAAACGTAATTACTTAATAAGATATGACTTAGTAAGTTAAGGTTAATTTTAAGACCTAATATAACAAAATTTATAATATAGGCCTATTGGAACTATATCCTCACTGAAGCAAACTGTTGTAATTTTTTGTACACATAGTTACTCTCATACCATTGAGTCCATTAAATTGTAATATATTTGTCATAAATATTTGGTTTTCACACAGCTCTGCTTTAAAAATTAAGGGCAAACATTTGTCAGGTAAAAGAAAAAGTGAAAAGAGAATTTGACCTGTGACTTCTTTAATTTTTGACTTAAACATGCATTTTAATCTCGATCAAATTTTTTAATAAAATTGTGATGTTTTTATATTTTATAATATTAACTTGCAGACAGAATTGGTTTTGCTGGTGACTAAAGAAAGCATCGTTCTTTTATCTTATGTAAAATTTATTATTGCATGCAAGTCTGATTAAAGCTCACTAAACTAAAATTATCACTGCTTACAGCAGGTTCTTAAACCCGATAATTGATGTAGGCCTATAGTGTTATTTTTATTAAATTTCTTGTTATCTGTATTTATAATCTGTAACTTAATGTGTAGAATTGTATTTATATTGTTTAACCTCCTAAATGATACTCAACTAATATCACATGAAATTTTAAAAAATTAATATCGTAATTTTCTAAAATATTTTATGGGGTGTGTTATAATTAATAGTAGTTTTAAATGATACAGAGTATGGTTGAATTATCCGTAATGTATTTGCTAGTTATAATACCGTTATAATCAGGATTATATTATTCAATGTTAATCATTTGAACAGTTTTTGTTTTTCGAGTTTGTATGATTATATTAGAAATCTTTTTCAGGAATCTTCAGTGCAGGGATGTAACCAACCAATAGTGCTAGCTGAACAACAAGAGGATCTGCAGTATGTAAGTTTGTTTTTAACTTTTAGAATTGAGTTCATTTAAATTAAAATAGATTACTGTAAAATAACTACTAGATTAGGCTGTAAATTTAATTTTTTTAGAAATTTACACAAAATCCGTTAACTTTTGTAAATTCATAGTGCTAACCTACAAATATTGTGCTAGGTTAAGAAAATAAATTATTCTCTTAATTATTAGCTTAATATTCTTAATTATTAAGTTAGTGAAAAATTATGTATGAGTTTTGTAATGATCTTTCAGGTTTCTCCTGAACTTTCCAGAATTGACTGGGAAAAAATTACTATTATTGCACCATCAGTAGTATCGACATCAGATGATATTGATGTGGAAAACATATGAAGTGGAGAAGGTAATATAATCAAAGCAATTTAGCCTATAGATAATTTAATATTTTATTTTTTTCTGTTTGTGAATTTTGTAACATTAACATATTTGATTAATGTTTGTTTCATAAGTAGTGTTAGGTTTACGTAAATTATCTTTACTTGACAAACTAGACTTGTATACTTTAAATCAATTAAGAAAATCAGCTTTGAATGTAGCACAATGAATTCATACCATATTTCATTAATGTTTTGTTTTCCAAGCATTTTTTTGTTTGGGCGTTAGCCTATTTAATTTGTGTTATGGCAAAGTTAATTTTCTGCATTAGGAATGTCCTATTTCATTGAGCAAGCTTTATAGGAGATTTTGGAGTTTGTGATAAAATAGCCATTAATGATTGTTTTGTCTTGTTAATGACAACAATATAAAGTTATTAACAGTCCCATTTGCATTTTAAATGAGAAATTTTAGTAACATAGTAGTTGGAATCATTTTTAATAAGTAGTACTATAGGGTGTCAATGCTTTAAAATCAGGGGCTTCCTTTGGAGAGTATAATCATATGATAATTTTAAGATAAGTATTGTTTGAAGCTCTAAATAAGTTTGTTTATATTATTTTTTATATAAACAGTTTTGGAAGCTGCTGGAAAAGCAAAAGTTCCTACTAAAGTACATAATTAGTTTAATAACGTTATTTCCCATAAAATTGCAATTGTTTCATTTAGTAATTTGCACTTTTGTTGATACTGGCAATGATAAATATTTTTCTCTGTTAGCTAAAATTCTTTCTTTGTTACAGAGTCCATTGTTGTAGAAGATCTTATATTGCCAGATGGTTGTGCAAGATTTATAAGTTTGGAGGTAAATTTCTCCTTATAGAACTGCTGTATTCTTATATTGTTAACTCTCTCTGACCTCTATTTTGCACTATGAGGTGTACACTTATTTCCATTCTTATTTGGTATTCTTGTATCTCTTTCTACTATTATTTAGTTACAATAGTTTAATCATAGTAGTCTGTTTATATTTGGTTTAGTGTTTTTTGTACACTGGTCTGTCCCATTGACTAACATTACTTACACCTGGTGTCACATGACAGGTGTTCTTAATTACGATTATAATACATTATGTCCTTTCTTATAATATTCTTATACTATTGCAATAGTGGCATTACACCTTACTTGTGGTATAGACATTAACCTTTTACTTCTATTTGGTATTATAAAGTGGTTTTGTTCACGTTTTACTTAGTGAATCCCCTTTTGGTCGTTTTGGACCACTTTATTTACTTAAATTCTTATTTAAAATCCATTTTGGGTATCTTATATACCTGTAGAAAGCTTATCATTTCTTCTTGGTTTAAGGCACAAAACATTTTGGTTTAGGTAGGCTTTTCCTACTGATAGATGTGAATTTAGGTGAACAGTACCTATCTTAGGTTATGTGATTTCATCATTTGTACCAACAATGTGTATGTTAGGTTGATATAAATTTACATTCTTTTAACCTTATTTTCTCAAGTTTGGTTTTATTAATGATAACTAATAACTCTTTAGTTATTGCCTTTTCTTATCTTACATGATTGTTTGACTATTTGACTAATATTTGTTATTATTACGAGACAATTTTAATACTTCTTTATGTTACATGGGTGCTATGCATAACATGTTACTATGCTTTTATTCACAGCTTCTATTCAGTTAACAGTATACTTACTTTCATTCTTTTATAACATGTCTTGTCCTATACATTTATAATATTATCTGTTGTATATTGGTCATCTCAGTTAGTCAGTTCTTGTCCATCTCTTCAATCTGTAATTTGTTCAGTCATTGCATATACGGGTAAGATGTTGTTCTATAGTTGACTGGGTCTTGGAATCTATATTTTATGCCATGGTTATTAGGTGTCTTTCTCGTAGTATGTTTCTTCCTTGTCTTCATTCGTTCCTTACTGACCGAAAACTATTGGGTTGTTGGTTCCTGTGGTACAATCATTGTTTGTTGCATCTTCTTTTTCGTATAATGTTATTTCACTTGTTAGTTACCATTAGTTTTATTAACTCATTGTTGTGAGTTTATCCTTGGTGATGAGTAGCTCATGTAGTTTCATGCTTGGCCGTTTAGAAGAAACACTTGGTTTGTCTCTTTCACTCAATTATTGACATGTGTTAATATTTTTGGTTACTGAAATATTTGGGCTCATATGTCTTGTTACAAAATTAACTGGTTGTAGGCATATAAACTTATACACTGTTGTGAGAATTGTACAAAAGTACCTTTAAGCTAATTTCAAAACACAACATTTCAGAATTAATCACATTATTTCACTTTATAGGCTATGTCACACCAAAAGAAAATGTACAGGTCACTTTCAACAACAGTTGACAACAGCTGACTGAATATTATCCGATGACAAAATACTAAACAGGTGGGAGATAGTCACACCAACCAACCATTTTGTATATAGTCTTCAAAATGAGATTTTTTTGCTTGTACACGGAAAACCTGGATCACTGTATTAAGATATATATATTTTAGATATGTAGGTCAATTTATTAATTTTGAGCTATTAATTTAGCTAGCGCTATGCTTTAAAACTCAGTTATTTGTATGAAAACTACAATTTTGTAGGCCAAGTAATAAATCCAACTATGATTCTGTAAAATTGTCACGGGTAGCAAAATAAAAATAATAATAATTCACCGATCTGAATGACGTTTCACAGAATCGTGATAAACATAAAATTACTTTTGATAGTGATCCCATGCTCATCCCAAGTTGAAACTTTCAGAATATGTAGAGGAAAACAGTATCTTTCACATATATTTTTTGAGAATTTTAAAAGTACAGATTTTCAAAATTCAGTAAATTCAATAATGATGTGTTTATAAAATATGTATATTTTTTCAAATAATTACGTTTTATATCACATGAAAGCCCTTTAAAAGAGCTTTCAAATGAACTCAATGTCATTGTTCTAGCTTAATTAGAACACAAGTTGTGAACAAATCAATATTGTTGCGCAAGTCAAAAATTTTTTTTTTTTTTTTTTACATTTTTGAGCACCCATTACTCAGCAACCTTTCGTCAGAAAAATGTGAAAAAATTGATTTGTGTTACTATTTATGAATACTACATGCATACTTAATTTCAAATAAATCTAAGAGGGTCAGGTTGTAGCACTTGTTGATTTGACACGGAATATCTCTTAAATGTAACTTGAAGTTTTCATTTTGTTGTAAACATACCAGTCTAGTTTTTCTATTTATAGTTTATGCTATTTTTTTTTAATAATTTGAACTAATTGAACCCCTAATCAATCCTACACTCCCTCGCAGAAAAACCTATATTTCGTTCATTTATATTGTCATCTGAGTTTAGTTATGTTTGATGTAATAACTAAAATGTTTATTTCATCAAAGGTGTTTTTACTTTTTGTAATTATGTTCTTGTAAATAAATATTCTATGTACTTTATTAATGTAATCTTATAGTTAATGATAAAGTAACAAAGCCCAAATGTCTGTGTGGTATTTTTGTTGGAATAATATTTGTCTGATATGTATTATTTTTGCAATGTTTTTATGTATCGTCTCTGAAGAAATAAATTGTTCATTATCCTTAATATTTATGAATTATTGATACCATAGAATTGAAACTGTTTTGTATAAATTTTCTAATAAAAATCAATGTACTTGTAAGTCATTTTTTATCACTAACCTAGTGAAAATAACACATTCTTTGTGCAATGTAAGTAGGCCTACCAAATACCTACCAAAAATGTATATCCCCAATTTTTGATAGAATATTTGATTTTTGTTGCCACCAGAATTTTACTTTGATTTTACTTTCATGTTCCATAAGGAAATGGAATTATGGTGATGGCAAAAAAAATCGTGTTATAGATTTTTGCAGATTCTGATTGTACTACCCTCCAAACATGAAAAAAAGTAATTTTTCGAAAAGTGTCTGTGTGTCTGTCTGTAGATATTTTATGGCAAACAATAAGAGCCGCAAATTCAAACAGAATCAAATAATTTTTTGCATACAGCCCTGAATTGTGGAGTATTCAAAACCTATTGTTTTTTGTGAAGATCGGTTAAGATAGAGGGGTAGTTTACCGGCAATATTTTATGTTGTAACAAGAGAAATTTTTTCATGACGAACGATAACTGCCGTAAATTCAAACAGAATCAGGTATTTTTTTACATATGTGCCTGAGTTATAGAGGACTCAAGGTCTATTGATTTTGGTGAAGATCGGTTACGGGGAAAGGGTAGTTTACCTGAAACATTTTTTGTTGTAACGTAATGGTTAACGTGATAATTTTTTTTATATATGTACTACGTTATTGGCAACAAAGAAGCAGTTTGTTTTTAAAATTCCTTCCCGGCCTGTTTGGCTGTAGACCAATGTTTTCTGCAAAACCAGACGTTTCGGGAGTGCCATCGACTTCCATCATCATTGAAAATCAAGTGCGATAACGTGAGGTGGTATACGTTTGTGACCACAGTAAGTGGCTGAAGCAGTAAGTAGAAAGAAGTAGTTTCAATGGAAATATTTCATTTCGAAAATGATTTAAAATATAAATCTTAGAAGATGGAAGTCGTGTATGATTCTCCATACCAATATTTTCTTCTTAAGTGTGCTATTAAGTATTAGGAATCTTCTACATGTCAAGGTATAGGATTACAGCCTGTTTTGCCTTCACTGAAGGCATCTCTTTTCCTTGCCCTACCTAAATAAATTTTACTCCATATTACGTTTCCTATTTTAAAATCGTCACATACTCCGCCGCTTAAAGATGACACCGGGTGAGCATGCTATGAGTTATTAGGTCAGCAAGGTACTGGGAGTACGCTTGGGATTACTGGGTGAATTTTTTTTTATTATTCATTTTCTTTTCTTTCGTGAAGTTCCCTTTCCCTCATTTCTTAACGGCTAACTTAATTTTATTTCTTACTACTAATTTCGCAACTTCACAACATCGAGGCCTGACTGATTACATTTGCATACTCTAACTCTATTAGCTAGTTTTCTGCACTTTCTTTAACCCTTTTCAGTACGGCGCCGCGGCTCTAATATAACTCTAATATATTATTCTACTAAGACAAGCGGAATTTCACGGAGAGATAATTTTTATTTTTTTTTAAACGACCAGCTGTTACAAACTATGCAAGAGGGGACAAACACTTTACACAAGAAGCATTGTATTACACACAGGGGTGGTGGCTATTGTTTACCAATGCAGGATTTCATAACAATAGGGGTGGTTTACTACAATCCTCAACACGATTATCTCCTGCACGAACGAGTTTATCTTATACTGGCAAGCTGGGGAATTATTTTTCGAACAGGCCACGACCGGGTGTTAACACTATTCAAATATACTTTTATTATATTCTTTTTACTTATTTTACTACTACACTTTTCAATTTTATTACACGTTAGTTTAATTTAAGATATTCTTAAACTTTTTTATTTAAAGGACTTATTATTTATTTATTTTTATTTCCTTTTTTTTTACTTGGTCAGAATTAAGAAACCTTTTTTTTATTTTTTTTTATTTAGGACACGTTTATTTACTTCGATTTAATTTTACTTTCTTTAAAAGTTTTGTTTTGGGGTAAGGGGTTGAACACTTTATCAAACAATAGAGGGGTTTACTAAAGCCATTTTTGCAATGTGAGTCACTATAAATGCTTATTCAACTATTAGTATTAAACCCTATACTACTCTTTATTGTTTACTCAAATAAACGATTTTAGTTCGCATCAAAATTTACATTGGTTGTGCGAGAATTAAATCTCAGAGAAAGAGAAATCTCACACAGGCGTCAATTTCTTTCAACTAAGGGGAAAATACCTGGTTACTAGGCACAAGATGATGCACGCTTGTTATAACAATAGAACAATTGAAGAGGTGGGGTATTGTCTATCGCGACTTTGCAGAGGGTGGCGAATACAATTCCGTACAGGCGAGAACAGGATGTTTACAGGTCTGATTTTGTTGACAAACCGACACGTTGATGAATTAAATTTTTCGACAAGTACGTACATGGTTTTGTTTTGTCTGCCTGTGTCGTTATGTAATATGAGTTTACACGTATTAAATTCACAATTAAAGTTACCTATATACTATTCTATTCTAATAATAATTATTATTTTTATTTTTATTTTTATTTTTATTTTTATTTTATTTTAAATTAGTGAAATATTTTAAAGTAACTGAGTGAATAGATCAACAGAGTGGCACATGGTATATGTGTCACTATCTTGCACAATTATTAATTTTGGTTATTTTATGTGTACCACGATGCACACAACTAATTTAACTAAAAGCAGAGTGGCGCATTTTATAACGTCTTACCTACGTTATAACGTCGGGAACCAGTGCCAAATTGCCTCAGATCAATTGCACGGGCTGCCATAGTCTTAATCAACTTCTTATGAAGATTTTAACAAGCAGCAGTAGTTAGAAAGAAAGGAATGTTTGTTGGGGGGTTTGATGATTTATTCACTCAGTCTTTTGTGTTAAGTAATGACATCTCTTTATTAGGTGCTATCCTTTATAGTTCTACATGGATTTTTTACTATAAGGTTTTCTAAAAAAAGTTTACAAAATATTTTCTAAAAAGGTGGCCACAACAAAAGTATTGTTATCTGCTAGCTTTTTCCACGGATCCGGGATATTAAATTGGTGTTGTAAGTTAAGTTATCGTACTATTTGAAAGGGGGGGGCCATTTGAAGAATGGACTTAATTTAACCTCTAGTATCTGAAAAGCTTTATACTACAAGCACTAATTACTACTACAAATAATTTTTGTCGTATGACTTAATACAATTTACAAAGTGACAATAATTAAAGCCTTTTATATAGTTTATTAAAGTGTCTTTTGTAAACATTATGTTTTAATGACATTTAACCACGGAGGACAAGTCTCCGTGTCACCTGTGATATTGTGAAGTTTACTCAGTGTCCGGGTCCTTGGTCCTTGGGGTGTCCACAAATGGTTGAAGGTTATGGTATTTTACTTTCCGGGTGAAGTTCCTGAAGAGATCCTGGTAATTATGCTGTTATGCTGTTCTATGAAGTCTGGTAGCTAAACATCTTTAGTAGTAGAACTCGAGTGAAATTTCTTGTTTCCCACAGACGTTCACGTCACATCGTTATTTATAAACTGTTCTCACTTATGGTACATTGTACCTTTTTAATTTACACAAACATTGGAGATCTTACACTTAGTCTATAGAGATGTCATCCCTATTACTTATTTATTCCATTTAATTTAATAGATTACATTTTTCTTTATAAAACACTACTTTACTGATACTTTCCTTTACACGTCGTTATATCTGCACTTTCAAATTAAAATATGTTAGTACATCGGGGCATGGTTCAAGGGTGTAGTGTTTACTACGAGAGCGCTCCATCTCGACTGCCTTATTATTATGTATGGGCAGGTAGGTTAAGTGCGCGGAGTTTACGCATCACAACAAAATAGTTCCACTTTTATTCTCTATTTACGGTATTTAAAGTTTGACCTTTTTATTATCCACAGCAATGCTTTACTTCAGAATTAAATAGTATACTACTGTATCATTGTTTATTTATTTGAATAATTTCAAGTTTTATTAGTATTATTTGTTTAGTAAAAGAATCTGTATGCAGGTTAATTCCAGTTAATGCATGTCAGTGCATGGTAAATTATTAACAAGTTTCCCTATCTTTACACTCGCATTCCTTTTGTCATTTAAAACTCTTTATTAAATATTATTTTGAGTTAATCAGGGGATGTAATATTAATTTTAATGTGCGATTTAAAAATAAATTTTACTCCATATTACGTTTCCTATTTTAAAATCGTCACACCTACTCTTTTATGATAAGTTTACAAGATAATTTTGTTCATCATGCATCCATTCTATGGCAAGCATATAGTTATATTAAATCACATTAATACAGCTTTTATATTTACTTATTACATTATCTGTTTTACAAAAATCGTTCCTTATATTATCTACTTATGTCACGTTATAATAAAGTTTAGTTTAACATTGCTTTGGCCTTATTTTTCTATACTTTTAGTGAAAACTAGTTGTCCAGATTAGGTTATGTTACATTCTACAATGGATTATTGTCGGTTTTGTATTTCTGTATTACATTTGATTTATTTGACTTTATGTAGTACTGGTATATCTATTTGTTATTATTAGATTACATTTTGTTTATCTTTTACAGTCTTTACTATTGGTAATTAGTGGTTATTTCTAATATCAATTCCACTTCAAAATTGGTCATTGGTGTTTTGGACATAGTCCTCTTTTCATGTCTACACATAATTTAGCTAAGAACTTATCTTGTTATTATTCATTCTCTTTGTTACTTTTTATGTTCAATAATTCATTCTTATTGATTATTGTTTGTATTACATTGTCAAGGAAGGTATTCACTTAATAAGTTTTGGTCAGTGTCAATTTTTTTTACAGCTTAGGGGTTTAAATCATGTTATTTATTCCATTTATTCTTCCTTCTTTTATAATAATTCTTTTATTGCCATATGTTAGTTCATTATAATTCATGTTGTCTCCCTTTTTTGTGTTTGATATGGATATTTTCTTCTTCTCTTCACTGATTCCTTCCTCCCTCTTAATAAGTTTCTTCATGGCGTTGTTTTCACTTGTTTCCTTCTCACGGTTAATAGGTTTCTTCTTGATTTTGTCTTTAATGGGTTTCCTTCTCACTGTTTGATCTATTGGGTAATTATGTATGTCGTCTCGTCGTTAGTCTTGCTTTATCTTCTTTAGTTGTACATTTACTGGTAATTCCTTCTTCATTTTAATTCACTTGGTTTTGGCTTATGATACTTCCTTTTTTATCCATGATCGTATGCTTGACCTTGCAGGTATTCTTAATTGTAGTGGTTTTCAACTTATTTATGGTACGCTGGTGTTGGTAGTGTTATATGTACCATTACAACATACAAAAATTTGACAGATATTTTTGTCACAAAAAAGTTTATGATATATTGTGTATAAATACACATATAAAGGTATAGAATACATTTGATTTGTTTAACAGTCATTATAAGACAGTATTACCATATACGGGAGAGCAGAGAGACATACGTTGATACTTTGTACTTCTTCAAGTGTCCCTTAGTCGCAGCACCTCTGCAACTGTACAACGTTTTTGTTATAGCTTGTAGTACGTGCTCCTCCAGTCTGATTATAGCAGTGTACAGTAAAATGAGTCTTTGTTCCCTTTTGTATTTTAGAACGTGTAAAGCAAACTTTTTGTCACTAATTTGCTATGGGTGTTTACAGCTATGTACTTTGTTGGATCCATGGTAAGTGTACAATTGAATCATATTAATACAAAAGCAATGTGGCAGCATGAGGGCAAGTTATGTTTCTCTATAACTCTTAAAAGAAAACTAATTCATAACCTAACAGATCTCAGAATTAATTATGTGTCAGTTACTTGTAATCCTATAATAAAGATTACATGTTTATTAAATCCTAAAAACTAAAATTTTTAAAATGATAATAGTAATAATGGCTCCTTTTTATGCCACCTAGAAAATTTAGGAGATAGAATAGATTGCCTAAAGTGAGTGTTCGACACACGCACTAAAGGTAGAGTGGCCAGCAGCACTACACTTCAGCCACTAATTTTAAAATTAAAGGTGTACCTTCAATTTCACCAGAAGGAAAGTGGTATGTTTGTACAATGTAAGTAAAACATTTTGTTCAGTTTTCTTTTTTTCATATTTGGTTCAAACCTACAAGTGAAAAACTTTCTGGGGCGATGTAGCTCACAAACCCTACTAAGTCCCAGCGTTTTCTACAACTTGTATTTAGGAAAGAACAAAAAGAAAAATCATATTTTTGTGTTATGATCTGCATTATTCTGTTAGTTATTATGGTTTGTACCCTAAGAATATTCGTATGTTAGCCTCCGAATACGTGTTTGCAAATAATGTCGATTTTCTGGTGAACGGGGCCGGTAAAATATTGTTTTACCGGCTTCATGCAGCGATATTCAAGGTTGTCTTTTAGAGAGGCTGAAGCAACAAGTTTTGCAATAGCATTTAGTTTTAATAAACATAACATAAAACTTTCTTCAATATTGGAATTCTGTGATATGTCGCCTTCATTTTTATTGTCACAATATTTGGAATGTGAAGGAAACCAGGCAGCATAACAACAGTGCACTGTCCTAACAAAGTTGTCAGTTTGAAGAGGGAAATAAACAAGTCAGTAGGGTTACCCCTTTGGAAAAGGGTGAAACCAGTGGTATTTTCATAGATGGCAGCTGGAAACCACCACTTATCGTTATCCCCAGAGTGTTATGTAGAGATCACTTTGATTATTTATGGACCAGCAGGTTGTATTGGAGTAGCACATTCATCAAGATAAATTACAGCCTCTCTTTTTTTACTATTTATGAAACAGTTTATACCTCATACCCGTTATAATCTGACTTCAGCCATTAGACAAGTGTTTATATGGCCTGTTTCGGTACAGCCGCTGAGAGCTGGATGACAATAAATCCAGGTAAAACCATGACATACCTGGGCTAGCAAAAGATACTCTTTCAAAGGCAGCTACACCATCTAACTGACAGCAGGTTTTAGTTCAACTGGAATTTGGCCATTAAATGAAAATATATTCAGTATCGAAGGGTTTCTGTGTTCACCTGTAATTGACAGAGAGATAGGAGACAAAAGTAATCATGAAGGAAGTTTAACACCAACAAAAGATTGTCAAGAGACCACAGTAGCCGGACCTCCCACGTCGGGAATAAACGAGACATCTGCTAATACCTTATCACAATTGACACCAGAATAAATTCGCCCTTATCCGAAAGCGACTGCAAAAATAAAATAAAAATGCGCCAAGAAGAAAAGGTCAAGTATTCTCACTGACTCCTATTAAAAAAGCAATTCGTATTGAAGAGGAGGCATGACAAGAGAAAGAGCGATCAAAACGGAAACTAATCATGAACGATAAAACGAAGGCGATTTGTGGACTGTATAGAAACGGTCAATCAAACTCTCAAAGACTTAAGAAATTGTAACAAATTAGTGGGTAGCGTAACTTTTGTTATTTCAAAGGATTCTCGCTAGAGATTACCGGTAACTGCAAGAGGAACCCGCGCTGATATTGTCTAAGTGTGTTTAAAGTCCTCGGCGATGTGGAATGCTATTCAGACTAAATTTGCAAAGCAATATGAGAGCCCATTTAGGAGGAGGAGATGGTGATTTTTCTACAAACTTACTGCACCTCGGTGACGGTAGTGTTCCTAATGACGATAGCTTCACAGAAATTGACGAAAAACTGGGACATAGTAAATAGTACAACTGTATTAATTGCTAAAATCTGTGCAAAACGTCAAGTGTTTACTTGATAAAAATTACAAGTGGTTATTCCCAAAGAATCGAATCTGCGAAGGAAAATAATGATACAAGTTTGGAAAAATTTTCTGGGGATAAGAAAAAGTACGAAGAATCTATTAACACCATATTTAATATTGAAAATATAGTGTACTATCTCCAAGAATTTTTGAATTCTTTAAATCAATCTTGCATTCCGCCACAACGGTTCATTCTAAAGGTTGGCACTCCAACAGTGTTGTTGACAAATTTACATCCTCCGAACGTTTGCGTAATACAAATTTGCAGGTGACACGCGAATTTCTGTGTCAAGTAGGTAATCGGGTTATTATCGACTCAAAAGCCCTCTTCACACACACATTGGAATCAGTAGGCTACTGGTTGTTAGTATTACATGTTTAAGGCTACCTGGTGTAATTACCAGCTTATAAATTGTAACATTCTTCACTTTAGTACACACTTGAAGGAAATTAACAGTTTCGAAATTACATCCGTTCCATTTACATAATTTTCATTAAACCTGCTTAATATGTAGTAGTGGACAATAAGCTTTTCCAGGTTTTACTAGTACTTGAGCTACAACGGTCTGATCTCCTACACTCAGTGCCTCTGTCTTTAATCACTGCTTTTTTTACATAATAATTTTCCCATTCCTGCATAGAATTTACCCGCTCGCACAGAAGGCAACAGAATTGGTGAATCCAAGCTGCAATGGAAGTAAACTACGTTACTTTCTCATCTCCATAGGTATGCCACGAATATCCGTCATACTGAATTCTGCTCAATAAAAGTTTCATACTATCACATGACTCCAACATGTAAGCAGTATAAACTGAAGGGATTGGTGACCATTTATTTTCAGTGTCAAGTAGTACTGCTTGCAAATTAACCTGTGAGAGTCAGGGCCGCATTTACGCGCAGGCTATCTAGGCTGCAGCCTATGGGCCCGCACCACAAAAAAAACTGTTTAAAAATTTTAATTTTGAATAGACTAAAACAAAAAATGTCTTTGTTTTAATACCGTGGTGCGGGCCCTCTTATAATCATGAAAGACGTCGACGCAGTTATTTCGTGTGGACTAATTCGGCTGAACTCTTCAGTGGTCAACTGATATGAGTGAGTCAGCATTCAGGAAACTCGATCGCTTGGCGTCGCGTGGGAACTGGAGGGGGTTTCTCTTGGACTTGCTTTAAGTGAAAATGTTTCCTTGAAAAATGACATTGGATTGTGGCCGGAGTTTATGACACAAGGTAATATAGATTACTGCATAAAAATGGGTGCCACAGCACTTCAAACTTGTGATGGTGATCTATTTGACTTTAAATCTGTACACAGTATTTTGGGATGATATCTTGGGACAAGTAAACAAAACTAGTGAAACTCTGCAGAACCCTAGATTGGACGTGAACACAGCCGCCTCAGCACTGACATCGCTAACAAGCTTCATAGGAACAAAACGGGATAGCTTTGAAGAATATGAGGTGAAAGCTGCTGAGTTAACTGATTGTACTGAGTATTAGAGTGAAACACGGCGCAACCGCAAATAAACGTGCGTTTGGCACCTCTTGACTGTGTCCCAGTCCAAGAACCAGAAGGTTAAGCTGACCCCATCAGAAAATTTCGAACCCAGAGTTTCCTTCCTGTCATAGATCAATTGAATCTTCATTGCGGCAGAGCTTGAGGCATACAAACTAGTTGATAACCGTTTTGGGTTTCTCAACAAGTTGGATACACTTACTAATGAAGAGATAATTGCAGCAGCTCAAAACTTAGTAGAAACATATAACAATGACTTAGACGATCAATTGGGAAATGAACTGATTCAGTTCAAGGCTTTTTACCATAAGTTTCAAAAAGATGATGAGGAAAATGAAAAAGTCATTAGTCAGTTGAGGTGGATGTATAAACTCCTCCTAGAAAGAAACGTCAAAGATTATTTTCCTAATATCGAGGTCGCTCTAAGAATGCACCTGTCACTTATGGTCACTAACTGCAGTGGAGAAAGGTCATTTTCAAAATTGAAGTTGATCAAAAACAGGCTTCGAACCTCCATGTTAGAACACAGGCTCAACGTTTTGGCTTTGCTCAGCATTGAAAGTGAGATTTTAAGACAACTAATTTATGAAGATATTATAAGTAGATTCATTAGTATGAAGTGTAGGCGCAAACCAATTAGCCACTAAGCCATTTCCAAGTTAAGTTATATGTAGTAACTACAATTTAGTAGTAAATTGTACACACAGTATTTTCATACATATTAGTGTCATAGTATTGTATAGTACTGTAATATTACTCTACTCACTACTGTAGTAATGTAACTTACTGTGGTATAGTATCGTCTTTTAACACACTGCTAATAAATTCATTTCAAACCCAAACTTTGTGTTCTTTTTTTAATATAGTTGTTCATAGCAATGTTAATACATCGTGTTGAATATCTTAATGATTTTCAATTCTTTTCATTTTTATGTCATCAATTCATTAACTTCTAAATACTGTACAGTAACATTTCCTACAATTTAGTAATAAACTTTAAATGTTTCTGTTTAGGTTTCTAGTTAAAAAATTGCTCTAAAATTCGATTTTTGCATGTTAATTTTCAAAATATTTCCGGACGCCCGTTTTACTGGGGGGTATGGAATACTCCCCAGACCCCCGGTAGGGCCTGCACCACAGGTTCAGCCTGGTGAGAGTCTAAAAAAACTAAGTTACTAAAAACTGCTTGGTAATTTTCAGTTACCAAATCTAGCTTGTGTACAGTGAAATCAAGTTAATATTTAGATTATATAATAAAAAACAAAAAGGGTGGGAAGGGTTGACTTTTTTGTAAAAAGAAATTAATTATTTAATTATAAAAATTATGTATACAGATAATTATGGAATTATTAAAAATGGAGTAAAATTAATAGGTTAAAAAAAGTTCGGAGAAGTCTTGAGAGGAGGGAACGTTAAAAAGCTGTTTATGTTATGAATGCTTAAGCCTACAAATCCTGATAGTTATTATTATTATTATATTATTACTATAAAACAACATTTGTATTATTTTAATACAGACAGCAGTGAATACAGCCTTCGAATGAATTAGTAGTACGAACACGTCAGCCTGCCAACAGACATTAGATCTGTATATTTATATGTGTCAGCCAAAACAGTAGTACTTTTGTAAACATAGACTGTTGTGTCATTATGACATTAAGAATGTTGTTGGCGTGAATTTGATTAATGAGACAGATTTCTTTACCTCTGCATTGTTTCTCTCTGTCAGTCTCAGTCTCCCTCTCACTCTCTCTCTCTCTCTCTCTCTCTCTCGCGCACACACACACACACGCATGCACGCGATCGCCACTCATACAGGTTCTTCTTTTTCTTGTCACAATTTCAGTGTTACACACAATCCCTCACAGTCCTTTTCCTGCCCCCTTGCACTTTGTTAACTTCTCCATCAAATCCTAACCTATACGTCAAATTAGATCGAAACTAGACACATTGTGTAATAGTTTAATCGATGTGCCTAAACCAGTAAAATTATTCGGTCTCTTGTGTGAAAGAAGAAACTTAAATTTATTTACCTTATAACAATTCTTCTAAAAGACACCGGGGGGGGGGGGATTTTTACCGACTAAAACCACATTCCTTTGCGCAGCCGAAAATTCTGCTGCGACGGCTTTATTTCCTGGAGCCGCTTTAGATGTTAAGAGTCCAGGTTACTCTTTAAAATTAAATGCCTCCTTTTGCCCTTGCCCTTGACGGAGACAGGTAACCTTAAGCCTTTACCCCAAGTACCCGGGAGAAAGCCAGTTCATAAAGCAAATCTTACAAAAAAGTTAGAAGGTCCCAACATTTGCGTGAAACAAAAAGTCTATATATCACATTACTGCTTTAATTTTCGATGCTAGGATAAGATATGTCTTAAAAACTACTTTAAAAACTGCAATTAAATATTAAGATTTTTATTGACAATTTGCATAAAACATCTTTACTAGTTAATTATTTACTTTTTTATCTTATAAAAGCAGAGTAAGCAGTTTGAATAATAGGGAAGAAAATTCGATTAAAAGAAATTAATTAAGAAAAACTTTTGGTAATCAGCTTTATTAGAATAATGGTTCCAATATACTAATAGACTCTGACTTTTAATCAATTTATTTACATTATATAAACAATATAGAAATATAATAATTTGAAAGATAAAAACTGTATAATTTGAATATTTTGTTTTACTGATTACTAATATGAGAACAAAGTAAAAATATATAAGTATTTAGGTAACAAAGGTCAAAGATGATACAAATATAATAAAACAATTATAATGCCATTCTTCTCTCAAATGGTACCATTTTTTAAAATTCTTTTATGATACTCTCATCATCCGCATTCACAGCAAGCTCTTGTTCGATGAATGGAACCATGAGGTTTTCTAGACGGTCTTGCAGCATCGTTGAGCGAAGTTTAGATAGCGAGCTTTGAAAAACTTCGCTCACAAGTGCAGCTTGTGACGGAAATGGTAACGAATTTGGTCATTAGCAGTTTGAAATTCACAAATGTTAACTCTCTATTATGCTTAGATAGCCACTCTAACCAATCAACAGCTTTTGTAGGAGGAAATTTGTCACTTTTTTAGTTTTTAAAATTCTAATTTCGGCTTCCAACTCTGAAGCATTTAAGCCAAACTGAGCAGAGAGATATTTATAGTCATTTGAGTGTAGCTTATAATAACCTAAGCCCAGTGTTATGACTTTGCAGATAATATGAATTATTTCTTTTGCCTCTTGGTTAAACCTGTCATTCAAAGACTCAATCATTTTGTCCAAAATGGGATAAAATACAAAGAATTTTATTTCATCTTCATTTTTCATATCTTGAACAACAAATGCATTGCCTTATTATCCAATCTTACCGAAACTTTGCGCTTTCTTGGAGCAGGAATTTCAAGTCGGTTGCAAGTATCTACTGCTCTTGAATAAATGTTATCAAATATAGCAGCTTCAATTCTCAGTTCTTCTAAAGCGATTGCTAAACTAGAAACTTCGTCCATGGCTTGGCAAAGATCGATGTCGTAGGACTGGAGAGGTTGGCTTACTTTTATTACTAGTTGTAAAATTGAATGCATAATTTCTAAACAAATTATAAAATCGAAGGACTCGATTTGGTGCAAAATTCCTTTGCCTTTAGCTCTTGCTTTTGAATCAGATGCATCTTCGATGATTTCTTTAAAAGCTTTCAGAATAGCATTAAGCTGAGCATGCACCACAGAGACAGCTTCAGACCGACAAGCCCAACGGGTTTCGGATAGTGATTTAAGTGTTTTAAACTTGGTATTTGTTGTTTTTACAATGTCCTCGAATACCGCATGCCTTTCCGGACTTCCTTCAATAAAACTATAAATTAGCTGAATCACACCAAAAAAGTCGAGCGAGCAGTTTTGTAGACGGTGTAATTAAAACGGTAACTGATATGAGTTCTAGGAAGGCTGTAAGAATGGACAAAGGGGAAACAGACTCAACATACACAAAGTGTCTGTACTCCGTTGTTGTTGTTACACAAGGAATCTTATCGCAAAGCGACACTATGTTATCGCTTGCTTACTCACCAGTACACTGCACACACACTCACAGTACCTAAGGTTAGGCCTTAGGCGATTTTTGCGGAAAATGAGACCTAGCCCTATCGATTTGCAGGACTCTCTTTCCCCCAAATTTTGTGTTCGATCCAAATTTGGCGCCTTCCAAAGTTTTTTGTGGGTGTCGTGGCACCCGCTGTGCGCACGCCTATGCCATGTACATGAAGGAGGATTATCTGTTTATTCGTGAAGTTGTGAAATTGTTGAAGTTGCGCTTCTTAAACGAAAGATGAAAACAGTACAATTTACATTTTCTCCTGTACAAGTACAAAAAACCAATTTAAAAACTGATATCGCCTGTCATAACAGCTGACGTAAAGCATCTATATTGTCTTCTAACTTCGAAATTCTTTTGTTTTTTATTATTTTTAAATTTGTATGTAATTTAACTTTTATTAATTATTTTTATGATTTCAATTATTTTTTAATGATTCAATTGTGCTTATGTTTTTATAATTCGTTAAATACATTTTTTGTTACCACCTACGTTTACCAAGTTACAATTTTTATAAAACGCGCTCGCGCACACATACACTTGCATAGCCGCCTCTCTCTCTCTCTCTCACTCTCTTACTCTCTCACTCTAAATTAAAAAAGAAGGTTATTTCTTATTTATTTTTGTTAGTCAACTTGCAGAACGGACGACGTGATCTTGAGAAACATCCCAACATCATAATCTTTTTCATATCTTTTAGTTTATCCAATTCATTATAATTTTTCGTCCTTGTCATAGCTTAAAAATTTCACTCCATCGTTACATCGTGTTCTGAATAGATTTCTCTGCCTCAGATTATAAACATTTGATAATGTTTTTTTATTCTTGGATGTGGTCTTCCAACGTGGCTGTTTAGTTTCTGATGCGTGCTTGTACGGTATTATTTATTCTATGACGTCGAAAGTAGCAGTTCCGTAACTCCTGTGGCACTAATCATTGTCTAGCTATTGTTCTACGAAATAATTAAAGAATTAATCGAGTTTCTCTTCCTCTGGAACTTCACCATGGATATACTGCCAGCCACATTCTACATCTTTTCGAAGGAAAGCAAGTATAGCACACATTGGGATTTTTGTGCTCCCTAAGTCATTTGAATGTGTATACTCGTGCAAAGTGACTACTGCAGCTTTTGAATTTTCCATTCATGAAAAATTACTTTTAATCTTTCAAACTCTCTTTTCTATTGATTTAACCAAAAATCGGGAGCTTAGCTTGCACAACGTCTTCGCCCGGACGGAAACTACTCTCGTCAATTTTCAAACCGGGACAATTGACAAACTGGCCGGGACCCCGGGATTAGGTCGTCAAACCGAGACAATCTCGGTCAAACCGGGACGTATGGTAAGCCTATTTATACATGTATTTATCGGTTTTCAATATTGATGTGAGCATTGTACTGTAGAATTAGGAAGCGATTGTAGAGAACGAATCACGATTATCAAATGATATATTCCTTTTAGTTAAACGATTCCGTCATCTCGTCTCCGGTACTTTGGAAAACCATTGTTATTTTCAATAGTTTAACGTAAAACGTTGCTCGGTTATTATGTGTACATATTCCATCAATCATGCAAGGAACATTAGGGTTACGAGTTCTACAAGATCCATGTATCATTCGAGATAACAATTTTATGAATCCTTGGAAAACTGACTGGATCAGGTATTTCTCCGCACAAAACTTAGGGTAAGCATGAGGTAGTGTATTAATCACGTTTCAGGGATTCAGTAATAAATATGTGTAGGATAACAACTGCTCACAATGAGTGATTTTTTAGTAAATCATTTTTATCACTAGTTGAGTTTACAACAAACACTCCAGAAACCTATCACGACGATCGGCAGATTTTTCATTTTCACCAAGTTAAGAAGTTATACCTGTCCATTTCGGATTGCAGGTCATGGTTAAAAACCTGTCCAGTTTTCCAGATTTGCATACTGTACGATCGCCATCAGATCCTGGTACCCAAGAGTCATTTTACGTAGTCTGCTCCTTCATGTTCGATAATCTCGGCCGTGTAGTGTGTAAGGATTATTAGTCAGAAAGCTGCCAGGATTGTGAGTAACGAAGTTGAAACTCTTCGTTTTCATTACGAACAAATACGTATGTCATATTCTGTAAGAAGTTAGACTAAGTGTCGTGTTAAGTAAGAAAGTTTGTAATCTATAATATGCTGATGACATAGTACTTCCAGATGCAAGCGAAGAAAAATTTCATTTATCCGCAGAATGAAAAGGCCAACAACGATGTAGTGTTAGATAATAAAGAAATATAAGACAAAGTAACGACTGTAGACAGATCAGATAATAAACTGCTAATCTACTCCGGACATGTAAGTTACAACAAATGAGCAGAGATTCCAAAAACACATGTTAGATTAGAAACACAAGGAAGGAAGAATACCAGGCAGTCGAAGAAGTAGCTGCAGAGAGAGAGTATAGACTCGGAACTGAAAGGGGCCTTGAGACCACTGCGATAGGTGATTGGACATTGGAGATCAGACAATAATGTAGCCTAATACGTATTTTATTTGTGTGTGTGTGTGTGTGTGTGTGTGTGTGTGTGTGTGTGTGTGTGTGAGAGAGAGAGAGAGAGAGAGAGAGAGAGAGAGCGTGCGTGCGTGTGTCTTAGGAGGAGGGGGAGAAAGGAACGTTGAAAAACTCTTTTATGTATGAATGCTTATGCTTACAAATTGTTATTATTATTATTTTTATTATGTTTTTACTATAAAATATTCATATTATTTTAATATGATTTTCTGGAACATGTTTAGTGGAAACGTAAAAACAAGACAGCTGATAAATGAGAGGTTGTGAGTTCAGACGTAGATGTGTATATATGTATCAGCCAAAACAGTAGTATGTTTTGTAAACATACACTTCTGTGTCATTAAAACATTAAGAATGTTATTTGACCTTGAGTAGGTACCGTGTTGACGGGAATGAGAAATCTTGTCTCTGTGCTGGAGACCTGTGGTGTTAACGCTGAATAGACACAACACATATCACTGTACATAGCAGTGGCTGACATATATCAACCGTTTCTGAGTTCGCGATACCACAACTCAGATTAAACTGTGCACAATGTTTGTAGAAAAGACGGACGTGTGTGACGTAGACGCCAATTTGCAAAATCCTTTATCCATTCCCGCCTCAGTCCGTAGGAAAGATTCATGTCAGAAATGTAATCACGTTTCGCGTTTATCTTGTCTCAGCCAAATAAACATTACTATGCGTGTACCATGTTCCAGTGTCCTTCATATTTCATAAACACTTGAGAAATTTTGTTTCTTACAGAGGCACCCTTAGAGGTGTAAATGTACATAATCTCCTTGGCTCATTCTTTAATAAAAATAAGGGAAAGAAATAGAACGAATAAGGAGAGAGAGAGGGAGAGAGAGAGAGAGAGAGAGAGAGAGAGAGAGTGAGTGAGAGAGAGAGAGAGTGAGAGAGAGAGTGAGAGAGAGTGAGAGAGAGGGGGTAGTGAGAGGGGGGTGTGAGAGAGAGCAAGAAAGTGAGACAGAGGTACACAGACAGAGAGGAGCTGTATACATTTTTTACCATACTTCAATTTAGTTTAGAAGTCACACGACATAATTTGTACAGAACATCAATTAAACGCGCGTCCAGAACATCGCAACCTATATATAATGCGACACAATATTTAACGTTTGTACAGTTCACATATGTTTCTTTTTGATAACTACTACAGTATATTACTTTTTATAATATTTACTTGAGTACTTTATAATTTTTAACAAATGTGTTCGATCGCGTTATAATGGTTTATTTAAGTACTAAGTAGGCCTGTAATGTGAGCGCCGATGTTGCTTGGTATAAGTCTATGTAGGCCTATTGTGCTTCGCATTAGGTTAATAATTAATGATGGCTACATGTAATGTAATTTATTAAGTTTATTATTTTTAGTGTAGTTTTTTGTTTAACTTTATGTTGCTTTAGGATATTGTTTTGACGATGCGCTTTAGACCTACAATGAATTTGCATGTTTATTAGAACATTTTTGTGTTAAAATTTTTTTATTTTACTTCATTTTATAGTCTACATTTGTTACTAATAAATGTATACAAACTATCTACCAGTAATATTATAATATGTAATTTCTTAAATTTGACTTAACAAATATTCTTAAGACGTTTGCTGGACGTGTTTTCTTATTAAAATCTACACATTTGTATTTATTAAGTACTGTACTTTGTTCACTGGATTGGCCGTCATTTTTGCTCTTTTGTCCCCTTTTAATTAGCTTAGCTTGCGCAACGTCTTCGCCCGGACGGAAACTACTCTCGTCGGACATTTGTGAAGTTCGTCTTGAAGAACAACTTTGTCTGAACACATAAGTTCTTCCTGCACTTACTATGTTCGGTTTCTATCTCGGTATACTAACGATGAATTCAAATTACTTTTTAGTTACAAGGGAGAGAGATTTGTCTATGCGGGCGCCTGTTGTGCGTGTGTGTTTTTACCACACGCGGGCGCATACAAACAGCCACCCCATCACTCTCTCTCACTCTCTCTCTCTATCCCTGAATTAGATACTATTAAACCGTAAAGTCACTTCCAGGGTACCCAGATCACATGCTAAGTCATGACGGTGACCGAACAAATTGACGGCACTTCTAACATATTCAGAAATCTAGGTATAACAGTTTTTATGTAAGTAGTACTTATCATTAAATACAGCAGGAGTGAAAATGATACTATAGTCACAAATTGAATACAAAGTTTGTTAAGCGTTTTGTGAAACAAAAACTGTGCAGATCTCGCGTAATGATTTGGACTACTGTTATGCTTTTACGGTGTTCGCAACTGGTATTCAAAATACTGAATTTTGTAAGATAACCATGTTGTTAAGGGTGATCGCAAGTGGGATGAATTTACGGTGTTCGCAACTGGAAGGCTACTGGTTGCAAGTGGGAAGGCCACCCTCCAATGGCAGCCTCTATGTTTGTGGTCAAAATAAGCAACAGGTCAAACCTGTTCTCCGTCATGGGCAGACTCCGGGCTTTAAATGGGCTGACTGGGCAAATGCCCAGGGCGCCTGGTCCAAGGGGGCGCCAAGGAACGAAAAACAATACGCGTTAAGACTATAAGACAGTAGACAGTTGAGTTTTATTGTTAAAATTGTAGGAATGAAGGAAACTACGTTCGAATGCACGCCGGCACGCGCCAAGGAATATGTAATGAATAATATTATATTACGCATAGTTTCCTCTGTGCGTGTGTGTGTGTGTGTGTGTGTGTGTGTGTGTGTGTGTGATGGTTGCCTTATAGCCTTTTGCTTATATGTTTGACGTATAGCCTTTTAATAAACGATCAGCGGCGGATGTCGCCTGATATCGTTACTCAATATCAGTAACTTGGAACTCTTACTGACAACAAACTTGTTTACACTGCGGTTAAAAAAACAAAACACCACAAAACCACTTTAATTTAATAATCCAGGAAAAACCTATCGTATAGAAAGATCAAATAACTCCTGTTACTACTATTACTGGGTAATACTAATGATATAAGATGACAAGGAAATCAGAATAAATATAAATTCATGCACGTGTCTGATCACACTAACTGTAAGAAGTAAAAACACTTCAATTAAAGTAAAATCTGCATATTATGAAAATTCCAACATAAAACAACAATCAGTCTTATCCAATAACGATAACTATCAAGTATGAGGCATTAAAACTAAATTAATTATATGCAAATTTTGAGAAGGACCGGGGTCCTAGGCCAATGAAAACTTAGCTAAAATCATTCAAAATACGAAATATATACAGTGTACACAAAATCTGAGGTGTACAAAACATATAAAAGACATGTCATAAGATTTATTTAACAAAAGAAATAATCAGAGTGGGCGAATGGTAGGAATAAATATATAATTAAAACAATCCCTTTTAATAATAAATGGTTTTATAATAATTATGTTCAATACATATAGGCCTAAGTGTGTAAAACGAATTCCCTACAAGAGTTTTAAAGAGTTAATGAAGATTTGTCTTAAATTTTTTCAGAGTTACATAATTATTATTTGTTAAAATATACATATATTTTATTCAGAAAATATTAGATATTTGTATTTAATCTTTTATTTTATTTTATTTTTATTTTACCGAGAATAGTTACTATTTATAGAAAACCGTAGCAAAAACTATTTATAATAAAAGTCTATCTGTATTCATACTTTTACCAGTACTTTTTAACTACATATTATACTAATGTACAATGAAGATATACTTATTATATCTTTATTTAGTACCGGTATATAGTTATTTACGCGTCAAGAAAAGAACGTGTGAAAAAAATTATCACAACATTTTATGCCTTATATGTTTTCTGTCATTTAATGATTAACACACTTTTTATTAACGGCGTTGAAAAATAGTTGATTACGTCTTTCAAAGATTATTTTTACTACGGTACTGAAATTAAAAATAGCTAAGATCGTATACAGTAATTAAACGTAGGCGCCTGGAACCGTAAACAGCCTTGACTTGACACTCCAGCTGCTTTTGTAATGCAATAATTGTTATGTTCAGTAGACTTGGCAACGTTGTGACCTTGGTGAGTTTATATACACTAGTGGTCGCCCAGTGGTCGAAATTCGACAGTAATTCATTAAATTTTTACGTTTGAACGTTATTGAGGTTCTTTTGTCAAAGAGTATACCTCTATAATCATTGCATATAATTTGTTTGAATTTTGTTCTATTACGTCAGCTGCGAGCGTGTGCAAATACGTCATTAGCGTGTGTTGTTTGCCTTAATTCCCTGCAATACCTATGAAATTTAAAATTTAATGTTAGTAACAGTTGAAACAAACACAATTACAGCTTGTATTCGTATTTATTTTTTGATATAATTCATTGTCAGTTTTAATTTTTTCATGTTATTATTGAACCAAATAAACGCTAATTAAAATGAGACTTGACATTCATAGAAGTATAAGATACATTGTTTTCAATTCCAGTGGATTACATTTCATTTTTGGTAAGGTACAAAATTCGAAAACAGTTTGAAGATTATCTGCTACAAAGTTTTTATAATTTTTTAATTTTTTTTCTATGCATTAATTTTCGAGTTATTTGAAAAATATGAAAGATAGGAAAAATGAGGTTTAGCTTGGCTAAGCCATATTTAAAAAGCAATAACGGGTTTTTTGACATTTCCTTGGGTTTTTTTAATTGCCATACTGACCAGGTTTCGCCAAGGCTACACAGTTATTTTGCTTATCTTTTTCGAATTATATAAAATTTAAATAAAAAATTAATACAAAATAAAAAATGATATAAAAAATACATGCCTCGTATTTTTTCATATATTTTTCATTAAATCAAAAAAACCGGGCGGTTAAAAAATAAATGTTGTCCATTGAACTTAAAATAGTTTGGAAGTGAATTTAATGATTCAGAACTTCTGTGTAAATGATGTTTTTTGTAAAAACTCTTTCATCATTTGTTAAATGCCCTTGGCCATTATATTCAGAAATACAAAATCTCAAACCCTGGAATGATCGAACTCTACTTGCTGCTACGTACAATTGACCATGTGTAAAAACTGGCTGCCTCAATAAAATTCAAATTTTTTCGAATGTTTGTCCTTGAGACTTATTTATTGTCATCGCAAATGCAGGTATAATTGGAAATCGAGTTCTTTGAAAGTTAAATGGTAAAACAGTACCGGAATATGTTAAGTTTATACGTGGAATCAAAATTCTCTTATTGCGTGCGGTTCCAGTTAAAACTTCGCAATCAATAGCATTACGATGCATACACTTGATGCGCATTCTTGTTCCATTGACTAATGCTTCCTTTGTATTTAAGTTTCTGATCAGTAAAACGATGCAATTAAGTTTCAATACTAGCTTATGTGGTGGCAAACCACTAATAGTCAAAGAATTCAAAAACTCTACTGGATAGTTATTGATTTCATTGTCATCATCACAAATTATTTTATCGTAGCTATGATATGTTTTCTGTTCACCTGGTATTCGATTAAGTATATCAGTATTAATAAAAGTACAATCAACATTTTTAGGTGCTAAAATAACTGACTTCAATATGTTATCTGAGAGTATGTTTTCGGAAATATTTCCATACACCTCATTAATAATATTATTTACATCTCCTATTAATTGCTGAGGTATTTCAATAATATTTTCACCAAACTGAGGGAATTGTGGGGCTTCATCATTACCAATTTTTTTCAAGAATTCGACAAATTCTATTTCACTTGGTAAGGCTCTCATATTTTGAGTTAACGTTACTTTATGAAAATAAAAAAATTTATGCCAACTCGTGACACAATTTTCAATTAAAGTTGCACGTGATCCATGTGGGACAACTGGAAAGATTTGCCGAAAATCACCGCACAGAAGTATCGTTTTCCCTCCAAATGGTTTATGTTTATAATTTTCATCGTATAGATCCTGCAATAATCTATCTATGATTTTCAACACTTGCAGGGGGCACATAGAAATTTCGTCAATATTTATCAATGATGATGAATTTATGTAACGTCCATAGCTACTATTTGCAGTAATATTCGCTACAGAATTTTCCAAAATGGGTATAGGCAATAGTGGGTATGCACACTCCACCGTGCGCGCAATATGCTTATAAAGGGGTACAAAGTTTTCTCTTCACGTATTAATATATAGATTTTGTGGCAACACTGTGCATATTTTTCATCACTAAAAGCTAAACCGATTTCCGTGACAAAATAATAATGCATTTTTTTAAACGTGTGAGTCGTTTGTAACGACTAAGATAACAGGGTAATTATTATTAAATTTTTTTCAACAAACTACCTTGAAACGGATATATATTTTTACGGTTTTTAATGCTGATTACGAATATGTAAAAATAAAATGTCTAAGCTTACTCATAACTTTTATATATGGGGTCTCAAAAAGATCAACAAATCTGGTCAAAACTATCGTGTTTAGGTAACGATGCATAAACGTGATTATATATATATATATATATATATATATTGCAAATCTACTTATATGCGTTGTTGTTGTGTCGTGTTGTGTATGAGTACCTACATGCTGTCCGATCTTGCGGATTCTTCCGACTAGGGCGTGTGGATTTTGGATTTGAAGTTCGCAAGCTAGTAATCTCAAATTTATTGCAACAACACACAAAATAAGTTACTTTAAAGGGGGAGAGTTTTGTGAGACTGGTAGGCTTTATCGTACAACAATAAAACACTGTAATATGTGGTAATAAAACGTTGTTTATTACTCCAATAACACACAAGAATAAAATGATTATTATATTATCAATTTCTTACAGTCTAAACAACGAATCAATGTTGACCAATGTTTTTCGATTGGTTAATAATTGAAAAGAAAACTAAACTCGTTATTTGGCGAGTTAATTGCAATTGAAAATTTAATTAATTAATTGATTTGATTTAATTAAATTGCTTCAACTAAATTGAATTTAACGTTAATACAACAAAATATAAAAACTCTGAAGTTAATTAGAATAATTATTCAAAAATCAATTAGACGTGACAGTCTAGTTCACGTTATTTCATTTCTAGTGATTTGAATTCTGTTATACTGCAGTATGAACTAATAATTAGATTGTTAGTTAAGATTTGTATAGCGCTTTTATACTACTTCTATTTTCTTAACTACAGCTTACTAATGACTTAGACTGCTATACAGATTATCACAATGAATTTATTCTTAATTACTAGAGTCTTTGCTTTTTGTATGGCACCTGAATTGTTTGAATTACAATGTTTTTAAATGAAAAGATAGAAAATTTGATGTAAAAAATAAATAAGTGGATTTTGCTTTCATGTTATTGAAGAGGATGTTGTTCCGATTGTCCCTCGTTGATCCCGGTCCGGTCGCTAGAGAAAGTAATCTGCTTAGAGCTGCTGGATTCGGTCGTTGAGTTCAAAATTCGGCAACACTCTGCTTCCTTGCTGTTCGTGAATTTTTTAACGTCTGCGGCTCTCTGCTGGAACTGGTTTCTGTCCCTCGTCGATTCGCACGTCGCACGTCAGCGTGTGTGTGTGTGTGTGTGTGTGTGCTTCGTTCGAGTGGTAGCTCTGCTCGTCAGCTGTTCACCAATGATTTAGACGGCCTCTCTGCTGTATTCTTGAAGTCTGGTCCTGAAGTCTGGTGGATCTCTTGCGTGCTTATGACTAGCTGGTAGTACACAATAAGCTTGGTTGATGTAATGAAGAGTATCTCGCCTTTACGCAACAATTACGAGCTATACAGTTGATCTGTATTTACTGTGTTCGTAATTGCGTGTGTGTTGACCACGTAGAGTCTTCTGATGGATCTTCACCCCTAAGGTTACGAGACGATCGAAGAATTACGTCTTTACTTCGTGAGTACTGGCAGAAGAGTGATGCTTCAGCCTGAAAACACCGCGCTGGTCGGGGTTTGGTCAAATGATTTGATTGGCTGACACACTCTCCCTACTACATAAAATTTGAATTCCCTTGGTCCGCGAGAATGAAGTTAGATTCCCACAGACGGAGAATTAATATTATTTTTAATATTATTACAGGCGGAACTAATTTGTCAGTCCGGATTTCCTGTGCTTCTTTAATTTTGCAATATCTTGGTTGCGAACTAAGTTGTGCGAAATCTAAATCATACAATCTGTCAGAAATTATTATAACTATGACATATTCAAAGCTCATTAATGTAGCTCTATTTTTACAGAAGTTATTCAATTAAATTTAATTAACTCTTTTACTTGTTAATTATATTGCGTAAAATTTGCACACGTCATTATTAATATTTCGGCAAACATTTTGGCTATCTTGGATTTCGCCTTAATTTATTAGTTTCCGAGATATTAATAATTAACAGTGTGGGTGTGGCCCTTCCTTGTACAGCGAGCTGATTACATAACGGCCACGTGAGCGTCGCTTTACAAAGCATTATTTTCAACGCTCTACATACAAATGGAGTTTTGACTGTTATAATTTATTTAAACTAGATTTTATTATGCAGGCGACATATAACCCCAAATATTTATTATTTGGTGCTGTTATATACGCCCACACCCATTTAAAAAAAAAAAAGAATGTAATAATTACAGTTATTTTTTTTTTTTAATCATTACACACGTATTTTGTAATCACTATACTTATTACCTATACATTGGATTACTTATTCTAAAGACACATACATAAGTGTTAATGTTATTGCATTATATACAATTTAACTCTAAATACATGTATTAATAATATTATATTTGCGAATTATTGTTTATCAATGTTTTTACAACGCGTTTAAAAGATTTGTTTGTAAACAGTGGCACACGCACGAAAGAATTTGCTGACTCTGTCTTGTTTACATTCGTTATCGCCTGCCGCGCGGCTAATTGCTCGACCTACTTTCAAAGTGTCAGTCGGCAGTTACCACGTGACCTAACTATTTCCTGCCGTGCGTTTGTTTTGTTGTACACGCCCGTTATTTACAGCGTTATAAATGCGTTATTATTAATACACAAGCTATCTACAATTATTATTAATAATATAAAACACACGTAATTTATTTTAATTTTAATTATTATAATACAATTACATTATCTTTTAACTGTAATATTTCGTAACCATTTTTACGAATGGTTCTACAGTATTTCGTTAACCATCGGTCATTTTCGTCACCGGATTCGTCGTCTACGTCTTCCCACGCTGACTGTGTGAGAACGTCGTCGTCACTTTCCTGTTCCACCGGACGTACAATTGTCGGAGCCCATTGTTGTATTGTGCTAACGGCCAACCACGGTTCCGTACCTTCCGGTTGAAATACTTTGTCAACTGGCGTACAAATTTCAGTAGAAAAATCACGTTTCTTAAATCTAGCATTTTTCTTATTTTTACCTACTTTATTTCGATACATTTTAGCATGATTTATGGCGCTTCCACCCTGGAGGCGCCCGTTTCCTAGTTTTTTGGAAACTTACGATTCTTTTTCTTGTCACTATGGTCTTTATTGCTTGGAGTATCGCTGTCTTGCTCTATTGTATCAGTTCTAGCTATCTCAACCGTTTGCATAGCTCTAATCGGGGCCCCATCGTTACCCTTATATTGCCCTTTCGGTCTACCAATATTTTGTTTGCCTTTGTACTCAAAGGTTTTATCTGGAGGTTTTGACGATGTCTGGGGTGGAGTAGAACTAGTACTCGGTCTTTGATCAGGTTGCTGGTGATATTGTTCCCGTGTATTCTGCCCTTCGTTATTTCGGCGAAAATCAGGATTATAACGCCACCCACCAAAATCAAAAACTGTCTCGCTTTGGGACACTAGAATGAGGAGTTCATCGACCGTGCGTATACCCTGCGTAAACACAGCTACTCTTATGTTGTGATTAAAGTGATAGGCAAGTTTCGTGACTATGTCAATCTCCGAAAATGCTGGGGTTAAATGCTTCGCGCGTTCGACTTGCTGGATTATATAATTTTCCGCGGTAATACCCAATTTCCTATCAAATCGACCATACTCCAGTTCATTGCGTAGAAGTCTTTGAGTATGCGAATTCCAGTACCGGCTTTCAAATTTTTGTTTGAACTCCGCGTATGTGGACACTCTATCGCGTACAATGTTATACCACTTACGCGCCGAATCACGCATCGCATTAACTACCCACTGTATTTTGTCTTGATCTTCTAGTCGGGAACCTACTCTAGCCATTTCACTCTCACACGCTAACAAAAATTCAATAGGGTTTTCGTTATTTTCCCCCGTAAAATACACGCGATTTTTCTCGTCAACAGGACCTTGTACCAAAATATTAGGAACGGACCTCCTCCGTACCTCCTGTCGTACTTTCAAAATCTCGTCGTTTAACGCTTGTAAGACACTCTCTTTATTAGTCAATGTTAGATCGCGTCTCTACAATTGAAGCGTCTAATCTATCTACTCGTCGTTGCGTTTCCGTCACGTCGGCTTGAATCTTTACCTCAAGAGAGTCGACTTTCTTTGAAACTTCTTGCGTTTGTTTTTCGCAGCGGCTAATATGCTCCTTGAACCGGCCCTCCATACGTGTTACTTGTTCAATAAACGATTTTTGCATAGTGGTCTCAAAAACCTTAAACCGTTCATTTATTTTGTATCGACCGTATGTACTTTTTCAGCGATTTCAGCTACTTTAGCCGTTAACTCGTTTACTCTTTCATCTCTTTTCGCGGTCAATTCTTTACTACTTTCTTTATTACTTTGCTTAATCTCGGCGTTTATGTCGGCGTTACTTTGGTGTAATTTCTCGGTTAGACTATCTCTCTGCGCCTCGATGTTATATTTAATATTTATTTGACTTTAATATTTATTTGCAATATTTATCTCAGCATTGGTTGTTATTTGTTCAAATTTCGCGTTCATATTAGCGGTCAAATCCGCGCTCATTTTCTCGTTAGCTTGTTTCATTTCCGCGTTCGCTTGTTCCGCTTTAGCCGCGTTTTGTTTAATTTCTTGTAATAACTGTTTAAGCATTTTATCAGTTTCCATTTTAAATACACAACATTTTCAAATATAAACAGTTTCAAATACACAGAATAGTTTCAAATACACAGAATAATTTCACTGCTGTACGAGCACCAGTCACAAAACTCTTTGTAGGGATTGTTCAGTTGGACGCCAGCTGTTTTATGAGTTAAAACAGCAAAGTTAGTTTTAACGTGAAAATTAAAATTAAATTGAATTTAATTTCTGGCCCCACGTTGGCCGACATATGTAACTCTACTTATATGCGTTGTTGTTGTGTCGTGTTGTGTATGAGTACCTACATGCTGTCCGATCTTGCGGATTCTTCCGACTAGGGCGTGTGGATTTTGGATTTGAAGTTCGCAAGCTAGTAATCTCAAATTTATTGCAACAACACACAAAATAAGTTACTTTAAAGGGGGAGAGTTTTGTGAGACTGGTAGGCTTTATCGTACAACAATAAAACACTGTAATATGTGGTAATAAAACGTTGTTTATTACTCCAATAACACACAAGAATAAAATGATTATTATATTATCAATTTCTTACAGTCTAAACAACGAATCAATGTTGACCAATGTTTTTCGATTGGTTAATAATTGAAAAGAAAACTAAACTCGTTATTTGGCGAGTTAATTGCAATTGAAAATTTAATTAATTAATTGATTTGATTTAATTAAATTGCTTCAACTAAATTGAATTTAACGTTAATACAACAAAATATAAAAACTCTGAAGTTAATTAGAATAATTATTCAAAAATCAATTAGACGTGACAGTCTAGTTCACGTTATTTCATTTCTAGTGATTTGAATTCTGTTATACTGCAGTATGAACTAATAATTAGATTGTTAGTTAAGATTTGTATAGCGCTTTTATACTACTTCTATTTTCTTAACTACAGCTTACTAATGACTTAGACTGCTATACAGATTATCACAATGAATTTATTCTTAATTACTAGAGTCTTTGCTTTTTGTATGGCACCTGAATTGTTTGAATTACAATGTTTTTAAATGAAAAGATAGAAAATTTGATGTAAAAAAATAAATAAGTGGATTTTGCTTTCCTGTTATTGAAGAGGATGTTGTTCCGATTGTCCCTCGTTGATCCCGGTCCGGTCGCTAGAGAAAGTAATCTGCTTAGAGCTGCTGGATTCGGTCGTTGAGTTCAAAATTCGGCAACACTCTGCTTCCTTGCTGTTCGTGAATTTTTTAACGTCTGCGGCTCTCTGCTGGAACTGGTTTCTGTCCCTCGTCGATTCGCACGTCGCACGTCAGCGTGTGTGTGTGTGTGTGTGTGTGCTTCGTTCGAGTGGTAGCTCTGCTCGTCAGCTGTTCACCAATGATTTAGACGGCCTCTCTGCTGTATTCTTGAAGTCTGGTCCTGAAGTCTGGTGGATCTCTTGCGTGCTTATGACTAGCTGGTAGTACACAATAAGCTTGGTTGATGTAATGAAGAGTATCTCGCCTTTACGCAACAATTACGAGCTATACAGTTGATCTGTATTTACTGTGTTCGTAATTGCGTGTGTGTTGACCACGTAGAGTCTTCTGATGGATCTTCACCCCTAAGGTTACGAGACGATCGAAGAATTAAGTCTTTACTTCGTGAGTACTGGCAGAAGAGTGATGCTTCAGCCTGAAAACACCGCGCTGGTCGGGGTTTGGTCAAATGATTTGATTGGCTGACACACTCTCCCTACTACATAAAATTTGAATTCCCTTGGTCCGCGAGAATGAAGTTAGATTCCCACAGACGGAGAATTAATATTATTTTTAATATTATTACAGGCGGAACTAATTTGTCAGTCCGGATTTCCTGTGCTTCTTTAATTTTGCAATATCTTGGTTGCGAACTAAGTTGTGCGAAATCTAAATCATACAATCTGTCAGAAATTATTATATCTATGACATATTCAAAGCTCATTAATGTAGCTCTATTTTTACAGAAGTTATTCAATTAAATTTAATTAACTCTTTTACTTGTTAATTATATTGCGTAAAATTTGCACACGTCATTATTAATATTTCGGCAAACATTTTGGCTATCTTGGATTTCGCCTTAATTTATTAGTTTCCGAGATATTAATAATTAACAGTGTGGGTGTGGCCCTTCCTTGTACAGCGAGCTGATTACATAACGGCCACGTGAGCGTCGCTTTACAAAGCATTATTTTCAACGCTCTACATACAAATGGAGTTTTGACTGTTATAATTTATTTAAACTTGATTTTATTATGCAGGCGACATATAACCCCAAATAATTAATATTTGGTGCTGTTATATACGCCCACACCCATTTAAAAAAAAAAAGAATGTAATAATTACAGTTATTTTTTTTTTTTAATCATTACACACGTATTTTGTAATCACTATACTTATTACCTATACATTGGATTACTTATTCTAAAGACACATACATAAGTGTTAATGTTATTGCATTATATACAATTTAACTCTAAATACATGTATTAATAATATTATATTTGCGAATTATTGTTTATCAATGTTTTTACAACGCGTTTAAAAGATTTGTTTGTAAACAGTGGCACACGCACGAAAGAATTTGCTGACTCTGTCTTGTTTACATTCGTTATCGCCTGCCGCGCGGCTAATTGCTCGACCTACTTTCAAAGTGTCAGTCGGCAGTTACCACGTGACCTAACTATTTCCTGCCGTGCGTTTGTTTTGTTGTACACGCCCGTTATTTACAGCGTTATAAATGCGTTATTATTAATACACAAGCTATCTACAATTATTATTAATAATATAAAACACACGTAATTTATTTTAATTTTAATTATTATAATACAATTACATTATCTTTTAACTGTAATATTTCGTAACCATTTTTACGAATGGTTCTACAGTATTTCGTTAACCATCGGTCATTTTCGTCACCGGATTCGTCGTCTACGTCTTCCCACGCTGACTGTGTGAGAACGTCGTCGTCACTTTCCTGTTCCACCGGACGTACAATTGTCGGAGCCCATTGTTGTATTGTGCTAACGGCCAACCACGGTTCCGTACCTTCCGGTTGAAATACTTTGTCAACTGGCGTACAAATTTCAGTAGAAAAATCACGTTTCTTAAATCTAGCATTTTTCTTATTTTTACCTACTTTATTTCGATACATTTTAGCATGATTTATGGCGCTTCCACCCTGGAGGCGCCCGTTTCCTAGTTTTTTGGAAACTTACGATTCTTTTTCTTGTCACTATGGTCTTTATTGCTTGGAGTATCGCTGTCTTGCTCTATTGTATCAGTTCTAGCTATCTCAACCGTTTGCATAGCTCTAATCGGGGCCCCATCGTTACCCTTATATTGCCCTTTCGGTCTACCAATATTTTGTTTGCCTTTGTACTCAAAGGTTTTATCTGGAGGTTTTGACGATGTCTGGGGTGGAGTAGAACTAGTACTCGGTCTTTGATCAGGTTGCTGGTGATATTGTTCCCGTGTATTCTGCCCTTCGTTATTTCGGCGAAAATCAGGATTATAACGCCACCCACCAAAATCAAAAACTGTCTCGCTTTGGGACACTAGAATGAGGAGTTCATCGACCGTGCGTATACCCTGCGTAAACACAGCTACTCTTATGTTGTGATTAAAGTGATAGGCAAGTTTCGTGACTATGTCAATCTCCGAAAATGCTGGGGTTAAATGCTTCGCGCGTTCGACGTGCTGGATTATATAATTTTCCGCGGTAATACCCAATTTCCTATCAAATCGACCATACTCCAGTTCATTGCGTAGAAGTCTTTGAGTATGCGAATTCCAGTACCGGCTTTCAAATTTTTGTTTGAACTCCGCGTATGTGGACACTCTATCGCGTACAATGTTATACCACTTACGCGCCGAATCACGCATCGCATTAACTACCCACTGTATTTTGTCTTGATCTTCTAGTCGGGAACCTACTCTAGCCATTTCACTCTCACACGCTAACAAAAATTCAATAGGGTTTTCGTTATTTTCCCCCGTAAAATACACGCGATTTTTCTCGTCAACAGGACCTTGTACCAAAATATTAGGAACGGACCTCCTCCGTACCTCCTGTCGTACTTTCAAAATCTCGTCGTTTAACGCTTGTAAGACACTCTCTTTATTAGAGTCAATGTTAGATCGCGTCTCTACAATTGAAGCGTCTAATCTATCTACTCGTCGTTGCGTTTCCGTCACGTCGGCTTGAATCTTTACCTCAAGAGAGTCGACTTTCTTTGAAACTTCTTGCGTTTGTTTTTCGCAGCGGCTAATATGCTCCTTGAACCGGCCCTCCATACGTGTTACTTGTTCAATAAACGATTTTTGCATAGTGGTCTCAAAAACCTTAAACCGTTCATTTATTTTGTATCGACCGTATGTACTTTTTCAGCGATTTCAGCTACTTTAGCCGTTAACTCGTTTACTCTTTCATCTCTTTTCGCGGTCAATTCTTTACTACTTTCTTTATTACTTTGCTTAATCTCGGCGTTTATGTCGGCGTTACTTTGGTCTAATTTCTCGGTTAGACTATCTCTCTGCGCCTCGATGTTATATTTAATATTTATTTGACTTTAATATTTATTTGCAATATTTATCTCAGCATTGGTTGTTATTTGTTCAAATTTCGCGTTCATATTAGCGGTCAAATCCGCGCTCATTTTCTCGTTAGCTTGTTTCATTTCCGCGTTCGCTTGTTCCGCTTTAGCCGCGTTTTGTTTAATTTCTTGTAATAACTGTTTAAGCATTTTATCAGTTTCCATTTTAAATACACAACATTTTCAAATATAAACAGTTTCAAATACACAGAATAGTTTCAAATACACAGAATAATTTCACTGCTGTACGAGCACCAGTCACAAAACTCTTTGTAGGGATTGTTCAGTTGGACGCCAGCTGTTTTATGAGTTAAAACAGCAAAGTTAGTTTTAACGTGAAAATTAAAATTAAATTGAATTTAATTTCTGGCCCCACGTTGGCCGACATATGTAACTCTACTTATATGCGTTGTTGTTGTGTCGTGTTGTGTATGAGTACCTACATGCTGTCCGATCTTGCGGATTCTTCCGACTAGGGCGTGTGGATTTTGGATTTGAAGTTCGCAAGCTAGTAATCTCAAATTTATTGCAACAACACACAAAATAAGTTACTTTAAAGGGGGAGAGTTTTGTGAGACTGGTAGGCTTTATCGTACAACAATAAAACACTGTAATATGTGGTAATAAAACGTTGTTTATTACTCCAATAACACACAAGAATAAAATGATTATTATATTATCAATTTCTTACAGTCTAAACAACGAATCAATGTTGACCAATGTTTTTCGATTGGTTAATAATTGAAAAGAAAACTAAACTCGTTATTTGGCGAGTTAATTGCAATTGAAAATTTAATTAATTAATTGATTTGATTTAATTAAATTGCTTCAACTAAATTGAATTTAACGTTAATACAACAAAATATAAAAACTCTGAAGTTAATTAGAATAATTATTCAAAAATCAATTAGACGTGACAGTCTAGTTCACGTTATTTCATTTCTAGTGATTTGAATTCTGTTATACTGCAGTATGAACTAATAATTAGATTGTTAGTTAAGATTTGTATAGCGCTTTTATACTACTTCTATTTTCTTAACTACAGCTTACTAATGACTTAGACTGCTATACAGATTATCACAATGAATTTATTCTTAATTACTAGAGTCTTTGCTTTTTGTATGGCACCTGAATTGTTTGAATTACAATGTTTTTAAATGAAAAGATAGAAAATTTGATGTAAAAAAATAAATAAGTGGATTTTGCTTTCCTGTTATTGAAGAGGATGTTGTTCCGATTGTCCCTCGTTGATCCCGGTCCGGTCGCTAGAGAAAGTAATCTGCTTAGAGCTGCTGGATTCGGTCGTTGAGTTCAAAATTCGGCAACACTCTGCTTCCTTGCTGTTCGTGAATTTTTTAACGTCTGCGGCTCTCTGCTGGAACTGGTTTCTGTCCCTCGTCGATTCGCACGTCGCACGTCAGCGTGTGTGTGTGTGTGTGTGTGTGCTTCGTTCGAGTGGTAGCTCTGCTCGTCAGCTGTTCACCAATGATTTAGACGGCCTCTCTGCTGTATTCTTGAAGTCTGGTCCTGAAGTCTGGTGGATCTCTTGCGTGCTTATGACTAGCTGGTAGTACACAATAAGCTTGGTTGATGTAATGAAGAGTATCTCGCCTTTACGCAACAATTACGAGCTATACAGTTGATCTGTATTTACTGTGTTCGTAATTGCGTGTGTGTTGACCACGTAGAGTCTTCTGATGGATCTTCACCCCTAAGGTTACGAGACGATCGAAGAATTAAGTCTTTACTTCGTGAGTACTGGCAGAAGAGTGATGCTTCAGCCTGAAAACACCGCGCTGGTCGGGGTTTGGTCAAATGATTTGATTGGCTGACACACTCTCCCTACTACATAAAATTTGAATTCCCTTGGTCCGCGAGAATGAAGTTAGATTCCCACAGACGGAGAATTAATATTATTTTTAATATTATTACAGGCGGAACTAATTTGTCAGTCCGGATTTCCTGTGCTTCTTTAATTTTGCAATATCTTGGTTGCGAACTAAGTTGTGCGAAATCTAAATCATACAATCTGTCAGAAATTATTATATCTATGACATATTCAAAGCTCATTAATGTAGCTCTATTTTTACAGAAGTTATTCAATTAAATTTAATTAACTCTTTTACTTGTTAATTATATTGCGTAAAATTTGCACACGTCATTATTAATATTTCGGCAAACATTTTGGCTATCTTGGATTTCGCCTTAATTTATTAGTTTCCGAGATATTAATAATTAACAGTGTGGGTGTGGCCCTTCCTTGTACAGCGAGCTGATTACATAACGGCCACGTGAGCGTCGCTTTACAAAGCATTATTTTCAACGCTCTACATACAAATGGAGTTTTGACTGTTATAATTTATTTAAACTTGATTTTATTATGCAGGCGACATATAACCCCAAATAATTAATATTTGGTGCTGTTATATACGCCCACACCCATTTAAAAAAAAAAAGAATGTAATAATTACAGTTATTTTTTTTTTTTAATCATTACACACGTATTTTGTAATCACTATACTTATTACCTATACATTGGATTACTTATTCTAAAGACACATACATAAGTGTTAATGTTATTGCATTATATACAATTTAACTCTAAATACATGTATTAATAATATTATATTTGCGAATTATTGTTTATCAATGTTTTTACAACGCGTTTAAAAGATTTGTTTGTAAACAGTGGCACACGCACGAAAGAATTTGCTGACTCTGTCTTGTTTACATTCGTTATCGCCTGCCGCGCGGCTAATTGCTCGACCTACTTTCAAAGTGTCAGTCGGCAGTTACCACGTGACCTAACTATTTCCTGCCGTGCGTTTGTTTTGTTGTACACGCCCGTTATTTACAGCGTTATAAATGCGTTATTATTAATACACAAGCTATCTACAATTATTATTAATAATATAAAACACACGTAATTTATTTTAATTTTAATTATTATAATACAATTACATTATCTTTTAACTGTAATATTTCGTAACCATTTTTACGAATGGTTCTACAGTATTTCGTTAACCATCGGTCATTTTCGTCACCGGATTCGTCGTCTACGTCTTCCCACGCTGACTGTGTGAGAACGTCGTCGTCACTTTCCTGTTCCACCGGACGTACAATTGTCGGAGCCCATTGTTGTATTGTGCTAACGGCCAACCACGGTTCCGTACCTTCCGGTTGAAATACTTTGTCAACTGGCGTACAAATTTCAGTAGAAAAATCACGTTTCTTAAATCTAGCATTTTTCTTATTTTTACCTACTTTATTTCGATACATTTTAGCATGATTTATGGCGCTTCCACCCTGGAGGCGCCCGTTTCCTAGTTTTTTGGAAACTTACGATTCTTTTTCTTGTCACTATGGTCTTTATTGCTTGGAGTATCGCTGTCTTGCTCTATTGTATCAGTTCTAGCTATCTCAACCGTTTGCATAGCTCTAATCGGGGCCCCATCGTTACCCTTATATTGCCCTTTCGGTCTACCAATATTTTGTTTGCCTTTGTACTCAAAGGTTTTATCTGGAGGTTTTGACGATGTCTGGGGTGGAGTAGAACTAGTACTCGGTCTTTGATCAGGTTGCTGGTGATATTGTTCCCGTGTATTCTGCCCTTCGTTATTTCGGCGAAAATCAGGATTATAACGCCACCCACCAAAATCAAAAACTGTCTCGCTTTGGGACACTAGAATGAGGAGTTCATCGACCGTGCGTATACCCTGCGTAAACACAGCTACTCTTATGTTGTGATTAAAGTGATAGGCAAGTTTCGTGACTATGTCAATCTCCGAAAATGCTGGGGTTAAATGCTTCGCGCGTTCGACTTGCTGGATTATATAATTTTCCGCGGTAATACCCAATTTCCTATCAAATCGACCATACTCCAGTTCATTGCGTAGAAGTCTTTGAGTATGCGAATTCCAGTACCGGCTTTCAAATTTTTGTTTGAACTCCGCGTATGTGGACACTCTATCGCGTACAATGTTATACCACTTACGCGCCGAATCACGCATCGCATTAACTACCCACTGTATTTTGTCTTGATCTTCTAGTCGGGAACCTACTCTAGCCATTTCACTCTCACACGCTAACAAAAATTCAATAGGGTTTTCGTTATTTTCCCCCGTAAAATACACGCGATTTTTCTCGTCAACAGGACCTTGTACCAAAATATTAGGAACGGACCTCCTCCGTACCTCCTGTCGTACTTTCAAAATCTCGTCGTTTAACGCTTGTAAGACACTCTCTTTATTAGTCAATGTTAGATCGCGTCTCTACAATTGAAGCGTCTAATCTATCTACTCGTCGTTGCGTTTCCGTCACGTCGGCTTGAATCTTTACCTCAAGAGAGTCGACTTTCTTTGAAACTTCTTGCGTTTGTTTTTCGCAGCGGCTAATATGCTCCTTGAACCGGCCCTCCATACGTGTTACTTGTTCAATAAACGATTTTTGCATAGTGGTCTCAAAAACCTTAAACCGTTCATTTATTTTGTATCGACCGTATGTACTTTTTCAGCGATTTCAGCTACTTTAGCCGTTAACTCGTTTACTCTTTCATCTCTTTTCGCGGTCAATTCTTTACTACTTTCTTTATTACTTTGCTTAATCTCGGCGTTTATGTCGGCGTTACTTTGGTCTAATTTCTCGGTTAGACTATCTCTCTGCGCCTCGATGTTATATTTAATATTTATTTGACTTTAATATTTATTTGCAATATTTATCTCAGCATTGGTTGTTATTTGTTCAAATTTCGCGTTCATATTAGCGGTCAAATCCGCGCTCATTTTCTCGTTAGCTTGTTTCATTTCCGCGTTCGCTTGTTCCGCTTTAGCCGCGTTTTGTTTAATTTCTTGTAATAACTGTTTAAGCATTTTATCAGTTTCCATTTTAAATACACAACATTTTCAAATATAAACAGTTTCAAATACACAGAATAGTTTCAAATACACAGAATAATTTCACTGCTGTACGAGCACCAGTCACAAAACTCTTTGTAGGGATTGTTCAGTTGGACGCCAGCTGTTTTATGAGTTAAAACAGCAAAGTTAGTTTTAACGTGAAAATTAAAATTAAATTGAATTTAATTTCTGGCCCCACGTTGGCCGACATATGTAACTCTACTTATATGCGTTGTTGTTGTGTCGTGTTGTGTATGAGTACCTACATGCTGTCCGATCTTGCGGATTCTTCCGACTAGGGCGTGTGGATTTTGGATTTGAAGTTCGCAAGCTAGTAATCTCAAATTTATTGCAACAACACACAAAATAAGTTACTTTAAAGGGGGAGAGTTTTGTGAGACTGGTAGGCTTTATCGTACAACAATAAAACACTGTAATATGTGGTAATAAAACGTTGTTTATTACTCCAATAACACACAAGAATAAAATGATTATTATATTATCAATTTCTTACAGTCTAAACAACGAATCAATGTTGACCAATGTTTTTCGATTGGTTAATAATTGAAAAGAAAACTAAACTCGTTATTTGGCGAGTTAATTGCAATTGAAAATTTAATTAATTAATTGATTTGATTTAATTAAATTGCTTCAACTAAATTGAATTTAACGTTAATACAACAAAATATAAAAACTCTGAAGTTAATTAGAATAATTATTCAAAAATCAATTAGACGTGACAGTCTAGTTCACGTTATTTCATTTCTAGTGATTTGAATTCTGTTATACTGCAGTATGAACTAATAATTAGATTGTTAGTTAAGATTTGTATAGCGCTTTTATACTACTTCTATTTTCTTAACTACAGCTTACTAATGACTTAGACTGCTATACAGATTATCACAATGAATTTATTCTTAATTACTAGAGTCTTTGCTTTTTGTATGGCACCTGAATTGTTTGAATTACAATGTTTTTAAATGAAAAGATAGAAAATTTGATGTAAAAAAATAAATAAGTGGATTTTGCTTTCCTGTTATTGAAGAGGATGTTGTTCCGATTGTCCCTCGTTGATCCCGGTCCGGTCGCTAGAGAAAGTAATCTGCTTAGAGCTGCTGGATTCGGTCGTTGAGTTCAAAATTCGGCAACACTCTGCTTCCTTGCTGTTCGTGAATTTTTTAACGTCTGCGGCTCTCTGCTGGAACTGGTTTCTGTCCCTCGTCGATTCGCACGTCGCACGTCAGCGTGTGTGTGTGTGTGTGTGTGTGCTTCGTTCGAGTGGTAGCTCTGCTCGTCAGCTGTTCACCAATGATTTAGACGGCCTCTCTGCTGTATTCTTGAAGTCTGGTCCTGAAGTCTGGTGGATCTCTTGCGTGCTTATGACTAGCTGGTAGTACACAATAAGCTTGGTTGATGTAATGAAGAGTATCTCGCCTTTACGCAACAATTACGAGCTATACAGTTGATCTGTATTTACTGTGTTCGTAATTGCGTGTGTGTTGACCACGTAGAGTCTTCTGATGGATCTTCACCCCTAAGGTTACGAGACGATCGAAGAATTAAGTCTTTACTTCGTGAGTACTGGCAGAAGAGTGATGCTTCAGCCTGAAAACACCGCGCTGGTCGGGGTTTGGTCAAATGATTTGATTGGCTGACACACTCTCCCTACTACATAAAATTTGAATTCCCTTGGTCCGCGAGAATGAAGTTAGATTCCCACAGACGGAGAATTAATATTATTTTTAATATTATTACAGGCGGAACTAATTTGTCAGTCCGGATTTCCTGTGCTTCTTTAATTTTGCAATATCTTGGTTGCGAACTAAGTTGTGCGAAATCTAAATCATACAATCTGTCAGAAATTATTATATCTATGACATATTCAAAGCTCATTAATGTAGCTCTATTTTTACAGAAGTTATTCAATTAAATTTAATTAACTCTTTTACTTGTTAATTATATTGCGTAAAATTTGCACACGTCATTATTAATATTTCGGCAAACATTTTGGCTATCTTGGATTTCGCCTTAATTTATTAGTTTCCGAGATATTAATAATTAACAGTGTGGGTGTGGCCCTTCCTTGTACAGCGAGCTGATTACATAACGGCCACGTGAGCGTCGCTTTACAAAGCATTATTTTCAACGCTCTACATACAAATGGAGTTTTGACTGTTATAATTTATTTAAACTTGATTTTATTATGCAGGCGACATATAACCCCAAATAATTAATATTTGGTGCTGTTATATACGCCCACACCCATTTTAAAAAAAAAAGAATGTAATAATTACAGTTATTTTTTTTTTTTAATCATTACACACGTATTTTGTAATCACTATACTTATTACCTATACATTGGATTACTTATTCTAAAGACACATACATAAGTGTTAATGTTATTGCATTATATACAATTTAACTCTAAATACATGTATTAATAATATTATATTTGCGAATTATTGTTTATCAATGTTTTTACAACGCGTTTAAAAGATTTGTTTGTAAACAGTGGCACACGCACGAAAGAATTTGCTGACTCTGTCTTGTTTACATTCGTTATCGCCTGCCGCGCGGCTAATTGCTCGACCTACTTTCAAAGTGTCAGTCGGCAGTTACCACGTGACCTAACTATTTCCTGCCGTGCGTTTGTTTTGTTGTACACGCCCGTTATTTACAGCGTTATAAATGCGTTATTATTAATACACAAGCTATCTACAATTATTATTAATAATATAAAACACACGTAATTTATTTTAATTTTAATTATTATAATACAATTACATTATCTTTTAACTGTAACATTTCGTAACCATTTTTACGAATGGTTCTACAGTATTTCGTTAACCATCGGTCATTTTCGTCACCGGATTCGTCGTCTACGTCTTCCCACGCTGACTGTGTGAGAACGTCGTCGTCACTTTCCTGTTCCACCGGACGTACAATTGTCGGAGCCCATTGTTGTATTGTGCTAACGGCCAACCACGGTTCCGTACCTTCCGGTTGAAATACTTTGTCAACTGGCGTACAAATTTCAGTAGAAAAATCACGTTTCTTAAATCTAGCATTTTTCTTATTTTTACCTACTTTATTTCGATACATTTTAGCATGATTTATGGCGCTTCCACCCTGGAGGCGCCCGTTTCCTAGTTTTTTGGAAACTTACGATTCTTTTTCTTGTCACTATGGTCTTTATTGCTTGGAGTATCGCTGTCTTGCTCTATTGTATCAGTTCTAGCTATCTCAACCGTTTGCATAGCTCTAATCGGGGCCCCATCGTTACCCTTATATTGCCCTTTCGGTCTACCAATATTTTGTTTGCCTTTGTACTCAAAGGTTTTATCTGGAGGTTTTGACGATGTCTGGGGTGGAGTAGAACTAGTACTCGGTCTTTGATCAGGTTGCTGGTGATATTGTTCCCGTGTATTCTGCCCTTCGTTATTTCGGCGAAAATCAGGATTATAACGCCACCCACCAAAATCAAAAACTGTCTCGCTTTGGGACACTAGAATGAGGAGTTCATCGACCGTGCGTATACCCTGCGTAAACACAGCTACTCTTATGTTGTGATTAAAGTGATAGGCAAGTTTCGTGACTATGTCAATCTCCGAAAATGCTGGGGTTAAATGCTTCGCGCGTTCGACGTGCTGGATTATATAATTTTCCGCGGTAATACCCAATTTCCTATCAAATCGACCATACTCCAGTTCATTGCGTAGAAGTCTTTGAGTATGCGAATTCCAGTACCGGCTTTCAAATTTTTGTTTGAACTCCGCGTATGTGGACACTCTATCGCGTACAATGTTATACCACTTACGCGCCGAATCACGCATCGCATTAACTACCCACTGTATTTTGTCTTGATCTTCTAGTCGGGAACCTACTCTAGCCATTTCACTCTCACACGCTAACAAAAATTCAATAGGGTTTTCGTTATTTTCCCCCGTAAAATACACGCGATTTTTCTCGTCAACAGGACCTTGTACCAAAATATTAGGAACGGACCTCCTCCGTACCTCCTGTCGTACTTTCAAAATCTCGTCGTTTAACGCTTGTAAGACACTCTCTTTATTAGAGTCAATGTTAGATCGCGTCTCTACAATTGAAGCGTCTAATCTATCTACTCGTCGTTGCGTTTCCGTCACGTCGGCTTGAATCTTTACCTCAAGAGAGTCGACTTTCTTTGAAACTTCTTGCGTTTGTTTTTCGCAGCGGCTAATATGCTCCTTGAACCGGCCCTCCATACGTGTTACTTGTTCAATAAACGATTTTTGCATAGTGGTCTCAAAAACCTTAAACCGTTCATTTATTTTGTATCGACCGTATGTACTTTTTCAGCGATTTCAGCTACTTTAGCCGTTAACTCGTTTACTCTTTCATCTCTTTTCGCGGTCAATTCTTTACTACTTTCTTTATTACTTTGCTTAATCTCGGCGTTTATGTCGGCGTTACTTTGGTCTAATTTCTCGGTTAGACTATCTCTCTGCGCCTCGATGTTATATTTAATATTTATTTGACTTTAATATTTATTTGCAATATTTATCTCAGCATTGGTTGTTATTTGTTCAAATTTCGCGTTCATATTAGCGGTCAAATCCGCGCTCATTTTCTCGTTAGCTTGTTTCATTTCCGCGTTCGCTTGTTCCGCTTTAGCCGCGTTTTGTTTAATTTCTTGTAATAACTGTTTAAGCATTTTATCAGTTTCCATTTTAAATACACAACATTTTCAAATATAAACAGTTTCAAATACACAGAATAGTTTCAAATACACAGAATAATTTCACTGCTGTACGAGCACCAGTCACAAAACTCTTTGTAGGGATTGTTCAGTTGGACGCCAGCTGTTTTATGAGTTAAAACAGCAAAGTTAGTTTTAACGTGAAAATTAAAATTAAATTGAATTTAATTTCTGGCCCCACGTTGGCCGACATATGTAACTCTACTTATATGCGTTGTTGTTGTGTCGTGTTGTGTATGAGTACCTACATGCTGTCCGATCTTGCGGATTCTTCCGACTAGGGCGTGTGGATTTTGGATTTGAAGTTCGCAAGCTAGTAATCTCAAATTTATTGCAACAACACACAAAATAAGTTACTTTAAAGGGGGAGAGTTTTGTGAGACTGGTAGGCTTTATCGTACAACAATAAAACACTGTAATATGTGGTAATAAAACGTTGTTTATTACTCCAATAACACACAAGAATAAAATGATTATTATATTATCAATTTCTTACAGTCTAAACAACGAATCAATGTTGACCAATGTTTTTCGATTGGTTAATAATTGAAAAGAAAACTAAACTCGTTATTTGGCGAGTTAATTGCAATTGAAAATTTAATTAATTAATTGATTTGATTTAATTAAATTGCTTCAACTAAATTGAATTTAACGTTAATACAACAAAATATAAAAACTCTGAAGTTAATTAGAATAATTATTCAAAAATCAATTAGACGTGACAGTCTAGTTCACGTTATTTCATTTCTAGTGATTTGAATTCTGTTATACTGCAGTATGAACTAATAATTAGATTGTTAGTTAAGATTTGTATAGCGCTTTTATACTACTTCTATTTTCTTAACTACAGCTTACTAATGACTTAGACTGCTATACAGATTATCACAATGAATTTATTCTTAATTACTAGAGTCTTTGCTTTTTGTATGGCACCTGAATTGTTTGAATTACAATGTTTTTAAATGAAAAGATAGAAAATTTGATGTAAAAAAATAAATAAGTGGATTTTGCTTTCCTGTTATTGAAGAGGATGTTGTTCCGATTGTCCCTCGTTGATCCCGGTCCGGTCGCTAGAGAAAGTAATCTGCTTAGAGCTGCTGGATTCGGTCGTTGAGTTCAAAATTCGGCAACACTCTGCTTCCTTGCTGTTCGTGAATTTTTTAACGTCTGCGGCTCTCTGCTGGAACTGGTTTCTGTCCCTCGTCGATTCGCACGTCGCACGTCAGCGTGTGTGTGTGTGTGTGTGTGTGTGCTTCGTTCGAGTGGTAGCTCTGCTCGTCAGCTGTTCACCAATGATTTAGACGGCCTCTCTGCTGTATTCTTGAAGTCTGGTCCTGAAGTCTGGTGGATCTCTTGCGTGCTTATGACTAGCTGGTAGTACACAATAAGCTTGGTTGATGTAATGAAGAGTATCTCGCCTTTACGCAACAATTACGAGCTATACAGTTGATCTGTATTTACTGTGTTCGTAATTGCGTGTGTGTTGACCACGTAGAGTCTTCTGATGGATCTTCACCCCTAAGGTTACGAGACGATCGAAGAATTAAGTCTTTACTTCGTGAGTACTGGCAGAAGAGTGATGCTTCAGCCTGAAAACACCGCGCTGGTCGGGGTTTGGTCAAATGATTTGATTGGCTGACACACTCTCCCTACTACATAAAATTTGAATTCCCTTGGTCCGCGAGAATGAAGTTAGATTCCCACAGACGGAGAATTAATATTATTTTTAATATTATTACAGGCGGAACTAATTTGTCAGTCCGGATTTCCTGTGCTTCTTTAATTTTGCAATATCTTGGTTGCGAACTAAGTTGTGCGAAATCTAAATCATACAATCTGTCAGAAATTATTATATCTATGACATATTCAAAGCTCATTAATGTAGCTCTATTTTTACAGAAGTTATTCAATTAAATTTAATTAACTCTTTTACTTGTTAATTATATTGCGTAAAATTTGCACACGTCATTATTAATATTTCGGCAAACATTTTGGCTATCTTGGATTTCGCCTTAATTTATTAGTTTCCGAGATATTAATAATTAACAGTGTGGGTGTGGCCCTTCCTTGTACAGCGAGCTGATTACATAACGGCCACGTGAGCGTCGCTTTACAAAGCATTATTTTCAACGCTCTACATACAAATGGAGTTTTGACTGTTATAATTTATTTAAACTTGATTTTATTATGCAGGCGACATATAACCCCAAATAATTAATATTTGGTGCTGTTATATACGCCCACACCCATTTTAAAAAAAAATGAATGTAATAATTACAGTTATTTTTTTTTTTTAATCATTACACACGTATTTTGTAATCACTATACTTATTACCTATACATTGGATTACTTATTCTAAAGACACATACATAAGTGTTAATGTTATTGCATTATATACAATTTAACTCTAAATACATGTATTAATTATATTATATTTGCGAATTATTGTTTATCAATGTTTTTACAACGCGTTTAAAAGATTTGTTTGTAAACAGTGGCACACGCACGAAAGAATTTGCTGACTCTGTCTTGTTTACATTCGTTATCGCGTGCCGCGCGGCTTATTGCTCGACCTACTTTCAAAGTGTCAGTCGGCAGTAACCACGTGACCTAACTATTTCCTGCCGTGCGTTTGTTTTGTTGTACACGCCCGTTATTTACCGCGTTATAAATGCGTTATTATTAATACACAAGCTATCTACAATTATTATTAATAATATAAAACACACGTAATTTATTTTAATTTTAATTATTATAATACAATTACATTATCTTTTAACTGTAATATTTCGTAACCATTTTTACGAATGGTTCTACAGTATTTCGTTAACCATCGGTCATTTTCGTCACCGGATTCGTCGTCTACGTCTTCCCACGCTGACTGTGTGAGAACGTCGTCGTCACTTTCCTGTTCCACCGGACGTACAATTGTCGGAGCCCATTGTTGTATTGTGCTAACGGCCAACCACGGTTCCGTACCTTCCGGTTGAAATACTTTGTCAACTGGCGTACAAATTTCAGTAGAAAAATCACGTTTCTTAAATCTAGCATTTTTCTTATTTTTACCTACTTTATTTCGATACATTTTAGCATGATTTATGGCGCTTCCACCCTGGAGGCGCCCGTTTCCTAGTTTTTTGGAAACTTACGATTCTTTTTCTTGTCACTATGGTCTTTATTGCTTGGAGTATCGCTGTCTTGCTCTATTGTATCAGTTCTAGCTATCTCAACCGTTTGCATAGCTCTAATCGGGGCCCCATCGTTACCCTTATATTGCCCTTTCGGTCTACCAATATTTTGTTTGCCTTTGTACTCAAAGGTTTTATCTGGAGGTTTTGACGATGTCTGGGGTGGAGTAGAACTAGTACTCGGTCTTTGATCAGGTTGCTGGTGATATTGTTCCCGTGTATTCTGCCCTTCGTTATTTTGGCGAAAATCAGGATTATAACGCCACCCACCAAAATCAAAAACTGTCTCGCTTTGGGACACTAGAATGAGGAGTTCATCGACCGTGCGTATACCCTGCGTAAACACAGCTACTCTTATGTTGTGATTAAAGTGATAGGCAAGTTTCGTGACTATGTCAATCTCCGAAAATGCTGGGGTTAAATGCTTCGCGCGTTCGACGTGCTGGATTATATAATTTTCCGCGGTAATACCCAATTTCCTATCAAATCGACCATACTCCAGTTCATTGCGTAGAAGTCTTTGAGTATGCGAATTCCAGTACCGGCTTTCAAATTTTTGTTTGAACTCCGCGTATGTGGACACTCTATCGCGTACAATGTTATACCACTTACGCGCCGAATCACGCATCGCATTAACTACCCACTGTATTTTGTCTTGATCTTCTAGTCGGGAACCTACTCTAGCCATTTCACTCTCACACGCTAACAAAAATTCAATAGGGTTTTCGTTATTTTCCCCCGTAAAATACACGCGATTTTTCTCGTCAACAGGACCTTGTACCAAAATATTAGGAACGGACCTCCTCCGTACCTCCTGTCGTACTTTCAAAATCTCGTCGTTTAACGCTTGTAAGACACTCTCTTTATTAGAGTCAATGTTAGATCGCGTCTCTACAATTGAAGCGTCTAATCTATCTACTCGTCGTTGCGTTTCCGTCACGTCGGCTTGAATCTTTACCTCAAGAGAGTCGACTTTCTTTGAAACTTCTTGCGTTTGTTTTTCGCAGCGGCTAATATGCTCCTTGAACCGGCCCTCCATACGTGTTACTTGTTCAATAAACGATTTTTGCATAGTGGTCTCAAAAACCTTAAACCGTTCATTTATTTTTGTATCGACCGTATGTACTTTTTCAGCGATTTCAGCTACTTTAGCGGTTAACTCGTTTACGCTTTCGTCTCTTTTCGCGGTCAATTCTTTACTACTTTCTTTATTACTTTGCTTAATCTCGGCGTTTATGTCGGCGTTACTTTGGTCTAATTTCTCGGTTAGACTATCTCTCTGCGCCTCGATGTTATATTTAATATTTATTTGACTTTAATATTTATTTGCAATATTTATCTCAGCATTGGTTGTTATTTGTTCAAATTTCGCGTTCATATTAGCGGTCAAATCCGCGCTCATTTTCTCGTTAGCTTGTTTCATTTCCGCGTTCGCTTGTTCCGCTTTAGCCGCGTTTTGTTTAATTTCTTGTAATAACTGTTTAAGCATTTTATCAGTTTCCATTTTAAATACACAACAATTTCAAATATAAACAGTTTCAAATACACAGAATAGTTTCAAATACACAGAATAATTTCACTGCTGTACGAGCACCAGTCACAAAACTCTTTGTAGGGATTGTTCAGTTGGACGCCAGCTGTTTTATGAGTTAAAACAGCAAAGTTAGTTTTAACGTGAAAATTAAAATTAAATTGTATTTAAGTTCTGGCCCCACGTTGGCCGACATGTGTAACTCTACTTATATGCGTTGTTGTTGTGTCGTGTTGTGTATGAGTACCTACCTGCTGTCCGATCTTGCGGATTCTTCCGACTAGGGCGTGTGGATTTTGGATTTGAAGTTCGCAAGCTAGTAATCTCAAATTTATTGCAACAACACACAAAATAAGTTACTTTAAAGGGGGAGAGTTTTGTGAGACTGGTAGGCTTTATCGTACAACAATAAAACACTGTAATATGTGGTAATAAAACGTTGTTTATTACTCCAATAACACACAAGAATAAAATGATTATTATATTATCAATTTCTTACAGTCTAAACAACGAATCAATGTTGACCAATGTTTTTCGATTGGTTAATAATTGAAAAGAAAACTAAACTCGTTATTTGGCGAGTTAATTGCAATTGAAAATTTAATTAATTAATTGATTTGATTTAATTAAATTGCTTCAACTAAATTGAATTTAACGTTAATACAACAAAATATAAAAACTCTGAAGTTAATTAGAATAATTATTCAAAAATCAATTAGACGTGACAGCCTAGTTCACGTTATTTCATTTCTAGTGATTTGAATTCTGTTGTACTGCAGTATGAACTAATAATTAGATTGTTAGTTAAGATTTGTATAGCGCTTTTATACTACTTCTATTTTCTTAACTACAGCTTACTAATGTCTTAGACAGCTATACAGATTATCACAATGAATTTATTCTTAATTACTAGAGTCTTTGCTTTTTGTATGGCACCTGAATTGTTTGAATTACAATGTTTTTAAATGAAAAGATAGAAAATTTGATGTAAAAAAATAAATAAGTGGATTTTGCTTTCCTGTTATTGAAGAGGATGTTGTTCCGATTGTCCCTCGTTGATCCCGGTCCGGTCGCTAGAGAAAGTAATCTGCTTAGAGCTGCTGGATTCGGTCGTTGAGTTCAAAATTCGGCAACACTCTGCTTCCTTGCTGTTCGTGAATTTTTTAACGTCTGCGGCTCTCTGCTGGAACTGGTTTCTGTCCCTCGTCGATTCGCACGTCGCACGTCAGCGTGTGTGTGTGTGTGTGTGTGTGTGCTTCGTTCGAGTGGTAGCTCTGCTCGTCAGCTGTTCACCAATGATTTAGACGGCCTCTCTGCTGTATTCTTGAAGTCTGGTCCTGAAGTCTGGTGGATCTCTTGCGTGCTTATGACTAGCTGGTAGTACACAATAAGCTTGGTTGATGTAATGAAGAGTATCTCGCCTTTACGCAACAATTACGAGCTATACAGTTGATCTGTATTTACTGTGTTCGTAATTGCGTGTGTGTTGACCACGTAGAGTCTTCTGATGGATCTTCACCCCTAAGGTTACGAGACGATCGAAGAATTACGTCTTTACTTCGTGAGTACTGGCAGAAGAGTGATGCTTCAGCCTGAAAACACCGCGCTGGTCGGGGTTTGGTCAAATGATTTGATTGGCTGACACACTCTCCCTACTACATAAAATTTGAATTCCCTTGGTCCGCGAGAATGAAGTTAGATTCCCACAGACGGAGAATTAATATTATTTTTAATATTATTACAGGCGGAACTAATTTGTCAGTCCGGATTTCCTGTGCTTCTTTAATTTTGCAATATCTTGGTTGCGAACTAAGTTGTGCGAAATCTAAATCATACAATCTGTCAGAAATTATTATAACTATGACATATTCAAAGCTCATTAATGTAGCTCTATTTTTACAGAAGTTATTCAATTAAATTTAATTAACTCTTTTACTTGTTAATTATATTGCGTAAAATTTGCACACGTCATTATTAATATTTCGGCAAACATTTTGGCTATCTTGGATTTCGCCTTAATTTATTAGTTTCCGAGATATTAATAATTAACAGTGTGGGTGTGGCCCTTCCTTGTACAGCGAGCTGATTACATAACGGCCACGTGAGCGTCGCTTTACAAAGCATTATTTTCAACGCTCTACATACAAATGGAGTTTTGACTGTTATAATTTATTTAAACTAGATTTTATTATGCAGGCGACATATAACCCCAAATATTTATTATTTGGTGCTGTTATATACGCCCACACCCATTTAAAAAAAAAAGAATGTAATAATTACAGTTATTTTTTTTTTTTAATCATTACACACGTATTTTGTAATCACTATACTTATTACCTATACATTGGATTACTTATTCTAAAGACACATACATAAGTGTTAATGTTATTGCATTATATACAATTTAACTCTAAATACATGTATTAATAATATTATATTTGCGAATTATTGTTTATCAATGTTTTTACAACGCGTTTAAAAGATTTGTTTGTAAACAGTGGCACACGCACGAAAGAATTTGCTGACTCTGTCTTGTTTACATTCGTTATCGCCTGCCGCGCGGCTAATTGCTCGACCTACTTTCAAAGTGTCAGTCGGCAGTTACCACGTGACCTAACTATTTCCTGCCGTGCGTTTGTTTTGTTGTACACGCCCGTTATTTACAGCGTTATAAATGCGTTATTATTTATACACAAGCTATCTACAATTATTATTAATAATATAAAACACACGTAATTTATTTTAATTTTAATTATTATAATACAATTACATTATCTTTTAACTGTAATATTTCGTAACCATTTTTACGAATGGTTCTACAGTATTTCGTTAACCATCGGTCATTTTCGTCACCGGATTCGTCGTCTACGTCTTCCCACGCTGACTGTGTGAGAACGTCGTCGTCACTTTCCTGTTCCACCGGACGTACAATTGTCGGAGCCCATTGTTGTATTGTGCTAACGGCCAACCACGGTTCCGTACCTTCCGGTTGAAATACTTTGTCAACTGGCGTACAAATTTCAGTAGAAAAATCACGTTTCTTAAATCTAGCATTTTTCTTATTTTTACCTACTTTATTTCGATACATTTTAGCATGATTTATGGCGCTTCCACCCTGGAGGCGCCCGTTTCCTAGTTTTTTGGAAACTTACGATTCTTTTTCTTGTCACTATGGTCTTTATTGCTTGGAGTATCGCTGTCTTGCTCTATTGTATCAGTTCTAGCTATCTCAACCGTTTGCATAGCTCTAATCGGGGCCCCATCGTTACCCTTATATTGCCCTTTCGGTCTACCAATATTTTGTTTGCCTTTGTACTCAAAGGTTTTATCTGGAGGTTTTGACGATGTCTGGGGTGGAGTAGAACTAGTACTCGGTCTTTGATCAGGTTGCTGGTGATATTGTTCCCGTGTATTCTGCCCTTCGTTATTTCGGCGAAAATCAGGATTATAACGCCACCCACCAAAATCAAAAACTGTCTCGCTTTGGGACACTAGAATGAGGAGTTCATCGACCGTGCGTATACCCTGCGTAAACACAGCTACTCTTATGTTGTGATTAAAGTGATAGGCAAGTTTCGTGACTATGTCAATCTCCGAAAATGCTGGGGTTAAATGCTTCGCGCGTTCGACGTGCTGGATTATATAATTTTCCGCGGTAATACCCAATTTCCTATCAAATCGACCATACTCCAGTTCATTGCGTAGAAGTCTTTGAGTATGCGAATTCCAGTACCGGCTTTCAAATTTTTGTTTGAACTCCGCGTATGTGGACACTCTATCGCGTACAATGTTATACCACTTACGCGCCGAATCACGCATCGCATTAACTACCCACTGTATTTTGTCTTGATCTTCTAGTCGGGAACCTACTCTAGCCATTTCACTCTCACACGCTAACAAAAATTCAATAGGGTTTTCGTTATTTTCCCCCGTAAAATACACGCGATTTTTCTCGTCAACAGGACCTTGTACCAAAATATTAGGAACGGACCTCCTCCGTACCTCCTGTCGTACTTTCAAAATCTCGTCGTTTAACGCTTGTAAGACACTCTCTTTATTAGTCAATGTTAGATCGCGTCTCTACAATTGAAGCGTCCAATCTATCTACTCGTCGTTGCGTTTCCGTCACGTCGGCTTGAATCTTTACCTCAAGAGAGTCGACTTTCTTTGAAACTTCTTGCGTTTGTTTTTCGCAGCGGCTAATATGCTCCTTGAACCGGCCCTCCATACGTGTTACTTGTTCAATAAACGATTTTTGCATAGTGGTCTCAAAAACCTTAAACCGTTCATTTATTTTGTATCGACCGTATGTACTTTTTCAGCGATTTCAGCTACTTTAGCCGTTAACTCGTTTACTCTTTCATCTCTTTTCGCGGTCAATTCTTTACTACTTTCTTTATTACTTTGCTTAATCTCGGCGTTTATGTCGGCGTTACTTTGGTCTAATTTCTCGGTTAGACTATCTCTCTGCGCCTCGATGTTATATTTAATATTTATTTGACTTTAATATTTATTTGCAATATTTATCTCAGCATTGGTTGTTATTTGTTCAAATTTCGCGTTCATATTAGCGGTCAAATCCGCGCTCATTTTCTCGTTAGCTTGTTTCATTTCCGCGTTCGCTTGTTCCGCTTTAGCCGCGTTTTGTTTAATTTCTTGTAATAACTGTTTAAGCATTTTATCAGTTTCCATTTTAAATACACAACATTTTCAAATATAAACAGTTTCAAATACACAGAATAGTTTCAAATACACAGAATAATTTCACTGCTGTACGAGCACCACTCACAAAACTCTTTGTAGGGATTGTTCAGTTGGACGCCAGCTGTTTTATGAGTTAAAACAGCAAAGTTAGTTTTAACGTGAAAATTAAAATTAAATTGAATTTAATTTCTGGCCCCACGTTGGCCGACATATGTAACTCTACTTATATGCGTTGTTGTTGTGTCGTGTTGTGTATGAGTACCTACATGCTGTCCGATCTTGCGGATTCTTCCGACTAGGGCGTGTGGATTTTGGATTTGAAGTTCGCAAGCTAGTAATCTCAAATTTATTGCAACAACACACAAAATAAGTTACTTTAAAGGGGGAGAGTTTTGTGAGACTGGTAGGCTTTATCGTACAACAATAAAACACTGTAATATGTGGTAATAAAACGTTGTTTATTACTCCAATAACACACAAGAATAAAATGATTATTATATTATCAATTTCTTACAGTCTAAACAACGAATCAATGTTGACCAATGTTTTTCGATTGGTTAATAATTGAAAAGAAAACTAAACTCGTTATTTGGCGAGTTAATTGCAATTGAAAATTTAATTAATTAATTGATTTGATTTAATTAAATTGCTTCAACTAAATTGAATTTAACGTTAATACAACAAAATATAAAAACTCTGAAGTTAATTAGAATAATTATTCAAAAATCAATTAGACGTGACAGTCTAGTTCACGTTATTTCATTTCTAGTGATTTGAATTCTGTTATACTGCAGTATGAACTAATAATTAGATTGTTAGTTAAGATTTGTATAGCGCTTTTATACTACTTCTATTTTCTTAACTACAGCTTACTAATGTCTTAGACAGCTATACAGATTATCACAATGAATTTATTCTTAATTACTAGAGTCTTTGCTTTTTGTATGGCACCTGAATTGTTTGAATTACAATGTTTTTAAATGAAAAGATAGAAAATTTGATGTAAAAAAATAAATAAGTGGATTTTGCTTTCCTGTTATTGAAGAGGATGTTGTTCCGATTGTCCCTCGTTGATCCCGGTCCGGTCGCTAGAGAAAGTAATCTGCTTAGAGCTGCTGGATTCGGTCGTTGAGTTCAAAATTCGGCAACACTCTGCTTCCTTGCTGTTCGTGAATTTTTTAACGTCTGCGGCTCTCTGCTGGAACTGGTTTCTGTCCCTCGTCGATTCGCACGTCGCACGTCAGCGTGTGTGTGTGTGTGTGTGTGTGTGCTTCGTTCGAGTGGTAGCTCTGCTCGTCAGCTGTTCACCAATGATTTAGACGGCCTCTCTGCTGTATTCTTGAAGTCTGGTCCTGAAGTCTGGTGGATCTCTTGCGTGCTTATGACTAGCTGGTAGTACACAATAAGCTTGGTTGATGTAATGAAGAGTATCTCGCCTTTACGCAACAATTACGAGCTATACAGTTGATCTGTATTTACTGTGTTCGTAATTGCGTGTGTGTTGACCACGTAGAGTCTTCTGATGGATCTTCACCCCTAAGGTTACGAGACGATCGAAGAATTACGTCTTTACTTCGTGAGTACTGGCAGAAGAGTGATGCTTCAGCCTGAAAACACCGCGCTGGTCGGGGTTTGGTCAAATGATTTGATTGGCTGACACACTCTCCCTACTACATAAAATTTGAATTCCCTTGGTCCGCGAGAATGAAGTTAGATTCCCACAGACGGAGAATTAATATTATTTTTAATATTATTACAGGCGGAACTAATTTGTCAGTCCGGATTTCCTGTGCTTCTTTAATTTTGCAATATCTTGGTTGCGAACTAAGTTGTGCGAAATCTAAATCATACAATCTGTCAGAAATTATTATAACTATGACATATTCAAAGCTCATTAATGTAGCTCTATTTTTACAGAAGTTATTCAATTAAATTTAATTAACTCTTTTACTTGTTAATTATATTGCGTAAAATTTGCACACGTCATTATTAATATTTCGGCAAACATTTGGCTATCTTGGATTTCGCCTTAATTTATTAGTTTCCGAGATATTAATAATTAACAGTGTGGGTGTGGCCCTTCCTTGTACAGCGAGCTGATTACATAACGGCCACGTGAGCGTCGCTTTACAAAGCATTATTTTCAACGCTCTACATACAAATGGAGTTTTGACTGTTATAATTTATTTAAACTAGATTTTATTATGCAGGCGACATATAACCCCAAATATTTATTATTTGGTGCTGTTATATACGCCCACACCCATTTAAAAAAAAAAGAATGTAATAATTACAGTTATTTTTTTTTTTTAATCATTACACACGTATTTTGTAATCACTATACTTATTACCTATACATTGGATTACTTATTCTAAAGACACATACATAAGTGTTAATGTTATTGCATTATATACAATTTAACTCTAAATACATGTATTAATAATATTATATTTGCGAATTATTGTTTATCAATGTTTTTACAACGCGTTTAAAAGATTTGTTTGTAAACAGTGGCACACGCACGAAAGAATTTGCTGACTCTGTCTTGTTTACATTCGTTATCGCCTGCCGCGCGGCTAATTGCTCGACCTACTTTCAAAGTGTCAGTCGGCAGTTACCACGTGACCTAACTATTTCCTGCCGTGCGTTTGTTTTGTTGTACACGCCCGTTATTTACAGCGTTATAAATGCGTTATTATTTATACACAAGCTATCTACAATTATTATTAATAATATAAAACACACGTAATTTATTTTAATTTTAATTATTATAATACAATTACATTATCTTTTAACTGTAATATTTCGTAACCATTTTTACGAATGGTTCTACAGTATTTCGTTAACCATCGGTCATTTTCGTCACCGGATTCGTCGTCTACGTCTTCCCACGCTGACTGTGTGAGAACGTCGTCGTCACTTTCCTGTTCCACCGGACGTACAATTGTCGGAGCCCATTGTTGTATTGTGCTAACGGCCAACCACGGTTCCGTACCTTCCGGTTGAAATACTTTGTCAACTGGCGTACAAATTTCAGTAGAAAAATCACGTTTCTTAAATCTAGCATTTTTCTTATTTTTACCTACTTTATTTCGATACATTTTAGCATGATTTATGGCGCTTCCACCCTGGAGGCGCCCGTTTCCTAGTTTTTTGGAAACTTACGATTCTTTTTCTTGTCACTATGGTCTTTATTGCTTGGAGTATCGCTGTCTTGCTCTATTGTATCAGTTCTAGCTATCTCAACCGTTTGCATAGCTCTAATCGGGGCCCCATCGTTACCCTTATATTGCCCTTTCGGTCTACCAATATTTTGTTTGCCTTTGTACTCAAAGGTTTTATCTGGAGGTTTTGACGATGTCTGGGGTGGAGTAGAACTAGTACTCGGTCTTTGATCAGGTTGCTGGTGATATTGTTCCCGTGTATTCTGCCCTTCGTTATTTCGGCGAAAATCAGGATTATAACGCCACCCACCAAAATCAAAAACTGTCTCGCTTTGGGACACTAGAATGAGGAGTTCATCGACCGTGCGTATACCCTGCGTAAACACAGCTACTCTTATGTTGTGATTAAAGTGATAGGCAAGTTTCGTGACTATGTCAATCTCCGAAAATGCTGGGGTTAAATGCTTCGCGCGTTCGACGTGCTGGATTATATAATTTTCCGCGGTAATACCCAATTTCCTATCAAATCGACCATACTCCAGTTCATTGCGTAGAAGTCTTTGAGTATGCGAATTCCAGTACCGGCTTTCAAATTTTTGTTTGAACTCCGCGTATGTGGACACTCTATCGCGTACAATGTTATACCACTTACGCGCCGAATCACGCATCGCATTAACTACCCACTGTATTTTGTCTTGATCTTCTAGTCGGGAACCTACTCTAGCCATTTCACTCTCACACGCTAACAAAAATTCAATAGGGTTTTCGTTATTTTCCCCCGTAAAATACACGCGATTTTTCTCGTCAACAGGACTTTGTACCAAAATATTAGGAACGGACCTCCTCCGTACCTCCTGTCGTACTTTCAAAATCTCGTCGTTTAACGCTTGTAAGACACTCTCTTTATTAGTCAATGTTAGATCGCGTCTCTACAATTGAAGCGTCCAATCTATCTACTCGTCGTTGCGTTTCCGTCACGTCGGCTTGAATCTTTACCTCAAGAGAGTCGACTTTCTTTGAAACTTCTTGCGTTTGTTTTTCGCAGCGGCTAATATGCTCCTTGAACCGGCCCTCCATACGTGTTACTTGTTCAATAAACGATTTTTGCATAGTGGTCTCAAAAACCTTAAACCGTTCATTTATTTTGTATCGACCGTATGTACTTTTTCAGCGATTTCAGCTACTTTAGCCGTTAACTCGTTTACTCTTTCATCTCTTTTCGCGGTCAATTCTTTACTACTTTCTTTATTACTTTGCTTAATCTCGGCGTTTATGTCGGCGTTACTTTGGTCTAATTTCTCGGTTAGACTATCTCTCTGCGCCTCGATGTTATATTTAATATTTATTTGACTTTAATATTTATTTGCAATATTTATCTCAGCATTGGTTGTTATTTGTTCAAATTTCGCGTTCATATTAGCGGTCAAATCCGCGCTCATTTTCTCGTTAGCTTGTTTCATTTCCGCGTTCGCTTGTTCCGCTTTAGCCGCGTTTTGTTTAATTTCTTGTAATAACTGTTTAAGCATTTTATCAGTTTCCATTTTAAATACACAACATTTTCAAATATAAACAGTTTCAAATACACAGAATAGTTTCAAATACACAGAATAATTTCACTGCTGTACGAGCACCACTCACAAAACTCTTTGTAGGGATTGTTCAGTTGGACGCCAGCTGTTTTATGAGTTAAAACAGCAAAGTTAGTTTTAACGTGAAAATTAAAATTAAATTGAATTTAATTTCTGGCCCCACGTTGGCCGACATATGTAACTCTACTTATATGCGTTGTTGTTGTGTCGTGTTGTGTATGAGTACCTACATGCTGTCCGATCTTGCGGATTCTTCCGACTAGGGCGTGTGGATTTTGGATTTGAAGTTCGCAAGCTAGTAATCTCAAATTTATTGCAACAACACACAAAATAAGTTACTTTAAAGGGGGAGAGTTTTGTGAGACTGGTAGGCTTTATCGTACAACAATAAAACACTGTAATATGTGGTAATAAAACGTTGTTTATTACTCCAATAACACACAAGAATAAAATGATTATTATATTATCAATTTCTTACAGTCTAAACAACGAATCAATGTTGACCAATGTTTTTCGATTGGTTAATAATTGAAAAGAAAACTAAACTCGTTATTTGGCGAGTTAATTGCAATTGAAAATTTAATTAATTAATTGATTTGATTTAATTAAATTGCTTCAACTAAATTGAATTTAACGTTAATACAACAAAATATAAAAACTCTGAAGTTAATTAGAATAATTATTCAAAAATCAATTAGACGTGACAGTCTAGTTCACGTTATTTCATTTCTAGTGATTTGAATTCTGTTATACTGCAGTATGAACTAATAATTAGATTGTTAGTTAAGATTTGTATAGCGCTTTTATACTACTTCTATTTTCTTAACTACAGCTTACTAATGTCTTAGACAGCTATACAGATTATCACAATGAATTTATTCTTAATTACTAGAGTCTTTGCTTTTTGTATGGCACCTGAATTGTTTGAATTACAATGTTTTTAAATGAAAAGATAGAAAATTTGATGTAAAAAAATAAATAAGTGGATTTTGCTTTCCTGTTATTGAAGAGGATGTTGTTCCGATTGTCCCTCGTTGATCCCGGTCCGGTCGCTAGAGAAAGTAATCTGCTTAGAGCTGCTGGATTCGGTCGTTGAGTTCAAAATTCGGCAACACTCTGCTTCCTTGCTGTTCGTGAATTTTTTAACGTCTGCGGCTCTCTGCTGGAACTGGTTTCTGTCCCTCGTCGATTCGCACGTCGCACGTCAGCGTGTGTGTGTGTGTGTGTGTGTGTGTGCTTCGTTCGAGTGGTAGCTCTGCTCGTCAGCTGTTCACCAATGATTTAGACGGCCTCTCTGCTGTATTCTTGAAGTCTGGTCCTGAAGTCTGGTGGATCTCTTGCGTGCTTATGACTAGCTGGTAGTACACAATAAGCTTGGTTGATGTAATGAAGAGTATCTCGCCTTTACGCAACAATTACGAGCTATACAGTTGATCTGTATTTACTGTGTTCGTAATTGCGTGTGTGTTGACCACGTAGAGTCTTCTGATGGATCTTCACCCCTAAGGTTACGAGACGATCGAAGAATTACGTCTTTACTTCGTGAGTACTGGCAGAAGAGTGATGCTTCAGCCTGAAAACACCGCGCTGGTCGGGGTTTGGTCAAATGATTTGATTGGCTGACACACTCTCCCTACTACATAAAATTTGAATTCCCTTGGTCCGCGAGAATGAAGTTAGATTCCCACAGACGGAGAATTAATATTATTTTTAATATTATTACAGGCGGAACTAATTTGTCAGTCCGGATTTCCTGTGCTTCTTTAATTTTGCAATATCTTGGTTGCGAACTAAGTTGTGCGAAATCTAAATCATACAATCTGTCAGAAATTATTATATCTATGACATATTCAAAGCTCATTAATGTAGCTCTATTTTTACAGAAGTTATTCAATTAAATTTAATTAACTCTTTTACTTGTTAATTATATTGCGTAAAATTTGCACACGTCATTATTAATATTTCGGCAAACATTTTGGCTATCTTGGATTTCGCCTTAATTTATTAGTTTCCGAGATATTAATAATTAACAGTGTGGGTGTGGCCCTTCCTTGTACAGCGAGCTGATTACATAACGGCCACGTGAGCGTCGCTTTACAAAGCATTATTTTCAACGCTCTACATACAAATGGAGTTTTGACTGTTATAATTTATTTAAACTAGATTTTATTATGCAGGCGACATATAACCCCAAATATTTATTATTTGGTGCTGTTATATACGCCCACACCCATTTAAAAAAAAAAGAATGTAATAATTACAGTTATTTTTTTTTTTTAATCATTACACACGTATTTTGTAATCACTATACTTATTACCTATACATTGGATTACTTATTCTAAAGACACATACATAAGTGTTAATGTTATTGCATTATATACAATTTAACTCTAAATACATGTATTAATAATATTATATTTGCGAATTATTGTTTATCAATGTTTTTACAACGCGTTTAAAAGATTTGTTTGTAAACAGTGGCACACGCACGAAAGAATTTGCTGACTCTGTCTTGTTTACATTCGTTATCGCCTGCCGCGCGGCTAATTGCTCGACCTACTTTCAAAGTGTCAGTCGGCAGTTACCACGTGACCTAACTATTTCCTGCCGTGCGTTTGTTTTGTTGTACACGCCCGTTATTTACCGCGTTATAAATGCGTTATTATTAATACACAAGCTATCTACAATTATTATTAATAATATAAAACACACGTAATTTATTTTTATTTTAATTATTATAATACAATTACATTATCTTTTAACTGTAATATTTCGTAACCATTTTTACGAATGGTTCTACAGTATTTCGTTAACCATCGGTCATTTTCGTCACCGGATTCGTCGTCTACGTCTTCCCACGCTGACTGTGTGAGAACGTCGTCGTCACTTTCCTGTTCCACCGGACGTACAATTGTCGGAGCCCATTGTTGTATTGTGCTAACGGCCAACCACGGTTCCGTACCTTCCGGTTGAAATACTTTGTCAACTGGCGTACAAATTTCAGTAGAAAAATCACGTTTCTTAAATCTAGCATTTTTCTTATTTTTACCTACTTTATTTCGATACATTTTAGCATGATTTATGGCGCTTCCACCCTGGAGGCGCCCGTTTCCTAGTTTTTTGGAAACTTACGATTCTTTTTCTTGTCACTATGGTCTTTATTGCTTGGAGTATCGCTGTCTTGCTCTATTGTATCAGTTCTAGCTATCTCAACCGTTTGCATAGCTCTAATCGGGGCCCCATCGTTACCCTTATATTGCCCTTTCGGTCTACCAATATTTTGTTTGCCTTTGTACTCAAAGGTTTTATCTGGAGGTTTTGACGATGTCTGGGGTGGAGTAGAACTAGTACTCGGTCTTTGATCAGGTTGCTGGTGATATTGTTCCCGTGTATTCTGCCCTTCGTTATTTCGGCGAAAATCAGGATTATAACGCCACCCACCAAAATCAAAAACTGTCTCGCTTTGGGACACTAGAATGAGGAGTTCATCGACCGTGCGTATACCCTGCGTAAACACAGCTACTCTTATGTTGTGATTAAAGTGATAGGCAAGTTTCGTGACTATGTCAATCTCCGAAAATGCTGGGGTTAAATGCTTCGCGCGTTCGACGTGCTGGATTATATAATTTTCCGCGGTAATACCCAATTTCCTATCAAATCGACCATACTCCAGTTCATTGCGTAGAAGTCTTTGAGTATGCGAATTCCAGTACCGGCTTTCAAATTTTTGTTTGAACTCCGCGTATGTGGACACTCTATCGCGTACAATGTTATACCACTTACGCGCCGAATCACGCATCGCATTAACTACCCACTGTATTTTGTCTTGATCTTCTAGTCGGGAACCTACTCTAGCCATTTCACTCTCACACGCTAACAAAAATTCAATAGGGTTTTCGTTATTTTCCCCCGTAAAATACACGCGATTTTTCTCGTCAACAGGACTTTGTACCAAAATATTAGGAACGGACCTCCTCCGTACCTCCTGTCGTACTTTCAAAATCTCGTCGTTTAACGCTTGTAAGACACTCTCTTTATTAGAGTCAATGTTAGATCGCGTCTCTACAATTGAAGCGTCTAATCTATCTACTCGTCGTTGCGTTTCCGTCACGTCGGCTTGAATCTTTACCTCAAGAGAGTCGACTTTCTTTGAAACTTCTTGCGTTTGTTTTTCGCAGCGGCTAATATGCTCCTTGAACCGGCCCTCCATACGTGTTACTTGTTCAATAAACGATTTTTGCATAGTGGTCTCAAAAACCTTAAACCGTTCATTTATTTTTGTATCGACCGTATGTACTTTTTCAGCGATTTCAGCTACTTTAGCGGTTAACTCGTTTACGCTTTCATCTCTTTTCGCGGTCAATTCTTTACTACTTTCTTTATTACTTTGCTTAATCTCGGCGTTTATGTCGGCGTTACTTTGGTCTAATTTCTCGGTTAGACTATCTCTCTGCGCCTCGATGTTATATTTAATATTTATTTGACTTTAATATTTATTTGCAATATTTATCTCAGCATTGGTTGTTATTTGTTCAAATTTCGCGTTCATATTAGCGGTCAAATCCGCGCTCATTTTCTCGTTAGCTTGTTTCATTTCCGCGTTCGCTTGTTCCGCTTTAGCCGCGTTTTGTTTAATTTCTTGTAATAACTGTTTAAGCATTTTATCAGTTTCCATTTTAAATACACAACATTTTCAAATATAAACAGTTTCAAATACACAGAATAGTTTCAAATACACAGAATAATTTCACTGCTGTACGAGCACCAGTCACAAAACTCTTTGTAGGGATTGTTCAGTTGGACGCCAGCTGTTTTATGAGTTAAAACAGCAAAGTTAGTTTTAACGTGAAAATTAAAATTAAATTGAATTTAATTTCTGGCCCCACGTTGGCCGACATATGTAACTCTACTTATATGCGTTGTTGTTGTGTCGTGTTGTGTATGAGTACCTACATGCTGTCCGATCTTGCGGATTCTTCCGACTAGGGCGTGTGGATTTTGGATTTGAAGTTCGCAAGCTAGTAATCTCAAATTTATTGCAACAACACACAAAATAAGTTACTTTAAAGGGGGAGAGTTTTGTGAGACTGGTAGGCTTTATCGTACAACAATAAAACACTGTAATATGTGGTAATAAAACGTTGTTTATTACTCCAATAACACACAAGAATAAAATGATTATTATATTATCAATTTCTTACAGTCTAAACAACGAATCAATGTTGACCAATGTTTTTCGATTGGTTAATAATTGAAAAGAAAACTAAACTCGTTATTTGGCGAGTTAATTGCAATTGAAAATTTAATTAATTAATTGATTTGATTTAATTAAATTGCTTCAACTAAATTGAATTTAACGTTAATACAACAAAATATAAAAACTCTGAAGTTAATTAGAATAATTATTCAAAAATCAATTAGACGTGACAGTCTAGTTCACGTTATTTCATTTCTAGTGATTTGAATTCTGTTATACTGCAGTATGAACTAATAATTAGATTGTTAGTTAAGATTTGTATAGCGCTTTTATACTACTTCTATTTTCTTAACTACAGCTTACTAATGACTTAGACTGCTATACAGATTATCACAATGAATTTATTCTTAATTACTAGAGTCTTTGCTTTTTGTATGGCACCTGAATTGTTTGAATTACAATGTTTTTAAATGAAAAGATAGAAAATTTGATGTAAAAAAATAAATAAGTGGATTTTGCTTTCCTGTTATTGAAGAGGATGTTGTTCCGATTGTCCCTCGTTGATCCCGGTCCGGTCGCTAGAGAAAGTAATCTGCTTAGAGCTGCTGGATTCGGTCGTTGAGTTCAAAATTCGGCAACACTCTGCTTCCTTGCTGTTCGTGAATTTTTTAACGTCTGCGGCTCTCTGCTGGAACTGGTTTCTGTCCCTCGTCGATTCGCACGTCGCACGTCAGCGTGTGTGTGTGTGTGTGTGTGTGCTTCGTTCGAGTGGTAGCTCTGCTCGTCAGCTGTTCACCAATGATTTAGACGGCCTCTCTGCTGTATTCTTGAAGTCTGGTCCTGAAGTCTGGTGGATCTCTTGCGTGCTTATGACTAGCTGGTAGTACACAATAAGCTTGGTTGATGTAATGAAGAGTATCTCGCCTTTACGCAACAATTACGAGCTATACAGTTGATCTGTATTTACTGTGTTCGTAATTGCGTGTGTGTTGACCACGTAGAGTCTTCTGATGGATCTTCACCCCTAAGGTTACGAGACGATCGAAGAATTAAGTCTTTACTTCGTGAGTACTGGCAGAAGAGTGATGCTTCAGCCTGAAAACACCGCGCTGGTCGGGGTTTGGTCAAATGATTTGATTGGCTGACACACTCTCCCTACTACATAAAATTTGAATTCCCTTGGTCCGCGAGAATGAAGTTAGATTCCCACAGACGGAGAATTAATATTATTTTTAATATTATTACAGGCGGAACTAATTTGTCGGTCCGGATTTCCTGTGCTTCTTTAATTTTGCAATATCTTGGTTGCGAACTAAGTTGTGCGAAATCTAAATCATACAATCTGTCAGAAATTATTATATCTATGACATATTCAAAGCTCATTAATGTAGCTCTATTTTTACAGAAGTTATTCAATTAAATTTAATTAACTCTTTTACTTGTTAATTATATTGCGTAAAATTTGCACACGTCATTATTAATATTTCGGCAAACATTTTGGCTATCTTGGATTTCGCCTTAATTTATTAGTTTCCGAGATATTAATAATTAACAGTGTGGGTGTGGCCCTTCCTTGTACAGCGAGCTGATTACATAACGGCCACGTGAGCGTCGCTTTACAAAGCATTATTTTCAACGCTCTACATACAAATGGAGTTTTGACTGTTATAATTTATTTAAACTTGATTTTATTATGCAGGCGACATATAACCCCAAATAATTAATATTTGGTGCTGTTATATACGCCCACACCCATTTTAAAAAAAAATGAATGTAATAATTACAGTTATTTTTTTTTTTTAATCATTACACACGTATTTTGTAATCACTATACTTATTACCTATACATTGGATTACTTATTCTAAAGACACATACATAAGTGTTAATGTTATTGCATTATATACAATTTAACTCTAAATACATGTATTAATTATATTATATTTGCGAATTATTGTTTATCAATGTTTTTACAACGCGTTTAAAAGATTTGTTTGTAAACAGTGGCACACGCACGAAAGAATTTGCTGACTCTGTCTTGTTTACATTCGTTATCGCGTGCCGCGCGGTTAATTGCTCGACCTACTTTCAAAGTGTCAGTCGGCAGTAACCACGTGACCTAACTATTTCCTGCCGTGCGTTTGTTTTGTTGTACACGCCCGTTATTTACCGCGTTATAAATGCGTTATTATTAATACACAAGCTATCTACAATTATTATTAATAATATAAAACACACGTAATTTATTTTAATTTTAATTATTATAATACAATTACATTATCTTTTAACTGTAATATTTCGTAACCATTTTTACGAATGGTTCTACAGTATTTCGTTAACCATCGGTCATTTTCGTCACCGGATTCGTCGTCTACGTCTTCCCACGCTGACTGTGTGAGAACGTCGTCGTCACTTTCCTGTTCCACCGGACGTACAATTGTCGGAGCCCATTGTTGTATTGTGCTAACGGCCAACCACGGTTCCGTACCTTCCGGTTGAAATACTTTGTCAACTGGCGTACAAATTTCAGTAGAAAAATCACGTTTCTTAAATCTAGCATTTTTCTTATTTTTACCTACTTTATTTCGATACATTTTAGCATGATTTATGGCGCTTCCACCCTGGAGGCGCCCGTTTCCTAGTTTTTTGGAAACTTACGATTCTTTTTCTTGTCACTATGGTCTTTATTGCTTGGAGTATCGCTGTCTTGCTCTATTGTATCAGTTCTAGCTATCTCAACCGTTTGCATAGCTCTAATCGGGGCCCCATCGTTACCCTTATATTGCCCTTTCGGTCTACCAATATTTTGTTTGCCTTTGTACTCAAAGGTTTTATCTGGAGGTTTTGACGATGTCTGGGGTGGAGTAGAACTAGTACTCGGTCTTTGATCAGGTTGCTGGTGATATTGTTCCCGTGTATTCTGCCCTTCGTTATTTTGGCGAAAATCAGGATTATAACGCCACCCACCAAAATCAAAAACTGTCTCGCTTTGGGACACTAGAATGAGGAGTTCATCGACCGTGCGTATACCCTGCGTAAACACAGCTACTCTTATGTTGTGATTAAAGTGATAGGCAAGTTTCGTGACTATGTCAATCTCCGAAAATGCTGGGGTTAAATGCTTCGCGCGTTCGACGTGCTGGATTATATAATTTTCCGCGGTAATACCCAATTTCCTATCAAATCGACCATACTCCAGTTCATTGCGTAGAAGTCTTTGAGTATGCGAATTCCAGTACCGGCTTTCAAATTTTTGTTTGAACTCCGCGTATGTGGACACTCTATCGCGTACAATGTTATACCACTTACGCGCCGAATCACGCATCGCATTAACTACCCACTGTATTTTGTCTTGATCTTCTAGTCGGGAACCTACTCTAGCCATTTCACTCTCACACGCTAACAAAAATTCAATAGGGTTTTCGTTATTTTCCCCCGTAAAATACACGCGATTTTTCTCGTCAACAGGACCTTGTACCAAAATATTAGGAACGGACCTCCTCCGTACCTCCTGTCGTACTTTCAAAATCTCGTCGTTTAACGCTTGTAAGACACTCTCTTTATTAGAGTCAATGTTAGATCGCGTCTCTACAATTGAAGCGTCTAATCTATCTACTCGTCGTTGCGTTTCCGTCACGTCGGCTTGAATCTTTACCTCAAGAGAGTCGACTTTCTTTGAAACTTCTTGCGTTTGTTTTTCGCAGCGGCTAATATGCTCCTTGAACCGGCCCTCCATACGTGTTACTTGTTCAATAAACGATTTTTGCATAGTGGTCTCAAAAACCTTAAACCGTTCATTTATTTTTGTATCGACCGTATGTACTTTTTCAGCGATTTCAGCTACTTTAGCGGTTAACTCGTTTACGCTTTCGTCTCTTTTCGCGGTCAATTCTTTACTACTTTCTTTATTACTTTGCTTAATCTCGGCGTTTATGTCGGCGTTACTTTGGTCTAATTTCTCGGTTAGACTATCTCTCTGCGCCTCGATGTTATATTTAATATTTATTTGCAATATTTATCTCCGCATTGGTTGTTATTTGTTCAAATTTCGCGTTCATATTAGCGGTCAAATCCGCGCTCATTTTCTCGTTAGCTTGTTTCATTTCCGCGTTCGCTTGTTCCGCTTTAGGCGCGTTTTGTTTAATTTCTTGTAATAACTGTTTAAGCATTTTATCAGTTTCCATTTTAAATACACAACAATTTCAAATATAAACAGTTTCAAATACACAGAATAATTTCACTGCTGTACGAGCACCAGTCACAAAACTCTTTGTAGGGATTGTTCAGTTGGACGCCAGCTGTTTTATGAGTTAAAACAGCAAAGTTAGTTTTAACGTGAAAATTAAAATTAAATTGTATTTAAGTTCTGGCCCCACGTTGGCCGACATGTGTAACTCTACTTATATGCGTTGTTGTTGTGTCGTGTTGTGTATGAGTACCTACCTGCTGTCCGATCTTGCGGATTCTTCCGACTAGGGCGTGTGGATTTTGGATTTGAAGTTCGCAAGCTAGTAATCTCAAATTTATTGCAACAACACACAAAATAAGTTACTTTGAAGGGGGAGAGTTTTGTGAGACTGGTAGGCTTTATCGTACAACAATAAAACACTGTAATATGGGGTAATAAAACGTTGTTTATTACTCCAATAACACACAAGAATAAAATGATTATTATATTATCAATTTCTTACAGTCTAAACAACGAATCAATGTTGACCAATGTTTTTCGATTGGTTAATAATTGAAAAGAAAACTAAACTCGTTATTTGGCGAGTTAATTGCAATTGAAAATGTAATTAATTAATTGATTTGATTTAATTAAATTGCTTTAACTAAATTGAATTTAACGTTAATACAACAAAATATAAAAACTCTGAAGTTAATTAGAATAATTATTCAAAAATCAATTAGACGTGACAGTCTAGTTCACGTTATTTCATTTCTAGTGATTTGAATTCTGTTATACTGCAGTATGAACTAATAATTAGATTGTTAGTTAAGATTTGTATAGCGCTTTTATACTACTTCTATTTTCTTAACTACAGCTTACTAATGACTTAGACTGCTATACAGATAATCACAATGAATTTATTCTTAATTACTAGAGTTTTTGCTTTTTGTGTGGCACCTGAATTGTTTGAATTACAATGTTTTTAAATGAAAAGATAGAAAATTTGATGTAAAAAAATAAATAAATGGATTTTGCTTTCCTGTTATTGAAGAGGATGTTGTTCCGATTGTCCCTCGTTGATCCCGGTCCGGTCGCTAGAGAAAGTAATCTGCTTAGAGCTGCTGGATTCGGTCGTTGAGTTCAAAATTCGGCAACACTCTGCTTCCTTGCTGTTCGTGAATATTTTAACGTCTGCGGCTCTCTGCTGGAACTGGTTTCTGTCCCTCGTCGATTCGCACGTCGCACGTCAGCGTGTGTGTGTGTGTGTGTGTGTGTTGCTTCGTTCGAGTGGTAGCTCTGCTCGTCAGCTGTTCACCAATGATTTAGACGGCCTCTCTGCTGTATTCTTGAAGTCTGGTCCTGAAGTCTGGTGGATCTCTTGCGTGCTTATGACTAGCTGGTAGTACACAATAAGCTTGGTTGATGTAATGAAGAGTATCTCGCCTTTACGCAACAATTACGAGCTATACAGTTGATCTGTATTTACTGTGTTCGTAATTGCGTGTGTGTTGACCACGTAGAGTCTTCTGATGGATCTTCACCCCTAAGGTTACGAGACGATCGAAGAATTACGTCTTTACTTCGTGAGTACTGGCAGAAGAGTGATGCTTCAGCCTGAAAACACCGCGCTGGTCGGGGTTTGGTCAAATGATTTGATTGGCTGACACACTCTCCCTACTACATAAAATTTGAATTCCCTTGGTCCGCGAGAATGAAGTTAGATTCCCACAGACGGAGAATTAATATTATTTTTAATATTATTACAGGCGGAACTAATTTGTCGGTCCGGATTTCCTGTGCTTCTTTAATTTTGCAATATCTTGGTTGCGAACTAAGTTGTGCGAAATCTAAATCACACAATCTGTCAGAAATTATTATATCTATGACATATTCAAAGCTCATTAATGTAGCTCTATTTTTACAGAAGTTATTCAATTAAATTTAATTAACTCTTTTACTTGTTAATTATATTGCGTAAAATTTGCACACGTCATTATTAATATTTCGGCAAACATTTTGGCTATCTTGGATTTCGCCTTAATTTATTAGTTTCCGAGATATTAATAATTAACAGTGTGGGTGTGGCCCTTCCTTGTACAGCGAGCTGATTACATAACGGCCACGTGAGCGTCGCTTTACAAAGCATTATTTTCAACGCTCTACATACAAATGGAGTTTTGACTGTTATAATTTATTTAAACTTGATTTTATTATGCAGGCGACATATAACCCCAAATAATTAATATTTGGTGCTGTTATATACGCCCACACCCATTTAAAAAAAAATGAATGTAATAATTACAGTTATTTTTTTTTTTAATCATTACACACGTATTTTGTAATCACTATACTTATTACCTATACATTGGATTACTTATTCTAAAGACACATACATAAGTTTTAATGTTATTGCATTATATACAATTTAACTCTAAATACATGTATTAATAATATTATATTTGCGAATTATTGTTTATCAATGTTTTTACAACGGGGAATAGCTAACTGTAGCGTTTAAAAGATTTGTTTGTAAACAGTGGCACACGCACGAAAGAATTTGCTGACTGTCTTGTTTACATTCGTTATCGCCTGCCGCGCGGCTAATTGCTCGACCTACTTTCAAAGTGTCAGTCGGCAGTTACCACGTGACCTAACTATTTCCTGCCGTGCGTTTGTTTTGTTGTACACGCCCGTTATTTACCGCGTTATAAATGCGTTATTATTAATACACAAGCTATCTACAATTATTATTAATAATATAAAACACACGTAATTTATTTTTATTTTAATTATTATAATACAATTACATTATCTTTTAACTGTAATATTTCGTAACCATTTTTACGAATGGTTCTACAGTATTTCGTTAACCATCGGTCATTTTCGTCACCGGATTCGTCGTCTACGTCTTCCCACGCTGACTGTGTGAGAACGTCGTCGTCACTTTCCTGTTCCACCGGACGTACAATTGTCGGAGCCCATTGTTGTATTGTGCTAACGGCCAACCACGGTTCCGTACCTTCCGGTTGAAATACTTTGTCAACTGGCGTACAAATTTCAGTAGAAAAATCACGTTTCTTAAATCTAGCATTTTTCTTATTTTTACCTACTTTATTTCGATACATTTTAGCATGATTTATGGCGCTTCCACCCTGGAGGCGCCCGTTTCCTAGTTTTTTGGAAACTTACGATTCTTTTTCTTGTCACTATGGTCTTTATTGCTTGGAGTATCGCTGTCTTGCTCTATTGTATCAGTTCTAGCTATCTCAACCGTTTGCATAGCTCTAATCGGGGCCCCATCGTTACCCTTATATTGCCCTTTCGGTCTACCAATATTTTGTTTGCCTTTGTACTCAAAGGTTTTATCTGGAGGTTTTGACGATGTCTGGGGTGGAGTAGAACTAGTACTCGGTCTTTGATCAGGTTGCTGGTGATATTGTTCCCGTGTATTCTGCCCTTCGTTATTTCGGCGAAAATCAGGATTATAACGCCACCCACCAAAATCAAAAACTGTCTCGCTTTGGGACACTAGAATGAGGAGTTCATCGACCGTGCGTATACCCTGCGTAAACACAGCTACTCTTATGTTGTGATTAAAGTGATAGGCAAGTTTCGTGACTATGTCAATCTCCGAAAATGCTGGGGTTAAATGCTTCGCGCGTTCGACGTGCTGGATTATATAATTTTCCGCGGTAATACCCAATTTCCTATCAAATCGACCATACTCCAGTTCATTGCGTAGAAGTCTTTGAGTATGCGAATTCCAGTACCGGCTTTCAAATTTTTGTTTGAACTCCGCGTATGTGGACACTCTATCGCGTACAATGTTATACCACTTACGCGCCGAATCACGCATCGCATTAACTACCCACTGTATTTTGTCTTGATCTTCTAGTCGGGAACCTACTCTAGCCATTTCACTCTCACACGCTAACAAAAATTCAATAGGGTTTTCGTTATTTTCCCCCGTAAAATACACGCGATTTTTCTCGTCAACAGGACCTTGTACCAAAATATTAGGAACGGACCTCCTCCGTACCTCCTGTCGTACTTTCAAAATCTCGTCGTTTAACGCTTGTAAGACACTCTCTTTATTAGAGTCAATGTTAGATCGCGTCTCTACAATTGAAGCGTCTAATCTATCTACTCGTCGTTGCGTTTCCGTCACGTCGGCTTGAATCTTTACCTCAAGAGAGTCGACTTTCTTTGAAACTTCTTGCGTTTGTTTTTCGCAGCGGCTAATATGCTCCTTGAACCGGCCCTCCATACGTGTTACTTGTTCAATAAACGATTTTTGCATAGTGGTCTCAAAAACCTTAAACCGTTCATTTATTTTTGTATCGACCGTATGTACTTTTTCAGCGATTTCAGCTACTTTAGCGGTTAACTCGTTTACGCTTTCATCTCTTTTCGCGGTCAATTCTTTACTACTTTCTTTATTACTTTGCTTAATCTCGGCGTTTATGTCGGCGTTACTTTGGTCTAATTTCTCGGTTAGACTATCTCTCTGCGCCTCGATGTTATATTTAATATTTATTTGCAATATTTATCTCCGCATTGGTTGTTATTTGTTCAAATTTCGCGTTCATATTAGCGGTCAAATCCGCGCTCATTTTCTCGTTAGCTTGTTTCATTTCCGCGTTCGCTTGTTCCGCTTTAGCCGCGTTTTGTTTAATTTCTTGTAATAACTGTTTAAGCATTTTATCAGTTTCCATTTTAAATACACAACAATTTCAAATATAAACAGTTTCAAATACACAGAATAGTTTCAAATACACAGAATAATTTCACTGCTGTACGAGCACCAGTCACAAAACTCTTTGTAGGGATTGTTCAGTTGGACGCCAGCTGTTTTATGAGTTAAAACAGCAAAGTTAGTTTTAACGTGAAAATTAAAATTAAATTGTATTTAAGTTCTGGCCCCACGTTGGCCGACATGTGTAACTCTACTTATATGCGTTGTTGTTGTGTCGTGTTGTGTATGAGTACCTACCTGCTGTCCGATCTTGCGGATTCTTCCGACTAGGGCGTGTGGATTTTGGATTTGAAGTTCGCAAGCTAGTAATCTCAAATTTATTGCAACAACACACAAAATAAGTTACTTTGAAGGGGGAGAGTTTTGTGAGACTGGTAGGCTTTATCGTACAACAATAAAACACTGTAATATGGGGTAATAAAACGTTGTTTATTACTCCAATAACACACAAGAATAAAATGATTATTATATTATCAATTTCTTACAGTCTAAACAACGAATCAATGTTGACCAATGTTTTTCGATTGGTTAATAATTGAAAAGAAAACTAAACTCGTTATTTGGCGAGTTAATTGCAATTGAAAATGTAATTAATTAATTGATTTGATTTAATTAAATTGCTTTAACTAAATTGAATTTAACGTTAATACAACAAAATATAAAAACTCTGAAGTTAATTAGAATAATTATTCAAAAATCAATTAGACGTGACAGTCTAGTTCACGTTATTTCATTTCTAGTGATTTGAATTCTGTTATACTGCAGTATGAACTAATAATTAGATTGTTAGTTAAGATTTGTATAGCGCTTTTATACTACTTCTATTTTCTTAACTACAGCTTACTAATGACTTAGACTGCTATACAGATAATCACAATGAATTTATTCTTAATTACTAGAGTTTTTGCTTTTTGTGTGGCACCTGAATTGTTTGAATTACAATGTTTTTAAATGAAAAGATAGAAAATTTGATGTAAAAAAATAAATAAATGGATTTTGCTTTCCTGTTATTGAAGAGGATGTTGTTCCGATTGTCCCTCGTTGATCCCGGTCCGGTCGCTAGAGAAAGTAATCTGCTTAGAGCTGCTGGATTCGGTCGTTGAGTTCAAAATTCGGCAACACTCTGCTTCCTTGCTGTTCGTGAATATTTTAACGTCTGCGGCTCTCTGCTGGAACTGGTTTCTGTCCCTCGTCGATTCGCACGTCGCACGTCAGCGTGTGTGTGTGTGTGTGTGTGTGTTGCTTCGTTCGAGTGGTAGCTCTGCTCGTCAGCTGTTCACCAATGATTTAGACGGCCTCTCTGCTGTATTCTTGAAGTCTGGTCCTGAAGTCTGGTGGATCTCTTGCGTGCTTATGACTAGCTGGTAGTACACAATAAGCTTGGTTGATGTAATGAAGAGTATCTCGCCTTTACGCAACAATTACGAGCTATACAGTTGATCTGTATTTACTGTGTTCGTAATTGCGTGTGTGTTGACCACGTAGAGTCTTCTGATGGATCTTCACCCCTAAGGTTACGAGACGATCGAAGAATTACGTCTTTACTTCGTGAGTACTGGCAGAAGAGTGATGCTTCAGCCTGAAAACACCGCGCTGGTCGGGGTTTGGTCAAATGATTTGATTGGCTGACACACTCTCCCTACTACATAAAATTTGAATTCCCTTGGTCCGCGAGAATGAAGTTAGATTCCCACAGACGGAGAATTAATATTATTTTTAATATTATTACAGGCGGAACTAATTTGTCGGTCCGGATTTCCTGTGCTTCTTTAATTTTGCAATATCTTGGTTGCGAACTAAGTTGTGCGAAATCTAAATCACACAATCTGTCAGAAATTATTATATCTATGACATATTCAAAGCTCATTAATGTAGCTCTATTTTTACAGAAGTTATTCAATTAAATTTAATTAACTCTTTTACTTGTTAATTATATTGCGTAAAATTTGCACACGTCATTATTAATATTTCGGCAAACATTTTGGCTATCTTGGATTTCGCGTTAATTTATTAGTTTCCGAGATATTAATAATTAACAGTGTGGGTGTGGCCCTTCCTTGTACAGCGAGCTGATTACATAACGGCCACGTGAGCGTCGCTTTACAAAGCATTATTTTCAACGCTCTACATACAAATGGAGTTTTGACTGTTATAATTTATTTAAACTTGATTTTATTATGCAGGCGACATATAACCCCAAATAATTAATATTTGGTGCTGTTATATACGCCCACACCCATTTAAAAAAAAATGAATGTAATAATTACAGTTATTTTTTTTTTTAATCATTACACACGTATTTTGTAATCACTATACTTATTACCTATACATTGGATTACTTATTCTAAAGACACATACATAAGTTTTAATGTTATTGCATTATATACAATTTAACTCTAAATACATGTATTAATAATATTATATTTGCGAATTATTGTTTATCAATGTTTTTACAACGGGGAATAGCTAACTGTAGCGTTTAAAAGATTTGTTTGTAAACAGTGGCACACGCACGAAAGAATTTGCTGACTGTCTTGTTTACATTCGTTATCGCCTGCCGCGCGGCTAATTGCTCGACCTACTTTCAAAGTGTCAGTCGGCAGTTACCACGTGACCTAACTATTTCCTGCCGTGCGTTTGTTTTGTTGTACACGCCCGTTATTTACCGCGTTATAAATGCGTTATTATTAATACACAAGCTATCTACAATTATTATTAATAATATAAAACACACGTAATTTATTTTTATTTTAATTATTATAATACAATTACATTATCTTTTAACTGTAATATTTCGTAACCATTTTTACGAATGGTTCTACAGTATTTCGTTAACCATCGGTCATTTTCGTCACCGGATTCGTCGTCTACGTCTTCCCACGCTGACTGTGTGAGAACGTCGTCGTCACTTTCCTGTTCCACCGGACGTACAATTGTCGGAGCCCATTGTTGTATTGTGCTAACGGCCAACCACGGTTCCGTACCTTCCGGTTGAAATACTTTGTCAACTGGCGTACAAATTTCAGTAGAAAAATCACGTTTCTTAAATCTAGCATTTTTCTTATTTTTACCTACTTTATTTCGATACATTTTAGCATGATTTATGGCGCTTCCACCCTGGAGGCGCCCGTTTCCTAGTTTTTTGGAAACTTACGATTCTTTTTCTTGTCACTATGGTCTTTATTGCTTGGAGTATCGCTGTCTTGCTCTATTGTATCAGTTCTAGCTATCTCAACCGTTTGCATAGCTCTAATCGGGGCCCCATCGTTACCCTTATATTGCCCTTTCGGTCTACCAATATTTTGTTTGCCTTTGTACTCAAAGGTTTTATCTGGAGGTTTTGACGATGTCTGGGGTGGAGTAGAACTAGTACTCGGTCTTTGATCAGGTTGCTGGTGATATTGTTCCCGTGTATTCTGCCCTTCGTTATTTCGGCGAAAATCAGGATTATAACGCCACCCACCAAAATCAAAAACTGTCTCGCTTTGGGACACTAGAATGAGGAGTTCATCGACCGTGCGTATACCCTGCGTAAACACAGCTACTCTTATGTTGTGATTAAAGTGATAGGCAAGTTTCGTGACTATGTCAATCTCCGAAAATGCTGGGGTTAAATGCTTCGCGCGTTCGACGTGCTGGATTATATAATTTTCCGCGGTAATACCCAATTTCCTATCAAATCGACCATACTCCAGTTCATTGCGTAGAAGTCTTTGAGTATGCGAATTCCAGTACCGGCTTTCAAATTTTTGTTTGAACTCCGCGTATGTGGACACTCTATCGCGTACAATGTTATACCACTTACGCGCCGAATCACGCATCGCATTAACTACCCACTGTATTTTGTCTTGATCTTCTAGTCGGGAACCTACTCTAGCCATTTCACTCTCACACGCTAACAAAAATTCAATAGGGTTTTCGTTATTTTCCCCCGTAAAATACACGCGATTTTTCTCGTCAACAGGACTTTGTACCAAAATATTAGGAACGGACCTCCTCCGTACCTCCTGTCGTACTTTCAAAATCTCGTCGTTTAACGCTTGTAAGACACTCTCTTTATTAGAGTCAATGTTAGATCGCGTCTCTACAATTGAAGCGTCTAATCTATCTACTCGTCGTTGCGTTTCCGTCACGTCGGCTTGAATCTTTACCTCAAGAGAGTCGACTTTCTTTGAAACTTCTTGCGTTTGTTTTTCGCAGCGGCTAATATGCTCCTTGAACCGGCCCTCCATACGTGTTACTTGTTCAATAAACGATTTTTGCATAGTGGTCTCAAAAACCTTAAACCGTTCATTTATTTTTGTATCGACCGTATGTACTTTTTCAGCGATTTCAGCTACTTTAGCGGTTAACTCGTTTACGCTTTCATCTCTTTTCGCGGTCAATTCTTTACTACTTTCTTTATTACTTTGCTTAATCTCGGCGTTTATGTCGGCGTTACTTTGGTCTAATTTCTCGGTTAGACTATCTCTCTGCGCCTCGATGTTATATTTAATATTTATTTGCAATATTTATCTCCGCATTGGTTGTTATTTGTTCAAATTTCGCGTTCATATTAGCGGTCAAATCCGCGCTCATTTTCTCGTTAGCTTGTTTCATTTCCGCGTTCGCTTGTTCCGCTTTAGCCGCGTTTTGTTTAATTTCTTGTAATAACTGTTTAAGCATTTTATCAGTTTCCATTTTAAATACACAACAATTTCAAATATAAACAGTTTCAAATACACAGAATAGTTTCAAATACACAGAATAATTTCACTGCTGTACGAGCACCAGTCACAAAACTCTTTGTAGGGATTGTTCAGTTGGACGCCAGCTGTTTTATGAGTTAAAACAGCAAAGTTAGTTTTAACGTGAAAATTAAAATTAAATTGTATTTAAGTTCTGGCCCCACGTTGGCCGACATGTGTAACTCTACTTATATGCGTTGTTGTTGTGTCGTGTTGTGTATGAGTACCTACCTGCTGTCCGATCTTGCGGATTCTTCCGACTAGGGCGTGTGGATTTTGGATTTGAAGTTCGCAAGCTAGTAATCTCAAATTTATTGCAACAACACACAAAATAAGTTACTTTGAAGGGGGAGAGTTTTGTGAGACTGGTAGGCTTTATCGTACAACAATAAAACACTGTAATATGGGGTAATAAAACGTTGTTTATTACTCCAATAACACACAAGAATAAAATGATTATTATATTATCAATTTCTTACAGTCTAAACAACGAATCAATGTTGACCAATGTTTTTCGATTGGTTAATAATTGAAAAGAAAACTAAACTCGTTATTTGGCGAGTTAATTGCAATTGAAAATGTAATTAATTAATTGATTTGATTTAATTAAATTGCTTTAACTAAATTGAATTTAACGTTAATACAACAAAATATAAAAACTCTGAAGTTAATTAGAATAATTATTCAAAAATCAATTAGACGTGACAGTCTAGTTCACGTTATTTCATTTCTAGTGATTTGAATTCTGTTATACTGCAGTATGAACTAATAATTAGATTGTTAGTTAAGATTTGTATAGCGCTTTTATACTACTTCTATTTTCTTAACTACAGCTTACTAATGACTTAGACTGCTATACAGATTATCACAATGAATTTATTCTTAATTACTAGAGTTTTTGCTTTTTGTGTGGCACCTGAATTGTTTGAATTACAATGTTTTTAAATGAAAAGATAGAAAATTTGATGTAAAAAAATAAATAAATGGATTTTGCTTTCCTGTTATTGAAGAGGATGTTGTTCCGATTGTCCCTCGTTGATCCCGGTCCGGTCGCTAGAGAAAGTAATCTGCTTAGAGCTGCTGGATTCGGTCGTTGAGTTCAAAATTCGGCAACACTCTGCTTCCTTGCTGTTCGTGAATATTTTAACGTCTGCGGCTCTCTGCTGGAACTGGTTTCTGTCCCTCGTCGATTCGCACGTCGCACGTCAGCGTGTGTGTGTGTGTGTGTGTGTGTTGCTTCGTTCGAGTGGTAGCTCTGCTCGTCAGCTGTTCACCAATGATTTAGACGGCCTCTCTGCTGTATTCTTGAAGTCTGGTCCTGAAGTCTGGTGGATCTCTTGCGTGCTTATGACTAGCTGGTAGTACACAATAAGCTTGGTTGATGTAATGAAGAGTATCTCGCCTTTACGCAACAATTACGAGCTATACAGTTGATCTGTATTTACTGTGTTCGTAATTGCGTGTGTGTTGACCACGTAGAGTCTTCTGATGGATCTTCACCCCTAAGGTTACGAGACGATCGAAGAATTACGTCTTTACTTCGTGAGTACTGGCAGAAGAGTGATGCTTCAGCCTGAAAACACCGCGCTGGTCGGGGTTTGGTCAAATGATTTGATTGGCTGACACACTCTCCCTACTACATAAAATTTGAATTCCCTTGGTCCGCGAGAATGAAGTTAGATTCCCACAGACGGAGAATTAATATTATTTTTAATATTATTACAGGCGGAACTAATTTGTCGGTCCGGATTTCCTGTGCTTCTTTAATTTTGCAATATCTTGGTTGCGAACTAAGTTGTGCGAAATCTAAATCACACAATCTGTCAGAAATTATTATATCTATGACATATTCAAAGCTCATTAATGTAGCTCTATTTTTACAGAAGTTATTCAATTAAATTTAATTAACTCTTTTACTTGTTAATTATATTGCGTAAAATTTGCACACGTCATTATTAATATTTCGGCAAACATTTTGGCTATCTTGGATTTCGCCTTAATTTATTAGTTTCCGAGATATTAATAATTAACAGTGTGGGTGTGGCCCTTCCTTGTACAGCGAGCTGATTACATAACGGCCACGTGAGCGTCGCTTTACAAAGCATTATTTTCAACGCTCTACATACAAATGGAGTTTTGACTGTTATAATTTATTTAAACTTGATTTTATTATGCAGGCGACATATAACCCCAAATAATTAATATTTGGTGCTGTTATATACGCCCACACCCATTTAAAAAAAAATGAATGTAATAATTACAGTTATTTTTTTTTTTAATCATTACACACGTATTTTGTAATCACTATACTTATTACCTATACATTGGATTACTTATTCTAAAGACACATACATAAGTTTTAATGTTATTGCATTATATACAATTTAACTCTAAATACATGTATTAATAATATTATATTTGCGAATTATTGTTTATCAATGTTTTTACAACGGGGAATAGCTAACTGTAGCGTTTAAAAGATTTGTTTGTAAACAGTGGCACACGCACGAAAGAATTTGCTGACTGTCTTGTTTACATTCGTTATCGCCTGCCGCGCGGCTAATTGCTCGACCTACTTTCAAAGTGTCAGTCGGCAGTTACCACGTGACCTAACTATTTCCTGCCGTGCGTTTGTTTTGTTGTAAACGCCCGTTATTTACCGCGTTATAAATGCGTTATTATTAATACACAAGCTATCTACAATTATTATTAATAATATAAAACACACGTAATTTATTTTTATTTTAATTATTATAATACAATTACATTATCTTTTAACTGTAATATTTCGTAACCATTTTTACGAATGGTTCTACAGTATTTCGTTAACCATCGGTCATTTTCGTCACCGGATTCGTCGTCTACGTCTTCCCACGCTGACTGTGTGAGAACGTCGTCGTCACTTTCCTGTTCCACCGGACGTACAATTGTCGGAGCCCATTGTTGTATTGTGCTAACGGCCAACCACGGTTCCGTACCTTCCGGTTGAAATACTTTGTCAACTGGCGTACAAATTTCAGTAGAAAAATCACGTTTCTTAAATCTAGCATTTTTCTTATTTTTACCTACTTTATTTCGATACATTTTAGCATGATTTATGGCGCTTCCACCCTGGAGGCGCCCGTTTCCTAGTTTTTTGGAAACTTACGATTCTTTTTCTTGTCACTATGGTCTTTATTGCTTGGAGTATCGCTGTCTTGCTCTATTGTATCAGTTCTAGCTATCTCAACCGTTTGCATAGCTCTAATCGGGGCCCCATCGTTACCCTTATATTGCCCTTTCGGTCTACCAATATTTTGTTTGCCTTTGTACTCAAAGGTTTCATCTGGAGGTTTTGACGATGTCTGGGGTGGAGTAGAACTAGTACTCGGTCTTTGATCAGGTTGCTGGTGATATTGTTCCCGTGTATTCTGCCCTTCGTTATTTCGGCGAAAATCAGGATTATAACGCCACCCACCAAAATCAAAAACTGTCTCGCTTTGGGACACTAGAATGAGGAGTTCATCGACCGTGCGTATACCCTGCGTAAACACAGCTACTCTTATGTTGTGATTAAAGTGATAGGCAAGTTTCGTGACTATGTCAATCTCCGAAAATGCTGGGGTTAAATGCTTCGCGCGTTCGACGTGCTGGATTATATAATTTTCCGCGGTAATACCCAATTTCCTATCAAATCGACCATACTCCAGTTCATTGCGTAGAAGTCTTTGAGTATGCGAATTCCAGTACCGGCTTTCAAATTTTTGTTTGAACTCCGCGTATGTGGACACTCTATCGCGTACAATGTTATACCACTTACGCGCCGAATCACGCATCGCATTAACTACCCACTGTATTTTGTCTTGATCTTCTAGTCGGGAACCTACTCTAGCCATTTCACTCTCACACGCTAACAAAAATTCAATAGGGTTTTCGTTATTTTCCCCCGTAAAATACACGCGATTTTTCTCGTCAACAGGACCTTGTACCAAAATATTAGGAACGGACCTCCTCCGTACCTCCTGTCGTACTTTCAAAATCTCGTCGTTTAACGCTTGTAAGACACTCTCTTTATTAGAGTCAATGTTAGATCGCGTCTCTACAATTGAAGCGTCTAATCTATCTACTCGTCGTTGCGTTTCCGTCACGTCGGCTTGAATCTTTACCTCAAGAGAGTCGACTTTCTTTGAAACTTCTTGCGTTTGTTTTTCGCAGCGGCTAATATGCTCCTTGAACCGGCCCTCCATACGTGTTACTTGTTCAATAAACGATTTTTGCATAGTGGTCTCAAAAACCTTAAACCGTTCATTTATTTTTGTATCGACCGTATGTACTTTTTCAGCGATTTCAGCTACTTTAGCGGTTAACTCGTTTACGCTTTCATCTCTTTTCGCGGTCAATTCTTTACTACTTTCTTTATTACTTTGCTTAATCTCGGCGTTTATGTCGGCGTTACTTTGGTCTAATTTCTCGGTTAGACTATCTCTCTGCGCCTCGATGTTATATTTAATATTTATTTGCAATATTTATCTCCGCATTGGTTGTTATTTGTTCAAATTTCGCGTTCATATTAGCGGTCAAATCCGCGCTCATTTTCTCGTTAGCTTGTTTCATTTCCGCGTTCGCTTGTTCCGCTTTAGCCGCGTTTTGTTTAATTTCTTGTCATAACTGTTTAAGCATTTTATCAGTTTCCATTTTAAATACACAACAATTTCAAATATAAACAGTTTCAAATACACAGAATAGTTTCAAATACACAGAATAATTTCACTGCTGTACGAGCACCAGTCACAAAACTCTTTGTAGGGATTGTTCAGTTGGACGCCAGCTGTTTTATGAGTTAAAACAGCAAAGTTAGTTTTAACGTGAAAATTAAAATTAAATTGTATTTAAGTTCTGGCCCCACGTTGGCCGACATGTGTAACTCTACTTATATGCGTTGTTGTTGTGTCGTGTTGTGTATGAGTACCTACCTGCTGTCCGATCTTGCGGATTCTTCCGACTAGGGCGTGTGGATTTTGGATTTGAAGTTCGCAAGCTAGTAATCTCAAATTTATTGCAACAACACACAAAATAAGTTACTTTGAAGGGGGAGAGTTTTGTGAGACTGGTAGGCTTTATCGTACAACAATAAAACACTGTAATATGGGGTAATAAAACGTTGTTTATTACTCCAATAACACACAAGAATAAAATGATTATTATATTATCAATTTCTTACAGTCTAAACAACGAATCAATGTTGACCAATGTTTTTCGATTGGTTAATAATTGAAAAGAAAACTAAACTCGTTATTTGGCGAGTTAATTGCAATTGAAAATGTAATTAATTAATTGATTTGATTTAATTAAATTGCTTTAACTAAATTGAATTTAACGTTAATACAACAAAATATAAAAACTCTGAAGTTAATTAGAATAATTATTCAAAAATCAATTAGACGTGACAGTCTAGTTCACGTTATTTCATTTCTAGTGATTTGAATTCTGTTATACTGCAGTATGAACTAATAATTAGATTGTTAGTTAAGATTTGTATAGCGCTTTTATACTACTTCTATTTTCTTAACTACAGCTTACTAATGACTTAGACTGCTATACAGATAATCACAATGAATTTATTCTTAATTACTAGAGTTTTTGCTTTTTGTGTGGCACCTGAATTGTTTGAATTACAATGTTTTTAAATGAAAAGATAGAAAATTTGATGTAAAAAAATAAATAAATGGATTTTGCTTTCCTGTTATTGAAGAGGATGTTGTTCCGATTGTCCCTCGTTGATCCCGGTCCGGTCGCTAGAGAAAGTAATCTGCTTAGAGCTGCTGGATTCGGTCGTTGAGTTCAAAATTCGGCAACACTCTGCTTCCTTGCTGTTCGTGAATATTTTAACGTCTGCGGCTCTCTGCTGGAACTGGTTTCTGTCCCTCGTCGATTCGCACGTCGCACGTCAGCGTGTGTGTGTGTGTGTGTGTGTGTTGCTTCGTTCGAGTGGTAGCTCTGCTCGTCAGCTGTTCACCAATGATTTAGACGGCCTCTCTGCTGTATTCTTGAAGTCTGGTCCTGAAGTCTGGTGGATCTCTTGCGTGCTTATGACTAGCTGGTAGTACACAATAAGCTTGGTTGATGTAATGAAGAGTATCTCGCCTTTACGCAACAATTACGAGCTATACAGTTGATCTGTATTTACTGTGTTCGTAATTGCGTGTGTGTTGACCACGTAGAGTCTTCTGATGGATCTTCACCCCTAAGGTTACGAGACGATCGAAGAATTACGTCTTTACTTCGTGAGTACTGGCAGAAGAGTGATGCTTCAGCCTGAAAACACCGCGCTGGTCGGGGTTTGGTCAAATGATTTGATTGGCTGACACACTCTCCCTACTACATAAAATTTGAATTCCCTTGGTCCGCGAGAATGAAGTTAGATTCCCACAGACGGAGAATTAATATTATTTTTAATATTATTACAGGCGGAACTAATTTGTCGGTCCGGATTTCCTGTGCTTCTTTAATTTTGCAATATCTTGGTTGCGAACTAAGTTGTGCGAAATCTAAATCACACAATCTGTCAGAAATTATTATATCTATGACATATTCAAAGCTCATTAATGTAGCTCTATTTTTACAGAAGTTATTCAATTAAATTTAATTAACTCTTTTACTTGTTAATTATATTGCGTAAAATTTGCACACGTCATTATTAATATTTCGGCAAACATTTTGGCTATCTTGGATTTCGCGTTAATTTATTAGTTTCCGAGATATTAATAATTAACAGTGTGGGTGTGGCCCTTCCTTGTACAGCGAGCTGATTACATAACGGCCACGTGAGCGTCGCTTTACAAAGCATTATTTTCAACGCTCTACATACAAATGGAGTTTTGACTGTTATAATTTATTTAAACTTGATTTTATTATGCAGGCGACATATAACCCCAAATAATTAATATTTGGTGCTGTTATATACGCCCACACCCATTTAAAAAAAAATGAATGTAATAATTACAGTTATTTTTTTTTTTAATCATTACACACGTATTTTGTAATCACTATACTTATTACCTATACATTGGATTACTTATTCTAAAGACACATACATAAGTTTTAATGTTATTGCATTATATACAATTTAACTCTAAATACATGTATTAATAATATTATATTTGCGAATTATTGTTTATCAATGTTTTTACAACGGGGAATAGCTAACTGTAGCGTTTAAAAGATTTGTTTGTAAACAGTGGCACACGCACGAAAGAATTTGCTGACTGTCTTGTTTACATTCGTTATCGCCTGCCGCGCGGCTAATTGCTCGACCTACTTTCAAAGTGTCAGTCGGCAGTTACCACGTGACCTAACTATTTCCTGCCGTGCGTTTGTTTTGTTGTACACGCCCGTTATTTACCGCGTTATAAATGCGTTATTATTAATACACAAGCTATCTACAATTATTATTAATAATATAAAACACACGTAATTTATTTTTATTTTAATTATTATAATACAATTACATTATCTTTTAACTGTAATATTTCGTAACCATTTTTACGAATGGTTCTACAGTATTTCGTTAACCATCGGTCATTTTCGTCACCGGATTCGTCGTCTACGTCTTCCCACGCTGACTGTGTGAGAACGTCGTCGTCACTTTCCTGTTCCACCGGACGTACAATTGTCGGAGCCCATTGTTGTATTGTGCTAACGGCCAACCACGGTTCCGTACCTTCCGGTTGAAATACTTTGTCAACTGGCGTACAAATTTCAGTAGAAAAATCACGTTTCTTAAATCTAGCATTTTTCTTATTTTTACCTACTTTATTTCGATACATTTTAGCATGATTTATGGCGCTTCCACCCTGGAGGCGCCCGTTTCCTAGTTTTTTGGAAACTTACGATTCTTTTTCTTGTCACTATGGTCTTTATTGCTTGGAGTATCGCTGTCTTGCTCTATTGTATCAGTTCTAGCTATCTCAACCGTTTGCATAGCTCTAATCGGGGCCCCATCGTTACCCTTATATTGCCCTTTCGGTCTACCAATATTTTGTTTGCCTTTGTACTCAAAGGTTTTATCTGGAGGTTTTGACGATGTCTGGGGTGGAGTAGAACTAGTACTCGGTCTTTGATCAGGTTGCTGGTGATATTGTTCCCGTGTATTCTGCCCTTCGTTATTTCGGCGAAAATCAGGATTATAACGCCACCCACCAAAATCAAAAACTGTCTCGCTTTGGGACACTAGAATGAGGAGTTCATCGACCGTGCGTATACCCTGCGTAAACACAGCTACTCTTATGTTGTGATTAAAGTGATAGGCAAGTTTCGTGACTATGTCAATCTCCGAAAATGCTGGGGTTAAATGCTTCGCGCGTTCGACGTGCTGGATTATATAATTTTCCGCGGTAATACCCAATTTCCTATCAAATCGACCATACTCCAGTTCATTGCGTAGAAGTCTTTGAGTATGCGAATTCCAGTACCGGCTTTCAAATTTTTGTTTGAACTCCGCGTATGTGGACACTCTATCGCGTACAATGTTATACCACTTACGCGCCGAATCACGCATCGCATTAACTACCCACTGTATTTTGTCTTGATCTTCTAGTCGGGAACCTACTCTAGCCATTTCACTCTCACACGCTAACAAAAATTCAATAGGGTTTTCGTTATTTTCCCCCGTAAAATACACGCGATTTTTCTCGTCAACAGGACTTTGTACCAAAATATTAGGAACGGACCTCCTCCGTACCTCCTGTCGTACTTTCAAAATCTCGTCGTTTAACGCTTGTAAGACACTCTCTTTATTAGAGTCAATGTTAGATCGCGTCTCTACAATTGAAGCGTCTAATCTATCTACTCGTCGTTGCGTTTCCGTCACGTCGGCTTGAATCTTTACCTCAAGAGAGTCGACTTTCTTTGAAACTTCTTGCGTTTGTTTTTCGCAGCGGCTAATATGCTCCTTGAACCGGCCCTCCATACGTGTTACTTGTTCAATAAACGATTTTTGCATAGTGGTCTCAAAAACCTTAAACCGTTCATTTATTTTTGTATCGACCGTATGTACTTTTTCAGCGATTTCAGCTACTTTAGCGGTTAACTCGTTTACGCTTTCATCTCTTTTCGCGGTCAATTCTTTACTACTTTCTTTATTACTTTGCTTAATCTCGGCGTTTATGTCGGCGTTACTTTGGTCTAATTTCTCGGTTAGACTATCTCTCTGCGCCTCGATGTTATATTTAATATTTATTTGCAATATTTATCTCCGCATTGGTTGTTATTTGTTCAAATTTCGCGTTCATATTAGCGGTCAAATCCGCGCTCATTTTCTCGTTAGCTTGTTTCATTTCCGCGTTCGCTTGTTCCGCTTTAGCCGCGTTTTGTTTAATTTCTTGTAATAACTGTTTAAGCATTTTATCAGTTTCCATTTTAAATACACAACAATTTCAAATATAAACAGTTTCAAATACACAGAATAGTTTCAAATACACAGAATAATTTCACTGCTGTACGAGCACCAGTCACAAAACTCTTTGTAGGGATTGTTCAGTTGGACGCCAGCTGTTTTATGAGTTAAAACAGCAAAGTTAGTTTTAACGTGAAAATTAAAATTAAATTGTATTTAATTTCTGGCCCCACGTTGGCCGACATATGTAACTCTACTTATATGCGTTGTTGTTGTGTCGTGTTGTGTATGAGTACCTACCTGCTGTCCGATCTTGCGGATTCTTCCGACTAGGGCGTGTGGATTTTGGATTTGAAGTTCGCAAGCTAGTAATCTCAAATTTATTGCAACAACACACAAAATAAGTTACTTTGAAGGGGGAGAGTTTTGTGAGACTGGTAGTCTTTATCGTACAACAATAAAACACTGTAATATGGGGTAATAAAACGTTGTTTATTACTCCAATAACACACAAGAATAAAATGATTATTATATTATCAATTTCTTACAGTCTAAACAACGAATCAATGTTGACCAATGTTTTTCGATTGGTTAATAATTGAAAAGAAAACTAAACTCGTTATTTGGCGAGTTAATTGCAATTGAAAATGTAATTAATTAATTGATTTGATTTAATTAAATTGCTTTAACTAAATTGAATTTAACGTTAATACAACAAAATATAAAAACTCTGAAGTTAATTAGAATAATTATTCAAAAATCAATTAGACGTGACAGTCTAGTTCACGTTATTTCATTTCTAGTGATTTGAATTCTGTTATACTGCAGTATGAACTAATAATTAGATTGTTAGTTAAGATTTGTATAGCGCTTTTATACTACTTCTATTTTCTTAACTACAGCTTACTAATGACTTAGACTGCTATACAGATTATCACAATGAATTTATTCTTAATTACTAGAGTCTTTGCTTTTTGTATGGCACCTGAATTGTTTGAATTACAATGTTTTTAAATGAAAAGATAGAAAATTTGATGTAAAAAAATAAATAAATGGATTTTGCTTTCCTGTTATTGAAGAGGATGTTGTTCCGATTGTCCCTCGTTGATCCCGGTCCGGTCGCTAGAGAAAGTAATCTGCTTAGAGCTGCTGGATGCGGTCGTTGAGTTCAAAATTCGGCAACACTCTGCTTCCTTGCTGTTCGTGAATATTTTAACGTCTGCGGCTCTCTGCTGGAACTGGTTTCTGTCCCTCGTCGATTCGCACGTCGCACGTCAGCGTGTGTGTGTGTGTGTGTGTGTGTGTGTGCTTCGTTCGAGTGGTAGCTCTGCTCGTCAGCTGTTCACCAATGATTTAGACGGCCTCTCTGCTGTATTCTTGAAGTCTGGTCCTGAAGTCTGGTGGATCTCTTGCGTGCTTATGACTAGCTGGTAGTACACAATAAGCTTGGTTGATGTAATGAAGAGTATCTCGCCTTTACGCAACAATTACGAGCTATACAGTTGATCTGTATTTACTGTGTTCGTAATTGCGTGTGTGTTGACCACGTAGAGTCTTCTGATGGATCTTCACCCCTAAGGTTACGAGACGATCGAAGAATTACGTCTTTACTTCGTGAGTACTGGCAGAAGAGTGATGCTTCAGCCTGAAAACACCGCGCTGGTCGGGGTTTGGTCAAATGATTTGATTGGCTGACACACTCTCCCTACTACATAAAATTTGAATTCCCTTGGTCCGCGAGAATGAAGTTAGATTCCCACAGACGGAGAATTAATATTATTTTTAATATTATTACAGGCGGAACTAATTTGTCGGTCCGGATTTCCTGTGCTTCTTTAATTTTGCAATATCTTGGTTGCGAACTAAGTTGTGCGAAATCTAAATCACACAATCTGTCAGAAATTATTATATCTATGACATATTCAAAGCTCATTAATGTAGCTCTATTTTTACAGAAGTTATTCAATTAAATTTAATTAACTCTTTTACTTGTTAATTATATTGCGTAAAATTTGCACACGTCATTATTAATATTTCGGCAAACATTTTGGCTATCTTGGATTTCGCCTTAATTTATTAGTTTCCGAGATATTAATAATTAACAGTGTGGGTGTGGCCCTTCCTTGTACAGCGAGCTGATTACATAACGGCCACGTGAGCGTCGCTTTACAAAGCATTATTTTCAACGCTCTACATACAAATGGAGTTTTGACTGTTATAATTTATTTAAACTTGATTTTATTATGCAGGCGACATATAACCCCAAATAATTAATATTTGGTGCTGTTATATACGCCCACACCCATTTAAAAAAAAAATGAATGTAATAATTACAGTTATTTTTTTTTTTAATCATTACACACGTATTTTGTAATCACTATACTTATTACCTATACATTGGATTACTTATTCTAAAGACACATACATAAGTTTTAATGTTATTGCATTATATACAATTTAACTCTAAATACATGTATTAATAATATTATATTTGCGAATTATTGTTTATCAATGTTTTTACAACGGGGAATAGCTAACTGTAGCGTTTAAAAGATTTGTTTGTAAACAGTGGCACACGCACGAAAGAATTTGCTGACTCTGTCTTGTTGACATTCGTTATCGCCTGCCGCGCGGCTAATTGCTCGACCTACTTTCAAAGTGTCAGTCGGCAGTTACCACGTGACCTAACTATTTCCTGCCGTGCGTTTGTTTTGTTGTACACGCCCGTTATTTACCGCGTTATAAATGCGTTATTATTAATACACAAGCTATCTACAATTATTATTAATAATATAAAACACACGTAATTTATTTTTATTTTAATTATTATAATACAATTACATTATCTTTAAACTGTAATATTTCGTAACCATTTTTACGAATGGTTCTACAGTATTTCGTTAACCATCGGTCATTTTCGTCACCGGATTCGTCGTCTACGTCTTCCCACGCTGACTGTGTGAGAACGTCGTCGTCACTTTCCTGTTCCACCGGACGTACAATTGTCGGAGCCCATTGTTGTATTGTGCTAACGGCCAACCACGGTTCCGTACCTTCCGGTTGAAATACTTTGTCAACTGGCGTACAAATTTCAGTAGAAAAATCACGTTTCTTAAATCTAGCATTTTTCTTATTTTTACCTACTTTATTTCGATACATTTTAGCATGATTTATGGCGCTTCCACCCTGGAGGCGCCCGTTTCCTAGTTTTTTGGAAACTTACGATTCTTTTTCTTGTCACTATGGTCTTTATTGCTTGGAGTATCGCTGTCTTGCTCTATTGTATCAGTTCTAGCTATCTCAACCGTTTGCATAGCTCTAATCGGGGCCCCTTCGTTACCCTTGTATTGCCCTTTCGGTCTACCAATATTTTGTTTGCCTTTGTACTCAAAGGTTTTATCTGGAGGTTTCGACGATGTCTGGGGTGGAGTAGAACTAGTACTCGGTCTTTGATCAGGTTGCTGGTGATATTGTTCCCGTGTATTCTGCCCTTCGTTATTTCGGCGAAAATCAGGATTATAACGCCACCCACCAAAATCAAAAACTGTCTCGCTTTGGGACACTAGAATGAGGAGTTCATCGACCGTGCGTATACCCTGCGTAAACACAGCTACTCTTATGTTGTGATTAAAGTGATAGGCAAGTTTCGTGACTATGTCAATCTCCGAAAATGCTGGGGTTAAATGCTTCGCGCGTTCGACGTGCTGGATTATATAATTTTCCGCGGTAATACCCAATTTCCTATCAAATCGACCATACTCCAGTTCATTGCGTAGAAGTCTTTGAGTATGCGAATTCCAGTACCGGCTTTCAAATTTTTGTTTGAACTCCGCGTATGTGGACACTCTATCGCGTACAATGTTATACCACTTACGCGCCGAATCACGCATCGCATTAACTACCCACTGTATTTTGTCTTGATCTTCTAGTCGGGAACCTACTCTAGCCATTTCACTCTCACACGCTAACAAAAATTCAATAGGGTTTTCGTTATTTTCCCCCGTAAAATACACGCGATTTTTCTCGTCAACAGGACTTTGTACCAAAATATTAGGAACGGACCTCCTCCGTACCTCCTGTCGTACTTTCAAAATCTCGTCGTTTAACGCTTGTAAGACACTCTCTTTATTAGAGTCAATGTTAGATCGCGTCTCTACAATTGAAGCGTCTAATCTATCTACTCGTCGTTGCGTTTCCGTCACGTCGGCTTGAATCTTTACCTCAAGAGAGTCGACTTTCTTTGAAACTTCTTGCGTTTGTTTTTCGCAGCGGCTAATATGCTCCTTGAACCGGCCCTCCATACGTGTTACTTGTTCAATAAACGATTTTTGCATAGTGGTCTCAAAAACCTTAAACCGTTCATTTATTTTTGTATCGACCGTATGTACTTTTTCAGCGATTTCAGCTACTTTAGCGGTTAACTCGTTTACGCTTTCGTCTCTTTTCGCGGTCAATTCTTTACTACTTTCTTTATTACTCTGCTTAATCTCGGCGTTTATGTCGGCGTTACTTTGGTCTAATTTCTCGGTTAGACTATCTCTCTGCGCCTCGATGTTATATTTGATATTTATTTGACTTTAATATTTATTTGCAATATTTATCTCAGCATTGGTTGTTATTTGTTCAAATTTTGCGTTCATATTAGCGGTCAAATCCGCGCTCATTTTCTCGTTAGCTTGTTTCATTTCCGCGTTCGCTTGTTCCGCTTTAGCCGCGTTTTGTTTAATTTCTTGTAATAACTGTTTAAGCATTTTATCAGTTTCCATTTTAAATACACAACAATTTCAATTATAAACAGTTTCAAATACACAGAATAGTTTCAAATACACAGAATAATTTCACTGCTGTACGAGCACCAGTCACAAAACTCTTTGTAGGGATTGTTCAGTTGGACGGCAGCTGTTTTATGAGTTAAAACAGCAAAGTTAGTTTTAACGTGAAAATTAAAATTAAATTGAATTTAATTTCTGGCCCCACGTTGGCAGACATATGTAACTCTACTTATATGCGTTGTTGTTGTGTCGTGTTGTGTATGAGTACCTACCTGCTGTCCGATCTTGCGGATTCTTCCGACTAGGGCGTGTGGATTTTGGATTTGAAGTTCGCAAGCTAGTAATCTCAAATTTATTGCAACAACACACAAAATAAGTTACTTTAAAGGGGGAGAGTTTTGTGAGACTAGTAGGCTTTATCGTACAACAATAAAACACTATAATATGTGGTAATAAAACGTTGTTTATTACTCCAATAACACACAAGAATAAAATGATTATTATATTATCAATTTCTTACAGTCTAAACAACGAATCAATGTTGACCAATGTTTTTCGATTGGTTAATAATTGAAAAGAAAACTAAACTCGTTATTTGGCGAGTTAATTGCAATTGAAAATTTAATTAATTAATTGATTTGATTTAATTAAATTGCTTTAACTAAATTGAATTTAACGTTAATACAACAAAATATAAAAACTCTGAAGTTAATTAGAATAATTATTCAAAAATCAATTAGACGTGACAGTCTAGTTCACGTTATTTCATTTCTAGTGATTTGAATTCTGTTATACTGCAGTATGAACTAATAATTAGATTGTTAGTTAAGATTTGTATAGCGCTTTTATACTACTTCTATTTTCTTAACTACAGCTTACTAATGACTTAGACTGCTATACAGATTATCACAATGAATTTATTCTTATTTACTAGAGTCTTTGCTTTTTGTATGGCACCTGAATTGTTTGATTTACAATGTTTTTAAATGAAAGGATAGAAAATTTGATGTAAAAAAATAAATAAGTGGATTTTGCTTTCCTGTTATTGAAGAGGATGTTGTTCCGATTGTCCCTCGTTGATCCCGGTCCGGTCGCTAGAGAAAGTAATCTGCTTAGAGCTGCTGGATTCGGTCGTTGAGTTCAAAATTCGGCAACACTCTGCTTCCTTGCTGTTCGTGAATATTTTAACGTCTGCGGCTCTCTGCTGGAACTGGTTTCTGTCCCTCGTCGATTCGCACGTCGCACGTCAGCGTGTGTGTGTGTGTGTGTGTGTTGCTTCGTTCGAGTGGTAGCTCTGCTCGTCAGCTGTTCACCAATGATTTAGACGGCCTCTCTGCTGTATTCTTGAAGTCTGGTCCTGAAGTCTGGTGGATCTCTTGCGTGCTTATGACTAGCTGGTAGTACACAATAAGCTTGGTTGATGTAATGAAGAGTATCTCGCCTTTACGCAACAATTACGAGCTATACAGTTAATCTGTATTTACTGTGTTCGTAATTGCGTGTGTGTTGACCACGTAGAGTCTTCTGATGGATCTTCACCCCTAAGGTTACGAGACGATCGAAGAATTACGTCTTTACTTCGTGAGTACTGGCAGAAAAGTGATGCTTCATCCTGAAAACACCGCGCTGGTCGGGGTTTGGTCAAATGATTTGATTGGCTGACACACTCTCCCTACTACATAAAATTTGAATTCCTTGGTCCGTGAGAATGAAGTTAGATTCCCACAGACGGAGAATTAATATTATTTTCAATATTATACCGGCGGAACTAATTTGTCGGTCCGGATTTCCTGTGCTTATTTAATTTTGCAATATCTAGGTTGCGAACCAAGTTGTGCGAAATCTAAAATATACAATCTGTCAGAAATTATTATAACTATGACATATTCAAAGCTCATCAATGTAGCTCTATTTTTACAGAAGTTATTCAATTAAATTTAATTAACTCTTTTACTTGTTAATTATATTGCGTAAAATTTGCACACGTCATTATTAATATTTCGGCAAACATTTTGGCTATCTTGGATTTCGCCTTAATTTATTAGTTTCCGAGATATTAATAATTAACAGTGTGGGTGTGGCCCTTCCTTGTACAGCGAGCTGATTATATAACGGCCACGTGAGCGTCGCTTTACAAAGCATTATTTTCAACGCTCTACATACAAATGGAGTTTTGACTGTTATAATTTATTTAAACTTGATTTTATTATGCAGGCGACATATAACCCCAAATAATTAATATTTGGTGCTGTTATAATATATATATATATATATATATATATATATATATTATAACGATTCATATTGTCGTCCTATCTGAGCGTTATATGAAAGTGTCAAACGGAGCGAGTATAGCGACGTAAGCAAGAGAGAAAGCGTATAATTGCAGCCATCTCTGTTAAACCTCGTCACCGCTACGACAAATGCCGGTACAGACAGAAAATTTTACTCAATTGAATGTATGTGTTAAAACTGCAATATCTTTAAAACCAATAAATATACAGTAATTCTGAAAACAGCATAGTGTTCAGCAATTAAAGCTCTATAAGTAGCCAAAATATCAACAAATATAATTAACTTTTACAGAAGATGTACTGAAGAAGGGGAACGCCAAGCGAAATAACTCGAGAATTAGGCTAGGTACGAATTAGGTGTTTTCACACACACACAGATAAAGACCTAAGCAACAATATTCTGTGGTCAGATCTTTGAAAACACGTTTGCAAATACCTGTAATCAAACGATTTGCAAACAAAGAAAGTACGATTTAACCAGTAATTCAGAGTCTCAGACCTGTCAAGGGGCGTTTAGTCGACCTCTCCGTTATTGTTTCAACTGGAAAAACGCATGATTTATTTGGAACAGCCAATCAGAATCCTGCATTTAGAGCAGACGCCAACTCTGACGGAGGGTAGCGAGCACTCTTCGTTCGGATCTTCAATGCGCTAGACGTGTGTAAATTACGTGCTTAGTTTCACAAACACGCAAAGTTTCATTTAAGTAAAAAGTTCGAGAAGTAGTCCGCAGTTGCAGAGGAACTAGTACAGTTCGACAACAACTCTCGCTGTGTAACACTACATTAAGTAATTAAATAATTAATTAATAATCAATTTTGAAGTGACTGGTGCAACAGAGAGCTACAGCATCTGTAATTGCCCAGATCATCGTTCAACATGATCGGTCAACATCATTTCTTCTGTGCTGAACCATCAAAAGGAGGATCTCTACGGATTCCTATCTACGGTCGACGCATCAAACAGTAAGAAATAGATTCATTGATCAATGAAGTAAATAAAAAATAAATAAAAAATTAAAAAATAAACAATTTTAAAAGACACTAAGTAACTTTACACTTTGTATTTAATTAGTAAGATTAGTTATAACATAGTATAGGAGTGTTGAATGGAAAGTGAGGTGTAGTATTGAACGTGAAAATTATTGCAGACCTGTTCTTTAGCACTGGTTTGGGAGATATAAATTTTCTTAATTAAACCAGATAAGAGCAATAGGTCGTTTCGACGTTTTAATCTTCACTTTTCACGCACATTCATTAATTATAAGAGTTAGGGTAGCGATAAGTCCTACAATTAGCATTTTTCAAGAAGTTAACAAAATAATTAAAACGGTAATTAAACAAACTTCAACAAAAATTTTAAGTGTTATTTGTAACGATTCCCCTTGAATTCCACAATCACTGAACGAATCCTGAGAAATTGTGTCTCTATGCTCTGAGCTAAGCTGAAACCGTGTCATTTGTATCTGGGATTTGTTCTGGCGCCCAGGTAAAGTAAAATCACGGGTAAGTAACGTTTTATCTATCATTAAATATATAATATTAGTGTGTTAGATAAAAAGTAGCGTTGTATGTTTGGCGCCGCAACTAATGGGCACGAGTAAGCACGATTAAACTCCCAAATATGTATATAAAAATAAGTTATATATATGTTTGGCGCCGCAACTAATGGGCCCGATTAAATTGACAATTTATATAAAGAAAGGTATATAATTTGGCGTTGCTTTTACCCAAGTGATTAGTTTAAATTGTAATATTAATTAATTTGAAACTAAGTGGAATTTAAGGTTACAAATAACTGTTGAAGGGTTAAATATTAAAATAAAATTTGTTAAATTAATTTGTTAAAAATAAAAAATGGCTAAATCACCAGCAGTAGATATGGCAGCAATTGAACAAATGTTCAAGCAGTTGACCACTAAAATGGAGGAAACTAAAACTGAAATAAAAGAAACATATAGTCAATTAAATAGTAAAATAGATAGTACCAATAATAAAATAGAAGGAAATAATCAAAATTTAATAAATGAATTAAATAGTAAAATAGATGAAAATAATCAAAATTTAGAAGAAAGTAATAAAAAATTAACAAATGATGTTAATAATAAAATAGAGCAAACTAATAAATATTTATCAAGCGAAATGAAACAAATAAACGAAAATTTATCTAGCCAAATAGAACAAAGTAGTAAAGAAGCTACATTTAAAATAGATGAAGAAATATCTAATTTAGCTAGTAAAATAAATGAGAGTAATATTAAGTTTGATGAGCGTACCGAAGAGGTTAAAACTACATTAGAGGAATTTAGGAAACAAGTAAACAATAATTTTCGCCGTCAAGACGAAAAACTAAATAAATTTAGAAACGAATTTCATGTAAGGTTAGTACAGAAAGTAACCCTCATTAACCAACAATTCAGCGAAGTAACTGCTGAATTAAAAACACAAACGCTTCTAAATAAAGAAGAAATCCAGTGTACTAAGTAAGAGTGTACCCAACTGGTTGAAAATATTAAAGAGGTTAAGAAACAAGTAGAGAGTAAGGCGGACCGAGACGAAGTACATCAAAAGGTGGAACAGCAATTAAAGGTAATGCGGGAAGATCTGACTAAGGCAATGAAGTCACAGCAAACCAGAGTCGTGAGGTGTGGCGGCTATAAGGAAGAACCGGAAAACCTTGTATTCTCAGGAAACCCACATGAAAATCCTGTGGAGTTCCTAAGGCTGTTTGAGGCTTATGTATCTCGTGTAAACCCACTGATGGACGACGAGGACAAGAAGGACATGTTAGGCCGATTCCTCAAGAATTGGGCAGGTACGTGTTGGAAAGTCACTCGGACAGAGTCCAAACCTACTCCGACTTCAGAGAAAAATTCCTTGCTCAATACTGGAACATTCAGATCCAAAGAAGGGTACGCGATCATCTGGAATTTGGTAATTATCACCCGTCAATGAATATGACAACCACCAACTATATGCTAAATATAATGGCACAAGTAAAGCATCTAACACCACCAATAGAAGAGAGAGAACTAGTGTATAAGCTAGCGCGTCATTTCTCAGAACGCACTAGAGTAGCAACCACTACTAGAGGAGTGGATACTCTAGAAAAGTTTATAATGGTCGTGGATGAATGTCAAGACCTAGAGAAGGGCCTGAAGCGTGTAAATAAATCAGCTGAGTAACCACCCTAGAAACGATCATCATGAACCAACTTTCTAACCAACGAAAAGAAGAGACAATGAGCGCCCAAAAGAAAAAAGGTTTACCCCATATCCGGGTAACAAACCCCAAAATCGGCAGGAATTGGAAGAAAAGGGTAGAAGTAGGAGCGTGGAAAACCGACCGAATAAAGGGTTTAAGGTATGTAAAACAGCAATAACATCTACCGAGCCGCAACCGTCTACTAGTAAAATGAATACGGGAAACGGGAAGCCACTGCAAGTAGAAAAGAAACAAAACTAAACCTACCATTACCTGCAGTGAAACAACCCAAGAAAACAGGTATAAAGAAAGTAACAAATAATATAAAACAAGTGAGCGATAGGGAGTTCTTGTTAAAAGAAAAGCAAGAAGTGGGTAGAAGCCATTATCCTGAATATCCGGAAATAATTTGTGAAATCAGTAATCTACTTGTACAAGCGCTAATAGACACCGGCAGTGAGGTAACCTGTGGCAGCTCAAAGTTTGTACAAAATAATAGTCAGTTGCGTAATTGTCCCAGACTACCCGTAAAAAAGTGTAATGTACAGGGAGCCACTGGAGCCAAAATGCAAAAGATCACTGAACAAATTTATTTACCTGTCAATATAAATGGTACCCAAACCCAAATTGTAGCTCTAATAGTCCCGAAACTCGTTCATGATTGTATTATTGGGGTAGATACGTTACTTGAATGGAAGGCAGAAATAAATTTCAAAAGAAATACCATCACGATGGAAATTGATACTAAGAAAATCAATGAAACATTAAAGAATTTAAGCATTGGAAGTCGGTAAGTGTCATAAAAGGGTATAGAGAGAAACCAGTAGTTGACGTTAGGAGTGACCAGCACTGTATTGGTGATACTCCAGAAATCAACATCGGGACTGAGTTGAACAACGAGCAACAGAACCAAATTCAGCAACTCGTCGGTGAGTATAGGGATGTTTTCAGAACAGAGCCTGGAAGAGCTAAGTTCTATGAACATCAGTTAACACTTACTGAAAACGCATCATTTGTGCAAAGGACTTATCCAATCCCTTTACACTATAGAGAAGAAGTGGAAAAAGAGGTCCAACAGATGTTAGCGAATGGTGTTATACAGAGGGCAGGTAGTCCCTATATAAACCCTTTAGTAGTTGTCACCAAGCCGAACGGGAGTATCCGCTTATGCCTTGATGCCAGAAAATTAAATTCTTTATTAGAACCTGATTACTACTGCGCAAGGAGTGTGGAAGAATTGTTCCAAAAATGTAATGGATTTAAGTACATGACCAAACTGGACTTAACATGAGGATTTTGGCAAATTCCCATCCGCAAATGTGATCGACAGTATACGGCATTTTTGTATAAAAACAAGTGCTACCAATTTAAAGTGGTACCTTTTGGCCTGAACACCAGCTTAGCTGCAATGGTAAGGTGCTTGGACAGTGCCTTAGGTAATGAGGTAGGGAAGTATACACTAGTGTTCGTAGATGATATTCTATGTGTGTCACAAACATTCGAGGAGCACTTACAACCTTTAAGAAATATTTTTGCAAAATTTAGATCAGCAAACATGACGCTGAATCTACGGAAATCAGAGTTTGGTAAGGAGGAAATTAAGTTTTTAGGTCACCGAATCTCATTGGAAGGATTACCACGGACCCAGAGAAAGTAAAAGCCATACAAGAATTTCCAACTCCAAAGAACTGCAAGCAGCTAAAGACATTTCTAGGTTTAGCTAACTACTATCAGAGGGTTACAAGTAAATACGCGGAAAGTACTGTTCCATTGTTAAAGTTGTTAAACAAAGTGATTAAATGGAGGTGGACAAGGGACACAATGAAGCGCTACAACAAGTGAAAAGTCTTTTTATAAATACTGTTGTATTACATCATCCAAGGGTAGGAGAAAGAGTTTATTTGCAACCAGACGCCAGCAATATTGCTATAGGAGCACATTTGTATCAGATAGATGAGAAGGGTCAAAAAGCGGTATTAGGATTTGTAAGTCGCACACTTAAACGGGCGGAATTAACCTATTTTACGACAGAAAAGGAGCTATTACCGATAGTGCATAGCCTGTCAAAATTTAGAAGTTATATTCTGGGTGCTAAACTTACTATAATCACCGACTATAAGGCGTTAGTATTTTTATTAAAGAGTAAATTGCTAGGTGCTCGTCTGACTCGTTGGATCTTGGCTATACAAGAGTACCAGTTTGAAATACAGTATTGTAAAGCGAAAGACAACTTGGTAGCAGATGTACTCAGTAGAAATCCGCCATCAGAAAACAACATGTATACAGTTAACAGTAAAAGTAGTAGCACTGATATTGGTATTTACGCGGTAAAGCATGTAACAAAACCTGAAGTAGTTAGACGACTTAAGGAAATAGGGACCCATCAACAAAAAGACCCTAGGATTAGAGTAGCTTGGAGAAGTGGAGTTACCAACACCAAACCAGGGTTTTCCATATATGTAGGGAAACTATATATAAGCTATGTTCCCATAAGTGGAAATTATTATTACCAAGCTGTATGATGGAGGAACTTATTTGGGAATGCCACTTGTCATTGGGCCATGCTGGATTTAAGAAATGCCATCTAGCCTTAACGGAAAGCTTCATTGGAAAGGGTTTAGCAAAAGGCATGGAAAGATTATTGTCTACTTGTGACCTGTGCCAGAAGTGTAAACACCCGAACTTATCTACCAGAGTAGAAATGCAAACAATCCAAGCAAAAGAGAAAGGAGAGTTATTAGCTATGGATTATTACGGGCCTCTACCAAAAGCAAAAGGAGGGGTAAAGCACATTCTAGTAACAGTAGATTTCTTTACTACATTTGTCAAATTATACCCAGTCCAAAGAGCCACGACAAAAGCAACACTTAGAGCATTAACGAAGTTCTACATCCCACAGTATGGTAAACCTAGGAAAATATTGTCCGACCAAGGACAACAGTTCACCCATAACCTATGGAGAGAAACCTTGGAGGAACTCAATAGAAAACCAATTCTTACATCAATACGTCACCCTCAAGCGAATTTAGCTGAGCGAATAAATAGAGAATTAGGTAGATATTTTAGGATATTGTGCCATCAGAACCATTCTGCATGGGTAGTTTTTTTGAGTTTTATTTCGGATTGTATTAATAATACATGTAATGAAACAACGGGCTACACATCTTCAGAATTATTTATTAACAAAGAACCAGTACATGTATGGACCAAAACTATAAAAAGTCCACCCAACTACACTCTACCTATTCCATATGAGGTAAAAACCAGAATAGCAGAAGAAAGAATACAGAGAGAAGGCAAAAAGAGGGTAGAACGATATAATCGAACTCACAAGTTGGTAAGGTTTGTGGAAGGAGAGGAAGTGCTAGTGAAAGCGAATCCTGTATCCTCTGCCATAGATAATACCACGGTCAAGTTCTTTCCGATATTCGTGGGACCTTATAGAATAGAAAAGCAGATTGCAAAGTACACATACATATTAAAAGATGTGGAAAAAAACAATATTATAGGAAAGTGCCATGGGGATAGTTTAAAGAAATATAGACAAATTATAGAGCAATATAGAAACAATGGTTTGAGCCAATGTGGTATGTGAATCAAACGTGGTCAAATAAAAATGTTATAATTGTTTTGAATCAAGGTCAGTGTTAATAAAAAAAATTATTTAAATAAATGTTAGTATTGTTGTTTTAAATTATTGACGTTAATTGAGTCAAAATGGTGATTAAAATATTAATGGTCATATAAATTTCCAATATGTGTATGCCATGTTAGGTTAAGTAACATATTGTAATATTTAGTTATAAGGTAGATGTAAGCAAAATTGTATTAGTGCAAGTTTTGTGCGGGAAAAACCAAAAGTGCGAAAGATTATGTGCAAAATTTTAATTAGGGTAAAACTATACATTAAAAAAAAAATTAATATATTTCTTAAATAATAAACTTTTTATACCGAGTGGGGTTATATATAATGATTCATATTGTCGTCCTATCTGAGCTTTATATGAAAGTGTCAAACGGAGCGAGTATAGCGACGTAAGCAAGAGAGAGAGAGCGTATAATTGCAGCCATCTCTGTCTAACCTCGTCACTGCTACGACAAATGCCGGTACAGACAGGAAATTTTACTCAATTGAATGTATGTGTTAAAACTGCAATATCTTTAAAACCAATAAATATACAGCAATTCTAAAAACAGCATAGTGTTCAGCAATTAAAGCTCTATAAGTGGCCAAAATATCAACAAATATAATTAACATTTACAGAAGATATACAGAAGAAGGAGAACGCCAAGCGAAATAACTCGAGAATTAGGCTAGGTACGAATTAGGTGTTTTCACACACACACAGATAAAGTCCTAAGCAACAATATTCTGTGGTCAGATCTTTGAAAACACGTTTGCAAATACCTGTAATCAAACGATTTGCAAACAAAGCAAGTACGATTTTAGCCAGTAATTCTGTGCCGTCTCAGACCTCTCAAGGGGCGTTTAGTCGACCTGTCCGATATTGTTTCAACTGGAAAAACGCATGATTTATTTGGAACAGCCAATCAGAATCCTGCATTTAGAACAGACGCTAACTCTGACGGAGGGTAGCGAGTACTCTTCGTTCGGATCTTCAATGCGCTAGACGTGTGTAAATTACGTGCTTAATTTCACAAACACGCAAAGTTTCATTTAAGTAAAAAGTTCGAGAAGTAGTCCGCAGTTGCAGAGGAACTAGTACAGTTCGGCAACAACTCTCGCTGTGTAACACCACATTAATTAATTAAATAATTAATTAATAATCAATTGTGAAGTGACTGGTGCAACAGAGAGCTACAGCATCTGTAATTGCCCAAATCATCGTTCAACATGCTCGGTCAACATCATTTCTTCTGTGCTGAACCATCAAAAGGAGGATCTCTACGGATTCCTATCTACGGTCGACGCATCAAACAGTAAGAAATAGATTCATTGATCAATGAAATAAATAATAAATAAATAAAAAATTAAAAAATAAACAATTTTAAAAGACACTAAGTAACTTCGCACTTTGTATTTAATTAGTAAGATTAGTTATAACATAGTATAGGAGTGTTGAATGGAAAGTGAGGTGTAGTATTGAACGTGCAAATTATTGCAGACCTGTTCTTTAGCACTGGTTTGGGAGGTATAAATTTTCTTAATTAAACCAGATAGGAGCAATAGGTCGTTTGGACGTTTTAATCTTCACTTTTCACGCACACTCATTAATTATAAGAGTTAGGGTAGCGATAAGTCCTACAATTAGCATTTTTCAAGAAGTTAACAAAATAATTAAAACGGTAATTAAACAAACTTCAACAAAAATTTTAAGTGTTATTTGTAACGATTCCCCTTGAATTCCACAATCACTGAACGAATCCTGAGAAATTGTGACTCTATGCTCTGAGCTAAGCTGAAATCGTGTCATTTGTATCTGGGATTTTTTCTGGCGCCCAGGTAAAGTAAAATCACGGGTAAGTAACGTTGTATCTATCATTAAATATATAATATTAGAGTGTTAGTAAAAAAGTAGCTTTGTAATATATATATATATATATATATATATATATATATTATAACGTAATATTTTTTATGCCCCACGCGTTGGGAGAAAAATTCAATAAAGTAATATTTTTTATTTATGTCGCATATTATTATTATATCGATTCCCCACGTTTTGGGGAGCCAAATTCTATAATGTGTTAAATTATATTTTAAAAATAAAATAAAATAAAAGATTTTTTCTTAGTTGTTTTTGCAATATTATTCCTTGATCGTTTTTGCTCTCAGCAGTATATATACTATTGTGTAATTTTTTCTCTATTAAGACATATTTTCTTAAAATAAGATGAGAGTCATTATTTTATACAAAACAAAGTGTACTTCAAATACGAAATGTACGTTTGTTGAACTGTAAAATATGAAACTACATTTTTTACAAAGTTTATGAAGATTTTGTCGGAAATGATATGTCTCGTTTAGGACATAATTTTCTAACATTAAAGCATTCAAACACTTGTATGCTAATTATGTTTTACAAAATTTTACACTTTACTATGATTTCAGAGGGTCTTACCGGATTCACAATGTGTAGGGGTGACGACAGTGTCATTACATTTGTTGGAAGCTATCTAGACAATCTACCGACTAAATACACAAAGCAAAACATAGTAGTAACTGTGTACGGTAGATCTGAGATAATTAAATACTGTGAACTTAATTTGGAAGTAGCTGTTTTTGTATTAGACTTTTACACGCCATATTTAAATTTCAGTGTGCCGTTTGAAAAGTATGGTAAGTTTTGTTACTAATTTGTTGTTGTAATTACCCTTAAAAAACCTTTGGTGTTGATGCGTTTGTTACTATTATACTTTTGTGGATTCAGCAGAAGTTCGGAGGGAAAACCAATGGCTTAACATTTCAGATGGGCATCTTACGCTAGGACAATAATATCTCAGGGTACTTTGGTGACGAAATAGTAATCAACAAATAATTAGTAAACACGTTCCTCTTGTAATCATTAGGCCTATATTAGTAATACATTTTCAAAGCGTAACTACAACTCTACATACTCAAATATGTGTTAAAATGATGGATAATTGCACAATATAAAAATACACTATACATTCATAATATATTACAGCTTCCTGTTTTTGTAACATTTAATGTGTAGACATCGTATTGGTAGCAATTAAATGCAAACGAAAAATTAAATGATTCATTGTAAACTGTTGCTTGCATATACGTGAACTAAAAACTATTAAGTTTGTATCACAGATAAAGAAAACAACGTAAACTTTAGTTATTTCCGTTGTGCATAGCTTTTAAATTGTACATTAAGTGTTACATAGATTTTAAATTAAAAATAAATTACATAGCCACGACTTATATATTCATAACTCTATAAATACTTTTATTTTTCACAGTCAGGTTACCTATTGAAACGTCACAAGCTTTCAGCTATTTAAATATTGTTTAACAATAAAATATTCCATTCTGATAAAAACTGTGGAGACTTGATATGGGATTGTGTTATGTAGTTTCTAAAATGATTCAAAACGTATATTAAATTCTATACTAGATTTAACAGTAATAGGTTAACAGTAATTATATTACATATAATCCAGAAACTGCCGTGTTAAAAAATATATTCAAAATATTACCTGAAACGTGTCCAAAAAACCATTAACAGTTCACTTAATAAATTGCTTAACACACGTATGAATATTATACGTTCAGTATAAAATTTCCAAATTATTTTTAACTTCGTCTCCAGGCATTCGCAAATTTATAGCTTGTTTTCCTCGTTACAGTAACCATTGTATAAATTCTATTTACCTCTTAGTGAAAAAGTTTTTAAAACTTGTCGTGTCAATTTTATCTTACACTACAGGTGGATTATTATCGTTTATTAGAATATCCGTGCGATAGGGGTCTACAATAAACGCGGGTTTACAATAATTTTACTGCCACAATATGACTTGCTTTTTTACAAACGGTTTAGAGTCATAAACAAGCAATTATTCTTGAATCGTTATGCTGACAAAATCAGCATGCAATATCATGTAAACATTATAGTGATTATTGAAACAGAATGACGTATACAACCGCAGAAAATATCTACAAACCACTGACATGTGATGCTGTTACCATAGTGTAATTGATGAATGTGGATGGACATGTCACACCCTACTTTTCCAGAACGCGAGTTTTAAGAACTTTACTGTTGTTTCTACAGTTAACCTTTCAGTGTGGCTGTTATAGTCACGGTAGAGATGATGAAAACTAAACACGTTATTAAAATGTTTAACATAATTTCCTTAAATCTGCCTCACCCATGTCACCAATCCTGTCTTAATCAGTCTGTCTACCTGACTTTCTTTCTGTCTATCTCTGTCTTGTGTCTGTCTCTCTGTCTCTGTGTCTCTGTCTATCTGTCCGCCTGTGTACCTGTCTCTGTCTGCCTCTCTCTCTCACTCTCTCTCTCTCCCCCTCTCACTCTCTGTATGTCTGTCTGTCTGTCTGTCTATCTGTCTATCTCTGTCTCTGTCTGTCTGTATGTCTGTCTATCTGTCTATCTGTCTATCTCTGTCTCTGTCTGTCTGTCTGTCTGTCTGTCTGTCTGTCTGTCTCTCTCTCTCTCTCTCTCTCTCTCTCTCTCTCTCTCTCTCTCTCTCTCTCTCTCTCTCTCTTCTGTCTTACAATATTCTTCCACACTGGATACAAGGTGGCAATTGCTTTGTATTGTAAGAACCACATTGATACAGCTGAATTAAATAAGACGTTTGCTTAGTATCAAAAGCAAACTTGGATATTCTACTTAAATATTACAGGAAGCAACAACTTATGTACAGTATTGTTGAGTTTATGATCATTTGAAATGATGCGATATCACGAAACCGACATCAAATAATTGTTCCCTTTGTTACACAAGGTGTACCATAGATACTGATATTATATAGATTGTTGTAGAAAATGATTGTTTCTAATTATTTAAGAAATTTAACTTTTTAATGTCACTGTAGCTTTTATTGTTGAATTAAAACGTTGAAAGGTTACTATACATAAATGTAGTGTGAAATATACATTTTTATAATCCACTTGTAACAATATTTACTTTAAAAATATTTTTAAAAATATCTGTTTATAAGGAAGTATATAAAGGTTTTTCTTCAAATGCACAACGTAATTATTAACACGACGTTTGGTAAATCTATACCCCGTACACCATTACCACAGTGTGTTATCAATTCATCCCTTATCTTTTATTAGGCAGTTTTAGTTAACATTGTCTTCTGTGCAGATAACTAGTCAAATAGTAGGCCTACCACATTCATAATCGAAACACGCACTATAAACATTTACAGTAATGCATTCCTTACTTCACCCAATTATGAACACTTCATTTGTCAACTAAGAATATTTTACCTGTCTATGGGAACCGCGTGTGTGCTGGTTCAAGTACGGAAATCTTCACGTTAGAGAATTCTTGATAAGCTATAGTCACTCCCCTCTCTATAGTGCCCGTTTTTTCACTAAAAATTCAATGCCCAATTACGAGAAACTGTTGCTTAAACCTAAGTCAACGTTTGGTATGGTTATTACATCTGAAAGCAAAAACATTTACATAATTTAAATTACTTCAAAAGCAACTAGATTAATGTTGTATTGCTATTGTTATTGCAGGTTACTATAAATATAACTTATTTGTTTTAACTTAAAACGCAAAATTTTATTACTTGCTAACAGTGGCTGATAATATAAGTAACAATATTTTATTAATAGGTATAGTAAGAAGCAGTTGACTTCGAAGTACTGAATTTGTCAAAGAAGTGACATTATTCATGAGATAAATACAAACAACACTATACGTAATTCCTAACGCCTAAACGTGACGTACTTTTCTGAGGTAAATATTTTTTTAGATTTAATAGTAAGAATAAAGTTTACAAATTTGTAAAACAAATAATTTAGTTGCTACGGTCGTATGATATTTTCAAAACACACAAGCGATTGTTTTAATACTTCCAACTAAGATATTGTAAATGATTTGTTTGTATGTGTGAGTGTGTGTGTGAGTGTTGTGGTGCGCGCGTGTGTGCGAGGATGGTTGTTTAGACGTTGTCGAAAACAATACGACATTTTGTTAAAATAAAATGCAACAATTATTTTTTAAATTCATATTAGTGAATATCCAAGTCACGTGTACGTATATAATAAGATATTCAATTTACCATTTTATCCGTCCTGTGACTTAATTAATTATCCGTCCTATATTAATTACAACGCGATTCCATGCATATGCTTCATCATCAAGTGTAATCACTCTGTAGGTTTTGTCAAAACTTTGACGTTAACTATTTTTTTGTCAAAACAAGTGTATAATTATATTTAACGTGCAAATTTTATACTTTAAATAAAATAAAATATAAAAAATATGACCTTTCTTAGGCACCCAGAACAAGTTAAGAGAAACGGGAATATACTACCCTTGGAAAATAATTGATATATTTGAATATGCACTGGATAATCAACAGGAGGTTTTAATTTTATAATGAGATTTTTAGACGTAACATGTACTCAGCTGTCGTCCTTAAATTGCAAGAAGATAAAAAGCTACAGTAATAAGTTAAACACATACTTACTTAGAACATTACGAAGATATTTTCAGTAAGATCTTCTTTGCCTGCATTAAGTCTGAGGCCTGTTGCCCCTTCTCGTGGTACAACTCTCGTTCCTTCACTGTCAGTGAGAAATCATCTAGAGCTAGCTGCCACGAAATCTACTGACCATGAACAGTGGCGAGTCGCAGGGTTGCCAAGGAGTTGTGTGTCTGTGCGTGTGTATTGGACGTGTGCCTTTGTTACATACCAGACCCCTCTATGGGAAACAAGATCGCTTTGTTATTTTGTCCCCAGTGACAGGGTAGTAAGCAGTCCAAGTCCTTCAATCCAACCCACGAACGCAGCAAAACTGCAGCGATTGTGAGTCGCAAACCAAATTATTGTGCCGGCCGGTGCTACATTATTTTGGTTTCTACGAGCAGAATTTTTTTTTAAATTAAATTAAATTTTTTTTCATTCAGGTTAGTCTTTACGTTTGGTTTTAAAATGTTGATTCCCAGGTTACATACAAACTCTTTTTCATTATAATAAGTTACTTACATAGTTTTAATTTTTTTTTTAATTTCGTCACTTAAGTACCCTCAGATATAATTGTCCTAGCGGAACAAACGCATCTGAAATGTTAAGCTATTGTTTTTCGCTCCAAAATTCTTCTCACTCCAAAAAAGGTATAATATTAACAAACGCATCAACACCAAAGGCTTTTTTAAGGTAATTATAACAACAAATTTGTAACAAAACTTACCATACTTTTCAAACGGCACACTGAAATTTAAATATGTCGTGTAAAAGTCTAATACAAAGACAGCTGCTTCCAAATTACGTTCACAATATGTAATTATCTCAGATCTACCTGTTAATGATGCGGTCCGCGTAGACCGGAAAATGTTTGTTGAAGAATGTTGAATGTGAAATATTCTATACTTAAAGTTGATTCGCCAGGATGCAGAAATGATGAAGCGAGTTGACTGTAGTTAATTCATTTATTTAATGTTCACAAATACATTAGAAATTGTTAAGCAGTTAGAAGTTGTTTTGAGTGATAGATTGGCTAATGAGCATAATGTGGATACAATTCGTATCAAATTTAAATTAAATTAATGAACGGGCCTAATGAGCCATAAGTGAAGTGTTGGCCTAAGGCCTACATTGATTGTCGCGACAAGAAAAAATGTGACAATGAGGCTGCGGGCGCGTGCCGACCGCCGCTTACTAGCGTCTGAGACGAACTGTGCAGAGCACCGACATGAATGATCAGATTACCGTAAAAATTAAAGCGCAGATTAGCCAACCTATAAAGTAAAATTATCGCGCTACTGTACATAAGCTGCCCGTCAAAAATCAATAGATTTTTTTACTACATTTTAGTAAATTATTATACATTTTGGTAACTTAGTTTATAACATACAGTGTTCTTAAGAATGAAAGTTAATTTCAAGGCTGCATTGAACCTTGAGTTGTAGTATTAGATAACAGCTGTACGGTAATGGTTTTGCGATAAGCATGAATAAAGATAAGCTTTAAAGATAAGCGTTTGGTAAGCCAAGGTTGGCGAGCAAACTAATTTCATGCATGAATAAAAATGTATGCTTTGGCAAAGTATTGCCGTCATATGTTGTATGTGTACAATATCGAACGTTATGAAACATGAAAAATACATAATTAGACAATGTTTAATAATGTATGATCGGAAGCTCATCACATGATGGCCCGATAGCTTGTAACCCTATGCAAGTCATAGATGGTTACCGTGAAATAATTGAGGCCAGTAGACCTGTACAGAGTATTGGTTACATGAACAAAATTGCCACAAATTATACATGTTTAAACGTAATTTTAGCATGGCGTCATGTATTGAACAAGTCATGCTCTTCCTGAAGTTTCAGGAACTTACAATATGTTGTTGTGTGAGAACAAGCTATAGATAGCTGACTGAATTCAAGCACATGTGTGATGACATGTATCTCATAATTTAAGCAGAAATAATAATTGTGCAATGCATAATCACAAAATACAAATACAATATAACAATACAATATAAAATAAACCTAGGCGTGGCATGGTTACATACAGTAGACGCAAAAACGATATGTTTTACATAAACGCAAGTTATATAATAAATATAATAAACAACAATTTAGTTAATTACAATATGAATAATCGCAATGGCATAAGTAACAAATACGACACTGTGATTACAAATGTAATACATGAGTTGAACAATTGAAAAAGACATTCATAGAACAATAAATCACACATATTAACAACTGTGTAAAAAATGCATGCATGGTTGCGTAACTGCAAAACAAGCGAATATTATGTAACAAATTTTTATAAAATGATACCACCGAAAACTTGACACATACCCAATACATCAAAATGTAAATGTGTAGGACATAGTATGCCACACAAAATATTAATCATACAAATACAAAATAGGAATATACCACCATAAAACTATGATGAGTATAGAAACACGCAATGGCCCAAATTGTTATGAAAATGTTGTGATAATACATCACAATTAAGTTGACCAAATGGTCATAATAAAGTAATAAGCCAATGGCTGAGTAAAATAGCATTGTGCTAAATGATCATAATAATCTTTTGTCAAATCTCGTCCCGCGCTGGCAACAGACATAACTTATGTACTGGTCTCCGCAAAACGCCAGTAGGTGTGCGAATGTCTACGACTCGAATTAAGTTATCTGGGCCGGGAAATGTGGCGGTAATTACACCAAATTTCCAGGCTAATGGAGGTTGATTATCCTCAATAAGTAAAACTAGGTCCCCAATGGAAACATTATCCTTAGCGAATTTCCATTTGTAACGCTGTTGTAACTGGTGTAAATAGTCGCGAGACCACGCCTTCCAAATGCCTTGGACAAACTTCTGTAGAAGTTGCCAACGCCCAAGACGAGAGATAGGAATATGAGATAAGTCTGGGTCCGGTATCGCCGTTAATGGTGTGCAAATCAAAAAATGGCCAGGTGTAAGTGGCACCCCGGATCATTTACATCCGAAGAGATGGCAAATAAAGGTCGAGAGTTCAGACATGCCTCTATCTAAGACAAAACTGTCGTAAACTCCTCGAAGGTGAGTATAGACTTGCCTACCACGCGGCGCAGGTGAAACTTCAAACTCTTTATGCCGCTCTCCCAAATGCCACCGAAATGAGGTGACGAGGGCGGAATAAATGACCATGAGATCCCCTGAGAGGACGTGAATGATTTGAGCGATGAGATGGCATCCTTATTATGCCAAAGGTTGTAGAGATCATGTAAAATATTGCGGGCCTTCCTAAAGTTTGTGCCATTATCAGAGTATAACTGACTGGGTATGCCCCTGCGGGCCATAAAACGACGTAAGGCAGCTATAAACGCACTGGCTGTAAGGTCGGAAACCAATTCCACGTGAATGGCCCTGGTTGCTAAGCAAATAAACAAAGACACGTATGCCTTAGAGAGAGTTCTGGATTTCTGCCCGCCATGACGAATCATGAAGGGACCACCATAATCAACCGCGCAGAATAGAAACGGCCGAGATGGAGTGACTTTAGGAGATGGTAAAATACCAAGCCTCTGATCCTGCTGTTTGGCACTAAACCTGAAATACTTGACACATTTACGAATGATGGAGCGAATGACTATCCTGGCATTAACAATCCACCAACTTTGACGAAGTGAGTGATGCACGAGTTGAGCACCAGCGTGAAGTAGACGAATGTGTTCGCGTTCAATGATGAGGCGAGTAATATGAGCCAATGGATGTAAGACAATAGGATGTTTAGCGTCGTAAGGTAATTGCGACTGCTGTAATCGCCCGCCTACGCGTATCATTCCAGAATCATCAAGAGACGGGTCGAGAGAAGCCAACTTACTCCTAATGGAAACAGAAGATCCGTTACGAAGACAATTAATTTCGGCTGCGAAGTGGATCGACTGAGATTGTTTTATGAAGAAATTGAGAGCATGATGAATTTCGACAGGGGTAAGATCGCCCGTAAATTTGTCAGCACTGGAGAGTCTAATATTTTTGATGAACCAAAAACAGTAAGCGTATACGCGCGTTAGACGATGCAACGAGGAAAATTCCTTAGAAAGGTCGATAGCCAGGGTAGACATTAGAGAAAGATTATGGGTTTGTTTCTCTTCCGCAGTGACTTCAGAAGACGACGGATTAGATGGTAAAAAGGGTGGAAAAGGATTGGACTCGGAAGATTGAGACAAACAAGTGGGACCGTGCCACCAAAGCAAACAATCGCGCAAAACGTCAGGGAGACACCCCCTGGAGATAATATCAGCAGGATTGTGTCTAGAATTGATGTGATGCCAAGTATAGGCCTGCGTAAGACGCTGAATTTCAGCAAAACGATTAGCGACGTATGTTTTCCACCTTGTTGACTGGGCATGAATCCAGTAAAGGGACACCATAGAGTCAGAATACAAATGAACACTATTAATGAACGAATAAAGCGCAGGAACGACCTAAAATACAAGTCGCGATAACAACAAGCAAGCGCAGAGTTCGATGCGAGGTAATGACACCTGTCGTAAGGGAGCTACACGAGATTTAGAACACAGGAGATGACAAGAGGCCGATGAATCTTGATAAATGACTCTGATATAAATACAACACCCAAACCCCCTTTCAGAGGCATCCGAAAAACCATGTAATTCAACTGTACTTGCCTCAAGCTTACAACGAATAGAACGTGGGACCACAATTTTGCTAATCAGACCCAATTTGTCGCACAAAGAATGCCAATCCAAACGTGATTGGCCGGAGATCGGTTCATCCCAACCAAGCTTGCAAAGCCAGAGTTGCTGCATAAACTGTTTATACAAAAAGACAACGGGACCGATCAGTCCAAGAGGATCGTATATGCCTGCAATAATCGAAAGAATTCTCCTCTTGGAGATGCTTGATTCAACGGGGAATGATTTAATGTCAAACAGAAATGAATCGGCAGTGTTATTCCAGAGAATGCCCAGGGTACGCACATTGTCCTGTTTGTTTAAGGGGAGTGATAGATTGTCATGACTTGCGACCACTCTGGGTTCATTAGATGCCCATTTATGCAACGTGAGACCGTATTGACTCAATAACGCACCTAGATCAGATTTCAACTTGGTCAGATCAGAGATGGTGTCAGAACCGGTAAGCAGATCGTCAACATAGAAATCATTCGTTATAGCTAACGCCGCATCAGGAAAGGAAGCTTGATGGTCCCTACCAATTTGAATAAGACAGCGAGTGGCCAAAAACGAAGCACTAGCCGTGCCGTAGGTTACCGTTCGCAATGCAAAGTGTTTAAATTGTTCGAGAGGAGAGTCACGCCACAGAATACGTTGATAGTGACAATCCCCTTCAGCTACGCGAATTTGTCGATACATCTTCTCGATGTCGGTGATGAGAACATATTTATGCATGCGGAAACGTAAAAGAATATAAAAAAAGTTTTGTTGAACATTCGGGCCTACCAACAATATGTCATTGAGAGAAAGGCCATTGGTAGTTTTGGACGAACCATCAAAAACGACGCGCAGTTTTGTGGTCAAGCTAGACTGTTTAAATACGGCATGGTGAGGCAGATAGTAAGTATTTGACGCTCCTGAATTGATAGCGCAATTATCGATAAGCGTCATGTGTCCAAGATCCTTATATTCGTTAATAAAGTCTGCGTAATCGCGCGCGAGCTTAGCATCACGCCTGAATCGACGCTCTAAACTCAAAAATCTTGCTTCAGCATTGGTGTAAGATTCCCCCAACTGGAGATGATCGGGCTTAAATGGCAATGAAACCACGAACCTACCCTCATGGTTGCGATGAGTAGAGCGCACGAAATGCTCTTCACAGGCTGACTCGTTATCAGGTGTGTTGTCAGGGATAGTTTCTGCTTCCCAAAATCTTTCGAGAGACTGCAGAATTTGACTGTCGTTGTTCCTAGCTAGGAACGAAACAGTAGGACCCTTGTTGCGGCAGTGTTTGGGCAGATTGGCAGCCAAAATATAGCCTAGCTTTGTTTCCTGAATGATGGGAAAATGAGGGCCGCGTACGTATTTATTAGCTAAAATTAAATCCAGGTAAAACTGCGCCCCTAAGGGTATGTCGATTTCCGATGATATATTGAAATTTGGGTCAGCCAGAAAAATGTTGTCCGGAATGTGGAATTGATTTATGTCAAACGATTGTGCCGGCAGATTGTGGGTTAATGCAGATAAGATAGCACATTTTGCCTCGAAGCTAAATCTCTGAGAACGAGAAATAATGCGTATAGACGCAAGATTAATGGCGTAACACGCTGTATTATTTATACCCGTAATTGGTATGTTGGATTTAGTCAAATTAAGCCGTAATTTCCTTGCAAATGATTTGGTGCAAAAATTTATTTGTGACCCGGCGTCTAAAAGAACTCTTGCCCTTTGTCTGTTGCCAGCCTGGTCAATGACAAATACAATTGCTGTTGATAAAAGAACATTGTTCGTGGATTGTAATTTAAGTGAGCAATAGTTACTACTACTGGCAGAGGTTGAGTTCGGCACATTGTTCGCGTGCAACAATGTGTGGTGTCGTTTTGAACAGATGTTACATAGCTGCTTATTCTTACAATTAGATACAAAATGATCTGATCTAAGACAATTGGTACAACATTTGTGACTTGATACAAATTGTCCCCCCTCAGCGGTGCTTAATGCACAAAATTTATCACATATGTAAAGCGGGTGATTAGATTTACAACACAAACATGAATAATTGCTTGACGCTGAGTGATAACTCTTAAATGTAGTACTGCCAGCAGCGTTTCTTGATTTATATTTATCATATTTATTGTTGAGTCTTAAACTCGGCTTGTTAAGTTGCTGTCCGGCATCGATAGGCAGTGTATTTTCTAACAGCTGTCTACGTGAGTTTAAAAAATGAGTGAAGTCTTGAAAGTTAGGAAAATTATCAGGGTCTATAGACTCCTTCCATAGTTTAAAAGTAGTAGGGTCGAGTTTAGTTGATAATAATTGTATAGTAATAAATTCAAATGAATTCACTGACAGTTGGATTGTCGCCAGTGAATTAACGGAAGACTTAATCGTGTTTGTGAATTCTGCCATACTTTGGACAGAGTCCTTAATTGTCGACTTGACTTGAAGTAAATTTTGAACATAGTATTTTGCTAGTATGAACTTGTTGTCATACCTTGCGGACAGCAAACTCAACGCTATTGAGTAATTTTCCTTACAAATAGGTAGTGACTTAATTAAATCTAAAGGTTCATTTTTTAAAGAAGAATGTAAATAATGTAACTTCTGCACTGGCGTTAAATCGGATCTTGTATGCACCAAGTCCGTAAAAATTGAATAAAAATGCTGCCATTCCAATATGTTGCCTGTGAAGCAGCGCAAACTTATTGGTTTTAATTGCATGTGGGTCGATAATACGGGAGGTACAGTCTGAACATTAAATGTATCAATCAATTGCAAAATATTTGCTTCAGTCGAATATAGCATTTCTTCGACCTCAACTCGGTCTTCTTGAGCAGCGCTTACGTCTTTACAAATAAGTTCGATTTCAGATTGTACCTCGTCGTACTTCGATGCCAAGCTTTTTAAACTTTCAAGTCTTACTGTTAAAAAGTGTTTTGTATTGGAATTTATATCAAAGTTGCTGACAGCTGATTGTATGCGCATTATTGCGGACTTTAAGCCGCCTCTCTTTCTGGTTAACACTTTGAGTTGAGGCCTTCTTCAGCCATTGTACGCACCTTGATATGATGTTTGAGGTGATACCTTGTAGGCGATGTCCTGAAGCGTCGACGCGGTGGAGAAGATGGCAAACACAGCTCGGAGAGATGACAGCCTTGTTTGAAGCACTGAAGCTAGCAGGCTCTTGCGATGATGTTGTCAGGAGGCTCAAAGGCGACGAGCGAAATGCCGATGGAATCACGTCACGGTCGTATCACCGGATATGCTGATTCGCCCGTGATGGCCAGAAATAGTGGCAGAAAAATAATAATTATGAATAATACATCCGGAAATCCAGGTCCGGAGCGACCAAAAAATGTTAATGATGCGGTACGCGTAGACCGGAAAATGTTTGTTGAAGAATGTTGAATGTGAAATGTTCTATACTTAAAGTTGATTCGCCAGGATGCAGAAATGATGAAGCGAGTGGACTGTAGTTAATTCATTTATTTAATGTTCACAAGTACATTAGAAATTGTTAAGCAGTTAGAAGTTGTTTTGAGTGATAGATTGGCTAATAAGGATAATGTGGATACAATTCGTATCAAATTTAAATTAAATTAATGAACGGGCCTAATGAGCCATAAGTGAAGTGTTGGCCTAAGGCCTACATTGATTGTCGCGACAAGAAAAAATGTGACAGTGAGGCTGCGGGCGCGTGCCGACCGCCGCTTACTAGCGTCTGAGACGAACTGTGCAGAGCACCGACATGAATGATCAGGATACCGTAAAAATTAAAGCGCAGATTAGCCAACCTATACAGTAAAATTATCGCGCTACTGTACACTACCGTACACTGTTCCTGCTATGCCTTGCTTTGTGTATTTAGTCGGTAGATTATCTATATAGCTTCCAACAAAGTAATGGCACGATCTGTTATAGGAAACATTTTAAATACAATTGTCGTCATCTCTACACTCGGTGTATCCGGTAAGACACTCTGAAATGATAATAAAGTGTAAAATGTTGTAAAACGTAATTAGCCTACAAGGGTTTGAATGCTTTAATGTTAGAAAATTGTGTCCTAAACGAGACATATTATTTCCGACAAAATCTTCATAAACTTGTAAAACATGTTGTTCCACATTTTACAGTTCAAGAAACGTTCATTTCGCATTTGAAGCACACTTTGTTTTGTATAAAACAATGACAATCATCTTAATAAGAAAATATGTTTTAATAAAGTAAAAAAATTACACAATAGTATCTATACTGCTGAGATCATTAACTTAAGTTATTAAAAAAATTCCTCCGTAAATTAAAAATTATTAATTATATGTGTTAATATTTATTTTTTTTTGTGTTTGAAATATGTTTGCGAAGCTACTTCCTTGCGATAAACTATTTATAAGTCATTGTACGATGCCCATGATTACAAGAAATCTATGGAGAAAAATGCCGAATACGAAACATTCCATTATTGTTGCTAGTATACTACTAAAAATTGAAAAGTAATTTAAAATTAAAATTTAAATATTATTTTGTTGGCAGTCAGGTATTAAACACGTTGACCTATAGATTTTATTCTGTGGTGATGTTTACATGAAAGCAAAATTTCAAGCCAAAAAGTTATAAGTTAACTGAGACATTTATTCCAATCACTTACGTCGGTCATGGGAAGGACATGTAAAATATAGTAAACGCTTTAAAAATAAAATATTGTTGATAAATATAACTTATGGTAATAAAGTACGTGTACGCGTTAATATGATTATGTAATTAAATCTTACCTCTGCTTTTGTATTGTGTAGCACTTGGTAATAATTTTTGAGGTGAATAATTTGTGTTTGAAACGCAGCCCTGAAGTGTCGTTGGCAAAAACAAGGAACCACAGCAACCAAACGGACAAGTTGTCTGTAAAAAATTTAAAAAAACTACTGAACATATAAGGAAAACAAAACGAAACGTTTCCTTACACTATAGTTTATATTTTCATACATTTTTATAAATCACATTCTCTGGTTAAAGTTACATAAGGCAGGTCGCACACTGGATCCGCTCCGCTGCGCTCAGATCAGAACCGGCGTCTCCACTAAGAACGCGTCCGGCACTTTTCTCACACACTGCATCCGCTCTTCTCAGAACATAATGCCTGTCGATCTCAAGGCTACACTGTCTGGTTGAAGTGGTTTCGTTAAAAGTTGTGACCTGTATAATTGTCGGTTTTCGGTTACCCTGGAACTCAGGTCGCTAATGATACTCTAAGTAAAATATACAACTACAGACATTGTCGTGCTCGCCGTGTTGTAGAAAGTGCTTTTGGTATTTTAGCAAAAAAGTTCAGGATGTACTCCCAAAAGCTCCAAGTACATCCAGCTCACGCTGAAATCATTATATTAGCAACGAATGTCTACATAATTTCCTGCGAGGAGATGATGAAAATTTATGGCGACCTGGTGAGCTTGAAAAGCATGAGGAATTTCGTGGGCTGCAGTGTCTAATACCGGTTGGAATGAGGAATTAGAGGCATTTGAAATAAGGGATGGATTCAGAAAGTATTTTAACTCACGAGAGAGTAAAGTATCTTGGCAGGAAGATATGATAAATGTAGGCAGGAATGATACTTACGGCATTTCTGAAGCCACTAAACCGTATCACGAAAAAGCTAAATTAGTAGGTCTACTGTTAGTAATAAGCGACATTTATGTATTTAGTTGTAGTTATATATTTTATATTTCATTAGTTAAAATTCCGTACGACCTTTTGTTTTACGCAACGAATCGAAAATTCTTTCATGAAAATAACACAATACTGTTTTACACTTTTTGTTACATTTTTATATGTTCCGTTACTTTTAGGAATGTACTTGTGTATACAATAATTGAAGGTTGCATACGTTAGTTTCTGTAGAATATGATTTTCTCATGATTTAATAACAGATGGTTGAGTTTATATTTGTAAAAATATTTAACACCTTGAGTCTACGTACACTATCGTCTTTAGATTTCTGTCTACTTTTTTGCGTTTTGGGAATGAATATGTTAATTAGGCTTAGTGTTACCTATGTACACAGGAATATGTACACAAGAATTATTTTCTTGAGTTTCAAGCTCTGTGACGACAAACGAACTGACTTCTTGGAATTGTTTCAAAATACATTATGGTTATCTAATTAATATTGATTTTATCAATTATTATATTAATGGCAAATTATTATTAATAATTGTTATGTGATTAATTAATTGCACTCTGACGCACACTATTATTAAACTATTATAATTATTATTAATTAAATTTTAAACTTTATTTTATTTACTACATTCATTCAAATGTCCTGATATTTCCTCCCAGATTGATTCTTTCATTGTTATATTATAATAATCTTTATGGCTTAAATCATAGAGTACAGGATATTGTTCTACCATGGCGATTAGTTTTTCGTCTGCACACGCCATACTGATGCAATGCAATCCACTATTTCAAAATGCCAAACAAATCCAAATACATGACACAGTGCGTGGCGGGGTACGGCTGAGGAGCTTAGTGCGCATGCGTGACCCTTCAGAACGCTTCCGAATCCAAACAAAATGGCTGGCCGAGCAAAAATTTCTGACGCGTTCTGAGCGGAGACGCCGGTCATGATCTGAGCGGAAGCAGTGTGTGGAATTTCATTTAAATACATGGCTTCCGAATTTTTCTGATCTGAGCAGAGCGGATGTTCTGAGCGGAGCGGATCCAGTGTGCGACGTGCCTAAAGCATTTTTCTTAGTTTATTTTTCCTCCCTTGGTTTCACCTACCTGCGGATCATCTTTATACTTTCCTTCTTGCACAGAAAATGCCTAGTTGACACTTCGTCTTTATTGTGTTATATCACATCTATTCTGATATTTTACGGATTGTTCTTTTTTTCCTTTTATCACATCTATTCTGATATTTTACGGATTGTTCTTTTTTTCCTTTTTGTTTCATACCAGTATAACAATTTTTCCGGATTGTCAGTACTGGATGGGGCCGTGGCCGTCCACTACCTACTTGTACATTTTACTGGAGAAGATGACTTTTGCGATAATTGAAAAGGAATCACTATCGTGCTTTTGGGTGTCTTTGTTTATGTAAATTAACGGCGGACCGAAGTGGTGGATAAGAGATATCTCCAACCTCCCTTTCTTCGCAATTCGTACTAAAGCATTACCATTTTCTTCGTATGCTGTAGTAGTACTTTGCAATAAGCATAATATTATTGTAGTAAAGTTTACAATGAAGTTAAATTATAAGTTCGAATAAATCTTTCCGTTCCGAGCGGAGACGCCGTTTCTGATCTGAGCGCAGCTAATGAACTAACTAACCTGAATGAACAAATTTAATTTCAAAAAAAAAATTTCTGCTCGTAGAAACCAAAATAATGTAGCACCAGCCGGCAAAATAATTTGGTTTGCGACTCACAATCGCTGCAGTTTTGCTGCGTTCGTGGGTTGGATTGTGGGACTTGGACTGCCTACTACCCTGTCACTGGGGACAAAAAACAAAAGGATCTTGTTTCCCATAGAGGGGTCTGGTATGTAACAAAGGCACACGTCCAATACACACGCACAGACACACAACTCCTTGGCAACCCTGCGACTCGCCACTGTTCATGGTCAGTAGATTTCGTGGCAGCTAGCTCTAGATGATTTCTCACTGACAGTGAAGGAACGAGAGTTGTACCACGAGAAGGGGCAACAGGCCTCAGACTTAATGCAGGCAAAGAAGATCTTACTGAAAATATCTTCGTAATGTTCTAAGTAAGTATGTGTTTAACTTATTACTGTAGCTTTTTATCTTCTTGCAATTTAAGGACGACAGCTGAGTACATGTTACGTCTAAAAATCTCATTATAAAATTAAAACCTCCTGTTGATTATCCAGTGCATATTCAAATATATCAATTATTTTCCAAGGGTAGTATATTCCCGTTTCTCTTAACTTGTTCTGGGTGCCTAAGAAAGGTCATATTTTTTATATTTTATTTTATTTAAAGTATAAAATTTGCACGTTAAATATAATTATACACTTGTTTTGACAAAAAAATAGTTAACGTCAAAGTTTTGACAAAACCTACAGAGTGATTACACTTGATGATGAAGCATATGCATGGAATCGCGTTGTAATTAATATAGGACGGATAATTAATTAAGTCACAGGACGGATAAAATGGTAAATTGAATATCTTATTATATACGTACACGTGACTTGGATATTCACTAATATGAATTTAAAAAATAATTGTTGCATTTTATTTTAACAAAATGTCGTATTGTTTTCGACAACGTCTAAACAACCATCCTCGCACACACGCGCGCACCACAACACTCACACACACACTCACACATACAAACAAATCATTTACAATATCTTAGTTGGAAGTATTAAAACAATCGCTTGTGTGTTTTGAAAATATCATACGACCGTAGCAACTAAATTATTTGTTTTACAAATTTGTAAACTTTATTCTTACTATTAAATCTAAAAAAATATTTACCTCAGAAAAGTACGTCACGTTTAGGCGTTAGGAATTACGTATAGTGTTGTTTGTATTTATCTCATGAATAATGTCACTTCTTTGACAAATTCAGTACTTCGAAGTCAACTGCTTCTTACTATACCTATTAATAAAATATTGTTACTTATATTATCAGCCACTGTTAGCAAGTAATAAAATTTTGCGTTTTAAGTTAAAACAAATAAGTTATATTTATAGTAACCTGCAATAACAATAGCAATACAACATTAATCTAGTTGCTTTTGAAGTAATTTAAATTATGTAAATGTTTTTGCTTTCAGATGTAATAACCATACCAAACGTTGACTTAGGTTTAAGCAACAGTTTCTCGTAATTGGGCATTGAATTTTTAGTGAAAAAACGGGCACTATAGAGAGGGGAGTGACTATAGCTTATCAAGAATTCTCTAACGTGAAGATTTCCGTACTTGAACCAGCACACACGCGGTTCCCATAGACAGGTAAAATATTCTTAGTTGACAAATGAAGTGTTCATAATTGGGTGAAGTAAGGAATGCATTACTGTAAATGTTTATAGTGCGTGTTTCGATTATGAATGTGGTAGGCCTACTATTTGACTAGTTATCTGCACAGAAGACAATGTTAACTAAAACTGCCTAATAAAAGATAAGGGATGAATTGATAACACACTGTGGTAATGGTGTACGGGGTATAGATTTACCAAACGTCGTGTTAATAATTACGTTGTGCATTTGAAGAAAAAACCTTTATATACTTCCTTATAAACAGATATTTTTAAAAATATTTTTAAAGTAAATATTGTTACAAGTGGATTATAAAAATGTATATTTCACACTACATTTATGTATAGTAACCTTTCAACGTTTTAATTCAACAATAAAAGCTACAGTGACATTAAAAAGTTAAATTTCTTAAATAATTAGAAACAATCATTTTCTACAACAATCTATATAATATCAGTATCTATGGTACACCTTGTGTAACAAAGGGAACAATTATTTGATGTCGGTTTCGTGATATCGCATCATTTCAAATGATCATAAACTCAACAATACTGTACATAAGTTGTTGCTTCCTGTAATATTTAAGTTGAATATACAAGTTGGCTTCTGATACTAAGCAAACGTCATTTTTAATTGAGTTGTATCAATGTCATTCTTACAATAAAAAGCAATTGCCACCTTGTATCCAGTGTGGAAGAATATTGTAAGAGAGAGAGAGAGAGAGAGAGAGAGAGAGAGAGAGAGGATGGAGGGAGGGAGGGAGGGAGAGAGAGAGACAGAGAGAGAGAGAGTGAGAGAGAGGCAGACAGAGACAGGTACACAGGCGGACAGATAGACAGAGACACAGAGACAGAGAGACAGACACAAGAGATAGACAGAAAGAAAGTCAGGTAGACAGACTGATTAAGACAGGATTGGTGATATGGGGGAGGCAGATTTAAGGAAATTATGATAAACATTTTAATACCACGTTTAGTTTTCTTCATCTCTACTGTAACTCTAACAGCCACACTGAAAGATTAACTGTAGAAACAAAAGTAAATTTCTTAAAACTCGCTTTCTGGAAAGCTAGGGTGTGACATGTCCATGCACATTGTAACAAGACTTGTCACCGTAGTTACAAATAAAAGAAAGAAAAAAAATTTTATTTAAGAAAAAAAATTTTCTGAAAAAAAAATTATGTTTGTTTATGGTGTATATAATTTGTAATTAATTATGGTTTATTGTTTTGAATCAAATTTCTTAAATTCTGAAAGGTAATTTTGTTCAATTCGCACTTATGGAATATATTAACAAAATCCGGAGTTAAACAGATTAACTCCTGTCTGCAATCGATTAACGACTTTCCGTGTTGCTCCAGTATCTCACCTTTTGTTAATATTTTCTTCTTTCAGGAAGTCTCGTCCTTAATTAAAACCTTAAATTACCATGTGAAATAATTTATTAATCCATACAATTGAAATGAATTGATTTATTAACATTTATAAATAATGATCGATATTAAATCGATTTCGAGCAATTGTCGACTCCGTCTCAGGGATAAATCGATATGTTAATACAGGTTAAAAATTCTTATAATTATTATAAAAGGTTCTTGGAGCGATTATTTGATAATGGTCAGAGAAGGGCAGGGCGAGAAAGTATAACATTTACAATAAATTATTTTAAATAATTAGTATCTAACAAATGTGAATAATCTATATAAAATGTTTAATATAGTTGAGTATCAGACCAGTTGTAGGCTATGCAGTCAGTCGAAGTTGGAGGCAGTGCATCGTTTTTCCATCATGGCCGCTCACAGAAACGAATAGGTTAATTGCAATATTCGTCGCGAGAAAATCTTACAATAAAATCAACTTTATAATTGTTTTAAAGATCCCCGAACTTGTGTAAACTGTGTAGTATGTTGTTTGGGGTAGTCTAGATGAGTGTTCAGTGTCCACTGGTGTTAATTGTTTGATATTAGAGGTGTTCACTTATGTCTGTTCGTTACGCAAATATGGTTATTCTGTAGTAGCTTGAATTATTACTAATATGTAGTTTTAATGTTTTAATTCACTGGTATTATGTAGTGTGGTGTTCGTTTTCACTGTTGTCGTTGAAGTTTTTATATGTTTTAACTGGAAAAGTGTTTATTTAAGTAACTCTCGTTTCTCACGGATATTTTTCTGTAACCTTAGCACTTCATTATACGGTTTTAAAGAACGTAATTCCGCATAGACTGTTCAGGTTGAACGTTAACAAAGAACTAACTAACTTCCTCCAATTTAGTAAAAATCTTGCCCCAAGTTAATATTGGAAAAGTATTGTTAAAATAATTACGACTTCCCATATACATGATTCCAAAATACATTATATATGGAATAATTTTAGTTTATTATTCGCTTTCATGAATTATTAACCATATAATTGGTTTATTTATCTCATTCTATTTAATTTAATATGTCATAGTCCATATTTGTTGAGATTTTTTGTTAAAAATACCAAATTTCTTTCTTTTTGGAAATCTAGGCCCAAAACTTGGTTTCCGCCTTCCTATACTTTTACTGCCATTTTAAGTGTTATTAATATAATTATAATAAATTTTAAATGGTCATAAATCCTTTCTTTTCCTTAATTACATATACACTTAACATTTGAACTGTTTTTTAGTGATAATTTCTGAATTTAACATTCCTCTTTAAAAATAGTTAATTTCTACATTTCAAAAATTTTCAATAATTTGAGGTATTTACCCTACCTACCCTATAGCTATATTACCCTTTTAAATCATAGGTTCATTTACAGTAGTTGTTAATTGACCTACTTTACCTAAATCTTGCCAGCTTACATGATTCGTAGGTGAATTAACTGGTTTATATTGAGTTTCTGTGAATTCATTATTTGGCCTAGAGTTTAGTATTTTACATGTATGGTTTCTTCAAATAAATTTACTTTTACTCCTCCTCTGACTCTTAATAGTTATCATGACATAAAATAAAATTGTTTACAAACTTATTGAGATGTGTAGCATCTAATTTATGCTACTGTTATAAAAATAATAATTAACATCACTCAGCATTCTGTAAAGTTGGACATGTTTGCTGAAATTGTTTTTAACATACATTTAACTCATTTTGTTAATTAATACAGCATACATACTGAAACATTTTAATTGGTATGTATGCTGTTATTTAACTAATATAACTTATTCTAAACATATAAATCTTATTGTATAAGAACTCTTTCAAAAATATGGAGTTCATGGCTTTGAACAATATTAGCCATTTAAACGTTTTAATTCTATTAACACTTAAACTATTATCAGATCTTTCTGTTTTTATTACTATTATTTAACATCCCCTTATATAGTAAACATTTCCACCCATACTTTAGTTATTGTCATTCCTACAAATGTCTTGAGATAACAAAGTGACCTAAAATAGTGAAATATTGGAAATACCTTCCATTTTATTATTTCATGATTTGCTAATTATCAAATATAAAAGTTGTTTTATAGCATATAGTTTAAGTTATAGTAACACTACAACTTTAAGTTTATTACATTTCAAAACACTTACACTAATACACTTTCACTGGTGGTTCTGACTTATATTGAGTCTTATTATCTCAGACCAGACCTTTAGTCATCATGGACTGTGAAGATTTGTTTATTTTTCATCACATAATAACTTTAGTTGGTGCACCTCTTATCATACTATACAATACTTTTGTTTATTAATAATTACAATTTTATAGGGTTTTGGGATGTTATACCTTCTTTAATTGTATCTATTGGTTTGGGGTTTATGGTAGTTAATAATAGGTTTTTTATGGCGTTTCTTACATTCTATTTCTTCCTTTCTTCTCGTCTTCCTTCTTGTTTTCAATCTTGGGTAAACCAAGGTACTCGGTGTTATCTTGTCTGATATTTGGTTCGGAGTGTCTTCTTTATTTTTTGATACTGACTTTATTCTTCTTTCTTGGTTTCAGGGTATCTGGTTTATTTCCTGATATTGAACCTTACTCTTCTTTCTTCTTGTGTTTGGGGTATTTTGTTTTTTCACCACTCCTAATCTGATTCTTTTTTCTTGATTTTGGGGTATCTAGTTTATTTACTGCTCCTAACCTCCTGGGTAATCTCCTGGTTGTTTAATATGAGTTTTCCTTAATTCTTTCTTTGACTTTTATGGTTGTATTTTTTATAATTTAATGATTGTTTTTCTTTTATTGTGGTTTTTTCCTTTGAAGTAATTTGCATTTTATTTGATATTCTTGGAGTGTATGTAATTTAATTATTTTTTATGATCTTAAATGAATTAATTATTGGTGGAATATCTGTCATGCTACAGAATGCCCTTCTCCAGAAGTGATTTTTTCAGACTATACTTGCTTTGTCTGAAACAATTGCTTATGATAATTATTATAGTTTTTTATTATTCTTGACTTCCTCCCAATTCTAAAATTGTCTTATATATATTTGAGCTTATATTTTTCTCATTCTCACTTGATCTTCCTTGATAGTAATAGTCATCAGAGTTTCATATTTATTATTTTATTTTCATATTTCTTCTTAGTATTTTCTCCTTGGGATATTTCCTCCCTATCGTTCCCTAATTTGTGAGCTGGTTCAGTTCAGAGAGGCACAGTACGCTACTTCCTCTGCTGTCCAATACTTCACTTCTTATTTGAGTACAGAGGCAAATCATCTCTGCTCAAAAAACATATTAATACTGCTGGAATTATCTACAGACAGATTAAAAAATTACATCAGAATAGTACACTTTTGTTACTATTAAAAAAAATATCTTTGGATACTTTACTTATTACTTATTATATTGCTCAGGGATTTTAATATTCCTACCTCAGTTGTTCTTCTGACTCTTTAACTTGATGGATAATTCATTTGATATTATGGTAGGAAGCTCTTCTATTAGTACATTTTTAAATTTTTCTTATCATATAAAGTTTTTGGTTATTAATGCTTTATTCCTTTCTGGTTTTTTGTTACAATCTGCATTGGTTCATAGTAGCATATTTTTATGATATTTTTGGTTTGTTACTCTGTTTTTATTAGTTCCAATTGTTCTATATTCTAGAACTTTCTTATCACTGTCGTTATTACAATTTACATTTAATTCATAATCATTTCAATATTAATTTGTTTAATTACATCATATCTTTGATTTTATTCTCAAATTACTCCTCTCTTAGTTTTTATTCTTTCGAATGAATGTTTTAATTAGTTTGATAATGAGGTCATCATTTCTCCTTATACCACTTCAAAGTTTTATTATTTTATATTTCCACATAAGTTTCTGTATTTTATCATATTTAATCAATCAAATCGTATCACTGATTTTTATTCCCTTTTGTATCATTTTATTGAAGGTTTTTACACTTTATATTGAAATTAGACGCTATCATTTCTTTCAGAATTACTTGGTTTAATTCTAAATTCTGTTTCTTTTATTTATCTCATAAAGATTTTATATAAATATGGTAAATATATTGTATGAGTACCATAAATATGGTATTAATTCTCTTCTTTTTATTTCACCATAGGTTTTTTCTAATAATTGGTATGTAAGGTGATCTTCCATTTATTTAGAATTTTGTTGATTATTTTCAAAATTCTTTTTATACTCTTGCCAAAATGTTTCTTTCAAATAATTGGTTAGTAAGGTGTGCTTACTCTATTTTAGAATTTATTCATTCTAAAATTCTCTCTTTATTTATATTATTTCTAAATAAGTTTTCTCAAATAATTGTTTAGTAAGTTGATCTTACATTGTTTTGGAATTTATTCATTCTAAAATTCTCTCTTTATTTATATTATTTCCAAATAAGTTTTCTCAAATAATTGATTAGTAAGTTGATCTTACATTGTTTTGGAATTTATTCATTCTAAAATTCTCTCTTTATTTATATTACTTCCAAATAAGTTATCTCAAATAATTGGTTAGTAAGTTGATCTTACATTGTTTTGGAATTTATTCATTCTACAATTCTCTCTTTATTTATATTATTTCCAAATAATATAAGTTTTCTCAAATAATTGATTAGTAAGTTGATCTTACATTGTTTTGGAATTTATTCATTATATTTCTTCATGGATGCCAGGTTATAGACACCCTTAATTTTACTGGAACCCATCTCCTTAATTTCGTAACTGTTATTATTATTGTTTTTGGAGATTATATATGGTCCAGTGTATAAAAGCAATAATTTCTTAGTTATCCCTTCTAGTGAACTGGGTAACTCCCTATTTTTCAATAAAACCTTCTCTCCAATGGTATAGGTAATTATCTTACCCAACCCTTTATTATATTTAATCCGCCGTTTCTCCTGGTCTTCGGCCACCTTATTATAAAATTTAATTTTATTAAAAATATATTTATTTTCTCTCGGGAACTCCAATATTTCTTCGATCTCCCTTGGGGGTTGTCTTTCGTACATAGCAGAGTATGGGGTAATTCCTATGGCTGGGTGGTATGCCAGGTTGAGGAATTCTTCTGTGGCCTCTAGATATTCTTGCCACCTCCTCTGTTGATCTTGGCAATACGTCCGTAATATTCGCCCCACCTCTCGCAATACTCTTTCTGCCGGGTTACTGCTCGGGTGGTATACCGATGTTTTATAGGTATGAACCCCCATCGACAGTAGTGTATCCCGCCATTTTTTCCCCTTGAACTGGGTTCCGTGGTCGGTGATGATCGAAACTGGTTTTCCGACGTTTGGGAAGTACTGGTTAGTTAAGATGTCGAGAATTTTATTTGTAGTCGCCCGATTCGCTGGGTATAGCTTGATGAATTTCGTAAAATGGTCCATCACGATGACTAGATACTTGTATCTGTGACGGCCCCCACTGCGGGGAAATGGCCCGCAGATGTCCAGGAATACTTTTTCTAGCTTCGATTGAGAGGTTATCGGAATCATTTGCCCTTCCTTTTTCTCGTTATTGGACTTCACGAGTTGGCAAATGCGGCAACTCTTTATGTACTTTCGGACCTTCCGATTAATATCCTTAATGTGGCAGCTCTCTTCCAGGGCCTTTATCACCTTTAATGCGCCCATATGCCCATATCGAACATGATAGTTATTCACTATCTCCTTTTCGATATGGGTTGGAATAACAACTTTCCATTCTTCCTTATTTAAAGATGGTTGTAAAACTCATATTTCTTTTTGTAAGGTGTATTTCCTTATTTAATTTTCTCCATCTTCTTTTCCATCTTCCTACTCAAGGATTGGTTGTCCTCCTTCAGATCTTCCATTTTTTTATTCAAGTTCTTACTGGTTTCTTCAATCCTTTTGTTGGTATTTTCTACTTTACGGCCCAATTCTTCCTTTGTGGATCGGTTGTCGTCATCCATTTTCTTATGTAAGTTTTCTTCCATCTTCTTGTTATTTTCCTTACTCTCGTCCATTTTCTCCATCATTATTCTGAGCATCTCCTGTATACTCCCATCCTCCGTTCGTGTCGGCTTTTCCAATTGTTCCTTCCGGACATTGATTTCCCCTGTTTGCGTTGTTACTTCGGGTTGTTCCTCTGGTGGTGCGGGTTGTTTCGATTCCACCTGGGTTATTAATACTTCCGGATCCTCCACGGGTGTTGCCTCCTTATCCCCCATGTCAACTTCTTTTTCGGTCTCTGCCGCCCTCTTTTTCGAAGTAGCTCGTCTTTGCATTTTTCTGGTATCTATTAATTAATCGCTGCCAGGCTTATCTTATCAAGCCCTCTAAGTTGGACGCCACTTTGTAACTAGACCCTGTATGCCGGTCCTTACAAAAATAAAATAGTAGAGGGAAAATTTTATAAAAAATAAGATTTTCAATAAAAAAAATTTGTTTATGTTAAACCAGGTCAGTAATTAAGAAATAATACTGTTTCAAATGTTCTGTAAAAATTTTAAGAATCAGGAAGGTATTTATTAATTATTGAGCACTTCTGGAAGATCTGAACCAAGTCTGGAGTTAACTAGATTAACTCCAGTCAGCAATCGATTGATGATTTTTCTTGTTGGTCCAATATCTCACTCAAACAAAAATATTTTCTTCTTCTTGAAGTCTCTTTGCCTTAATAAATAACCTTAAATTAGCCTGTGAAAGAATAACAGATAAATACAATTGAAATAAATGGATTTATTAAACAATTTAATAAATAACCGATTTTTTATCGACTGAGAATAATTATCGACTCCGTCTCAGGGAATTATCGATTGTGCATACAGTAGAAAAATTATTATATGTATTATAAAAAGGACAGGTTCTTTGAGCGATTATATTAATAGTCAGAGAAGGGTGACGAGAAAGTATAACATTAACAATTAACGTAAATTCAATAATTATTATTTAACAGTATTTAAATAATTCTGATATGTAATGTTTAAGAAAGTTGTAGTCGAACCATATGTAGACTGACGTCACTGGATAAGGTAGGCAGGGCTTAGTAAATTCAAAGATGGCCGCTACTAGATCTGGCGAATTTACTGCGAAGTCGTCGTGTCAAAAAATCACAGCAAAATTACCTTCATGAATGTTTGTAATGTTCCCGCACTGGTGTAATCTGTTTTTTAGGTTGTTTGGTGTGTTCTGAAGAAGTGTTCCGTGTATACTTGTGTTAATTAGGTTATTTGGTATGTTTTCACTTCTGTGGGTAAATTTTCTCAAAATGTGGTTATTATTTGTAACGTGAATTAGATCAAATATATTGTTTTACTGTTTTAGATCACTCGTATAATGAAGTTAGGTGTTAGTTTTCACTATTGTCGTTAACGTTTTTGTAGATTTAGTTAAAAAAGTGTCTAATTCATCTAACTCTCGATTCACTTATATGCATGGCTAACTGTAATACCATTTTTCGACTCGGTTATAAGAAACGTTTTTTCACACAACTATTCAGCTTGATATTCAACAAAAGACTATTTTAACTTGGTCAAAATCTGGCCCAGGTAATCTTTGAAAAAGTATTGTTAACATATTTCGATTACCCATACACATGATACAATATTATATTATATATGGAATTTATTTATTTTATTCATCACTTTCATGAATTATGAACCTTATAATTGGTTTAATCATCTCATTCCTTTTAAATTGATGTATTATAGTCCATATCTGTGGACATTTTTGGAAATTAACAAATTTCTTTCCCTTTTGGAAATATAGGCTCAAAATCTGATTTCCGTCTTTATACAATTTTTCTTGTATTTTAATTATTATTAATACTATTATAATAAATTTTAATTAGTCATATTTCTCTCCCTTTCCATAATACATATAAATTGAACCTTTGAACTGGTTTTTTGTGTTAGTCTCTGACTTTGACATTGCTCTTTAAAATTAATTAACTTATATATTTTGAAAATTTACAATATTTTAAGGTATATTTCCTTATTATCATTTTAACTCATAGGATCATTCCCAGTAGTGGTTAACTGATTTACCTTATCTAAATCTTGCTAGTTTACAGGATTTATAAGTGAATTATACTGGTTTATATGGTTTCTGTGAATTCACCAAATGGCCTAGAGTTTAGAATTTTACATTTCTGTCTTTCTCAAATAAATTTAATCATACCACTCCTCTGACTTTACATAGTTATTATTGCATGAAAATAAAATGGTTTATAACTTATTGTGAGGTGTAATATTTAATTAACACTACTGTTATACAAAAATAATTATGAACATGATTTAGCAATCTGCACAATTGAACATATTGCTGACATGGTTTGAACATATACATTTAACTCCTTTTGAATTAACACAGCATACCTACTGAAACATTATTAATGGTATGTATGCTGTTATTTAGCAAACATAATTCATTTTAAACACATAATATAAATCTTATTTTCTAATAACTCTTACAAATACATTGATTTTATGGCTGTGAACAAACAGTCTATTTAAACATTTTAAAGCTATGAATACTAAGTTAATGTTAGTCCTTTCTGGCCTAAACCATTATTATTTATGATCCCCTTCATCAGTAAACATGACCACCCATACTCTAATTATTAGCATTTTTTACAAATGTCTTGTAAATAAAGAGTTACATTAAAATAATAAAATACTGGAAATCTTCCATTCTATTATTTTATTATGCTGTTTATTATTGGATATTAAAGTTGTTATATAGCATATTGATAAGTCATAGTATCACTAACTTTAAGTTTATTGCATTTCCAAAAAACACACAAATTCACTTTCACTGGTGGTTCTGATATTTTGAGTCTCACTATCTCAGACCAGACCTTTAGTAATCATGGACTGTTAAGACTTGTTTATTTTCTTTATCACACAATCGCTTTAGTAGGTTCACTTCTTATAATACTATACAACCCCTTAAGTTTCTAAATAATTACATTTTTATAGGATTTCGGTATGTTATACTTTCTTTTTAATCGTTTTTGTGGGTTTGGGGTTGATGGTAGTTAATAATAATAATAGGTTTTACAACGGTGTTTCTTTCATACTATTTCTTCCTCTCCTCCTGTCTTCTTTCTTGTCTTTCTTCTTATCTTCTTTCTTGTCCTTCTTCTTATCTTCTTTCTTGTCTTCATTCTTGTCCCTCTTCTAGTCTTCATTCTTCTGGTCTTCTTGTCTTCATTCTTCACTCTTGGGTAAACCAAGGTACTTTGTGTTATCTCGACTGATTTTTAGTTTGGAGCATCGAAGTTGTTTACTGATACGGACCTTGCTTTTCTCTAAAGGTTTCAGGGTATTGTTTTCTTTCTGATCACAAATTTTATTCTTCCTTCTTCTTCCTGTCTTTGGGGTATTTTGGTGTTCACCACTCTTAAACTGATTCTCTTTCTTCTTGATATGGTGTTATTTAATTTGTTTACTGCTCCTAGCTTCCTGGGTAAATTACTGATCTTATAATATGAGTTGCTTTCAATACTTTCTTTGATATTTAAACAGTGGTTTTGATATAATGTAATGAGGATTTTTATTTTATCGTGGTTCATTCCTTTGATTTCATTAAATCTCCTTCAATATTGTTTTAACATATGTGGTGTAATTAATTTTTATGATTTTATATGACTTAATAAGTAGTGGATTTTCTGTCACGCTACAATGTTCTTAAGGTAGTTACACCCTATTATAGTGATACGATTTTTATTATATGTTTTATTCAACTCATTATTATAATACCCAGTGTTTAGGAGCAGTAACTGGTTATGGCGATTTATTACTGCCTTCGCCCGTTTAAAGGCTCGACATCATTATTATATTGTGTCGTGCTTGTGGAAGCATCATTTGGGATGCTTAGAGTGGGCCCCTGCCGCTCTGTTCTGCGATCTACCGGTCGTTCGCTGTTGGTCAGCCGTTCAGTATTGTCCAAACTGGTACTCCGTCTCGCAGGATAGTACCTTGGTTGGTCTCGTTCTCGGCTCCTCCGCCTATCTTCATACTCATTATAGCTGTTTCTCCTCCGGTTGTAGTACCTCCGTTGGCGACCATCTTCTGCTCGAATGAAGTTCACACGTGGTCGGGAAAACCTATTATTATTGTAATTACCATTTGGTGGACTACCACGATTGTTATTGTTATAGTAACGATCGTTACCATAACTGGGGCTTCTCTGACTATTAGGGTTTGGAGGGTATTGATTTCGGTTACCCTGATAACCATTATTGGGTCGATTCGGGTTCGTATGATTTGGAACCGTGTTATTATTATTATTAATATTCGTGTTATCAAAATTGTTGTTCTGTGGGTATGCCCGGCCTCCTTGGTATCCCGTGTTGGTGTTGGTCGTACCCTGGTTGTTATTTGGATACGTCCTAGGTTCGGGCCGATCGTTTCTTCTCCGGCTTTGTCGGTAGTACTCTTCGTTCTCGTAATTCTCGAGGAGTTCGGTCATGGCCTGAATTGTTTTAATTTGGCTGCCTCTCCTCGCTCGAATTACTTCCTCGTCATAATGGTACGAGAGTTTGTTGATCAGGCATTCCTCAGGTATGGCCGGTTCTAAATTTTTGGCCATACATACCTTGCCGAGGAAATACGCCGTCATGGAACTACCGACTTGCTGTTTATAATGGCCGTGGCATATGTTGTCCCGTATTAGGTTTTGGGTCGTTTCCGACCAATACTTAGCCTTGAAGAGGCTTTTAAATTGTTGGTAGCTCTCGATGTCGCTTCGGTTGGCCATCCACCAATGGTCGTTCACCTCCCGAAAAGACTCGTCTAGAAGTTCCAGGTTCTGGACCCATCGGTTTCCTCTATGCTTGTCCAGGTATTCTTCTATGCGGGCCAAGAACTCCATTCGCTTTCGCTTATATTGCCTGAAATTTAGCCATTCTCGATTTTCAGACATGGGAAAATTATTGTAGCCAGTTGGTCGGTTTCTGATTATCTCTATTTCCTACTGACTCTGTCGCACTTGTCCCGTGATGTTAGTCATAGCGGCTTCCATACCGTCGCATCTTTCGGTGACATGTGTTCGCACTTTATTTATTTCTTCCTGTGCAAAATTTTTGTTTTCCTCCAGTTTAGTTTTCTGGTGTTCCTTGACCTGGGTAATTTCTTTATTTATTACCTCCCTGACTTCCAGTACTTCACTTTCCGTCTGACGAGATCTTTCGTCCACTTCCCTGATCTGATGGTTTACAACAACTACTTCTTGTTCCAACTTTTTAATGATGGATTTCTTAGTGTCTGTTATTTTTATATTCAACTCTTCTTTCGCTAACTCGATCTTCTCGTCTAACTTGTTCATGTTCTCTTGGTTGACTTCCCTTAGTTCTTCTCTCAGCAGTTGGTTATCCTCTCCCAATTCTTCCTTTAATTGTTGGTTGTCACTTTCTATTTTCCTACTGGTTTCTTCCATCTTCTCTTCCAAATTCTTATTATTGTCCTCCAACTTTTCCCTCAGTTGCTGATTGTCGTTTTCCATCTTTTTGCTGGTTTCCTCAATTCTATTATTGGTGTTTTCAATTTTACGGCCCATTTCTTCCTTTGTGGATCGGTTGTCTTCCTTCAAGTCTTCTAATTTTTCACTTAAGGAGTGGTTGTTTTCCTTCAAATCTTCTAATTTTTCATTTAAGGAGTGGTTGTCTTCCTTCAAATCTTCTAATTTTTCATTTAAGGAGTGGTTGTCTTCCTTCCTTTCCTTTCTCAATTCTTCTCTTGTAGAATCCAGTTTCTTATTCAAGTCTTCTTTTAATTCTTCTAATTTCTTCCCGTTCTCCTCCATTTTGGATTCCATGTTTTTATTTGCTCCTTCCATTTTCTTATTCGACTCTTCATTTGTAGATTTGATTTCTTTCTTCAAATCTTCCTTCAATTCCTTAGTTGTGGATTCTATTTTCTCCATCACTATCCTGAACATTCCTTGTGTTGTCATGTTCTCTGATTGTGAGGGTTTATCAGGTTGCTCCTCTGGCGGTGCAATTTGTTTATCTTCCATCGGGGTTACTAACACTTCTGGATCCTCAACGGGTGTTGCCTCCTTATCCCCCATGTCAACTTCCTTTTCGGCCTCTGCCGCCCTCTTCTTAGAAGTAGCTCGTCTTTGCATTCTGTCTCCTTTTTCTATTATATAACCGCTGCCAGGCTTCAATTATTAAGCCCTCTAGTTGGACGCCAATTTGTAACCAGACCTGTCACCGTAGTTACAAATAAAAGAAAAAAAATTTTTATTTAAGAAAAAACGTTTTTGAAAAAGAAAAATTATGTTTGTTTATGGTGTATATAATTTGTAATTAGTTCTGGTTTATTGTTTTTAATCAAATTTCTTAAATTCTGAAAGGTAATTTTGTTTAATTCGCACTTATGGAAGATATTAACAAAATCCGGAGTTAAACAGATTAACTCCTGTCTGCAATCGATTAACGACTTTCCGTGTTGCTCCAGTATCTCACCTTTTGTTAATATTTTCTTCTTTCAGGAAGTCTCGTCCTTAATTAAAACCTTAAATTACCATGTGAAATAATTTATTAATCCATACAATTGAAATGAATTGATTTATTAACATTTATAAATAATGATCGATATTAAATCGATTTCGAGCAATTGTCGACTCCGTCTCAGGGATAAATCGATATGTTAATACAGGTTAAAAATTCTTATAATTATTATAAAAGGTTCTTGGAGCGATTATTTGATAATTGTCAGAGAAGGGCAGGGCGAGAAAGTATAACATTTACAATAAATTATTTTAAATAATTAGTATCTAACAAATGTGAATAATCTATATAAAATGTTTAATATAGTTGAGTATCAGACCAGTTGTAGGCTATGCAGTCAGTCGAAGTTGGAGGCAGTGCATCGTTTTTCCATCATGGCCGCTCACAGAAACGAATAGGTTAATTGCAATATTCGTCGCGAGAAAATCTTACAATAAAATCAACTTTATAATTGTTTTAAAGATCCCCGAACTTGTGTAAACTGTGTAGTATGTTGTTTGGGGTAGTCTAGATGAGTGTTCAGTGTCCACTGGTGTTAATTGTTTGATATTAGAGGTGTTCACTTATGTCTGTTCGTTACGCAAATATGGTTATTCTGTAGTAGCTTGAATTATTACTAATATGTAGTTTTAATGTTTTAATTCACTGGTATTATGTAGTGTGGTGTTCGTTTTCACTGTTGTCGTTGAAGTTTTTATATGTTTTAACTGGAAAAGTGTTTATTTAAGTAACTCTCGTTTCTCACGGATTTTTTTCTGTAACCTTAGCACTTCATTATACGGTTTTAAAGAACGTAATTCCGCATAGACTGTTCAGGTTGAACGTTAACAAAGAACTAACTAACTTCCTCCAATTTAGTAAAAATCTTGCCCCAAGTTAATATTGGAAAAGTATTGTTAAAATAATTACGACTTCCCATATACATGATTCCAAAATACATTATATATGGAATAATTTTAGTTTATTATTCGCTTTCATGAATTATTAACCATATAATTGGTTTATTTATCTCATTCTATTTAATTTAATATGTCATAGTCCATATTTGTTGAGATTTTTTGTTAAAATTACCAAATTTCTTTCTTTTTGGAAATCTAGGCCCAAAACTTGGTTTCCGCCTTCCTATACTTTTACTGCCATTTTAAGTGTTATTAATATAATTATAATAAATTTCAAATGGTCATAAATCCTTTCTTTTCCTTAATTACATATACACTTAACATTTGAACTGTTTTTTAGTGATAATTTCTGAATTTAACATTCCTCTTTACAAATAGTTAATTTCTACATTTCAAAAATTTTCAATAATTTGAGGTATTTTTCTATATTACCCTTTTAAATCATAGGTTCATTTACAGTAGTTCTTAATTGACCTACTTTACCTAAATCTTGCCAGTTTACATGATTCATAGGTGAATTAACTGGTTTATATTGAGTTTCTGTGAATTCATTATTTGGCCTAGAGTTTAGTATTTTACATGTATGGTTTCTTCAAATAAATTTACTTCTACTCCTCCTCTGACTCTTAATAGTTATCATGACATAAAATAAAATTGTTTACAAACTTATTGAGATGTGTAGCATCTAATTCATGCTACTGTTATAAAAATAATAATTAACATCACTCAGCATTCTGTAAAGTTGGACATGTTTGCTGAAATTGTTTTTAACATACTTTTAACTCATTTTGTTAATTAATACAGCATACATACTGAAACATTATAATTGGTATGTATGCGGTTATTTAACTAATATAACTTATTCTAAACATATAAATCTTATTGTATAAGAACTCTTTCAAAAATATGGAGTTCATGGCTTTGAACAATATTAGCCATTTAAACGTTTTAATTCTATTAACACTTAAACTGTTATCAGTCCTTTCTGTTTTTATTACTATTATTTAACATCCCCTTATATAGTAAACATTTCCACCCATACTTTAGTTATTGTCATTCCTACAAATGTCTTGAGATAACAAAGTGACCTAAAATAGTGAAATATTGGAAATACCTTCCATTTTATTATTTCATGATTTGCTAATTATCAAATATAAAAGTTGTTTTATAGCATATAGTTTAAGTTATAGTAACACTACAACTTTAAGTTTATTATATTTCAAAACACTTACACTAATACACTTTCACTGGTGGTTCTGAGTTATATTGAGTCTTATTATCTCAGACCAGACCTTTAGTCATCATGGACTGTGAAGATTTGTTTATTTTTCATCACATAATAACTTTAGTTGGTGCACCTCTTATCATATTATACAATACTTTTGTTTATTAATAATTACAATTTTATAGGGTTTCGGGATGTTATACCTTCTTTAATTGTATCTATTGGTTTGGGGTTTATGGTAGTTAATAATAGGTTTTTTATGGTGTTTCTTCCATTCTATTTCTTCCTTTCTTCTCGTCTTCCTTCTTGTTTTCAATCTTGGGTAAACCAAGGTACTCGGTGTTATCTTGTCTGATATTTGGTTCGGAGTATCTTCTTTATTTTTTGATACTGACTTTATTCTTCTTTCTTGGTTTCAGGGTATCTGGTTTATTTCCTGATATTGAACCTTACTCTTCTTTCTTCTTGTGTTTGGGGTATTTTGTTTTTTCACCACTCCGAATCTGATTCTTTTTTCTTGATTTTGGGGTATCTAGTTTATTTACTGCTCCTAACCTCCTGTGTTATGAGTTTTCCTTAATTCTTTCTTTGACTTTTATGGTTGTATTTTTTATAATTTAATGATTGTTTTTCTTTTATTGTGGTTTTTTCCTTTGAAGTAATTTGCATTTTATTTGATATTCTTGGAGTGTATGTAATTTAATTATTTGTTATGATCTTAAATGAATTAATTATTGGTGGAATATCTGTCATGCTACAACATTCATCAATTACACTATGGTAACAGCATCACATGCCAGTGGGTTGTAGATATTTTCTGTGGTTGTATACGTCATGCTGTTTCAATAATCACTATAATGTTGACATGATATTGCATGCTGATTTTGTCAGCGTAACGATTCAAGAATAATTGCTTGTTGATGACTCTAAACCGTATGTAAAAAAGCAAGTCATATTGTGGCAGTAAAAGTATTGTAAACCCGCGTTTATTGTAGACCCCTATTGCACGGATATTCTAAGAAAGGATAATAATCCACCAGTAGTGTAAGATAAAATTGCCACGACAAGTTTTAAAAACTTTTTCACTAAGAGGTAAATAGAATTTCTACAATTGTTACTGTAACGAGAAAAACAAGCTACAAATTTGCGGATGCCTGGAGAGGAATTTAAAAATAATTTGGAAATTTTATACTGAACGAATAATATTCATACGTGTGTTAAGCAATTTACTAAGTGAACTGTTAATGGTTTTTTGGACACGTTTCAGGTAATATTTTGAATATATTTTTTAACACGGCAGTTTCTGGAATATATGTAATTTAATTGCTGTTCAACTATTACTGTTAAATCTAGTATAGAATTTAATATACGTTTTGAATCATTTTGGAAACTACATAACACAATCCTATATCAAGTCTCCACAGTCTTTATCAGAATGGAATACTTTATTGTTAAACAATATTTAAATATTTGAAAGCTTGTGACGTTTCAAAAGGTAACCTGACTGTGAAAAATAAAAGTATTTAAAGAGTTATGAATATTAAAGTCGTGGCTATGTAATTTTTAATTTAAAATCTATGTAACACTTAATGTACAATTTAAAAGCTATGCACAATGGAAATAACTAAAGTTTACGTTGTTTTCTTTATCCGTGATACAAACGTAATAGTTTTTAGTTCACGTAGGCTAAATGCAAGCAACAGTTTACAATGAGTCATTTAATGTTTAGTTTGCATTTAATTGCTACCAATACGATGTCTACACGTTTAATGTTACAAAAACAGGTAGCTGTAATATATTATAAATTAATAGTGTATTTTTATATAGGGTAATTATCCATCATTTTAAACATATTTGAGTATATAGAGTTGTAGTTACGCTTTGAAAATGTATTACTAATATAGGCCTAATGATTACAACAGGAACGTGTTTACTAATGATTACTATTTCGTCACCTAAGTACCTTCAGATATTATTGCCCTAGCGGAAGAAGCTCATCTGAAATGTTAAGCCATTGGTTTTCCCTCCGAACTTCTGCTGACTCCACAAAGGTATAATAGTAACAAACGCATCAACACCAAAGGTTTTTAAGGGTAATTGCAAGAACAAATTAGTAACAAAATTTACCATATTTTTCAAACGGCACACTGAAATTTAAATATGCCGTGTAAAAGTCTAATATAAAAACAGCTGCTTCCAAATTAAGTTCACAGTATTTAATTATCTCAGATCTACCGTAAACAGTTACTACTGTTTTGCTTTGTGTATTTAGTCGGTAGATTGTCTAGATAGCTTCCAACAAATGTAATGACATAATGACACTGTCGTCACCCCTACACTTGGTGAATCCGGTAAGACCCTCTGAAATCATAGTAAAGTGTAAAATTTTGTAAAACATAATTAGCATACAAGTGTATGAATTCTTAATGTTAGAAAATTATGTTCTAAACGAGACATCATTTCCGACAAAATCTTCATAAACTTTGTAAAAAATGTAGTTTCATATTTTACAGTTCAACAAACGTACATTTCGCATTTGAAGTACATTTTGTTTTGTATAAAATAATGACCATCATCTTATTTTAAGAAAATATGTCTTAATAGAGTAAACAATTACACAAGAGTATCTATACTGCTGAGAGCATTAACTTAAGTTATAAGAAAATCCGCGCGTAAAATAAAAATTGTATATTATCTGGCCAAAAAATAATGCGTACCTGGCCTGGATATATATAAGAATCCACTTCCCTGAGTAATCCAATTGTAATCATTATTTGTACAATACTGATAAAATGCATAAAACGATCAAGGAATATTATTGCAAAAACAACTAAGCAAAAATTTTTATTTTGTTTTATTTTTAAAATAAAATATAATACATTATAGAATTTGGCTCCCCAAAACGTGGGGGATCGATATAATAATAATATGCAACATAAATAAAAAATATTACTTTATTGAATTTGGCTCCAAACACGTGGGGCATAAATAATATTACGTGATAATGTGTAATATATATATATTTATATATATACGTAATATATATATATTGTTACGTAATACGGAAAAGTGTTACGTCATTACGGAACGTTCTGGTAAATTGGAGAACGTTGTTCTACTCTTTTCTCTGCTATTACTGTAGCTGTAATGCGTACGTTACGGTTGACATGTGAGGCAGTATTACGTAACGCGGAATGACTTGTGGGTTCGATGGTGTCGTTCTAGAAGCTTCTTGACTAGCCTAACGGTGTGTGTTTCTGCCATGGGCCCGCCGAAGTATTCTCTAGAATTTTTACGTGTTTGTTAAAGACGCATATTATGGAACCCCGCAGACTATAAATAGCCCATACATGCCGCTTAGAGTTCAGTGTTATGTCGTCCGATTTACACAGTCCGTCGCAAGTGGTGTATTAGTGAAAAGTTATTATAGCGCGGAATTTTTTATATTTGACATTATTATTGCGTGTGGACAAATCAATAAGAATTATTGTACGATTTGATTATAAACTGTTATTTGTGATAATTAAAGCTGGTTTTTAGTGATTTCATTGATGTCTTCTATTTTGTTTTCCACTATACCATACGACGATCACTATATCGTCGTAACAGTATATTTCAACGTTACAAGTATTCCAAAAAATTACATAAATACAATACCATGTACTCAACGCAACTATGAAGTGTATCACACCGGCCGGGTCGCAGGATTTTTATTCTCGTTGTGTCAAGTTTATGTAGTTGCACAATAATAAAATAATTTTCAATGAGAAGTGAGATGTTGATGACATGAAATAATTAATTAAACCCGTTTCAAAATTCTATGATTTATTAATATTAATCGAAAATATCCAAATAACAAAATTTCGAATTATACAAATAACAAAAAAATATTCTCTTTCATAAGTTTATAAAAATACAATATAACCTTCTATGCTGTTCATGACATATAAAAAAATAAACAACCATATAATCTTACTACCTAAACAGACATGTTAAACAAATTATCTAAACATTGTTTATTTCAGGGTGTCTGATTTTGACTCAAATTATAAATAACAATAGCAACTCATTTACAAACAAAATAATATTTAAATATCAAGAATAAAACTAATTGTTACTTTAAACAATAAGAAAAATATAACATTTACTTCCAACCTATTATTTATTTCTACTGACACACCAAAGTTTTAACATATAACAGAATATTAGTATTTTTAAATTTTCTTGTTAAGTTAAATTATTTTCTTTAACTACTATTTAAATTTATGTACAGTGATTATATTTAAAACTTTAAGTCTTACTGTTCATATATAAGTTTGTTTTTAAGAGTTCTTTTGACAAACAAAAATTATAATTGTTTATTCATCACCTGCGTCCTACCGACGTTACCGTTGCGTGTGTGTGTGTGTGTGTGTGTCCTGAATCCTGAGAATTTGATGATGATGAGTATGCTGATGCTGTGTTCTCTGTCTCTACGGTTTGTTGTTTGTGATGGTTCAGAGTTTCTCTATAAATCTTGGAGTGTGTGTTAACGATGGTCGATCGGTCGGCAGACCAGCTGCGTGACGTTGTGTGAAGATATCTTGAGTCTCTCTGAGATCGCCCCAAAATTGCCGGTGGTATTTATACTGGACGGCGATTTGACAAGTCCAGGACTGTTTTCGACCTGTTAGATATTGTCACTTCGTGCAAAGCGTCCTTTTAATTACAAATCACTTTTTGATTCATTTTCGCGATTTCGTAAACATCCTCGTAGCACGAGCGATATCATCGTTTGCGTAATTTTTTTCTGGTCACTCACATATAACACACTGTAAGTTGAAATTAAATTAATTTATGACTGCAAGTTAATAAATAATTAAAATCCTACTAAACCGAAATGAACTATTAAGCAATATTCTAAATAGTAACTGTCAAATTTTGTAACGGACACACAAAGGATTCTAAAATCTACAAGAATTTGCTAGGCCTGCAAAAATATACTGTACCATAAAAATTTTAATACACGGTATGTGTTAACTCATAATTATTCATTTTGGAGGTCTTAAAAAATTGCAAATAATGCATTTTTTCTTTTGGAAACTTTTAGCGCTAGTCATTTGGCGTTTATTAAACATTTGTTAAAAGTTGTCGGAACTAACCTCCCGTAACGTAAAATTTACGTTACTAAACTTAAATTTAAAGTCAAGACAATTCTGTACGATCAGGTTGTCTACCCTGCTGAGATCAAGTGAAACTTAACATATAGCACTTACGTGTACTTTGTAGAAGACACACGCACACACATCTAGTAGACACATTGAAATAAAGAATTAACAAATTTAGAGAAACAATGCAGGAACTTGACTAAACGGAAAAATACATCATTTCAACCGTTCATTTTGTGTCTAGTTCCACATGATAATTTACGAATGGCTTTTCGCGGTAGTTGAATTATATCTGATATTATTTAGGAGTAGCAAAACGCTTCTTTTATTGGGAAAACAGTTGGAACTTCTTTTATATTCCTCTTATCTTTCTCACTTTTTCTTGTGAGTTGTCTTAGTTTAAGGAAAACCGTTCTGACTACTTTAATTACAGGCAATGAAACTATAAGCAAACTACATCAAAACACTATGATGTCTAGTAATAGAATTTTTTAATAGAACCATCAAAACATGAAAATATTTTCTGTACTACATGAAACAAACTTTGTAAATAAATAAATAAACTATTTTAAATATATCATGAAAACATTATTATGAAGTTATTGCAGCTTTTAAATATATTAATTGCAAAATCGGGACAACGCTTGAAAACATACGAGTAGGTGCATTACATAACAGATAGGTGCATTGCAGAACAGATAGGTGCACTCCAAAACAGATAGGTGCATTACATAACAGATAGGTGCATTGCATAACAGATAGGTTCATTACATAACAGTTACATGACCTCTAACGACATCTTTACGCTTGTTTCGTTAATATTGATTTTGATTTATTCATCAATTTATTTATTATATTCCTGCACTTAATATTGTGCTAAAATTTGGAAGATATAATAATCTGGTTGGATAATTGTCAAGATCGTATACTGCATTTATTCAAATAAGGTTAATTTTAAATTGTATTTCAAAATATATATAGAAGGAACAAAAAGATAAGTACACAATTGTAACCCACTTCTCATTCAGAAGGAATCTGATATCCGTAGCTACATATTTAGCTTTACATTGAAATCGTATAATCTTCGAATAGCAATCAATATAACAAAATTTCTCCGCAGTGAAGAGTGTATCGTAATCCACTATGGAGGAGGTCTCAGTGCTTTATTGAGTACAAAACAAATTTTACAAAAAGAACCACGTGACATTTCTTTTGCTTAAATTAGAGCGCGTATATCATTATCCACGCTGCAACAAATCGTCGTTGATACAATTCTGAATAATGTTCATTAGTTTTGTTATAACTTGTCACTTTACAGTAACATCATTTGATGCCGACTCGATGTAATACACAACAGCAATATATATATATATATATATATATATATATATATACACGTTTTTCTAATATTTTGGCGTTTTTCAAAATGTATACGTTTTGGCGTCTACCCGAAAACGAAGAGTATATTGAAATTTTATTGTAACATTACGTTCTTGTGATTATGTTATTTGTGTTTTGCATTTTATATTTCAATATACTCTTAAAATAAGCAAATCATTTTTTTTGTACAAAACGCTGTCATTATGGCATCTTTTCATAATTACGACAATAGGGCGTCTTTTCAATTTCCCAACAATTAAGCGTCTGAAATGTATACTTTTTTCGAATTTTCGACGTTTTCGCTTCCAGCGACGATGCCAGATTTCAACCCCGGGTATCCCACAGTTTACGTTGAGGCTTATTTGTTTGTACGAAAGAGTGACTAACTCCAGGCGAATGAAAATTATTCTTTTCCTTCGTTCACACGCCAACTTTATATCATAATTTTAACTAAATATTTATCAACAATTTTAAACTTCACTATCCAATTCTATTAACCGTGGTAATATAATTATTGTGTTTTACGAAGCATGCCAACGTAGCGTACTGGCCTGTCGAATTATGTAAAGATTGACCACTTCTCGACGGATCAAATAACGTAATTAACGGGCATGTTAGTATTTTCTCACATGCATTGACACCGGGCGATAATGTAACTTCGAATTCTTTTACTAAAGAAATTTCCTGCGCATATTGGCAGTCAGAAATAATAAATGTAATGCCAATCGTTATGAACTTATACTAGTTATATAAAAAGTATAATCAGTTATACTTCTGGTCAGTGTTCATCATTATACACACAGTCTTTTGCAGTAGTGCTATAAAACATTTATTTGTATCAGTTTTGCGGTTAACAAAATTGTATAACTTTAGTTTGTAGTTCTGTAGTTCTTAATAGTCTATAGTTCTGTTTGGGATTGAGATTGGGAAATAGATAGATAGATAGAGATAGTGAGTGAGAGAGAGAGAGAAAAAGAGAGAGAGAGGGAGAGAGTAAAATGATAAAAGTGCGTAATTAAGAGAGTAAGAGAGTAGGAGAGAGAGGATGATTAGGGGGGGGAGAGAGAGAGAGAGAGAGAGAGAGAGAGAGAGAGAGAGAGAGAGAGAGAGAGAGAGAGAGAGAGAGAGAGAGAGAGAGAGAGAGAGAGAGAGAGAGTAAAATGATAAAAGTGTTTAATTAAGAGAGTATGAAAGAGAGGATGAGTAGGGGGTAGAGAGAGAGAGAAAGCTAAATGGGAGTAAAGAGTCAGATACACAGACATACACAGAAAGCTACTGTACGTATTTTTTTGTTAATAAGAGTTCTATTTTTATTATTAAGAAATATAAAAGCGGAGAAAAGAGAGAAAGACAGAAGGAAGGAGAGAGACAGAGGGTTGTGAGATAGCATAAATTTTTATATAAAAATTGTTATAATATTAGTTCTATTTGTGTTAGAGATAATAGCTAGATGATGCGATATGCAGGCAAGGAAAGGGAGAGAGATGCACGCAATATTAAAATGTTTTGGGCTGAGGGTAATAGAAGTCGTCGGATACCTGCACTTTTTGTAAGACCAGGAAAAGGTTATTTTATTATACTGTTCACTGACATGTCTATTGTTATATAAGCGTGTGGGTTTCTCCACGGATTATAAACGTAGTGGCTATATCCAGTGGCTTGAGAGGCATTTTCTTACAGAGAATGCTCACGGCCGCTAATACATGTATCAGAGAAATGCTGATACTTACTTCAACAACAATTGCTGCACTTACTAAAAGCGGTCAGTGAGGCCTTGTCGTTTTTTACCTCAATGTTTATATCTTTACATCTATTTTTATATTTTAATTTTATGTATTTTTTAGATTTGTTCTAATTTATTTCTACTTTAGCTAAATTTATTGACTACAAATTACTGTATATTCAATTTAAAAATTGCGTGTAAAAATAATGAATAGCCGCTAAAAAATCATTAAACAATTCTTCTGCAGAAAACAGTTTCCTCCATACGTATTCAATTAAATGCGTCTGAAATGTACTAACAGACATTCTGCTGACTCTTCTCCGCATAACACGCTTAATTTTAGACCATTAGTTCTGGATCGTTTGGGTGTGAACAGCAGAGTTGCGAGGACATACAAAATTAAGCGAATGGTTCACAGACAAAAGTATATACCCGTACATTTTGGTATGTATGGGTACTCGCGAGTTGTACTCGCGCCACATATCTGCAACTATAGTGGTTCCTGGTGCCATGTTATTTAAAATTACACAATTTAGTGGGTCCACCACCTTTAGGATACACTTCTTTATTCTCCTGCCAATTCCCTCAAGTACCTAACGAGTTTTGGTTATTCGACCCCTGTTGTACTTCCTTCAAGCGAACGCACTTTCATCAATTTCAGTATCTCCCAGGCCGTCAATTTTTGAGCTGTTATCCATCAGCCAGACAGTAAGGATCTCCCTAAACTCGTTTATTAATTTTTGTGTAGTTTTCCTGTTTATGTCGATCTCTTTCGAAATGACTGAAATTTGATATTTCAAAATACAAGCGACTAACACACATAATACAGATAATGCAGGAACACGCGCTATTTCGAAAAAAGTGTCATCTTTTTTTCTATTTCGAAAAAAATGTTTTTTGTAGCTCTGCAATTCCGTCTACCACATCTGAAGATGACGTTTATTTGTCCTTTTACATTTGTTAACATATTACCATCACACTTTACACATTGTTTTGAAAACGGAAGAATATTTCAGTAACAAACACATTTTCTGATACCTTTTTTTTTAATGAAACACCGAAAATTATTAACAATTTTGTATTATGAGGTTTGATTTGCAGGCGTAGATTTCAGTAAGATACGGATGTGAACAACGCTGATGAATGAATGTTAAACAAAATTAAATAGATTTAAAGATATAAACATACATGTAAAAAAACGACAAGGCCTTATGGCCGCTTTTAGTAAGTGAAGCAATTGTTGAAACAAGTAACAACATTTCTCGCTTATCATTTGCGTCATTCTCTGTATAAAAATATCGGGCTGCATGAAAATGTCTCTCAAGACACTGTTGGTAGCCACTTACATTTATAACCTTTGGAGAAACTACAAGCCTATATAACAATAGACATGTCAGAGAACAGTATCATAAAATAACCTTTTCCTGGATTTACAACCAGTACAGGTATGCGGCGACTTCTAATACCTTCAACCCAAATGTTTCTTTATAATACGAGTAATTATACAAGTAGTTACATAAGTGATAAGTAGGTGAATAGATAGATAGGAAGAGAGCAAAAGAGAAAAAGAGAGAGAGGGGGTAGTGTAGATAGTGTATGTCAGTCTCATTTAACTCATGTTTTTTCAATTCTCTTTTTTTTTCTTAGTTTAAAGGGAAGGTCTTTGTTTCATCGCAACTGTCACACAATCTCAGGGCACTTTATATTGTATAATACTTTATAATTTATAACAAATGTGTTACATCGCGTTATAATCGTTTATTTAAGTACTAAGTAGGCCTGTAATGTGAACGCTGATGTTGCTTGGTATAAGTCTGTGTAGGCCTACTTGTGCTTCGTATTAGGTAACTAATTAATTTTGTCTTTGTTCCTGCACTACTAATGATGGCCGTAGTGGGCACAGTAGAAACATCTGGGTATTTCTACATCAGTATTCAATGAATGGCGGCCTAATAACCTGCATAATAATTTTAACGCTACTGATAATGGGAGTCTTTCAGACGAATATGTGGAGGGAGAGGATTATCAAAGCGCCTCAAGCTGCACTAAAAGCTAGTCTTGTAGTCGTAATAGGACTGAAGGATATGAATTTAAGAAAGCTTCTTTTCTAACAATTTTCCGCCAAAAAAATTTTGCGAATACAGTGATGGTACGGACGATCCAGAGTTTGAACAATAGTGTAGAGACACCGCATCTTAAAAACAATTCTGTTCTTGTTATGGGCAATGTCTCGTTTCAATGTAAAGCATTACCAACGACATCTCATACGGAAAAAAAGTATGAATTGTTTTGAGGAAAAAGGAATAAATTTTCTAGAGGACGGCCTGAATAGACAATTATTGCATTTATAGGGGGAGGCGTATAAGGCAATATTCAGTGAATACGATGATAATGTAACCGAAGAAAATGAGTGTCTTGTGCTCTGGCTTATTCCATCAATACTTCTGTGAAGTCAACCCGATATAATGAATTAGTACTGAGTAGGCCTACCGTAATGCAACCTGTAGCAAGAATTATTCGTATAACCTGTTGTGTATAGATTGTTCTTGTGCAATTTAAACAATAAATTACTAACGTAAAGGTCATTTACATGAAGACATAGTCCAACAATTGTAACATACTTACGAAAATCAGTGTAACACACATTACTGAACTCAACGCATTTGTTGTAACCATCTTTTAATACGCTCTTTATTAATAAAAATAACTCGCAGCCTGACAAGTTTCCCTAAATTTTACATAATATGGTTTGTAGCGTCAGCCAATTTGTTTTCCAAAATTTTATATCTTTGCTGACTCTTCTAAAATCAAGACAAGTGACTTCATATCTCGTGCATCAAAACTGGTCCAGCCGTTTTATGGTTACAAGGGAACAAACAAACTAACAAGCATTAACACACAATTTTCGTACAAAAGTAAATAAATACGGTTATTTAACAGAATACGAAATTCCTTGAATGATTATAAAATACACATTATAAGATATAACATAACTATTATGAACATGCAGTAAAATCATTAATTAATAACCTAATACGAAACACAGGTAGGTCTACATAGACTTAGGTCTATAGTAAGCAACATCAGCGCTCGCATTACAGGCCTATTTAGTACTTAAATAAACGATTATAACGCAATGTAACACATTTGTTATAAATTATAAAGTACTAAAGTAAATATTATAAAAAGTAATACAGTAGTTACCAAAAAGAAACTTATGTGAACTGTACAAACCTAACGTATTGTGTCGCACAGAGGCGTATGAAGGGGTGCCAAGGGGCCAGCCGCCCCGGGCGGCATAGCAAGGAGGGCGGCAAAGTGAGCATAGGCTTGAAAAAATTGTTTTCAATTTATAAAACTACAAACAACTTGTTTCTTTGATATGACTATTCCTTTCATAAAAGAAGCATAACCAGCCAACTTCTCTGTTGTCATAAACCTTGCGTGATAAACAGTACTAATCTATTTATGCTGAAGCATCGTAATTACGGTTCATTATGGTAACTAATTTGTGGTGATTTTGTAGTGAGTTGTTATGCAGGAAAGGAGAACTGATAATCAAACAGTATTAGCTTTGTATAGATAATGTTAATTGCTGTTCGTATACAGACGAATATATTACACTGTATTTGCAAAAAAAATGTTACGTGGCCTAGGTATGTGCAATTTTTCCCGGTTCGACGCAACGAACGTGTTGATCATCGATGAGTATCTTGAATGTGCGGTTTGTTTTTGGTTTGTGTGTCTTATGGGTATATCTATAATACTTCACGTGTATGACATCATACTAATACTTCATAGATTTTATTTCTTTAGAAGTGAAAACAGCGGAGGGGATCACACAATCTATTACAAGTAAACTTGAGAGTGATGGATTGAATCTTAGCGATTGCAGAGATCTGTCATGTGGCAATCAAACAACAATTGCTAGTATCCATTCAAGAGTTCAAAAGAGAATATTAGTTTTGAATCCACTAACTATGTTTGTTCCTTGTGACAACCATTCACTTAACTTGGTTCGAGTTCAGCAGCTCATGTCAATGTTCAGGCAGTGACATTTTTTGGGACAGTAGAACGTCTATTCACCTTCTTTTCCTGTTCCACTTATAAATTGAGTGTTCTTAAAGACTTCGTATAAATTATTCTTAAAAGATATTGTGGTACCAGGTAGAGTTCAGAAGCAGATGTGGTGAAAGCAATATCCACTCAGCTGGATGAAATGATCGCTGCACTGGAGAAAGGAATACACCGACTGAAACAATTGATACGAGGGAAGAAGCAGCAATAATAATTAATGCGATAGAAAACTTTAATTTTGTGACCTTGGTCTTTTTCTGGACGTATATTTTTTCTTCTAAAGACAAAAACCATAAAATCTTGCAGACCAAAGAAAAAGCTTTAGTCAAGCATTAACACGTCTGGAGAAGCTAACGGACAATTTAAACGTTTGGAGGAATGAGCTGTGTGACAATGTCATTTCTAAGGCCGAGAAGGTATGTAATGAATGGGATGTCAGTATCACAAAAAGAATAAGAAGGAAGCACACGATGCCAGGGGAGTATCCAGACAATTCTGCCTTAACCGTTCGGCAAGAAATGCTACGTTCTCTAATAGAAATTTTGGACAAACTGTCAGTTAAAATTTCAAGGCTTTTCTCTACATTAAAAAGAGTTAGAAAAACGCTGTGGGTTCCTCTATAAATTTGAGGCGTACGTAAATGATGGGGGTATACATTTTAAGAAACAGCTTTCCCAAATCAATTTTAAGTGCACAGTGCTTGCAAAACTGTATCCACATGACCTAAACAGTGAAGAATTGTTCAGTGACTTAAAAGACGTCATACTTTTATTAAAAACGGCAAAGGTTAAAGGAGAACAAATGGACTTTACACTCAGGGACTGCTACAGTACATTTCTTCAATGGGATTAGAAGCCTACAAAACACTAGCGATAGATTTAAAAAAATTTCTTACTTTACCAGTGACTGTGCCTTCTTGTGAAAGATCGTTTAGTAAACTTAAAAATCATACCTACGATTAACAATACCTCAAGACAGGGTATCAAATCTACGGATACTCTTAGTTGAAAACGACATTGCTCCATCTTTAGGTAATACTGATTTAATAACCGACTTTACAGCAATTAAGACCTGGAAAGTTACGTTTCAAAATGTCTCGTTTTAAATATTTATTAAATATTACAAATAAATATTAAGTCTTTATTGATAGAAGACGGAACCATAAACCTGTAATGGTAAGTGATTTATTTGATTACGTTTAATGTAGTTCTTTGTTTAACTTTATGTTGCTTTAGGATATTGTTTTGAAGATGCGATTTATACCTATAAGGAATTTGTATGTTCATTAGAACATTTTTATGTTATAAATTTGTTATATTACTATACTTTTTATAGTCTAAATAATAAATGTTAGAAACTGAATACCGGTAATATTATAATATGTAATTTCTTAATTTTGACTTGACAAATATTCTTAAGACGTTTGCTGGACGGGTTTTCATACAACAATCTACATATTTGCATTTATTAAGTACTTTGTTCCGTGGATGGGCCTTCATTTTTGTTCTTTTGCCCCTTATTAATTGTGAAGGCAAGACGGCCGACGATCTCCATGCTCCGGGCGTCAAAAAGCCTAGCTACGCCACTGGTGTCGCATTATATGTAGAGTGCGACGTGCTGGCCGCTCGTTTAATTGATGGGCTATGCAAATTATGTCATGCGACTTCTAAATGAAGTATGGCGAAAAATGTATACAGCTAACCTCTGTCTGTGTAACTTTCTCATTTTCTTACTCTCCCCCCTCGCCATCTCTCTCTCTCTCTCTCTCTCTCTCTCTCTCTCTCTCTCTCTCTCTCTCTCTCTCTCTCTCTCTCTCTCTCTCTCTCTCTCTCTCTCTCTCTCTCCTTATTCGTTTTATTTTTGTCCTCATTTTTGTTAAAGATGAGCCAAGCAGCTTATGTGCAATTACACCTGCCGGACACCCCTAAGGGTGCCTCCGTAAGCAACAATAAAATTTCTAAAGTGTTTATGAAGTATGAGGGACACTGGAACATGGTAAACGCACAGTAATGTTTATTTTGATGAGTCAAAATAAACAAGAAATGTGATTAAATTTCTGGCGGGAATGAAAGATGCATTTTGTAACCTGGCGTCTACGTCACACACGTCAGTCTTTTCTACAAACATTGTGCACAGTTTAGTCTGAGCTGTTGTATCGCGAACTCATAAATGGTTAATACATGTCAGCCACTGCTGTGTAGCGTGATAATGTGTTGTGTCTATTCAGCGTAACACCACAGGTCACCAGCACAGAGATTTGTCATTCATCTAAATCCCGCCAAGAGAGTATTCTGTTTTGGCTGACACATATAAACAGATCTATGTCTGAACTAATGCAACCTCTTATTTATATGTACATCTGTCTGTTTTTACGTTTCCACCAAACGTGTTGGTAGGCTGATGTGTTCGTACTCCTTAAGAAAATAATACTAAAATAATAAGAATATTTTATAGTAAAAACATAACAACAATAGTAATAACAATAACAATTTGTAGGCTTAAGCATTCATAACATAAAGCAGTTTTTTAACGTTCCATTCTCCCCCTCCAACCTAAGACACGCACACACGCGCGCGCACACACACACACACACACACACACACACACACACACACAGACACAGACACAAGTAAAATACGTATTAGACTACATTATTGTGTGGTTAGTACTGCAGATAGGTGAAATAATTGTGCCTTTAATGATAGAAGCATACAACTTGGGGCACATATACTACATATATGAAGATTTAATTTTGGATGTAAGGCCATCTCAGATTTCGCCTATTGCAGTAATGGCGGACATTCAAAATGGCGGCTTCTGAATATTTTTTATGTGCTCCTTTTAAATGTTATTTGATGATGTTAAATGACAGCTATTAAAGCAATGGCGAGTAATTGTTGTTTTGTGAATGTAGTTTGCTATTTTTAATAATATATACTATATTTTATTTATATTCTATTTATAACAAATGTTGATGGATTATTTAATGGAAATACTAATACTGCATTGTCTGTATTGTATAGAATTCTGACAGATAAACACATAATAGATTAGATATAATAGATATGATTAGATTAAAAATCTGATATCACTTAGTACAAAGAGCACCACAAGCACAAAAGCGGTACACAGTAGGGCAGCCTTCCTACATTGACACTGTCGTATGCAGCCTTTCTTGCAGCCACATCGTATGAGTTCCCTGCATGCTTGCGAAGCCTCTGGTAGGGTTGCCCAAGATATTTCCCATCCACCTTCAACCTTCTTCTTCCAACCCCAATCACCTGGTGACGGGAGCACTGGGGTTGCGACCATCATTTGAGCCCAGCAGTAACCAGCCTGGTAGACAGCTCTCTTTGTATGCTGAATGAGAGCATCTTGTGAAGGAGGCAGATTGTCAATTGCTCTACCTTTCTGAGTAAACAGATGTTTTCTTGCATCATTAACACATTTGTCGCTGCTAGTACGGTCATATAGCAAAACTATAAATCTCACCAATGGTTTCAGCATATCTTGTACAGTCTGCTGAGTAGGTCTGTCAGCCAATGCACAAAAAGTAGCGGTGATATCTTGATATGCATTCCAGGTGTCCCATGCGGTCCTTTTGCCTCTTCCTCCAAAAAAGGATACAGTGTCACAGCCAGTTATTGTGTGAAACAATGGTAAGGCAGTACAACGATCACGACCCAAAGATCTTGCTAAGTCATGCGCGGCGAAGATCCGGTAGTTCTTTCCCACTCCAAAAGCAACCCACAGTTCCTCAATGTTTAGACGTTGTGCTGATAAGATGGCAAGAACTAAAACATCGGTATCCACAGTGCGTATTTCGGCTTTGGTATATCCTTCCTGCACAGCATCACATAAATGAAGTAGGAGTCGAGTGTCAGCTTCTTCGTGTGTGCATGGAGCCAGTTCTAAGACATCTTGACGATTTATAGTAAGAACATCGCTACCAATTGTGGTAATCACCTGCTTGTCCGTGGAAATAGCTGCTAATGTTGTAGCCAAGAAAGAGAACAATTCAGTCTTATTTTCATCAACCCGGAGAAACTCCTCCCAGTTTTTAGGAAGTGAACTTCTTGGTTCAACACGCTTTCGAACACCTTTTCCCCTTTTGCTGTGTGTGTCACTCTTCAAGCTGTCAGGCATGTACACGTCCCAGATGATATCTATCCTTCTTACATGTTGAAGCTGAGCTTTGATGTAAGGTATGAATACAGTATTGGCATAATCTTCAAATATTTTCCCCAATTCTGGTCGCAGCATGTTGACAATTGTAGCACCGTCAATGATTGTAATTTCTGCTGTTGGTTTGGTAGTGCTAGTAGGTGCGAGTCCTTCAAGACAAGTCAATAAATCTGACTTTGTTCCGTTTCTTAGACTCCCCAACTTCGACAGTGCTGGAGGATAAGCTTGGTTCTCGTGTCTAAAGAACTCATCCAAATCTCCATTACGTATCTGTGATGTAATGTACAATCTAGAGAACAACGAGCAGTCATTCTTTAGTGATGTCAACTGTAACTGTTTATTAGACTTTTCACGAACTGAAGGACGGCTGAAGAGGTGTAGGTTACTCCGCTTAATAGGATCTGATATACGTTTAGTTTTATTAATAAGCCTCTCGCTGACGTATAACTCATACTGTTTAATTCCAATTTTTTCAATATTTAACAGTGTGTCTGAAACTGCCGTATTTACAATATTTCTGCTGTCAAGTACCAGATGATCAGAGCTGTTTTCACTGAATGGGTTTCCCAGATCTTACATTACATGAGTCAGAGACTTGATATCTTTTGCAAATTCCATCTGTGAATGCTTGTTAGCTTCGTGGTGACGCTCATCTTTTTCCCATCTCTCTGTCTTGGTAGAATTAAATTCTTCAAACTAAGCGGGCCATCTCAGGTCCAGACACCATCCAACGAAGCAGAGCTTTTGAGTTTTCTGTTAGGCCTACAGCTCCTGCATCACCTTTGACTGATGCGTTATTTTGTTCATGGGCCCGATCAATAGCAATAGCAGAGAATGCCCTACTTGAGTTTTTGGTGACAAACTTTCCTTTCATGAACTCTTCATAGGTGGCAAGGTGATTCTGTTTAAGTGAAATCATGTCATGTAAGTGGACAGGAATCCATCTCGCATAGTGAGTATGGTCAAGAGAAAAGAACCAGGGCACAATACTGGATAGCGCCTTTACATAGAGCTGAAAATCTCCTTTTCGTATTGCTCTAACAAAAGTCAACAAAAGGAGTTCTAGTTTTAGAACGATAAACCAGAATCTAAATTGGGGACATACATCAACTCTTTCATTACACCACTCTTCAAATGACTTAACTTGACTGCTATGCTCTATGTGTTGGCTGTAGTCAATGTAAGCCTGCTGCATAAGTAAATATAGGCTACTGGCTGTGATTTGATGAGCCCTGCGGGTACGAGTTACATGGGAACCCTTTACAAATGAATCCGCTTTTCCAGCTGTTGTAATATCAGCCTGAACAAGTGCTTCAGTCCATCCACTTTCATCCAAGAAATTTCCAAGAACCTTGAGAACTGCCATCTCGATATGAAGCCCACCAAACAGTATAACAAATTGACCTTCACCATGAGTTGTTGGCCAGTTCCACTGGATTTGTTTTGCCAATGCGTAGAGTGGCTGGTCAAATGCAATGATAGGAATCTGCCCCGGATTAAGCCGATCAATTGCTGTCTTAACAATATCCATTGAATGGCGAATCATGGCCACTGATGTAGCATGGTCTGGAAATAGAGGAAGCAACGATGAAATTGTTAAATCACATTCTTTAGGTTTATTGACTTGTTGACTAGCGTTGTATGCTGCCCAGGTGATTATTTCATCCCCTTGTAGGTTGTCAGCAGCCAAAACAGTTTTTACATGCTTCAGCCAGGTGTATTCTTTAACCATATCTTTCGACGACAGTTGGTAGTCAACAAAGTTTTCTTGTACTGTTGGCAAAGGACAGTCAGTTCTAATAGGAGGAACAGGGGTAACACTTGTGTAGCTTTCAGGAAGATGTTTGGTTGCCTTCACGACAAAAGGACTTGAAGTCCTTGTTCGATCAGTCCATCTGGAATTACCATCTGGATGTTGAAATAGGGATATTCCTGTACCATGGAAAGAATCATGATCTGTAGTAGAACTTGGATTGTGATCAATATTATCAACCGCACAAGTTGTGAAAAGCCCTCCTTTTAACTGAAGAGGAACGACAGCATTTTCCATGTGATACAGATAACATATTTCATTTCCAAATTCTGATGAAATGTCTAGCACTCGGTCATATGATATGCTTAATCCGAGCTCGTGAAGGTCTTCAACTAGTTCACGCTTGCGAGTTTTTGTATGAATTAAAATATCTAAGTATATAGGCAAATGTGTTTCCCGTCCTCGATTGTGCTTGTAGACTGTTCCAGAATGACACTCCCGACGTCTCACCAAACTGTTATACATTAGTAACTGTGCAACAGTAAGGATAGGTTGTGGTATTGTTGAAATACTTGACTGTGCTTTAATATTTGGACCATTTGTAACCATAGCAACCAGTGCTAACAGAGATGCTGGTACGGAGTCTTCCTGACAGGTTTTTTCAAATGATCCATTGAAGGGGTTTTTCATTTTAAAGATGTCTCTTCTAACTATATTTGCTGCTTTAGCAAGATGAATAGCGTCACTATCTGCATCGTATTCACAAGCTTTCTTCAGAGCTAATCCAACATCATTATTAAATATTAACATCACATCTCGACCTTGCTTATGTGCTTCCATGTCAGGAAAGTACGCAAGTACTCTGTTTTTTAGTTTTGTGGAATGTGATGACATGCACACATATTTATAGCATCAGTTCATGTAAAATCACATATAATACGGTATTAACATTATCAAATAACAATAAAAAAGGAGCACATAAAATATATTCAGAGGCCGCCATTTTGAATGTCCGCCATTACTGTAATAGGGGAAATCTGCGATGGCCTCATATCCAAAATTAAACCTTTATATATTTAGTATATGTGCCCCAATTTGAATGCTTCTATCATTAAAGACACAATTCTTACAATTATTTCACCTATCTGCAGTACTAGGTGTCCAATGATCAATCACCTATCGCGGTGGTCCTCAAGGCCCCTTTCAGTTTCGAACCTCTCCAGGTACTTCTTGGCCAGCCTGGTTCCTTCTTCCCTTGTGTTTCCACTTTAACACGTGTTTTTGGAATCTCTGCCCACTCACTGTATATGTCCGAAGTAGATTAGCTGTTTGTTATCTGATCTCTCCATAGTCGTTACTTTGTCTTATATTCCTTTATTTTGTAACGTTGCATCGTTGTTAACTTTTTCGTTCTGCGGATAAACGAAATTCTTTACTTGCACCTGGAAGTACTATGTCATCATGATATTATAGATTGCAAACCTTCTTACTTAACATTGCGATACCTCCTTCCCATTCATCCGTGGCTCCTGTCTATTTAAACCCTTAGAATTTAAATCGTATAAGATTGAGAATGCATCCTTGTCATACCCCTTCTTTACGATGAGAAATTCCGTGAGCAGGGAGTTAACCCTGATTTACCTTCCCTGTTGTGATGATAGTGATACTGATTTCTTGTAACCCTTCCATGTTTACGTAAAGTGATTATGTGTTACGGTGTCCTAATGTCGGCTACAATTATCCACATTTTCTAGCTTCTAAAATAATCTAAGTTTTATTGTATTTTGAAAAATTTTCTAACGTGGTTATTAATATTGCATGGTAATGTTGACTTCCAGGTCAAACGCAAAGTTGCCTGTATTCTCTCTCTATACATTTATCTTTGAATAGGTTTTTATGCAGTAGCTTCTCCGTCGTTCATTTATATTGGCATCGTATGTTCTTTAATTTGTTACAAAATTTCTTGTACTGTTTTAAATTTGAAGACATTATAATTGATATTTGTTTCTATTTGTTTTTAATCTTTCTAGATTTTATTTATGTATTTATTCGTGTCGTACCTACATTGCTGTATTCTGGCTTTGCTTATTTGAGGATACTTGTCTCTTAATTGTGTTGTCCCGTTTGCTGTTTGTATGTGTTAAACGTATCTTTATTTATCCATTTTTACACTATTTTTACTGAAATTACAGGTTTGTGGTTACTCTAGAAGTTTCTTCTTATAATACAGTATAATTTTTACTTTTAGCTAGGCGCTATCTGCATGCCTCATAGGTTCATTGCCGACCAACAATTTTCCTCTTCACTCTTATATCCGCAATTTGCTAACATGACATGTCTATTTTTAAACACCATCATGTTTTTTGACTTTTTTTTATGTACGCCTTTCCAGGTTTAGTTCTACTTTAGGTGCAAGAATCTGATTACTGTGAAAATCTTTCTCTGGGGAGCTCGTAGAGTCTTTAATTGTTTGGAAAGGTCGTAGAGTCCACCTAGCGATAATTAAGATGTAGTCTACTCAATTGCGAAAGCTATCAGTAGGGGAACGTCATGAACATATTATCTTACGTAATGATGACTTCTGGCTTACAAGTAATAAAGATTGTTGTCAGAACTGAAGTAAATTTATTGTTCACCTATTCATTTCGTGACCTTAATCCATTTTTCCATTATTCTGATTCTCTAGCCATTCTTTTATTTTTTTTATTTAAGTCTGTAAGTATAGTTACTCTTTGCGTTAACAGTTTTTTTACTGTCTCTTTCCAGTATTGCATAAAATTATTCTTAATGTGTGTCATCAAACTCATTTTTTTAATCAACGAGTAAAGAAACACGCTTGAAGTTCTTCATTGTCTATGGGTTTGAGAATTCCGACTTCTAAGGACGAAATCGCAGAGCAGTCGTTTTCACGAGGTCTCGGAAGCGTAATATGATATACTCTTCACAAATACTGATCCCAAAATAAATCTCGATGTACGGAAGAAACTGAATGTTATGTGAATATTTGATAGGACTGCCCATTATAGGCTAAAATGTTTGGAACTTTTAACTGAAACGATGACTGAAGCATTCTCAAACACCTATTGAACTATAAGCCGAAATCGACGGACAGGTATGGGGCGTCCCAAGAAGCATTAGAATGACCAGTTCTAGTCTATCTGCTTAGGCCCGGAACAAACCACTATAGTATAACCCTTGCTGATGATGATGAGTAGTAGGCTACTTTTGACGTTTTCATTTATTTGCTTTCCTCAAATTTATGGAGTGGTAAATGAGTTTAGTGAAGATATCCAATATGGTTCTTATTAATATACCGTATTAATAAAAAACAGTTACTGAAATGTTGTCCTTGATTTGATAAATTATTAGAAAGCTAAATTAAGTGTAGAGAGAACATTTCAATTTAGATCATTACAAGCAGAGTACATAATTATATCAATTTTAAACAAAAATATTTATTTTGAGAAAGGAATCAATGATAAACTTTGTGATTAAAAAGAATTATAAACGAAAAATTTTGAAATTCAAAATTCTAATAAAATGAAGTACCCAAAAGTTCAAAATAAAGGTAGCTATTTAAACGTTAAACTGATTGAATAAGTCAGCATTTTTTATCTATTTGAGAATTACAAAATGTTAATAATTACGATATTTGGTTAATCAATAGCGTTAATCTTTTGAAATTTAAAAATCTTATGGGCACATTCAAGTTAGAATTTTAAAGCCTAAGAGTGGTGTTACAGGTAATAATAAGAAAACAACAGGGTAAAAAGCTTTTTCAATTATAAAATCATAAGGCGGAAAAAATAAGTTATGCACAAATACCAATGTCTTGATAGTGATCTGCATCAAAGTAGAGCATCAGTATCATAATAAATTGGGATCGAGAGTCATTCGGATACAAGAATATTTGGATGTCCAAACGGACATAAAATTTGTAATAAAATATATTAAAAACTGAGGTTGGCTTCATACACTGTTCAGATATAAACTTCAGTATGTCAATACTGTCAAATACTGATTTACGGTTTCTTTAATATACGTTTTCAGTACACTTATCACACTCTACACAAAAAGTGCAAGTCGTAATAAAATGCTCAGTGTAAAAACGGAATGTTTTAAAAATGTATTTATAACTTTTAATGTTGGGACATAACAAGCACAGTAACAAATTGTTACAAAATATAAAGTTATAATAAGCTAACAGTTCTGGTATTTATTTGGTGCTAATTATGTGCATGCTACATATTTTGTAATAAAACATTTTGGACATATATTATTAGAGGGAAGAGCTACGTAATTAGATCTACACAAAATTACAATCTAATCCCAAACAAAGACATAATTATCAATTGCAGTACTTTCATTGCCAAATCGGTATGTAAAAAAGATCGTTGTGTATGTGTAAACAGTTAAAAATCTAATACACCCTCGATCAAAAGGATGGGAGTCGTCATCAGTGGTTATTAATTTATATGTGTAGTTCGTTTTTGTTATGTTTCTGTAGATTAATAAACAACGACTATACCGACAGCAAAATGACGACGACACGATAGGCCGATTCACTTCAAGCTGCGTTTCATGAATACTAATTGTGACTACACAGCGTCAACGTGCACTCAATACGGTAATCTAATCTTACTAAAGGTCTAATCTGATTGGTGCACAGATATAGTGTCGGAAAGTGCTGCGTAATTAAATACAAGTTATTATATGAAAGGCTTCTGATTGTCATGCTTCTGCTCAAACGAGTACTACAGCCACATCTAGTGAATGCACAGTATTGATTTTACTTCCATGTTCCTTAAGGAAATAGCAGTATGGTGATGGCAAAAAAAATCGTGTTCGAGATTATTGCAGATTCTGATTGTACTACACTCAAAACATGAAAAAAAGTCATTTTTCGAAAAGTGTGTGTGTGTGTGTCTGTAGATTTTTTTCTGTGGCAAACGATAACAGCCACAAATTCAAACAATCAAATAATTTTTGCATACAGTCCTTATTTGTAGAGTACTCAAGACCTATTGTTTTTGGTGAAGATCAGTTAAGGGAAAGGGATAGTTTACCTGCAACATTTTTTTTTAATCAAGGGTAATTTTTTTTTATGGCAAACGATAACAGACGCAAATTCAAACAGAATCAAATAATGTTTTGCATACATCCCTTATCTGTAGAGTCAGCAAGACCTTTTGTTTTTGGTGAAGATCGGTTAAGGGAAAGGGATAGTTTACCTGCAACGTTTTATGTTGTAACAAGGGTATTTTTTATGACGAATGATAACTGCCGTAATTTCAATCAGAATCAAATAATGTTTTGTACACCTTCCTGACCTATAGATAACTCAATGTCTGTTGATTTTTGTGAAGATCGGTTAAGGGAAAGGAGTAGTTTACCTGCAACATTTTATGTTTTAACAACGGTAATTTTTTCTATGACGAACGATAACTGCCGCACATTCAAACAGAATCAAATATTTTTTTGCATACGTTCATCAATTATAAAAGACTGAAGGCCTGTTGATTTTGGTGAAGATCGGTTAAGGAAAAGGGGTAGTTTACCAGTCACAATTTTATGTTTTCACAAGAGTAATTGTTTCTATGACGAACGATAACTGCCGCATATTTAAACAGAATCAAATAATTTTGTGCATACCTTCCTCAATTGTAGATAACTCAATGTCTGTTGATTTTGTTGAAGATCAGTTATGGGAAAGGGGTAGTTTACCAGCAACATTTTATGTTGTAACAAGAGAACGTTTTCCATGAAAAACGATAACTGCCGCAAATTCAAACAGAATCAAAGGAATTTTTACATATGTGCCTAAGTTGTAGAGGACTCATGGCCTATTGATTTTGGTGAATATCGGTTAAGGGAAAGGGGTAGTTTACCTGCCACTTTTAATGTTTTAACAAGAGTAATTGTTTCTATGACGAACGATAACTGCCGCACATTGAAACAGAATCAAATAATGTTTTACATGCATTCCTAAATTATAGAGTACTCAAGGCCTGTTGATTTTTGTGAAGATCGGTTAAGGGGAAAAGGGTAGTTTACCTGCAACATTTTATGTTGTAACAAGAGAAATTTGTTCATGACGAACGATAACTGCCGTAAATTCAAACAGAATCAAATAATTTTTTACGTATGTCCCCGAGTTGTACAGGACTCAAGGCCTATTGATTTTGGTGAAGATCGGTTAGGGGGAAGGGGTAGTTTACCTGAAACATTTTTTGTTGTAACAAGAGTAAAGTACTTAATTTTGAAAAATAAAGTATCCTGATAAGAAGATCTTAATAATCCACTGTAGAAACGTAGATGAAATATCTATAAATGATGAGGCTAGTTGAACGGGGTGGGGATAATTTTTTATATATGTACTACGTTATCGGCAACAAAGAAGTAGTTTGTTGTTAAAATTCCTTCCCGTCCTGTTTGGCCGTAGACCAAAGTTTTCTGCAAAACCAGACGTTTCGGCAGTGCCATCGATTACCATCATCAGTGAAAATCGAGTGCGATAACGTGAGGTGGTATACGTTAATGACCACAGTACTGTGGTTAAGGCTGAAGCAATAAGTGGAAAGAAGTAGTTTCTATGGGAACATTTCATTTCGTAAATGATTTTATACATAAAACTTAGAACATAGAAGTCATGTATGGTTCTCCATACCGATATGTTTGAGAACGTAAACAAATTGGCATTCATACACAGACTGTAATGCCCTTATTTTTCAAAAGAACAATATTGACAACTACTCGAACCGTTTTAAAAACTTCCTCGCGAGTGTTCTTTTTTGAAGGAATTAAATACAAAATGTTAGCGAATGTTTTTAACTTGATTATAAATAGTATGAACTGAATGACAAGGGACCTAAAAATTGTATAAAACATTTTGATTATTTACTTGCCATCTAGTAATACCAGGTCTAAAAACTTCATTATTTGTAATAGGAATTATGTTCCTTCTTTAATAGTGACACACTAGACTGGATTACTAGTGATTTGACCTGAATTGTAAATTTAAAAATGTGAGTTGTCGTTATTTAAAGCGTATCAGAGAAGAACACATGACAGTAAATTCTTGTGAATCAAAGGCACTTTCAATCTTAATTTAAATTAGAACTTTGTAGTTCATACTTAATACAAATACAAATACATTAAAAAACGTAATAGAATTTAAGTATCTTATTTTAACAGCTGAATAAAGTAAATACATTTCGTTTAAGGTTACGGTATTCTATTCAATATGTCTAAGTCTAAAAATTCAATTTAACAATAACCAAAGTCTAAAAAAGGTTGTATCTATAAAATATCCACGATTGGAGTTTTCAACATCAGATTGTCGAAATCTCATGAGTTAATAATATGTGTGCATGCGTGCGGGTGCCAGTGTTTGTATTCGCGCGTTTATGCCACGTCATAAAATTAATAGCAAGAATACAATACAGTTTTATTTGCTATGCTTAAAGCATTTTAAACTAATAAACACTAAATTAAGAGAACATTACTTTTGTTCTTATAAAACTTACGTGAACACTGAAATATTTCTAGAGTATTTGTGTAAATATCTAATAAAGTAGGAGTATTAATGTAAATACTTGTTAGACTGTTACGTATAATTTACGTATAGGTTTATCAGAAAATGTAAATAAATGATCTAAAATGGACATTATTATTTTAAAATTTCACTCGTTGTTACGAGAATATAAAGCACGGCAACCTGTCTGGTGTTTATAATCACGTAACAGTTAGTTATGACTACTTATGCAAGATCGCGCGCTGAGAGAATACGAGTTTGTTTATTTGAACAGGATTGCGTATTATGTCTTCAACTGCCTCGTGTGCGTATACACAAGACAGCTGATGTCTGTTATTAGCTAGTTCTCCTTGATAGTACCACAGCTGACAACAATTTATTGCTGCATACCTTCATAAAACAATTTTGTTAGTCATCAATACGAAAACATTTACACATGACAATTGTAATAAGCAATTGTTACTTTCGGGACAAAAATCTCGTAACAAATAGAATTTACGTAAGAATGTATGCAACTATTTCTTCAGGTTACAAATAAAACTTTTCTATGAGAAATTACTGTCTATTATGAAGCCAAGATATTTCATTTGTTTAGTTTGTTCAGTCACCAAGCAGCTATACATGTTTGACATGATGATTCATAAAAAACATTATGAAAATTCAACCTTGTCTCTCAAAAAGAAAATCGTATATTTTCTCACGTAAAACCATACTGTATTTTACTAAATCAATACTGTAATAAATCTAATTCGACAATCATTTAAATGGGAAATAAACAAATACATACAATAGTTATTTATTTTTAATTTACTGTTTTAATAAACATCATGCCATGGCTGACACCTCTCTGAAGAGTGCTCAGCGGGAAAAGTTGGGACAGGACTACTTGCCCAAACTTACAGTCTAGTGCAAACGGAGTTTCATACATCTGTCGGAATAAATTACGATAATAGCTCGCGCAAGCACGTAGTGAACACTTGGACTATCTCTCGCGGTAGAAACTACCGCTTAGTGCAAACGCCTACTGGACACTGCTTGCGTATTTCCGTCGAAATTTTCTCGGAGTGTAAACGTAGCAGAGTCGCATATTCATTCACTAGCCTCTCCCCCTCCTCAGGCGTAACGCTTCTCGGTAGGAACGCTAATGCACGTACTACGCTTTCTATTTTCTCTATCTCTCTGCCTGCTCTCTCTCTTTCTCTCCCCCGTCTCACTCTAATAGAAATTAAATTGCAAATGACAATCAAATTTTTAATATTTTTACCCTGTCACCAACCCCTCTCACTCACTCCTTCTCTTTCCTTCCCTGTTGCTCGCTCACACTCACTCTTTCCCACACCATGTAACCTTTTGTTTTACCTCTCTCTAACCCTTCGACAGAAAGGTATAACTTTCTAATATAAGTGTTATTCTCTCTCTCTCTTTCCCTCTATCACACACACACACACACACTGTCTCTCTCTCTCTCTCTCTCACACACACCTACACACAACACACACTTCCTCTTTCTTCACACAAAAATTAAACTGTTGTGAAGAATCAAATTTTTAACGTTTTTGTCCCGAACACTTTTTCTCTGTTGATTCAAAACTTAAACTATTGTAAAGCACATATCAAACGGTTTATAAAGAGAATAAAATCAAAAGTGCGGAAGGTAGGAGAAAGTAAAATGAGGTTAAGTGGGAAAATGAACTGATAAGTGAACATGAGAATATCAGAAAAACGAAGCGAATCATTAAAAAAGGACATAATCTTTGACCCACTTAGCACAGTCTGCATCAGGCTTGGATTGCGTTTGTCATTTGACCTGTGCGTTTATGCTATGACAGTGTTGCCAAATCTACGGATTCCATAATGATTGCAAAATAATGAAAAAAAGGAGAGCAGAGTTTATACAGACGATGGTAGCACTACGTGGTGGACAAACCATGAACTACATATTGAATATCAATTTTCAAAAGTCTGTCAATTTGGCACCCGCAGATAAAAATTTAAAAATTCCTGGTGCCAAAATAATGAGTTGAAAGTTAAAAAAATTAAGATGTTTCATTAACGATGTGCTCATAAAAAGGATTTTTGTTGAACTTATAAACTTTTATTCTACAGAACACATTTTCTATAAGGGATTACATTGTGGCGTCCGATATACGGACGTCAAAATCTAACAGACGCCACTACGACGATAAAATTTGTTAAGACGGACGCACAAATGTTAATAAAATATATATATATATAATAAAGAGTATATTATCATTACTTAATTAATCTAAGCTTATGGATTTTACAAAAATTTGCTTGCAATGAAATTCGACAAATTTATTATAATAAAAACATTTTTATGTGAAATACAAAATTTAAAACAAAATTTGTGTAAAACTAAAAGAAACTGAAAGAAATTATTAATCCATAATGTGACAGGAAAAGGAACAGTTGTAGAATCAGCTTTTTATAAAGAATTTGTAAAAACAAAGGCTTAAATTTGAAAAACATATGATTTACAAGGCTTAAGTTTAATTTCACATTTTCCTATTATACCGCATTTGTCTGAAATGATTACTTGAAATGATTTTTTAATTGTTTTTCTATCATCAAAAATTACAGTTATAATCTTCATTCAGCAGCACAGATAATATTACACAACTACTTAAGTAATATTACTCTAAATCTAATTTCAGTGCAACATTTTGTTTTTAGTGGTTGCTAGAACACACTAAAATTTATTCCTCTATGTAGATTTTTAACCAAAACCGACTTTGTATGCCTAATATTTGCATTCTAACTAATGGATGCAAATTTTATTGTAGAATTGGAATTGGAATTCATTTAATAAATGTGGTCAAGTTCTTTTTGCATCCAAATTATTATTAACATTAATATTAGTACAAAATTTGTATGTTTCTCAAATTGTATCCACAGCGTTCTCAAACCATGTTTTTAGAGGAACGTAATATTTTATCCTTAAATCTGCAATTTAAACACAAAATCTGTAGATAACAGGAAGCATTTTAGTCTATGGTAATCGGTTTAATAATTGTACCAAGCAAATACGATACAGAAATAACAGCCTGCGTAAAAACACACTACAAACATGCAAGTAGACATTATATGACAACACTTACTGTAGAAAAGCCCACAATATAGGAACTGCAACAGTATTGGCCGTACAGTTATCAAGTATACTTTAAGTCAAAATTAATAAGTAAAGATACAAAAGCCACCCTATACAAGACCTTGATCAGACCAGTCCTGATGTATTGCTCGAAATGCTGGGTGCTAATAAAACTAGATGAGCAGAAACTATCCGTTTTTGAGAGGAGAGTACTGAGGAGAATCTATGGCCCTGTAAAGGAAAACGACATTTGGAGGCGACTGGAACATCGAGAGTTGTACGAAATGTTTAAAGATCTTCCGATCGTGCAACTCATACAAATTAACAGATTGCGTTGGGCTGGTCATGTGCAGAGAATGGCGGAGGATAGAATCTCAAAAAGAGTTATGAATTATTTGCCGATGGGAAGGAGAAGGAAAGGAAGACCGCGTACAAGATGGCTGGACCAGGTTGGTAAGGAGGCAGTGAGGCTGGGTGCAGCAAACTGGTGGACATTGGCCGGGAGTAGAGACCAGTGGGGAAGATTTCGTTTGGAGGCCAGATCCCGGACTGGGCTGTAGCGCCGAGGATGTATGTATGTATGTCATCAAGTACATTGACAAAATCATCGACCGGAGCTATATGTAGCCACCTGCAACAAATTGTATGTTCATTATGATTTATCTAATAATTGATAATAATATTAAAGTATTATCACTGTTCTGTAATATTTGTTAGTATGCGCATGTTTGTATTCCAGCATCAACCGCGGTTAAAGTTTATGGCAACTACAAGCCATAATAACTAACTTTAATAAAGCCTAGTTCATTCTTTTTCATTTACTGACATCGAACGAAATTTAGTAGTTATTATCTGCTTAATTTCATAACATAACTATTAATGATCACACTAACGCAATATATATAACGTATTGTATCGTATAACATGCACGTTCTTGTAACAAGTTATTGTAAGAATGTAAGCTACAATAAAAAATATATCTAAACCAGCAAACTGGTACTACAACAATTTCATCTTCTTTGTTTGGTTAAGTGACAAAACAAATCGCTTACACCAGCAAAACTAATGAATTAAATAATCTCTTTCGTAAACGTTTTGGGTACAACTACACAGAAATCAGGCGAGCCTAGGCAAGGCAGTTACAACAAACCAGCAAAAAATGTCCTGAAAAAACTTAAGTCGACCCTAATCGCAGGCAAGCTGAAGTAAGAATTAAACGCGCTTACATGTAACGCGTACATAGGACTACTGACAAACTTGGTCGGATGTTAAAGAAACATAACGTACAGCCTATTTTCAAGTCGATTAGGACGGCAGGCTAAATGTTACCGTCGGGAAAAGACAAGCTGCCTCTTTCTATTCCCGGCGTCTACAAGTTCCCGGGAGTTTGTAAACTTGTTTTAAATAAGGTGACAGGATAATTATATTGAAATAAAATATAACATTCGAGTCGAAAAAATGTTAAAAGTTATTGTTCTTAAAAATAGTTACTTTCTAATTTAAAAAAAATTTAATTTAATTTTCTGGTGAGTTATTGGATAGGAAAGGCTTTATTATAAATCATAGGTTTGTTTATATCATTGTGGGCTGAGCTTCCTGTAGATCAGTCTAATCGCAGGAGTAGGGGGCTTATGACATTCTACCCCGGATGTGACGTCATCCCCCACTCTTTTGGCGCGAAATTCAAAAATTGTGGTGGTCGGAATAGACTTCCGGTGCTGTGTGTCGTCAAAGCCAGAGGTTGGGATTGATTGGCGGGGTATTGGGGTGTCCCACGTGACAGTGGTGGGCGTGACGAAGTTCTGAGTCGTAGGTCGTCCATGTTGTCGGCGTCGGCCATTTTGTGTGCGGCGATGTTGTAGGTTGGTGGGTTATCTGTGCGTTGACTGGTGGAGGCGTGGCCGCCGGTTGATGTTCGCCGTTCGCGGTTCGTCGTCCGGTGGCGGCCTGGTCGTGGCTTGATCGTCGCCAGGAGTGGTGGAGGTTTATCGTCCATGTTGTCGGCGTCGTCCATGTTGTCGGATGGAAAATGATTGTTGTTGGTCGGCCATTTTGGAAAAGAGCGACGTTGTCAAGTTGTGTAAGAGTGTGCTGGTTAAGCGTCGGCCATGTTGCCAACTCGTGCATCTCCTATAGTGTACGGGTTTAGATATGTACGCCGCTACCGTCAGGATATCGTTGCAGTTGAAAATCAATTCACTTTTAAAAATTGAATATCAGACATTTGTGAATAGAAGATAAATATTACTATATATAATATTCTGATTGACACTTCACTCGTAAAAATTATGCAACACGCATCATGCATGGAAAATATTTACTGTTTATATTAACCTAGTGGGTATGTAATATCTATGAGTTAATTTGAATATTAAGACGCAAGCCGTGGATGATGTAATTGACTCCCACCGAGACCATTACACAGCATGCACGTGTGGGGTTATTTATATCCGCTTACATAAGGATGTCGACTGACCATCTGTTATCGCAGTGTGTGAACGTAGTGAAGGCGGGAGGGCTTTATTCAACTTAGTCGTCAACAGTTAATTTGTTTAAAAAGATGTAAGCCGTGGATGATGTAATCGACTCCCACTGAGACCGTAGTGTGTGAACGTAGTGAAGGCGGGAGGATTCAACTTAGTCGTCAACAGTTAATTTTTTTTTAAAAAGATGTAATTGACTCCCACTGAGACTTTCACACACCATGCACGTGTGCACTTTTTTTCCGCTGACTGACCATATGTTATCGCAGCGTGTGAACGTAGTGAAGGCGGGGGGTCTTTATTACGTACATAAATTTGTTTCTTCACACAGCATGCTGACTGGCCATCTGTTATCGCAGCGTTTGATCGTAGTGATAGCGGGGGGATTTATTCAACTTAGACGTACACGGTAATGGTCGTCCTTGACTTTGGATGTATCAGGTCTAACGTTTTTGCGTGTTTCGTTTTGTCGTTGTGCGTGCATTACTCGTTACCATCTCTTTCACTTTCATCCTTGAGTGGGCTATTTAAGATTATATAAAAGATGAACGAATTGCTCAACGTCACATCATTCGCCGAGAGACACAACTGGAACTCGTACAGGGTGAGTTTGTTTTTAAAATATTCTTTAATTTCTAAAGTGTACTGTAACAAGCAATTATTTTAAATAAAATTGATTTTTTAATTAGTTGTAGGTAATAACTCATGAATAGTCGTTATAGCTTGTATATTGAGTGGTGAATAGTGTTAATGTTAGAAGGACTTTTGAAATAAAAGACAATAAAAATGTTATAGCAATACCATTTAATTAAAAACAACTAAATTACATGTAATCAAAATATATTACAATTTAAAATACAAAATATATAAACCACACAGTAGTGACAATTACAATATACATAATATGTACACATCAGCAATTGTATACCAAATACATCTAAGTAAACTAAGTACAAGTTAAAATAAATAAGTCCAATACGACAAGTGTGTACAATTAAATCAAAATGAAATATGAGTAAGCAAAATAAATATTATGAAAACGCACACAGTAGTGATAATTACTCTGACAATTACTATGAAGTGACAATTACACAATACAATAAACGTAAGTACATTGACAAATGTGTACAATTAAATCAAATTAAAATACATATTGTACTGTTATTTTTTTTTATGAGTCTTGTAATTATTTAATAGTATAATATAATTAAGAAATGTACTTACTGTTATTTTGTTTTTTTGTTTACCAGTACATGTAAAGAAACTCTTTCTCTCAGGGTTAATGATTATTAAGCTGTTTGATCGTATTTACGATTGTATCTAATATTTTCTTTTCTTTAAACCAAACCAAATTCGGTTAATATGTAGTATTTTGAGAATTAACCATGTAAAAAATATATACCAGACTAATGTAACTTGACCGACTCTGAATTCTTCCAGCTGCCACGGGTTCACTTCTGGTTGTTGTTTACCTTTTTTCAACAGCGATATTAGGCTTGGAAATCTGTTCCTTCACACAAATTTCTTATTGATCTCACCGCTGAATGCCGCTCTCCAGGACGACTGCAACACAGATGTCTCCTCGGAACACTTATTTATCCTTTATGGCCACTTAAACTCTTCTTCAGTCCAGGATTTCCCTCTTCTATCGTCGTTCTATTAAGGATATCGTTATATTTCTCGTAATATTATTTATATATTAAATATTATAATCAAAACTCTGGTATCACAAATTAAATTCCTTTACTGTATTTTCTTTTCCATGTTACATTAACTTGATGTACAAATGTTATTTTATAAATTTAGACTCTTAAAGCTACTCTTATAGATATAATTTTAGACTCTTCATGCTGTTACCATTAGACATTAAATTAGACTCTTAATGTTACTCATATTGAAAATAACATTAGAGTCATAACGTTACTCTTATTGAATATAATTTAAGACTAATAAAAATTTCCTTCATCACTATACAATACCATTTTTTAACAATTTACAAAATTGCCACTTTGTTAATTCCCTAATTTCTTTATATCTGTTTGTCATATACCTATTAAAACATATATCATTTTTCTATTTCTTATTAAACATCTTTATTTTACCTCTAATATTCGTAATTCTATTTGTTATTTATTACATTATAATTTTATTACTCTTTACTCTTCTTATAACATTCATTCCAATTTCATATATTCTTTTCATAACATATAACTGAATATTGTTCTATATCATATAGGAATCGACCTCTATGTTGACTGGGTGAGTCGATAGTCCCAATGTTTTTTGTTTACATTTTAAAACATATGTTATATTCAATACAAAATCTGCATCCTTTCTCTTTTAAAATTTATTACCTCCCTATTATGTACTGTGTGCAATTTAACAGCAGTACATAATACCTTCCCTTATTTCAAAATTTCAGATACAATTTAAAGGAAATTTTGAAATAACCAACATAGTCTAATCTTAATATTTAAACATCTGATTAATTAGGTATTTGTACCTCACAAAATTCTTTTAACAAATTGGTTTCTTCTTTTATTAATATTACAAATATGTTTCATCATCATCATGAATTACGATATCTTAAACACTTATTTATGACTTAAAACAACATTAATTAAACCAACTGGTTTTACATCAAATTAATAAATAACAATTAATAATTGTGCCTAATTTCATGGCTAAAAAACTCAAAAACACGACTAAAACATTATCTTTCTTTTGAACCTCACCTTCCCAATCAGGGTCATACATTTCATTTGTTCTTCATTTAAGATTTATTTTTCTTTTAATTATTACTTTATTTATACGGTTGAATCTGATTAAAATTTCATGTATCTTTAACCTTCCCATCTGGGTATTTAATTACTACAAATCCACACAATTTAATCCTACTGGCGATGACATTATTCAACTTGAGTGTCATTATATTTTTCCCCAATGTGGTAAGTACCCTCTTAATTCTATTACAATATTCTTCCCAACTGTTTGATGCAATTACTGAATCATCGACATAACCCGTAATAACTTCTAAAATCTCTTTGCCTCCTAATCAGTCAAATCATTCTGTAAATATGGCCATATTATGGACCAGTCCAAAAGGTGTTCTCTTGAAATGATAACTTCTTCCTACCATTCACATATTCTATATTTTCTGGATGCTAGTCTATTTGCCAATATCCAGGTACAGCATTACAATTATAAAAAAAAATGACGTTATTAAAACGTTTTAAAAACTATTCTTATATTCTTTGGTGACGCCTTATCAGGAATTATCATCTGATTAATTTGACGCTCATCCAAACACAATATTAAGGACTTATCCTTACATGGGAATTACTACTAACGGGCTCGTGTGTTTTGACTGACTTATTTCAATTATCTTTTTACTAATCCTTTGTCGATTTCTTATTTTATATGCCCTCTTACGGTATAGGGTATTGGGTATCATTTTTTTTTTAAACTCACCTTCTCTCTTATGGGCCATTTTATTGCACTCCTATTATCTTGCCAAGTTTATCTTCCATTGCTTCATTCAGTAACTGATGGTTCATTTCTTTATTTATTTGTTTTAAGTATTTATTCTCTTTACTCATTATTATCACCTTATTATTGTTATTAACCGTCTTTCTCTTCTTAATCGATTCAAAATAATTTTCCTGAAGTATCCTGTAAGATGTTCTTACGTTTTTTGAATTTGGTGGGTCCTTTTCCTTTCTTTTAATTCATAAAATAAAAATTTTTATTTGTAATAACTTCAATATTATGTTGTTTGTCTTATTAATTAACCTAATCTTTGTTCTATTAGTTTGCTCTTGTCCATGCCCAAAAAATCAGTCCCTTCATTCCATATTTTCATCTTTAGTTCATCCATTGTCAAATACATAAGTTATCCCTTTCGCCCGGACTATTATTGTTTTCAGTATGAATTCTATCCTTGTCCACTTTATCACTACTACCTTGTATTCTGATTTTTCTGCTGCAAAGTCTTCACTTATTTCAAGACCTCCTGTTGAATTTCCAATCAATTCTGTCCTAATGACATATGTTTCGATCACTCTGTACTGCAATTTTTTTAACACCAAATTTTCAATGGTATCTTCGCCTACTTTTAACACTTTATTCTCTAGTTCTTTAACCAAATATATCACTGGTATATCAACTATTGATGATATAGCTGATATTTTATTATCCCTTTCTTTTTCTGATGTATTCATTTTCAATATAAATTTCCTTAAGATTTTCCTATAATTTGTTAATTCTGTTCTTTCCCTGTAATTAGCGATTGGGAGATTACGTACATTAACCAGCCCACTCCTAATCATATCTAATTCTTCCTGTGTATTTTTCTGTTTCTTGGGAGGACTTTTACCTATCTTCTTCGTCTTCTTTTCCACATACTTATTATTCTCTTTGTTTCTGCTGTTTATCCTTATATAATGATACACTTTTATCTTCTTTATTTTCTATTTCTTTATTACCTTTAATTTTCTGATTTACTGGTTCCCTAATTTGATCGTTTGGTATGACTTCTATCTTTGTTTCTATTGACTGGTTTTCATCATTCCTTATTTCTTTCATTGTTTCTATATTCAATTTCACCTTTGCGGATTGCCTAACGTTCTTTTCCTCATAACTTTGTAATATTAACTTGATTTCAGCCTTTTGCTGGTCTACTTTATCATTCACCCCATTTATTTGTTGTTGAATGGTCTCCTTTAATTCCTCATTATTTTGTTTTAATAAATTTTCATTTTCTATTTTCATTTGTTTCTTTAATTCCTCATTATTTTGTTTTAATAAGGTTTCAATATCTAATTTCATTTGTTTATTATCCTCTTTCATTTGTTTCTTTAATATGTCACTGTTACTATCAATTTTTTCATTTATCTGTTTCAATAATGTTTCTCTGGTTTTGTTATTCCCTTCCATTATAATTCTCATCATCTACTGGAAATTTGCATCCATTGGTTGGTTTGGTCTCTTTGTTTGGTCCCCTTGGGCATCCTCTACTATTACTTCCATTTCAGTTTCTTCCTCTTCAGCATTATTACTCCTTAATTCATATCGTTGCCCTGGTTTGTTAGCCATTTTACAATCTTTAACTTAATTTAATTACAAGGAAACAAATTTTTTATGCTAATTAAATTTAACAAAATTGTGATATTTGGTGCTGGTTTAAAGAAAATCTTTGGTTTCACGTATGGGCGCCATTTAATGTACTGTTATTTTTTTTTTTTTATGAGTCTTGTAATTATTTAATAGTATAATATAATTAAGAAATGTGCCTACTGTTATTATGTTTTTTTGTTTACCAGTACATGTAAAGAAACTCTTTCTCTCAGGGTTAATGATTATTAAGCTGGTTGATCGTATTTACGATTGTATCTAATATTTTCTTTTCTTTAAACCAAACCAAATTCGGTTAATATGTAGTATTTTGAGAAATAACCATGTAAAAAATATATACCAGACTAATGTATCTTGACCGACTCTGAATTCTTCCAGCTGCCACGGGTTTACTTCTGGTTGTTGTTTACCTTTTTCCAACAGCGATATTAGGCTTGGCAATCTGTTCCTTCACACAAATTTCTTATTGATCTCACCGCTGAATGCCGCTCTCCAGGACGACTGCAACACAGATGTCTCCTCCGAACACTTAATTATCCTTTATGGCCACTTAAACTCTTCTTCAGTCCAGGATTTCACTCTTCTATCGTCGTTCTGTAAAGGATATCGTTATATTTCTCGTAATATTATTTATTTATTAAATATTATAATCAAAACTCTGGTATCACAAATTAAATTACTTTACTGTATTTTCTTTTCCATGTTACATTAACTTGATGATGTACAAATGTTATTTTATAAATTTAGACTCTTCAAGCTACTCTTATAGATATAATTTTAGACTGTTCATGCTGTTACCATTAGATATTAAATTAGACTCTTAATGTTACTCTTAATGAAAATAACATTAGAGCTATAACGTTACTCTTATTGAATATAATTTAAGACTAATAAAAATTTCCTTCATCACTATACAATACCATTTTTTAACAATTTACAAAATTGTCACTTTGATAATTCCCTAATTTCTTTACATCTGTTTATCATTTACCTATTAAAACATATATAATTTTTCTATTTCTTATTAAACATCTTTATTTTACCTCTAATATTCGTAATTCTATTTGTTATTTATTAAATTATAATTTTATTACTCTTTACTCTTCTTATAACATTCATTCCAATTTCATATATTCTTTTCATAACATATAACTGAATATTGTTTTATATCATATAGGAATCGACCTCTATGTTGACTGGGTGAGTCGATAGTCCCAATGTTTTTTATTTACATTTTAAAACATATGTTACATTCAATACAAAATCTGCATCATTTCTATTTTAAAATTTATTACCTCCCTATTATGTACTGTGAGCAATTTAACAGCACTACAATATGTAATCGTACTTACAGGCAATTACAATTGTGTGTGTGTGTGTATGTGTGTATACATGATAAATGAATGTCTCCATTCGGTATTACTCTAAAATGTCTGCCACGTAAGCCCTATCTTTTTCTCCACGATAAACCAGTTGAAGTGAATATGGCGCTAAATTTTTTAATTCCTCATCATCGAAAACGCTTCCGTATCTCTGAAGTAGATATACATGATAAGCACAATGACAATTGTGTACAATTAAATCAAATTAAATACATATGTAATCGTACTTACAGACAATGACAATTGTGTGTGTGTGTGTATGTGTGCAATGACAATTATACATGATAAATGAAGGTGCCCATTCGGTATTACTCTAAAATGTCTACCATGTAAGCTCTATCTTTTTCTCCACGATAAACCAGTTGAAGTGAATATGGTGCTAAATTTTTTAATTCATCATCATCGAAAACGCTTGCGTATCTCTTAGGTAGATATACGTGATATTTTAATTTTGGGTCCCTGTAATCCTGGATAGTGGCGAGTACGGCCTTCCCGTACTTCGCGTCTATATTTTGTAATTCTTCTATCGGATATTTAACACCAATTATTAATTCCTTAATTTTTTTATATTCTATCGCACTAATGGTAGCAAACTTCGCAACGAATGATGCCATTTTACAATGAAGAATTTCGCTTGCACGTCTGTCAAGGTCTGAATGAATAACACTCGTTCGTAGCGGTATAAATAGGGAGGTAGTTGAGGAGGGGGAAACCGGAGAGTGAGATCCACTCAACGTACAGTAAGCGGTTATTTTCAACCGTGAGAATAGGATGCAAGCTGCTTTCCCACGCTATGTTCAGCGGGTAGGTGGGTGGAGACGACTCGGTTATTTTTTTATACAGGGTGATGTCATCGACTACACTCGAGCGTGTGGGAACAAGTCGATGGTGCTAATTATTTTATGCATGTAGACAGGATGATGTAATCGACAGAAAGGCGACAAGTGATATTTTTATAACGCTAAATAAAACAACAATGTATGCAATTAGTAATTTACCAGAAACCTATTGATTAGTCTAAATTCCGATACAACCCATTCGCGTAAAGCGTGTACTCTTTGATTTGTACATATTTCCGAAAATAAGCGTTGCACGAGACAGGCTGTTCCGTGTATTGAACGTAATTGTTCGAGATTAGGACAACTGAAATCTTCTAAATTATTGAAATGTACAATACGCTCCTCCAGAAACCTTTTTTCTGTAATCCTTTTACGAACACATAGTTAAAAGGAATCGTGTACTTTACAAATATCGACACAAGATATTCGTACGATGTGCCTCCGTCCGTCCACTCTAATTTATGGTAATGCTCCGTTAACCAGCGGATTGTCCTCACGTGTTTGTGATTCGAAACGATCGTGTTTACTGGAGGTGCAAATATCCAACGCCTGCTGGCAAATGCGTGATGTCCATAACGGCTAGTTCCTTGACGAGTTCGTTTCCATCGTCGTCAACGAAACAGTGAAAGTAAAGTATGACTGCTATCTCGTCGTCGATCATCCTTTTTCGTTACAAACAGTGTGTTCGGTGTCACTAGGAACGCTGATGATCCGTCCGTCTCGCGAAACAAACACGTTGTATGACGTGAAACGCTTGTAAAGAATTTTTCGGGACGTTTATTTTGTACCTTATCTGCTCGTCACGAACCACTGCAATAAATTTATGTGTCAAAACATCGTGTACAAAGATTTCTACAGGATACAGTACTGGGTGCTTTAAGTCACCACAACGTCTGTACACGTACGGAGTTAACAGCTCCATGCGTCCGTCCAAAACGCGTGCTGGCCAAACTCTAAGATATACGAGATTGATGTAGGTATAAACACTTCCGTCTCAGCAGCACCAGTATAGATTTTCAAATAATTTTTTACTTGTTTATGACGTGCATAAACCGAAACGTTCTTGACCTTTTTGAAACTGGAGTGAACTAAAAATATGCTCTCATGTAAGCGGTGTATTGGACTCTGGATAAGGGACATGCATTTAGAGTGATGGCGCAATTCACGCATGTGACAAAATGTCGACAGGGAATAAGTACAACTTCGACGATCTGTGCTTAACAAACTTCGCACATTGCACCCTGATCCGGTCCCCCTTCTTCTTTTTGTTTATTCTGTTTGCTCGTGTCTGTGCGATGTTCTTTCTCTGCTACCACTGACGCTGTTGCTACTCCCGGTTCGGTAATAATACTTAACGCCTTAATGATAAATTTTATATCTTTCACTAACATTATGTAAAAGCAGGCGGGGAAATGACATAGGTGTTCCATCCAAGCGTTTTCTCCACGTTCCCATCTGTTTAAACCGCCTCCACAGCAAAAACAAATTACTCTATCGTCGCATCCATTGTAAAAGAAACCCGCTTCAGCGAGTTCTTTAGGCGTTATAGTCAACGATATCGGCCAGTATTTAAAACTCTTTAAACGGTTTTCAAAACTTTTGTAACGTGGGTACGGTGATATGATTTTTTGAATCATGGCGACCGGCATTCCTTTATCGTCAGGTGATACGGACTTGATCATCGTTGTCGGTTCACCGCATTGTCTGAAATAGCGATTGTCTTTGGGATTGATGTCATCATCATCGAGATCGTGTCAAAGCATCTTGCACGTCCACTCACGACTCGTGCTGTTGAAACACTGAGCAAAGAATAGGAGTGGGAGAAGACGTTTCCTCCTCCAGAAAGAGGGGGTGAGGAGTTACAGGTACTAAGAAAATAAAGTACATGAATATTGATTACATTTTTTTAATATAAAAAGACATACATGAAACACATACTTATTATTCTAAAAAGCAACATACTATTTACAGCAAAAAAAAAAACAATATTATACAGAGTGACTTTAATTGTGTCTACGCACTGTTTGACAGTGGAGTGTACACGTTGAGCGAATCGTGCAATATCAAGCAGTAGGCCGCGGTCTGAGCGGGAAAATTGGTCGATGACTCGAATTCCAATCTGACATCAACCGGTGAAGACTTGAGCGATTCGTCCTGTCTGCTACAATCGAAGACGAATAGCGGTCTTTTCGTTATGAACTCAGTCGGTGTTAGAAGTACGTTGTGTTGAGTTCTATGGTAGTAGGATTTTTGAAATCGTGTATACATGTCGTACAGCGGAGAATAACGCCCGTTATCAATATCCAGGTTCAGGTTATCGTATGGGTAGTATTTGTCGTTCAGAAAGAGTCTCGCGTTGGTCACGTTGCAGTCATCGAATTCGCCTGCATGTTTCTTCAGATTGTTCTTTCTGGCGGTCTGGAAGGTGAGTATCACGTACCGTGGTTTCTCCATGTGTGTCGTTGTTTTCACCGTCCAAGTTTGTCTGTCGGTCGTCGGTAAAGCCGGGGAACTCGTGCAGTTCCCAACTACGAAACGGTAAGAATAGCGGTAGGTCCTTGCGTATGATTTCCAACAATCGTATCCATACTTCGTTGTTCACGTACACGAACGGAATCATCCAAGAGATTTTGGTCAGTTCTATATCATCGTTAGCGGGCACATCCGTGGACGAGAACAGAGCGTTAACGTCGGTGGAAGTGCGCAAAAGTATCAGTTCTTGTTTCATGTTTAACATAACGTGCGTGAAATGCACGGCGAATCCCATCAGCATCCTCAACGGTATGCAAAAGTTGAATTCCTCGTTTTTACAGGCCGACGTTAACTCGTTAGTTGTAGGAGCAACCCAACAGGCGTTTTGCATCGAAACAATGTCCTGCTTGCCGGCAGATAGCACGGTTTCAATAGTGCACGTGATGCCGACGCTCTTGGTACGATCCACTTCTACGCCGGCCAGTTCGTAACGGATTTCTTCAAAGAGAAATGCGATCGCATTATTGACCATTTTTACGTTCGTGGTACCGGTGCTGCCGGTCTTTTTGCTCAACTTGCCTTCAATGTACAGGAAACTTTCCATTGGCAAAGTGAAGACTTCCTGTTGCAAGATAGGTATGCGTATCTCATCGTCATTTCCGTATCGCGACGCCGACGCGTACGGTGCGTGTGGATGATATTCATAATGTGTAATGTTGTCTTCATAAAACGGACGTTGTTCGACCGATAAGACGATACCGCTGTCCGCCATGTTACTTGTTTTCTTGAGTTTGATCCTAGTGAAATCAGGTAGCGTCGGTTAGTTGCTGTTAACTGTGTCAACGACGAACGTCTACTGATACCTTTTCCGAAAGTGTCGTCCTCTTTTATCTTTCGGTGTGAGCCACCAAACTTCATCACCGGTGTATCGGTGAAATAAAATCCCATGATTACTACACACGTTTCAGATGTATACGCGCGGTGATGACTTCGCCTTGAAAATTCACTATATCACCGTCTTGATCGTGTACGGGCACTGTAACGTTACGGAAGTGTAGTACGTTAAGTGGAAAATAAATGACGTTTCTGGACGTTTCGAGTATCTTGAACCTGGCTCGAACGTCGGGTATAACGAGTGCAGTATATGCTCGTTTTGTCCTCCCTTATACGAACCTTGTACAGCGTTACACCTTATCTCCAAAACGTACAGTTTGTTAATGTTTACGGGTGCGTCCGACGTGTGAAATATATACGCTTCTAGCTTGCGTTTCTTGAAAAAACCCAGCATGGTACCGATCGTGTGATCCGTACACCCGAAATCGATATCGTATGAACAATAAAGATCACATTTTAGCGTGTTGTTGTTGGGTTGTAGAGTAAATTTTGGGTCTAATAGTGTTTGTTTCAGATACGTTTGAATATTGCTGATTTCGTACACACCAGTCGGTATTTTGACAAGTTCTAACGTTTTACTTGGTCCCTTTAGTACGAGAAAGACGTTGTTTCTTCCGCTTTCCACGTTCGGTATAGAGTTGTACGGTAAAGTCCAGCAGTCTCGCGTACCATTCACCGCCTGTCAGTTCGAGCGGTGGAAAAACGTCACAAACCAGCGCGCTCGGATTCGTGACGGTCACCGTAAGCGAAGACATCTTGTTGTTTACTGATCGTTCGATGTAAGAAATTCCAAACATAAATGTCCACAGACGACTGTGTCCGGCGGCTGTTTCCGCACGTAATTGTAACGAACGTCGGTTACGTTCGATCCAAAGTACCGTATTAGCTCGACAGGAGGACGTAGACTGCCGAATCCATCAAAGTACATGACCCTGTCGCCTCACTTCTTGTAGCATACCCAATGCGTGCCCGGTCCGTTAGCTTCGTCCAGATTCACGATTGCGCCTTCGTTCTCCCACGGTGATGTACGAGGAAGTGCGATGCGCATGTACACGACTCTGAAATAAGGTACACGCAATCGTTTCGCGTACTCGTACAGGTCTCGATCGGACAACGCACGCACGGGTAATTCGATTAGTTTTTTCGGTACGGGCGAAGGTAGAGTCCAGAAGCCTTTTTACCACAGCTGCCGGTCCGTCTTCGATGTCCTGTCCCCGTCGTCCTCCTCCTTCTCCTGATTATGTGCGTCGAACCGACTTGCGACGACTAGTGCGACGGGGACGTTTACGCACACCACCACCACAGCATAGTCCGCTGCCTAAGCTGATTTCGCTTTCATCGCTGCCGGTACAGCCGCCACGTACGCTCTTTCACTGATGCCCGAATTCAAGGCTTTAACTCTATCCCATGCCTTGCCGGCTAGCACACGATCCGCTATGCGTCTTCGTTCGTTGTCCTTGTACTTGGCGTAAGCGATATCGTGTTCACGAGAGGCTTCGTCCAACTCGTTGATTCCTCGATCGCCGCGAGCCAATCTCTCCTCTAGTTCCGTTCCGGGTCCACAGAACCTGTAGCCGTACAGGTGTAGTTCCACCGGTAATACGTCCATCGCTCGATTGATCAGTGTAGGTACTGATTTTGCGACGAATGGTAAAGCGCTTTTAACTATTTTTCCGATGAGACCACGTCCTTTTTTTATCAACACGAGTACGTAGTTCGTACATTTTTATTCTTTCGACTGCTGCCGATAAAGGGATCTCCAATCGTGCTCGTCCTTGGATTTGTCCAGATCACTAATCAAGTCGTTCGTCTCCGTCTTGCTCGTAAGTAGTAAATCTGCCTCTTCGGCACCAAGTGATGTACGCACTGCGTGCGTATGCAATTTATAGATATACGATACTACTTTTTCCTAACGGTGTCGGAACACTTTTGCGAGTTTGTACGTTTCACTCTTCACGTACCGCTTCGTGTCCTCCAATTGACGCATGTTCACTGCGTCCGTGGGCCGTGCGCCACCGTCGCCGAAGTTCAGATTACTCTTTCCTTGCGCGTTGAAATAAGCGTCGTTTACCGCGGTGATAGTGTGTCGGTTCAAAAATTCCAAGTTCACCGCGTCCTTGTTGTTGACGGGTGGCACTAACTGTGTTATCCGCACGTTGCCGACCATTAGGTTAGAGTTAGTATCCTTCGGTATGATATTCGCGTCCACGTATACTTTGGTCACAGCGTCTCTCGCACGAATCGGATCCCTCAGAGACTGTATGCAATGGTTCCTCACGTCTATGACGGCACCGTTCTTCTTGTTCGGTACCGTCGTGAAACGCAAGCACGTGTAGTCTACGTACTGTTTGTTGACAGCCTCCTTGAGATCGACGGGAGCGCCGAAGTTGCTGAGCGTCTATCCTCGCGGAACCTTGCGACGAATCGACGATCAGACAGTGGTCTCGCACGAACCGCAGTGGAACAGCATTTTTACCGTTACCTAAGTTGTGTATTTTCTCCGCCCTACGTCGAAGTGTCCGTCCTCGGTCATCGCGATACAGATATCCTCCCGCAGACTTCGTCGCGTCTCTCTTCGCACACTGACGGTGCTCTGGTGTCTGCCGAACTTGTCAACGCTTATCTTGAGAATGAAGCGCGTCGACCGCTGTGCACGATATTTTATACGGTGATGTTGGCTTCACGTAGTTCTTCCACTATGGAAACGATTTCGTTCGTGTGTCCACCGTTCCCGGCGCGTTGTGACGCTATCAACAGTCGCAATCTGAACACCAGTTCGTTCGGATCGTTCCAGTGCACGTAATCAATTTTGTCTTTTTTTCTCGACACCATCATATACGTTTTGTCGGTATTATTATGTCCGTGTCCCGTACGTTTCGGTGGGAACAACCGTGATGTTATCTGTTTATACTTTACACTTCTGTTAGTGTTTACCTGCGCGTTCACTAAATAATGATGCTTTTGCGCGTCGGTAGCACGTAGTATATCTTTGTACGCATTCAGATCCATCTCGTTGTAAACGTTCTCTTTAGGGTGCTTCATGAACATGAGTTCGTATAGACCTGGTGTATGTTTGTGTCGTTTACCGTTGATAATGATTGAATCGTCTGTTTTGATTTCCAACGGTGAATCACCGATCATCCATTTTCCGCTTTAATGTCTTACACCGAACGTATAATCCATCAAACAATCTCGTTCAGCCGACACGATCATACGCATGTACTTATTCGCTAACGATTCACTGTCGTATTTGTCCTGAAAATATCTACGCGCTTCTCGCCTCCCTTCCGGTGTGTCTAACATTTTTTCGATGTTGCATCGCCCTCGTCGTCGTCATCGTCCGATTTTTCACCTATCACAGACGTTTTCAGGAAACGTGGTGTCAACTGCTGTTGCGGTGACGGATGGAGCGGTGTCCCTACATCGATATTACTACTACTTGAACCCATCAGATCCTACCCCTCTTCCTCCCAACTTTTCATTTTTTCGCACTCGTAGGATTTTCATTTGATGTTTTACGATTTTTTCAACCAACGCTTGCGATATTGTTTGTAACGGTTCGAGAATCGGTTTGTCACTTTTCGTTAACGTTTCTTCATCTTCACGGATCCCATGTTTTAACGCACGGTATTTCTTCCGTATGTCATCGCTGATCGTGTCGATATCACGGGCTAGTTGTTTCGTTTTTTTGTCCATCTTGATAAACGGCAGTACACCGACTAACGTCATTGACCCCGGGACAACTGTATTTACCCGAACGGTCGACAACAGTTTTAGTTAACGGTGAACAGCTGTTACGTGCATTTATGCGAACAGTCTACAACTGTTTTTTATTTTTTTCAAGACATTTATATATACCTGAACGCTCGACGACTGTTTTAGTTATCAGTGAACAGTTGTTACGTGCGAACAGTCTACAACTGTTTTCTTTATTTTTTAATTGTTAGGTGCGACTACTATGAAAAGGTTAAAACCTACTCTGTACCTGCCGGTATCGATAGAAGAATCATTGTCCACGACGAGAAAGCGGTAACGATCTTCCCATGCCACAGCGCACATGTTCTTAAAGGTGTCATATTTCATGTCCGCGTTGACGTGATCGTTGTACGCATGCTTCAAGTTGAGATCGTCCTGTTTGAACAATACTATTATATTGGCGTTGTCACGAACCAACTGTTTCGGCACTTGGCTGTACGTCTGACAAAGGTAAAACGCGTTCACACCGCTGTGACGTCCCATAGAGAAAGACTTGTGTATGTTGTGTTGTCTTTCACAAGAGACATCGTCGAACACCATAATAGAATCCGGATCGATCTCGTCGGGAGGCGATACCTCATCGTTATCGTTGTAGGCGTGATTTCCCATTCCTTTGTCGGAAAGTCGTGTCATCAGGGTCTCCAACATCTGATATTTGGGTTGAAACAGTGATTTAGAAAACACGTATAGGTTCACGAATCTCAATCCGTTCACGTTGAACAACAAATTGAACATTCCGTTAGTCTTACCGCACGCAGAAGGTCCGCAGATGATCGAACGAACGGTATCGGGCAGAAGATGTCCATGTGTAACTCCTCTTTAACTTAGGCTGTTAAAAAAAAGATTTTTTTTTTTGAAAAATGTTTTTTTTTGAAAAAATTTTTTTTTTTTTTTTGAAAAGAGGGGCAACAAGTTAATTAGAACTAGACCAAAGCCTAGAGAAGCCAAAAATGCGCTGGATCCAGTGAGACGGGACTTGCAATGAACTCATAAAATTAACAATGAATAAACCCTTTTATTATTCTATCTCCTTTAAAACAAAATATTAATAACAAAATCAATAAATACAACAGTCAGAATCTATTTTCCCCTTAAATTGTTAATTAAAATAATTTATACTCTTTAAACAATGTCACCTGAAAATCATTAACACATATAAAATTTATTTGCTATCTTCTCTTTGAAATTAATTAAAATTTAAAATCATTAATATTCTTTAAATAAAGTTTCCTGTAAAATATTAATAAATATAAGATTTATTTTCTATGTTCTCTTTAAAATGATCCATTGAAACTTAATGGAGATAATTTTTATAGACTTCTTGATAATATTAATTAGAATAACAAATTCTCAAACAAATTAATTAAAATTAAATAGTGACAAATCCACATACTTGTTATTCAAGTTAATTAAAATAAATTACTTTCTTAGAAGAAATATTCAGCAAAATTAATTGAGATAGAATAAATTAATATCACCAAAATTGAAAGGTATATAACCCTATGTTCCATCTTTCTTTTCTAAAAACCCTATATCTAATTCCCTCCAAAAAAATACACCCAAATGTACAATACATATAAAACCCCGCAAAATACACACACAAATATACAATACATCACAGGTTCCACAATACAATACAATTATATAGAGATCTCTTGCCACGGCCTTTTCTTACCCCCATGAGGTACATTATTAATTCTTTTATGGACATCCATGTTAGGATTACAATACTTAATTTGTGCATAACACATGACATGTGTATTAGATTATGCTTATGCAACTCCAGTAGTCCCCAGGACATAATAAATTTCAAAATTTGGCTAAGTGCCTAATACTATTATAGAATTCTGCCCCACTGGGCTCTTATACTGTGAGGAATAAAATTTTAGAAAACAATGAACCCCCCCCCAGTTATCATAATTAATAAATAGAATATATATATATAGAAACATTGTTAAGTTGTGAAAACAGAAATATGTCATGAATCTTATAACCCTTTCAAAAAGTAATTTTGGCCCAGAGACCGACATGTTCGTTGCCAGTCGGTGCATAATTCAACCTGTCTCAACAACACGTTTAACACTGTATGAACAGGCACCAGTAAAGGATTAAACTTGTGAATCTATTTAACTACCCCAGAAATTTCTATCCTTATATAAACCAAACTGAATTTAAAAATGAGAAAATATATATATAAAATGAAAACTAAATTGAAAACAAATTGAATTAATGAATTAAAAGCAGTAATGAACCCTTATACTAAAAATAAGCAGGAATTGCACGTGTGATAGGTGAACTGCCAAAGATACATGCCACCCCCTGAGCTAACATATTATACAACAAATTAATAAAATTTACAAATGATTTCACACCCAGTTCACGCACTATACTGTCCCGTTAATTGGGGATCCAATTAAAATATTTAAAACTTAAAAGTGTTGTTGTTGACTGATTGAAGTGGGTCACTGGCTATTATTGAGTGCATCACTATGTATAAATAATATAATGGGTTGAGATCACCTTATTTTTGTCCATGGGGGGAGAAGTGGCAATCTCGTGGCCTACATTACAGGTGTTGGTGTGGCGTCATGGCAATTCCTCCGGCAGATGAAGTGAGAGAAGTTCTAGGTGTTCATATTCAGGTTTTTGAGCTGTTTCCTCGACTTGCTCGGGGAACCCTAATTACACAACATTATATCAGCCAGAGTACACAACACAATGCCCACAGAAAGTTCGCACACCCCCAAAACCCATATATAATCTTAACATAGCTTTAGAGCTACCTAACTATAAAACTTGACAAGGTTATATGGCCAACAGGCCCTATTTGAAAATATTTAGTACAGTTAAATTTTATAATAATAACTCCACCCATGCGGGTTAACATGATTGAATTTTGATAGCTAGTTATGGCTTGTTACACTTTTAATAAGCTTTCTACATAGTCGGAATATATTGTGCCACGTGGTCGAGAAAGGTTAAATCTGTTTACATCATCTTTACTATATAAATTAATACCATTTGGCAATTATATGACTCTCAATTGGTGCCTCAGTAAGCTTCCTGATATGGATAAAGTTTTACTATCATTACTAGTAAAAGTTGTATGCAACTTACACTGAATTACGCATTGTACAATAACCATGAGGTAACGTAATAGGAATCTGCTTACATCCATGTTTGCACTATTTAAACTAATACTTTTTGCATTTATATTTCCCTGACTTTTAGTGCCGTAGTTCGGACACGTGAATTTAATATAGTTTTACTGTGTTTTAAAAATATTACCTTTAAATTGCTTATTGCACAATGCCATGAGGCAACGTAATAGGTTATCAGAAATTCACTTACTGGGGCCTATTAAAACAAGTTTTCCTTTAGTAAAACTTTAAATACTTAACTATGAAAACATTGGCGAGACTTACCGCAGTTCTATACAGATCTAGCCTGACATAGTGGGAAGAATGATGGATGAAAATTTCTTCATCTGTCCGGCGGAAAACGACGCAGCCAATTTTGACGAAGTTCCAAACGAGACAAAGTTAAACAGAATTATTTCCGGCCTCCTCGCTTGCCTACAGAGGCGGGCACTGGAGTGCAGCACCGATCAAACGCTCTCTAGAGCACTCTGAATAGTGCTTCGCTTTACTGCTGGAGTGCAGCACCAATTAAACAGCTTTAAATTAGTACTGCGTTTAACGTTTACCGGACGTTATATACTGGACATGCGTCGATTCTATACTAGACTCGGCACACATGTTTACGTTTTTTTCTGCCACAACCACCGCCGCCACCATCGGCACATAATTTCGAATATTCCACGTCCTTTAATTTTAGTCTGTGCGCTTTTTGCAAAATTTTCATGATGGTCCGCCCAAAGTATATTTAATAGTCGCACTATATCGGTACTGTCGGTAGATATGTGACTGCATACACAAGTGCCAGGACCCGTTTCACAGTTCGGATCCGACCAAACACATTCTTTGTAGTGATAAAATCCAGTGCCACTAGGTACTATTTCGCTGTGTCGGAATCTCGTCACACGATTGGTAACCCGTTGCCAGTACTCGTGCACTGTCAAGATCCTGCGCATGCGTTCAACGTCGTTTGCGGTTGCAGTCGTGTTCACGACGTACTCGTCGTAACCGGGATGCGACACAATGTCTTTTACACTGTACACAGCGTGCATGTTGTCATCGTAACGCATCGACGCATACTGGTTCTATTTCCACGAGTCGAATCTTTGTTATAGCAAGTTCTTCTTGTGTATCCATGAATCGTGTTTACCGTCGAATCGTAACCACCTGACTTTCACACGATCACCTTTACGTTCTACGATCTTTTCTACCAAGTACACGTCACCAACGTTCGATTTACTGATTTCATGTTTGTAAAAACCACCTTTCAACACTTCACCCGTATGATCCTTTAGCGAATAAATGACGGGTACGCCGCCGGTACGTACTGTGTGAACGATGAATATCTCGTTTGTCCAGTTGGGCGTGTATCCTTTGGCGAACGTCATTTTGTGTTTGCTTATACGCACACGATCACCTACTTTGAAATTTGGTCGTTTATAGTCGATGCTCCTCGCTGTGTTCTTGTGAATCCGCCATAGCACCATGCGTTCGTTGGATTCGTTCACCTGATGCGGTTTCATTCCGATCGTTCTGTGCACGCTGTTGTTGTACGCCTTGACCAATTTCGGTAACATATCAAACCAACGGTATTGACCTTGTTCACTGAAAGCGCGATATATGTGCGTTTTCAACGTACGATTGAAGCGTTCCACAATGGACGCCTTTTTCTCACTATATGTGGAATACAGCGTGACATCGTATCTGTTCAGCAATGTTCGTACGGTGCTGTTGTAGTACTCTTTCCCGTTGTCCGTCTGCAGATATTTCATTTTATTAGCGCGCAGAATCGGTTCTAGAGCTTGTGCGACCTCTACACCTGTCATTGTTTTCAACGGAACAGCGTACGCGTATTTGCTAAACGCGTTAATCATTGTCATGATGTACTTGAATCCCTCGTTCACCTCCGCGTGCGGTATCATCTCTACCAGGTCCGCTTGGTACAAGTCATGAAGTCCCTTTAATTCGACCGCTCGTCTCGGAAAATTCCTTCTTACCGGTCTGTGCAACTCCGACGCGATAGTCTTGCGAACGCTCTGCTGTATGTTTTTCGACTGACGTTTCATTGTCACATTGTCGTGGCGCAAACCGTGAATCACAATACGCTGTAACGTAGTAAACCGTCGGCTCGGTGCTGAACGTAACTCTCAACGCTACCGTTACGCCACGTCCGCATTCCATCACATAAATGATGTGACACTGCCGCTCCATATCCAATTATATCAACTCGACCGAACGGAAGAACAGTGCGTTCTTCTTGCGATGACGCAGGTACGTTAAGACGTGAGCTAAACTGATTTTTATACACCCATTACGCACGAGACCTATACCGGAATTGAAAAGAGCCGTTTTTGCGTGCGTCGACTTCTACAAGTGCTCGCGGACGAAATCACATGTAGGCATTGACGTCTTATGGACTTGGACGGGATAAAGTGTATACATACTCTGCTGGCCATACTACACTTCTAATTGAGATCAGAGGAACATCATCTCTGCTCAAAATATAATACTGCTGGAATTATCTACAGACAGTTATTAAATAAAAATTATATAAAAATAGTCTATTTTTTGACTAATAAAAAACATCTTTGGATACCTCACTTCGTAGTTGCTCAGATTTGCTAATATTTTCTATCTCAGTTATTCTTCTTATTATTTATTCTCCTTATTATTTATTTTTCTATCTTTTTACCTCTGCTGATATATTTATTCTTATCATGGTTGGAAGCTCTGTTGATATATTTATTTTTCGCATGGTTGGAAGTTCGGTTGATATATTTATCACTAGTTACTGGGTGTAAATTTTTTCATCTGAATTCTCTTTAACTTTTCTATTGTTCGCACAATCTTCTTCTGGTTATCAATATTAATAGCATTTTTTTTCATCATGGTTCTAATTAATTGTTCTAATGGTTTTACGTTATGACAGTCTTTCTTCCAATTGTTCTTATTATGATTAAAATTAAAGTAGTGATGATAGTTACATTATATATATATATATTTATTTTCAAAAATTATTATTTCGCTCTTGGTCTCATCCATACTATTTCATTAACATTATATTATTTCAGTGGTCCTTACTTCTCTTCGCATTTCGTAAATGTTTTAATATTTCCTTTCCAAAACTAGTTTATTCATATTATTGATATAAGTTGTTCTTATTTTCCTTTAGAATTTTGTTGATACCTTTTTATTTCAACATTATTTCTTTAAATTATTGATATAAGTTGATCTTATTTAGTTTTAGAATTTAGTACTTATATTTCATTCAAAATTAAATTCTGTAAATAATTGGTATAAGTTGATCTTACGTTCTTTCTGAATTTATTTAATTTTCCATTTTTTAAATTCTAATCCTCTTAATTCCAAATTAGTTCCTGCAAATCTTTATGTAAGTTGATCTTACGTTGTTTTTGAATTTTACCGGGTTCATCTGAGAACACTGTTCGATACTTCTCATATATTCGTATTAAATTGTTTTGTTTGTTGTATTGATAATTTTTCCTTGGTATTTCCGCATCGGAAGCTCCTTATTTCCTGTATCTTCTGTGCCCATAAATCATCTTCTGTATTATCGTATACTATCTGGTTACATAATGATTTGTTTTCTATATAATTGATTTCACGCAGTTGTTGATGGATACTACTGGGAAGTATCGTCTCGCTACCTATTAAATCAGCCCTCCACGTTATCCCTTCTGAAAACAGCGATACCTTTTCCTTGCTCAAATCAATAATAGCTGAGTTTCTCCTTAGTATATCACACCATACCAATATATTAAATGGCAACCCTGTTGCAATTAAAAACACCATATTCATAGCTACACCTTTGCTAATAACATTTAAGGACACTTGTTTTCTTATAGTTTTGTTCTGGCGACCAGTGGCCCCTATTAATATAATATTATTTACTGGTAATATCGGCAATGTTCGACCACATTCCTGTTGGATTCTCTCTAATTCAACACTATTAATTATGGTTACATTAACGCCGTATCAATCATTATTTGAGTGAAAATCCCTTCAACTTCTGCGTTTATATATATTATTTCATTATTTTGACTACTGAGACTTGTGTTGTTCTCTTCTAATAGTTCATTTCTTATATTTTTTAAATAATTACTACTAATAATGGTAATATTCTTAAAGTTATTTGCACCTTGCAATTCTTGTTCATACCCAGGAGATAGCAGCAGTGAAGGGTCGGGAAAATTTATCACTGCCTCCTCCCTTTTAAATTATCATTGTCGTTATTATTAATTGGGCAGACCGGGATGTCGGTCTGGAAACTTTGAGTCGGTTCCTGCGGCTCAGTACGATGGTCAAATGGTGGTCCGTGGTTTGGTTGTCTGTCTTGATCATCCAAACTGGTACTTCGTCTGGGTCGATTGTATATCGTATTATCACGTCTCCCATTTCTCTGCTGATTATCATAATCGTGAAAACTGTTCCGTCTCTGATGTGTATACCTCCTTTGACCATTATCTTCTGCCCTTATAAAATTTACTCTCGATCTAGAAACCCTATTTTTATTATTGTTGTTATTCGATTGATAATTCCTATTATTATTATAATAATGTTCTGTATTAACTGGGTTGGGGATTCTCTGACTGTTATAATGATTATTATTGTGATAATAATTATTTCTATTATTTGGGTAATTATTATTATTTCTGTTATGATTCTGGTTATTATTATAGTTATTATTATTATTATTATTATTATTATTATTATTATTATTATTATTATTATTATTATTATTATTATTATTATTATTATTACTACTACTATAATAATTAGAGTTGTTGCGGTTCCCGGGGTAGTTATTATTATTATGATTATTGTAGCAATACAAAAGTATCACGCTAAACATTTAACTTACTGCAACATAAATAAAGAAGAAAAGTTCCATAGTGAGTGAGAAGAATGAATTGTTTTAAGGATTACACTAGAAACTGTATATTAAGTCAATAAAATGTTAATAAGAATGAAAAATTACAAAGAAAACCATTGATCAAAATAACTTACTATGTACAAACCCAATAAACCAGTAGATTGGGGAAGCAGTAAAAAGGGAAGGACAAGAAAAAGGAAATGAAAGGATGAAACCATATTAATAAGGGAAATATATAAGGTCAAGATGCAGAGAAACCACAAGACCAGAAATTACTAATATAATAATGAAGAAAGGACAAAATAGGTCAAGATTTCTACAAAGAGCCTAGAAACAAGAAGAGTTATTCCAAAAAATGTTAATAATGGAATACATACCATTGAACAAAATTAAAACCAATATATTTAGACCCAGTAACAAGTTACAAGATACAATCCCAAAGAAAACCGAATTGTATACTAGTTATAAGTATAATATGTGAAAAATTATTAAAAGGACTACCATTAGTGTAGCCAAAATAAGTGACACACTATAATGAAGTGTAGTGTAAGAAATCTATTAAAAAGACTACCATCAGTGTAGGGAAATACTATATAAAAACTAAAAGACAGTCTAATGACTGAGGGCAATTTTGATAATAAAAGTGTTTTCAAAAATTAAGTAGTATAAGAAAATAATAGGTATAAGATGTTTTTATTTTTTTTCATTGTGTTACCAAAAATAATTATAATAAACACTAGAGACAGTTAATAACTGAAGGTATCATTAATTATAAGATGTTTTTATTTTTGTTTCATTGTGTTACCAAAAATAATTATAATGAACACTAGAGACAGTTAATAACTGAAGGTGTCAGTAATTATAAGATGTTTTTATTTTCATTTCATTATATTACTAAAATAGGTATAATAAACACAAGAGACAGTGGATAACTGAAAGTGTTATTAGGCATAAGATGTTTTTGTTATGTTTAAATGATATTATTAAAAAAAAAAGTTTAGTAGATATAAGATATTCTGTTATATTTCTAAATCATGTTATTTAATTTTCAAGTTTGTAAGGCAGAGAGGCAAGTAGGAAATAGAAATCTAATAATTTTATTCAAAACAGTAAACCATATATAATGTACAAGCAAACTAGCTAAGACTGTGCCGCGTTTTGGAAAACGCGGCGATGTTCCGATGTTTATATTGTGATTAATTAAAGAATTTACGTATTTGTCGACGCGACAGATGTTGTCCTTTGGTACGGTCAGTTGGACTTTGTCATGCTGAATTGCCCCTTGGCCGCCCGACTCGCGCGCGCCCTATATCTGTTACGTACGGTTTTTTCAACAGCCGGTTTATTCAGTTCGACTGCAGCTATCAGCGCCTCACATTCTAGTCCCCGGCTGGCAGAGTAGATTGAACAGTTTCGTCTCCCAGCTTCTACTATGAATAAGTAGAAAGCTACGTGACCTCCGGGTTTCCGAGGTAGCCGGGAATCTGCCCCGCTCTGGAAGGATGGCCGAACAACTGCCTCAGGCGATGTAATTCCAAGACCCTTCGTCAGCTATGTCAGCCGAAAGGATGGACTGGACACACACTACAGAGCCCTCAACATACACCCTTCAAACCAGGTGAAATTTAACCATGTTAAACTAAATCTTGTGGCCGAATAACTCTGTGAGACTTTCATGAAACGCTCCAGTTTTGACAGTTATTTCCGGACAATGGGTGGCATGTTTTAATTGCAATTTGTAAGGCTTACGCCTCCTCTTTTACTATCATGTATATCTCGTTTTGAGAGTGAAAACTCGGCCGGGGTCACGCACCGCCCGGGTCGAGGGGAGTTCGGTAGATAGAGTTGAATCTCATTCTATTTCTGTTTTAAGCAAGTTGGGATAGTTATGTTAACGATTTTGCTCCATCTGGACACGTATTTTATTATTCATTCATATCTGGGGGTGGTTTTAAACCGTAGGCGACTCCCGTTAGAGACGTCCACTGCAAGTCTGTCTGTGTCAGATCTTGCTAGATCTCGTCCGATGCCTGACCCTGCCGGTAGTTAAGTTTTTGGAACATTGTGAGCTGACTTAATACCTTTATGACTTAGATTCCGTTTTACAAATTCTGTTCCACTGTTTAGCTAATTTGCACACTTTAAATTTACCATTGTCACAGTTTGTATTTTACCATAAAAAATCTTTGTAACGATAATTGTAATTGCTCACTATAACAATTAGTTAACCATAAGAACACACAAGATTAATCAGTGTCAGTTATGAATACTCATGGTGGTCAAGTTCCACTATTTTTCTATATTCTGTTTTGAAAGTAAAAAGAAACATAAAATGCAGTTAGGCAACCGGACATCCATGTTAACCTTGTGATGCTACTCTTCATTATGGTAGTTGATGGGATTGAATTGATAATTAAATTTCGGCATGGGATTTGTGCGCTGGCCGCGTGGCTTACAGAGAACATTCAGTTAACACTTATCTTGTTAAAACTTGGGGGCATGTCTGCTCCACTCCTGGGATATTTTAATTGAAGTTTTGGGGAGGGGGTTTTAGTCACCTATTAATTAAACAGAAGGGGGCCAGATACTTGGTCAGAATAAGGGGGGTAATGGGTGTTGAACAAGATGCTTAAATGCGCTGATAACCAGGGTGAACATGTGATGTGTTATTTATATGCAAACGTGGTTGATGTTAATTATATGTATGTGTTGTTTTTATAATTGTTACATTGTTAAATTAATCCTGCAGGTGTATATGTTTATATATTTATGTTTAGTTATAATATGTGATTATTTGCGGGTCGAGATTGTGTGCCGCTTTACAATTGTATTATTGACATCATGTAACATTCCATGAATTAATATTCACTGATCCTTCAGATCTTATACTCATTCAATACCTGGTATCGTTAATAGTCATTATTCCCTGCTCAACTTTTGGCAAGGCACACATTAAAGAAATTACATTCAACAATGAAAAGACTTAGTTATCTAGCCTTTTGGGGCTCAGGTGTTGTACTACCAGAGAATAATAAATTGTTGTTGTTATCTTAAGTTCAGTGTTTCATTTGCAAGTCCCATCATACTAGACCCAGCCCAATTTTAGCTTCTCTAGGCTCTTGCCTATTTCTAAATAACTTGTAACCTCTCTTTCAAAACCAACAAGCAAGGAGATAGAAAATAAAATAACATAAAATAAATAATACAAGCATAGAAAGGAAAGAGAGGTTACAAGACACCACTTTAGAAAACACAGACTAGTAATGTAAACCCAAAACTATCTATCAGAGAATCCAATTACATAATAGGGAATAGAATTCAATACATACAATACAGAAATTGAAAATATAATTAATACAGACACAATTAATAGCGAATAGAATGACAAAGGAAAGAAAATTAACTTCTTTTTGAAACAGATAATACTAGGCCTATAATGGTAATCAAATCAGACTAAACAGTAAATTAATCAATATTGAAGTGTTTTAACAACAAAATTATTAACAACAAAGATAATCACGGAGTTATTAAGAATATTCCATGGAACTATTATCAGAAAAAACAATTAAAAACCATTTAAACACTAAATTTGTACAAAATATGAGGCATACAATAATTATAAAAAATTGTAATTTTTGGGCTTAAATAAGCTTGAAACAAACCCAGCTATATATCCGAAGATGTAAAATTAATTAATCAATATTACTGAGTAGTTAGATTTATGTATAATTAAGAAATATTTGAAATACAGTAAAAAATAAGAAAACTTATTATGTATATTTAGATGGTGAACCAAGTCTTAGACAGATATTTTTATAATTGAACAATATAAAGAGGGAAAAGACATATCACAAATTACCCTAAAACGACGACGTTCAGTTTTAGTCTATTGTTAATCGTGAAGACGACTAGTTGAAAATGTATTAACAGAATACCGAAAAAGAATAATTTTGTGTAAAACCTAGTGTGGTTATGCAGAATGTAACTGAGGTTAACTAAAAGTGAAAATAACATTAACTAGTAATATTTAACACCTCACTAATTCCAAACAACAGTAATAACATCATCAAACACAAGCACCAGAAATCAACAGCCATTTGAGACAATATTGGACCATATTCGCAGAACACGTATACACATATTTGAACACCGGTCACTTCACAAGAAACCCATCACGAAACGACATCGCAGGAGAAGAGAGGACACTCTACACTATATTCCTGGACCAACACTACTTCGCAGAGAAGGGAATATTCATTTATTTATTTCTGCGGGAGAAGCCCAACCAGTTCATCCCAGCTAAAATCGAGGTGACGGCAGCCATACTTGATTTACGAACCAGCACGAGTACACGGCCAGCTTGAAGGGAGTGACGTCATTTCGTCGAATGGTTCGATATTAATTTTCCTAATTGACAATTTAAATAATAATATTGTTTTATTTCAGCCATAATAATTTAGTTTAAGAATACCTGTAAGAATGTATCTTGTTCCTTGCCCTCTGACCATTTCGACTCGTTAAAAGAACCATAATTACTAACCTTGTAAAAAATATATTTTGTTGATCTTGTTCGCTACCGACTGGAGCACATATTAGCCAATGCCTTGGCCATGCGCAGTTTGACTGGCGCATAATTTTGAATGTCAATAAATGAACATCATTATTCAGTTACAAGAGTTGTCTTTATTTATATAATTAATGTTAACTATTTTTTCTTCTAAACAAAAATAATTTACAGTGCTAGAATAAATATCTAAGAAAAGTACACACACAATTAATTAATTATTTATTAATTAATTAAATTAACCAATTAAACCAAAACTCAATATTAGTACAAATTTCATAACTTACAAAATTTTATTTTATTATCAATCAATCACATTTAATTATAAAATATTATTTATATTTAATTTATTCTTTGTAATTGGTGAATCCAAAGTGGAGCTGTATCATCGGCGAGTTCAACACCGAGATTCAGACAACATAATTCTTGCTAGCTTTAAGGAGACTAATCCAGTGATAAAGAACAATACATATATATTTATTTATTTATTTTATATTTGTAATATTATTTATATTACAAATTGGCGTCCGACTAAAGGGCTTTAAATAGGAGGTAATAGAGTTATAAAATAAGGACGAGTGTCCAGTTTCCTATTTTTAGCTCGGCAGCGGTCAATAGGTCGGAAGAGGGAGCGAGATGCACAGGAGAGCTACATCAAGGAAAAGGGCTATGGAGGCCGAGCAGGAGGTAGACATGGAGGATAAAGAGGCGACACCAGTGGAAGATGTGGAGTCGATGTTACCGCCAGCAGAACCAAACAAGCCTGCACCACAGGAGGAACAGCCGAAGAAATCCACCACAAAGGAAGATACAAAATTTGATCAAATGATGGAGATGTTACTCAGAGAATTTAAAACGACGAAGGAAGAATTAAAAGAAGAGTTGAGTAATAAAATCGGAGATACCAACAAGAAAATCTAAGAAAATAGTAAGGAAATGAAAAGTGATAACCAACGATTGAAGGAGGAAATGAAGAATGATAACCAACGATTGAAGGAGGAATTAAGAGAAAACAGTAAGAAGATGGAGGAGGAAATGAAGAATGATAATCAACGATTGAAGGAAGAATTGGGTAATAAAATTGGTGATACCAGTAAGAAGATAGAAGAGAAGATGGAAGAAAATATTCAGAAAATTGAGGAGAAAATGGAGGAAATAAAGACTGACAATAAACAATCGAAGGAGGAATTAACCCAGATAAGCCAAAAACTGGAAGAAACCAATAATAAGATGGAAGAAACAAGTCAGAAAATGGAAACCAATAATCAACAATTAAGAGAAGAATTGAAAGAGACGAACCAAGAGAATATGAACCGATTAGATGGAAAGACGGAAGCACTGAAGGAAGAACTGAGGCAAAAGATAGCTGAAAATAATGAAACAATCAGCAAAAAGGTAGAAGAGGAACAACGGTAATCGAACAAAAGGTTACCAGAGCTGACGAATGATGGAGTCAAACCGAACGAGAAGTACAGAGTATCAAGACAGAAATAAACACTAAGGTAAACAACATGGAAGAAACGACTAGGAAGACATTGGAGGAAAGACTGAAGGAAACACGTGAAGACTGGGAGCGAGTGCAGGACCGATTCACAGAAAAATGTGACGGCATTGGAGCTACTGTGACCAGTATCAACAGTCAGGTGCGACAGAACCAAACAGATATAGACCTGTTCCACAGTCGACCGACAAACATTACCAGTTGTCCTAACAACGAGAATCGTGAAGGAATTAACTTCAGATTTTATAAAAACAAACCAATGGAGTTCCTAGCCAGAATCGAAGAGTACTTCACCAAACACAGAGGCAATCGCTGGAGGGAGAATAAAGAAGTGCTTGACGAATCGTTCAAGGAGATAGCAGATAATTGGTGGATGGCGATAAGAGATGAAGTGACCGACTACCAACAATTCAAAAGGCTATTCAAAGCCAAATATTGGTCTGAATCAACACAAAATATCGCTAGAGACGGGATCTGTCATGGAAAATACAACCCGTATGGAAACCAGACTTTAACGGCGTACTTCTTGGGAAAGGTGCAATGACCGAGCTCTTAGAAATGTATGAGCATGAAGATTATTACCGCCAAAGTCGCAGGAGATATGAAAAGCCGGAACCAAGAAGTAACACCAATAATTTGAGTAATAATAATCGGCAGAATGTGGGCAACAACAATAATTATAATTCCGCAAATCGGAATAATGGCGAATACAATTATAACACCCGTAATAACAATAATTTACCTAGATTTAACAACAATAATAATAATAATCATGTTCCTCGCATTAATAATAATGACAACAACAACAACAATAATAATAATAATAATAATAATAATAATAATAATAACCGTCCACAAAACAACAACGGTTATTATAATAATAATCGTAATTATGTTCCAAATGGTCAGAGGAACCCCAACCTCTCTAATAACAATTATCATGGTAATTATAACCGGAATTACCCGAATGGAGGTAATAACAATAATTACAGGACATATCGACCCAATATTAACTACATCAGAGCGGAAGGCAGTGGACAGAGGAGGTACCAGCCTCAACTAAGGAGCCGATATTACGAGTACGAGACCTTTCAAGGAAGTCAGGGAAGTAATCGTTACAGAGAGTACGAGCCCAGACGTAGTTCCAGCCTGGACAATCGGCGAAGACTACCTGTAACAGAAGCCCAACAGGACGATCGTGCTGAACCAAACGAAGCAGTTTCAGGACTCCAAGCTGATGCTTCCAACGGCCTAATCCGTAATGATGCGGAACATTTAAACGAACGGAGGCAGTAATAAACTCCAATAACCCTTTACTGCTCCAATCTGCTGGGTTTAACCAAGGAAGAAATTCGAAGAAAAACAGAAAAAATTTTACAATAATATACACCTGATTATTAAAAACAATAATAACAATACGTATGTACTAAAGGATATCATTTCAAATAAAGTAAAAGGAACTTATAATCAGTTATCCATTAAAAAATATTTAGAGGAGAGATAAAAAAATTTCCAAATTCAAAAAATAGTAAGTACAACTTACACAAAACATTCGAAGATTTATGAATGAATAAATAAAAAGAATTTTGATGAACATAAAAAATTTCCAAATTTAAAAAATTAGTAAGGACGACTTACACAAATCATTTGAAGGACTATTATGAATGAATGAAAAAAAATTTTGATGAACATAAAAATTTTCAAAATTCAAAAATTAGTAAGTACAACTTACACTAATCATTTGAAAGACTATTATGAATGAAGAAAAAAGAATTTGATGGACATAAAAAAAAAATTCAAAAAAAAAAATCAGTAAGTACAACTTACACCAAACATTCGAGGACTATTATGAATGAGAAATAAATTTGGATGAACATAAAAACTTCAAAATTCAAAAAATTAGTAAGTACAACTTGCACTGACCATTTGAAAGCTATTATGAATGAAGAAGAAAAAAGAATTTTGATGAACAAAAAATTTTCAAAATTCAAAACAATAATAAGTACAACTTACACTAAAACATTTGAAAAAACAACTATGAATAAGAAAGAATGTAGTTGAATAAAAATATCTAATGTTAAAAAATAGTAAGCTCATATCATTACTCATACAAATGATGAGAAGTAACTCTGAAATATGAAAAAAGATTTTGTAAGGAAGAGATACAAAATTCTAAAGGAGAAAGGGAAACCATAATATCATATGACTTAATCGAAACAACTTAACCAAACTCACAAAGAAAATAATTTAATAAAAATGGAACAATGAAGAAGGACCAACTCAGTAAAGACCAAATAGTGAGACCAGAAACCAAAAACCCTGATACTATTAATGATAATGTTGTTGCAATAACCACTGTTATAGTGAAAGTGATAAAGAATTAATTCATGTTATACCATGAGCAATAAAAATCACTCATTGGATACCAGAGGGTAGAAAAAAAATAAATATAAATGCTAATTACTATGTAAACATGATGAAATGTGTATTATACCACATACCTAAAACACCTAATATGGAATAAGCTTTAAGAGAGAAGAAGAGTCAAGTGTATAAAAGTATTAATTAATATAAAGTATTATGAAGTGAAGAATCTAAAGATGTTTATTTTAGTCAAAAGAGACTACTTTTACTGTTTATTTATTTTTATGACTGGATGTAGAAAATGCCATCAGTCTTATATTTTGAGCAGAGATGATAATGCCTCTGGACTCAATTAATTGAAGTGTTGGACAGCAGGGATTGAAGCCAAAAGTGCCACTCTGAACTGTTCCAATTAATTTGTTAGGGAATGTTAGGGAGTAAACATACTGGTGAGGAAGCACCAAATAAGAAAGAATATAAAATGATAATGTTATACACAAGATTGAAGATCACTTATTAATGAAGAAAGAAACTAATGAAGGAGATACACATCATCTGAGAGGAAGCAACGGTGGAAAAAGAAGGTATATAAGGTGAAACCATGTGATCACGAAGAAAATATGGTAAATACAAAAGAATTAGTAGTAATTATTTCATCCATACTAAGAGTATGATTTGAACTAATCACTTTTACAGGAGAGCATATGTAGCATAACAAAAGTATCAAGCTAAACATTTAACTTAATGCAACGTAAATAAAGAAGAAAAGTTCCATAGTGAGTGAGAAGAATGGATTGTTTTAAGGATTACACTAGAAACTGTATATTAAGTCAATAAAATGTTAATAAGAATGAAAAATAACAAAGAAAACCATTGATCAAAATAACTTACTATGTAAAACCCAATAAACCAGCAGTATACCCAGTAGATTGGGGAAGCAGTAAAAAGAGAAGGACAAGAAAAAGGAAATAAAAGGATGAAACCATATTCATAACGGAAATGTATAAGGTCAAGATGCAGAGAAACCACAAGACCAGAAATTACTAATATAATAATGAAGAAAGGACAAAATAGGTCAAGATTTCTACAAAGAGCCTAGAAACAAGAAGAGTTATTCCAAAAAATGTTAATAATGGAATACATACCATTGAACAAAATTAAAACCAATATATTTAGACCCAGTAACAAGTTACAAGATACAATCCCAAAGAAAACCGAATTGTATACTAGTTATAAGTATAATATGTGAAAAATTATTAAAAGGACTACCATTAGTGTAGCCAAAATAAGTGACACACTATAATGAAGTGTAGTATAAGAAATCTATTAAAAAGACTACCATCAGTGTAGGGAAATACTATATAAAAACTAAAAGACAGTCTAATGACTGAGGGCAATTTTTATAATAAAAGTGTTTTCAAAAATTAAGTAGTATAAGAAAATAATAGGTATAAGATGTTTTTATTTTTTTTCATTGTGTTACCAAAAATAATTATAATAAACACTAGAGACAGTTAATAACTGAAGGTGTCAGTAATTATAAGATGTTTTTATTTTCATTTCATTATATTACTAAAATAGGTATAATAAACACAAGAGACAGTGGATAACTGAAAGTGTTATTAGGCATCAGATGTTTTTGTTATGTTTAAATGATATTATAAAAAAAAAGTTTAGTAGATATAAGATATTCTGTTATATTTTTAAATCATGTTATTTAATTTTCAAGTTTGTAAGGCAGACAGGCAAGTAGGAAATAGAAATGTAATAATTTTATTCAAAACAATAAACCATATATAATGTACAAGCAAACTAGCTAAGACACCACTTTAGAAAACACAGACTAGTAATGTAAACCCAAAACTATCTATCAAAGAATCCAATTACATAATAGGGAATAGAATTCAATACATACAATACAGAAATTGAAAATATAATTAATACAGACACAATTAATAGCGAATAGAATGACAAAGGAAAGAAAATTAACTTCTTTTTGAAACAGATAATACTAGGCCTATAATGGTAATCAAATCAGACTAAACAGTAAATTAATCAATATTGAAGTGTTTTAACAACAAAATTATTAACAACAAAGATAATCACGGAGTTATTAAGAATATTCCATGGAACTATTATCAGAAAAAACAATTAAAAACCATTTAAACTCTAAATTTGTACAAAATATGAGGCATACAATGATTATAAAAAATTGTAATTTTTGGGCTTAAATGAGCTTGAAACAAACCCAGCTATATATCCGAAGATGTAAAATTAATTAATCAATATTACTGAGTAGTTAGATTTATGTATAATTAAGAAATATTTGAAATACAGTAAAAAATAAGAAAACTTATTATGTATATTTAGATGGTGAACCAAGTCTTAGACAGATATTTTTATAATTGAACAATATAAAGAGGGAAAAGACATATCACAAATTACCCTAAAACGACGACGTTCAGTTTTAGTCTATTGTTAATCGTGAAGACGACTAGTTGAAAATGTATTAACAGAATACCGAAAAAGAATAATTTTGTGTAAAACCTAGTGTGGTTATGCAGAATGTAACTGAGGTTAACTAAAAGTGAAAATAACATTAACTAGTAATATTTAACACCTCACTAATTCCAAACAACAGTAATAACATCATCAAACACAAGCACCAGAAATCAACAGCCATTTGAGACAATATTGGACCATATTCGCAGAACACGTATACACATATTTGAACACCGGTCACTTCACAAGAAACCCATCACGAAACGACATCGCAGGAGAAGAGAGGACACTCTACACTATATTCCTGGACCAACACTACTTCGCAGAGAAGGGAATATTCATTTATTTATTTCTGCGGGAGAAGCCCAACCAGTTCATCGCAGCTAAAATCGAGGTGACGGCAGCCATACTTGATTTACGAACCAGCACGAGTACACGGCCAGCTTGAAGGGAGTGACGTCATTTCGTCGAATGGTTCGATATTAATTTTCCTAATTGACAATTTAAATAATAATATTGTTTTATTTCAGCCATAATAATTTAGTTTAAGAATACCTGTAAGAATGTATCTTGTTCCTTGCCCTCTGACCATTTCGACTCGTTAAAAGAACCATAATTACTAACCTTGTAAAAAATATATTTTGTTGATCTTGTTCGCTACCGACTGGAGCACATATTAGCCAATGCCTTGGCCATGCGCAGTTTGACTGGCGCATAATTTTGAATGTCAATAAATGAACATCATTATTCAGTTACAAGAGTTGTCTTTATTTATATAATTAATGTTAACTATTTTTTCTTCTAAACAAAAATAATTTACAGTGCTAGAATAAATATCTAAGAAAAGTACACACACAATTAATTAATTATTTATTAATTAATTAAATTAACCAATTAAACCAAAACTCAATATTAGTACAAATTTCATAACTTACAAAATTTTATTTTATTATCAATCAATCACATTTAATTATAAAATATTATTTATATTTAATTTATTCTTTGTAATTGGTGAATCCAAAGTGGAGCTGTATCATCGGCGAGTTCAACACCGAGATTCAGACAACATAATTCTTGCTAGCTTTAAGGAGACTAATCCAGTGATAAAGAACAATACATATATATTTATTTATTTTATATCTGTAATATTATTTATATTACATTATTATTATTATTAGGGTACTGATTATTTCTCAAGTCCGGTCTATCATTCCTCCTTCTACTTTGACGATAGTAGTCTTCATGTTCGTAATTTTCTAGTAATTCTGCCATAGCTTGCACCGTTTTCATTTGGCTACCCCTCCTTGCTCTTATGATATCTTCATCATAGTGGTACGACAATTTATTTACCAGGCACTCCTCTGGTATGTTTGGTTCCAAATGTTTTGCAAAACACACTTTCCCTAGGAAGTATGCAGTCATTGTATTACCTACGTGGGCATTATATCTTCCGTGACAGATGTTATCACGTATCAAGTTTTGTGTCGTCTCCGACCAATATTTTCCTTTGAAGAGGTTCTTAAATTGTTGGTAGTCCGTTATTTCACTCCTATTCGCCATCCACCAATTGTCTGTCATTTCTCTGAAGGATTCATCTAATAGTTAACGGTTTGCGCTCCATCTATTTCCCCTATGTTTAGCAAAATATTCTTCAATCCTGGCCAAAAGCTCCATGGGTTTTCTTTTATACTGTCGAAAATTTAGCCATTCCCGGCTTTTATTAGTAGGGATACCAGTAATGCTAGTGGGTCGATTTCGAAGTAATTCTATCTCTTCTTGGCTCTGCCGTACTTGACCGGTTATATTTGTCATGGCAACTTCGATACCGTCACACCTTTCCGTGACTTGGTTCCGTACCTTACCAAATTCTTCCAGTGTTTCTCTTCGGTTTTCTTCAAATTTATTCCTACTGTGTTCTTTGATATTAGTAATTTTGGTGTTTACATCTTCCTTAAAATCTTGGACTTCCCGCTCAGTCTGGCTACATCTTTCGTCGGCTTCCGTAATTTTTTGTTCTATCACGGTTATTGCCTCTCCTACCTTCTTGCTGGTTGCTTCATTATTCTCTACCATTTTCTGGCTCAACTCTTCCTTTAACAACTCTATCCTTTCGTCTAACTTGTTCATATTTTCCTGGTTAACCTCCCTTAATTCTTCTCTTAATAGTTGGTTATCTTCTTTCAATTCTTCCAACTTCTCCCCCATCTTTTCTTCCATCTTCTTATTATTTTCATCCATCTTCTCTTCCACCTGCTTACTATTCTCCCTTAACTCTTCCTTCAACTGTTGGTTGTCATTTTCCATCTTCTTACTAGTTTCATCAATTTTCTTATTTGTATTTTCAATTTTGTTACTCAATTCCCACAATTCTTCCTTTGTAGATTGGTTTTCCTTCCTTAATTCTTCTTTTGTGGATTCTATATTTTTATTTATTGATTCTATGCTCTTCTGATTCTCTTCCATCTTCTTACTGTTTTCTTCCATCTTCTTCCGTTTTCTTCAATTTTCTTATTAGAATCTCCAATTTGGTTACTTAATTCTCCTTTTAAGGATTAGTTGTCCTCCCTTAGACGTTTTATCAAGTCCTGTAAACTCATGCTCTTCGTTTGTGTGGGGTTTCCTGGTTGGTTGTTTCTCCTGTTGTGCGGGTTGGTTCGGTTCCGCAGGAGGTAATCTTCCTTCTATATCTTCAACCGGAGTTGCCTCTTTGTCGTCCATATCGATCTCTTTTTCGGCTTCTGTCGCCCTTTTCTTTGATACTGCTCTTTTTGGCATTTTTATTACGTTTCCTGACCTTATAACAGCTGCCAGCCAAAATTAGAAATTGGGCAGATTATTCTTATCTCTTATGGCCTAACAATTACTAATTTCAGCCCCTTAAGTTGGACGCCAATTTAGTAATAAAACCAAAATATTGCCTTATTACAATTATTATTGATTATTTATTTAATTAAGTCAAAATTTTCCTCCTCAGTATTAATCTTCAGCCCCACTGTTGGGTCGCCAATACATAATACAAATAATTCGATTTTCGGAGTTACAAAAAAATATAATAAAACAAATTTTGTCTGAAAAAATAAAAAATTATATTTATTTATTTGTTTATATTTATATAATTATTTTTATGATATATTAATTTATTAATTATCAATTATTTAATTATTAAATAATTAATAATTTACTTTAGAATAACAAGAATTGTTTTTCCGCGTTAACTAGATTATAAAGTGTAATAATCGGTTAGCGGTCTTCCGTTATTCAATGAGTGTACTCCTTCAATGATGTTATTTTCTTCTTCTCTTGGAGTCCAGTTATCAAATATTATCTGAAATTCTTCTATATATATATTTACTAATAAATAAAACTCAAAATTATAATATTCAATGAATTTATTAATATTATAGAGATTAATCGATTCTGAATCGATCGGCTAATCGACAGCTCGCAGACTCATATCCCAGGGCGATTGATTTCATTATATAAATTATTAAAGTTAAATTACAGGTTCTTTTAGCTGTTATTTAAATAAAAGGGCAAAGCTGAAAAGTATAACATTTACAATAAAAAATTCTTAATTATCTAAAAATACAAAATATTATTTAATAGAAAATCTTAATAAGTTAGATTTCTCGAACCGACGGTGCTGTGTGAGGTGACGTCATCTCAGCTGTTGTTCGACTCGATGTATTCTGCAAATGGCGGCTCTCTTGCTGCGTATGTAGTAGGCGTCTTCACAACGGAATTTCTTCAAATAAATTACTATTCTCTAGGTGGTCCTCATCCAAGTAGTAGTGATTAATTTCTCTTCGTATCAGTGTAGTTATTCTGGATTAGTGGTCAGTTATTCGGCTCAACAATCAGTGTTCAAAAGTGTTCTTGTTCCATTTAGTTCATAAGGTTGACTATGGCCAATTTCGTCTCGATAAAATTCGGAATTAACGTTTATACTTCTTATTGTCGGGATTGCACTTTTCAATCTTCATAAATAGTTTAATCTGGTTTATTCCATTGGAACTCTGTGTTGACTCATATTTTTTAAATTTCTCAGGTTTAATTTTACTAGGTTTAGTTCATGTCCAAAATTATTCTTCTATCTTTGTTAAATAATTAATTTGTGTGAGATCGTTCCGATGTGTGCATCTCAACGTGTAACAATCAACTAACGCTTATTCTTCTCCATACAATAGGTCCTGGCTGATTTAATATTAAATCGACATCGTTTTAACCAGATGGCATTTCCGCCTAAATAATAAACTTTACATTATATGATTAATTATATTTTTACTGTTATTTATTTTTATTAAATACTAATTACATGATCACTTTCCTTAGTTAATTCTGCGTTATTTAATACCACACACGATATACTTTATAATATTTTCTAACTCAAAAAGTCATATTTACAGTATATTTGGATGTAGGCTTTGACTATTGTACTTCCTGCCATTATATGGTTTACAATTTCTGTCATGTTCTAATTATCATTGAACAAGATCACTGATTGAATTAAAATGGTTATTTTTCTTTAATTCTTTGTAATTTTATGATTTGGTTAACTAATTTACATATTATATTTAATTTAGGCTTTCCCCTTAGATTCCAGTGTTATTACACTTGCCTTTTTTCTAATAATATTTTATACATTCCTTCAATACCTTTACAAACTATTGATACAGTTATAATACACAGTGATTGATTTACATTATATAATGTTCATCAATTTAATTAATTCCATTAACTTATTTACTAATTATAAGGTTTGTGAGATTTACCATTTGGCCTATATTTTACATGTGTTCACATACAATGTTTATTATTATTTCAGCTTGCTAATACCCTTTCTGACATATAATTCTTATAAAATCATAATCAAAATTCCCTTACTTAATTACAGTAACGTTTATTATTAATTTATATCATTAAAATATAATAAATATTCTATAACAAAAAAAAATGATACTCAATCTCAAACATTCAAACCTTGAGTTCAATGAACTGTTAATATAAACAAAACACGTTTAAATGAATTTTTATCCAGTCTTTTGCTGTTTTTGTTTTAATTTAGGGATTTCCCCTGGTTCACTTCCCTATTTACTGCATTCTCTTATCTTATTTTTAGTCATTTTATCTAAAATTGTGAGATAAAGAATACCACTTACATGGGATCATCCTTAGTAGATTTTCATAACAAAAAATGAATTGCACTGGTCCACTGTTACTTATATGTCTAGATACTTTACTTACATCTACTTTACATTTATTCTGATTTTGTTGTGTTATACTTTTCTTATGGGCATTTAATCTTTTTTGGGGGTTTCTATTTTTATAATATGTTTTTTCCAAAATTTGTCCTTTTATTATTGAGGTCGGTTTATTCTGGGTATTTCCTTACATACTCCTATACTACCTGGGTATTTCTTTACATTTTGGACTATCATTATTTTCCTATAATTTATTATATATTGCATGGTTGTTTTAATTTATTTTATCTCTTCGGACTATGATTTCACTTTACTGTGGTCCTTGATAAATTTTTATAGTAGTTTTCCTTGATGTCATTTTATTTTTACTTTTTACATGATTATTTTTTAAATTAGAACAATGTGGATAATCAGTCATGCTACAATATACGTGTTATGTATTATATGTCTGTGTAAATATTCCAGGTCATATATGTCTTATTTGTGTGTATAATATGTCTTAGACTATAAGAGATAAGATTTTGCCACGTTATAATTATACGATATTCGTATAAGTGAATATAAGTGTTTCAATATTAGTTAACCCACACACTAATTAATAACGTGACAATTGCATTTTTTAATTAATAAAAAAATGAATACAATTTTATTAACAAAGTAGTACTAATTTCACAACCAGTAATAAATCCTCTGTACTCTTTACTTGTAACGATATTAACGTGCTTATCCACCATCAATTAACTACCAAAGCCTGAGACCTAGCTGGGAAACATCAAGGTAAATACTGCAGAAGAAGAGTATACCTTCGAGACGTGGGTAAGTGCGCACAAATGAGTAATAGCATATGTGCAAAAGTGAGTTGTTAAGAGTATCGTTGCAATATATATATTGTAGTATTACTACAAATTACAAATATAAATAATATTGATAGTAAAGATAGAAATTGTGATGCTAATAAATGTTGTCTGAATCTCGGTGTTGAACTCGCCGATGATACAGCTCCACTTTAGATTCACCAATTGGTAATTATTCCCAATTACAAAGAATAAATTAAATATAAATAATGTATGATAATAAAGTGTGATTTGTTGATAATAAAAATTTTTTGTAAGTTATAAAATTTTACTTATATTTTTTTTTGTTTAATTAATTAATTCAATTAAATTAATAAATAATTAATTAATTGTATGTGCTTTAATTACTTCCAATTAAATAGGTATGAATTTGTGGTTCGAAACTATTTGTTTCTATTAATAATTTAATTGTGTAGTTAGATCTGTTGATTCTCTCTGCTGACTTTGCTCTTCTTCTTCTTCTCAAATATTTATTTTATTACTCTAAACTATTTTTTTAGAAGAAAGAATAACTAGGATTCACTATACAAATAAATACAAACTCTTATAACTGAATAATTATGTTCATTTTATAGACATTTGAAATTATGCGCCATTCTGGCTGCGCGTGAACCAGGCATTGGTTGATATTTGCTCAAGTCGGTAGCGAACAAAATTGACAAAATATATTTTTACAAGATTAATTAATTAGGATTCTTTTAACTCTCGAAATGGTCAGAGAGGACAAGGAACAAGATACAATTCTTACAGCTATTTTTAAAATAATGTGTTATGGCTGAAAAAACAATATTATTATGTAAATTGTCAATTATTAAAAGTAACATCGAACCATCCGTCGAATGACGTCACTAGCGTCAAGCAGGCTGTGTCCTGGGCTCGTTCGGAAATTAAGTATGGTCGCCGTAACCTCGATTTCTCTGCTATACACTGCGGATGCTGGTTGATCTTCTCCCTACGAAATAAATGAGTATTCCCTTCTCTGCGAAGTTGTAGTTGTCCTGGAATATAGTGTAGAGTGTTCTTCCTTCTTCTGCGATATCGTTTCGTGATGGTTTACTGTTGAAGTGTTCGGTGTTCAAATGTGTTGTATTCGTGTTCTGCTAGTATGGTTTAATATTCCTTCAAAATGGCCGTTGATTTCTTGTGCTCGTGTTAGATAGTGTTATTGCTGTGGTTCTGGATTAGTTAGGTGTTAATTATTATCTGTTAGTGTTATTTTTTCTTAGTTAACCTCTGTTACACTTTTCGAGGCTGCACTCACGGTTTTGCACTAAATTATTTTTTTTCGGTCTTCTCTTAGTAATTTCTCAACTGTTCATATTAACGATTGACAATAGACTGGCGACTGAAAGTCGTCGTTTTGGGGTAATTTATGAAATGTCTTTTTCCTTTCTCATTGTTTTTTATAAAAGTACATGCCTCAGATTTGGTTCATCCTCTAAATATACATAACAAGTTTTCCTATTTATTGCTGTAACTCAATTATTTATTAATTTTACAAAAATCTAACTATTCAGCAATATTCTTAAATTAATTTTACATAATTTGATATATAGCTGGGTCTGTTTTAAGTTCATATAAGCCTAAAATTTACAATTTTTGATATTTATGGTAGGCCTCATGTTTTGTACAAATTTAGTATTTAAATGGTTTACAAGTGTTTTTCTGATAATATTTCCATGAAATAATATTAGTCACTCCGTGATTATTATTTGTTGTTCATAATATTGTTGTTATAACACTTCAATATTGATTAACTTACTTTTTAGTCTGAGTTGATTACCCTTTTAGGCATAGTATTAGTTATTTCCAAAAGAAGTTAATTTTCTTCCTTTGTCATTCCATTCGTTATTATTTGTATCTGTACTGATTATATTTTCATATTTTTGTGTTGTATGGATTAAATTCTACTCCTTATATTATGTAGTTTGATTGAATTTATTTAATTAAGGTTGACTCTCTGATAGATGGTTTTGGTTTACATTTCTGATCTGTTTTTCTAGAGAGGTGTATTAGCTAATCTGCTTTGTACTTTTTATATGGTTTACAGTTTTAAATAAAATTATAACATTCCTATTTCCTACTTGCCTCTCTGCCTTGACAAACTTGAAAATTAGTTAACATTATTTTGAATACAAGAGAACATCTTATTATCTACTTTTTTTCATATATCACCTAATGTTTGATGCGCACCGTGAGGACTAAAATGTTAATTAGAATCCAGGCACGGTGGACCAAAAAATGGTTGGTATCCGGTCCATGTGGACCGAAACGGTTGAATGAAAATAATGATCCAACAAGTGTGGACAAGAAGAGTTAATAAATGGGCCCAAGTGGGCTAAATGTATGCTTCTTGAATTAAATATTATGTCGGCTGGTCTTCCATAGTAATTGAAATGATATGTAATAAATGAATTGATTCTGCAGGAAGAAAATGACAAGAAGTGGACTGTATACGAATAATTTTAATATCTGAATTAGTTACATTACAGCTGTTAATTTGAATGAGGCTGGCTAATACTGCATGTTGCGAAGTATTATGAATTTAGATAATCATGAAGCGGGCCTAGTCGGCCATAATCGAGAATACAAGGGCCTAAAGCCTACATTTAATGTCGACACTAATTGACAGCGAAGGATTCGGCGAACCGAACGCCGAGAAAGCTAGCTACGCACTGTGCAAAGTACAAACACGCGAATATTGAGGCGAGGTATAAAGCAGATTAGCCAACTTAGAAAATAAAATCATCGCGCTACCGTACATAAGCTGCCCGTCAAAAATCAAAAAGATTTTTTAATACATTTTTTTAATAAATTATAATACATTTACAATTTAATTTAAAAGAGTACAATTCTTACTAACAATGGTTAGCTTCAAGGCTAAGTTGAACCTTGAGTTATAAGATTAGATAACGGCAGTCCGTTATTAGTTTATAGATAAGCATGCATAAGATAAGCCTAGAGATAGGCGGTTGTAGGCCAAAGTTGGCGAACAGCTGTTTCATATATGAATAAGTCTGGTTGACCAGTATTACTGACACAAGTGTGTGCAGTCTATAACATTATAAAACATGAAAGAAAAATACATAATTATACAATGTTTAATGCATGATCGGAAGCTCATCACATGATGGACCGATCGCTGGTAGCACTATGCAAGTCATAGACGGCTACTTTAAAATTAATTGGGGCCCGTAGACCTGTACAGAGAGTTCATTACATGAACAAAATTGTAGTTGAACATGTTGCAGTTACATGTTCTATTGTATATTCACCAGGGCGGCATGTATTGACCTAGACATGCTATTCCTGATGTTTCAGGAATTTACAATATAATGACGTATGAACAAGCTAGATGCTGAATGCAAGCCCAGTTATGACATGTAGGTCATAATTTTAAGTAAGAATTGTGCATGCTTACTTGCAAAATGAATAAAATATAAAGTACAATATAAATAAACCTAAACGTGGCAGTTACATACGGCAGACGCTAACAATAGTTTCTTGCATAGACATAATTTATGCGAATACAGTAACAATAATTTGAATAATTACAAGATAAATAATTGCAATGTCAAATAACAATACAATACTGAAATTAAAGAAACAATTGAAAATAAGTTTAGAAATAACCAAAGTTGTACACAATAGTGAGGAAGACATGAGCCATGAATCAAATGTTCCACATACGAAAATACAAATAATAATGAAGCCTTGCATATTAACTAAACTAATACTTGCTTGAGCAAACAGACAGTTGCTAACTCAAAAATAATTAGGCTTATGCTAAAACGAGTGTTTATAACTTAACAAGTTGGAACATTTGACTTATATGTCCTCAAAATAAAACAAGGTAATAACTTCCTTACGTTATTGTTCGTCTCCTTTACAATTTTAAAATGAGACCAACCAAACATGAAACTTAGAAGCGTGCAATGACGCAAAATTGACAAGAAAATATTGTGATAGTTCATCACAATTATGTTGACCAAATGGTCGTAATAAATAATGAGCCAATGGCTGAATAAAGCAGCATCGTGCTAAATAATCATAATGTCAAATCTCGTCTCGCGCTGGCAACAGACATAATTTATGTATTGGTCTCCGCAAAACACCCGTAGGCGTGCGAATGTCCACGACACGAACCAAGTTATCTGGGCCGGGAAATGTGGCGATAATTACGCCAAATTTCCAGGCTAATGGAGGCAAGTTATCCTCAATAAGCAGAACTAAGTCACCAATGGAAACATTATCTTTGGCAAAATTCCACTTGTGACGCTGCTGCAACTGGTGCAAATAATCGCGAGACCACGCCTTCCAAATGCCCTGGACAAACCTCTGAAGGAGTTGCCAACTACCAAGACGAGAAACAGGAACGTGAGAAAGGTCCGGGTCCGGAATCGCCGTTAAGGGCGCGCAAATCAAAAAATGGCCCGCTGTAAGTGGCACCGGGTCGTTAACATCCGATGAGATAGCAAATAAAGGTCGAGAGTTCAGACATGCCTCTATCTGAGACAAAACGGTTGTGAACTCTTCGAAGTTTAGTATAGATTTGCCTACCACGCGGCGCAGATGAAATTTTAAACTCTTTATGCCGCTCTCCCAAAGGCCACCGAAATGAGGTGAGGAGGGCGGAATAAATGACCATGATATCCCTTGAGAGGATGTGAATGACTTAATCGAGGAGATGGCATCCTTATTGTGCCAAAAGTTGTAAATATCATGTAAGATGGTGCGGGCCTTCCTGAAGTTTGTGCCATTGTCGGAGTACAGTTGACTGGGTATACCCCGACGTGCCATGAAACGACGTAAAGTGGCTATAAATGCGCTGGTCGTAAGGTCGGACACCAACTCCAAGTGAATAGCCCTAGTCGCTAAGCAAACAAACAAAGATACGTATGCCTTAGTAAGAGTTCTAGACTTCTGCCCGCCATGACGAATCATGAAGGGACCACCATAATCAACCGCGCAAAATAGAAACGGCCTTGAAGGAGTGACTCTAGGGAATGGTAGAATACCGAGTCTCTGAACCTGCTGTGTGGCACTAAACCTGATACACTTGAGACACTTACGAATAATGGAGCGGATGACCAGCCGGGCATTAACAATCCACCAACGTTGACGCAGTGAATGATGCACGAGTTGAGCACCAGCGTGAAGTAAACGAATATGTTCACGTTCAATGATAAGGCGGGTAATATGCGCCGATGGGGGTAATACAATAAGATGTTTCGAATCGTAGGGTAATTGGGAATGCTGCAATCGTCCGCCCACGCGTATCACTCCAGAGTCGTCAAGAAACGGGTCGAGAGAAGCCAACTTGCTCCTAATGGAAACAGAAGATCCGTTCCGAAGACAATTAATTTCGGTTGCGAAATGGATCGACTGGGACTGTTTTATGAAGAAATTGAGAGACTGATGAATTTCTACAGGGATCAGATCGCCCGAAATTTTGTCCGCAGATGAGTGCCTAATATTTCTGATGAAACGAAAACAGTAAGCGTACACACGTGTCAGCCGGTGCAACGAGGAAAAGTCCAACGATAAGTCAACAGCCAGGGTAGACACTAGCGACCGGTTATGTGTAGTTTTCTCTTCCGCGGTGACTTCAGAGGACGACTGAGTGGCCGGTACGAAAGATGGGAAGGGAGTGAACTCTGACGATTGAGACAGACAGCTAGGACCGTGCCACCAAAGCGAGCAATCGCGCAAAACGTCAGGGAAACACCCTCTAGAAATGATGTCAGCAGGATTGCGTCGCGAATCAATGTGATGCCAGGTATATGTTTGCGTACGACGCTGAATTTCAGCAACTCGATTAGCGACGTATGTTTTCCAACGCGTAGATTGCGCATGAATCCAGTAAAGAGCCACCATAGAATCAGAATACAAATGTACACTATCAATAAACGAATAAAGAGCAGGAATAACCTTAGATACAAGTCGCGATAATAACAAGCAAGCGCAGAGCTCGATGCGAGATAATGACACCTGGCGTAGGGGAGCCACGCGAGATTTAGAGCACAAGAGGCGACAGGAAGTAGTAGAATCTTTATAAATGACTCTGATATATATACAACAGCCAAACCCCCTCTCTGAAGCATCCGAGAAACCATGCAACTGAACTGTAGCCGCCTCACACTTGCAACGAATGGATCGCGGGACTATTATTTTACCAATCAGAATCAATTTGTTACACAAAGAATGCCAATCCGAAAGTGACTGACCGGAAATCGGTTCATCCCAACCAAGCTTACAAAGCCAAAGTCGCTGCATGAAATGTTTATACAAAAAGACAACTGGCCCGATTAAACCAAGAGGATCATATATTCCCGCAATAATTGAAAGAATCTTTCTCTTGGATATGCTAGGATCAACCGGAGATAGTTTAATATCAAACAAAAATGAATCGGCAGTGTTGTTCCAAAGAATGCCCACGGTGCGCACATTGTCCTGTTTATTTAGGGGTCGTGAAAAGTTGTGATGATTTGCGACCGCTGTGGGTTCATTTGATGCCCATTTGTGCAACGTGAAACCATATTGACCAAGTAACGCACCTAAATCGGATTTCAGCTTGGTTAGATCGGGGATAGTGTCCGAACCGGTAAGTAGATCGTCGACATAAAAATCGTTGGTTATGGCTAAAGCCGCTTGGGGAAACGAAGTCTGATTGTCTCTAGCAATTTGTAGAAGGCACCGAGTGGCCAAAAAAGAGGCGCTAGCCGTGCCGTAGGTTACCGTTCGCAGCGCGAAATGTTTAAGTGGTTCGAGGGGAGAGTCACGCCACAAAATGCGCTGATAGTGACAATCTCCTTCAGCTACGCGAATCTGACGATACATCTTTTCGATGTCGGCAATCAGGACATACTTATGTATGCGAAAACGCAACAGAATACAGAAGAGATCTTGCTGAACATTGGGGCCTACTAATAATATGTCATTTAACGAAAGGCCATTAGTAGTCTTGGACGAACCATCAAAAACAACGCGCAGCCTGGTGGTCAAGCTAGACTGTTTAATCACGGCATGGTGAAGCAAGTAGTAAATATTTGACGCTCCTAATTGATAGCCCCATTATCGATGAGTGTCATGTGCCCAAGATCCATGTATTCCCTGATAAAGTCCACATAGTCGCGAGCGAGCTTGGGATCGCGCCTAAATCGACGCTCTAAACCTAAGAATCTTGATTCGACACTTGTGTAAGATTCCCCCAAGTGGGGATTATCAGACTTGAATGGGAGCGACACTATACATCTACCCTCGTGGTTGCGCTGAGTAGAGCGCACAAAATGCTCTTCGCAAGCCGACTCGCTATCAGGGGTGTCGTCAGGGATTGTTTCTGCCTCCCAAAATCTCTCGAGAGATTGCAGAATTTGACTGTCATTGTTCCTTGCCAGGAACGAAACAGCAGGACCCTGGGTGTGGCAGTGTTTGGGCAGATTACCGGCCAGAATGTAACCTAGTTTTGTTTCCTGAATGATAGGGAAGTTGGGTCCGCGTGTGTATTTATTGGCTAATATTAAATCCAGATAAAATTGTGCCCCTAATAGTATGTCGATCTGTGAAGATATATTAAAATCTGGGTCGGCGAGAAAAATTTTATTTGGAATGTGGAACCGGTTGATGTCAAACGAGATTGAAGGCAGATTGTGAGTTAAGTTAGATAGGACGGTACATTTGGCCTCGAAACTATGTCTCTGATAGCGAAAAATAATACGTATAGAAGCAATGTCAGTAGCGCAACACGCTGTGTTATTTATTCCTGTGATTGGAATATTAGATCTGGTTAGTTTAAGGTGCAACCTTTTCGCAAATGATTTCGTACAGAAATTGATCTGGGAACCGGCGTCCAGAAGCGCTCTACCTTTATGCCTGTTGCCAGCCTGATCAACGACATATACAACCGCTGTGGATAAAAGAACATTGTTTTTACACTGTAATTTAAATGAGCAATAATTGCTGCTGGCAGCTGTTGATTTCGGCACGTAATTTGCGTGCAGCAATGTGTGGTGACTTTTTGAACAAATTTTACAGACCTGTTTACTCTTACAATTCGTTATCAGATGACCTGCTCTAAGGCAGTTGATACAACATTTATGATTTGCAACCAATTGCCCCCGCTCAGCGGCACTTAATATGCGAAAATTATTACACATGTAAAGCGGGTGGTCAGATTTACAACACACGCATGAATAATGCTTTGCCGCTGCGTGATAGCTCTTAAAGGTATTGCTGCCAGCAGTATTTCTTAAGCTACATTTCTCAAATTTATTGTTGGGTTTTACGCTAAGTTTGTTGAATTGCTGTCCGGATTCAATAGGCATTGTATTTTCTAAAAGCTGTCTGCGCAAGTTTAAAAAATGCGTAAAGTCTTGAAAGCTGGGCAAGTTGTCAGGGTCTATTGACTCCTTCCAAAGTTTTAAAGTAATAGGGTCAAGTTTGGTGGAGAGCAACTGTATGGTAATAAATTCAAATGACTTCACGGACAGCTTCATTGCCACCAGTCAATTAACGGAAGACGTTATTGTATTCGTAAACTCCGCCAAGCTTTGGACTGAGTCCTTTATTGTGGACTTAACCTGAAGTAGGTTTTGTACATAATATTTGGCTAATATAAATGGGATGTTATACCTTTCGGACAGCAAGTTCAACGCTATTACATAATTTTCTTGACAAATGGGTAATGATTTAATTAAATCTAATGGTTCACACTTCACAGAGGAATGCAAATAATGCAGTTTTTGCACTGGTGTTAAATCGGATCTTGAATGCACTAGATCATTGAAAATTGAATAAAAATGTTGCCACTCAAGTATGTTGCCTGAGAAGCAGGGCAAACTTATCGGCTTTAAATGCATAGGCGTCGATAATACAGGAGGCACAGTCTGAGTATTAAAAGTGTCAAGAAGTTGTAAAATTATTTGCCTCAGTTGAGTATATCATTTCTTCAACCTCAACTCGGTCTGCCTGAGCAACGCTCGTGTCTTTACTGATAAGCTCTATCTCAGACTGTACCTCGTCGTACTTCGAGGCCAAGCTTCTAAGACTTTCCAGTCTTACAGTCAGAAAATGTTTTGTGCTTAAATTAATATCGAATGAATTTACCGCGGATTGTATCCGCACTATCGCGGACTTTATTCCGCCTCTCTTTCTGGTCAGCACCTTGAGGCCTTCTTCAGACATTTTTACGCACCTTTTTACTGTTGCTGGTGGTACCTGGTTGGCGACGTCCCGCAGCGTCGGCTCCTTGGTGAAGATGGTGAACAGGTGGCAGAGATGACCACCTTGAATAAGCACTGCAGCCGGCAGGAACTTGCTACTACGTTGTCCGAAGATGACGAGCGAAATGGCGATGCAAATCACGCCACGGTCGCATTAGCTGACGTGCTAATCCGCCCGTGATGGCCAGAAACAGATGTAAAAGATATTAAATGGAAATCCAGGTTCGGAGTGACCAAAAAATGTTTGATGCGCACCGTGAGAACTAAAATGTTAATTAGAATCCAGGCATGGTGGACCAAAAAATGGTTGGTATCCGGTCCATGTGGACCGAAACGGTTGAATGAAAATAATGATCCAACAACTGTGGACAAGAAGAGTTAATAAATGGGCCCATGTGGGCTAAATGTATGCTTCTTGAATTAAATATTATGTCGGCTGGTCTTCCATAGTAATTGAAATGATATGTAAGAAATGAATTGATTCTGCAGGAAGAAAATGACAAGAAGTGGACTGTATACGAATAATTTTAATATCTGAATTAGTTACATTACAGCTGTTAATTTGAATGAGGCTGGCTAATACTGCATGTTGCGAAGTATTATGAATTTAGATAATCATGAAGCGGGCCTAGTCGGCCATAATCGAGAATACAAGGGCCTAAAGCCTACATTTAATGTCGACACTAATTGACAGCGAAGGATTCGGCGAACCGAACGCCGAGAAAGCTAGCTACGCACTGTGCAAAGTACAAACACGCGAATATTGAGGCGAGGTATAAAGCAGATTAGCCAACCTAGAAAATAAAATCATCGCGCTACCGTACACCTAATTATAACAAAAACATCTTATGTCTACTATTTTTAACTGTCTCATTCAATGATAACAAAATATCTTGTACTTATTATTACCTAGACATAATTTAATTAGAAAATAAAAACATCCTATTACTAGTAATACTGTCAGTCATTAACTGTCTTTTGTATTTATGTTTCTTTTGAAAACAATTCAACTGTGATAAAAAAAAATCTTATATCTATTATCACCTTATATCTAAAATATTATCTAATTAGCAATAAATAAAAAACATCTTATTATTAATTATACCCTCAGTTATGAACTGTCCTCTGGTATTTTTATCCTTCTCAACAATTTACTTAACTGTTATTAAAAAACATTTTATGGGTAATAGTATTTCTTATATCTAATTTAAAAAACTCTTATTACTAATAATGTTGTCAGTTCTTAGACTGTCTTTGATTCTTATGGTTTTACTAGTATTATCTACACTCATGGTAGTCCTTTTATATTATTTACACTTCATTGAATATTTTTTCACAGATTTTTTAGCTATGTTTCTCACTACACTCACTGTAGTTTCTAATTTTTGTTACCTCACTTCACTTTATTGGGTTCTACACTATGGTAGTCTTTTTAGTGGGTTCTACACTAATGGTAGTCTTTTAAATAATTTTTTACATATTATACTTATATCTAGTTTACAATTCGGTTTTCTTTGGATTGTATCTTGTAACTTGAGTTACTGGGTCTAAATATATTGATTTTAATTTAGTTCAATGGTATGTATTCCTTTATTAATATTTTTGGAATAGCTCTTCTTATTTCTAGGCTCTTTGTAGGAATCTTGACATATTTGGTCCTTTCTTCATTATTATATTAGTAAATTTCTTGTCCTGTGGTTTCTCTGCTTCTTGACTTTATAAATTTCTCTTATTGAAATTGTTTTCACCTCTTTACCTCTTTTTCTTTTCTTTCCTTTTTACTGCTTCCCCAATCTACTGCGTATACTGCTGGTTTATTGGGTTTTTATATAATAGGTTATTTGTATATTGACCAATAGTTTTCTTTGTTATTGTTTATTCTTATTAACATCTTATTGACTTAATGTACAGTTTCTTTAGTTTAATCTTTAACCATTTATTATTCTCACTCACTATGGACCTTTTCTTCTTTATTTATGTTGCATTAAGTTAAAATTTTAATGTGATAATTTTGTTATGCTACAATATATATATATATATATATATATATATATATATATATATATATATATATTTATAACGGAACCAAATATTAACTATTTGGGGTTATATGTTTACCGCATGCTGAAACCATATTTAAATAAAAATTAACAGTTAAAACTCCATTTGAATGTAGCACATTGAAAATAATGCTGTGTAAAGCAACGCACACGTGGTCGTTATGTAATCAGTTCGCTGTACAAGGAAGCGACCACACCCAAACTGTTAATTATTAATATCTCGGAGACTAATAAATAAAGGCGAAATCTAACATAGCCAAAATGTTTGCCGAGATATTAATAATGACGTGTGCAAATTTGATGCAATATAATTAACAAATGTAAGAGTTAATTAAAATAATTAAATAACTTCTGTTAAATAGAGTTACAGTAATGAGATTTTAGTATGTTATAAAGATAATAATTTGTGACAGATTGTATATTTTAGATTTCACACAACTTGATTTGCAACCAAGTTATTGCAAAATTAATTAAGTACAGGATATCCTTAGCGACAAATTGGTTCCGCTGGATAATTATGTTACATAATAATTCTATTCTCCGTCTGTGGGAACCAGACTTCATTCTCACGGACTAAGGGAATTCTAAATTTTATGTGGTAGGGAGAGTGTTTCGACCAATGAAATCATTTCATGCAGCCCCGGCTACTGCGATGTTTTCTGGTGGAAAAATCACTCTTCTGTCAGTACTCACGAAGTTAAGACGTAGTCCTTCGATCGTCTAGTAGCCAAAGCGGTGAAGATCAATAAGAAGACTCTACGTGGTCAACACACACGCAATTACGAACACACTAACTACAGATCATCTGTATAGCTCGTAATTGCTACGTAAAGGCGAGATACTCTTCAAGACATCAACCAAGCTTATTGTGTACTACCAGTTAGTCATAAGCACGCAAGAGATCCACCAGACTTCAAGACCAGACTTCAAGAATACAGCAGAGAGGCCGTCTAAATCATTGGTTAACAGCTGACGAGCTGAGTGACCGCCGAACGAAGCACACACACACACACACACACTGACGTGCAACGTGCAAATCGACGGAGAACAGGAAGCAGTTCCAGCAGACAACAGCAGACGTTAAAATATTCACAAACAGCAGGGAAGCAGAGTGTTGCCGAATTTTGAACTCCACGACCGAATCCAGCAGTTCTAAGCAGATTACTTTCTCTAACCAAGGACTCGAATCGACGAGGGACAAAACGGGACGACATCCTCTTCAGTAACAGGAAAGCAAAATCTATTTATTTATTTTTCAGATCAAATTTTCTATTTTTCAATTAAAACATTGTAAATCAAATAATTCAGGTGCCAAACAAAAAGCAAAGACTCTAGTAATTAAAAAGTAAATTCGTTGTGATAATCTGTATAGCAGTTTAAGGCTTTAGTAAGTTATAGTTAAGAAATAGAAGTAGTATAAAAGCGCTATACAAATCTTAACTGACAATCTAATCTTAGATCATACTGCAGTAGATCAGAAATAGAATCACTAGAAATGAAATAACGTGAACTACATTGTTACGTCTAATTTATTTTAACTAATTCTTCAAATTAATTTTAGAGTTTTATATTTTGTTTCATGAACACTTAGATTCAAATTAATTAAATAAATTTAATTAAATTCAAATCAATTAATAAAGTCAAATTTAAATTGCAATTAACTCGCAAAGAACGAGTTCAGTTTCTTTCCACTATTAAACAATCGAAAAACATCGATTCATTGTATAGACTATAAGGAAATTCATAAGATTATAACCATTCTATTCTTGTGTGTTGTTGGTGTAATAAACAACGTTTTATTACCCCATATAACAGTGTTTTATTGTTGTACGATAAAGCCTACCAGTCTCACAAAACTCTCCCCCTTTAAAGTAACCCATTATGTGTGTTGTTGTAATAATTTGAGATTACTAGCTTGCGAACTTCAAATCCAAAATCCACACGCCCTAGTCGGAAGAATCTGCAAGATCAGACAGCAGGTGGGTACTCACACACAACATTACATTACAATAACGCATAGTAGTGTAGTTATAATATATATATATATATATATTATATACATATATTTATAAATAAATTAACTTCAAGACATACCTTTTTTTCCTTATTAGGAACATGTTTCGGGTACCCACCCTCAGCCTTCCGGTTTTTGTGTCTGGTGAAGTACATATGTGTTGTTGGTTGACTATTATTACTGTGGCTTCCTGTTGGCTTCTGGTACTTCAAATTGATTTTATTGTGTGTGATTGTGGTGTAGGTGTTAGTTTTTCGTGTATTTTCGATGTTGAGTGCTTTGAATATTTTGTCATGTTTTGTATTGATTTATATTTGTTCAGGTATTAGTTTGTTTTGTGTTTTATGTTTGTATATTTGTAAATTTTTCCAAATGTTCATTATGGTGCCCTTGTGTGGTAAATGTTTTATTAGTGTTACATTGGTTATGTCTGGGAATTCATGTCCTGTGTTTATTGCATGTGTGGCTAAATTGGATTTATATATTTCTGGTTTTTGTATGCGTTTAGGTGTTCAAAATAAGGTTTTTTCAGCTGTTTTTTGTTTTATAAAGAGCATACTATCTTTACTTAATTAACATAAGCTTAAGGATAATACAACATTTGTTTGCAAAGAAATTCAACAAATTTATTATAATAAAAACATTATTATGAGAAATACAAAATTTAAAACAAAATTTGTGTAAAACTAAAAGAAACTGAAAGAAATTTTTAATCGATATTGTGACAGGAAAAGAAACAGTTGTAGATTCAGCTTTTTATAAAGAATTTGTAAAAACAAAGGCTTAAATTTAAAAAACGTATAATTTACAAGGCCTAAGTTTAATTTCACATTTTCCTATTATGATACAGCATTTATCTAAACTGATTACTTGAATTGATTTTTTAATAGTTTTTCTATCAGAAAAAATTGTTGTTATAATCTTCATTCAGCAGCATAGATAATATTACACCACTACTTGAGTAATATTACTGTAAGTCTAATTAAAGTGTAACATTTTGCTCTTATAGGTTGCTAGAACACATTAAAATTTATTCCTCTTTGTACATTTTGAACCAAAACCGACTTTGTATGTCTAATATTTGCATTCTAACTTATGGATGCAAATTTTATTGTAGAATTGTAATTGGAATTCATTTAATAAATGTGGTCAAGTTCTTTTTGCATCTAAATTATTATTAACATTAATATTAGTACAAAATTTGTATGTTTCTCAAATTGTATCCACAGCGTTCTCAAACCATGTTTTTAGAGGAACGTAATATTTTATCCTTAGGGCTATCCTTTCTTTTATGGCATTTACTATACTTGTTCTGTCATCTGGTCCTAATATGTCTACTGGGATTTTTTCTAGGAACGCTGTCACCTAGAATAACATACAAAGAAATAGTCAACATAGCTTAAATAAATTTAAAGTCTAAATTTGAAACTTAAAAATTCTAATTTCTGTAACAGCTCTTTCTGCGTTACCGAACAAAATATTATTTTGTACAGTAATAACTACTGAGTTTTAGATAGCAATCAAGGTAGCACATGTTTATCATAAATTAATATATTTACCAGTAAATTGATAATATTTGCATTACTTAATATTATAATAAGCCAATTCAGGATTAACATTTTTGTTATTATAAGAACAAATCACATAAAATATTGTAAAAAAATTAGTTGTAACTTTAGTATAACATTTGTCCCATAGTGAATATAATACTAACAAATTTTTAAGAAACAAAACTTATTGTTATAATAATAATAATAATAATAATAAGTATTATGCAAATACATAAATAATTGAAAAAATATATATCACAGAGTAATTTGCAACACTTGAAAATAGAAAAATTAATTTTAACCAAACACGCACAATAATTTTCTAAATGAGTGAAATTAAAATCTTTAAAATGTTATACAAGTTACTATAATTATGTTTTACCTCTTGTAGGGTGACATCTGATACAAAAGAATTTGTAATAATATTCATTACGCGCACAAAGTTATCGCGAAGAGTAGTGGTAAAGTAATTCAAATTTTCCCTGCAACATAAACACAAAGTCTCTAGATAACAGAAAGCATTTTAGTCTATGGTAATCGGTTTAACATTTGTACCAAGCAAATACGACACAGAAATAACAGCCTGCTTAAAAACACACTACAAACATGCAAGTAGACATTACATGACAACACTTACTGTAGAAAAGCCCACAATATAGGAACTGCAACAGGATTGGCCGTACAGTCATCAAGTACATTGACAAAATCATCGTTCTGAGCTATATATAGCCAACTGCAACAAATTGTATGTTCATTATGATTTATCTAATAATTGATAATGATATTAACGTATTATCACTGTCCTGTAATATTTGTTGTTAGTACGCGCGCGTTTGTATTTCAGCATCAACCGCGGTTAATGTTTATGGCAACTACAAGCCATAATAACTAACTTTAATAAACCCAAGTTTATTATACATATTGTGTTGTGTCTCCAAGTTGCATATAACTAACTATATTTAATATTACCTTGTGTTGAGGTTGACGGGTTGATGATGGGACCATGAGTCCCGAAACGCGTAGTTTTTAAAGAAACATTGAAGTTGCAAGGAGGAGCACCAGTGTACCTGGATACACAAGGTAATATTAAATATACCAAGTTTATTCCTTTTCATTAACTGACATCGAACGAATTTGAATACTTATCATCTGCTTAATTTCATAACATACTGTGACTATTAATGATCATACTAACCCAATGTATAAAGTATTATATTGTATAACATGCACGTTCTTGTAACAAGTTATTGTAAGAGTGTAAGCTACAATACAAAATATATCAGAACTAAAAAACTGGTACTACAACAATTTAATTTTGTTTATTTGGTTACGTGACAAAACGAATTGCTTACACACTACCTAAACTAATAAATTAAATAATTTCTTTCGTAAACGTTTTGAATACACCTACACAGAAATCAGGCGAGCATTGGCAAGGCAGTTGCGGCAAACCAGCAACAAATCTCCTGACAAAACTGAAGTCGACCCTAATCACAGGCAAGCTGAAGTAAGAAGTAAACGCGCTTACATGTAACACGTCCATAGGACTACTGACAAACATGGTCGGATGTTTAATAAACATAACGTACAGCCTATTTTCAAGTCGATTAGGACGGCAGGCTAAATGTTACCGTCGGAAAAAGACAAGATGCCTCTTAAATTCCCGGCGTCCACAAGTTCCCGGGAGTTTGCAAACTTGCTTTAAATAAGGTAACAGGATCATTATAATGAAATAAAATATAACATTCGAGTTGAAAAAATGTTAAAAGTTATTGTTTTTAAAAATAATTTCTTTCTAATTTTTAAAAAATAAATTAATGTAAATTTCTGGTGGGTTATTGGATGGGAAAAGCTTTATTATAAATTATAGGTTTGTTTGCATCATTGTGGGCTGAGCTTCCTGTAGATCAGTCTAACCACTGAAGATGCCTCATCGTAGTATGGGCGAAACGTTTGATTTTGAGACTAACAAAACGACGTTTGTTAACACGAAAAAAAAGTGTTGTTTAGAAATTAAGTACTTAAGACTACACGGATTCAAACGAGAAGATTTTGCAAAGTTACAAATATACCAAAAACTTACAGCCTTATTGTAAACAGAATAATTGTATTTCTTATACAAACATTTATTTTTATCCGAGCTATTACATAATAGAGAAATAACTCGATGAGAAATAGCAGGCGTATTCACTATTTAATGGAGACATTTTGACAACTGGTTTCAACAATTATGCATGTTTCTGTAAAGACACAAGGCTAGACAAGGATAGATTTTTGTCAGGTAAATATGTGCAAATGTTGTTCAGCTGTATACCAGTCCAATGTCGTGAGAAAGTAAGAACAAAGGTGATGAGAGGAATTGAAACTTTTAGCTTCAAAAATTTGATTACCTCTTCTAGGTACAGAAAATAGATCTGAATCCAACACTGTTTCAGAAAACGTCACCACTTAGCATACATACATCATTATTTATTAAAATGTGTTCAATTTGTTTAAAAAGTATTCACTGCAGACGTTTCAGTTATATTTAATCAATTAAGCGTGACATCTGCATAAACTTTAATTATGTATTTAATACACCAAACAGCCTGTTGTGAGAGTGAATTTTTGTATTTCTGGTAATATAAATTTATAATTAGTAATTTTATCGACTCGTTAATAACATGATTCATGCAGCTTTAATACTTTATAATATTTATTTAATTAAAAATTAGAAATAACAATACGTGTCATTGAAACTATAAAATGTGACAGTTACGTTGACGTAGTACATTCTACTTACTACCATATTAGAGATGGCGTCTGAACTTGACAGAGAGCTTGACGGATCAGCGCCTGCTCATCCATATCAGTTTCAGCCCTGTACTGGTCGTACATTTTGTAAAACTGATCTGGACCACTATTTTGCATTCCTGGAACATACAGTTGCATAAATAGAATATATAACGTAAATAAAAATGTATTTAGCATTCAACCATACACTTAATAATGCGTGTATTGGAAATATTATCAGTTGCTAGGCGGCATTAAGTTTTGATAATACTAGTGTACATTGAGTGGTGAAAAGTGAAACAGTTAAGACAGTACTAATAGAGCTAAAGCCATATTCTTCTGAAAATAGTAATTTGGGTATCAAAGCACACACGTAATATGGTGGATAACTAAAATAAAAATATATTTCGTACCCCCCCACACACACGTGCGCTCACACGCACACACATACACACACAAATGTCGAGTAATACGAGTAATACATACACGTATTCCTAATAGTGAAATAAGTCATCCTCTTTGTCAAGGTCACTAGTACGTGCCAAGCCACTGACAGAACGAATACCTCTTACGCCATTCTCTTGTCATCGCTCTAGTGTCTAGTGGTTACACTTGATTCGTCTTACTACACTGCATTACTAGTTTTGCAATACAAGTAATTAATACACTTTGCAGTCTAGATTTTAAAAGTTACCATAAAATTAGATTAAGTGTCTTATTACTGCAGCTGCAAAGATCTACCGAAATTGTCTCTTTATATCTTTTAGATTCTAGTTTAGACAGTCATCCGCCATATTCTTACCTAGGCAAATGTACAACCAATTTAACTGAATATAATTGATTTTGCAATTGTTATGATATATTTACCTCTGGTTGCAAGTTTGTTTAATTGTCTTCCTGCCCCATTTTGTTATTTCATAGTCTTTTTGTATTTCCTGTGCACTCAACATGTTAGTGTTAATTGTCGACGTTCCTCACCACTTGGTCACTGAAGGGGAAACCTTAACTTTGTAAATAAAATATCAGTTAGTTATTCTTCAAAAGATTCATATCTTTTAAAAGGCAATTTGTCGTAATCATTTTTGTTAACTATCTATGGTTTTGAGTATGCTTCGCTTGTTGTAACATTTTAGCTAAACGTTGAATTCCTTTTGCTCCTATCACTGTGAGAACTCGAAGCTATATAGTTAATGTTCATATCATGTTCTTCATATCCACTGTATTTTCACACATATTTACAATACACAAAACAATATATAACACTTTAGTGATCGTGTGCAACCGATAGACAGACACCTGTATAGTATCCCTAATTACTGCACTTTTACTTTTATGACAATAAATAAAATATCAAGAAGGGGTACTTGAGAGATCAAAAATTGAATACCGTAAACAAGAAACTTTACTATAAAAAAGAAATAAAATATATTGCCTCTATTATTAACAACTGTACAACGTTTGTATAAATAAATAAAATTATTGTTTCTGTAATATATTTTCTCTGAATGCTTTTGCTGGGCATGGGCATAGTTTCCTTACGCCGGGATTGATATTCTGACTGAACCTTTCTGATAACTTTTTGTAATGTTTTACTAAAGCTGTATAAGTATAATGTAATTTCCTAATTTGAAGACATATTAAGCTTCATTCTTATAGATACGAAATAATATTTTACTTTCTTATATAAATTGATTGAAATACTTAGAGATTTGGAAAATATTAAAAATATTTTGGTACGCTTGGGCGATTCGTAGCTGTGAGTAAATTTTGAAACCAAGTAGACACTCTCTTGCCATTTAGTTATAATAGAGAGTTGGAGTGGTGTGGGATTTGCTTTTGCTATCAAGGCACTTCCAAAAACAATGACAATGTGGAGGTGGTGCGTAGAGAACTTGACTGTCACTGTTTTAATTTGGGCCGCCACTATCGTGTTCCACCAGCACATGGAATCAACAGTCAACACGTGGGTACGGAATTCTAAATACACAGGTTTGACAATGAGAAATAAACCTTTGGGCAGGGTCGCAAAATATTCATCAGTCTAAAAATATCGAAAGTGTTCGTGATGATGTTATGAGAAGCCCACGGCATTCAGTTCGTTATCAGGCAGCATCTCTACCAATCCGTGGTTCGCGTAATTTTGTAATATTGTCACAGGATTTACATTACTATCCGTACTATTTGCAGATCATCATTAAAATTTAACTCAATGACCACCTAATGCGACGACAATTACGGGAACGAATTCTTTAAAATATACGAAAACGATGAATTCATTAATAACCTGTAGAAGTCGGGTATTAATGTCCATCTAAGTGACTATGTAAATAAGTAATATTTTTGTCATTGTGCTCAATCAAATGCTACAAGGAAATCGCCAACATTCCTGTAGCTGTACTGCGCCAAACTATATAAAG